>CM034410.1:2731435-3980185 GCA_019925095.2 Dendrolimus kikuchii | reverse complement strand
GGAGTCCAGCAGACTGGCAGACGGCCCACTGAATGGAAAGCGGTTACCATCGCCTATGGACATTTGCAACACCAAAGGTGCTACAAATGCGCTGCTGCTCTTTTAAGAGACTCTGGAACCTGGTACTAATGCCGGAACACAACTCAAAGTTGTTATGGCGGCATGCTCTAGATCAGGGGGCCATCCAGTCGGGCAAATGCACTACCACCTGGCTGTGGGTTGTTTTGTCGCCTGTTACGACAGGCCGCCCGGCCGCAGGAAATTGTATTCTTTCTCCGTTCCTGCACGGGTGATTTCGACGCTTAAGGGAGTTTGTCGTTAAATCGAGTGACATTACATGGAGTTTACACTGTACATTGTGGAAAACATTGTAAGCAACAGAATTTAGGCATTTCACTTTTTTATTGTAACATACAGCTAAACTTATTTAGACCCTATTACAAAGAGCCCTAGGCTCATATCTGCGATTATGACAAAATGTTGAACCTATTCAAATGAATAGCTTGTAAAGTAGCTCTCCCGTACAAGTTTATATTTGTCACTTACAATGTTCTTCTATAACAAGCTCGATATAAGTAGTTCTTCACATTTGTATACATATAATAAAATTGTAGAGGTCGAATTTCTGTACAATGAAAAAGAATGCTAAAAACCGAGTCAGGGGGATGTAAGAAGTGAAATAGAACTTTGAAATTTTTTGTTTCTCTGTTTGTACGGGCTAATCTCCGAAACGACTGGACCGATTTAAATGAAATTTTGCATGGTGGTAGCTTATATCCCTGGTCAACATATAGGATACTTTTGAGCCCGAAAAATTAAAGAGTTCCCGTGGGATAGTTAAAAAAACTTTAATTACTTAAACAGCTTATTATATAACTTATGCACCTAATTAAGTATTGATATTGCCGGTATCATCATACAATAAAACAATTTATACATTAAAAAGACGAGATTCCGCGAAAAAGTAAAACCTTACTAAAATAGTGTCTAGCATAGCGTATTTCATCATCCTATTAAATAAACTAGATGGCGTTGATAGTATTCTACATCGCGATCGGGACGCGGACGAAGTCGCGGGCATTAGCTAGTTCATTTCTATGCGTCCTTAGAGGCCATCCGTGTAGGAACGGAGAAATATTACAATTTCCTGCGTTGGAGCGGCCTGTCATAAGAGGCGACAAAACAACCCACAGCCAGGTGGTAGGCCATTTGCCCGTCTAGGTGGCTACCATCCCTGGTCTAAAGTATGCCGCCATAACAACCTTGAGTTGTGTTCCGGCAGTTGTGTTCCGGCATTAGTGCCTAGGTTTCAGTTTCCTCTTCAAAGCCGGCAACAAATTAGCATCACCTCAGGAGCCCAATTCTGCTATTACTACCTCATCAAAATCGCGGGACACTATCGTCTCAATTGTAGGTTTGCCTAATTTCAGTATTTTGTTAATTTGAAAGGGGCGCCTCTGTATATAGCGACTTCCGGATATAGTGACGGAATTATTCTAGTCCCTTCATTGTCGTTATCACCGAAAACCACTAAACTAATTTTTGTTCTCTTTTCACACTAAGGCAAACTGCGAGAAGGTTTGCATTGGAGACGGTGGAAAAGCAGAAATCGGCTTTTGAGAGTTGGGGTGTTATGGCTGATTGGAGTGAACAGTACTATCTTACATTAAACAAAGGTTATGTACAGAACCAATTAAGAAAATTCTATGATATGTACAAGAAGGGACTGGTGTATAGAGCTTTGAAGCCAGTTTATTGGTCACCGTCTTCAAAGTGAGTGTATTTCATCTCTTTTTATCTTAAGTCGATATAAGACGGTTGATTTCCGTCTTTAAATTTGGATGAATTGTCTGAAGTTATCATTCATTATAGTTCGGGATGTTCTTTCATATCTGTGCCTTTCAATTAAATTGATTCAATTAAATTGATTCATTTAAATTAATTCAATTAAATTGATTCAATTAAATTGATTCAATTAGATTGATTGATTGCATTATACAGAAATTATACTTTTTCTTTAATTCCGTCATCCGACGCTTTTTAAACCCATTTCAAACAAGTTGGACGTTTTTTAATTTGTGTGTAATATTTTTTTAAATATAATTATTACAAGAATTTTTGGTTTTTCTGTTATTTTTTTCCAAACTGAAGCAATCGGTTTCCAGGATTTACGTGAACATATTTTTGTGTGCGTCTAAGTGGGTTCTGGGATTTTTTAGATTCAAATTTGTACCAGGTAGATGGCGCTGCAATCGGGTTCCAGGATTTAGGTGAAATAATTTTTTATGTGTGTTCAAGTGGGTCCCAGGATGGTTTAGATTCACGATTAGACCAGGTAGATGGCGCCGCTAAACTCCTCGTACACGGTGGGACCAATTTTGATGAAATTGTTCGTGTTTGTTCAAGTGGATTCTAGAATGATGTAAATTAATAATTGGTCCCGGTCGATGGCGCTGCAATCGAGTTCTAGATTTTTATTTATTAAGAGCAGGACAACGTCTGCCGGGTACAGCTAATAAAAATAGGAAAATAGGTATACATATATATACCTACTAGCTGTCCCGGCTGACGTTGTTCTGCCCTGAAGAAATAAAATTTAGAACCCGATTCCAGCGCCACCTACCGGGTCCAAATGTAAGCTATCCTATCTTTCAAGTCTAATCAAACTGCACACGGTGTGCAAATTTGATTAAAATCGGTCAAGTCGTTTAGGAGTCCATCGCGGACAAACAACGTGACATGTAATTTATATACATTAAGATTTTCTTATAAATATTATTTATTGTACAATACATTTTATAATTGTATTGTATTCTGTTTCGATAAATTTAACATTTAAATATTGTTACGTCTTTGTATTATAGTTTAGGAGTTTACAGATGGAGAAGAAATGTATATGGAGAAATGAAAGTAGGAATTTAATATTGCAATAGTTTTATGTAAAATTCTCTATATTTCAGAACAGCACTAGCCGAAGCGGAGTTAGAATACGATCCGCAATATAAGAGCAAACAAGTCTACGTGACATTTCCCATTCAAAATATACCTGATATTTTAAGAGGTCGTGTAAAAAGGTATGTTAGTTATTTCATCCGTTATATCCGTGCAGGAACAGAGAAAGAATACAATTTCCTGCGGCCGGGCGGCCTGTCGTAAGAGGCGACTAAACAACCCACAGCCAGGTGGTAGGGCATTTGCCCGAGTGGATGGCTACCACCCCTGGTCTAAAGTATGTCGCCAGAACAACCTTGAGTTGTGTTCCGGCATTAGTGACCAGGTTCCAGTCTCCCTTAAGAGAGCAGCAGCGCATTTGTAGCACCTTTGGTGTTGTAAATGTCAATAGGCGATGGTAACCGCTATCCATCATGTGGGCCGTCTGTCTGTCAGCTGAACTCCTGCAATAAAAAAAAAATAAAAAAAATTCAGAAGTATGTTCAAAAAAATCTGTCTATAATATGGATGCAATATGACCCTTGCAGGTGTTTTATTACCCCTTTGAATTTGAGTGATATATTGTTCGCGCTAATCTCTTTATTTTCGCCGCCGTAAGACGTCATAAAACCTTCTTGTCCTATTGGTATTTCATGCGAATTCTGGGAAGCTATTTAGCCGAACACTCAACGATCTCAGGAACCAGTGGGCGGTATGTTGCTAGGAGGCCATGTGTTATTTAGAAATGGATAAGGGTCGGTCACTCGGGAAATGCGCCACTCGTGTTCTGACTGCGAACAAGGCGTTACCTAGTGCACTCGCAGCGAGTATCTTATAACGACGAACTTTGCCCGATTTATGTGATAACGATTTTCTGCCTTAATTTTTGGTTTGGTTGTATTCGGCTATACTTGTAAGAACCGTAAACTACGTGTGTGTACTTCTAATAAACTTTGTGATAATTCCATCGGGATTTTTGAGTTAACATCCTACAAATCCCCTACAAATTCGTAACAATATTAAAAAATTCTAAACGTGCCGTGTCTGTAATAAAAAAAACTCTTGGACTTAAAATCTGCGCTGCTTTTATCCTGCGAATCCCGCGGGAATTATTCTGGGAATTATTTAAAATGGCCACATTAAAAAAAATATCGAATTCCAATGTTGATTTTTTTACTGATCGCTAGCAAATTCAATGTAATAAAATGTGTGTTATTTTTTTATCCCGGGAATCTCGCGAGAATTTTTCCGGGAGCGGTTTGTAGTTGTTCGGGTCCGTACAAATTAGCTTATTCTGACACAGTTTTGAATAAAACGATAGCTGTGCTGCTTTGTGTCCCGGGAACTCTCCAGGAATTTCTATTCAATCGCGAGCAAATCCTAGTATCTTATACTAATATATAAAGCTGAAGAGTTTGTTTGTTTGAACGCGCTAATCTCAGAAACTACTGGTTTGATTTGAAAAATTCTTTCAGTTTTAAATAGCTCATTTATCGAGGAAGGCTATATGTTATATATCATCACACTAAGACCAATAGGAGCGGACCACCAATGAAGAATGTTTCAAAATCGGGGGGTCTTGAAAACAAATTCAACGCGAACGAAGTCGCGGGCACAGCTAGTATTATATAATTTGAAACTCGGTAACATTACTCACTAAGCTGTCATAGCTTTGTAAGAAGTCATTATCACTGTTAATTTTTTTTTGCCTGATTTCGAATCGATTACTATCGATTTCTTTAAATATATTGACGATGGTTTAATAGTCTGTGCGCTACATGACTCATAGGATATCACTATTATATCACCCACAACAATTATGTAATTTTTTCGTGTGGGCTTTACTGTCAAGAAATATGTAACTCGATAGACGTGCAAATGTTTAAAGTAAAATAAACGCTTTGAAGCAGTAAAATTGTAATATTCCCAATGCACCTTCCAGAAATACTTTATCAGCTTTGATTTGGACTACGACCCCATGGACTCTGATAGCCAATAGAGCTATATGTTACAATCCAGACTTGAAATACAGTCTTGTTACATTAAGTTCAAAATCTGGACTGTTCATTGTGGGTAGTGGACTTATAAAAGAGTTGGAAAAAATTTTAAACGTGGAAATCGAACAAGTTTATGAGTTTGAAGGTGAGTTGTGTTTCTATGTTTGCTTGCATGCTTGCTTGTAGGTGGCCGACTTGGTGGTAAGGGAAGGTGTTCATACGTGATCCAGTTATTATAATCTTTTGGACAGATTTTGTTAGATGCATGAGTTTGTTTGTTTTCTGCCAGAGTCCATACTTGAAGTCATTTTGGTATACATGTCCCTTTGACGTCGTGGAGTAGAAACATTGGTAATGCCCTAGTATTTGTCTTATTAATTATAATTGTTGTGCCGTGAATTAATTTGAACTTTGATAACATGGAAATAGTTTTATAATATAAAATTGTATAATATGGAAATACTCAATTTTCTGAAATAAATGAATTATTATTATTACTAGTGGTCGCCCAGTGGTCGAAATTTGAACATAATTAATTTAAATTATAAGTTTGAACATTATTAAGGTTCTGCTGTCAAAGACTGTAGTTTTATAATCACAGATTTCGCCAAGGCTACACTGTTAATTTGACTTGAACAATAAACAAAAGAGTATATTATGTGCGTGTGTGTGTCAAATACATGGTAGTGTGTGTAATGTTTTTTTTTGTTGATTTATCGTATTTTTTATGCATAATTAAAAAAAATATTAGCATTCTGCACTCCTCTATATAAATGATGTCTGTGAAATTTCATACTCCTCCGTCCGCGCAATTTTCGTAAAAATGGGTACAAGTTTTTGCTTCACGTATTAATATAATGATTGTTTGATGATTTTTTTGTGTGTTCAAGTGGATTCGAGTATGGTTTGAACCCGGTGGGGATAGAATCGAGTTCCAGGATTTTGAAGATTTTTTCTCTGTTTATTTGAGTGGACCCCTCAGTGGTGTAATTCCACAATTGGACCTAGTACGTGGCGCTGCAGTCGGGACCTACATTTGAATTTTTAGAACAGCTCAACGTCCGCCGGGCCGCTAGAATTTTATAAAATATTAGGATTCGCCCGCGACTTCGTTCACATTGGACGGAATAAGTTAATTTATATGTTTCTTAATAACCTAAAACCACTCCCTGGAGAAATTCCGTGTGATTCTCGGGATATAAAGTACTACAGGCTTTAAGTCCGGCAGTTTGCTATCGATCAGCAAAAATCGCATCGAAATCAAAATTTGACGGCCTCTGTTGTTGAGCGGGCTAAGCCTTTGCCGGCGTACCTCATTGCAACGCAGAGGTTCCGGGTTCGATTCTTGGTATAGTAAATTTCGGAAATCGTATTTTCTCCGTTATTTACTATAGTCTGGGTGTCTGGGCTCATTAGTTTTTACGTGAATCCCGAAAAAACAGACAAATACAAAAAATCTAAAAAAAAAGACTACATTTTTACAATTTAACAATATTACTAGCGTTTTCCCCGCGTCTACGCCACGTAAGAAAACCTACAATTTTCCCGGGTTTAAAATTAGGACACGTATAAATTAGCTCATTCAGTCAATTGTGGGCGACGTCGCGGGCGAATCCTAGTTTTATAATATTACTAGCTGTCCCGGCAGACGTTGTTCTGCCCTGAAGAAATAAAATTCAGAACCCGATTGCAGCGCCACCTGCCGGGTCCAATTGTGAATCTAAACCATCCTCGAATCCACTTGAACACACACTTCATTGAAATCGGTCCAGCCGTTTAGGAGGAGTTCACTGTCAACACACGTAGAGAAGAATTATATATATAAAGATACATAGTTTTTTTTTTGGTGCAATTCCTACTCGTACACGGCCTGTGCGTATTATTTACTCCTCCGAGCTTCACCAAAAACTATCTATTGTTAGGTCGTCATCTCAAAGGCACGTCATACAAACACCCACTACTGAACGAAACGCTGCCGTTCTTAGAAGGTGATCACGTGACAGAGAGTAAAGGCACCGGATTGGTGCACACTGCCCCTGCGCACGGCCCTGACGATTTCCTAATCGCATTGAGGAATAACATGTCAGTGGTAAGTCTTTAAAAGAAGAGTTAAAAAGCCCTAAGACAATTATCGATATAGCAAAAAGCCGCAAGACTAACACTGTCACTATCTCGTAATATACAAAGAAAATATACCCATTTCATACAAATCATACAACTCCTATATAGACAGAGTGAGACAACAACACAATTAATGATCACGTGCACAAACGCGATCTGCACTTTCATCGCGGACACTTATGTGCTAATAGTGAGCTAAAGGGTTAATTTAACCATATACGTATGTACAGTCGCGGTATGAAAAGGTTCGTCACCTTAAAGTCGACTTTTGCTTACCCATTTTAATAAATGTTACGTTTGTAAAATACAGAAAGGTGAAAAAATAAAATTGCAATATTGACAATAATAGACAATGAGATTAACAATAGCTTTAATCATCAGGAACAAAGAGGATATAATTATTACGTGAAGCGTAGGAAGTCTTCAATGGAGCGCCTTTTGCTCGGGAAATGCGTATATTTTAATATTATGCGATTTTACAATAATTTTTTGTTGCGCGTACAATCGTTCGTCTTAGTTGCGAAGTGAATTTCGAATATTTGCGGCTGGCCGCAGACTAATGAGCGATTGTCATAGGCAATTTTGATATTGCGTGTACACACCGCCGCGAGCGTGCCGATTTCTTGCCCAGCTTGACCGGTGTGTACCTTCCTTTGGTAAATCATGCGGCGACACTACGCTTGTCATAAATAATAAAACCAATAACAAGGTTTTACATCTCTAAGCAATCTTCTTAGACAAGAACTGAAAACTGAAAATGAATGTATTGCTTCCAAAGCAATTTTGGTTACTGCTAAAGGAGACGAAGCGGCGGAACAAACTACCCAGTAACATATCTTTACTTCATAATAATAATTATTAATATCCCATGTTGCTCCTGTCTTTATGGCATTTTTTGGGGCCCATGCAGGGAGTGGCGAGTCACCGTCTGCCCATTTTTCCATGTTCCCTGAACATTGCGACGGGCATACGCCATAGTCCCCATATTCCCAGACCCCTAGAACCACTAGCAGTTCACCCCAATAGCCGGGTACTTTTTGTCTTCAATTCCCACAACAGTTTACACTGGCCGGGGCTTGTCCTTGGGTGCATTACTATATAGTGTAGAGAGGGATAATCGCCGGTCAGTGTCACGCCATATTTACAATAAATTTTTCAAAGGGCCTCTACGTGTTGGCCTTTCCATGGCCCCACGCAAGCCCTCCAAATGTCCGGGCCATTTTTATGACCCGTGTTCTTGAAAGTAATGAAAAAATTATTAATATTCGTCTTGTAAAAAAAAAATAGTTTATACTAATACAAGGTTTAACAAAGTAATTTATATGAATGATTACTGAACTAACTAAGAACCTTGATTTAAGTAATTTTAAACTTTATTGTCAAACAGTTAATCATAATTTTCTGTGGAACAGTCTGTTCTGTGACTTAGTTTGAAAGGGTAACATGCGCTCGCGGAACGTTAAATGAATCATAATTTTTTCTTAATTTTTCGCGACTTGTACACATAATAAAACTACGTTTTAACGGTTTTAAGCACGGTAATTTATGTGATTTTTGTTATTCCGACGTTTTGGCCTCAGTGGCCGTGATTACGGAAGGCAAAGATGTCAAGTGTCAACGAGTATTGTTAAAGTTTTATTTAGCCTACCGCCAACTTGTTCATTTTAATTATTTAGTTTTAGTTTTGTTTATGGTTATTATTTACTCTATGGGAGCCTAATCTAATTTACCACCGCTTCGCAACATGTTATGGCTTGAAGAGAAGAAGTGGCGCAAGAAACTCTTCAGCAAACTTAATTTTTTTTTATATATTAGAGTTAGGCATATTTGCTGATCAGTTTCTTACTTGTTGACACTTGACATCTTTATCTTCTTTCGGCCGAAGCGTCGGAATAACAAAAATCAAATAAATTACCGCGCTTAAAACCGTTAAAACGTTGTTTTATTTATGTTAAATGAATCACTTTAAAAAATGGCGGACCTTTTCATAACACGACTGTACGTGTATATATGTTATACACGCTGAATTTTTCAAGTGGGACTTCAGGGCCAAAACCTAAACTAAACGAAATAGCGAAAAACACCCGAGTCTCGAGACCGATTTTGACGAAAATTAAAGTGGTATCATTAGATTTTTGAAAAAAACAATTACCCTTGTCAGAAATTGAATCGACTGATTTTGGAAAAATCGGCACAGTTGTTTATATTATTATACCAAATTTCTTGCTTGCGGCTGTAGTGTTTTTATCCGAGCAGGAACGGAGAAAGAATACAGTTTCCTGCGGCCGGGCGGCCTGTCTTAAGAGGCGACAAAACAACCCACAGCCAGGTGGTAGGGCGTTTGCCCGACTGGATGGCTACCACCTCTGGTCTAAAACATACCGTAATAACAACCTTGTGTTGTGTTCCGGCATTAGTGACCAGGTTCCAGTCCAGGTTTCCTTCAGGTGGGCCGTCTGCCTGTCTGCTGAACTGGAGCTTTAAAAAATAAGTGAGGGATACCCTGCGATGGTAGTCCTCCAACAGGTTTCCCCTCGTTAACCAACTGATGGATGCGATATAGAGGTGAGATAGAGGAGATGGAATGGGGGGGGGGGGGTGGTTGGGGATGGGAGAAGAGGTATCGGATAGATGGGATGGGGATGGTTGGAATAGGAAGGATGATATGATTATTAAATTATCCTCTTTATTTCAGGAATGTAATGTAGACGAGTCAGGTCGATATATCAACATAGACCCTGGTCTGGACGGTCTACCAGTCCTAACCGAGGGCCAGGACACTATCATATCTCGTTTGGGGTCTTCAGTGGTATACCAGGGGGTGTATATCCACTCCTATCCCTTAGATTGGAGGACCAAAAAGCCAGTCATCGTCAGGGCAAGTCACCAGTGGTTCATCGATACAGCTGCTCTAAAGGAGAAGGCTTTGGTAAGATTAGATTTTAGAATAGAACAGAATGGAATGGGAAGGAATAGAACGGAATGGAGTGGAACGGAATGGAATGGAATGGAACGGAACGGAATGGAACAAAATGGAATGGAATATATTTTATTGTATAATAATAAGATACACTGGAAGAAAGTGAACTACAGACAATTATAATAGGCAGTCTTCTTACTATGTACTCGTTGGCCTGAAGCGTGGTGCGGTTGACAGCTGCCAATATTAAATTACTATTGAAGGGAGTGTCCCGTATACCGAGTACCCCGACGTTATAACCAAGTTATTGAAAGTTGAAGTTACTTTTGATTGAAGGTTGAATGAAGTTATTGAAGATTGAAAGTTAATGAAGTGAAAGTTGCGTGTTCGTCAGTCGAGGGTCACCAGCTTAGGGGCCTGCTCCTCCGTCTCAAAGGAAGATCTTCCAGCGAGGCCATTGTTAATCCTCGCAGGTCTCGGCTCATCTATTATTGTTGGAAATTTGTATATATTCTTTGTACGTGTCGGGAAATGTTTGTGACTTAAATTATTGCACAGCGCCATCTATTGGCTTGTAAGTGTTCCACTACACTATTAATACTTATTTTAGACACTGGTCACTAAAAGAAATAAAAAAAAGCAAGTGTATACCTGTACATGACAAGAAAAAGCTATTCAACACTTGCATCCTACCTGTACTATGTATGGTCATTTACGAAATCAAACATTCAAAAATTGAAAGTATGCCAGCAGGGGATGGAAAGGAGCATGCTTTAACCCAACGGTTATACTGGTTCGATTTCTATGAATTGTTTAGCGGAGATATGGCCTAGATCCCCATCCATCCCCATTTTACCATCGGACAACCAGACGCACCGGTTTGTACCACCGTTACAGGGTGGAAACACCGCCAGTCAGAACCAAGCGTTTCGCTTCATCGTTTCTGGTGCGCACTGCCGAAGAGTGGAATAATTTGCCGGAGTCTGTTTCTCCTGACAAATACAATCTTGAAGTCTTCAAGTCACGAGTGAATAGGTATCTTCTAGGGAAGCGTGCTCCATCCTAGACTGCGTCATCACTCAACATCAGGTGAGACAGAGGTCAAAAGCACAAGCTCCACCTACCTTGAGATCAAGCCCAGCCCTCTCCTGGGTCGGTTCAGGTTGCACTTGGAAACAGCGCACGGCACTATGGTTTCAATTGAGAGCTATCACTTTGTACACGGATCTTGATAGAAGTTATTGGCGCAGCCAGTAATTCAAAATGATTCGATTTTTAAACTGTTTTTAAAAATCGCATGGCGCGTTGTCGTTGAATTAAGACAGCAAGTAATAAAACTAAAATTGGTGCACTGGCTTCAGTGGCTGATCCCACGCAACGAGTATTGTTAGTGTCGTTTCTTAGATCATTACTTTACTGCACAAAAACGGCCCAAGACAAGGTTAGAGCTCTGTTAGTGTCGTTTCGATTACTTTACTGGTTAGAGCTCTCGCAAAAAAAATCATTATGCCGGCCTGCGCTATTAAAATGTGTCGGAACTATTTTAAAACGGGAAAGGATAAGGATAAGATGTCATTTAATCGGAAAACTTAACACTTTTCTCATGATTTCTTTGTAAAAACGTGAAATTTAATTTCGACATTTTCAAGGTTATCGAATTGATTGATGTTGTCAGGTGACAAGTGTGACTTATTTTCCAAAATTTGGGGACTTTTGTTACGATTTTTTTTATTTATGAAATATGAATAATTGAAAAAATCTATAGAAAACAGACATGTAATGTTTGTGTATCCGGTTTTCTTAAACTAGTTTATATTACGTTTTAGACTTCCTACGGATCCAATTGTAGCATATTGTTGGACAAAGAGATGGATTTTGAAAGAAAATATTTTGAATCATTTTCGGAATTATTTTTGCACTATGTTTTTTATATTTTCTTATCAACGGCACAGTTGTATTGAAATAAAGTACCTGAAATAATTATATATGATCGTGACCGATAAGATGTAAGTTGTGTGAAGGATAATTAGAAAATTTAAGAATACTTAACCACCATATAAAATTATTTCTAATCTAACCTTAGCGCTTTGGACAATATAAACTTTTTAATGTAACCTTATGACGTTTGACATAGAATTGACAGAATGCGTGCTGCAAATATCGTCAAAGAGGATGTAAAAAAAACTGAATATCGTTTAAAGCAGATGCTTCGGTCGGAGTTATCTGTACTAATATTATAAAGAGGTAAAGTTTGTAAGTTTGTGACGTTGTAGGGGATAATCTCGGGATCTACTAAACCGATTTTAAAAATTCTTTTACTGTTGGAAAGCTACGTTAACAGGGAGTGTCATAGGCTATATAACATGACGCTTTATACCACGGGAACGGGACAGACCGCGGGTGAATCCGCTCCGGGCCGCTAGTAATATTATAGATAACTCTTTATTGTCATAATTAAGATATTAAATTTTGTCTATATTCTGTTAGCTGCATCTCCATTAATTCCTAATAAAGAAATAATTTAATATATTAATATGATAAAAAACAAATTTTAGTTCATAAAATAATCAAACTAAACTAGTTTCAATAAAAACTTTTGGATATGAATATTTTTATTTTTATAATAGCCCTTTTCAAGTGGTTTAGTTGCTCTTAAGTCCCTGCATTAAACTATCCCGTGTACCTACCCCGTAGTTCCTACTACTGATATAAACTTTGGATTACACATAAAGCCTACTACCCAATATAAACCTATCGAATCGTTCCAAGTCTACTATTACAAATGATTTCACTGACTTTTAGCGCAGGATAATCTTTGGGTTATAAATAGTCATCTAATAACCTTCGTGAACATGATGTGTAACACAAAAATAATTTGCCATTATGAATAGTTTTTTTAGAATTATTACATTAGTATTGGTAATTAACAGACTTATAAATATGTACTAATTATCTGTACAAGCATTTTATTGCGAATTAAAATTACTACATGTGCTAAAATGTGTTATGAATTCATTTGTGCATGTATTTTTTTATGGTTCGTTCCAAGACACACAACTTTTGTTGCTAATACTTTATTTAAAAAAAAACTAAAACCTCTGAGTAATATTAAATTATATCACATAAAGCGATTAAGTTCTTATGACAACCTTCCGACTCCATCATCAGATCAGCTCTATGGTACCATATTATTGCATTGTCACGCGATACATGCAAAAATTTCAGCTCAATCGGAAACCGGGAAGTCGATCAAATTTAGCTTGAAAGATTCCATTACAAACATATGAAGTTAATTAAAGCGTATTAATAAAAATGGCAAAACACTTCAATGATTGGTACCCGCGGGATGGAAAAACGAGAAGAGGGAGACTAGAGAGAAGATGGGAAGTTGATCTTCCAAAGGATTGAAGGAGAGTAGCGGGAGATGGTACAAAATGGCACATTCTGGAGGAAGCCTATGCCAAGGAGGCAACCTGATTTGGCATCTGTCAATGTGTTAAGCAAAAATATCAGGAAATATAGACTATTTTTATATATTTATTAATATTTACTAGTGGTCGCCCGTGGTCGAATTTCGACCATAATAATTAATTTAAATTATAAGTTTGAACATGACAAGAGTTATGAATGTCAAAGAAGCAAGTGAGGTGTCTAGGAATAAGCCTAAATTGCGTTCTGTTGTTCGTGCCTACCCCGCAAGGGAACTGGCGTCAAGTTATGTATGTATGTAAGTTTGAACATAATTAAGGTGCTGTTGTCAAAGACTATACTTCTATAATCACAGATTTCGCCAAGGCTACACTGTTAGTTTGACTTTAACAATAAACAAAGGAGTATATATGCGTGTGTGTGTCAAATAAATGGTAGCGTGTGTAATGTTTTTTTTATTGATGTAATGTGTTTTTAATGCAAAATTAAAAAAAAAAAATTAATATTCTGCACTCCTTCTCTATCCCTATTAATATCATAAATGCGAAAGTAACTCTGTCTGTCTGTCTGTTCCGTTTTGACGGAAAAACTACTGGAGTGATTTGGCTGAAACTCAGTATATATATATATTTTCGATGCTGAGGATGAACATAGGATACTTTTTATACCGATAAATGGGATAGTTTTCGGGATAAAAATATATTTGTCTCTCTGTTTGTTATGCTTTTATGGAAACACTATTGGACCGATTTAGCTGAAATTCGGCACATATGTTTTTGGGATACATTTATGTAAAGGTTATACGGGAAACTAGGACAGGTTTGTAATTTTGTCCATTTCGCCCACTCGGTTCACTCGGGGTCTACTCGGGGTCCACTCGAGGTCCACTGGGGTCCTCTCGGGGACCACTTGGGGTTCACTCGGGGTCCACTCGGGCTGCAAACATGGTCCACTCGAGGTCCACTTGGGGTCCACTAGGCGTCCACTCAGTGTCCACTAGGGCTCCACTCGAAGTCCAATTGGGGTCCATTCTCATACCACACGGGGTCCACTCGGTGTCCACTCGGGGACCACTTGGGGTCCACTCGGGGACCACTCGGGGTCCATCAGGGTCCACTCGAGGTCCACTCAGGGTCCACTCGGAGTCCACTTGATCCACTTGGTCCATGTTGTCCATGTTGCGTATTTTGTCAAGTTTTGTCATTTATGTAGTTTACAGATAGTCGGCGTATAGTTATAATTTGCGATATAAAATGAAGTGAATCTTCCGGGGGAAAATACATAAAGATTTAATAGAATGTAACCTGCACCGCCTGCTCTTTACACAAGAGATGCGCACCAAAGGTTGACCCGCGGCACCGCCGCGGGGTAAACTCTAGTATAAACTATAAGTGTGCGAAATTTCATACTCCTCCGTCCGCGTAAATTTCGTAAAAAGGGCTACAAAGTTTTTGCTTCACGTATTAATATAATGATAATACTTATTATAATAGTTATTTTCTTATACTAGCGAGAAAAAAAACCCAAGTAGCTTAGTCGCTATATGTAAATATATTTCAGGAAGCATTATCCGAAATAAAGATCCTACCACTGTCCAGTAGTGAACAGTATCGCCAAGGGTTCAAAGCGCAGATAGAGAAGCGACCGTACTGGTGTATATCGAGGCAGAGAGCCTGGGGGGTCCCTATACCGGTGTTGTACGCGGACGATGACGTCATCGTTGACAGGTTTGTCTCTATAAAAAATACATTTTTTTTAATGAGTTCAGAGAAGAAGCCGACGGCCCACCTGATGGAAAGCGGTTAACATCGCCCACAGACATTTGATACGCAACATGCAGCCGCTCTAAAGGCTCGCCCGGCCGCAGGGAATTGTATTCTTTCTCCGTTCCTGCAAATGTCGGGAGTTGAAGAAATTTATTAATATTTATTATTTTAATATTTTTTTAAAATTTCATATTAAGTATCTGCCATCAAAAATATTATATTGTATAAAAAGTATTACTTTATTTATTTATGTGCTGACCGTACACTACTACAAACGCAAAAACGTCTCGAAGCTAATTTATCTGTAGTTCTATAATTTCCTAAATATGATATCACTTCGAACCTTATTTATCGTTCGAAACCGCCAAATTGTAAATAAATAACCATAATTTGTTCTAAAACCAACCTTAATGTGTTTTCAGTAGGTCTATCTATAATTACTTAAACGTGATATCGCTTCGGACCGTTTTTATAAATCGAAATTACCAAATTGTAAATAAATAACTATACTTTGTTCTAAAATCAACCTTAACGTATTCTTAGTAGGTCCATAATTCCTTACATGTCATATCAGTTGTAACCTTTACCAATTGTAAGTAAATCTCTAAATTTGTTCTAAAAACAACTTTAACGTGGTCACAGTAGGTCCGTAATGTCTTATATGACACTTGTGACTTTTTATCTTAAAAGCTACGGCCAATAAATTCGAATGTTTGAAATTCTTGATCCGTTCAACGATGGGATAGTACGTCATTATGACGTCATTCTGCGTCATATAATGCCAGTTTTCGATACGCTATCAACGAGACTCGTTAGCTCAGTAGGTGAGAGCGCCGATATAAACTAAGCTTGACCATCGGAGGGCGGAGGTTCAAATCCTTCACGAGTCAGACTTTTTTTTTCTATTTTCTTTTTTAAAACCAACTTTCTTTTTGTATCAGAATATACGTATATCTATAATATTATAAAATTCTTTAAGTATTTAACTAAATAATCGGCAGACAAAAACACATATTGTATATCCCCAAATTAAGCAAATTACGCTAGTGTGATATACAACGGACTACTCAGGGGCCGATACCAGACACCCAGACCATAGTAAATAACGGAAAAAATTCGTTTCCACAATTTACCTTACCAGGAATCGAATTCGGAACCTCTGAGCTAGGCCGGCAAAGGCTTAGCCCGCTCAACCACAGAGGCCGGCAAATTCTAAACATGCCGTGTCTGTACATTGAAGCTATAAAAAAAAACAATATACATTATACAAAAAAATACACTATATAAACGATGCAAAACACGATTTTTTTTTAGATTTCTTGCCTATTTGTCTGTTCGGGATTTACGTAAAAAGTACTAGGCCGATTTCGATGCGGTTTTCGCTGATCGGCAGCAAATTCTTAGTCTTAAAATCTGCGCTACTTTTTATCCTGAAAATCCCGCGGGATATTTTCTGGGAATGATTTAAAATGGCCAGATTAAAAAAAAACGGATTCCAATGTGATTTTTTTCACTGATCGATAGCAAATTTTATGTAATAAAATGTGTGATGTTTTTAACCCGTTTTGAACTTTTGAGTTTGAATCTGAATATCGCCTCTTTGCTACAATGATGTGTTATTTTGAAAATTTAAATTTTAGAAGAGAGTTTTATTTATCAACAAATAATTGAAGACGTGAGTGGATGAAGGTGATATGTCGCATATTCGGTTTTTTTTTTTGCGTAAATGAAAGTGATAAGTCGATACCAAATGACTACAGACCTTATACCATTGATATAAGGCACATTAAAAAAAACAGAAAGTTGAAAAAGGTGAAAGGCGACTTATCTCAAAAAATAAAAGTAAAACTTTTATCTCGATTTACTCAAAATTGGAATTATGCGACTTATCACCTTCATCCACTCATGTCTTCAATTGTGTCGAAACGAATAACGTGGTAATTTTTAAAATACATTGCAGATTGACAGAAAGAAAGTTATTCGATCTTTTACATACATACATACATACATACATAACTTCACGCCAGTTCCCTTGCGGGGTAGGCACGAATCGATCTTTTAAAGGTTAAAAAAAAGCATTTTTAAACATTTTTTTATTGCATGAGTTCAGCAGACAGGCATATGGCCCACCTGATGGAAAGCGGTCACCATCGCCTATGGAAATTTGTAACACCAGAGGTACTACCAATGTTCCGCCGCTCTCTAAAGGGAGACTGGAACCTGGCCACTAATGCCGGAACACAACTCAAGGTTGTTATGGCGGCTACTACAGACCAGGGGTGGTAGCCATCCAGATGAAAAAATACCATTCCACGTACTAAGATAATATTATTGAAGCAGAGAGGCGATATGTATAGTTTATTTTTGGAGTTTAACCTTTTAAGACGGAACCACCACAAATTTGTTGCCGAACTGTCACACACGGCTAATTGGGAAGCACCACAAATTTGTAGTCAAATACAGATAATTGAAACGAACGTTGAACTGATGCTTTCTCCCTCTAACTACATAGAATTTGTATTAGAATAAAAGAGACGATATAATTGTCTTGGTTTTGGCGCGGCAATTTTGATGGCAGCTGGCAGATTATGGACAAAAATTACAAGCTTTTATTTAACTTTCAATGTATGTGTGTAAGTTCGGGTGGAATCTTGAAAGTTAAATTTGACCAAGTTCCCGGTTTCCGATTCAGCTGAAATTTTACACGCATATGTATATCGCGTGACAATGCCTGAATATGGTACCATGGAGCTGATCTGATCATGGAGCCGGAAGGTGGCCATAGGAACTTCTGTACAAAACAAGATAGACCCGTCGTGTTTGGGCTCGTTTTACTTGTCTTGGTTAGCACTCTGCTGCTACATGATATCCAGGATCTCAAAAGCGTATTTAAAAACCTTTTAAAAAAAAGCTTATAATATTAAATCGGTCCTTTTAAAGGGTTAATTTATTTTTAGGATTGGTTAATAATGCAATTAAGCATAATTTTTTTAACTTTCAGGCGTGTAATTGATAAATTATGCGACCTCATTCACAACGATGGATCTGATGTATGGTGGACTTGCGACGTATCTGAACTGCTGCCGAAAGAAGTTGTCAAAGATCACAGTTTGGAAAATAAAGAAGTTCAAAAAGGGAAGGTTAGGATATCTTCTTTTTACTTCTCGTTTATTTCTTCGCGGGCTATATTTACCAAGTAACAGGTATGTAAGCTGTGGCAGTTTAACGGTTTTTTTTTAAATTTATTTATTCATGACCAATCAAAAACTTTCGGCCATATACATCATTGTAAATATAGCCTATCTATATATATATATATATATATATATATATAAATGAATCCCTATTTCCCTTGGTCACGGCATCAAGCGTGAACGGCTGGACCGATTTCGCTAATTCTTATTTTGTTGTGTTTGTTATTGTCAGGAGAAAGTTCTTATGAAAGAAAAAGTTAAGAAAATTGCGCGGAAAATTAGAAAATTTAAGAACATTTAACCACCATATAAAATTATTTCTAATCTAATCTTAGCGCTTTGGACAATATAAACTTTTTTAATGTAACCTTATGACGTTTGACATAGAATTGACAGAACGCGTGCTGCAAATATCGTCAAAGAGGATGTAAAAAAACTGAATATCGTTTAAAACATATGCTTCGGTCGGAGTTATTTTATTGATAAAATACATGTAAAATAATTAATTTAGGTGTAATCGGGTTTCAATATTTAAGTGGGTCCCGGGATGGTATAGATTTAAATTTGAATCAGGTTGATGGCCTGAAAGAGAGTGTCGGGGTGAAGGTAAGGAAAGGAATGCTCCGGTGGTTCGGGCATGTGGAAAGAATGACAAAACAGATATACAATGCAAAAGTGGATGGATGCAGAAGTCGTGGAAGGCCACGACACACCTTCCATGATCAAATTGATTGTGTGCTAGCAGAAGGTGATGTCAGGAGCCTTAAGAACAGACGAGCTTGCATGACAAGAGCTATCAATGTCAAAGAAGCAAGTGAGGTGTGTAAGAAAAAGCCTGAATGGCGCTCTGTTGTTCGTGCCTACCCCGCAAGGGAGCTGGCGTGAAGTTATGTTTGTTTGTTATGTTAGATGGCGTTGTAATCGGGTTCCCATATTTAGGTGCAATTACGTTTGCGTGTGTTCAAGTGGATCCTGGGATGGTTAAGATTATAGATCTACCGGTAGGTGGCACCGCTAAAGTCTTCCTAAACGGTGGGACCTAATTTGATGATTTTTTTATTTTTATTAAAGTGGATTCGAGAATGGTTTAAATTAACTATTAGTCCCGGTAAAAGTCGCTGCAATCGGGTACTAGATTTTTATTTCTAAGGGCAGGACAACGTCTGCCGGGTACAGCTAGTTACTAAGATTTAAAAGGAGACTTATCAAACTAACTTATAAATCATCTGCTTATTAATTGCTAATACTACTTCTTTACATCTTTCGACGGCCTCTGTGGTTGAGCGGGCTAAGCCTTTGCCGGCGTACCTCACTGCAATGCAGAGGTTCCGGGTTCGATTCCTGGTATAGTAAATTTCGGAAACGTATTTTCTCCGTTATTAACTATGGTCTGGGTGTCTGGGATCGGCCCCAGAGTAGTCCGTTGTATATTACCCATAACACAAGCGTAATTTGCTTAATTTGGGGATATACAATGTGTGTGTTTGTCTGCCGATTATTATTATTATTTATTACATGTGATTCTTATTTTAGCAGTTTAGGTGTTAAGAGATATTGACACTTTTACCATTTGACTTATATGCTTCTTTCTACCAGGACATAATGGATATCTGGCTGGACTCGGGTCTGACCTGGTCGACCTTGGAGGGTAGGACAGCAGACCTGTATTCCGAGGGGGTTGACCAGCTGACCGGTTGGTTCCAGACCAGTTTGTTGACCTCTATAGCTTTGAACGAGAAGGCGCCTTATAAGTGAGTGTTATTTATTTATTTAGGTTTATGGCTTGGCATCTAGGCCTTTAAGCCAGATCTTAGTTTACAATATAGTTTCTTCATTTTCTTAAGCCTATGTGTAGCACAGCTGAACTGTAGGTTATCAGCTGGTGCCATTCAACGGAGTTCTTGTGACAACTCAAAAGGCCACATTTGACTGTACAGTTCACATTTCTCACAAAACACATAATTACTACTCAAAAACTATCAATATCCTACAACTATTGTTCATTTTAGAGTAATTTTACAAATTTTTAGAAAATAAAACTGCACAGCACAACACCTCCTTTCAGTTCCCGCCAAAAACTCCTAAGTGAGTGTTTATTATTGGCTGTCATCGCCAAAAGTGCAGTGATTGGATATTGTTGCCAACTGATTCTAAACTGAAACTATTGATAATCTATACAGATAATTAAAATGGTAATATTGTTACGAGTGTGGGACTCGAATTAAAATGCCGTTGGAATTACTATAGAATTTATTAGAACTATACAAACACGTATAACATAGGTATAAATATAACTAGACACTACTAGTACACACTGCACGATTCTATAAAACGTGCAAAGTCCGTCACTATATCGCTTGTCGAATGTACGTCTTACTCGTATTGTAATCCTCGGCGACTGCCTCTCTCTGCATTGGGCTAGTCCTTTATAATGCACCGATGCCATATGTCTACCTGGCGACCGTCGACGCAATTCCAGAAAACATAATCTGCACACCTGCATAATTATGCCTGCGAACGGCCATAAACAAGTACAATAACAATAGGCTATTGTCTAATTGCAAATTTTAAACACAAAGAAAACAAAAGAAGATAGTTATAAAACAGTTTCAACGTTATTAGCTCAAAAGGCGCGGCAGGTAATAAATACAGGTGTTGTATTTGGCCCAACTTTTAACAATATAATGAATTTATAATACTGTTACAACTAAGGTCCCGACAAAAAAAAACACATTTTATTACCTGCCGGCATTTAAACTAATTGTAACTCTTTTATGATCGTCGTCTCTGTTTAATTTGTGATTAGAAAACAGCCCATTGTTTTATTGTACTCTTTTATGGCAGTTTGCGGCCGAGTCATTAGCCAGGTGTGGCGGATGAAGTCGACTTAGATACGGGGACATTATACAACGATGACCTGATGGAGGGGGAGTCAGTCGAGCGAGAACCACGAGTAAAGCGAGACGTGTGTACTACAATCGGGGATCTAATAGTGACGGACTTAGCGCGTGTTATTGAATTACGACCTTCTGAATTACGTTTGGACTTGTTATGTTCGGTTATATTTGTACCTGTCTTATATGTGTTTGTATAGTTCTAATAAACTCTATAGTAATTCTAACAGCATTTTAATTCGAGTCTCGCACTCGTAACAATACCATAAATAATCTAATACAATAAAAGAAAACTTACTTATATTGTATTCTACCCATAGTCTCTCAAGGCTATAAAAGTCCAATACTGCACCGTCTTCTATGGTTAAGGTGCCCAGAAGGGCTAAATAAAATTGAAGTGTCTGTTTGTAATGTCAAAATTAAAATGTGAAAAATGTCAGGGGGGATAATTCGGAACAGGAGATTCCGAAAATGCAGTTTTTAGAATTATTGTCTGTTTGGATGTTCCCGCTAATCTCTGAAACAGCTGGACCGATTTTGATGGGATTTTCACTGACAGATAGCCGATGTTATAAGGAGTAACTTAGACTACATTTTTCTACGGTTGCGCGAAAAACGAAGTCGCGGGCAGAGCTAGTCATAAATAATTAATAACTTGTTTCATTTTGAAGGTCAATTTTCGTCCACGGCTTCGTAGTCGATGAGAAGAAACGCAAGATGTCAAAGTCCATAGGGAACGTCATTGACCCGATGACAATTATCAATGGCGGAAATAACAAGAGCAGCCAGCCAGTTTATGGAGTTGATACTTTAAGGTAAAAAAGAAATAAAAAGGGAAATTATTGTAAACTTTTTAGAAAAATAAAACTTAATTTACGATTGTTGTAAGAACAAAAGAATAAAACCTACAAATCGATTGAAGCGATACCAATAACTGTTACATCTGGCTAGGCTTTATGAAATCAGTGTCTTTGACTCCTTTTGGTGCCGAACTAAAAACATAGTGGCCGTAGTACTTATAAGTAGTTCAAACATTGTTGAAATGAAAAATCTATAATATTTCGTTAACTGTTTACGTATATTAAGATTGAAATTTTTGTGTCAACAGATGGTGGGTAGCAAGCCATTCAACGCAGCACTCACAGATTGTAATCAGCAAGAAATTGCTCGATGATTGCCAAACAGAAGTTATTAGGATACGAAATATCCTAAAATATTTATTAGGTGTCATAAACGATTTACAAAAAACACATTTTGATTCTAAACCAAAATTAAATCACTTTGACCAATATATGGTTGAAGAAACTTATGAATTTTCGAATCAAATCTATGATCATTATAACAATTTTCGATATAATCATGTTGCTCAGTTAATTTTATATTTTATCAGTAATAAAGTGTCTGGTTTGTATTGTCATTGTATTAAAGATAGATTATACTGTTCAAAAAAGCATTCAGAACATAGGTTAAGCGCTCAGTTAGTTATTCACACGATTCTAGTCTCTCTTTGTAAAGCAATAGGACCTATTTTACCGCATTTAGTTGAGGAAGCGTGGAAATATCATCCATTGTATGAAAAACCTTTTTTCTTCACTCAAAACGTGTCACAACTGTCAAACTTTGACATTGACAGTCTGCTAATGGAAGCCATATTGGACTTGAAGAAAGACGTCTGTGTTCTAGCGAAGAATGAAAATTTAAAGAGGCTTTCTGCTAATATTAAATTAAACAAAGATTTATTTGATAAATGTATTGTTTTAAATGGTAATGATGGTCTTAATGATAGTGTTTTGTGTGAAATTTTGGAAGTGTCACATGTTAATTTGGAGGTTAGTAATGGCGGGAAATGGGAAATTGACTTGTTTCAAACTGAAAAGAGTCAATGTTCAAGATGTAGAAAGTTTAATGCTGACAGCGATAAGTGTCTAAGGTGTGAAGAAGTATTATTGAGTGATTATAGTTAATCTGGCAAATAAAAATATTATTTTAGTATGGCAACCCTCAAATTTAAATAGAGTATTTATACAATACGTATATAATCTTGTTTTCTTTTAATTCAATCTTTCTTCTGTTGCTATCTCTCGAATTTGGAAATTGTGCAAAACAATAACTTAAGAACTTCACTTGGTTTTATTCATTTTTTAAACTCGTAAATACTGAAGCAAAATAACAATCTTTTTTATTTATTTCTGGAAGACCTACAGCTAAACAGGGAACGTACACGAATTATAGGTGGCAGCACAAATCGACACGAGAGCAACTGTTAAACACTTCGTTTAAATATTAATTTGCTGTGGACTGTATTTATTTTTATTATAAAGGAAAACTGCAAGTGCGTAATATAATGACGATTTTAATAACCTATATGTTTAAGGCTTGGCAACTAGGCCTTTAAGCCAGGCGCCGTTGTATTGTAGGCTACAATCGACGCCAGTCAACGGAGTTCTTGTGAAAACTCGAAAGGCCACATTTGGCTATATAGTTCACATTTCTCACAAAAACACATAATTACTACTCAAAAACTATCAATATCCTACAACTATTGTTTATTTTAGAGTAATTTAACACATTTTTAGAAAATAAAACTGCACAGCACAACGTCTCCTTTCAGTTCCCGCCAAAAAACTCCTATTTTAATAATAATGGGGGAAAAAACAGATAAAAAACAAAAAAACAAATATGTTCTAAAATTAAACATTTAATAGTATGTTTGGTGGCCAGTATTATGCCAAACCAAATGAATAAAAACATTTTGTTGGAGATTCCAATAGCGACAGTGTGGTATAAAAAAGAAACTAGATCTGTCATCGTGTTATTATTATGATTAAAATTATAAAACTTACTAAAATTAGGTTCCGGCCGATTAATGATGATAGTCAGCGTGACCAGAATAGGTCAAAAGGCCAAAAACTTTTAGAGTCCGGTTGTCTTAGGCTTCTAAGACAAGAAGTAGTTGGGAATCATGAAAATGCAGTAATATCTGACAAAATTGTAGCTCAAACGAAGATTTCTAACATTTATGGTGTCAAAATAACTGACCGCGTTCGTAATACCGAAGTAAGAAAGAGAGTTGGTCTGAAAGAGAGTGTCGGGGTGAAGGTAAGGAAAGGAATGCTCCGGTGGTTCGGGCATGTGGAAAGAATGCATGATGAAAGAATGACTAAACAGATATACAATGCAAAAGTGGATGGATGCAGAAGTCGTGGAAGGCCACGACACACCTTCCATGATCAAATTGATCGTGTACTAGCAGAAGGTGATGTCAGGAGCCTTAAGAACAGA
The DNA here is from genome assembly GCA_019925095.2 of Dendrolimus kikuchii. Lineage (NCBI taxonomy): Eukaryota > Metazoa > Arthropoda > Insecta > Lepidoptera > Lasiocampidae > Dendrolimus > Dendrolimus kikuchii. Next base: position 3,955,651 of record CM034410.1, on the reverse strand, counting down.
CGAGCTTGCATGACAAGAGTTATGAATGTCAAAGAGGCAAGTGAGGTGTGTAAGAATAAGCCTAAATGGCACTCTGTTGTTCGTGCCTACCCCGCAAGGGAACTGGCGTGAAGTTATGTATGTATGTATGTAAAATAACTGTTAAGAATTTTTTTAACTCGTTTTTATCGTAAATATTTTATATTTAATAGTCTATATTACTGAAACAATATTGTTTATTTTCAGATTTGTTTGTATTGAATAGTACTACTACATACAAAACTCAGCCATTTTTACATATAACATTATTAGTAATTTCTAAATGTTGAAACTTTTGTAGTTTATCACATAACCATAACTATAATGAATGAAAATAACTGAATTTTACACCATTTGATTTTTTTTTGAGTTGCTTAAGAGCATCCAGAAATGCAACAATACTTTTTTACTTAGTTAAGTGTTATTTTTCACTTATTTAAAGTGATAATTTTATAACGTGAAGTGTCACTGTACTAGTATTGTTTTCGAAAAAAGCGCCACCAGTTAACACGTGCCTTCGCCTTGCACGTTCTTTATCCCATAAGTTGTTAGGCTTGTTCTCGCATTAATTTATTTTACTGTAAGGTTGTATGGACTGGTTCCTTTGCCTGCTTTGTTGTGACTTTTTGTAGCCCGACTGTAAGCTGTAATTTTTCCTTCTACTTTTTTGTGATGTTCAATAAAACCACGTATTAAGAAAAAGATTGTTTTTAATTCAGTATATCATCTGTATAATTTCATACAAGGCTGGTAATGCGATGGTTTCTTCCGTCGTGTTGCAAACCAGGTGGGTCTACCTGTTGGTCAGCTTCGCAAAAAAAAACTCAAATATTTTCACTGTCAAGTACCTCATTAGTTGTTATAACGTATTGTATTAATTATTAAGGTGCGGATTCATCTTCGATAGTGTTACAGATATAAGCCGTTTCACGCATATGGCGATGAGTTTAATGCGGTTATTTGAGATGCAACATTGTTAATGACGTTAAATATTGACATATAACATGTATAGACACTAATGTGGCTATGCGTTAACGGCGTTATTTTTTAACGCTGTAAATAAAACGCATTCTTCCACAGTCTTCTAAATCTTTGACACTAAGGTGAAGCCGCTCCATTAAAATAAAATAATTATTATTACGTTATATAGTTTTTATTTTATTTATTTCCTGTCACCTTTTCCCGATCGTTTAGAGTCGCCATAGAAAAAGGAACAAAAGTGCGAGAACGAGAATGTGGAATGTATTCTCGTGCTTCTTTCACACTTTCTCGCAATTTTCTCACGAGAGTATGGCGAGCACATGACAATTATGACGTTTTGGTCCGGTTTTATATTATTATCTGGGGTCCAATTCTACTATTTTAATATCTTGTTGCGAAGATATTCAAAGTATGATTCCATTGCGATAGTGTCAAAAATTCGTATCCTACTAAATCCATAATATCTTTTTGATATCGTCGCGGCGGAATATTAGTAGAAAAAAATGGTATTAACATAAGCAGAAATGGCATTCGCTGAAATGAATGCTGAAAAGCTACAAAAAATTTAAAGCTCAGGGCCATCTTAATTGTATTCGGCGCCTGGATGTACAAATCAGCCTGTGCCCCCCTTGTCGACAATAATAAATGGTAGCAATTCTAACTTACAAAATGAATCTTTCCCTTCAATGAAATGAATGAAAAAGTTTGATATTTCTAAGAATTATATGTCCTTTTTTAATCGCTGGCAAGAAGTAGTGGTAAAGTAAATTATTGCTAAAAGGCATCATCATCATCCGAGCGTTAAATCAGTGTTGCGTTCGGAGCGTACGCTCCGACGGCCAGTAGTCGCTTTCCTGTTTTTTTCTCCACTTCGCACGGCCTTTAGCATCTCCCGTTTTGAGACCATTGGTACGCATGTCATCTTTCACAACGTCAAGCCCGATGAGATCTGGCGGAGGCGGCATGACTAGACATTTGTTCCCCATATAATTAGCCGGTCTCTTGCAGTTTTTCTGCTACGTCACGGATGTGAAGATTGCCGCGAATGCGGGAGTTCCTGACGCGGTCATCCGTGTGACTCCACACATTCATCGCAACATATTCATCTCCGTGGCACGCAGCTCTTGTTTGTGTTACTCAAGTACGGGTCACGCTTCACTGCCATACAAAAGGACAGATCTAATGATGGACTTATAGACCTCTTCTTTTAACTTAAGCGGTATTTTGGGATCACAAATGACACGTGTCAAATTATTGCCAAGGCTACGTTCCATTAGAGACTCACAACGACCGGGATTGTACCCGTTCCACTTGCTTGCCCGCGTTACAATCGTAAACCCAAGTGGAACGGCTATTCGACCAACCTCTTGACACGGGTCGTTGTGAGCGTTGTGTGATCGAAAATGATGACGTCATTAGTGACGTTTTCGCCACGACCACAACGATCGAGGTCGCTTTGTGGAACGGCTAATTGAGCATTTTGGGCGTTGTGAGTTAGTAATGGAACGCCCTGCAAGAGTATTGTTGCGGCGGCGCTGAATTTGATGATAACAATCGACTATGTCAATTTTGTAGAAAAAGAAATGTTGGGCAATTTAGACGGGAATGTGAAATTGAGCTAGCACGTATCTGATTAATGGGCATAAAATGCAGCTGCCTCACCTTCGCTTCCTCTTCACTTTAGTTTACTTGAATTTTATTTATCTTGTATATATTGAATTACATATAATCGAATACAATGCAAGAAAACTTAACTTATTTGTATTGTATTCTACTCATAGTCCCTCAAGACTGTAAGTAGAATACTGAGCCTACATCACCGTCTTCTATGGGTAAGGTACCCAGAAGGCTGGCTACGTATATGTATTTTATGTTAATTTATTTTATTGTTGCGGTGCGGAGCGGGTTATTTATAAATTATACACATTTATGGTGTGTTGCGGGCGCAATATATCTTATGTTATGTTATTTATTTACAAAGCGAAGTAATTTTAATTTTATTTATATGATGAAATGACAATTAATGACTGATTGATGTGCGTGCGAAAGGAGAATGCGTAGTCAGATTTGAAGAGGAAATCTATTTTTTTTTATTGCATGAGTTCAGCAGACAGGCAGACGGCCCACTTGATGCAAAGCGGTTACCATCGCCTATGAACATTTGCGACACCAAAGGTGCTACAAATGCGCTGCTGCTCTCTTAAGAGAGATTGGAACCTGGTCACTAATGCCGGAACACAACACAAGGTTGTTATGGCGACATACTTTAGACCAGGGGTGGTAGCCATCCAGTCGGGCAAATGCCCTACCACCTGGCCAGATATATAATCTAAATATGTTAGAAGAAGGTTTGAATAGGTCAAAAGGAAGTGTATATGGCGGTGCCAAGTATAGTTGCGTAACAATACGGAAGTAGTCCTTGAAATCTATAATTCTGAAGGGATGTTCAAACCTTTTCCCTAACTTTGTTACTCGAGTAAATTGTTCGTAAAATCATTTAGTTCCACGTAAATCGAATTATTGTTGGGTGTCTTATGTACTAGGGGAATTCGGGGGCCTACTTAAGAATTTGTTTCAACGTATTTTCCTTAAGAAAATACACGTTTCGAAAGATTATTCTTTAGTAAGTCGTAGTAGCTTAGTGGGTAACGCATTTCCCTGTTGTAACTAGCGGTCGCCCGTGGTCGAAATTCGACCATAGTAATTTGTTGTCAGAGACTACTTACCTCTATAATCACAGATTTCGCCAAGGTAGCAATAAACGAAAGAGTATATATGCGTGTGTGTGTGTGTCAAATACATGGTAGTGTGTGTACCTAATGTTTTTCTTTATTAAAAAGAATATGAGCATTCGTCGCTTCTTCTCTATATAAACTATAAATGTGCGAAATTTCATCCACTCCTCCCTCCGCGCAATTTTCGTAAGAAGGGGTACAAAGTTTTTGCTTCACGTATTAAAATTTATTTCCATAATTTAGCTTGGACACATGGTCATGAAGCGAGCACCGTTTAAGTAATTTTCTGATTTATTTTGCGTATTGTTATGATTACTAAAGCCTGAAATTGAAAAAATTGATGAAATTTTCACATCGAGATCACTAATGAAATCCGTTAAGATGCTCCGAACTCAACCGGCATTCAACGCTCGGATTATAATGATGACTTGTTATCATCTTACAAAATGTCGCAGCCTCATGAATTTAGTACGAGCGTAGGATGACATCCTAATTTTATCATGATGATTTTATGATATTTCAAAGATAAGATGATAAAAATAATTGTTGTTTTATTAACGTCTGTTCTTTTATATGTAAATATGTTAGAACATACTGTTACGATCTAGACGCCGACAAAGACAAATTCACACCTGCATACCTGTAGAAACACATTTTATTACCTTCCGGCATTTCGACTTCTATTGTTAACTTTGTGTTTAAAATTTCTGATTAGAAAACAGCCTATTGTGTATTGTAATCTTTTAAGGCGGTCATTACCCAGGTGTGTCTGATTTAAAGTACAAACTGATTCTAGGAAATTCGGTCACGCGGCTGGGCAGCCATATTGCATCTGTGCAGTATAAAGCAATGCCTGGATTGAGGGACGAGGCAATCGAACGATAACCACGAGCGAAGCAAGACTTGTGTATATTCGGTAATCTATTTAGTGACGGACTTTGCGCGTGTTATAGAATTACGACCTTCTGCATTAGGTTTGGATTTGTTGTGTTCGGTTATATTTGTATCTGTGTTATACGTGTTTGTATAGTTCTAATAAACTCTATAATCATTCCAACGGTATTTTAATTAGAGTCCCTCGCAACTCGTAACAATATAGAGCCTGAAGGCTTACTTTATCTACGTATCTGTTGATCTACGTACAAAAGAATATCTGCCTTAAATGTATACAAATAGAGCTAAAATTCATTTGAAATCTTTTCAGTTTTATTTAAAGTGAAAATTACTACTAACAGGTAAAGAGCAATGTGTTTTATTTCGAATTAAATAAGGTTGAATTTTTTGTGTTTCTCTGTTTTTAGTGTCGCTCTTGTGTTGATCGAGTTTCAAATTACAACGATTGTAACAAAGTACACTACAAAAAAAATCTGATACTTACGATGTTTTTGTAATATGTGTCTAAATTCCTATCAGCATTTATATTTAACTATCATGCCGAGATTATATTTGTATATAATTAAATCACTCAATATTCTAGAATTCATTAAAATGCTAATGATCTTTCTAAAGTAAACGTACCACCCCTACTCATACGCGAAGTCTAAAAGTTATTTTAATAAACAAAGCAAACAATCTCATATTCCGAGATTCCAGTGTGTTATTGCGGTGTTGCCTCAGACACTGTTATGACAACTGCTAAGAGGGTCTACTATAAGAACCTAGTTAAGTGGAATAGTGAGAGTCTAAATAAAAATGAATGTATGGTTACTTTTTATTACTTTGGAATTCAGTCTTTATGTTTTTAACAAATATAAGTTGATCTCTAAAATATGTGTATATACTTATTATGTATAAAGTAAAATTTTGACCATTTGAGTCAATTTGGTCAATTTGGTCAGTTTAGTCATTTTGGTAATTTTAGTCATTTTGGTCATTTATGTAATTTACAGATAGATAGACGGGAGATAGATAAATAAAGTTAGAACGGGTTGAAATAAAGGATGAAATTTTGTATGGGAGACTAATCATTTCTCAAATTTATAGATATAAAAATTTAGCATCTATAAAAAAAGCGATAGTAACTCTATCTGCCTGTCTGTTAAGTCTTCACGGAAAAACTGCTAGGAGTACTGGATCGGTTTTGCTGTAATTTTATTAAGTAGGTTTAATACCGAAAATGGGCATAAATACTTTTAATCCCGGGAGATGGAATAGTTTGCAATATAAAATAAAGTAAAGATAACGGGGGCAAATAGCACTAATATAAAAATTTAATGCAATGTAATCTGAACGCCTACTGATTAAACAAGAGGCACGTACTAGAGGTTGACCCGCGGCGCAGCTGCGGGGTAAACTCTAGTTAAATATAAAAGAGGTAGATAGATAGACAACATTTTATTGCTCACCAAATATACATACATACATAACTTCACGCCAGTTCCCTTGCGGGGTAGGCACGAACAATAGAGCGCCACTTGGGCTTATTTTTACACACCTCATTTGCTTCTTTGACATTCATAACTCTTGTCATGCACGCACGTCTGTTCTTAAGGCTCCTGACATCATCTTCTGCTAGTACACGATAAATTTGATCATGGAAGGTGTAAATAAACAAACCAAATAAACAAATATAAAAAACAAAAAATGTACGATTACAATATTGTCATGGTAAAAACAATAGGCGGCCTAGAAATCTCTTCCAGGCGACCTAACTTAAAGAATATTTTAAACTAATCTAGCGACGTAGGTATTGCAAAGCATTATATAGGTCATAACTTAAATAAATATAAGTACATAAACTACTTTATAAATTAAATACATACAAACATTCGTTTTCGCCGGAATACTCACATTCTAAGTCTCCTTTATAATATACTATTCAATCCTAATAGTCCTCCTTACCTTAAGGAACGTTTTGAATTCCTTCGCCTCTCCACTTCTCACAATTTGCGCACAGATACATACCGTAGACTCCTGACACCTGCACACACTTCATCCTTTTATGATAACTCTTTCACAGTGCAGGCTGTCAAACTCTGGAATGCGTTGCCTCTTACTGTCAGAGAGGCCAAAACATTACCGACATTTCGGAACTCACTTAGAAAGTACTATCTGTCTCTAAATAAATATGTCTAATATATTAAACATTTACTTATTTATCTATTGTAATATATAAAATGCTTGTCACATATAATGTTAACACATATATTTATTTAAATTATTTTGTATATACGTACATATTATTACATATATATTTTTTTTTTAAATATATATGTATTAAATTTATAAATTAGTGTAAGTATGTATATTTAAATTGTACAGTCCTATCTTTTTTTTTTTTCTGCTTCACCTACATCGCCAGATTAGTTAAGAATTTCTTTTAAGCTAGGTTGCCTGGAAGAGATCGCTTTTAGCGATAAGGCCGCCTGTTGTTTTGCCAAGAAGTATTGTAAATATACATTTTGTTTTTGTATTTGTTTATTTTGGTGAGCAATAAAGTGTTATCTATCTATCTATCATATTTATAAGATATGTATTTTAATAGTTATCACTGTAAAAAGATTTAGGTATAATTATTTAAATAAAGGTAATATTTTCTGAGTGAGTTCTTAAATATGGGCAATATTTTGGCCTCTCTGACAGAAAGAGGCAACGTATTCCAAAGTTTGACAGCCTACACTGTAAAGGAGTAAGGGAAAAAATTACAATAATGTAAATTATGTTTATCATATAAGTCTCAAATCGCTGTTTGTTGGATGAAATCCAAAGATGGATGGTTAAATAATAACATCAGCTTATAAACATCTACCCGCAACACGAGGTCAAGAGAGATTATTAGGATTCACCGTCAGTTATCTTGATGTGTAGATGTCATCACGGTGTTTTCTTTTTTCGCCTACTCTTCCGTCATATGCCTATTCTTTTTTTTGTCTTGTTTTAATTAACTAATACATGGGATAATAAATGGGGTAATCTTTTTATCTCTATTTCTTTTCCTGTCTTAATACAATCTTACTTTCTAATACAAATTCAAATTCAAAAGTTTTTATTCAAAATAAGTTCCACTGGAGAACACTTTTTGAAGGTCATACATGTAAGTTAAAATTTAATTTTTTTACTTCCTATTCTATGTACACCGCTTCGCAACGTGTTGATGCTGTAAAGGAGAAGAAGCGGCAAGAAACTCCCCAGCAACACGTCTAGCTAAATATTGCTTTTATTTATATTTCATATTCTATTTATATCTCAAATTATTTTTTTTTATAAGTTTTGTACAGAAGTATGTTACAGAATCAATTTTTGAAGAATTAATGGAGTTGTAGCAAACAATGCATACTCAATAAGACCAAGACAATAAAAGGAAAGAAAAATAATATTATAGTTATAATAATGACATGACGTGCTAAAATGTTATGCTGCAATATGTCTCCACAAATTCCTTACAAGCATGGCAAGATTAAAAAAAAATAAAAACGTTATACAAAATTTAGTATAAGAGGTTGGAGCTAGGTGCTATGTAAATGAATTTTTGTCATTTAAATATTCTTCAATAGTGTAGTATCCCTTTTTTAGCAAGATGCTTTTTAATTTAATTTTAAATTTAGTGAAAGGCAGATCTAACATTTCACTCGGAATCTTATTGAAGAAGCGTATACCAACCCCCAAGAAAGAGGACAGTACTTTTTGTAATCTAAAGGATGGCAATATTAGTCTATTACAATGCCTGGTGTTGAAATTGTGTACATCCTTATATTGCTTGTAGGCACTCAAATTATTACGAATATAAATTATATTATTAAAAATATATTGGCAGGCGACCGTCATAATACCGATTTCCTTAAAGCGTTCTCTAAGAGACTCCCGAGGGCTGAGGTTGTAGATTGACCTTACGGCTCTTTTTTGTAAAACAAATATGGTCTCTAAGTCAATAGTGTTGCCCCAAAGTAAAATACCATAGGACATGACACTATGAAAATAACTAAAATAAACTAGTCTAGCAGTCTGTTCGTCAGTGAACTGCCTGACTCTTCTGACCGCATATGCAGCAGAACTAAGTTTCCCTGAGAGACTAGATACATGAGCGCCCCACTGAAGCTTCTGATCTAGGTTAATGCCTAAGAATACAGTTGAATCTACTACGTTAAGTCTGGTGTCGTTAAGAGAGATATTAATACATGTTTTCTATATACTAGTACAATTATCTGTCTAATCACACTATCACGGTGTTTATCTTCAATGCCAGCATAGATCAATTGTAACGATATGCATATTATATCAGAAAACTGTCTAAGTTATCAAGCTCTCTGGCCAGGATTCGAATGAATCCATATAATTTGACAAACCAGTAGGTTAGGTAGCAAGCTACTATGGCTAATCCTCATAAACATTAGTAAAGAAACTCGTTAACTTACAAACTGGAGGGTTACACCCTTATCGTCTTTGGGATAGACATATACTAACGGCGGCTTTCAATATTCGACTGGTCGACTAATTATATAATATTATTAGTCGACAACTTATTACTTAACTGGCGAATTTCTGTCGCGATGATAAGAGTTGAAATTAACGAATTATTATTAATTAGTAAATTAACTCGCTCCTTAACTATTGCAAAAGTAAATCACGGGTTTTAATTCTGATTTGATAAAAGGATTCTAAAGGGTTGCCGGTAAGATCTTGTTTAAACGATAAAGTTAAGCGTTGTTCTATGTATATTGTATTTAGTTATTAAGAGCCTTGTTTTAATTTATCATGCAGAAACAGAGAAAGAATACAATTTCCTGCGGCCACAACCTACAGCCAGGTGGCAAGGTATTTGCTTGACTAGATGGCTACCACACCCTTGGTCTAGAGTATGCCGCCATAACAACCTTAAGTTGTGTTTCGGCATTAGTAGGAATGAAACCTGTTCAGCCTTCCTTTAGAGAGTGGCAGCACATTGGTAGTACCTCTGGTGTTATAAATTTTCACAGGCGATGGCAACCGCTTTCCATCAGGTGGGTCGTCTGCCTGTCTGCTGAACTCACGCAATAAAAAATAATATAAAGGTTAATAAACTGTTTTTATTAATTACTTTTTAAATTGATTATTAACGTAAAAAATCACAAATGTCTTAAGTGAAAGTTAAAATCTTACAAAAAAGTGATCATTCCACTTTATATTCAATGATAACTTTTAATAAAAAACACTAACGGCCGAATATTGAAACAGCTTGAGCAGCTCCTACTCTCCAAATTAATATTCTCAAAAGACCATTTTGAGGGTTGTGCGGAAGGACCTCTGGGACATATTGCCCAGATATGGGATTAATGGCCAACTGATGCGTGCTGTGCAGTCCACTTACGAGGACTGTATAGCATGCGTGCGGCTGGATGGCAGCATGTCGCCCTGGTTTGACGTCAATATTGGCGTCCGACAGGGCTGCGTGCTGTCGGCTTTGCTGTTCATACTATACCTGGACGATTGTCTCCAGAGAATAAGATTGATGGATGTTGGGGTGCGGATGAGTGACCTAGTTGTAAGCACCTTGCTTTATGCGGATGATGCCGTGCTTTTAGCCGAATCGCCATCAGAACTGCAAACACTAGTCACAATGATGAAAGATGACTGTCAGGCGAGAGGCTTACATTTGAATGCGAAGAAAACAAAGGTTATGGTGTTTGAAAGAGAAGAAACCAGAACGAATGCAAGGATAATGGTCGATGATGTTATGCTGGAGCAAGTGAATGAGTTTGTATATCTTGGATGTGCTTTTAGCAGGGATGGAAGGTACACCGCTGATATAGAAAGAAGAGTGAATTTGGGGAATAGTTTGAATGGAGCGTTAGGTAAACTTCTAGGCGCTAAGAACCTCAGCCAGAAGGCCCAGCTCGCCGTACACAACGCGGTGCTGGTACCTACGCTCACGTATGGAAGCGAGAGTTGGGTATGGAAGAAAGAGCATGAAAGTAGAGTAAACGTGGTCGAGATGCGAGCACCGCGCAAAATCTGCGGAGTGACGCTTGCGGACCGCGTTCGTAATACCGAAGTAAGAAAGACAGTTGGTCTGAAAGAGAGTGTCGGGGTGAAGGTAAGGAAAGGAATGCTCCGGTGGTTCGGACATGTAGAAAGAATGCATGATGAAAGAATGAATAAACAGATATACAATGCAAAAGTGGATGGATGCAGAAGTCGTGGAAGGCCACAACACACTTTCCATGATCAAATTGATCGTGTACTAGCAGAAGGTGATGTTAGGAGCCTTAAGAACAGACGAGCGTGCATGACAAGAGTTATGAATGTCAAAGAAGCAAGTGAGGTGTGTAAGAATAAGCCTAAATGGCGCTCTGTTGTTCGTGCCTACCCCGTAAGGGAACTGGCGTGAAGTTATGTATGTATGTACCATTTTAAGTGTTAAAAATAGGAGCTGCTCAAATTAAGTGGCCTTCAAACGCCAGTCAGTGAAAATATCGTATACTGGAACGCTACTCAACGCAATTTAGCTGTCAGATAAGCTGTCAAATCGATTTGAGTAACCCCTAAATTTGAGAGTGGTCGCTAGTTAAGGTTCGGACCACACAAAACCGTTGATACTTTCAGTCTTTTTCAGTTAAAATTATATACACTTTCCTTCTAGAGTATTCCACGTTTTTCTAAAACTCTTAAAATCGTCTTACGTTGCTGGGTCGTTTTTATCTCGGTCGCCAAAATGTACTCGAAGCTTACCAGAACGAAATTATTCTATAGTAGACCCCCATTGATATGCAAACGTTCCTCTTAGTACATAGCCACCGTATTTGTTTGGATACGTAGAATGTTTTCTCTTTCGGTTATTAAATAGCATTATATAATAAATAATTACATATTAATATCGTCAAGAAAAATTACTAGTATAATAACTCTACGGATGTAGACCAATTTTGGTAGTACGAATCGTGTAAGCGGAACAGAACTAAGAATACATAGCAAGCAAACCTCTGCCATTTCCTCTTGCAATAAAGTTCAATATAGATTTACATGTTAGAAACCGGTCTGCACTTTTCTTTAATATTTTTTTATAGTTTTACACTTATCTTTATTAAGTAATTGATCTTTTAGATTGACATGTACATACCTAAATATTTCTATGACCACGTGTAGCTCAAATACAGTGAGATCTTATAGACCGAGATCCGGCTGCAAAATTACTACGTCCATGTGTTATTTAATTAATATTTAGTTTTTATAAATAATTATATATGGGGAATACATAATTGCTAGGTTGCCTATAAAAATGTGGCCGCTAGTATTTTTAATTAAAGTAATATTAATTTGATATTTTGAGAAAAATTTCATACACTTGTTTTTGAAGTAAAATATATATCAAATTGACGCTAATTTTTTTCTGTGTATGATGAAATACGGTTGCCTATGTAAAAGTAGCCGCAACTAGGGGTTTCCAGCTGTTTAAGATAAATTAGAGTGAGAGAGTTAACTCGCTACGTCCGTCGTTAGCGTAACACAGCGTAGCGGCCCTCGTAGCGCGCTATCTTTAACAGCTGGCAACCCCTATTTGCGGCCACTTTTATATAGGCAACCCTAGTCTATGATACACAGAAAAAAATAGCTGTAACTTGATTTATAATTTATGTTAAAAACAAGTGAAACAAATTTTTCCCAATAGTATTATTTTAATTAAAAATACTAGCGGCCATATTTTTATAGGCAACCTAGCAAATATGTATCCCCAAAATATAATTATATATAAAAACTAGATATTAATTAAATAACACATGAACGTAGTAATCTTGCAGCGGGATCTCGGTCTATTATGTACAACTATTGCCTGTATTGTTCTTGCCTTTACTGTGTTATGAAATTTGTTATGTGTGGTAACCCTACGGTTTCCACGCATATGGGGCAACCCTGTTGTTTCTCACACAACGAATTCAAAAAAAACACCTCATCCATGCCACCTGTGGGTGACTCATGCATACGCGTGGGAAAGTGCTGAGTCGAGAGATTCCTGCAAAGCCTCGGAGCCACCCTGCGGACCTGCGACTGGCTCCAATCGCGGTACAGACCGGCTCCAATCCAGGTAGCATGCTGTCGTAACTGATCATCGTGATCAATTAGTATTAAGTTATTATTGTAATAATTAATTTAAATAAAGTGTATGAATTATATTTGGTTTTTTAAAACTTCCTCCGACGGCCATCTCACATAACTAATTACCCTAAACTGTATTTGTTTTTGTGTATGTGGTGAACAAACAAGAGTTTTCTATCTATCTCTTTATACAGAATACAACTTCAATACTCTTGCTTAAAAATTTCGATTTCTGTACTAGATACTCTCTACTAGATATTCTGTTACTGTTTTGTTTGGTGTCAAAAAAATTTGGGATACGTATAAAATTTTATATCTGCGATGTGAAAATTCGATCAACCACTATAATGTATTTAATAATGACGACGCACGGTCTCGCTATCATATTACTTCTGCTATAATAAATTCGTCCAATTGGGGACATTTTAAAAATTCGATTTTGCGACCCTGCTGCACCGGGAAATGAGGAGGCCGTCAGTTAGTAGATCGTCAGCTCCTTTAGGTGGAGTTGGATGGAGTGTAGAGTTAAACTCTTTACCTCGGCTTTAACTCGGAGGGCAACGTCCGAGCATGGCTTACTTTGCTATCAGTCTCTTCCATTAGCCTCTCTACGGCTTTGGAGCGATCGCGATCTTACTGCCAGAGGCCTCGATAATCAGGAAACCGAGCATGCAGAGGACAATTACATGAAGATGTCTGTGGCATCCTTTGTCGGCACGGTGAAACATTCGCCGAGACGATATCGCCACAAATTCCTTCACACAGCCAATGCCTACGTCACTGGCGATGACGTCATTCCTAACGACTTGCGCCCGTACATGCTCAGGGCGACGCTTTGTTAGACTTCGATCTTTTACCGATATGTTGCGGAACATAGTACCTACGAACGACGCTGGAGCCGCAATGTCAGCCTCGTGCGGAGATAATCAGAAAATGGTCTTAGTACTTAGGTGAATCAAAAAGTTCTTAGAAGCGCATATATATAAAACCTTTTTGGGAGAAGTTCGATATTTAAATTAAAGAGTGTCAATTACACAATATTTATCCCAAATGTCACTAGTTTTTGTCAGTTCGTGTTCGCACGTGTTTTGTGCAACGAGTTACTAAAGACGCAAAATTATGGATAAAAGTGAGTAACGTGCGGTGATACAATATCTGAAGTTGAAAAAAATGTCTACGAAAGATTTTTTTTCGGACATTCAGCATACATTAGGGAATGATACCTTATTCTACAGTTGCGTATTGGGTGGCTGAATTTAAAAGAGGTAGATCAAGCTGTAAATATAAATCGCGTTCTGGGCAGCCTTCAACCTCTGTTACGCAAGAAAATGTCAAAAAGGTTGAGCTGAGATCCTAAAGATATTTTTTGGTAGCGTTCAATCCATTTTAATTGATTCACTGGGTTTCAAAAACGTGTTGGTAAGATGGGTGCCACGAATGTTAACCGACGAAATCAAAAAGCGACGTTTGGAAATTTCTAAGCGTAATTTCGAAATGTTCCAGCATGATACGGATTATTTTTGCCGTCGCCTTGTAACCCTGGATCCACCATTTCGATCCTGAAACGAAGAGACAAAGCATGTCTTGGAAACGACCATCCTCTCCCTCCATTAACAAATTTCGAGTTGATTCTACCTCTGGCAAATTTATGGCCTCAGTGTTTTGGGATAGTGAAGAAATTCTTTTTATTGATTACATGCCAAAAGGCCAAACGATTACTGGACCCTATAATGCAAATTGAATTCGGAATATGCGTGAATCGATGAAAGAAAAACGTCGTGGAAAATTGTCGTTGGGTGTATTATTTCTTCACGATAACGCTCCCGCTCATCAATCGGTAGTTGCGCTCAATGTAATCCGCTGTACTGGCTTCAATCTCTATAACCACCCACCATATTCTCCGGACTTAGCCCGAAGTGATTTTTACTTATTCCCGAAATTAAAAGAGGAAATTCGTGGAACTAAATTTCACGATAATGACGCGGCTGTGGTTGCCGTAGAGCAATTTTTCGAAACTAAAGAAAATGTTTTTTTTTTGCAAGGATTAAGGAAGTTAGAAACACGTTATTCTAAATTCTTTGCAATGGAAGGAGATTAGGTAAAAAAATAAAATATTTTTGTTTTTATTACAAGCTTTTATTTAACTTGCAATGGATGAACCTATGTATGTATGTAAGTTCGGGTGGAATCTTGCAAGTTAAATTTGACCAACTTCCCGGTTTCCGATTGAGCTGAAATTTTCCACACATATGTATATTGAGTGACAATACAATAATATGGTAACATGGAGCTGATCTGACGATGAAGTCGGAAGGTGGCCATAGGAACTCCTGTACTAAACAAGATAGACCCGTCGCGTTTGGGCTCCTTTTACTTGTCTTGGCTAGCACTCTGCTGCTACATAATATCCAGGATCTCAAAAGCTTGTGTTTAAAAAAGCTTATAGATATTTTTTAATATTGATTCCGATAACCTTTTGATTCACCCTCGTATCTTTTCCATGCTGTCAACTAACCTTATAAATTACACGTATATAGAATCTCAGAAACAATATAAGTACATCGTGTTCTAGAAATTAGAACAATAGCCGTACATTCGCATAAATATTTTACAGGTGGCGAATCAGTGCGAGATCAACTGAATAGGTATCGAGTTTCAATGTGATATCGATTAGCAACGGCTAGTCCCTCGAGAGACATTGTGTAGGCCTTCGATATATTGAATCAGAGCTTACAATGAACGCTGGATGACAGGTTGTCGTGTCCTAGGCGGTAAAGCTTAGCTATTGCTATGTTTCGAGTATCTCGCGTTACTTACTTCATATAAATCATGGATGAAGAATACTAAAGAGTAACAGACGTCCAATAACGAACGTATTTCGTAACAAACTCTGCAGTCACAGTTGGCGCAACCACTCGTACACCAGGTCTTCACTAGACCCTATATATAATATCTATTTTGTGCAGGAACGGAGAAAGAATACGATTTCCTGCGGCCGGGCAGCCTGTAGTAAGAGGCGACAAAGCAATCCACAGCCAGGTGGTAGGGTATGTACCCGTCTGGATAGCTATCACCCCTGGTCTAGGATATGCCGACATAACAACCCTGAGTTGTGTTCCGGCATCAGTGGCCAGGCTCCAGACTCCCTCAAGAGAGCAGCAGCGCATTTGTAACGCCTTTGGTGTTGCAAATGTGCATGGGTAATGGTAACCGCTTACCACTAAACGGGCCGTCTGCCTGTCTGCTGAACTCATGCAATAAAAAAAAACATATACATATATATAACCGAAGTATTTGTTACCCGTTAGTCCATGTTGATCAAGCGTGGCGGGTATACTGTCCGTTCTCCTATAAATGGAGGGCCGAATTCAGCAAATCAAATCAAAACAAATCAAATTTATTAGCAGTGAGACGTCTATAAGTTATTTCTGTTATTATGTAAATAAGTTTCATCTGTTTAATAAATATATATATCTACTAGCTGTACCCGGCAGACGTTATCCTGCCTTTAAAAAATAAAAATCTAGAACCCGATTACAGCGTCATCTACCGGGACCAAATGTTAATCTAAACTCGAATCAACTTTAACAAACAGAGTAGAAACTTACTAATGTACTTATATCGCTATTAAAAAATAAGGGTTTGCGGTAGAAGGATGAAAATTTAGGGTTTTATATATTTTTCAATGCCACATAATAAAATAAAAAAAAATATCCAAAAAATAAAACAATTTTTTTTGGGGGTGGACACCCCTTATCACTTAGGGGTTTGAAAAATAGATAGTAGCCGATCCTCAGACTTACTGAATATGCATAAAAAATTTCATAAGAATCGGTCAAGCCGTTTCGGAGGGGTATGGGAACGAACATTGTGACACGAGAATTTTATATATAAGATTTTACAAATAATAATAATCTCTCTTGAAACAACAAAAAAATATTTTACAATTAAATCCAATTTAAAATCTTTAGCGACGTTTTGAGTAATCTCTTGAACACCTAGGACACCTTGAAATCAATCATTCGGAGATCGTCCCCAGTCTATCCCAATGCTCGTAACTACAGAATTCGGATGGCTTAGAACAAAACCCTTCATGCTTCAGTATATGACTTCAGTTGATATGTGCTACGATAAGATTTTCGTCGTATAACGAAACGTCACTAAAATTAAAACAGTGTGGAAAGATGGCGTAATAAATCTTTTACCTGTGCAGGAACGGAGAAAGAATACAATTTCCCGCGGCCGGGCGGCCTGTCGTAGGAGGCGACAAAACAACCCACAGCCAGGTGGTAGGGCATTTGCCCGATTAGATGGCTACCACCTCTGGTCTAAAGTATGTCGCCATAACAACTTTGAGTTGTGTTCTGGTATTAGTGACCAGGTTCCAGTCTCCCTTAAGAGAGCAGCAGCGCATTTGTAGCACCTTTGGTGTTGCAAATGTCTGTAGGCGATGGTAACCGCTTTCCGTCAAGTGGGCCGTCTGCTTGTCTGCTGATCTCCTGCAATAAAAAAATAAAAAAAACAAATCTTTTACCTGTGCAGGAACGGAGAAAGAATACAAATCCCTGCGGCCGGGCGGCCTGTGGTAAGAGGCGACAAAACAACCCACAGCCGGGTGGTAGGGCATTTGCCCGATTGGGTGGCTACCACTTCTGGTCTAAAGTATGTCGCCATAACAACCTTGAGTTGTGTTCTGGTATTAGTGACCAGGTTCCAGTCTCCCTTAAGAGAGCAGCAGCGCATTTGTAGCACCTTTGGTGTTGCAAATGTCCATAGGCGATGGTAACCGTTTTCCATTAAGTGGGCCGTCTGCCTGTCTGCTGAATTCCTGCAATAAAAAAAAAAGTCCGTTTGTGGGGTAAGTAAGTAATAGCTTTAGAAATAGTATTTTAAGCGTCTATAGAAATGTATTATTGGCACGCGTATGCAAGTTTTGCCTTTCGAAGAGTAGACGCTCGGCGCTCGTCAGCAAGAGTTGCTCTCGATTTCCCTGGGTTTCACTCATCAGAACCTGACTTGGTGACAATGGGACCATGTCAGGAGTATGCTCTTTCGATTATTTTGTTTTTGAAAATCGGTCCACAATTGTTGCAGAAATCGCGTAACAAAAATACAGTTGAATTAGAAACCTCCTTTTGGAAGTCGGTTAAAAAGGAGTCATTTTTATTTGAGGCCGGCAGCACGTTGGTAGCACTTCTGGTGCTGTAAATGCCTATAAGCAACGGTGACCACCATACATCAGGTGGGTCGTCACCCTGTCTGTTTGTCTGTTATACTCTAGCACTCTTATTCATAGAGAATTAGAGCAAGATTGAATATTTTTTAAGAACCACAAAGAAGCGTTCAAACTTACTCTAAGTGTACGGCCTGAGTGGCAAAGCGTCCGGCGAGGCGAGCGGCGGGGCCCCTGCGGGCAATAGTATATATATATATATATATATATATATCTGCGGAGTGACGCTCGCGGACCACGTTCGTAATACCGAAGTAAGAAAAAGAGTTGATCTGAAAGAAACTGTCGGGGTGAAGGTAAGGAAAGGAATGCTCCGGTAGTTCGGGCATGTGGAAAGAATGCATGATGAAAGAATGACTAAACAGATATACAATGCAAAAGTGGATCGATACAGAAGTCGTGGAAGACCACGACACACCTTCCATGATCAAATTGATCGTGTACTAGCAGAGGGTGTTGTCAGGAGCCTTAAGAACAGACGAGCGTGCATGACAAGAGTTATGAATGTCAAAGAAGCAAGTGAGGTGTGTAAGAATAAGCCTACATGGCGCTCTGTTGTTCGTGCCTACCCCGCAAGGGAACTGGCGTGAAGTTATGTATGTATGTATATATATATATATATATATACACATATAGTCCTTGACGTATCCGTCAACAGCGAACCTTGTCAAGTCCGGCTGTGCGAGTGCACGTGGCTAGTGAAATCAAATTTGGTTTTAAAAGTTCTTCTGCAAGGACGGCAATGCAGCCGTCCTGATGAGTCGTATGTATAGCTGTAGGAGATTTTAAGACGGTTCTTTTTGATAAGGCGTTGCTCGTCAGAGTGTTCTACGCGCTGCGTTTCGAAGGCAGCAACAGCTCTAACAATAGAATTACGCCACTCCCTTCTTTGCAGAGGAAGATCTTCCCAACTGTCATTTGAGATGTCACAGGTAGACAGATAGCGCTTGAGTACGTTCCCAAAGGCGTTGCAGCCATCAACAACAAAGATAGAGTACGTTCCTGTAACGGGCAATAGGGCGTCCAACTGAGTGGCCTGAGTGCACGCTCAGCGTTTATCTTTCACAAACTGATTTAAGCCTGTACGCGACGCCCCGCTCGACGCATATCTCGTCTGGCACTAGGGACATTCGTTAGCGTTTAGATACATTTACATTAGTTTATCTACTCAGGTGATGTCAGGAGTCTTAAGAACAGACGAGCGTGCATGACAAGAGTTATGAATGTCAAAGAAGCAAGTGAGGTGTGTAAGAATAAACCTGAATGGCGCTCTGTTGTTCGTGCCTACTCCGCAAGGGAACTGGCGTGAAGTTATGTATGTATGTATGTATCTACTCAGATACTACCAGATCTCAGAGCACGCCCGAACCGAGCGTGTAGCGGAGCGGATGTGCAGCGTTCCAATACACGACGCGTCGCTCAACACAAACATGCCCGCTGGAACCGCCAGCCGGCCGCCACTAGGGACAGTCCCTAGCGTTTCCATGTGTTTGACACGAACGCTGCACGCTCCGCCCCGCTGCACGCTGGAATAGAGCGGGCACTCAGGCCATACGCATAATCTCTATGGATAAGACCGCAGGAATTTAATATGTTTAATAGAGGTCTCACGTGACCAAACTGGTCTGTATTTAGGGCAGCGTATTAGCGTAGCCATACGAGGAAATGCGGCCAGCGTTTTAGGAACGTTCTCAACTGGCGGCGATGAGTACGCAGTTTTAGGGTCTTCCTTATGCTAGTACAATATGTAGCACAATGTGTGAGCGGGATGGATGATGTGCGAGCGAGATAGAGCAATATGTGTGATGACTAGACGTATGCAGCTCCCGTAGTACCACCAACGACCGGTTTTTATGGTGAATTGCTAGTTATATCATATTAGGTAGTTTTATATGTTCTGTAACAAAACAGAATCAGACGCTTACACCGCACACCGCAAACATTTGGCTTTGCGAAGTTAGTTGTAAATTAAAACTTTGGTTACAATAGTTGTGTGGTTCCCCACGTTGACTTTTCACCTTCGTTCTCTTATTTTTTTTATGAAGTTTAGGTATGTGTTTGAAAATAAATACTAGTTTCTTTTTATACAAATTTGTATTTGAAAGAAGGATTTTAATATTTTCTTAAGTTTTCCCGACTAATGACCGCTAGAAACACTTTATTCCGAACAAAACCACTAAGATAGTAAGACAATAGAAACAAAATAAGTACTAAACAATGACGCCGACCGCGACGTACTCGCCATGAACAAACTGATGATACTGTTACGACCGAATGCCGACAAAAGACAAAATCACACCTGCCATTTTTTGTATTCAAAGACTTTACATATGGTTTTCTATGGTACAATAACGACACTAAAATCATCGGTAAGCCATCATTTAGGCAAAAAATTAATAAACAATACAATTAATTAGGTACGAAATACGTGCATTATATCGCTAGAAATAATGTTCAATTTTAGCGTGACGACTTACCTACTAATTATAATAAAAACACAATTATTTTAATTTTGGGATTAGTCTGCAAATGTAACATATATGACATGATCAAAATAATTAATAATTATAAAATCAAATATTACGGCATTGCTAAAAAATCACGACATTTTGTAATTTGTAAGTAAAACCTCAGATTAATAATATTGAGAGACAAAGTTTTTACCTCACTTTGCTAAATGTCAGGCAAAGGAACTAAATCCGTACAGCATGAATATCAATATTATTCAATCAAACTGAACATCTTTGAATGACATAAAAATAAGGAATTTTAGATTTTTCACATTATTGTGATTAAGATCATTATTATATTTTTGTAGTTTGTATATATAATTACCGACAACATGCAATACTAATGTTAGACAAACAATATATAGGTGTGAGGGGTGTTCGAAGGTTATGGCAAGGACAGTGGGTTAGGTTAGGTTATCTTTAGACCAAAGCCCACGAGCCGAGCGAGCGAAGCGAGGGTGCCGCGGCAACGGCCGGCGAGTGGTAGAACCGACTTTAACTTTTATTAAAATTAACAACGAATAAATGGAAACCAGTCGGTTCTGCCACTCGCCGCCCGCTACCGCGGCACGCTCGCTTCGCTCGCTCGGCTCGTGGGCTTTGGACTAAAGATAACCTAACCTAACCCACTGTCCTTGTCACTGGTTACACCTTCGACCACCCCTTACACCTATACTTTGTTCTGCTTACATTGGTATTGCATGTAGTCAGTATTTATATATACAAACTAGAAAAATATATTAATTATCTTAGTTACAATAATGTGAAAAATCTAAAATTCCATACTTTCATGTCATTCAATGATCTTCAGATTGATTGAAAAATATTGATATTCATGCTGTATGGATTTAGTGTTTTTGCCTAACAAGTAGCAAAGTGGCAGAACCGACTGCTTACCATTAATTATGGTTAAAGTCGATTCTGCCTGCGGCTTTGGTCTGAAGCTAACCTAACCTAACCCATTGACCTTCTCATTGGTCGCAACCTTCAACCGCTCCTCACAACCTATTTTTTGTGTTGCTAACATTGGCATTGCATATTTGAGCTCTAGTGTGAAGCTAACCCAACCTAAAGAGTGGCAAGCAAAGGAAATAAATCCAAACAGCCTATTTTTTATTAAGAATACATCAGACAACGCTGTATGGATTTATTTCCTTTGCCTGCCACTCTGATGAACTAAATTACAACAAAAAGATTTGTCTTTAGCAGTGTAGTTTACTTTATGTAGCATGGCGGTTTTATCTGGGAAGTGTTTTGTAGTTTTTAACCTAATAAAATGTGCTTTAAAATTTAATAAAGTAAGATATTGATTGTTTTTAAGTTAACTTATGTGTTTGTGCTCAAAATCATAAGTGTTTAGCAACGTGCCCTATTACTTTACAATAATAATATTAGCATAGTAGGCAGTCTGTGTATATTCTAAGGTAATTGTATTGTTTATTAATTATGTGCCTAAATGAAGGCTTTCCGACAATTTTAATTTCGTTATTGTACCATAGCAAACCATAATTATAATCTTGTATATAAAAAAAACGCATAATTTTCGGGTTCCGCCTTTATGCAAAGTTATTAGCAAGTTACGTTCAAGTTAGGAAGTTTAGCTATCGGGTAAATTGAACTTCCGGTACCTGTTACATTATGTAAAGAGTTTAACATGTCGACACTACTATACTGTGGTTTTTAATTACCTGGACTAAAATGACAGCTGCGATCGACCACGATGTCTCCCATAGAAATTCTACGCACAGTCCTATAGAATTTTCTACACTAAGGGAAGATTTATATTAGACCGGGCCGTGTCCGGGGCGTGCCGTGTACGTGGCCCGGACGGGGCATGAATTTGAAACGTTACATACATTTTGTATGAAGCTGTTTATATTACACAGTGCAGAATACGTGTCCCGTCCGGGCCCGGACAACGCTCGTCTACACCACTGTTGTTGCACGGCCCCGCCCCGGCCCCTCCACGTTCCGTCGTAATACGAATACTCTTCCGTGCTGCGTACGGGCCAAGCATGGAAATGATTGCTACTTTTAATTCATTATCAATATCATTAGCGGCCGTGGCGACTTATCGCCCGTTTAGCATCCGGTGTAATATAAACGTGCAGCACGGAGTGGCTCCGCTCCGGCCCCGCCCCGGCCCGGACACGGACCGGTCTAATATAAATCTTCCCTAACTTACACAACTCACTTACGAATGCCATACAACTGGTCTAAGAGCCCGTGAACGGCTACCTGTATGTATTTAACCAGACCTGAGTTTTTGTACATTGAGGCTTTTGTACATTGACCTATCATGCATGAGGTGGGGACTTACTAAGCTCAAAGTGGTGGACGCGACGAGCGTTCGTTTAAGACAGGTATCGATTTTTGACGAATTCTAAATCCATTTGACCACGTCTGCCGTTTTCAAATTTGAAAATATACATACATAACTTCACGCCAGTTCCCTTGCGGGGTAGGCACGAACAACAGAGTGCCATTTAGGCTTATTCTTACACACCTCACTTGCCTCTTTGACATTCATAACTCTTGTCATGCAAGCTCGTCTGTTCTTAAGGCTTCTGACATCACCTTCTGCTAGTACACGATCAATTTGATCATGGAAGGTGTGTCGTGGCCTTCCACGACTTCTGCATCCATCCACTTTTGCATTGTATATCTGTTTAGTCATGAAAATATACGATTATTATTATCGGAAAATAAGAACGGCAGACCATTACTTATCATACTACATACCATACTTCCAATTATTTTTTTTTAGCATTTTCGAATTTGTCTGCCACATAGTAGAATATTTTATTTTATTGCAGGAGTTCAGCAGACAGGCAGACGGCCCACATGATGGAAAGCGGTTACCATCGCCTATGGACATTTGCGACACCAAAGGTGCTACAAATGCGCTGCTGCTCTCTTAAGGGAGTCTGGAACCTGGTCACTAATGCCGGAACATAACTCAAGGTTATTATGGCGGCATACTCTAGACCAGGGGTGGTAGCCATCCAGTCGGGCAAATACCCTACCACCTGGCAAGAATGCGCGATAATGGTCTGCCATGCGATAACCCTTCCCGGTCTGGCCATTCTTGCGCCCCCCAGAGTCTACGCCCTGTGCCTGGGCACCGATGGCACCGCCCTATTTACGGCCCTGCCCTTATCAAAATGTGTTGGGGAACCCAGGGGAAAGTTCTTTTATAAAATAAACCGAAAATGCTCGAATTGAATTAAAATGATTATATGTATATTGTTAAATTTAATACAATAAAAAAATACAATTAAATACTAAAACTAAACTACAGTATGAACAATAAACCTAAAATTAAAAATTAGAACTAAATAAAAAAGGAGGGCATAATCCATAATATAAATAAACCTAGCTTAAAAAAAAAAAACCTGTATCAAGGCCCGTCCAACCCCACCAGACCACTGTCGCTGGGCATTGTACCTAGAAGGCTGGCAGCATTGCCTCGCTGGATACAGAGGCTAATCCTTTGAGCGAGGTAAGCTCCAGCCTTCCGGTCTCTTGTTATATCGACCAGACGTTTGTGTATATTGATTATAAATTATTACTTATACTTAATGCTCCTAGTAGCTAAGACAAACAATTCAAACTCGCTTTATTTCGGCAAACTTATTTATCAAAACATCCATAGCTGAAGACGTTTTCAGCTTTTCTAGATTTTCTGTCTCTATAGACATTAATGACAATTCTGATAGCCGTTTCTGTTGGCCTAGTTACAGTTACTCTCAAAAATGGTATTAATCTATAAAAGATTGTGGATAACCTTTTATTTATTTCTTCTTTTTTTAAGTTTAAGGCTTGGCAACTAGGCTTTTAAGCCAGACGCCGTTGTATTGTAGGCTACAAGCGACGTCATTCAATGGAGTTCTTGTGAAAACTCGAAAGGCCACATTTGGCTATATAGTAGACATTTCTCGCAAAAACACATAATTACTACTCAAAAACTATCAATATCCTACAACTATTGTTCATTTTAAAGTAATTTTACACATTTTTAGAAAATAACAGCACAGCACAACGTCCCCTTACAGTTCCCGCCAAAAATAACATATCTCCAACAGTAATAGACTGGTTTCACAGTTACCTGCATGGACGCCGGCAGCGGGTTCGTGTTGATGACGATTTTTCGTCGTGGTGCGATTTAACTGCTGGTTTCGGCGGCGTTTTATCTCCTCTTTTGTTTGCTGTGTTCATTAACTCCATTTCCGATCATCTGACTTCATCCTATCACCTCTATGCAGACGACTTACAAATCTACACCCAAGCTGCGGCAGATGACTTATCTAATGCTGTTGACCAAATTAATTTAGATTTGAAATACATACATCATTGGAGTACAATGTTTGGTCTTGCAGTAAACCCTCAAAAGTCTCAAGTGATAGTCATCGGTAGCCCAAGAATGAGAGCTAAAGTAAACTGGCCAGCTTTACCGAAGGTTGTCTTCGACGGTACATCTATCCCTTTGAGCGAAACAGTTAAAAACTTGGGAATAGTCATCGATAGTGAACTGTCTTGGAAGCCTCACATATCCGAATTGAGTCGTAGAGTTTTTCTATCGTCTAGGTCTCTTAGAAGACTGAGAAACTTTCTGCCCACTGCCACCAAAATTATGCTTGCAGAGTCCCTCCTACTTCCCATATTGGATTATGCTGACGCCTGCTATCTAGACATAACCTCAGAACAGCTAAATAAACTTGAGCGACTTCAGAATTTCTGTATCAGGTTCATATTTGGTTTGCGAAAATATGACCATGTTTCTGAATTTCGTATGAAGCTCAAGTGGCTTCCCATTCGTTTTCGCCGGAATACTCACATTCTAAGTCTCCTTTATAATATACTATTCAATCCTAATAGTCCTCCTTACCTTAAGGAACGTTTTGAATTCCTTCGCCTCTCCACTTCTCACAATTTGCGCACAGATACATACCGTAGACTCCTGACACCTGCACACACTTCATCCTTTTATGATAACTCTTTCACAGTGCAGGCTGTCAAACTCTGGAATGCGTTGCCTCTTACTGTCAGAGAGGCCAAAACATTACCGACATTTCGGAACTCACTTAGAAAGTACTATCTGTCTCTAAATAAATATGTCTAATATATTAAACATTTACTTATTTATCTATTGTAATATATAAAATGCTTGTCACATATAATGTTAACACATATATTTATTTAAATTATTTTGTATATACGTACATATTATTATATATATTTTTTTTTATATATATGTATTAAATTTATAAATTAGTGTAAGTATGTATATTTAAATTGTACAGTCCTATCTTTTTTCTGCTTCACCTACATCGCCAGATTAGTTAAGAATTTCTTTTAAGCTAGGTTGCCTGGAAGAGATCGCTTTTAGCGATAAGGCCGCCTGTTGTTTTGCCAAGAAGTATTGTAATTATACATTTTGTTTTAAGTGCGTCCCTAATCATGAAAATTTATCCGTCATTTTATTATAAATGTGATATTCAAAAACTTTGTCCAGGGTGACAATGAGTTCATTAGAATTTTCATACTGTCCTGTTCAAAGACTTTGAATATGTAGACGGAACATGACAATTACCCGACTATGGCAATGCCAAGAGGAGAGTATGAGCACCTTCACATTAGGTAGCAGGCAGTGCGGCAGCAGCGCAACACCAGGACATGCCTTCTTATTACAACTACAGCCGCGCGACTTGTTTAGATTAGGCGTATTTTATTTCAATAATGGATTTCAACGAGAAAACATCATTGTTGTTCCTGCTGTTTTTGGTTCTCCTTCGGCGCCATCGACGTCGAGTTCATAATAAAAAAAGACAATAACGGATTGATCTTTTGTTTTGAAATTGGCGTGTGAATAGTGTTTATGTAACACAGTATTGAAAAATTGTAATAATAAAAAATATGTATAGTATAGTTTTATTTTATATTTCTTATTAATGGTAAGTTATGTATAAATACTTTTTGGAAGAAATCCCAGTTTTGTTGAACTTAAGTTTATTACATAAAAAAATATTTAATTACATTCGAATGTTAAAAAAGACTCAGAACATTGTTACGTAATTGTATGTACGTGCGCTTGCAACACTGGCTAGCCGTCTGATCGCACGCGGCTGCCGCGCTGCTGTCCGCTATGACAACCAGGAGACGCGCTGCTTTTTTTAGTATAGAATCTGCTGCTTAAGAGCAGCGCGACTGTCACGCGGCAGTCGAGCCGCTACTGCCGCGTTACTTGCGATTTAATATGAAGGAGCTCTTACAGTTTTAGCAGTCTCGTATGTTTGAATTTTTTTTTTGGTGTCATTAGATGGCAAACAGGCAGAAAGCTCATCTGATGGAAAGTGGTCACCGCCGCCTAAGGACGTTTGCAAAACTAGGGCGTTGCTAACGCGTTGCGGGCCTCGAAGAACTTTTACTACGCCTTTCTTAAATGACCCCTTGTCATATTTATTTATTTATTTATATTTCACAGTGGCGCTTAATATACTCATATGATTTTAGTGTATTTGGTGTAGGTAGACTACTTTCAGACTTGTCAGTGTAGCACCGATGCGGCATCGGTACGCTTGGTATATGCGCTACAGAAAGCTTACCGAGCGCCTATATTTCTATGAGCGTTTCCTGATTCGTTCGATAAGCGCTGCTTCCGCACCGATACTAAGTCAGAAAACGCTGTATCGAGTTTACCGATTCCGCGCCGCTGCTACACTAAAATATCAAATAGCGACCTTAGGCTACATTCTTACCCGCTACGGCAAAGTGTCAAGGTAGTCTTATGCTTATTTTATTATTTAGGTAATCTATTGACTTAACGATGTTATAAATCAAACTTTGGTTGCCTGGAAGAGATCGCTTTTGTAGGGGGTGCCACGTAGAGGGTAGAGGAGCGAGATGGAATGCTCTTCCGTCTCAAAGGAAGATCTTCCAGCGAGGCTAATGCTGTTCCTTGCAGGCCTAGGCCTATCTGTCATAGTTGAAAATTTGTATATCTTGGGAAACGTCTGTGACATCAATTATTGCATAGCGCCATCTGTTGGCTTGTAAGTGTTCCATTACACTTTTTTTGTTTGCTACTAGGCAAACTGGCAAACAGACCACCTGGTGATAGGTGGCTACCGTCGCCCATGGACTTTAAACGATAACTCCGCCTATTGTATTTGCCTAGAAAAATAGCAAATTGAATTTTTTGTACTTGTTTATTTTGGTGTACATTAAAGGGTGTGTAGTGTGTATGTGTTTTAATTGTAGGAACTGACAATCAAATCAACTGAGATATTTTTTATCAATTTACAAAACGCCGAAGCCGCTTAAATTTTATATAAGAGTTCTAAATCAGTACGTCACTTCTAACAATGCGTCAACGAACGTATAAATTATTGTATAAATAATAATTAAAATAATTTATGAAATGCTATGATATTTTAAAGTTATGACGATGACATGCCATTTGAACGCTCGTTCTTTTATATGAACATTGTTTCAGAATTTATTGTGATATGTATCAATTTACCCATAATCTTTACTTTTTGCAGTAATCTAAATTTTAATAGACTAGAGTTTTTTAAACTTTTTATCTTGCAATCAACATATCTCATGGCCACATTTTTGATTTAATTCCATAAAAACGGACCGCCCATTCGAATTTCAAACACAGTGTACTGTTTTAATTGGCCGCAATTCATTTTAGCGGGAAAGTAAGTGATACCAGCCTACAGTTATTTTAGCTCAATTGAATTTATTAATTTGGCAACACTGAAGCTGGAACATGGAATGAATGAATTAATAATTAGGCAGTGAATGGACGTTAATTGGAAATGTTTTGCTGTTCTAGATAGTAGTAGGTAGGAGCATGGAACTACATAATACTAAATCAGTACGTTTGTGTGTTCTTAGTTTTTATTTTTATTTTAGAGGCTTGAGGATTGACGCAGGGTCGCTAAGGTCGCGGGTGAGACGCCCTGAAATCTCCAGGCGGAGGTGCTTGCAGGACGGGATTTGCCACCCTGGGGCATCGTGAAAAAACCGCCCTATTATGTTATCTATGCACTTTAATTAAACATAAAACGTCAATATCTAATGAGAACTCGATTTTGAAGATTTGGCATGAAACTAATAACTTTCCAATTTTTAAAAATCATTGATTTTTGTAACAGAAAGTTGAAATTTTTTGCTGACACTCCAAATTTTGCGGCCCTCGAAAATTTCACCTCCTTGGGCACTATCCCCTAGTGCACTTAGTGTAAATCCACCACTGGGTGCTTGCCTAGGTGCGACACTCCCGACAAGATGCCCGTGCTAGGGACCTGGTACATTGCCGGGCAGAGTTAGAGGCGATCAGGACACGGTAAAATGCGACCATGATCCAAAACTGGCAGAGATTTATAATCTCCTGACGCTGACATTGATACAGTGGAAGCAGTTCGTCCCTACCTACAGCGATGGGTCACGCGGAAATGCGGGACTCTGACCTTTAAGATGACGCAGATACTTACCGAGCATGGGTGCTTCGATAAGTATCTGCATCAGATCGTGGGTTGTCTGTCTTCCCATCAATGCCGCGAGTTCGGTACACAAGTCACTGCGTTCCATACGCTGCTCAAAGCGCTGCATGGCAACCTCAGAGGTTCGAGCTCGAGGCCATAGTAGGGCCGATCAATTCACTGGCGGGCGAATCGACTTTCTGCGAGGCAGTAATTTCTCGTAAGAAGGCTACCGAAAGGATAAGGGAGAGAGGTGCGCTTGCGACCCCCGGACGCCAACGACAGCCCGGCCTCCTGAGGTGCAGATATGCACAAAATCTCCTCTCGAGAATCCAACGCAGAGGTCCACACGCATTTGGGGATGCAGTGGATCTAACCTCTGCTGGTGGAGCTGTTCACTCTGTTTCCCAGAGCTGCTGATCAAAGCCTTGATGTGCGGATGAACATTGGTGTAAATTCGCTCAAGACCTCAGTTCCTTCCAACTCAAGTGCGGGAGCACATGAGACGCAGGTTCAGGTTTAGCGGAGTATTTGGGGACGACTGTACCGAACACCCCACAAAGGACCCAGTATGGTAAGAAATGTATTCCTACTGCGTTAACAAAAAAAAAAGGAACGCTAAGGTCTACTTTAAACAGGACGGCATGGATGACATCTGACAGATGACATCGATTTGATAAGTCAAGAGATGAATGCTTCGCATATCATGAGTTGATATGCGATTGATGAATATTTCTGATTATTAACAATAATCGATTCCACAAAAATGTTTCTGGTTCTATGAACTACTTATATAATATTAAAAAATGCTAGAACTGAATCAATTCAAGATGGCGGCTGTTTGTAGTTCCATTTTCTGCCATTTCACAGATAACTTGGTACACCAGTATCTATTTCAATCAATAAATGAATAATCTAGAGAAGTGTTTGTTGAATGGCTTTAATATGCAATATGCATGTTTGTCCGCGGACTCATTATAGTTATTACTAGCTTTACCCGCGTTTTCGTCTACGTGGAAATTTTTCACAGAACTCCAAAAAAAGTACCCTAAGTTACTCCTTATATTATTATTTTTATGTTTATGGCTTGGCAACTAGGCCTTTAAGCCAGGGGTGGTTGTATTGTAGGCTACAATCGACACCATTCAACGGAGTTCTTGTGAAAACTCGAAAGGCCACATTTGACTATACAGTTCACATTTCTCACAAAAACACATAATTACTATCGATATCCTATAACTACTGTTCATTTTAGAGCGATTTTACACATTTTTAGAAAATAAAACTGCACAGCACAACGTCCCCTTTCAGTTCCCGCCAAAAACTCCGTTACTCCTTATATTATCAGCTATCTAGCAGTGAAAGGCCCGTCACAATAGTTCAAGCCTTTTCAGAGATTAGCCAGAACATCCAGACAAAGAGACAGACAAAAAATTTAAAAATTCATTTTTAATGTACTTACATTTAAAAATACCGTATAATTTCATATGCATTTAGTAGAAAGCTGTTATTTTGACATTACAAACAGACACTTCAATTTTATTATCTGTATGCATAGATGTATAGATTCGAAATGAATTGATCAAAACCAGGCGAACGGCGAAGACTAGTATTGCAATTAGGCTTTTGTGTACCGTTTGGCGATGTCTTGTTTTGTATTATATTGGAAATTTGGGGGCTTCGTGTTGTTGTAATCTAATTTTAATTTGTAATTTATAAGTATTTGTTGATACAAAAGTTATAGCGCATTTTATATAATTACTGCGTTATAATTTTTCTATAAACTAACTGTCCCGGCAAACTTCGTACCGCCTCAGAATCAATAAATAAAAAAGCTGAATGATAATTGCAGAATGTTTCAACTTTAGTAAAGAATGTGGTCAAAACTTAACCGGAACGAACATCAAACGTTTGACACGCAAAACAAAAAAAAAAACTTTTAAATTTAATTTGATTTCTGAACGACTTTTAAATTTAATTGATTTCTAAACGACGGGACGAACAATAAATGTTTGACAGGTAGGAATAGTTTCTAAGGGAAAGCGAAATTGTTGTTTTCAATATATTCCAAGCATTTTTTTCATATTTACTCACCTTTTAAACCTTCCCTGAACATCCACAAATAATTCAAAACCAAAATTAGCCAAATCAGTCCAGCCGATCTTGAGTTTTGGCGAGACTTACGAACAGCAATTGTATTTTATAAATATATAGAAGATTATAGCGCAGTAATACAAAGAAGAAACAGTACAAAGGAGTAATGATTTTAGAACAAAAAAAAATTGATGTGCTCAACAAAACCTTCACATAAATATTCTTTGGTTAAAGATGACAGCGTCTATCCTTTTGTAGTCTAGGTAACACTGTCAACGAAGTTGAAAGACAATAATGGAAGCGTTTGAAGCAAAAATCATTTTAATCTCCTTCTCAATATATTCGTAAAAACCATTCACAACAAAATGTAATTCTCTAAGAACCAATTCCAAAAACCATTCATCGCTACTTTCCAAACATTCAACCGTCAAATTGATTCGATTCTCAACAATGGGCAAGTTTCCTTACTACACCGACTCAGAAGAGACCGAAGCTACTTCTGCCAGTTCAGTGGAGAACACCAAGAAAAAAAAATTATCGTACGTATAATAGAATATTTGGTTGACCTTTGTTATTTTATTTTCATAAAAACATGGTTTGTATAAAGACACACATTTTGCCTACATAGTTTAAAATCATACACAGGCTCTTGCCAAATTGACGTATATATACATACATACATACATACATAACTTCACGCCAGTTCCCTTGCGGGGTAGGCACGAACAACAGAGTGCCATTTAGGCTTATTCTTACACACCTCACTTGCCTCTTTGACTCTTGTCTCTTCATAACTCTTGTCATGCAAGCTCGTCTGTTCTTAAGGCTCCTGACATCACCTGCGTATATCGCATATACCGCTAGTATATATATATATATATAGATATATATATATATATATATATATATCTATATATAGATATATATATTGTATATATATATATATATATATACATATATATTTATATATATATATATATATATATATATATATATATATATATATATATATATATATATATATATATATATATATATATATATATATATATATATATATATATATATAGATATATATATATATATATTCTAAAACGAACTTTTTTGTTGAGTTTAATTACCTACTAAGCGAATTAAAAATATTTCCAGCTACATCGCATAAGGTGCTGCCTAGCTAGACGAGCAGGGTGAGCGGCGACCACGCAACTTTTTTCTAATACTTACATTTTAAAACTCGTGATATCTTTCGAATGGAATGTCCGAATTGAATAATTCAAAAAGTTCTGTAAAGGTATTGAAGCAGTCTTGAATATGAAGTAATTTATTTTGATAAGGATGAATACCAAGATACAAGTAAAGAGCCTTTTCTAGGGACGGCATTTCAATTAAAATTTTAAAATAAAATAACACTTACTGTGGCATAACTATAATAGTTAGACATATGCTGTCGCGACATTTTTTGTAAATAATGATGTGTTCTCATAATATTTTCTTAAGTTTTCGCGACTTGTATACATAATAAAACTACGTTTTAACGGTTTTAAGCGCGGTAATTTTATTTGATTTTGGTTTTTCCGACGTTTCGGCCACTTTTCAGTGGCCGTGATCACGGAAGACAAAGATGTCAAGTGTCAACGAGTATTGTTAAAGTTTTATTTAGCCTACCGCCAACTTATTAATTTTAATTATTTAATTTTTAATTTTGTTTATGGTTATTATTTAATCTATGGGAGCCTAATCTAATTTACTACCGCTTCGCAACATGTTATGGCTTGAAGAGAAGAAGCGGCGCAAGAAACTCTTCAGCAAACATGCCTAGCTCTAATCATTTTATATAATATTAAAATGGGTGGAAGGAAAAATAAAAATAATTATCAGTCAAGTTGGTTTGTGTTCCGTTGTATGCAGAAAGAGTTCACAGTGTCTTGAGGTCTGGCAGCTGGTTTTTGCTGGGTTTGGGTCTTAATAGTTTTGATGATTGGATCCCAAACAGGTGGTACTTGCCAATCATCTTCTCTATTGAAATTTGGGTGTTTTTTGATTTCAATAGCCTCACGCATCATTCTAGGTATGAAACGATTCTCTTTCGCGTGGATTTGTGGGTTATCGAATCTGATGTAGTGGTTGGGTTTATCCAGCGTGTGTTCACTGATCGCAGACTTCGTAGACCTTCTGTGTTTCATGTCAGCAATGTGTTCTTTTATTCGTGTTTTATGTTCCTTTTTGTTTGCCCAATGTATGACAATCCACACGCACAATCAAGCTTGTAGACCCCTGCATCCTGGAGTGGGATATTGCATTTCACAGGTCTCAGAAATTGGGTAATCTTTTTCTGCGGCTTGAAATATGTTTTGATTGAAGCTCGCCTGAGGATGTGGCCAATTCTGTCTGTGACCCCCTTGATGTAGGGTAGGGTAGCAGGGCACCGCTCAACTGAAGGTGGTTTGGGGCCTTTGTGACGTTGGTGTGGAGTCTTCAGCTGATTGCGTTGTAGAACTCGCTTGACATGCTGAAGCTCTCCAGCTATGTGGTTCTCGTCACAGATTTTCTGTGCTCTCTGAAACAAAGATTTGCCCACGGTAGCTAACTGACTAGGATGGTGGTGGGTCGAACCATTAAGGTATTTATCTGTATGGGTAGGTTTCCTATACACCGTATGACCAAGAGTATTATCAGGGTTTCTTAGGATGAGCACATCCACTACATCAGATCCGATAACCCACAAATCCTCGCGAAAGAGAATCGTTTCATACCTAGAATGATGCGTGAGGCTATTGAAATCAAAAAAACACCCAAATTTCAATAGAGAAGATGGTTGGCAAGTACCACCTGTTTGGGATCCAATCATCAAAACTATTAAGACCCAAACCCAGCAAAAACCAGCTGCCAGACCTCAAGACACTGTGAGCTCTTTCTGCGTACAACGGAACACAAACCAACTTGACTGATAATTATTTTTACTTTTCCTTCCACCCATTTTAATATTATATAAAATGATTAGAGCTAGGCATGTTTGCTGAAGAGTTTCTTGCGCCGCTTCTTCTCTTCAAGCCATAACATGTTGCGAAGTGGTAGTAAATTAGATTAGGCTCCCATAGAGTAAATAATAACCATAAACAAAATTAAAAATTAAATAATTAAAATAAACAAGTTGGCGGTAGGCTAAATAAAACTTTAACAATACTCGTTGACACTTGACATCTTTGTCTTCCGTGATCACGGCCACTGAAAAGTGGCCGAAACGTCGGAAAAACCAAAATCAAATAAAATTACCGCGCTTAAAACCGTTAAAACGTAGTTTTATTATGATGTGTTCTGCAAAATTGTAACAAATTATTTTATTCTATCATCAATAGATTTCGCAGCGCACGCGATATTAGGTAATTTTTTACACCTTGAGTTACATTATTGGAGTTTTAGTAAGGATCCCTATTTTTTTTGAAAATATAATATAGCCTATGTCACCCGGGGATCGTGTAGCTTGCCAACAGTAAAAGAATTTTTCAAA
This sequence comes from Dendrolimus kikuchii, assembly GCA_019925095.2. Taxonomy (NCBI): domain Eukaryota; kingdom Metazoa; phylum Arthropoda; class Insecta; order Lepidoptera; family Lasiocampidae; genus Dendrolimus; species Dendrolimus kikuchii. The sequence goes on along the minus strand of CM034410.1, from coordinate 3,921,074 downwards.
TCGATTCAGTAGTTTCGCAGCCTATTCAATGCAAACAAACAAACAATCATAACTTTCCTCTTTATTATATTAGTAAACATATAAGATTGGACATTTTTGATGATGTTGTTACGAGTTGCAGGACGCGAATTAAAATGCCGTTGGAATTATTATAGAGTTTATTAGAACTATCAAACACGTATAACACAGGTACAAATATAACTGAACACAACCAGGCCAAACGTAATGCACAATTCAATAATACGCGCAAAGTCCTTCACTAAATAGATTACCGAATGTACACACGTCTTGCTTCGCTTGTGATTATCGCTCGACTGCCTCGTCCATCAATCGAGGCATTGCTTTATACTGCACGGATGCAATATGTCTGCTCGGCCGCGTGGACTGAATTTCCTAGAATCACACCTGGCTAATGACTGATTACAATACACAATGGGTTGTTTTTCTAATCACAAATTTTAAACACAAAGTAAACACAAGAAGTCAAAATGCGGAAAAGGTAATAAAATGTGTTTCTACAGGGCTGCAGGTGTGAATTTATCTTTGTCGGCACCTAGGTCGTAAGAAAGTAGAAAAATGTCCAATCTTGTCGGCAGCTCTAACACCGATATCACACATGTACACATGGCACTAGATAGGACTATATATAAGTATAGATATAAGGCCAACACTGCACATGCACTTCCTCACAACACCAGCATGTAACAGATACACTCTACATTAGTATAAGTTTAGTATTAAAATTAGAATAAATTAATATAATAAGTTATTCTTAAGCCACACCACAACATAAAAATCACTAAATTAATGTCACACATAATAACAAAAAGAAACAATAAGCGTGTATGGACTCTAAAATCTTTCATAGAAATTAAGTAGTAAAAAAGGGTACGGAACTCGAGTCCGCAGAGATGTTAATAATAATAAAAAAAACAGCGATATCTGTCATCTGTATTTCTAATATCTGTAATTACATAACATAACGTTCAAGTATTGACAATAGTTTTTAACTGTGCTAAATTATACATCAATAAATTAGTGTATGAAACGTGACGCAAAAGATATAATTATGTTTTTCTACAGTATCCTAAAACGCTCGAGCGGCAATGTGAAGAAGAAGAAATGTAAGCTCCATACAAAATCAGAGCCTGACGATTCAGACTATCGTAGTAGAAGTAAAAGCAGTATTAGGTCAAAATTTAAACCAAGGGGCATACTCAAGTACGATCGTGAAAGAGAATGTGAGTATTTAAAATAAAGAAATATCTACATTTTACAAAAACGCATAGTTTTAAAAAGTTAATGGTCATTTAAACTCTGAGTGTGGATAAGTCTGATTATTTCCCAGCTCGGTAAAACATTTTCAAATAAATTATATCAATGTCTCTTGCTACAGTTCTAATTTTTAAGTGGACAAACAATAACATCGTGGGATTAACAGCAGGAAAGCGGCTGTCACCGCTTAACAAAGGAGTTCTATTTTCAAAAAATCTATAATGGCGCTCATAAATAAATTAAATAATATTCAGAGGAATTGAATTATTTTTAAACAAAATCTCTTCGTTCATGATAAAAGTATCAATTGTTTAGCAAAAATATATTATTTGGCTGAAGAAGACTTGAATAGTCATGGATACTGGCTAGATTGCTAGTGCCATATTTAAGCGGAAGAAGATCAACAAACGTTTTCAATTCAACAACAAATTTATAAGGTTAAGAGTTATTTTAATGGCCCTGCTCCTTCTAGGATAATTGTTAGACTTAGTTTTAGTGACTGTGGCCAAATGGTCCTTGTTTACAGCGCTAAAAATAACTCAGTTAATGAATAGATACACTAGTGTAGATACATTATGTTATCTGTCGAATATTTAACGTCATTAACAAATATCGCATCACAAATAACGCATGAAACCTATTGCTGCATCTGCGTGAAACCACGACTAACGTGTAACAAACAGGCTTAATACAAATATTTTGAAGCTTACAGATGTTATTTATATACATGCAAATCTGTTATACAATGTGCAGCTTTATTCTATGAATCAGTCTGACGTCATTCTGCGTCAAATATCTCCAATTTTCGACAAATTGTATTAAGACTCGTTAGCTCAGTAGGTGAGAGCGCCGATATAAACTAAGCTTGAACATCGGAGGGCGGAGGTTCAAATCCTTCACGAGTCAGTCCTTTTTTATCCGTGCAGGAACGGAGAAAGAATACAATTTCCTGCCACCAGGCGGCCTGTCGTAAGAGGCGACTAAACAACCCACAGCCAGGTGGTAGGGTATTTTCTCGACGGGATGGCGACCACCCCTGGTCTAGAGTATGCCGCCATAACAACCCTGTGTTGTGTTGCGGCATTAGTCACCAGGTTCCAGTCGCCTTTAATAGAGCAGAAGCATATTTATAGCACCTTTGGTGTTGCAAATGTCCATAGGCGATGGTAACCGCTTTCCATCAAGTGGGCTGTCTGCCTGTCTGCTGAACTCCTGCAATAAACAAAAAACGTACCTCGTAACTGATCTAGGTCTTATATGATATTTTACAACATATATGTAGATACTTTGGGGCAGGGCTACATTGGTTTAATATATGATCGGTTTTTGTTACCATAGCGCAGTTCACATAATATATTTACCATTAATGACTAAGCCTTTTCAAGGCCAGGGTGCCTCATTTGGTGTTGTTTATGTACATAGATATTAGTAGCCCATTACGATAGAGTAGACTATTTTGGTTAGTCTGATTCGTGCCATAAAAATGACTGCGATATGCATTCTGTAGTTGTTTATACGTTGCATCTATGTATACATGTGTTTATTGTTTGGCGTGTATTCAGATAGTGGTCATTTATTGCAGTCGGTCGTTTATAACTGTGACGTCATTCTACATCATATGTTTCCAATTTTCGACTTACAGTACAACAGGACTCGTTAGCTCAGTAGGTGAGAGCGCCGATATAAACTAAGCTTGACCATCGGAGGGCGGAGGTTCAAATCCTTCACGAGTCAGGCTATATCTTTTATTTTTATTTTTAGTTTATAGCTTTAGGATAAACATAATTTCTTAATTTTTTTTCTGCCTCACCTAGATGAACTATTTTTCATTTTTATTCTTTAAATTAAGTTGTCTGGAAGAGATTGCTTTGAGCGATAAGGTCACCTATTCGTTTTTACCATGACAATATTGTAATCGTACATTTTTTGTATATGTTTATTTGGTGAGCAATAAAGTGTTATCTATTTATCTATTTTCTGTTCACTTAGCAACAGCATCTGAAGAGGAAGAGGAGAGTGAGCCCATCCGGAGCCTCGATAGATGCTTTGTGGGGAGGGTGCCCAGGCCCTCTGGATCGAAGCCGGGGAGGGGCGGAGGCGTTTCCATCATCGTGCGACGGAACGTGAATGTAAGCTGATCTTCTACTCATCACTCTTATAATATATACTATTGTTATCTGTACTAGTATTATCATATTATTACTTTATTATTGTATGTCTCAAAGACCTCAAAGGCCATAAAATGGAACCGGACTTTGGAGGGCTTGCGTGGGGCCATGAGAAGGCCAGCACGTAGAGGCCCCTTGACAAATTTAATCTAATTGTGGCGTGACACTGACCGGCGATTATCCCTGTCTACATATAAAAATGTACCCAAGGATAAGCTCCGGTTAGTGTAGGACTATTGTAAGAAATGAGAACAAAGGGTACCGGGCTGTTGGGATGAACTGCTAGTGCAACTATGGATCTGGGTTATGGGGACTGTGGCATCTGCCCGTCGCAATGTTCGGAGAATATGGAACAACGGGCAGACAGTGACTCGCTACTCATTGCATGGGCCCCTATTTTATTATTATCATCTTATCAATATTTTGTTATTATTCTATCAATATCATAAATGAGAAAGTTCGAGATCTATGGCGCAAAGAGTGCCTACTAAACGAATTGCGATGAAATTTTACAATAATCCAAAGGTAATCCATAAGGGCGAATAAAATCGCGAGCATAGCTAGTACAAGTATGTATATACCTTGGGCAAGAAATCCTGATGGGCAAGGTAAACTGCCGGGGGCAGGCATACAGCAGGGTTTAATTCAGCTGAATAAGATGTTTTAGCTATGGTTAAATATAAAAGCGCCTCGGGCATTACGGAATTTGTCGTGCTCAAAAAGTTAGGTACTTTGTAGCAAGCTCGGATTAATACAAGTATAGACGGAGCCTACGTGAATAGAAGCGTCAAAATAAATGAAGTGAAGCACTTTTAATATTTTCTTAAGTTTTCGCGACTTGTGTACATAATAAAACCACGTTTTAACGGTTTTAAGCGCGGTAATTTTATTTGAATTAAAAGTGGGTGGAAGGAAAAATAAAAGTAATTATCAGTCAAGTTGGTTTGTGTTCCGCTGTACGCAGAAATAGCTCACAGTGTCTTGAGGTCTGGCAGCTGGTTTTTGCTGGGTTTGGGTCTTAATAGTTTTGATGATTGGATCCCAAACAGGTGGTACTTGCCAACCATCTTCTCTATTGAAATTTGGGTGTTTTTTGATTTCAATAGCCTCACGCATCATTCTAGGTATGAAACGATTCTCTTTCGCGAGGATTTGTGGGTTATCGAATCTGATGTAGTGGTTGGGTTTATCCAGCGTGTGTTCACTGATCGCAGACTTCGTAGACCTTGTGTGTTTCATGTCAGCAATGTGTTCTTTTACTCGTGTTTTTATGCTCCTCTTTGTTTGCCCAATGTATGACAATCCACACTCACAATCAAGCTTGTAGACCCCTGCATCCTGGAGTGGGATATTGCATTTCACAGGTCTCAGAAATTGGGTAATCTTTTTCTGCGGCTTGAAATATGTTTTGATTGAAGCTCGCCTGAGGATGTGGCCAATTCTGTCTGTGACCAACAAAGATTTGCCCACGGTAGCTAACTGACTAGGATGGTGGTGGGTCGAACCATTAAGGTATTTATCTGTATGGGTAGGTTTCCTATACACCGTATGACCAAGAGTATTATCAGGGTTTCTTAGGATGAGCACATCCACTACATCAGATCCGATAACCCACAAATCCTCGCGAAAGAGAATCGTTTCATACCTAGAATGATGCGTGAGGCTATTGAAATCAAAAAAACACCCAAATTTCAATAGAGAAGATGGTTGGCAAGTACCACCTGTTTGGGATCCAATCATCAAAACTATTAAGACCCAAACCCAGCAAAAACCAGCTGCCAGACCTCAAGACACTGTGAGCTCTTTCTGCGTACAACGGAACACAAACCAACTTGACTGATAATTATTTTTACTTTTCCTTCCACCCATTTTAATATTATATAAAATGATTAGAGCTAGGCATGTTTGCTGAAGAGTTTCTTGCGCCGCTTCTTCTCTTCAAGCCATAACATGTTGCGAAGTGGTAGTAAATTAGATTAGGCTCCCATAGAGTAAATAATAACCATAAACAAAATTAAAATTAAATAATTAAAATAAACAAGTTGGCGGTAGGCTAAATAAAACTTTAACAATACTCGTTGACACTTGACATCTTTGTCTTCCGTGATCACGGCCACTGAAAAGTGGCCGAAACGTCGGAATAAAACCAAAATCAAATAAAATTACCGCGCTTAAAACCGTTAAAACGTAGTTTTATTATGAAGCACTTTTTACAAACTTGTGTAGTGTACACATGGCTTGCATCTGTGTGGTTAATAGAAGTGTGTCCACTGGAAACTATTCGTTCTTCATTCGTACTAATTAGATTATTTAACTCTAAGTTCTCGTAACTACGGCGCGACCGGCTTCCTATTCCTAAATCGGCTTCTTTTAGCCAGCTTCACTCTAAGAGCTTGAGGCTCGGTCTATCAAATTTGTTCGTCTGAGGTAGCAAGAGAAATAATACTTCGACTTGAGTTTATGTAAAGCATTCAGCAGTGCATGAAGACCTATTAGACCTAGTCTTCATGCCTTCATAGCATAAGTTCCACTTTAATTTAATACTTGTCGTAATCGTGGTATGAATCTACGAAGCCATCGACCTTATACCCGTGTACAGTAATGATTCGCAAGGGCTTTTTTCAGATTGTTAGAAAACAGTGTTTATGCATGCCATAGTTTTTTAGATACAAAATGCAATAACTATTTGGCACGTATTCAAACAGTACGTCATTTATTTATGCCTCTGACGTCATATTGCAGCAAATAATTCCAGTTTTCGATGTACAATACAACCAGACTCGTTAGCTCAGTAGGTGAGAGCGCCGATATAAACTAAGCTTGACCATCGGAGGGCGGAGGTTCAAATCCTTCACGAGTCAGACTTTTTTATACTTTTGAGTATCCTAATTAACTTTAACCCCTTCGCAGGTCAACAGCACTGTGTCTCATTTGGTGTTGGTAATGTCCATACATGCTGGTAGATTATTTCGATCAGGTGGACCATTGTTTAGCCTGAATAGTGCCATAAAAATAACTGCGATCCGCATACTGCAGTTGCTTATATGTTTCATACACGCATGTGTTTATTGTTTGGCATGTATTCAGATGGTAGGTCGTTTACAGATGCCTGTGACGTCATTTTGCTTCATACGTTTCCAGTTTTTAATAGTCTGTGCAACGAGACTCGTTAGCTCAGTAGGTGAGAGCGCCGATATAAACTAAGCTTGACCATCGGAGGGCGAAGGTTCAAATCCTTCACGAGTCAGACTTTTTATACTTTTGAGTATCCTAATTGACTTTAACCCCTTCGTAGGTCAACAGCACTGTGTCTAATTTGGTGTTGGTAATGTCCATACATGTTGGTATATTATTTCGATCAGGTGGACTATTGCTTAGCCTGATTAGTGCCATAAAAATAACTGCGATATGCATACTGCAGTTGCTTATGTGTTTCATATACGCATGTGTTTATTGTTTGGCATGTAGTCAGATGGTAGGTTGTTTACAGATGCCTGTGACGTCATTTTGCTTCATACGTTTCCAGTTTTTAATACTCTGTGCAACGAGACCTGTTAGCTCAGTAGGTGAGAGCGCCGATATAAAATAAACTAAGCTTGACCATCGGAGGGCGGAGGTTCAAATTCTTCACGAGTCAGACTTTTTATACTTTTGAGTATCCTAATTAACTTTAATCCCTTCGTAGGTCAACAGCACTGTGTCTAATTTGGTGTTAGTAATGTCCATACATGTTGGTATATTATTCCGATCAGGTGGACTATTGCTTAGCCTGATTAGTGCCATAAAAATAACTGCGATATGCATACTGCAGTTGCTTATGTGTTTCATATACGCATGTGTTTATTGTTTGGCATGTGTTCAGATGGCAGGTCATTTACAGATGCCTGTGACGTCATTTTGCTTCATACGTTTCCAGTTTTTAATAGTCTGTGCAACGAGACTCGTTAGCTCAGTAGGTGAGAGCGCTGATATAAACTAAGCTTGACCATCAGAGGGCGGAGGTTCAAATCCTTCACGAGTCAGACTTTTTATACTTTTGAGTATCCTAATTAACTTTAATCCCTTCGTAGGTCAACAGCACTGTGTCTAATTTGGTGTTAGTAATGTCCATACATGTTGGTATATTATTTCGATCAGGTGGACTATTGCTTAGCCTGATTAGTGCCATAAAAATAACTGCGATATGCATACTGCAGTTGCTTATGTGTTTCATATACGCATGTGTTTATTGTTTGGCATGTATTCAGATGGTAGGTTGTTTACAGATGCCTGTGACGTCATTTTGCTTCATACGTTTCCAGTTTTTAATACTCTGTGCAACGAGACCTGTTAGCTCAGTAGGTGAGAGCGCCGATATAAAATAAACTAAGCTTGACCATCGGAGGGCGGAGGTTCAAATTCTTCACGAGTCAGACTTTTTATACTTTTGAGTATCCTAATTAACTTTAATCCCTTCGTAGGTCAACAGCACTGTGTCTAATTTGGTGTTAGTAATGTCCATACATGTTGGTATATTATTTCGATCAGGTGGACTATTGCTTAGCCTGATTAGTGCCATAAAAATAACTGCGATATGCATACTGCAGTTGCTTATGTGTTTCATATACGTATGTGTTTATTGTTTGGCATGTGTTCAGATGGCAGGTCATTTACAGATGCCTGTGACGTCATTTTGCTTCATACGTTTCCAGTTTTTAATAGTCTGTGCAACGAGACTCGTTAGCTCAGTAGGTGAGAGCGCTGATATAAACTAAGCTTGACCATCAGAGGGCGGAGGTTCAAATCCTTCACGAGTCAGACTTTTTATACTTTTGAGTATCCTAATTAACTTTAATCCCTTCGTAGGTCAACAGCACTGTGTCTAATTTGGTGTTAGTAATGTCCATACATGTTGGTATATTATTTCGATCAGGTGGACTATTGCTTAGCCTGATTAGTGCCATAAAAATAACTGCGATATGCATACTGCAGTTGCTTATGTGTTTCATATACGCATGTGTTTATTGTTTGGCATGTATTCAGATGGTAGGTTGTTTACAGATGCCTGTGACGTCATTTTGCTTCATACGTTTCCAGTTTTTAATACTCTGTGCAACGAGACCTGTTAGCTCAGTAGGTGAGAGCGCCGATATAAAATAAACTAAGCTTGACCATCGGAGGGCGGAGGTTCAAATTCTTCACGAGTCAGACTTTTTATACTTTTGAGTATCCTAATTAACTTTAACCGCTTCGTAGGTCAAAAGCACTGTGTCTCATTTGGTGTTGGTAATGTCCATACATGCTGGTAGATTATTTCTATCAGGTGGACTATTGTTTAGCCTGAATAGTGCCATAAAAATAACTGCGATATGCATACTGCAGTTGCTTATGTGTTTCATATACGCATGTGTTTATTGTTTGGCATGTATTCAGATGGTAGGTTGTTTACAGATGCCTGTGACGTCATTTTGCTTCATACGTTTCCAGTTTTTAATACTCTGTGCAACGAGACCTGTTAGCTCAGTAGGTGAGAGCGCCGATATAAAATAAACTAAGCTTGACCATCGGAGGGCGGAGGTTCAAATCCTTCACGAGTCAGACTTTTTATACTTTTGAGTATCCTAATTAACTTTAATCCCTTCGTAGGTCAACAGCACTGTGTCTAATTTGGTGTTAGTAATGTCCATACATGTTGGTATATTATTTCGATCAGGTGGACTATTGCTTAGCCTGATTAGTGCCATAAAAATCGCAGATTGTTAGAAAACTGCGATATGCATACTGCAGTTGCTTATGTGTTTCATATACGCATGTGTTTATTGTTTGGCATGTGTTCAGATGGCAGGTCATTTACAGATGCCTGTGACGTCATTTTGCTTCATACGTTTCCAGTTTTTAATAGTCTGTGCAACGAGACTCGTTAGCTCAGTAGGTGAGAGCGCCGATATAAACTAAGCTTGACCATCGGAGGGCGGAGGTTCAAATCCTTCACGAGTCAGACTTTTTTATACTTTTGAGTATCCTAATTAACTTTAACCCCTTCGCAGGTCAACAGCACTGTGTCTCATTTGGTGTTGGTAATGTCCATACATGCTGGTAGATTATTTCGATCAGGTGGACCATGGTTTAGCCTGAACAGTGCCATAAAAATAAATGCGATATGCATCCTGCAGTTGCTTATATGTTTCATATACGCATGTGTTTATTGTTTGGCATGTATTCAGATGGTAGGTCGTTTACAGATGCCTGTGACGTCATTTTGTATCATAAGTTTCCAGTTTTTAATACTCTATACAACGAGACTCGTTAGCTCAGTAGGTGAGAGCGCCGATATAAACTAAGCTTGACCATCGGAGGGCGGAGGTTCAAATCCTTCACGAGTTAAGCTTTTTATACTTTTGAGTAGACATGCCACACATAGTGGTTTGGTCGATGTTCGGCGAAAGATTATATAAGTTAGTATTACAAATTTACAAAGCAATAATTTGTGAAGTATATTTTCTTACGTTCTCGCGAATGATGGGTACACATAATTAAAAATATGTTATAACGGTGATTTGTAATCGCGATTGATTTTTTTTTGATTCGTAATAATAAAATAAATATTTTTTTAACAAAAATAAAACCAACTTTAAACTAAAAACCAAAAATAAATATTTAAACGACTTCTTTCTACAACATCTTGAAGTCGGTGTCAAGTAAAACATAAAGATTACTATATTTTGTAAATTTGTTGTTGTTCTTTTATGTTTTACTTTTTAGTTGCGCAAATACTTCAATAGCTTTAGAAATAATATTGTTACGAGTTTAGCGGGGCTCGAATTAAAATGCCGTTGGAACTATTAAAGAGTTTATTAGAACTATACAAACACGTATAACACAGGTACAAATATAACCGAACATAACAAATTCAAACGTAATGCAGAAGGTCGTAATTCAATAAAAAGCGCAAAGTCCGTCACTATGGTTCCCGATTGTAAACGCGTCACGTCTTGATCGTAGTTGTCGCTGAACTGCCGTCTCTCTCCATCAGGCCGTCGTTTTATACGTCACATATACAAATGTGCCCTTATCATAGTCGACTTAATCCGCAACACCTGGCTAATGATTCGGCCGCAAGCGGTCATAAACGAGTACAATAAAACAATGGGCTGTTCTCTACGTCGTTTCAAAGAGGTATTTGTTTTGAGTTAACAATCAAAAGAATATCACAGTTCGATAGAACAAAAGGTTATGGAAAAAAAACAGTTTTTGTTTTTATGACACTGTTCCACCACTTTAAAAAAATTGCAAAAATTCATAAGTAGAAAGGATTGTAAAACACATATTCTGAAAAAAAAATATAGTGATAGATATAGTTCAAAAACTCGAGATAAAAAATATTTTAGTTTTATTTTATTTTTAAAAAATCGGCTTTTCATCCGGGAATTACAACAAAAATATTTTTTCATAACTTTTGCTCCCAAGTATTGACAAAAAAAATTGTCATACGTTAATTTGTAATTTTACTATTGAATAAAAAATAAAAACTGAAAAATAGGTTTTTCAAAAAAACTCAAATATTACTTAAGATTAAGGCCCGCTTGCACAACAATCGTCTTTAAATCAAATTTAGTTAATCATATTAAACTGCCTAAACACGTTTTACACAAAACGGATTTAAGATGTCTTGCATGAGGCGGTCTCCCATGTTATTTAGCTAAATGTATTTATGCCGTCGGTAAAACAGCCAGATGTATTCCGTTTCACGCGGCGATCCATATTTTCGGACAAACACACGAAATTTAGCTTTAATGTTTGTTATTTCTTGCGTGAAAAGGGATTTTTTCGGTCAATGTCAACTTGACATTTGAAATTGCGTTCGTTTGGTTAGGTTTACTTCGGAATTTTTGGCGGCAACCTGAAGAATGATTTTTTGCTGTGTTGTTTTATTTTCAATTTTATGGGTATTTAGCATTGAGATAAATAATTAAGCAAATAATATACGAGTGACAATATGTAATTGACTTTTTAATAACTTACAATTTCATAAAGAATAATAAATATTAATTTATGAAAACAGTTGTTGAAATATTCTTTAACGCAGATATATGCTTTCTCATCTCTTGTTCAGGGTCCTTTTTATAATCAAAGAATTTTAGATAAAGATCACAGATTTGTCTTCGTTGCTTCCATTATATAAGCGTTCTAGCTCATCACATACTTCTTTAGCGCTTTTATATCGTATAACTTGTTCTAGAATCTCATCCGTTATGTTTGTCGTCATCAGAGTTAAAACGACACAGTCAATTTTTAGAAATTGTTGTAAATTTATTTCATATTTTGCTTTAGCATCTGCATCATCAGATGCTACAGGCTCGTCGAGCTTTTGAAGTTTTCCTTGCAAATTTTTTTCAGCACCGGGTATTGTCCTACACACTGTCACAATACGATACCACCAATGCTTATAGTTTTTACCACATAGGTGCATAATCTGTACCTTAGAAGCCCCTGCGATCGCCTTATCCATGGTGAACGCCAGGCCGAGTACAATGCTAGAATATTGTATTTACAATGCTAGATTATTGTATTTATTATTTCCAAGTTAAAATATCTTTACCGCATCCAAATCCTTAACTTTATTACTCTGCTACCATGTTAAAATTTGTACGAATAATGGGTATTTAGAATTGAGAAAAATTATTAAAGCAAATAATATACGAGTGGCAATCTGTAATTGACTTTTTAATAAGTGACAATTTCATAAAGAATAGTAAATATTAATTTATGAAAAGAGGTTACTCGACATTTTTTGTCCTTAAACGCGTTTAAGGCAGTTAAATACCCATTTTTGGATGATTAACTTTGACAGTTCTGTAAACGTATTTACCGCTAAATTTTGCGTTGTGCAAGACGCTAATCGTACTTAAGGGTGTTGAATGCGTTTAGTGTTTCTTAAATCAATTTAAGGAACGTCATGCAAGCGGCCCTAAAAGCTGAAAATTTGGGTGAATTATTTTTATTTGATAACAAAACGATCCCCATAGTAAAAGTAGAAATCGGCCATATCACTTTTCCGTGTGTATATATGCTCTTTAACAAGGGTACTCGCGACTTCCTTCCTTCCACAAATCGACCGGGCGTCGTAAGAGGCGACATAACAACCCGTAGAGAGGTGGTTGGGTATTTATTCCTCTCGATGGCTACCACCCGTGGTCTAGAGTATGACGCCATCACAACCTTGGGTTGTGATCCGGCGTTAGGGGTCAGGTTCCAGCCTTTAGAGAGCGGTAGCACATTGGTAGCACGTTTGGTGTTACAAATTGTCCATAGGCGATGGTAACCGCTTTCCAAACTTAGCCGAAATTTCATTTAAATCTGTCTTGTAGTTTTTACGTGATGCTCTAGTAGACGGATAGATAATATTATGAAAATCGTATTTTCGGGAATCTGCTGATACGACGGTCATCTATATCTATACTAATATATAAAGCTGAAGAGTTTATTTGTTTGTTTGCTTGAATGCGCTAATCTCAGGAACTACTGGTCTGATTTGAAAAATTCTTTCAGTGTTAGATAGCCCATTTATCGAGGAAGGCTATAGATATATCATCACGCTAAGACCAATAGGAGCGGAGCACCAATGAAGAATGTATCAAAATTTGTTTTTTTTTAACTATTCTACGCGGACGAAGTCGCGGGCAGAAGCTAGTTAATATTATAAAGAGGAAAGATTTGTATTTTTGTATGTTTGTAGCGAATAAACTCAAAAACCACGGGACCGATTTCAAACATTCTTTCACCATTCCTATGCTGCATTATCCCTGAGTAACATAAACTTTATTTATTACTAGAAAAAAAAATAGGGTTCCCTACTAAAACTTTAAATAATGTAACGTGTATAGATTTTGATGAAATTTTATGTGTGCTTGAGTGGGTCCCGGGATAGTTTAGATTCACAATTAGACCCGGTAGGAGGCGCTGGAATCGGGTTCTATATTTTTATTTTTTCAGGGCAGGACATCGCCTGCCGGAACCGCTAAACTATTTATATCTATATATTAATTAATACGTGAAGCAAAAACTTTGTACCCCTTTTTACGAAAACTGCGCGAACGGAGGAGTATTAAATTTCGCACACTTATAGTTTACTATGTTACTATGTTTCAAAACCCTCCGATTTTGAAACATTCTTCATTGGTGCTCCGCTCTTATTGGTCTTAGCGTGATGATATATAGCCGATAGCCTTCCTCGATAAATGGGCTATCCAACACTGAAAGATTTTTTCAAATCAGACCTGTAGTTCCCGAGATTAGCTCGTTCAATCAAACAATATATTAGTATATTTGGCTACAACACTAATAATTACATCTTAAATGTCGCGATATCTTTGAATGAAACGTCCGAATTGAATAATTTAAAAAGTTCTAGAAACGTATTGAATTCGTCTTGAATATGGAGTAATTTATTTTGATAAGGATTAATACCAAGGTACAAAATAAAGAGATTTTGAAGCGACGGCATTTTAATTATTTAAAAAATTAAAGAAAATACTTATTGTGAGATAACTACAATAGTTAGACATATGATTACGCGATATTTTTTGTAGACAATTATATGTTCTGCAAAGTGGTAGTACAATGTTTTGATCTATAATCAATAGTTTTCGCAGCGCACGCCGTGAAGGATTTTTTCGGGACATTTTTTACACCTTGGGTTACATTATTCGACTTTTAGTAAGGATCCCTAATTTAAAAAATATATAATATAGCCTATAGCCTTCCTCGATAAATGTACTATTCAACACTGAAAGAATTTTTCAAATCGGACCAGCGGTTCCTGAGATTAGCGCGTTTAAACAAACAAACTCTTCAGCTTTATAATATTAATATAGATATGGAGAAGAAGCTACGAATGCTATTTTTTTTTAATTAAGCATAAAAAATACATTAAATCAATAAAAAAATACATTACACTCACTACCATGTATTTGACACACACGCATATGTATTCTTTTGTTTATTGTTCAAGTCAAATTAGCATTGTAGCCTTGGCGAAATCTGTGATTATAGAAGTTATAGTCTTTGACCACGGGCGACCACTAGTATATATTAACCCCCAAACCGTAACACAGATTTAATAAGTGCAACAGTGACGTGTCTACAAAAGTAAACCTTGAGAGATATTGTTATGTTCTTTTAAAACCACAGATAGCCACACTTGTAACGTCTCGTTGCGTCCCCGGGGAATCGAACTTGCATCCACACAGTGCTTCACCCGGCATTAAGTCGGATTACATAAACTCAAGAACCACACGATTGTTGTGAACTTGTAAAGTGTTATAAATGAGTTCTGTGTTTTTCTTTCTTTGTTTCTAGCTGATTTTAAAGATATGTTGGAGTGTATGTAAGCGTACTTTGGACTCGTAAGACAAAGTTGAAAATGTATAATATAAAGTTGTAAAAGTGTGTAGGCTCATGCCGGGAGAACGAATGACGCTCCGAGAATAACACAATAATAATCTGAAATATTATAATCAAAGTTTATTACACTAGAATTATTACAATTGCGATATTAAATATTGCACAATAATACACAGAAATGCGGAGCGACGCTCGCGGACCGCGTTCGTAATACCGAAGTAAGAAAGAGAGTTGGTCTGAAAGAGTGTCGGGGTGAAGGTAAGGAATGGAATGCTCCGGTGGTTCGGGCATGTGGAAAGAATGCATGATGAAAGAATGACTAAACAGATATACAATGCAAAAGTGGATGGATGCAGAAGTCGTGGAAGGCCACGACACACCTTCCATGATCAAATTGATCGTGTACTAGCAGAAGGTGATGTCAGGAGCCTTAAGAACAGACGAGTGTGCATGACAAGAGTTATGAATGTCAAGGAAGCAAGTGAGGTGTGTAAGAATAAGCCTGAATGGCGCTCTGTTGTTCGTGCCTACCCCGCAAGGGAACTGACGTGAAGTTATGTATGTATGTATGTACACAGAAATATTAGGACAACTCCAAGAGTTGCATCCACGCTTGCCAGGTGTCGAGCAGCAATTTGCCCTCCAAGAATACTGCGATTATCAGGCAGTAATTATCGACCACAATATATCATGTGTTTCTTGTCCAAGACTGTCATTGTAGACTGTCAATGTAGGTTGCTGGTTGCAGACTGCCCCTCCTCTGCCCGAACACCGCGTATTTAAAGGGTCCTCGTAGCGCGCCGCAGTGACACCATCCGGTAATGCTTTGGCGTCACTTCAGTTTCGTTTCCTTCATAACACCAACTTCCGCCATGCGTATTAACTTCCAGCTTCTGGTTACTCCACTTCCGATATCCGTTAGCTTGAAAATAAATGCTTCTATGTTGACATCCGGTCATACGACTTCCGATTACTACATGAAAGAATACTCTATCCGGTTATTGACTACTTCCGTCATATGGTTACTTTATAATAACAAATACGATTCCTACAAGTGTATGTAGTCTTTTGTTTTTTTAGATTGTTTGTTTGTTCGTTTTACTGTTTTGTTTTAGAAATAATACATTTTCCTGTGTTGGGGCGGCCTGTCGTAAGAGGCGACAAAATAACCCACAGCCTGGGTGGTAGGGTGTTGGCCCGTCTGGATGGCTATCACCCTTGGTCTAGAGTATGCCGCCATAACAACTTTGAGTTGTGTTCCGGCATTAGTGACCAGGTTCCAGTCTCCCTTAAGAGAGCAGCAGCGCATTTGTAGCACCTTTGGTGCTGCAAGTGTCCATAAGCGATGGTAACCGCTATCCGTCAAGTGGCCCGTCTGCCTGTCTGCTGAACTCGGCAATATTTTTTTTTAATAAAAATCAACTTCATTTATAAATATATTTTAATCAATTTAATTTATCTTTACATTTTAGGTATAAATACTATATCGTGTAATAAATATACCCAAAGTTCAATGAGTTCAAGGTTTTTAAATACAAGCTTTTGAGATCCTGAATATTATGTAGCAGCAGAGGGCTAGCCAAGACAAGTAAAACGAGCCTAAACACGACGGGTCTATCTTGTTTAGTACAGGAGTTCCTATGGCCACCTTCCAACTCCATGGTGCCATATTTTATTGCATTGTCACGCGATGTACATATGCGTGCAAAATTTCAGCTCAATCGGAAACCGGGAAGTTGGTCAAATTTAACTTGGAAGATTCCACCCGAACTTGCATACATTACGTACATCCATTGCAAGTTAAATAAAAGCTTGTAATAAATAAGCCATTTTTGTAATAAGAAAAAGAAAATCTTTTTATATTCATATCGATTACTTTCGATTTATTTATGTCGATGCTTTAATAATCTGCGTTACATGACTCACAGAACATTATTATTCGTCACCAACAATAATAAAGTACGACAATTATGTCATTAGTTTCGTGTGGGCTTTATTGGCAAGATATATGTAACTTGATAGACGTGTAAACGTCACAAGTAAAATAAACGCTTGGAAACAGTATAAATAATATAAAAGCAATTGACTCGTGAAGGAATTGCACCTCCGACCTCCGATGAGCGTCAACCCAATCATCCCTGACTGCGAAATCTTTCTACGTGATAGAAACGACCGAGCCGGGGGCGCACATCGGCGCTCTAACCTACTGAGCTAACGAGTCCTGTGGGACGACGGCCGAATACGGGAATGCTATATTGAAAACTGTGATTTCTACAATTTTTTACAATTCAATTAGATAAATATTACTATCTCAAGTTATAGTGTTATTAGTTACTTTTGTATATATAGTCAAGGTGGCGAAGTCCGTTAATAGGGTAAGTTCATACATCGCTCGTTTTTAACCTTTTTTAAACGGAATTTAACGCCAAGTACAATTCGAAGACAGAATTCAATGGTGTCTTAGCTTCGCTGACTGATTTGTTGTCATCGTAACTGCTGAAATACACAGGCAGACAGAAACTTCAGACAGACAGACAAAAAATCTAAAAATTCCATTTTAGCAATCTCCTGGTCCGAATTAGCTCTCCCGATTTCTTTCCACATTTTTAAAAGCGTTGTACAAACTCGAACCATTTACAGATTTATAATAGTAAAGATAAAATGGCATATAAGTCGTGCGCAGAAGGTTTGCCGATGACAACGCCTCCCGCCTCGCACAACCGCGACCCGCGGTCGTGTAGTTCTTAGTACTAGACGACTTAGAGAAGCCCCGGTTCCAGTCGTAGGAAGCGGAAGGGGCGATCATCGGCAAACCGTCTGCACACGACTTATAGCTCGGTTTCGCTAGCCGCCGTCCTCGCAAGTGTTTGACCGTGGGCGGTCCTTCGTACCCCGCGCGTCTCCATACAAGCATTACTGTTATGGCGACATACTTTAGACCAGGGGTGGTAGCCAACCAGTCGGGCAAATGCCCTACCACCTGGCTGTGGGTTGTTAAGTCGCCTCTTACGACAGGCCGCCCGGCCGCAGGAAATTGTATTCTTTCTCCGTTCCTGCACGGATAATAATTCGCTGCGCCTTGGACAAACTTGGCGAGTATACTTGGCCGTTTCATTAAACACTAATGACAATATTCTAGAGTCGCTTCCAATGTCTGGAGCCACAGGTTTCCACGAGCAGTAACAAAAGGAGGAAGTCGTCAGGGAGACTGTCGAAGAAAAGATCGTATTAACTCGAAACACCTCTACACGAGCTGATGGAAAGTCAAAAAGAAGGAAGGGAATAAACTAACTGCACGTACCTATTCACATGAATTTATGTATTTTTTTTAAAGAATACTTATATTTTTATATCGTTTATAAGGGCTGATTTTTTAATCATCAGATAAAAGTTATATGTCGAATAAAATATAACACAAATATTTTAAAAATTACAGTTGCATGAATCAGACAGTTGAGCGGTTTTACTTTTACATTCAGTCAGGCTATAATTTAATCGACGGATAAGTTTTATCTGATGATTGAAAAATCGACTCTAAACCAATTAAATGATTATACAATTTTATTAACTTATGTTTTAATTTTATATTACTTATATTTCATTATTAATAACTTCATGTATCTATCTATCTACGCTATAATAAAACTACAGACGGTCAATGTACGAATTGAAAAAGAGAAAAAAAACCAGGGTGGTAATTCGAATCAGCAGATTCTGAAAATGCAGAGCATGAAGCATGACGTGAAAACTACTGACTGAACGCATTTAAATGAAACTCAACGCAGAGCCACAATAATTCTGCTACAATAGCTAATGATGAGAGTTTTGAGAGTGCCTTGTATAGGAGCAAAATAGAATGCTCCTCAGTCCCAAACAATATCTTGCAGCGAAGCTGCTGCTGTTCCTTGCTGGCCTAGGCTCTTTAATTATTTTTTTTGGAGCTGGACCCAGCTGAATAGCCGCAGATGGCTGTTTCAGCAATACCGGACTAGCTCTTCTATTGCAGTTGGAAATTTGTATATATTGTATGTACATTTCGGGAAATGTTTGCGACTTCAATTATTGTACAGCGCCATCTATTGGCTTGTAAGTGTTCCACTACACTAATACCACGTTTACTTAGAGAGATAGAGAAAATATACAACTACAAAAACAGACCCTATTTACAATACTAGGCAATACAATAGGCGCCCTTATCGCTCAAAGCGATCTTTTCCAGGCAACCTAAATTAAAGAAAGTTGAATCAGGCGATGTAGGTGGTGCAGCAAAAAGGCAATAGACACATAAATACTCAAACTAATTTAAAAAATAAATATACAAATATATACATAGTCATATATACACAATAATCCAGTTAAATGACATCGTGTTATTAGATAGAGAAATATAGTGTACAAACTCTTTGCTGTACTTATGGTTGTTTGACTTAATGTAGAAAAATATTGTGAATTGGTAAAAATATATTCGAGTCATATAATATTTTTATTTAGTTTTATTAGAATATATCGAAATTTGATATAACCATCGTCTATATGTCCACATTTTGAATCTCGATATATTTTCCAGGTGGTAGGGCATTTGTCCGACTGGATGGCTACCACCCTTGGTCTAAAGTATGTCGCGATAACAACTTTGAGTTGTGTTCCAGCATTAGTGACCAGGTTCCAGTCTCCCTTAAGAGAGCAGCAGCGCATTTGTAGCAACTTTGGTATTGCAAATGTCTATAGGCGATGGTAACCGCTTTCCATCAAGTGGGCCGTCTGCCTGTCTGCTGATCTCCTGCAATAAAAAAATAAAATATTAAAAGACCCGAATATATTTTTACCAATTGACATTACTTTTCACAATTTTCTTGTCTACATTAAGTCGTAATACCGAAGTAAGAAAGAGAGTTGGTCTGAAAGAGAGTGTCGGGGTGAAGGTAAGGAAAGGAATGCTCCGGTGGTTCGGGCATGTGGAAAGAATGCATGATGAAAGAATGACTAAACAGATATACAATGCAAAAGTGGATGGATGCAGAAGTCGTGGAAGGCCACGACACACCTTCCATGATCAAATTGATCGTGTACTAGCAGAAGGTGATGTCAGGAGCCTTAAGAACAGACGAGCTTGCATGACAAGAGTTATGAATGTCAAAGAGGCAAGTGAGGTGTGTAAGAATAAGCCTAAATGGCACTCTGTTGTTCGTGCCTACCCCGCAAGGGAACTGGCGTGAAGTTATGTATGTATGTATGTATGTATGTATGTACATTAAGTCAAACGACCATAAATACAGCAAAGAGTTTGTACATATATGCAGAAATGGCACTGCGGTCGCCTCTTTCGTACTGCCGTTACAATTCGCTAACAAACACTACATAGCAACGCAAACAAGATTTCGGGGTACTACTTACTAGTAGTAGTAATTACGTACTTGTAAGATAGGAAGTATGTATCCACCTTGGACAACTGAGACGGTTTTACTATCGTTTCACCCTAATAATGGGGAAGCTCGAGCCCAGCAGTGGGACGTTTATGGCCTGATATATTCTATAAACTTAAGTGCACCCTCTATCTCCAAGCTTGATGGATTATAACCCCATTACTATCTGACTTCAGTTATTAATGTTGAATTATGTTAACGCGAAGCCTTACAGCTCCTCGGGGAGTACAAGGCGGTTGCCACGTTGTAGTACTTAGAAACATTGTTTCTCGCCTGGTGAGATGCTTAAACATAGTTTTTTGGGGCTTTATTTGAAAGAAAGAAAGACTTATAGCGACGTAATTACATTCCTTATACATCATTTACACAGAGCATATTTTCAGAGTTTGTACGCCGCATTATCAATAAACAAGGCTTGCGCTCAGCATATTGCTGTGCCAGAATTATATCCGGCACAACGCTGATTTTCAGTGCAAACCTTCCTTTTGGCGTAAGACCAAAAAGACCCAATTTTGTTAAATAATAGTAATAATAATATTTAATTAATAAATCAAATAAATAAATACTTTGTTACTTTAAAATTAAAATAAATACCCGTGTAACAACTTGTATCGAATCATCTGAATCATCATTTGAACGGGAGTTTAAAATTAGGGATGCAATATCAAGAAGGATAAACATTATAGCAGCAGGAAAGAAACCAACTTTAAGAGATACTATACGTATCTATTTTTATCCGTGCAGGAACGAGGAAAAGAATACAATTTCCTGCGGCCGGGCGGCCTGTCGTAAGAGGTTTTTTTTTTTTTTGTTTTGAGGCGAGGGAAAATGCTTAACCGATTTACGCACAAACTGGGTCATTGCTAGGGGAACGACACGCGTCGGTCGGGGGCGATAACACTGCAGCAATAGTATGCTCTTGGCAGCGCTCCGTCCGCGATCGACGTCAGAATAGTGTGGAAGACTCCGAGCGTTGCTGCACGGGCGAGCAACCCCAATACCCACTAAAAACCCCCTCCTCCCTGACGACCCTGCGCTTTGTATGTGTTGGAAAGGCTGAGATTTAGAACATAGTTACGCCCAGCCGATCCAGCGCAATAAAGTGCCTGGAGTGTGCCCTGGGAGAACACACCCCACTTCGTTGTGCGGGGGTAGAAGGTCCTTTGCTCTCCTAGCAAGCTAAAGGCTCCCCGCGGTAAACGGAATCTAACTCAGGGAGGGAAGTAATGCGCGTACCTGCCTCTCCGGGTGCCAGCTGAAGGCCGGCGACCTCGAGAAGACGCATTGGCACGCGCTGCAGGAGGCCTGTCGTAAGAGGTGCCTTAACAACCCACAGCCAGGTGGTAGGGTATGTGCCCGACTGGATGGCTACCGCCCCTGATCTAAAGTATGTCGCCATAACAACCTTGAGTTGTGTTCCGGCTTTAGTGACCAGGTTCCATCTCCCTTAAGAGAGCAGCAGCGCATTTGTAGCGCCTTTGATGTTGCAAATGTCCATAGGCGATGATAACCGCTTTCCATCAAGTGGGCCGTCTGCCTGTCTGCTGATCTCCTGCAATAAAAAAAAAAGATATTAAAAAGCAAAAAATTAATAATTTGTACAATATCTTGAAGTCGGTGCAAAGTAAATCATAAAAAGTACTATATTTTGCAAATCTATTTTACGTTAAATTGGTTTTTACACGCTTTTGTTTAACTTGCAATGGACGTACCTATGTATGTATGTAAGTTAGGGTGGAATCTTGCAAGTTAAATTTGACCAACTTCCCGGTTTTCGATTCAGCTGAAATCTTGCACGCATATGTATATCGCGTGACAATGCAATAATATGGTACCATGGAGCTGATCTGATGATGGAATCGAAAGGTGGCCATTCCGAGGAACTGTTCAGAATGGTGCCTTCGTCTTCTTTTTACCACCGCACCGCACGCCATCGGCTGGGAGTTCATCCCCACTACCTTGAGCCGCTTCGCTCTTGTACGCAACGGTTCTCTAGAACGTTTCTCTTGCGTACCGTGGGGATTTGGAATAAGCTCCCAGCCGAGGTTTTCCCACAGCGCTACAACATGGGGTTTTTTAAAAAGGGTGTCATAAAATTTCTTCGAGGCCGGCAGCGCGTTGGTGACACCTCTGGTGTTGCAAACGTCTATAGGCGACGGTAACCGCTTTCCATCAGGTGGGCCGTCTGCCTGTCTGCTGTACTCCAGCGATAAAAAAAAAAGGAACTCCTGTATTTAAATAAGATAGACCCGTCGTGTTTAGGCTCGTTTTACTTGTCTTGGCTAGCACTCTGCTGCTACATGATATCCAAGATCGCAAAAGCTTGTATTTGAAAATCTTTTTAAAAAAGCTTATTTCGTTTTACTTGGCACTGACTTCAAAAAAATATTTATTTGTTCAGTTTAAAGTTACGTATGTATAGGTATCCAATAATAATGAGATTTATCTTTGACGAAGGCGTCATGGCTAGACATTTATTAGTTAGGTTGCTCGATGGTGTTTGTTGAGTTTTTGGTCAAATATTCCTTCACAATGATGGTCTTGTGCGAAGGCCAGGTGGTAGGGCATTTGCCCGACTGGATGGCTACCGCCCCTGGTCTAAAGTATGTCGCCATAACAACATTGAGTTGTGTTCCGGCATTAGTGACCAGGTTCCAGTTTCCCTTAAGAGAGCAGCAGCGCATTTGTAGCAACTTGCTGTTGCAAATGTCAATAGACGATGGTAACCACTTTCCATCGAGTGGGCCGTCTGTCTGTCTGCTGATCTCCTGCCATAAAAAAGGCGCATTATCGTGGTGTAAAATCCAAGAATTTTCTTTCCACAAATCTGGGCTTTTGTAATTTTTTCAGTGTCCCCGAACACGAAATTCGACATACGACAAACTCTTTGTTCGATGTTTTTGTCCATTATGAAATTCGCAATACACACTAGCACGGCGTTCCATTAGTAGCTCACAACGCCCAAAATGCTCAGTTAGCCGTTCCACAAGGCGACCGCGGTCGTTGTGGTCGTGGCGGAAACGTCACTAATGACATTTTCGATCACGCAACGATCCACGTCAAGAGGTGGGTCGGTTAGCCGTTCCACTTGGGTTTACGATTATAACGCCGGCAAGCCAGTGGAACGTGTAAAATCGCGGTCGTGAACGTGGTCGTTGTGAGTCCCTAATGGAACGTAGCCTAGATATGATCTAATTAAAAACAGCACTGTATTTAATCTAAATGACCGATTCAACTCAAACTTCGCGCCGAATGAATAACGGTTGTGACAATCTAACAAAAAAAAATATATAAAAAATTGAATTTGTATTTAGAACTACAGCACAAATGAGAATACAATACACAACATAAATAAATAAATGTACAATGTAACATACATTAAAAAAAAAACCAAACAAGTGTAGCTCTAAATTGGTCCTAGCTCAGCATGTTGCTGGTTAAGTTAACCAGCGCTGATCTTCCGCTAGGGCCATTCAAGTGACATACACAGACAGACACTGAAGCAAATAAAAAACAAAATGAAAAGAAAGTAAGTATAAAAGAGAAAAAAAAAGAAAAATGTGCACAACAATTGTAAAAAAATGAAATACATATTATTTATACAGTTTGGGATAGTTATAACAGTAAGAGTTTAAAAGTAACAATAGTAAGAAATACATACACGCCTCAACACATACAGGATAGGTCAGGCACATCCTCCAAATGGACGCCATTATATAGCAGCGTGGTGATATATAGCCTATAACCTTCCTCGATAAATGGGCTATATGACACTGAAAGAATTTTTCAAATCAGACCAGTAGTCCTTGAGATTAGCGCGTTCAAGCAAACAAACAAACAAACTCTTTAGCTTTATATATTAGTATAAGATTAAGAAATATTAGTATTTTTATATTCTAGCCTAATAATGTTGTTATCATTGGCTACAAAGTAAAAATATATACTTTTTTAAGGATATATAGGTTTGATGTTTACTAATATCTCACCTGATGGAGTGATAACGCGGTCTGGAATGGAGCATGCTTACCTAGAAGATATGTCACTCGTAACTTGAAGACTTCAAGATTGTATTCATCAGGAAAAAAAGACTGGCAAATTATTCCACTCTTCGGCAGTACGCACCAGAACAGATGAGGCGAAGCGATTTGTTCTGACTGGCGGTGCTACCACCGTGCAGCGGTGGCGCAAACTAGTGCGTTTAGTGGTTCCATGGTAAAATGGTACTAAGGTACACTCCCCGAAACGTATCCGATAGAAAACAGATAGCCTCGCAACCTTGCGTTTTTGCTCTAGACTCTGAAGTCGAGCTTTAAAAAGTCGGTCATTGCCAACCAACCTCTTGGCTCTTTTTTCAATTGACTCCAATGCATCCAACTGGTATTTGGCTGAGTCAGCCTAAGAGCACATATGAAAATATATAAAGTATGGAAGCAGCATATTTTTATTTTTTTTATTGCAGGAGCTCAGCAGTAAGAACAGACGAGCTTGCATGACAAGAGTTATGAATGTTAAAGAGGCAGGTGAGGTGTGTAAGAATAAGCCTAAATGGCACTCTGTTGTTCGTGCCTACCCCGCAAGGGAACTGGCGTGAAGTTATGTATGTATGTATGAGTTCAGCAGACAGGCAGACGGCCCACTTGATGGAAAGCGGTTAACATGGCCTATGGACATTTGCTCCACCAAAGGTGCTACAAATGCGCTACTGCTGTCTTAAGGGAGACTGGAACCTGGTGACTAATGCCGGACCACAACATAAGGTTGATATGGCGGCATGCTCGAGACCAGGGGTGGTCGCCATGCAGTCGAGCAAATACCCTACCACCTGGCTGTGGGTAGTTTTGTCGCCTTTTATGACAGGCCGCCCGGCCGCAGGAAATTGTATTCTTTCTCCGTTCCTGCACGGATAGTAGCATATAAAGTTGTATTATAAGTGATACTGTTTATTTATAATATAATAAAGTGTTAATGAACAATAAACAAAAAAATCTCTCTCTAACTTCCAAAAAATCCTGCTTTTTAGATTGTTTTAATTAAATCGTGGCACCAGGAGCTAGTGTAAGTTACGTTTTTCTGCTGAGTGACTGTGATACCGTGAACATGATTATATATAAGAATGTAATAATATGTTACGCTACGGTGTAAATTCACTCGTTATCTATGCAAGACGAGTGACGTGACAGCCTGACGGTTTTGAGAGCGAAATTGCATTTTTAACCGCACACCGTTGTGTTTTAAATATTCTATAGTATTAGTTACATTATTACATTGTAAAATAAAATGTAAGCTAATAATAAAGGCTAATTATATTGCATATTGTTAAGGTAGTGCTTCATGTGGGATAATATTACCTATTTAGGCCGTTGCACGGCGATGACTTTAATGCGTTATTTGAGATGTAACACTGGTAATTACGTTAAATATTGACAAATACACTCTACATTAGTATAAGTTTAGTATTAAAACTAGAATAAATTAATATAATAAGTTATTCGTAAGACACATACACCTCAACACAAAAATCAATAAATTAATGTCACACACAAGAACCAAAATAACTAATAAGCGTGTTAAATTAAAAAAAAAAACTAGAAATTAAGTTGTCAAAGTGTACGGAACTCGAGTCCGTAGAGTTGTCAATAATAAAAAAAATAATTCACAGATAACTATGGAGGGTAGACGTATAAGAAGCACCCTTGACCTCTGTGTTGAAAAACGACCAATAGAGATGGCGCCACCGTAGCAAATGATGTAATTTCCACCATAGCTCTACAATTTTTGAAACGTTAATCTTTCCCAAAAATTTCTGTGTGCGCCCGATATTTGAAGGTGCTAAATCCCGTTCTTTGTTATTTCGTAAATTAGATCTATTTTAATAAAAAGTTACCGACCTGCGATAATAAGTTAGTTTGTAGATTATTTTATTTCTTATTAAAGTTTGAGGGTAGTTACCCTGTTTATTAGTAAAGGTGACCTTTCTTGTAAGGCAGACGCTATTTCATTTGAACCGTATTCAATGTTAGTTTATATATGTTACCGTATAATTGTGAAAACTGTTAGTTTATGATAAATCTAGTGAGATTGTAAACTGTGGATGTGTTGTAAACGGACATTCATAAAAATACTAAGGGACATGGGAATTAGATTAGATCTATTTTAATCGTAAATTAGAGATCGTAAATCAGATCTATTTTAATAAAAAGTTACCGACCTGCGATAATAAGTTAGTTTGTAGATTATTTTATTTCTTATTAAAGTTTGAGGGTAGTTACCCTGTTTATTAGTAAAGGTGACCTTTCTTGTAAGGCAGACGCTATTTCACTTGAACCGTATTCAAAGTCAGTTTATATATGTTACCGTATAATTGTGGAAACTGTTAGTTTATGATAAATCTGGTGAGATTGTAAACTGTGGATGTGTTGTGAACGGACATTCATAAAAATACTAAGGGGCATGGGAATAGAAATATTATGTCATGCCATCTTTATTTTTGTTAACGCAGGGGGAATGCTTTTGCACATACCCTCCGGCCCCGGGGAGTTCAACGAGGGGTATGTGGGACTACCGACGGCCGACGCTACACTCAGGCTTTTGATAATAGAAGGAGTTGCAAGCACCCTACTATGACATGTGTATTTGTATCCAACGAACACTGCAGTGAGAATGATCTTTCGTCGCTACGCCTGCTCGCTTTTATATTCGAATGAATGACAGAACAAAGAGACTAGTAATCAGAATTACCCGCAAATACTAATAGGTGTCAGTATTTAAAACAAATGTATAACAATACTTTCTACTAAACCCTTTGTGATCCCTTCACTACTTACCGAATAATTTATATCTAACTAGTTAAATTGCAAACTGGCAGTTTTAATAATATTCCGCTGCCATATACATTCCTTAAAGAGGGCGTACAACGAAATAAGCCATTATTCTCTTATGTTTTGAAGAAGTTTCGTTTTATATTAGTGTAACTCAGCTGTGTATATCAAAACCATTTCAAAACCTAGCAACTGACATAGTTTTTTTTAAATGATTATTAGTGTAGCTATTGTGTTTCCAGGCATTTGCTGATGTAATTGTGTTTGCAATAAAAAAAATCAAGCAAAAAAAGAAACCAACTTTAAAAATAAGTAAAAAAATCACACAACATCTTGAAGTCGATTCGAAGTAAAACATAACAATTAATTAATATATTTTGCAAAGTTGTTGTTGGAACGAAGTTCCTCATCGCGCGTTTCGAAAGGGGGCTAGACGGAAAAAATGAAGAGCAAAAGTTGTAACGACACTTTTTGCTATAGTTGTAAGCCGTGCGGCGTGCGCGTGTTTCTCTGTCTGTCTCTCTCTCTCATAGAAAGTAAGTTATTTTCGTTTCGTCTTTCTATTTCGCATTGAACAGTGTGGTGTCGCGACGATTATTTTTGTTGAGTGTATACAGGTTTTTTGTACATAATAAATAACTTAAAAAAAAATAAAATTTTATTACAATTCCTTCATTAATTAATCGAAAGGAACTTCGTTCCATCCGGGTGTCCCTTGACACCTCTCAAGTTTTTTTTTATAGGGTTATGAATATTTCTGAACGCATTAGTAGTTTTGCATAGAATAGTTGAAAGTGTTTCCGAACGATGTGTGAGCGAGAAAGATAGATGATGACTTGAAGAAAAGATTTGAATAGTTAAACAATGATGGAAAAAAAGAAGTGATGATCAAATGGAAGCGTGGGTTTTTTTTATTGCAGGAGATCAGCAGACAGGCAGACGGCCCACTTGATGGAAACCGCTTACCATCGCTTATGGACATTTGCAACACCAAAGGTGCTACAAATGCGCTGCTGCTCTCTGAAGGGAGACTGGAACCTGGTCACTAATGCCGGAACACAACTCAAGGTTGTAATGGCGACATACTTTAGATCAGGGGTGATAGCCATCCAGTCGGGCAAATGCCCTACCACCTGGCTGTGGGTTGTTCTGTCGCCTCTTACGACAGGCCGCCCGGCCGCAGGAAATTGTATTCTTTCTCCGTTCCTGCACGGATAAAAACGGGTTGAGACAGTGGTGGATTTACCAATAGGCTGAGTAGGCTGGAGCCTAGGGCGGCAGATTTTGGAGGGGCGGCAAATTTGGGGGCAATTTTTTTATATATTATGTCTTACACAATCTTCAAACTACGGTAAAAAGGAGGTCTAATTCTAAGACTATAGTACACAAATCATAAAGTTACAATTTTATTGTCAAAAAAAATGTACTAATTAATATGATTATAAATTAGGGTATCGATTTGTCTGTAGCGGCGGTAAAAATCATATTTCTAAATCCGCCCCTGGTTGATAACTGGTGTTGAACGTAGGATGATGGTATAATTATAATATAAGAATATAAATAGTAAAATGTGTTAATCAAGATGTTTTAAGAAGATTAAAGTTTTGTTTAAATTTGAAAATAATTTCTAATAATTTCTATAATTTAATAAATATCTTAATAAAGCTTGAAGAAGGTCTAGGGAAACGGAAATAAAAATGACAGCTGATGTTGGAGCTAGGCATGTGAAAGTAAAGTACGACACTCTTAGGCGGTGGGCTTCTAGAAACGCCGTAGGCTGCGTCCAGCGTGACAGCGTGTAAACGATCGATGAAATCTTATCACATAGACGGCGTGTAAAAAAATTGACTCGTGAAGGATTTGAACCTCCGCCCTCCGATGGTCAAGCTTAGTATATATCGACGCTCTCACCTACTGAGCTAACGAGTCCTGTTAAACCGTGAGTCGAAAACTGGAAACATATGATGCAGAATGACGTCACAGGCATCAATAAACGACTTATCATTATTGAATACATGCCAAACAATAAACATATACTTATACATACATACATAACTTCACGCCAGTTCCCTTGCGGGGTAGCCACGAACAACAGAGTGCCATTTAGGCTTATTCTTACACACCTCACTTGCCTCTTTGACATTCATAACTCTTGTCATGCAAGCTCGTCTGTTCTTAAGGCTCCTGACATCACCTTCTGCTAGTACACGATCAATTTGATCATGGAAGGTGTGTCGTGGCCTTCCACGACTTCTGCATCCATCCACTTTTGAATTGTATATCTGTTTAGTCATTCTTTCAACATGCATTCTTTCCACATGCCCGAACCACCGGAGCATTCCTTTCCTTACCTTCACCCCGACACTCTCTTTCAGACCAACTCTCTTTCTTACTTCGGTATTACGAACGCGGTCCGCGAGCGTCACTCCGCAGATTTTGCGCAGTGCTCGCATCTCGACCGCGTTTACCCTACTTTCATGCTCTCTCTTCCATACCCAACTTTCGCTTCCATACGTGAGCGTAGGTACCAGCACCGCGTTGTGTACGGCGAGCTGGGCCTTCTGGCTGAGGTTCTTAGCGCCTAGAAGTTACCTGACGCTCCATTCACACTATTCCCCAAATTCACTCTTCTTTCTATATCAGCGGTGTACCTTCCATCCTTGCTAAAAACACATCCAAGATATACAAACTCATTCACTTGCTCTAGCATAACATCATCGACCATTATCCTTGCATTCGTTCTGGTTTCTTCTCTTACATATACTTATAATAATAATAATTTTATTTCAGACACAAAGATCCATAATTTCAACACACTTTTATAACTTATTATTATTATAAAATTAAATTTAAAAAAAACCTTCAAAATAACAATAATAAAATTAACAAAAAATGTCCGTCAGTCAGTCAGTCCTTTAAAGTATTTCATTCACATAATTTTTTCATCAAATTAATTATTATATCTATGCAGCACTTTGCAACCAGTTAGTTTATATGAAACGTACAAACAAAAGAGCTAGGAAACTGATAGGTAATAACCGAGTATTCGACGAGAGGCTTCAGAGCCTAAATCATCGACGTAAAGTCGCCAGTTAGTATAGCATACACTTCGGGGATTCATGTAATTCCGCCATGGAATTACATGAGTTGGTTCCTCCCTCACCATTTTACCACAGGATAAGCAGACGCACGCCACCGATATATGATGGAAATACCAACGAAGCGGACGCTATGCTTCCATTTTATCATACGTACCGCTGAAGAGTGGAACTCTTTACCGTCGTCTGTTTTTCCTGAAGAATACAATCTAGGTGTCTTCAAGTCTCGCGTGAACAGGTGTCTTCTAGGTAAGCATGCTCCACCTTAGACTGCATTCTTCCCCCTTCCCCCTGGACTGTGACCGAGAGTGGACGTGTGCACGTACTTAATTAATTGTTGTAAAATTAATTGTTATTTGTTATACGAAAATAAACTCTATGACTAGCAATTGTGAATATAAAATCAGTGAAGTTCGTATATAGCCGCATTAGGTGAGAAACTTATAACTACCCGGTTATAAAGACATTATTCTCGATGAATAGTCCACGCAAGTAAATTGTCCACTATAAACTGACACCTTTGTATATGCAACAACTCGCAAAAGGGAGGTCATCACATACTGGTTAATACTGTCCATTATAAATTAATACCTGTGTTTAACTTTAATTTTGGTAGAAGGCAGCTCATCCAATAGTGGTTATTATACTTCGTTCGTTTGGTAATAAATATTTCGTTTCGAATATTGCAAATATGTCTAGAATACCGAGATCACCACCACAAAAATATGATACGAATATGCAACATACTTTATCAGATTCGGATGTGGCTAAGATAGCACCATGCACCAGCATACAACTTCCTGTGGCAAAGCGTCCGAGAAAACAAGCAAAAAATAACAGTGACGAGGAGTTTGCTGTCTTCAAAGACGATATTAAGTGCATGTTGGAAGATTGGAAGAATACACAAAACTCGTTACTAAATAAACTCATACATGAAGTCGCCGATATTAAAGACCAAAATAACCAGATTAAGCAATCAAATGAAGAAATAGAAAAGTCTTTAGACTTTTTGAATCTTCAATACGAAGATATCAAATTGAAGGTGCAAGGATTAGAAACCGAACGAAAAGAATATTTGCAACATATTACTTTTCTTGAAACAAAAATAGAAGATATGGAAAGAAATGCAAAATTATCTTCTATTGAAATAAGGAATGTCCCGCTGATCAACAAAGCTGAAACTAAAACTGATTTGTGCAATATTGTTCAAAATACATGCAAAGCCCTCAATGTCATTGTGCCACAAGTTGCTATACGAGACGTATATAGATTAAATAAGAAAAATACAAAAAGTTCCACTATTATTGCCGATTTTACTTCAGTTATATTGAAGAATGAAGTGATTCAAGGTATTAAGAACTATAATAATCAACATCCCGGTCACCGTTTAAGTTCAGCTGCTATAGGATTTACAGAACAAGACACTCCGATCTATGTCTCTGAAGCCCTGACTGGAAAAGGACGCAGACTATTCTTTTTAGCTAGAGATCTTGCCAAAACTCTAAACTACAAGTTTTGCTGGACTAGCAAAGGCAGAATATTCTTACGTAAAACGTCCGATTCTTCGCATATAGAAGTCAAAGATGAGAACCAACTTGCGCTGATTAGGATTGAAAATTGACTATTTACAGTCTGTAACAGAATTATGTTAAGGTTTTATCTTTTTAAGCGTGTAATAACTGTCTCTTGCCTTTTATATTACACTGCTCAAATAATTTTTCCTTTGTCAAATAATCTACTCCAAAATATGTATTTTATGATTGAAATATTCTACTATCTTGCTTTCGTAAATAAACAAATATTAACTGTTCTTAAAAATATACTAAGTACAACAAAACTAATATCACATGTTAATAACTTTAAAATTCGATTTAATTAACAACAACAATATACTGAATAGTTTAGATTCCGTAAAGCCTGGAACTTCCTTTGTTTGTGCACCGGAATTATATAAATCCCTTTTAACGAAACAAGTCTCTGATAATAGCTTCAAAATTCTCACACAAAACATAAGAAGTGTCAATAAAAATTTTCCTGAATTTGAAGTACTATTAACTAGATTAAACACGCCATGTGACATATATTTACTTACAGAAACTTGGAATAGTAAAGCTCTCAATTTTCCTACATTAAATAATTATGACACTCATCACACTAAAAATAATAACAACCAAAATGACGGTATTATAGCTTATGTGCGACACGACCTCAAATACAAGGTGAAAGAAGTATTTATTACAGACGCCACATGTCTTGTAATTGAGATTAATAAAGACATTGTAGTTGTTGGCATTTACAGATCTCCTTCCTATAGAAATATCAAGCCTTTTATTAATTCGTTAGATATTCTACTAAATAACTACAAACATTTTAGAACTATTGTCTTGATTGGTGACTTAAATATTGATATAAAGTCAAATAGTGACAATACTGCCTCAAATGACTATCTCAATCTACTTTCTAGTCATGGTCTTTTACCAGGCCATGAATTACCAACTAGAGCTAATAACTGTTTAGACCATTCTATGATTAAGTCTCACAAACCTACTGTAACAACAGTAATAGAAGCTCCACTGACTGATCACTGTGCAGTCATTACTGCTATTAATGTACAAAATAATATAAATAACTATGACAAACAAGTCAAAACCCTGAAATTAAACTACGATGCAATTGTTACAGATCTTAATAGGAGAAATTTCGATAGTATATTAAAATCAGACGATCCTAACTGGTGCACAGAACAATTAGTTAATCATATCAAAGATTCTATTACCAAAAACTCGCAAGTAATTCTTACAAAAAATCGAACTCGTTGCTTAAAGCCATGGATTACTCCTGGTCTAGTTCGCTGCATGAAAAATAGAGATAGAATGCATTTAAAATGTAAAAGGGATCCAACAAATACAATTCTGAACTTAACTTATAATCGATACAAAAATTTTTGCAATGATTTATTGAAACGGCTTAAACAAAATTTTGAAAGAGAACAAATAAAAACTTATGCCAAAAATCCGAAAATGAAATGGAAAATAATTGATAAAATAACCAATAGAAATAACAAACATAAAAAAGCAGCATTAGATTTACTAAATTTAGATAGAACACCTGAAGAATCATTGCAAAAAGTAAATTTCTACTTTAGTAACATAGCAAAGGAATTAGCTGAAAAAATACAAACCAATCATGATACTGCAGCTCACGATGAACTAATTCAGTCACCTAGTAACTCCATGGTCATGCTGGGTACTTGTGAAAAGGAAATAGAATCGACTATAATGAATTTAAAATCAGACAGTGCAATAGGTTGGGATGGAATTCCAACAAAAATTCTAAAGATGGCGAAAGATAAAATAATTCCACCCCTAACCCACATAGCTAATAAATGTATAGAAACAGGAGTGTTTCCCAGCCTTTTTAAAATTTCTATTATCCATCCTATTCACAAATCAGGAGATAGAGATTGTGTCAGTAACTATCGCCCAATTTCTGTATTGCCAGCACTTTCGAAAGTATTAGAAAAAATCATAAATAAACGACTCTTATCCTATTTAGAAGACGAACATCTACTTTCTAATAACCAATTTGGTTTTAGATCGGGCAAATCAACGGCTAATGCAGTATCGGAACTTGTTGAATTTATAGCTACTCATATAGATAATAAAAATAAATGCATAGGTGTCTTTTTGGATCTGGCTAAAGCGTTTGACACAGTTTCAATTCCTATATTGTTGAATAAAATGGAAAAACTTGGTATAAGAGGGGTAGTACTTAAGTTATTTGAAGATTATCTTACTAAACGAATACAGAGAGTTACTATTGATGGTAAATTTAGCTCTAATACTCCAATCACATACGGCGTGCCTCAAGGCAGCGTACTGGGCCCAACCCTATTTTTAATTTACATTAATAACCTCTGTGACTTAAAACTTGACAACTGCAAGATTTTTTCTTATGCTGATGACACAGCTCTAATTTTTTATGGTCAGTCTTGGAGTGAGACAAAGAAAATAGCTGAAGCGGGTTTGAAAATAGCAGCGAAATGGTTAAATAATAATCAACTTACCCTTAACAAAGCTAAAACTCAATATATCCTTTTCACAAATACGACAAGATCTCTACCTACTGATAACTTACAAATCAAAATTCATACATGTCATAATATAACACAAAGTTTATGTAGTTGTTACCCTATAAGTGTTACTGATACAATAAAATATTTAGGAGTTGTGTTAGATGACAAATTATCTTGGCAGCCACATCTTAGTCAGCTTGCTGCTAAAACGCGTAAATTAATTTACATATTTAAAAAGTTAAGAAATGTTGCTGATTTTAAGTTACTAAAAACGGTGTATTTTGCTTTAGCTCAATCAACACTCTCTTACTGTATTACATCTTGGGGAGGGAGTCGGAAAACTCATCTAATCAAATTAGAAAGAGCCCAGCGTGCGCTACTTAAAGTTATAACTTTTAAACCTTTTAGATATCCCACTATTGACCTATATACTGAATGTGATGTATTATCAATTAGAAAAATATTCGTTTTACACACTATTCTATCTCAGCACCAAAAACTTGTTTACGGCACCGAAAAAGATACACGACGTAAAGACAAAGTTTGTTCACTTAATCTCTTTAAAACAAATTTCATCACTAAGTTTCAGTGTTATTTAGGTCCCACTCTATATAACAGGCTTAATAAAATTCTTACACTTTACCCCCTCAACAAATATCAATGTAAAGAAGTTTTAATAGATTGGCTAAAACAATGTAGATACGATGATGTTGAAAATTTGTTTGTACTGTTAATTTAAATATATTAGTAATAAATAAATATTAATAAATCTAGCTAGTTACGAAAGCAAGTTTTAATCTTATTTTTGCAAAATATAACATTTAAATCTTACATTTTCTCTTTAAGACACAGGAAGGGACTAACACCTAAAAAACAGGCTCGGCCTAGTTTAGGTGTTAGTTAACGAATTAACTTAATTATTAAGAAAAGATCTTTATTTTGTATTTGTGACTTTTTATATGTAATTTTGGTGTCAATAAATATTACTTAGCTACCTGCGCACGCGGTGTCGATGCGTCATCGTGACCTTCATTAGCACTCTGACTCCTGATTGCTCGTCACGAGTAAGGGTTGTTGTTTTTCTATAAATATAATATTTTTTGTTATGACACTCATTACATTACTTACGCTTCGTTACGCAATACGCACAATGGGGAATTTATTTTCTAACGTGGTTTTAAAGAAAATAAATGGTGACATCAACGCTCAAGCTCAGGTTGTAATTCACAACGTGTTCCTGTTTTTAAAAGAATTGAAAACTGACCCCGAGAAAAAAAGTTTGCTTCAATTTCAATAATCCACGAGAGCAGCACTGATTTGTCGAGTTTGTAGAGCGACAGTGAATCGAATAAAAACCGAAGTATCACAGGCAGGCAACCCGAATATACCAAGAGCAAATGTTAACAAGATAAAAACGGCTCTTTTCAGGGCCACATTACTATCTATACAGTTTCTCTATCAATACGTCGAAACAAACATTTTATCTTACAAATGAAAAACTTTTATTTTCGCAAAAAATTATTCCTATTAATACTTAACATAATTTAGTATATCGATCGTACCTATCCCGTTATCGATATGCACCATGCACTCTCCATAAGACCTGTAAGTGCGAGCGAGACAGACAGATAAATATGATTTATGACCCGAAGCCTCAGTTCATAATGCGTCAACTATACCAACATATATGAACATTACCAACGTCAATTGGAGACGCAGGGTTGTTGACATACGAAAGAGACGGGCCAAAAAATCATGAAATTCGTGGACTGCCCCTTAGAAAGAGTTTAGAGCACTTTTAGGGTTACATTTTAAACTACGCTCTAATTGTCACTCCGAGTATTTCTTCCGTGCTATGAATATATAAAATGTACTTTATTGTTTTGACGTTTGGTATGAAATTGCAATGAAGTTGATATATGACTTACGTCTCTTCTGTTTGTTTCGTGCTTTAATGGCATCGTTTTCAAGACCTTTGTTGAGAGAAGCTTAGTTACAAACAGCTTAATATAGCAGGTTCTTCAGAAGGAACATTATATCTAGTTCTCTACAAGCACTTCGAATGTAAGTGGCTTAATAAAATTCAGAGTACAGTGAGCACAGAGTAAGGTAAGAAGATAGAGATAATCCCGATATAAATTTCGTACATGCACTGTTGTTGAATGCATTGTTGCACTGTTAGTACAAACAGTGCACACACGAATATTTTTTTTTTATAGCAGGAGATCTGCAGACAGACAGACGGCCCATTTGATGGAAAGCGGCTACCATCGCCTATGGATATTTGCACCACCAAAGTTGCTACAAATGCGCTGCTGCTCTCTTAAGGGAGACTGGAGCCTGGTCACTAATGCCGGAACACTACTCAAGGTTGTTATGGCGACATACTTTAGACCAGGCGTGGTAGCCATCCAGTCAGGCAAATGCCCTACCACCTGGAAACTACGTTACTACAAATAAATTCCAGGTGGAATTTATTTATTGCTGGAGTGCAGTACAGCAGACAGGCTGATGGGCCAACTGTGATGGAAAGTGGTTAACGTCGCCTATGAACATTTGCAACACTAAAGGTGCTACTAATGTCCTACTGGACTCGTAGGTGGGTCTGGAACCTGGCCACTAATACCAGAACACAAGGTTGTTATGGCGGCACACTCTAGTCTAGGGGTGGGGGCCAGGGGCCATTCAGATTCGCAAATACCCTACCTGGCTGTAGATTGCTTCGTCGCCTTTTACGATAGCCGCCTGGGCGCAGTATTTTTTCTCCATTTCTGCACAGATAAAACAATTTCTATTTGCATGTCGTATTTTAAGTCTACCGTCGATAGTGGATTTACACATTTGCCGCTAAAAGGTTATTCAAATTTTGCCGCCCCTGCCGAGCTCGTTTCGATATTAATAAGTTAACAACAATCCTATAAATTTGAATATTTTTTGTTAATTGAGTTGTAACTCTATGCTTTGTATACTAACGTCCTATTTACACTACCTTTTTCACCGTAAGTAGTATAATTGTAAGTAAGTAGTATAGTGAAATAAGGGATGGATGTGTTAGTTCCTAGATTATTTTTACAATCCAATTATTTCGCTAAGATTACACAAGTTTTTTTTGGGATCTATTTTATACTACTAATAAGGCGGGGTAAGGTTTCTGCGTTAAAAGATAAGATTTTGTACCCATATTTGCCGTTATTAAAACCTGCCACCTAAGGCTCTATTCTACTCGGTCTGTTGATAAATCCCCCACTGTCTACCATATTAATATTAACATGTAAAGAGTAATTTATACGTTCAGCCAAACGAAACTATATATATTCTTCGAAAACAAAGTATTTTTTACAAACTAGTGTCCGTAGACTTGTGGTATAAACGTGGTTTGCGTCTCTGTGGTTAATAGTAATGTGTTTACTGGAAGCTACTCCACCTTTACCCGTAATAACTCCATTATTTAATACTATGTTATCATAACGTGTTGCAGCGCGATCGGCTTCCTTTAGCCACCTTCATTCTACCTAATTTATTCGTCTGAGGTAGTAGTATATTGTTATTTGTTGACGATTACGCGAATTTAGTATTATCATATTCGTCTATAAAAATTTGCGTGTGTAAAATATTTCAATTAATTTTGTGAAGTTTCTGTAATAGAGTAATAGTCTGTGCCCCGAACAAGCAGCTAATGAGCGTAAGTAATGAACAAGCAGGGCAGATGTTGTACAAACAGAACTGTTCACGAATATTGATGTACTTTAGTTATATTATTGACACAATAATACCGGTTTCAGAGGCAATTAACTTGGTCGCAAATTGAACAATAGCTATAATGTGTTGTATGTTTGAAACGGTTACTTTGTCCCCAACTCATGAAATCTCATCTCACATAATATTATCTTTCAACAATAGTAATACAAAATGTAATAGGATAAGCTATTTTTAAAGGAAAAAAATAAATAAAAAATAATTAAATTACAAAAAAAAAATATATAATAAAAAAAAAAAACAATATTACCGTAAGAATAGCATAGTACTAACAATAATAGCACTTAAGACTCCACACACGCTAAACACTACATACACATTATAACAACAACACTACACAAGTTAGAATAAGTTAAAATAAGTTAATTACATTTTACAATACAACATAAATATGAAAACAATATATAAATTTTGTAAAACAAATTATACTTAGGAGTTAAGAAATTAACGACTAAGCACCATCATTATAAGTGTCGATTGTTAACACTAAATCAAACCATTTGTTATCTGCGCAATTAAATTATAATTCAATATTATCAATTAAAACCTAATTTAAAAAAGGTA
This sequence comes from Dendrolimus kikuchii, assembly GCA_019925095.2. Classification (NCBI taxonomy): domain Eukaryota; kingdom Metazoa; phylum Arthropoda; class Insecta; order Lepidoptera; family Lasiocampidae; genus Dendrolimus; species Dendrolimus kikuchii. The sequence goes on along the minus strand of CM034410.1, from coordinate 3,882,515 downwards.
CGGAACACTAGAGTCCGTAGACTTCTTTTTATGTAATTAAAAAAAAAAAAAAATATATATCTTTCTTAGAATATCCCAAACCCCATTCCTATCTCAACCCAAATGTAATTATGTACTCACCCCAAAACAGATACAATGGCAATTAAATATGAATAACATAAAAATCAAACTGCAAAAATAATTTTCCGCACGATAGCCATGTAGGTAATAAGGAATAATTCTAACATAATAGGGATGCGGACACATTACTTACAATCAATTCTACCCTTATTTATATATAATAGAACAGAAGAATGTTAAACTGTAAGATTGATGGACACAAAGGTATAGGTTTTTTTTTAATTGCAGGAGTTCAGCAGACAGGCAGACGGCCCACTTGATGGAAAGCGGTTACCATCGCCTATGGACATTTGCAACACCAAAGGTGCTACAAATGCGCTGCTGCTCTCTTAAAGGAGACTGGAACCTGGTCACTAATGCCGGAATACAACACAAGGTTGTTATGGCGGCATACTCTAGACTAGGGATGGTCGCCATCCAGTCGAGCAAATACCCTACCACCTGGCTGTGGGTTGTTAAGTCGCCTCTTACGACAGGCCGCCAGGCCGCAGGAAATTGTATTCTTTCTCCGTTCCTGCACGGATAGATAGGTAGACCAAAAGAGAGATGGTTGGATTGTGTGAAGGATAATATGATGATTTGTGATGTGACAGAGGACATATGGCAGAATGGAAGGGTATGGAAGAAAAAGACATATTGTGCCGATCCTAAGTAATTGGGAGAAGGTGAAAGAAGTGAAAGAAAAGAGAATATGTGTTAAAATCTCCTTCTTCCGCTAATCATTGTCCATTACTAGACGTGGATCTCCGCAATTCCGCAACATACACGAACAAACATACACACTTGCACATTTTTAGGACTTTGTTATTGTATGAGTAGATAATGCAGCAGAGTAGACTAGTAGCTCCAAAGATACAGTTAATACTAGTTTTGGAGCTAGTTTTTTTTTTTTTTTTTTTTTTTATTGGACTTGACTTTATGTTGTTGGTCCGAAGACCTTACAACTTTACCGGGGTCTTTGGGGCGAGTGCCTTCGCGAAGCGAAGGCGCTCGAGCCCGGGGGGGCAACTTGCTCGAGGGAGCTCCCTAAGGAGTTTTACCTCGGCTGGACTGTTGCCATGAATGGGGAATGAATTTAATGATGCCCACCATAGGGCGACACAAAATACTAATTGAGAACGGGCGACGGGTAATATAAAGCCCGAAGGGAAGGATCACGGCGGGCCGGGATCTAGCTGAGAGCTATGTCTCCTAGCGTCCCTCGCGGGGACGTGGAGAGATCTTGATTGGCGGCGTCTGAGACGCCGCCGTCTGTGTCTGTCTGTCGGTGCCTGCCAGCCTACTGTTCTAACCGTGGGCGGACTGATCCGGGCCAGTCGTTTCGTAATAACTTCGACTCTGTCCGTCAGGACGTTACGCGGTCGTCGCACAAGAGCCTTTCGACGAGGCTTATAATCGGACGCGGTTGGAGCTAGTAGAAGCACAAACAATTATTTGGTTTATAAGATTGCAAATTGTAATGTCTTCATTTTGTATTTAAGATTGTTACTTATTTTTGAGGCAAATAAATCATTTTATTATTATTCACATATATATTTCATTTCTTATTACGGATTTTTGAACCATAATATGGATACTTCGTCCGAACAAGCGGCTCAAATTGTAGCATTGGTGCGGGAGGGCTTGGATCAACGAACGATTGGTAGAAATTTAAATTTAAACCAGTCTACGGTTTCTAGAATATACAGAAGGTTTGTGGAGACAGGTTCTTACAGAAGGAGACGTGGTACAGGCAGGACTCGAGCAACCACCGGTCGTGATGACCGATTTATTGTTACAACTTCCCTGCGAAATCGTTTCCTCACGTCTGTTAACATCAAAACAGAGCTTAATGAAGTGCGTGGAGTAAACGTGAGTGCACGAACAATAAGAAGAAGGTTAAAGGAAGCGGATATCACCCCTTTTAGACCAGCAAATGGTCCAAAGTTGTCTGTAGCTCACAGACAAGCTCGCTTAAGATTTGCGCGTGATCACCTGAATTGGACAGAAGAGCAATGGACCTCCGTATTGTTCACGGACGAGTGTAGGACATGTTTATATGGTGCAGATGGTCGCAGAAGAGTCTATCGTCGACGTGGGGAGCGATATGCTCAAAGTTGCATTGAGGAGCGTGTTCCTTTTGGAGGCGGTTCGTGTATGGTCTGGGGTGGCATATCGATGAACGGGCGAACAGAACTTGTGTTCATAGACATGGTCCGTCAAAACGGTAATAGAGGGGGTTTGACTGCACATCGCTACATAACAGAGATCTTAGAAGATCACGTGGTGCCTTACATGGGATTCATAGGCGAAAATTTTACTTTAATGCAGGATAATGCCCGGCCGCACGCTGCTGCACAAGTTCGACAATATTGCGAAGAGGTTGGGATACGTACAATGAATTGGCCAGCACGCAGCCCGGATCTTAATCCCATTGAGCATGTTTGGGACAATTTAAAAAGAGCTGTATATGCGAGAAACCCTTTGCCCACGACAGTGGCAGCACTAAGAACAGCACTTTCAGAAGAATGGGACAATATTCCGCAAGATCTTTTAATAACCCTAATAAAATCTATGCGGAACCGACGCAGGACTACTACTATTAAAAGCTCATGGTCATCCTATTTGCAAGGTCTAATAAAGGCTATCCATAGTATAATGAATGTTCAGAAACTTCATACGTTTATTGAGTCAATATAAGTTTGGTCAGTTCCGAGGGTTGTTCGGAAAAAATAAAACTTTCGAACAAGTAATTTCACGCTCATGTAAATAGCTATCTGAGTGGTAAACAAGTTATAATGGAATCTGAATTCCGTGTGTTATTATTAAAAACTCACAATGCCAGTCAAATGTCGTTGGCGTTGTTGCGATGACGACGTGTGAGAACAGCAGATGGACCATCTGATAGAAAGTGGTAATGCCAAAGAACATTTGTAAACTAAATTAAACTTCGCGTCCATAAAACTGTCATTAGACTGACACTTAAGGAGAAGAACCAATTGTTGGTCACAGAGAGGAAGTTTCTCAGGAAAATCTTGGGCCCAACAATAAGAGGAGATAGCAGCTGGAGGATCCGAACCAACTCCGAAATAGAAGACCTCATAGCCGAGCCCAACATAATTGGGGAGATAAAATCTCACCGTCTCCACTGGCTCTGTCATTTAGAACGGATGGAGGAGAATCTGGAGATGGTGCTCTCGTTTCGGAGACCAAGACTCACTTTAGGCCGCTGAGCCACCGGGTTTAGTCAGAAGATACTTCCAATCTGCCGCTGAACTTGAAGAGGGATAGGAACTTTGCAAGTGATGTTGGAACATAACTCAAATTGGCATTATGCGTGCTGGAACGGAGAAAGAATACAATTTCCTGCAGCCGGGTGGTCTGTTGTAAGATGTGACAAAACAACCCACAGCCAGGTGGTACGATATTTGCCCGTCTGGATGGCTATCCCTTTTGGTCCAGAATCTGCCGTCATAACAACCCTGAGTTACGCTCCGGCATTACTGGCCAGGCTCCAGTCACCCTTTAGACAGCGGCAGCACATTGGTAGCACCTTTGGTGTTACAAATGGTCATAGGCGATGGTAACCACTTTCCATCAAGTGAATAAAAAAAAGTATACTCAGTTACTCACAAATAATTCTTCTTAACTTTCATATTAATACAAATATAATTCCCTTAGCCTACATCCGTCAACATCTTATAATCTCTACATATAATAAAACTGTAAAGGTCGAATTTGTGTACAATAAAAAAAATGCTAAAAACCGAGGCAGGGGGATGTACATACATACATACATAACTTCACGCCAGTTCCCTTGCGGGGTAGGCACGAACAACAGAGCGCCATTTAGGCTTATTCTTACATACCTCACTTGCTTCTTTGACATTCATAACTCTTGTCATGCACGCTCGTCTGTTCTTAAGGCTCCTGACATCACCTTCTGCTAGTACACGATCAATTTGATCATGGAAGGTGTGTCGTGGCCTTCCACGACTTCTGCATCCATCCTTTTTTACATTGTATATCTGTTTAGTCATTCTTTCATCATGCATTACAGGGGGATGTAAGAAGTGAAATAGAACTAATTTAGAGTTATTTCAAATTTTTTGTTTCTCTGTTTGTCTGTCTGTTTGTACGGGCTAATCTCTGAAACGTCTGGACCGATTTAAATGAAATTTTGTATGGTGGTAGCTTATATCTCTGGTCAACATATAGGATACTTTTGATCCCGAAAAATTAAAGAGCTCCCGTTGGATAGTTAAAAATACTTTAATTACGCGGACGAAATCGTGGGCATTAGCTAGTTCAAAATAAACTTCTTAATTATCAGTTTTATTTCGGTCCAAATTGGACCTATGTTATACATCGGTCTTATCGACTCTAATGTGGGCTGCACAATGTAAAACTCATATCTCATTCTCTCGCAGGCTTACTCCTATAGATGTATGTGTTTATTTCTTTTTAGTGTCGCTTTTTCGTTTCATCAAATTTCAAAACACAACGTTTCGAAAGAAGTATCACTTAAAAAAATGGGTGATATATGTCCATCATTAACTAGATTTTGATAAAATTTTTATTATCCATTACCAGCCTTTCAAAGTTTTCAAATTGTCCGATCAGAGTATGAGTTTAATATTGAACTTTAGGAGGGTAGATTGAAAAAGTTTCGCGGCTCTACCCGCAAAGTGGATGAGTTGAACCGAAGATCGCGTTGATCGACTTAAAAACTAAAGAACCTTTAATATCAAGCTTTATTTACTGAGAAGTTGTTGGAGTACCGACCTCGTTCAATTAATTGAATTCTGAATACGTTTAACAAAAAAAAAATGATAAAAACAAAACCTCCTTGAAACTAAAAAGCAAAAAAAAAATATATTTTCTGCAATATTTTGAATTTATTGAAGTGATAACTTTTTATGGGAGGGTAACCGCTTCGTTACGTAACGCGTTACGGCGTCAGTCTGTCTGGCTTCCCCTTCTCTCACGCATACAGCAGCGGTAGGCAGGCTCCTCCTCTCTCACTCTAACCCACAGCGCTAGCCGTATTTCGGTAATTAGATTAATTAATAATGTACATACTGTTACGACTTTGGTCCCGACAAAAACAAATTTACACATGCATTCCTGTAAAAACACATTTTATTACCTTTCGGCATTTGGACTTCTTTTGTTTACTTTGTGTTTAAAATTTGTTATTAGAAAAACGGCCCATTGTTGTATTGTAATCTTTTACGGCCTATTGTTGTGTTGTGATCATTAGCTAGGTGTTCGGATTTAAAGTACAAACTGATTCTAGGAAATTCAGTCCACGCGGCCGGACGGACATATTGCATTTGTGCAGTATAAAGCAATGGCCCGTTGGAGGGACGAGGCAGTCGGGCGATAACCACGAGCGAAGCAAGACGTTTGTACTATAATCGAGAAACTTTTAGTGACGGACTTTACGCGTTTTTATCGACGCGACTCGTAACAATACACAAAATTCTAATGTACATATTCAAGAATTGTAACTAAGAATAAAATATATTTTATAATCAATAAAAGATTTTATTAATAAATAACCTTTCCTTACATTATCATATTAATATATACCATTATTATTTGGGAAGGTCTAATTCTACCAGTGACTAACAGTTGGCTAATGATAATTACTATTTGACCTTAAAAAGACCTATGTTGCACATGGCTTTTTTGTTATTATTAACCAAAATATACAACATTGAAAGATTATATTTATGTAGGGGTTTGTAATACCTGAGAGTATTTTAACAAGTTCAGATAGAAAACTTGTTTGGGCTTATTTGTTAGTACTAAATAATTTTGAAGTTTACTTCTACATTTTAACAATTTAACTAATGTTGCTATTCAACAATCAATATTGTTTTATCTCTACTGTTATAAGTAAATAGGTTTAACAGGAACTAGGTGGGCCCCTAATCTGCAGTAATGAAAATCACATTATTTCTGTCATATTCTTATCATCAGGGTGGACTGTCATTTAACCCATTAAGATAATGCTGACATATTCAGTTAAAATGTTTATTGTGTGTCAATGAGCTATTTTCTTTCTAAAATTAATAAGAGTTTTGTATAATACTTGAAACTAAATTCTATTTCTGCTATTAGAAAAATAAGGATTGCAATAAACATTTTTTTTACTAAAGTAGGTGCTGAACAGTTGAAAAATATTGGACCTTAATACTCTTTTCAATCCAAAAGAAAGGGCTTAGTATCTTTCCTCATAAGATAGTTATATATATATATATTTTTATCCGTGCAGGAACGGAGAAAGAATACAATTTCCTGCGGCCGGGCGGCCTGTCGTAAGAGGCGACTTAACAACCCACAGCCAGGTGGTAGGGCATTTGCCCGACTGGATGGCTACCACCCCTGGTCTAAAGTATGTCGTCATAACAACCTTGAGTTGTGTTCCGGCATTAGTGACCAGGTTCCAGTCTCCCTTAAGAGAGCAGCAGCGCATTTGTAGCAACTTTGGTGTTGCAAATGTCCATAGGCGATGGTAACCGCTTTCCATCAAGTGGGCCGTCTGCCTGTCTGCTGACCTCCTGCAATAAAAAAAAAAAAAAAAAAAAAATACAAAAAAAAATTAGTAATAACCTAAGCTTTTCTTAAGTTAAACGATTTCAATATTAAACACTTCAACTTAGAATAGTTTAAGTTATCACTTCTATCGGGCGTCCCGAGACGCACAAGTTATTTTTTTATTTTTTAGTTTTTTTGGAGTCCGATTTGTTTTCGTTCAAAAAATATTTAACACAGTTTGCCTTTCGATGAGTGTAGGCACGGCGCTCCTCAACAAGAGTTGCTCTCGATTTCCCTGAGATCCATTTAACAGACCCTAAATTGGTGATAACGGAACTACCTCAGAAATATACTCTATTGAAGAAATAAAAAAAATTGAAAATCGGTCCACAATTGACGGAGAAAACGCGTAACAAACGTACAAAAAAAAACATGACGGTGAAATTAGAATGGTTTAATACTGCAACGTGCAACGGAACACAAATCAACTTGACTGATAATTTCTTTTATTTTCCTTCCACCCATTTTAATATTATATAAAATTATTAGAGCTAGGCATGTTTGCTGAAGAGTTTCGAAGCGGTGGTAAATTAGATTAGGCTCCCATAGAGTAAATAATACCCATAAACAAAATTTAAACTAAATAATTAAAATAAACAAGTTGGCGGTAGGCTAAATAAAACTTTAACAATACTCGTTGACAATTGACATCTTTGTCCTCCGTGGTCACGGGCACTGAAAAGTGGCCGAAACGTCGGAATAACCAAAATCAAATAAATTACCGCGCTAAAACCGTTAATATGTAGTTTTATTATTAGGTTCAATACTGTTATAAATTCGTATAGAAATGAAATATCTATCTATAAAATTCTAAGCATACCGTGTTTGTACATTGAAGCTATTACAAAAAAACCAACTGGAATAGACTATATAAACAATGATGAACACGATGCAATTATTTTTAGATTATTTGTCTGTTTGTTCGGGATTCATTTAAAAACTACTGGTTACACTATGATGCGGTTTCCGCTGACCGTGAGCAAATTCTTAGACTTAAAACTTACGGGACTTAAATTCTTAGGCTTTATACCGGGTTTTTTTTTTATTATTGCAGGAGATCAGCACACAGGAAGACGGCCCACTTGATGGAAAGCGGTTACCATCGCCTATGGACATTTGCAACACCAAAGGTGCTACAAATGCGCTGCTGCTCTCTTAAGGGAGACTTGAACCTCTCTCCTCTGGAAGTCCCGCGGGAATTTTATAAAATGGCGAGATTAAAAAAAATCGAATTCTAATTGGGATTTTTTCATTGATCGATAGCAAATTTTATATAACATAATGTGTGATTTTTCTATCCCGAGAATTTCGCAAAAAAAATTCCCGGGAGTGGTTTGTAGTTGTTCGGCTGCATAAAAATTATTCCGATACAGTGTTCACTAAAACGATTGCGTACATTATTTTTTAAATGCTGCGGTACTTCGTGTCCTGGGAATCCCGCGGGAATTTCAAGTCAATCATGGACGAAGTCGCGGGCATATCCTAGTAAAAATTAAAAAAAATATCTTAATTGTTAAAAAAGGTTACACAAGTGACTTTTTCATTTGTTTTTTGGTTTTTAAGTTTATTGTAAAAATTGTAGCTGGTCCGAGCCTTTAGGTAACGTTTCGTCTCTACAAAGCGAAATGGTGATATGAAACGACGCCATTGAATTTTAAAAAATGGAAGCGGATTTTTTTTTCTAATGTATTTGACATAACATTTATCAGTAAGGAAACAGATACACTTTCGGGTAATTAAAGGCGGCGCCAGATAATCGGGTCGGTAACAAAAATTAAAAGCATATTTGGACAATTTGTGCACCGCGTTTTCAGCAAACAAAAACAACAGAATTTCAAATTATGATAGTTGTATTTTTAATAGTTATTTATACAACAGTATTGTATATTTTAGAGACAATTTTTTCCTTGAGAATGTTCCATAATCTATGAGCCACCATTAAATATTATACTAATATATTGTTGCAACCTAAGCGCCGACAAAGAGGTTCCACGTACAGATTTGTAGAAGCACATTTATTACCCGTCGGCATTTGGACCTACTTATGCAAAACGGAACCAACCCACATACCGACAGTTTTGAGAAAAACCGTTTTTATTAAAATTTTGCATACAAAAAAATATCTATATTTTGGAAAAAAATTTAGAACATTGTGTATTATATTTTGTCCTATATATTCAAGTACAATTTTAATGTAAATAATTTCAAATTACATAGTAATCAACCAAAAACAGTAATATACTCTTGGTGTTGAGTGGGTTAGCTACTTTGTGATAAAAATGTTTTATTCTGTAAATGTTGTCAGCTCGTTACGATTCTTATTGAGTCGATAGAAGGTGCATTTTGAAAGCCTTCTGCATCCTTAATCCAATTTTGGCATGTTTGTGGATTGGTTCTGTTTTGCATAAGTAGGTCCATTTGAACTAATAACATTGAAACTATTGTAATTCTTTTATGATCGTCTTGTTTTGCTTACTTATTTATTGGTATACGTTTCTAGAGAGTGGCCTATTGTTGTATTGTAATCATTAACCAGGTGTTACGGAATTTAAAGTACAAGCTGATTCTAGGAAATTCGGTCCACGTTGCCGGACGGACACATTGCATTTGTGAGTATAAAACGATGGCCGATTGAGGGAGAGGAGGCAGTCGAGCAAGAACCACGATCAAAGCGAGATGTGTGTACTACAATCGGGAATCTAATAGTGACGGACTTTGCGCGTTTTATCGAATTACGACCTTCTGCATTACGTTCGGACTTATTGTGTTTGGTTATACTTGTACCCGTGTTATACGTGTTTGTATAGTTCTAATAAACTCTATAATCATTCTAACGGCATTTTAATTCGAGTCCCGCTAAACTCGTAACAATATAAAGCTGAAGAGCTTGTTTGTTTGTTTGCTTGAACGCGCTAATCTCAGGAACTACTAGTTTGATTTGAAAAATTCTTTCAGTGTTAGATAGCCCATTTATCGAGGAAGGCTATAGGCTATATACAAACACGCTAAGACCAATAGGAGCGGAGCACCAATGAAGAATGTTTCAAAATCGGGGTTTTTTTTACTTACTTTTTTTTAACTATTCCACGCGGATAGAAGCTAGTAAAAAATAAGTAAAAAAGTAGTTAAACAAGTCATAAGACATATTATGAAATCTTTTCACATTGTTAAAAGTACGGTGTGTAAGAATAAGCCTAAATGGCGCTCTGTTGTTCGTGCCTACCCCGCAAGGGAACGGGCGTGAAGTTATGTATGTATGTTTTTTTTTTATTGCAGGAGATCAGCAGACAGGCAGACGGCCCACTTGATGGAAAGCGGTTACCATCGCCTATGGACATTTGCAACAGTAAAGTTGCTACAAATGCACTGCTGCTCTCTTAAGGGAAACTGAAACCTGGTCACTAATGCCGGAACACGACTCAAGGTTGTTATGGCGACATACTATAGACCAGGGGTGATAACCATCCAGTCGGGCAAAGGCCGCCCGGCCGCCGGAAATTGTATTCTTTCTCCGTTCCTGGACGGATGTATGTAAAAGTACGGTATTGACCTCTTTGTGATTTACCTCGCACATATAAAATCCATTGAATATCGCCATATTTTCAAATGCAAATGGTAGTTTGCGACATGACGCCGATAGATCGCCCGGAGCGAGATATCATATTGAGATGTGTAAATAATATTTGTACGCAAAAATGGAGAGTTGTGAAAAATGTACAAACATGACAAATATATTTGCAATTTTTACGTGCCTTTAGCCTTTTTATTATTATTTTTTATTGCAAGAGTTCAGCAGACAGGCAGACGGCCCAGTTGATGGAAAGCGCTTACCATCGCCTATGGATATTTGCAACAGCAAAGGTGCTACAAATGCGCTGCTGCTCTCTTAAGGGAGACTGGAACCTGGTCACTAATGCCGGAGCACAACTCAAGGTTGTTATGGTGGCATACTCTAGACCAGGGGTGGTAGCCATCCAGGCAGGCAATTGCCCTACCACCTGGCGGTGGGTTGTTTTGTCGCCTCTAAAGACAGGCTGCCCGGCCGCAGGAAATAGTATTCTTTCTCCGTTCCTGCACGGATAAAGCCTACGAATGTTTTGCAGAAAAAATAATTAAAAATAAAGTAACTTATAAATAAATGATTGTATGTAACTGGAAAAACTTTTTGGTTTCCTCTATCAATCTCATTCCTGTAATTTGCGCTCAAATGAATATCTTCTGCTAACCATGCCTAAACACATTTCGTGCTTCGTAGGAAATTCTTTTGCCGTACAGGCTGCTCGCCTGTGGAACTCCCTCCCCTTGAAAATCAGACAAGCTACATCCATTTCTACATTCAAACACTTGGTCACTGACCATTATTTGTCCATTAAATAAAATTTATTACGGTAAATAGAATATATTTAAATCTATACCACGGTCTTTCTTGCCGCCGCAGTGCCGGCAAATGGTCACGCCACGCTGCCTTGAATGATGTCTTACGGAGGGCGCTTGCCACCGCTAACATGGAGCCGAACGCTATTGGACATGACGATGGTAGGCGTCCCGACGGAATGACTCTAATTCCCTGGCAGCGTGGCAAACCTTTGGTGTGGGATGCGATTTGCTTAGACACGTTGGCCGCATCCCATTTACCAAACACGTCTAAATCAGCCGGTTCAGCAGCGGAAACAGCCGAATCACTCAAGCGGCGCAAATATGCAACCCTCTGTGAGAGTTATATGTTTGTGCCGTTTGCTGTCGAGACGCTTGGACCGTGGGGTCCTGAGGCCATGAGCCTCTACAAAAATTTATCGAAACGACTCATTGACTCTTCGGGTGATCAGAGGGCTGGTGCTTACCTCGGCCCACGGATCAGTATGGCGATCCAGCCAGGAAAAGTAGCCAGCCTTCTGGGCACCTTACCCATAGAAGACGGTGATCTGGGCTCAGTATTCTACTTATAGTCTTGAGGGACTATGAGTAGAATACAATATAAATAAGTTAAGTTTTCTTGCATTGTATTCGATTATAATTTATTTTTAGTATTTTTCATCAAGTTTAAATCTATATTTTCGTATTTTTCGAAACTCTGGGTCCGTGGGGTCCTGACGCCCTAAAGGTCTACCGTGACGTCGCCAAACGTCTGGTAGACGCCACACGCGACCAGAAGGCTGGCGTATATTTTGCTCAAAGATTGAGCGTTGCTATACAACGTGGTAACGCCGCCAGCCTTCTGGGAACGTTCCCGACAAATGACAGTTTTTATTTAGTTTTAGTTTTTATGTAGTTTGTAGTTTATTTTTAAGTTTATATTTATAAGTTAATTTATTTTTAGTATTTAATTATATGTTTTAAGTTAGTTTTAGTTTGATATTAAGTATTTGATTTGAGGTGAGATTATGTACAGTAAATAGAATTATATTATTATTCGCATGTAGTTATATGTAATTTATATTATTATAATCTATTTAATTATGTATATCTATAGTAGCTTATTATTATTTTGTTTTTATTTAATTATGTTTAATTACTACTGAATTAGTTTTAATTTAGTTAAACCACCAAATGTTAATATTTTTTCCAATATGCTTACATCTATACTAATATTATAAAGCTGAAGAGTTTGTTTGTTAGTTTAAACGCGCTAATCTCAGGAACCGCTGGTCCGATTTGAAAAATTCTTTCAGTGTTGAATAGTACATTTATTGAGGAAGGCAATAGGCTATATTACATTTTCAAAAAAATTACGGATCCTTACTAAAAGTGCAATAATGTAACCCAAGGTGTAAAAAAATGACGCGAAAAGATCCTTACACGGCGTGCGCTGCGAAAACTATTGATTATAGAACAAAGCAATGTAATACCACTTTGCAGAACATATAATTGTCTACAAAAAATATCGCGTAACCATATGTCTAACTATTGTAGTTATCTCACAATAAGTGTTTTCTTTTATTTTTTTTAATTATTAAAATGACGTCGCTTCAAAAACCTCTTTATTTTGTACCTTGGTATTAATCCTTATCACAATAAATTACTCCATATTCAAGACGAATTAAATACCTTTCTAGAAGTTTTTGAATTATTTAATTCGGACGATTCATTCAAAAGATATCGCGATATTTATAATGTAAGTGTTAGTGTTGTAGCCAAATATACTAATATATTGTTTGATTGAACGCGCTAATCTCAGGAACTACTGGTCTGATTTCAAAAATTCTTTCAGTGTTGGATAGCTCATTTATCGAGGAAGGCTATAGGCTATATATCATCTCTCTAAGACCAATAGAAGTGGAGCACCAATGAAGAATGTTTCGAAATCGGGGGGTTTTGAAAGCAAATTCCACGCTGACGACGTCGCGGGCACAGCTAGTTCATAATAAAATACATAAATACACATTCGACTGTGGCACAGAAGCCTCATTGGTTTATTCCTGCCGCAGGGAGTTGCGTGAAATACATTTATGATACATAGCGACATTTTAAAAATGAATTTGCACAATATTAATGTTATATCAAAAATAGGAGCAGAGGCTGTAATGTACTACAAATAAAACAATGGCAGCGGTAACAAGACTGCTTTATTCGTCATTGGATAAAATACAAACTACCCGCAATTTATATATATGACATACATTACAGAGGCGAGGAATTGTTATCATCATTGAAGTGTTTACTTCTGATTTGATAATAATAATGGTTTGCGTATTACAAAAAGCGGAGTTCAGTATGAAGGAAGTAAGGAGGAGTTGTAAAAATAATGTACGATATGATATTGCTACAAGTTGGGCCAAATACAATACCTGTATTGTATTACCTGCCGCGGCTTTTGAGCTAATAACGTCGAAACTGTTTTATGAGTACCTCCTTTTGTTTTATTTGTGTTTAAAATTTGCAATTAGACAATAGCCTATTGTTATTGTACTTGTTTATGGCCGTTCGCAGGCATAATTATGCAGGTGTGCCGAATTATGTTTTATGGGAATTGCGCCGACAGTGGCGCAGGTGTGATTCTTGGAAATCATTATTTACACGGTCGTGACATATTGTAAGCTGAGAATAAAAGAATGCCCGAACGGAGAGATCGCCAGTCGAGCGACGATTACGATACAAGCAAGACGTGTACATTCGACAAGCGATATAGTGACGACTTTGCGCGTGTTATTGATCGTGCAGATTGTAACAAGTAGTGTCCAGTTTTATTTGTACCCGTTTTATACGTGTCTGTATAGTTCTAATAAACTCTATAGTAATTCCAACGGCATTTTATTTCGAGTCCCACACTCGTAACAATATTTTATTAAAAATACGAGCGTTTCGGTGAAGTGAGATAAGCAACCATTTAAGTTTTCTTTTGCGATATTCAATAATTTGGTCATATTTTTTTTACCTCTATCATTTCCAATACCCCTGATAACGTGTATCAAAAATTTCATGACAATCTGATAGATAGAATAAGGTAGATAGAATAGTTAGATAGAAAATCCTTCATTGTTCACCACATAAAGTAAATCATTTTCAGTCATTTCGTGTCAAGGCAGGAACAAAGGGCGGCCTTATCGCTTCAGAGCGATCTCTTCCAGACAACCCGGGCTGTGGATTGTGTGAAAGGAATCGAGAGTGTATGACGGTGGTGTGCAAATCAAATACATATAATTAATAGGATACATAGATATTACATAACACATATAATTAAGAGAAATAAAAAGAAAATAGACAATAACACATATTAATATTATCTGTTGCGTAATTAAGGCGTGAAAACGTCAGTAATAACCCAAATTCGTATTTACAATATTAGTTAGGGTAATTGGGTATTTGAATAAAATTTTTAATAATAATAATAATAAGGTAGATAGAATAGTTAGATAGAAAATCCTTCATTGGGCCCGACATAGACTTGCCGGCGTCGGTGAACTGGCTACGTTTCGGGGACCTCTTTGGGGAAACCGAAGGGTTTGTCTGTGCAATTATGCACGAGGTTATCAAGACGAACAACTACAGGAAGTACATCCTGAAGGACGGCACGCTCGACGTATGCCGGGCGTGTCATCGCCCGGGCGAATCCATCAAGCATGTTACTTCCTGTTGTTCTCGTCTTGCTAACTCCGAGTACTTGCATAGGCACAATCTAGTAGCCAGGATCATCCATCAGCAACTTGCTCTTCGATACAGTTTGATAGCGAATGAGGTACCTTATTATAAATATGCCCCTGAGCCAGTTCTCGAAAATGGTTATATCACGCTCTACTGGGATCGATCTATTATCACAGACAGGACTATTGTTGCCAATAAGCCTGACATTGTGATAATAGATCGATCTGCGAGACGTACGATGCTTGTTGATATAAGTATCCCACATGACTGTAATCTCGTAAAAGCTGAAACTGACAAATTAACGAAATACCTCGCGCACGAGATTACGGCCATGTGGCATATGGACTCAACGATCATCGTACCGATAGCGGTGTCTGTTAACGGTCTAATAGCGAAGAGCCTCGACCGACACCTAGAGAGGTTCTCGCTCGGTAAATGGGTGAAGGGCCAGATGCAGAAGGCGGTTCTCCTGAGCACGGCACGCATTGTGAGGAAGTTCCTGTCTCTGGAGCCTTAACCACCGGTAGCTTGGACCCTAGGCCCCGCTGCCGACGGACGTCATCTTTTTATATTTTTTTAATATGTGTTTATTTCTTATATATATATATATATATATATATATATATATATGTATTAAAAAAACATAAAAAAGAATGTAAATAAATATATGTGAAATAATAATAATAATCGGCAGACAAAGACACATATTATATATCCCCAAATTTAACAAGTTACGCTTGTGTTATTTGTAATATACAACGGACTACTCTGGGGCCGATCCCAGACACCCAGACCATAGTAAATAACGGAGAAAATACGTTTCCGAAATTTACTATACCAGAAATCGAACCCGGAGCTTCTGCGTTGGAGTGAGGTAGGTCGGCAAAGGCTTAGCCCGCTCAATTGTAATAAATGGAAAGATCGTATATAAGTTTTGTGACAAACTATTTTTAGTCTTTTTTTCGCTATAATTCAGAAGTTATATATAGTATACTAGGATATGCCCGCGTCTTCGTCCGCGCTCGACTTGAAATTCCCGCGAGATTCCAGGGACACAAAGTGTCGCAGCATTTAAAAAAAGAATGTGAGCTATCGTTTCAGTGGAAACTGCGTAGGAATAAGCTAATTTTGATACATCTGAACAACTTCAAACCGCAAACGACAATTCCCGCGGGATTTCCGGGATAAAAAATATCGCACATTTTATTAAATTAAAGCTATCGATCAGAAAAAAAATCGCATTGGAATTCGATATTTTTAAATCTGGCCATTTTAAATCATTCCCAGAAAAAATTCCGAGAACCGAGGTCGCAGGAGCTATGGGACGGGCCGCTCAGCAAGCTAATACATGAGGACCTTTTGTCTTCCTGTATTGGCGATACTGACCGAGCCCGTCTTTTAGCCGTCTCTAAATGGGAGTCAGGTTTGTGCCTCCAAGCTCTGCCCTCGGCGAATCTAGGCAATCTCTTGGATGACACTACATTCAGGATTGCTGCTTGCATTCGTTCGGGGGCAGGTGTTGTAGTGCCACATCGCTGTAGGTGCGGAGATAGAGTTGATAAGTTAGGCCACCATGGTTTGTTATGCGCAAGGAGCGCTGGCAGAATGTCACGGCATGCTGCACTTAATGACATTATCCGTCGGTCTCTTGCCACCGCCGGGGCACCAGCTGTTCTAGAACCAAATGGTCTGTGCCGCGATGATGGTAAGAGACCAGATGGAATGTCGTTGGTGCCATGGAAGATGGGACGCAACTTGTGTCGATACTTTGACGGCGTCCCATCTTCCAGACATAGCCGTGACGGCCGGGGCTGCTGCTGCACACCAGGAGGCCCTGAAATGTCGCAAATATGTGTCCATTGGTAGTGGGTATGTATTTGTGGCTTTCGGGGTCGAGACCCTGGGGCCGTGGGGGCCTGGAGCTCATCACCTCTATCGAGACCTCTCAACGCGTTTAATTGAGGTCTCGCGTGACCAAAAGGCTGGCTTGCACCTAGGGCAACGAATTAGCGTTGCCATCCAACGCGGAAATGCGGCCAGCATTTTGGGGACGCTCCCCGCCGACAGCGATTTGGAGTCAATTTTTTATTTATAGATTTATGTTTTTTTTTTTTTTTTTTTATTGCAGGAGTTCAGCAGACAGGCAGACGGCCCACTTGGTGGAAAGCGGTTACCATCGCCTATGGACATTTGCAACACCAAAGGTGCTACAAATGCGCTGCTGCTCTCTTAAAGGAGACTGGAACCTGGTCATTAATGCCGGAACACAACACAAGGTTGTTATGGCGGCATACTCTAGACCAGGGGTGGTCGCCATCCAGTCGAGCAAATACTCTACCACCTGGCTGTGGGGTGTTTAGTCGCCTCTCTTTGTAAGTATAGCTTTATTTATAGTTTAGTTTAGTTTATATATTTTTAACATTTAGTTTTAATACTTAATTTTAAATAAAATTTTAGTATAATAGAAGATATTCTGTTGGTTTTAGTTTGCTTTTATAACATAAATTATATTTAAAATAAAACACTTTTTAATTATAGCGAAAATATAAAATAAAAATAAAAACAGTTTGTTATAAAAATTATATATCTTTTTATTTGACGGCCTACCTCCCTGTAACGCAGAGGCTCCGCGTTCGATTCCTAGTATAGTAAATTTCGGAAACGTATTTTCTACGTTCTTTACTATATTCTGGATGTCTGGGATCGGCCACAGAGTGGTCCGTTGTATATCACCCACAACACAAGCGTAACTTGCTTAATTTGGGGATATACAATATGTGTGTTTGTCTGCCGATTATTATAATTTTTTATATTTATTTAAAAAAAAATAATTCAAATACCCAATTACAAATGGAACAGATTTTTTAAGGTTTAACTGCAACAACTTAGATGCTACTTTTGAACGTGTAAACTGTTATGTATACGGGAATGATGTATCTTGAACGCATGATGTGATGAATGTAAGACGATATTTCTGAACGAGCTCATAGTGTGAAAGAGATGACATGACGAGTGAATGAGACTAGACGACGAATGGACGACGTACGCAGGACTCATAAAGACGCTCTGCGTTTTTTTTTAATATTGTACCTATGGTGTTATAAATCTGTACTAATATTATAAAGCTGAAGAGTTTGTTTGTTTAAACGCGCTAATCTCAGGAACCGTTGGTCCGATTTGAAAAATTCTTTCAGTGTTGAATAGTACATTTATCGAGGAAGGCTATAGGCTTTATTATAATAAAAAAAATAGGGATCCTTACTAAAAGCCCAATAATGTAACCCAAGGTGTAAAAAAATGACCCGAAAAAATCCTTACACGGCGTGCGCTGCGAAAACGCGCTGAGGTGTTAATGCATCCGCCATATAGTCCTGACCTTACATCTTCAGATTTTCACCTGTTTCGCCCTCTGCAGAATTTCTTAGGCAGTGTCAGGTTAACATCACGAGAGGACTGCCAAAACCACTTGTCGCAGTTTTTTGATCAGAAGCCCCAAAATTTTTATAGCAATGAGATCACGTCCCTACCTACAAGATGGCAAAAAGTTATCCAACAAAATGGCACCTACATACTTTGCTTAAATGTAAATAAACTTTATAAAAAAACGGTTTGAATTTTTATATAAAATTAGAAGAAACTTTTTCCCCAACCTAATATATCCGCTAATCTTTCAGTAAATACCAAGATCTAGATAGTTAGTGCTTGGATATTTATCAACTGGCGACTAGGTTGGGATGAGAACGCGTTCCGAAAGTGGAGGAAGTTACCTGAGTTATGAATAAGTCTTAGCGCAATTTCCCGTGCACAATACGGCGAAAAGATTAAACGCTGTTCGAGGCATAATTTAATGCGAGGAACCATCATTTACCACCTTAACAACGTCACCGGCACACATTTATAATGGGAATAACGTGTGGTCCGAATTACTGGCTATCTCTAATATGACAGTATGGCGTACACGTCCCATAGAACGTAAATTGTGGCAATATCCTACACTTGACCAATGAATTTGATACACTCGCCGGTCGCACGGCCACTTCTGCCGAAAACCTCAAACGGCTCGAATATGTAACCCTTGGAACAGATTACATATTTGAGCCGTTTGGGGTGGAGACTGGGCTCATGGGGGCCAAGTGCCCATAAATTATTTCAAAAAATTAAAAAACGCCTAGTCGACAAAACAGGAGACCGGAAGGCTGGAGCTTACCTCGCTCAAAGGATTAGCCTCTGTATCCAGCGAGGTAATGCTGCCAGCCTTCTAGGTGCAATGCCCAGCGACAGTGGTCTGGTGGGGCTGGATTGTATTTTTATTTTTAAGCTGGATTTATTTATAGAATATTTTAGTTTTTGTTAATAGATGTTAGACTTAGTTTATTTATAGTACTTAATTATACTTTTATTAATAGAAATAAAATAAGTTATCAATTAGTTACATACTAACATACGTATGAAACTATTAAAAAGAACACTTCTGTTTTATAATTGAACAGCTATATTTATTGTTATTTTAACAAATAGAAAATAAGTACCGAAAATAAAGGATTTATGCCCATTTGATACATATTTTAATCTATATTGTTAAGTGCTGTAGGTACCGAGATTGAAGGAAACACTGATCTAAAGAGAAACTGCCTTTATTAAACATTAAAACGTGTCCCTTATTATACAGATATCTATATATATACAAATGAATTGCTGTTCGTTAGTCTCGCTAAAACTCGAAAACGGCTGGACTGATTTGGCTAATTTTGGTTTTGAATTATTTGTGGAAGTGCAGGGAAGGTTTAAAAGGTGAATAAATATAAAAAAAATGTTTGGAATGTAGTAAAAACAACAATTTCGCTTTCCCTTAGAAACTATTCCTGCCTGTCAAACATTTGATGTTTGTGCCGTCGTTCAGAAATCAATATTTTTTATTTATTGATTCTGAGGCGGTACGAAGTTTGCCGGGTCAGCTAGTACGTTTAATAATGTAACTTGCATAAATAGCATATGGCGGATAAAAATCCCATTGCGTCACTGCGCCACAATTCCAAAAAATCCCCTCACGATCTCTGATAGTATTGGGATTATTGGGGTCGATATAACGAACGGCGTACAATTTCGGGGTCATCTAGAAGGCAAGGCCAAACTTGCCTCTAAAAGGCTTGGTGTGTTAACCGGTCCAAGCAGTACTTCACCCGGCGGCAACGACTTGCACTCTACAAAGCGCAAGTCAGACCGCAGATGGAGTACTGCTCACATCTATGGGCCGGGGCACCCGCTTGCTAAACTGACCCCCTGGACTCCATCCAGCGTCGCGCCGTTCGTATCGTCGACGATCCCATACCAACAGGCGGTTAGAACCGCTTAGCCTTTGGAAAGACTTCGCGTCCCTCTGGGTATTCTACCGCCTGTATAACGGGGAGTGTTGCGAGGAATTGTTTCATCTGCTGCCAACGCCTCACTTCTATAAACGCCAACAACGGGATGTTCATCCCCATTTCCTAGAGCTCCAGCTCTCAACTATGCAACGCTTCTTTAGAACATTTATTTCGCATACAATGATGCTCTGGAGGGACCTTCCCGCAAGGTTTTGCCCTTGCGTTATGATATGGGTTTTTTTTAAGAAGGCCATTATAAAATTTCTTAGAGGTTGGCAACGCGTTGGCAACACTCCTGGTGTTGGCCCTCTGCCTGTTTGCCTTCTTCAAAAAAGGAATGTGATGCCATCTAGTGATATGATACTCGCGTGATTCTAAAATACTTATTTACCTGGACAATTTTTATCACGAATCTTCTCCGATGATATTAGTAGATTATATTGAAAGCATACGACATTTTAAACTAGATGGCGTTGTTCGTTTTTATTACAGAGTAGGGTTTTTTTATACGGATATTGAAAAATGATATTTTTAAATTAGTTCAAGGTGCTCTAGAACATTTATTCCGCCTACAATGATCATCTGGAGGGACCTTCCCGCAAGGTTTTGCCCTTGCGTTATGATATGGGTTTTTTTTAAGAAGGGCATTATAAAATTTCTGAGGTTGGCAACGCGTTGGCAACACTCCTGGTGTTGGCCCTCTGCCTGTTTGCCTTCTTCAAAAAAGGAATGTGATGCCATCTAGTGATATAACACTCGCGTGATTTTAAAATACTTATTTACCTGGACAATTTTTATCACGAATCTTCACCGATGATATTAGTAGCTTATATTGAAAGCCTACGACATTTTAAACTAGATGGCGTTGTTCGTTTTTATTACAGAGTATGGTTTTTTTATACGGATATTGAGAAATGATATTTTTACATTAATCCAAGTATTGACAGACAGACACCATAAGGGTTTCTTTTACCGTGGTCGTGTGCGATCATGGAGGGTTCCTCTATAAAATACAATAAGTATAGTTTTTTGAAGTCTTGCACCTGAGCAGGGTCAAGATTTTATTACATAAGTCTTATATATCTGCTATTGACTATGAACTCGGATAAATGTTTACTAACGTATAGGTAAATTAGCTTCGAGATAGGGGTGTCCACTTAAAAAATATATCGATAATATTTTCTTAAGTTTTCGCGACTTGTATACATAATAAAACTACGTTTTAACGGTTTTAAGCGCGGTAATTTTATTTGATTTTGGTTTTTCCGACGTTTCGGCCACTTTTCAGTGGCCGTGATCACGGAAGACAAAGATGTCAAGTGTCAACGAGTATTGTTAAAGTTTTATTTAGCCTAAGTTTAGTTTTTTCTGGATGTGCTCATCCTAAGGAACCCTGACAATACTCTAGGTCATACGGTGTATAGGAAACCTACCCATACAGATAAATACCTTAATGGTTCGTCTCACCACCATCCTAGTCAGTTAGCTACCGTGGGCAAATCTTTGTTTCAGAGAGCACAAAAAATTTGTGACGAGAACCACATAGCTGGAGAGCTTCAGCATGTCAAGCGAGTTCTACAACGCAATCAGCTGAAGACTCCACACCAACGTCACAAAGGCCCCAAACCACCTTCAATTGAGCGGTGCCCTGCTACCCTACCCTACATCAAGGGGGTCACAGACAGAATTGGTCACATCCTCAGGCGAGCTTCAATCAAAACATATTTCAAGCCGCAGAAAAAGATCAACCAATTTCTGAGACCTGTGAAATGCAATATCCCACTCCAGGATGCAGGAGTTTACAAGCTTGATTGTGAGTGTGGATTGTCATACATTGGCCAAACAAAGAGGAGCATAAAAACACGAGTAAAAGAACACATTGCTGACATGAAACACACAAGGTCTACGAAGTCTGCGATCAGTGAACACACGCTGGATAAACCCAACCACTACATCAGATTCGATAACCCACAAATCCTCGCGAAAGAGAATCGTTTCATACCTAGAATGATGCGTGAGGCTATTGAAATAAAAAAACACCCAAATTTCAATAGAGAAGATGGTTGGCAAGTACCACCTGTTTGGGATCCAATTATCAAAACTATTAAGACCCAAACCCAGCAAAAATCAGCTGCCAGACCTCAAGACACTGTGAGCTCTTTCTGCGTACAACGGAACACAAACCAACTTGACTGATAATTACTTTTATTTTCCTTCCACCCATTTTAATCTTAATATATATAAATCTCGTGTCACAATGTTTGTCCTCAATGGACTCCTAAACTACTTGACCGATTTTAATCAAATTTGCACACCGTGTGCAGTTTGATCCGACTTGAAAGATAGGATAGCTTAGATTTGGATCCGGTAGGTGGCGCTGGAATCGGGTTCGAAATTTTATTAGTTCAGGGCAGAACAACGTCTGCCCGGGCAGCTAGTATTATATAAAACTAGCTGCCCGGGCAGACGTTGTTCTGCCCTGAAAAAATAAAATTTAGAACCCGATTCCAGCGCCACCTACCGGATCCAAAAGAAAACTATCCTATCTTTCTTCTTCTCTTCAAGCCATAACATGTTGCGAAGCGGTAGTAAATTAGATTAGGCTCCCATAGAGTAAATAATAACCATAAACAAAATTAAAAATAAAATTAAATAATTAAAATTAATAAGTTGGCGGTAGGCTAAATAAAACTTTAACAATACTCGTTGACACTTGACATCTTTGTCTTCCGTGATCACGGCCACTGAAAAGTGGCCGAAACGTCGGAAAAACCAAAATCAAATAAAATTACCGCGCTTAAAACCGTTAAAACGTAGTTTTATTAAATATATCGATATTTATATTCGATATTAAACATCGGACCCCAGCATTAGTCATGGGAAAAATTACTCACCAAGAAGAAAAGAGTCTTTTTGATACCAAGATATATATCACTCTTTTACATCTTTAATTCTTTATCTTTACAGTGATTAGTGTCAGTGTCAATTGCAGACAAGATGAGTTATTATCTATGAGTGATAAACTGAATACTGATAAACTGATATGAAAAAAATATAAACAAATAGAGTGAAAAAATATAATAAAATTAATTACATTAAAACAAAGTTACACCGTAAAACTATATGAGTATAGTGTTACGATTTATTTTGGCTTGCTATTACATTCGGTTTCCTCGTTCTAGCTACGCTAATCAGCTAATCATTCTATCTCTTTTCTTTCTAGTCTAGTTTCTTCTCATTCGGATCTATAGTCATCGCGTGGAACAGGAATGAACTAAAGAGTTAAAGATATAAAGACGCATTTTGAACGCAAGTGATATACAGATCTAATCACTCTTCACGTCTGATATATATGTTTTGAGTTAATCACTCAGGAGTTACACACCGCTACCCAGCATAAATGTTTATCGATATATCGCTAGAAAACATCGATATTTTTTCACTATCGAATACTTTCCACAAAAGTTTAATATTACCTTTATCCAGTGAAACGCGCAAAGTTTGTGGTCTTTGATTTTGTATGTGTGAATGTAGAATCAAGAGACCAGAGTAACATGGCTAAATTAATAGTGAATTTCTATGAGTGTTACTTGAATAGAATCGGACTAATAAGATAGTAGGATCACTGAAATGTTATACCTATATTTGTAAGAAGTCGTGGTAGCGTAATGGCTAGCGCACGCGTCCCACACTCAAAGGGCGTGGTTCGATCCTGGCCGAAACGCATGCACCACTTAGGCATTTTTCTGACCTAATGTGCATATTGTTACAATTATCACGTGCTGATAACGGTGAAGGAAAACATCGTGATGCAACCTGCACATCGAGATAACCGATATGTCAAACCTGCCAAGCCGCCTTGGACAAGCGTGGCGGGTATACTGTCCGTTCCCCTATACTGGGAGGCCCGAGCCCAGCAGTGGGACATTTATGGGCTGCTATTATATATATTATATATTTGTAAGTGAAATAGAAACGACAAATTAATAGAAATATTTTATTACATACAACAAAAAAAAGGAATTATTCGATGTTTCTATAAATAAATATATCAATATATCGAATACAATAAATATTTGTCAAAACATCGAACGATCCGATATATCGTACGGAAAACATCGAATAAATTCGATTTATCGATGTTAAGTGAATATCTCTACTTCGAGAAGTTTTTGCATTTTTTTTTTATTGCAGGAGATCAGCAGACAGGCAGACGGCCCACTTGATGAAAAGCGGTTATCATCGCCTGTGGACATTTGCAACACCAAAGGTGCTACAAATGCGCTGCTGCTCTCTTAAGGGAGACTGGAACCTGGTCACTAATGCCGGAACACAACTCAAGGTTGTAATGGCGACATACTTTAGACCAGGGGTGGTAGCCATTCAGTCGGGCAAATGCCCTACCACCTGGCTGTGGGTTGTTAAGTCGCCTCTTACGACAGGCCGCCCGGCCGCAGGAAATTGTATTCTTTCTCCGTTCCTGCACGGATGTTTTGTTTCAGATATGCAGGTGAATTTTGTTTTTGCTGGGACCTGAGTTGTAACAATATCAATATCTACATAAAAAATTGCGAGACCATATGTCCAACTATTGTACTTATGTCACTATAGCTCTTTTATATTTTTTTTATTTTTGCTAGGTGGTAGGGCATTTGCTCGACTGGATAGCTACCACCCCTGGTCTAGAGTATGCTGCCATAGCAACTTTGAGTTGTGTTCCGGCTTCAGTGGCCAGGTTCCAGTTTCTTCTTTAAGGGCGGCAGCACATTGGCAGCACCTTTGGTATGGCTAATTTCCATAGGCGACGGTAACCACTTTTAATCACAGTTGTGCCGTCAGCCTGTCTACTGTGCTTCAGCAAATAAAAATTAAAACATACTTTTTTACATTTTAAAAGTTGATAGAAATGCCGACCAGAATTAAACCATGTTAGCCATACCTTAGTCTTAATACTTATTCAAATAAATTTGGTATTCAAGACTGTTTCAATACCTGGAAATTACTTATTCAATTATTCAAATCGCACACTCCATTCAAAAGATATTACGAATTTAAAAATGTCAATCTAAACAAAATAATGCTAAAGGAATGCTCCGGTGGTTCGGGATGTGGAAAGAATGCATGATGAAAGAATGACTAAACAGATATACAATGCAAAAGTGGATGGATGCAGAAGTCGTGGAAGGCCACGACACACCTTCCACGATCAAGTCTTAAGAACAGACGAGCGTGCATGACAAGAGTTATGAATGTCAAAGAAGCAAGTGAGGTGTGTAAGAATAAGCCTAAATGGCGCTCTGTTATTCGTGCCTACCCGGGAACTGGCGTGAAGTTATGTATGTATGTATGTAAACAAATACTTGGCGCTGGAATCGCGTTCTGGGATTTTGATGAAATGCCAAGTGTGTTACAGTGGATTCCAGCGCGATTTAGATTCATAATTAGACCCGCTAGGTGGCGCTGGAATTGGGATCTAGATTTTTTTTCAGGGCAAGACGACGTCGGCCTATGTTTAATATAAATAGAGTTACAATTGCAATCTATACAATTTTAAATATTTATTATATAGGTGCTATGTCAAATCTAATATATAAAATTCTCGTGTCACAGTGTTAGTTACCATACTCCTCCGAAACGGCTTGACCGATTCTCATGAAATTTTGTGTGCATATTGGGCAGGTCTGAGAATCGGACAACATCTATTTTTCATCCCCCTAAATGTTAAGGGTAGTCCACCCCTAATTTTTGGATAAATTTTTTTTAGGATACAGCATTAAAAATACCTACAACCCTAAATTTTCACCCCTCTACGATCAACCCCTATTTTTTATTTGTTAATTATAAACTTTAATTTTTTGGCAAGATTTTTAATCTTATTTTGTCATGACTTAGAATAAAAAAAATATATATTATTCTCTTAATTTTCCACCTCTCTACTATCAACCCCTATTTTTCCATCGCGATTTTTTTTTAACTATCAATCGATCAGTTATCCCCGCTAGATGTCTACCGTTGTCACCTCTCATCCAGCAAACATCACAGAGCAGGGATGAGTGGGTTCCTGGATGGTTTAGATTCACAATTAGAACCGGTACGTGGCTCTGGGATCGGGTTCTAGAATTTTATTTTTAAAGGCAGGACAACGTCTGACGGGGCCGCTAGTTTTATTATAAGAGATTATCAATTTTAAGTCAAAATTTAAATTGAAAAATAGGTGTATAAGATCTACAATTATAGATAATACAATATAGGGTATAAAGTCAAAATTCTCATTTATTTTAACGAGTAAAAACATCTATAGTTTGGTTGCCAGTTTAACAATAAAAAAAAATGTGTGCGTGCTGCACAGACGCAGTAGATGCGAAACAAAGGGGTGTGAAAAGGGGTGGGAGGGATACTAAATTCCGTGACGTCACATTTCACATATTACATCGTTATATTATATTTAAGCTTTAAAACACGAAATTTGAAGTATTACCGAAAAACTTCAAAACATTTCCATCCATCTGTATGATTTTTCTTTATTGCAGGAGATCAGCAGACAGGCAGACGGCTCACTTGATGGACATTTGCAACACCAAAGATGCAACAAATGCGCTGCTGCTCTCTTAAGGGAAACTGGAACCTGGTCACTAATGCCGGAACACAACTCAAGGTTGTTATGGCGACATACTTTAGACCAGGGGTCGTAGCCACCCAGTCGGGCAAATACCCTATCACCTGGGGTGTTTCATGAGCAGTGGCTTAGTCCTATGGATTTATTTTTTGTCTCTTTTTAGTGTCGCTTAGTAGTTTCAGCGAGTTTCGAATTACAACGATTCTAAAGAAGTCTCACTTCAAAAACCCCGTCAAATATCGCCTTTACTGTCCAATCGCTGCCGCTCATCCCACACCCCACGCGTGAACCGGACCGTTGGGAACGAGTATTCACAAACTTGGAGTGGCCTGATTAATTATATATAAATTAATTTAACTTTGTTCGCTGGGACAAGTGTCTGCTTTGTCCTACATTATGTTCTTCGTTTCAATCTCAATTGCACTACAGAGGCTAGAATTTGGATTGCTTTACTAAGAGATGCATGTAATGTTTGTTGAACGTTTTCCTTAGCAGGGATGGAAGATACACCGCTGATATAGAAAGAGGAGTGAATTTGGGGAAGAGTTTGAATGGAGCGTTAGGTAAACTTCTAGGCGCTAAGAACCTCAGCCAGAAGGCCCAGCTCGCCATACACAAAGCGGTGCTGGTACCTACGCTCACTTATGGAAGCGAGAGTTGGGTATGGAAGAGAGAGCATGAAAGTAGAGTAAACGCGGTTGAGATGCGAGCACTGCGCAAAATCTGCGGAGTGACGCTCGCGGACCACGTTCGTAATACCGAAATAAGAAAGAGGGTTGGTCTGAAAGAAAGTGTCGGGGTGAAGGTAAGGGAAAGAATGTTTCGGTGGTTCGGGCATGTAGAAAGAATGCATGATGAAAGAATGACTAAACAGATATACAATGCAAAAGTGGATGGATGCAGAAGTCGTGGAAGGCCACGACACACCTTCCATGATCAAATTGATCGTGCACTAGCGGAGGGTGATGTCAGGAGCCTTAAGAACAGACGAGCGTGCATGACAAGAGTTATGAATGTCAAAGAAGCAAGTGAGGTGTGTAAGAATGGGCCTAAATGGCGCTCTGTTGTTCGTGCCTACCCCGGAAGGGAACTGGCGTAAAGTTATGTATGTATGTATGTAACATTTTCCTGAAACCTACGCTGTTTCAGGAAAACTGTTCAGACACTATATGCATATTGTGGCGAGTGATGGTGAAACAATCTAGCTTGCTTAAGAAGTTTTAGAAAAAGGTAGAAGATTCTGGAAGGAAAAGACAAGGAGGGATAGATTTTAGAAAGGGATAGACGGTGAACGAAAGTTCTAGAATAAAAAATTTGGGAAGGAAAAGACAGAGATAGATAGATGTTTAGAAAGGGACAGATAGTAAATAAAAGAATAACGAAAAGAAGATCGAAATTATGGGTTCCAGAAGATTCTTCCGGGTATATAAGCAGTGTAAGGCGCGCCCACCGGGCAGTTTAGAGTTGAGTTCAGTTCAAGACAGGGAAGCGACAAGTGCACTACGAAAGAGTTGGAAGCGAAGTTTAATAGAAGACAGTGACAAGTTAAGTGGTGAATTTAGTGACAAGTTTAATGGACAGTTAAATGAAGGAGGAGTGTGGCGTCGTTTGAGAGAAGACCCAGAAGCAAACTACACGCGGTAAATTCGGAGTGTTCGGATTCGAATTCGGATAGTGAAGGAAGCCTTTTTATTTATTACATGCCCAAAGGACAGACGATTACTGGACTCTATTTTGCAAATTTAATTCCAAATCTGTGTGAAATGATTAAATAAAGACGTCGTGGAAAACTGTCGTTGGGCGTGTTGTTTCTTCACGATAACGCTCCCACTCATCGATCGGAAGTTGCGCTCAACGCAATCCGCAGTGCTGGCTTCAATCTCCTTGACAACCCACCACATTCTCCGGACTTAGCTTCTAGTGATTTTCACTTTTTCCCAAAATTAAAAGAGGAAATTCATGGAACTAAATTTCACGATCATTTTTGTTAAAATGTTTGTATTTTTTCATATTGATTCCAAAAACTTTGTGATTCACCCTCGTATTACTGTAATTAAGGCAGACTGTGACATACAAAGGACGGACGGAGGGGAAGACAAATTCATAAAGATTAAAGATTTCCAATTTCCAAAATGGCTGTGGAACATAAATAATAACTAATAGAGCCCAAAAAGCGAAAGTAGTTAAAACGGAGTCTTAAACTACGCTATTTTATATAATACAAATATACGTATTATTATGGGTAGTCTTTATTTGGAATGCCAATTGTGTTCTTCGCTTGTATAGATTACTTTATCTTGATTAGAATCTAGAAACCATTTTTATTTACAAACTAGGGTTTTTCCCGCGGATACGCCGCGTGAAAAACACTAGTAGTAGTAGCTCTATGTTACGTACATAAAAATTTAATTAGGTACATACATACATAGATACATAACTTCACGCCAGTTCCCTTGCGGGGTAGGCACGAACAACATAGCGCCATTTAGGCTTATACTTACACACCTCACTTGCTTCTTTGACATTCATAGCTCTTGTTATGCACGCTCGTCTGTTCTTAAGGCTCCTGACATCACCTTCTGCTAGTACACGATCAATTTGATCATGGAAGGTGTGTCGTGGCCTTCCACGACTTCTGCATCCATCCACTTTTGCATTGTATGTCATATATATATATATATATATATATATATATATATATATGAACCTTCAATTCTTTAGTTTCTTGTTCAATTCACTACAATTACAAAGAAACTAAGTCAATATCGTGTAGACAACTGCTCAGAAAAACATAAAAAAAAGTCGCAGCCAACCTGAATTGAAGTACCTAATAGGTAGGTAATGAATGACATGTGGGCAACCTGACTACGTATTCGTTATTGAATTACAACGATGGTTGTCTACATCGCAATTGCATTGATAAAAAGTATTCTAATTATACATAATAATATTTCGGTATATAAGCCATCATATTCGGGATATAAGCCATCTCTCTGTCGAGTTTCGTTCATTCATATACGTTCTGAAGTATTCAAAAAGGATGCGATGGCAGCGTCATCTTTTTCGATATTTTCGTCTATCCCGCGGAAACTATGTAATTTTTTGGGGTTAAATGTATCCTAAGTTACGCTTCAGGATATAAGCTTGATCTGAATCGAGTTTCATTAAAATCCATTCAATAGGTTTCACGTGATGCTCTAACAGAGAGACAGACACACAAAAGTACTAAAAATTGCATTTTCGGTATCTGCTGGTCCGAATTATCCTCCGTGACTTTTTTGCACATTTTTAAATGCAATATACAAACTCTAACCATTTACAGATTTGTTATACATACATACATACATAACTTCACGCTAATTCCCTTGCGGGGTAGGCACGAACAACAGAGCGCCATTCAGACTTATTCTTACACACCTCACTTGCTTCTTTGACATTCATAACTCTTGTCATGCACGCTCGTCTGTTCTTAAGGCTCCCGATTTGTTATAGTATAAATAAAATACTTATTTATACTATGCGACTTCTTTTTGTAGTTTTTCACTGCCTTTTTTACCAGGGGAAATCTGATTGAGGTCCATCAGCTGCGTGAGCGGTAAAAGTCGCGGACGGTGGTGTAGGATTCGCCAGGTCGGAGAGCACTAACACCTCATGTATGAAGTGCTATTGCCAAACCACAGTTAGGATACCTACTATAGCTCCTGGCCGATCCTCGAACATCTCTTGTCTGGACTGTGGGCTTGCTTGCTTATTCACCGCCAGCCCGGATGGACGACGGCCGGCCCTTGCGGGCTGGCTCGTCCATTTGTTAGCCGAAGGGATGAGTCTCTCCGCCACCCTCGAGTCTTACTTCGAAGTGGTGCGAGTCCCTCCTCTTTGGCCTTGATATGCGGAGATCCGGATTCCCCGCCGGCGCCCGACTGGCAGTGGAGCGGAGCAAGCAAGTATTGCGGAGCGAAGTTGCAGACTGTGCGGAGCTGCCACTCCCCGATTATACGCACTAAAACCTCTGGGTGTTCCGTCCTGCGCCTTATGCCAGGGCTACGGGTAAATGGGATTCCCTGCTCCGCGTGCCCTGGCAGGCGTGGGCCTCACGCACAGGCCTCTTCCATTGCCGAGGGACTTCTTATTTCTCTCGGCATTGTCTATGTCAAGACCGGTGCGGAGCTAGACTGAGTTCATGCGATTTGTCGAACTTTATCGGCATACTATCCCACCCCTCGAGGCCGGTCCGTTTCCCCGTCGCCTCGCACCACCACCTCCCACCGCTGGCACGTGCTTTTTCTGAAAATATATGAATTTTGAAACTACCTCGCAAATCGCTGTCCACTGGAGCGGAGCGAAGATTTCATGTAATCCTATTGGTTAATATTTCTCCGCTCCGCAGCCTCGCTCTGTGGTTAGGCGCCTTATATTACCTACCTTTCCTCTCCTTCCCGCAAATCCGCACGCTGGATAGAGATAGGCGGTGCCACCTGTCGGCTGACCACGACTCGTGCCGGCGGGCGGCCCAGTACGTCGATGGCCTCGCGAGCACCGCACGCGCATAAGTGATTTGCTTTGAACGCTTTTACCAGTAAACCTGCTCCTGTTTTTGGTGTGAATATACGCAACCCCTGAAGACGTGCTTTATCTACGATGAGGATTGGGGATCCGCAGGTGAGTGCCGCTTATATTCTGCCCTGCTGTGGATTTTGCCTCCTTCCACCACCAACAAATTTTACCTTCGTCACTCGCAACACCACTCTGCTTCAATGGACAGGCAGACTAAAGTTAAAAAATTGAGTATGTGCTAGTTAATCGGCGCATAACAAAGAGTTCAGATGTGACAAATGTCTTGTGTTGTTATTTGGCTACGGACCCGTAAAGAAGCAGGAAAATAAACTCGAGGATTGTTTTCATATTTTATTGTTGTTGTTATTGTTTTGTTTTTGTGGGTTTGTGATTGTTAGGAAATCAAAATTATAGGGCAAAAACCGTGGGAAAACGGCGTTGGGAACAATATTTTGGAGTTTACTCTTTAAGAATCGATTTTCATATAAGGCTCGCAGTTTGGACATTTTATGAGGGAAATAATACAAGCGTTAACTCAAAAGCATTACACACAGCCGGATGGCTACCAACCCTGGTCTAAAATATGTCGCCATAACAACAAATGAGTTGTGTTCCGGCATTAGTGACCAGGTTCCAGTTTCCGTTAAGAGAGCAGCAGCGCATTTGTTGCACCTTTGGTGTTGCAAATGTCCATAGGCGATGGTAACCGCTGTCCATCAAGTGGGCCGTCTGCCTGTCCGCTGAACTCCTGCAATAAAAAAAGCAGTCGAGCCTAGCTCCCGCGGCGATTGCGCCATGTGCTCTCGCCCAGTAGTGCGTCAGCCCATCCATCGGGGTAACCATAATAGACGCACCACTCACTTAAATCAACACCCGCATGGACCAATGAATATGATTCCTAGATATTAAACGATCCATAGCACATCTGGTGGAAAGGCACCCTAATTAAGGAGTAAACTTCAGTCGTGGGTCAGGCTGACATTCACATTTTTTTAATACGCTTTTATTTTATTTATTATTATTAGCTTCATACGTATGTTAGTAACGGAATCTTTAAAGTTAAATTGGATCGACTTTCCGGTTTCCGATGGAGCTAAAATTTTGCAAGTATGTGTATATCGCGTGACAAAGCAATAATATGGTACCATGGAGCTGATCTGATGATGGAGTCGGAAGGTGGCCATAGGAACTCCTGTTCTAAACAAGATAGACCCGTCGTGTTTGGGCTCGTTTTACTCGCCTTGCTCGCCTAGCACTCTGCTGCTACATGATATGCAGGATCTCAAAAGCTTGTATTTAAAAACCTTTTTAAACAAGCTTATTTTTACATAATGTTCCATTTTATCATAAGTGTATTTAATTCTTTTTTCAAAGTTTCCACGAAGAAGGGAATTAAATCACTAAATAATCACTAAAAAATAAAAAATAAATAATAGTTTAAAAAAAAACTAAAAAAATACGCCTTTTTAGAAAATCCAACTAAAGAATAGAAAATAAATTTGAATTAAAAATAGTGTAAGAAAAAATGTTTTTATTGTAAAAAAAGCGTGGGGTGCATGGTATCAATAGTTATAAATATTTTATGAACAGAGAGAAGAGATATAAATATTTTGATAATATCCTGAAAAACACAATAAAATCATTTTTGCTTACACTATTTTTAATTTAAATTTATTTTCTATTTTTTAGTTGGATTTTCTATAAAAGCGTTTTGTTTTAAATATGATTTATTTAATTTGTGATTTCGTTACTTAGGCAAATGCGCGAACAAATTATGTATAACCTATAACTCTTTCTAAGATGTCACACTCATCAAGTTATACTTCCCACGCGTTCCAAATTTCCACCCGTTCTCTCCGGTTTAAGTTAATTACGAATGTGTTTGTTCTAGCGCTCGTGCTCCATTGTTTACATCGTACATCAATCAAGCAATATAAACTTTCAAGTTACTGATATGTTTGTCATAAGGAGTGATTCCATTTCTGTGGGCAGCCTACAGATTGTACTTATGTCAGCGTATGAATGAATGAATGAAAACTCTTTATTGTTCACCATAAACTTAAATTGATATGCATACATTTGCATTAGAACAATGGGCGGCCTTACCGCTTATAGCGATCTCTTCCAGGCAACCCAGTGTCTAAGGAGACTTTAAACGAAATTTCAATATAACATACATACATAACTTCACGCCAGTTCCCTTGCGGGGTAGGCACGAATAACAGAGCGCCATTTAGGCTTATTCTTACACACCTCACTTGCTTCTTTGACATTCATAACTCTTGTCATGCACGCTCGTCTGTTCTTAAGGCTCCTGACATCACAATCCCAATTTGATCATGGAAGGTGTGTCGTGGCCTTCCACGACTTCTGCATTCATCCACTTTTGCATTGTATATCTGTTTAGTCATTCTTTCGTTAAAAATGTATTGCTTATTAATGTATTGTGAAAGAGCTGTGTGATCTTTGTAAAAAATAATAAAAAAATATAGTCAAGGTGACGAACTCCGTAAGTAATAAGTATGCTAATAGGTAAGTTTTCTTTTTTTAAAATTTTTATTAACATCTCTACGGACTCGAGTTCCGTACCCTTTTTTACTACGTAATATCTATGAAAAATTTTAGTGTCCATACACGCTTATTGTTTATTTTTGTTACTGTGTGTGACATTATATGTAGTAATTTTTATGTTTTGGTGTACCTTAAGAATAACTTATTATATTAATTTATTGTAATTTTAATACTAAACTTATACTAATGTAGAGTGTATCTGTTACATGCTTGTGTTGTGAGGAAGTGCATGTGCAGTGTTGGCCTTATATCTATACTTATATATAGTCGTATCTAGTGCCATGTGTGTTGTTTTTTTCTTTCTTTTCTGTGCCTGGAATAGGTAAGTTCATACACCGCTCGCTTATTTTTTTTTTTAATGGAATCTAACGCCGACTACAATTATAAAACCGAATTCAATGGTGTCGTAGCTTCTCTGACTGATTTGTCGTCCTCGTAACTATTCAAAGAAGGAAATAATGAGAGGTGTACGGAGTACCTCCACTGACGGACTTCTCCGCATTGACTATACATATTTCTGTATTTAAGTCAGAACCCAAAGTGATTTTAGGCTTCAGCTAATAAATGTTGTAACCTAGTGTTGGGATAAAGCTGTTGCCGTCAGCCGAAAAGCACTAACAGGACTTGATGGTTTATAAATATTTACATTGTACAACCACTGGACTGGTCACAGTATTTGGAAAACAGTGGACGAAGTTCAGACGATTTCAAAGTGTGGTCACTTGTAAAAGGTCCAGAAATGAGAAGCAGCGTACCAATCCATAAATCACTTTAAGGTATTGTTACGAGTTGCAGGACTCGAATTAAAATGCCGTTAGAATTACTATAGAATTTATTAGAACTATACAAACACGTATAACACAGGTACTAATATAATAACACGCGTAAAGTCCGTCACTAAATAGATTATCGAATACACACGTCTTGCTTCGCTGCTGGTTATCGCTCGACTGCCTCACCACTCCGTTGGGGCATTGCTTTATACTGTACAAATACAATATGTCTGTAGACTGAATTTCTAAGAATCACACCTGGCTAATGACTACCATAAAGATTACAATACACAATAGGCTATTTTCCCAATCACAAATTTTAAACACAAAGTAAACAAAAGAAGATGGTCATAAAAGCGCTTCCATGTTATTAGCTCAACCACCGACGGGTAATAAATGTGCTTTGTTTACAAATATGCAGGTGGCCCAAATTGTAACAGTATTATTATTCTGATTTACACAGAACACTTGTACAGGACTTATAGTACTTACACTTGACTGTAACAGAATTACACTGACTTGTGTGTGCCACTCCCGCCAGGTTTTATACTTTAGGAACGAGAAAAAGAAAACAAGTAATGGAGGTAGTTTATTTTTTTATTTTTTTTATTGCAGGAGTTCAGCAGACAGGCAGACGGCCCACTTGATGGAAAGCGGTTACCATCGCCTATGGATATTTGCAACACCAAAGTTGCTACAAATGCGCTGCTGCTCTCTTAAGGGAGACTGGAACCCGGTCACTAATGCCGGAACACAACTCAAGGTTGTTATGGCGACATACTCTAGACCAGGGGTGGTAGCCATCCAGTCGGGCAAATGCCCTACCACTTGGCTGTGGGTTGTTTAGTCGCCTCTTACGACAGGCCGCCCGGCCGCAGGAAATTGTATTCTTTCTCCGTTCCTGCACGGATAAAAGTTAACCGGAAATGTCGCTCACATCACTATTTTAATAAACAGTTCTGATAATTTAATTTTTATCAATGGAAGTGACACGGAAGCTGGTTTACCGAAAGTATCGCACACATCAGTATTTCATTAATTAAATTACTCACACTATTTGTAAAAAAACACACACACACACACAGAGAGAGATACACACACATATATATATATATATATATATATATATATATATATATGCACATATATAGCACACATAATTATGCATGTTTGTTGCATGCACTATGGTTTTTGAAACAGTGTAAATTTTGTATAGGTCCCGCCACGTAAAAAGAACGCTGAGCGGTAGTGGAGGGGATGTGTCTGCGCAGGTGTACAGTCGTATCCTAAAGTACTAGGGTAATGTTTTATGAGTAATTGTTTTATTGTAGAATCTTATTAGGTACTTTATTAGCTACTTACTACTTTGTAATTGGCTGAAATTCCCGTCTCGCCCCCTTCATACCACCAATTTGATCGATAAAACGCTCACTGTGCAGGTTCAGAACTAGCGTTTTTTTTACGTGGCGCGAACTATATAAGCGATGAATTTACGCTAGACTAGAATTGGTACTCGATGTTAAATAATGACACCGCGATCTAAAACACAGCTTAAAACCTCCATCAACAACATATATATATATAGATATATATATAGATATATAGATATACGTATATATCTCGCGATATATAAGTATTTCGATCTCGCGCCGCACCATCTTTGTATAGGTCCCGCCAAATCCGCTCGTCGTGTCCGCGTCAGTCGATCCTAAAAACTAGGGTAATGTTTTATGAGTAATTGTTTTATTGGAGAATCCTCTTAGTACTTTGTAATTGGTGAAATTCCCGTCTCGCCCCCTTCATACCACCAATTTGATCGATAAAACGCTCAACGTCCTGACGGACAGAGTCGACGTTATTACGAAACAGCTGGCTCGGATCAGTCCGCCCACGGTTAGAACAGCAGGCTGGCAGGCACCGACAGACAGACACAGACGGCGGCGTCCCAGACGCCGCCAATCAAGATCTCTCCACGTCCCCGCGAGGGACGCTAGGAGACATAGCTTACCCCACAGGATAGAAATATCTGTGCTAGTGTTGCTGGGAAGTTTCTTTCGCCGTTTCTTCTCTCCCAGCCATAACACGTTGCGAAACGGCAGTAAGATAGCGTAGGCCACCGCCACAACAGAACCCTGCTGCATCGGGCGCAGCAGGTTCTGGCCGTGAGGACCATACGGGGGTATCGCACAGTGTCGCGGACGACGGCCACCCTCCTGGCAGGCGATCCGCCCTGGCATCTCCAGGCGGACGTCCTGACAGTGGTGCGCCGCACCCGGCAGGATGCCCTAGCTAGAGGCCTGACCTTCTGTCAGGTCGAAATCGAGGCAATCAGGAAGCGGGAAACCGCCTCCATGATCGCCGTCTGGTCTCAAGAGCTCGACAACCCTGCGGCCTATGGCGGCTACACGGTGGATGCAATCAGGCCACAGCTGACGGAATGGGTCAACCGCACCAGCGGCACCCTGACCTTCAGGACGACACAGATACTTACCGGACACGGATGTTTCGATAAGTATCTGTGTCGCATTGTGGGCTGCTTGCCTTCCCCTCGAGCAAGTTGCCCCCCGGGCTCGAGCGCCTTCGCTTCGCGAAGGCACTCGCCCCAAAGACCCCGGTAAAGTTGTAAGGTCTTCGGACCAACAACATAAAGTCAAGTCCAATAAAAAAAAAAAAAAACGCTCGATGTATTGATACGTAGAGCTGTAGCACTGCTACGCTTTACCCTGCTCTGTGGTGCTAGTAGAAAGTTTACCCACTGTATTTATTATTCTTTACATACACTGTTGACCGATACCGGAGGATTGGCTAACAAATCGTTTAATTTGCAGTTTTAAAGCGCCGGTCCCGAAGGATTATCGTACAGTATTCGCTGACCCAATTGGCTTGAATTTGCTTATTCAACGCAAATACAATGGGATTGAGGGACTTTGCTGTAAATTTGCTTGTAAAATGAAAAAAGCTCTTGTAATCGTTTTGATTTATTAATATAATCGTGACAAATGTTACCATGCCTAAATTGGGGCGTTATATTTTCAAGGTAAATGTTGTATGCGATCTACATATTAAATTGGTTGATGAATAAAGCGCATTGTAGCGGACACAACGTTCAGTCGTGCAAAGGAGAATGAAAACAAGGTTTTCAAGGGTTTGGAAGTTAGCCGTTCAGTGCTTAGAGAGAATTGAATGCAAGGCACGTGTAGTACGGTCGGTAGTCGCGGGCAACTGGCTTTTTTTTTAAGGCGGGGGAAATGCTATTTACGCACAATACCGGGTCCTTTGCAAGGGATTTTAGGAATATATTTATAATATATTTTAAGAATTTAAGGGGCAATCCAAACAGTAATCAACCGGCGTAAGTGAACGAGGAAACCGAATATAATAGCAGCCAAAATAAATCGTAACACTAGTTTTATGGTGCAATTTTGTAATTAATTTTATTATGTTTTTTCACTCTATTTGTTTATATTTTTTTCATATCAGTTTATCAGTATTCAGTATATCACTCACAGATAATAACTCATCTTGTCTGCAATTGACACTGACACTATTCACTGTAAAGATAAAGAGTTAAAGATATAAAAGAGTGATATATATCTTTGTATCAAAAAGATATATACCGCTCTTTTCTTCTTGGTGAGTGATTTTTCCCAGAGTGATTAGATCTGTATATCACTTGCGTTCAAAATGTGTCTTTATATCTTTAACTCTTTAGTTCATTCCTGTTCCACGCAATGACTATAGATCCGAATGAGAAGAAACTAGAAAGAAAAGAGAAAGAATGATTAGCCCGCGCAATGCGCATGCGTAGTAAGTGAACGAGGAAACCGAATATATTAGCAAGACAAAATAAATCGTAACACTATACTCCTATAGTTTTATAGTGTAATTTTGTTTTCATGTAATTAATTTTATTATAGTTTTTCAATCTATTTGTTTATATTTTTTTCATATCAATTTATCAGTAGTCAGTATATCACTCACAGATAATAACTCATCTTCTCTGCAATTGACACTGACACTATTTACTGTAAAGATAAAGAGTTAAAGATATAAAATATATATATATATATCCCTATTAATATTATAAATTCGAAAGTAACTCTGTCTGTCTGTCTGTCTGTCTGTTCCGTTTTCACGTAAAAACTACTGGGCCGATTTAGCTGAAACTCAGTATATATATATTTTCGATGCCGAGAATGAACATAGGATACTTTTTATCCCTAAAAATGGGATAGTTTCCGGGATAAAAGTATATTTGTCTCGCTGTTTGTTATCCTTTTATGGAAAGACTATTGGACCGATTTGGCTGATACTCGGTACATATGTAATTTGAATACCGAGGGTGGCCAAGGGATACTTTTCATCCCGGATACTGGGATAGATTTATGTAAAGTTTATCCCGAAAACTAGGATAGGCTTTTTATTTGTGGTTTGCCATTTTTGTCATTTTGTTTATTTTGGTTTAGGTAGTTTTGGTAGTTTTGTTTGGCAGTTTTGGTAGTTTCGGTTGTTTTGGTAGTTGTGGTAGTTTTGGTAGTTTCGGTTGTTTTGGTAGTTGTGGTAGTTTTGGTAGTTGTGGTAGTTGTGGTAGTTTTGGTAGCTGTAGTAGTTTTGGTAGTTTTGTTTTGTAAATTTGGTAGTTTCGGTAGATTTGGTAGTTGTGGTAGTTTTGGTAGTTTCGGTTGTTTTGGTAGTTGTGGTAGTTTTGGTAGTTGTGGTAGTTGTGGTAGTTTTGGTAGTTATGGTAGTTTTGTTTCGTAGATTTGGTAGTTTCGGTAGATTTGGTAATTGTGGTAGTTTTGGTAGTTGTGGTAGTTTTGGTTTGTAGATTTGGTAGTTTCGGCAGTTGTGGTAGTAGTGGTAGTTGTGGTAGTTTTGGTTTGTAGATTTGATAGATTCGGTTGTTTTGTTAGTTACGGTAGTTTTGATAGTTGTAGTTTTGTTAGTTGTGGTGGTTTTGGTATTTGTGGTAGTTTTGATTGGTAGATTTGGTAATTGTGGTAGTTTCGGTAGTTTTGGTAGTTGTGGTAGTTTTGGTTTGTAGATTTGGTAGTTTCGGTAGTTGTGGTAGTTTTGGTAGTATTGGTAGTTGTGGTAGTTTTGGTTTGTAGATTTGGTAGTTATGGTAGATTCGGTTATTTTGGTAGTTTTGGTTTGTAGATTTGGTAGTTTTGGTTGGTCGATTTGGTATATTCGGTTGTTTTGGTAGTTGCGGGAGTTTTGATATTTGCGGTAGTTTTGGTAGTAGTGGTACCAGTTTTGTTAGTTGTGGACGTTGTTAGTAGTTTTGATTGGTAGAACTGGTAATTGTGGTCAAAGGTAATGTGGTAGTTTTGTTAGTTGTGGTGGTTTTGGTAGTTGTGGTAGTTTTGATTGGTAGATTTGGTAATTGTGGTAGTTTAGGTAGTTGTGGTAGTTTTGATTGGTGGATTTGGTAGTTTTGGTTGGTAGACTTGGTAGTTTCGGCAATATTAGTACGTTTGGTAGTTTTGGTCGTTTGTGTAGTTTACACAATATTTAGTTATATAAATAAAACTAGAACGGGTTAAATAGGGTATTAAAGTTTATATGGGGGACCAACGTATCAAGTTTATAGATATAAACCTCTCATAACCTTTAAAAGGTGAGCGTGGTTTTACTTCTATATCATTCTTTCCATATCGGTGGTCCTTACCTTCAGGGACACTCTCTTTCAGACCAACTCTCTTTCTTACTTCGAGACGGGGTGACAGCCCCGCCGATTCTACAGAGATTCTACGATAATAACAATTACTCATAAAACATTACCCTGTGTACTTTAGGATACGACTGTACCACCTGCGCATTTAACACATCCCAATTCACTACCGCTCAGCGTACTTTTTACAAATGGCGATTGAAAGACCTATATTCAAGGTATCTAATTTTCTGACAAGTGACGTTAGTGACATTGGCGCCAATTGTACAAACCTTCAAAATTCGAATACGGAGAGAGCGGTGAGTTTTTTAAATAATTTAATTGCAAGCCTATCTTAATATATATAAATTATGTATCACGTTGTTTGTCCGCGATGGACTCCTAAGCTATTTGACCGATTTTAATCAAATTTTTATCAAAGTTTTATCCGTGCAGGAACGGAGAAAGAATACAATTTCCTGCGGCCGGGCGGCCTGTCGTAAGAGGCGACTAAACAACCCACAGCCAGGTGGTAGGGCATTTGCCCGACTGGATGGCTACCACCCCTGGTCTAGAGCATGCCGCCATAACAACTTTGAGTTGTGTTCCGGCATTAGTGACCAGGTTCCAGACTCACTTAACATTAGAGAACAGCAGCGCATTTGTAGCACCCTCTCAGGTGTTGCAAATTGTTTATAGGCGATGGTAACCGCTTAGAGGTTGATCCAGGGTGAAAATTGAGGATTGTATGTATTTCTGTATGTTGTATCATAAAAAAATAGAAATTGAACTTTTGTCTAAAAAATAAATAAAAAAATTTAGGGTTCTAAATTTTATTTCTTCAGGGCAGAACAACGTCTGCCGGGACAGCTAGTTTTATTATAGATATTTACGTGCCAATCCGCACAAAGAGAATTCCTAGTTTCTTGCAAAGATTTCTCTTATCACAGTACATAACGAAGCAAGTTAATCCCGGATAATCTGGCGGGTTTCCTAACATAACTAATAGGTTTCCTCCTTTCGCACGATTATTTTCCCTACTGTCTTTGATGAACTTTTGG
The DNA here is from genome assembly GCA_019925095.2 of Dendrolimus kikuchii. Lineage (NCBI taxonomy): Eukaryota > Metazoa > Arthropoda > Insecta > Lepidoptera > Lasiocampidae > Dendrolimus > Dendrolimus kikuchii. The sequence goes on along the minus strand of CM034410.1, from coordinate 3,841,137 downwards.
AAAACGCTTATCGACTGACCTATCTGAAAGGTGAGCGAACTGATATTATTAACTTATGGTTGGCAACTGTTTCTCGGTTGTGACTTACTTTTTTTAGGGGTCCGTAGCAATAAAAAAACTCTACCTTTATAATCACTATGTCTGTCCGACTTTTCGTCTATTTTATGTATGTAACAATAATTGAAACTTCAACGGACAAGTGGAAAAACCAATCGTAACGGACAAGTGGAAAAACGAATGGCAACGGACAAGTGGCAATACGAATCGCATCAAAATTTTTACTTGAAGTTTTACGGGCAGACTGTTAATGTACTTATCCAATTTGAAAACCTGCCGGTAAAACTAATTTTGATGCGATTCGTATTGCCACTTGTCCGTTGCCATTCGTTTTTCCACTTGTCCGTTGAAGTTTCACTTCTACTATGTGTCCCAGCACACATTTCGATTTTTCGCAGGTTTACTGCAAATTATGATTTGGTTAGGTTAGGTACATTTTAATGAATGCATTTATTATTTAAACATATTTTATTTTATCAAACAAAAAAACTGAATTTGATCCGGAACCAAAAAACGCATCCATAGTCTACTCTAAACTTATGCCGCCCCTCCACGCGGCCGTAACGCCTTTTTGTGATAGAAAAAATCCTAATACCCCCGTCTATATAGATGTTACACTTCAAAGTAACCTTTTTAAAAAGATTTTTAAATACAAGCTTTTGAGATCCTGGATATCATGCAGCAGCAGAGTGCTAGCCAAGACAAGTAAAACTAGCCCAAACACGATGGGTCTATCTAGTTTAGTACAGGAGTTCCTATGATCACCTTCCAACTCCATCATCAGATCAGCTCCATGGTACCATATTATTTTATTGTCACGCGATATACATATGCGTGCAAAATTTCAGCTCAATCGGAAACCGGGAAGTTGGTCAAATTTAACTTGCAAGATTCCACCCGAACTTACATACATCCATTGCAAGTTAATAGAAAGCTTGTAAAAAAAAACTACAATCTCTAGTAAAGTAAAAAAAAATATATTTAAAATTGTAGGTAGATCATGAAGTGCTTTAAAATAAAATTCTGCTATTATTATCTCGTCTAAATCACCGGACACCATCTACAGTCCAAATCGTAATTGTCTCACCTAAGATACAGGCTTTGCCTGGCTTAGGTTTTTTTTTTATTGCAGGAGTTCAGCAGACAGGCAGACGGCCCACTTTATCGAAAGCGGTTACCATCGCCTATGGACATTTGCAACACCAAAGGTGCTACAAATGCGCTGCTGCTCTCTTAAGGGAGACCGGAACCTGGTCACTAATGCCGGAACAGAACTCAAGGTTGTTATGGCGACATACTTCAGACCAGGGGTGGTAGCCATCCATACATACATACATACATAACTTCACGCCAGTTCCCTTGCGGGGTAGGCCCATTCTTACACACCTCACTTGCTTCTTTGACATTCATAACTCTTGTCATGCACACTCGTCTGTTCTTAAGGCTCCTGACATCACCCTCCGCTAGTACACGATCAATTTGATCATGGAAGGTGTGTCGTGGCCTTCCACGACTTCTGCATCTATCCACTTTTGCATTGTATATCTGTTTAGTTATTCTTTCATCATGCATTCTTTCCACATGCCCGAACCACCGGAGCATTCCTTTCCTTACCTTCACCCCGACACTCTCTTTCAGACCAAGTCTCTTTCTTACTTCGGTATTACGAACGCGGTCCGCGAGCGTCACTCCGCAGATTTTGCGCAGTGCTCGCATCTCAACCGCGTTTACTCTACTTTCATGCTCTCTCTTCCATACCCAACTCTCGCTTCCATACGTGAGCGTAGGTACCAGCACCGCGTTGTGTATGGCGAGCTAGGCCTTCTGGCTGAGGTTCTTAGCGCCTAGAAGTTTACCTAACGCTGGTAGCCATCCAGTCGAGCAAATACCCTACCACCTGCTGTGGGTTGTTTTGTCGCCTCTTACGACAGGCCTCCCGGCCGCAGGAAATTGTAAGGTATCCAAGCAGTCTTAATTCTAAGGCGAATTTTGAACGTAATTTATGGTGACGATAGAAATCTTTTTATTCTATTTTTATTTTGGCAAAACGGAGCATCCCGTCATTTCCGTCCGTCCGTCTGTCAATTTGTCCTTCTTTATCTAGCAGAAAAGATCTTGTTGTGTATAGATGATAGATAAGGACGTGTAATCAATGCCAGTAAGTAGTTATAAAAAAAGTAGCAACATTGCGAAACAACTGAGAGTTAGGGGTGCCTTTCATTAATGTAACTTGGAGGTAATTTTTTCAGTGCACTTAGTGATATTGAATCTCGTTAGATTTGAAAAATCATGACAATGTTCTGTATTGATTTTTTAAGTAAGCCAATATTGTGATATCGCAATATTGGCTTGAATAAAGTTTTAAAATCGTAAAAAATGACTAGCTCCCTCTAATTTTGGAAGTATGAAGTTTTTTCCATAAATGATGTATCATACAACATTAAAATTACAATTTAATCTAGGAAATAAGAATAATTTAAATCTGACTCACTATTAGCTTCCCGAATGTACACACGTCACTCCTAGATCGTAGTTGTAGCTCAACTGACCCCCTCTCTCAATCAGGCCATCGTTTTATACTTCACAAATGGCCGCGACATAATTTCCTAGAATTGGCTTGTACTTATAATCCGCAACACATGGCTAATGATGCCGTGGCCGTAAACGAATACGATAGGACAATAGGCTGTTCTCCACAATTACTAGGAACGTATGCCAATAAATAAGTGAACAAAAGAAGACGATCATAAAATGGTTACAATTAGTTCAAATGCCAACAGGTAATAAAATGAGCTTTTACAGATCTGTACGTGGAATTTCTCTCTGTCGGTGCCTATGTTGTAACAATATTATATAGTTATAATATATTTAAGCTTTAAAACATGAAATTCGAAGCATTAATGAAAAAATTCAATACAATTCCAACTCTATCTGTATGATCATAGTGTTTAAATTATTAAATACAATGTATCCTATCTCATTATCTCGCTTTTTCGTTACATCGAGGTTCAAATCACGGCGATTCTAAAGAAGTTTCACTTCAAAAAGTTCCATATTCCAGCGGATAAAGATAATATATTTCCCTTTGCTTGTTGTCCTTTTTTATCATTATTCTAACAAACACACAATTCCAAAACAGTCACTTTGACAGCTTTTAAGCGTTTAATAAATTAAGAGCAGTCATTAATTATTTCCCATAAGAAAATAAATCGAATTTTCCATTCCATCAGATTGGTTACCTGCTAACATGTTTGATGGCAGAACGACGTAATACTCACACTTGTTATTGAAAAATCTATCTTATTGCTCAAGAAATACGGACTATTATCCTTTAAGTTACATAAAGACATGCGCTTTTCAACAATTTTCAAATTTCGAACGGAGGTGTCCCATCATTTTCTCTTACTCAGTGTTCGTTCGACTCCGGTACGGGACGGACGTGAAACAAGTTTGGAGAAAGCGATTTTCCGCCGTCGTTTCGTGTTTTTAATAAAGGAGAAAAAAATTAATACAGTGTCATACTAAATTATTATATTCTATAAAATTTAGTATTGTTATTAACATTATTGTGATTTTTTAAAGTGTTTAGAGTTGAATTAGTTTAAATTGTATTAAGAATAGAAGCACCTGAAAGATCTTTTATTGGAAAAGGTAAGAAGAAATAAATTACCATTGATTTATAAGGATGTCAATTAAAAAAGTTATTGGTTTGTATGCTTTCCGTAATGCGGGGAATAACTTTTTAGAGGAATCGGTTATACATATACCTGGAAAATATGATTCTTACATCTGTATTTACGAGCGAAGATGATTCTAATCTAATTGACGGCGTCTGTGCTCGAGCGGGCTAAATGTTAGCCGGCCGAACTCGCTGAAACCCAGAGGCTTCGGGTTCGATTCCTGGCATGGTAAATTTCGGAAACGAATTTTCTGTTACTTGCTATGGTCTGGGATCGGCCTCACAGTGTTCCATTGTATATTACTCACAACACAAGCATAACTTGCTTAGCTTGGGATTATACAATGTGTGTGTATGTCTCCGATTATTATTTCACATTATATTTATTTATTCTTTTTATTGGTTTTTTTACATACACATACATACATAACTTCACGCCAGTTCCCTTGCGGGGTAGGCACGAACAGCAGAGCGCCATTTAGGTCCATTCTTACACACCTCACTTGCTTCTTTGACATTCATAACTCTTGTCATGCACACTCGTCTGTTCTTAAGGCTCCTGACATCACCCTCCGCCAGTACACGATCAATTTGATCATGGAAGGTGTGTCGTGGCCTTCCACGACTTCTGCATCCATCCACTTTTGCATTGTATATCTGTTTAGTCATTCTTTCATCATGCATTCTTTCCACATGCCCGAACCACCGGAGCATTCCTTTCCTTACCTTCACCACGACACTCTCTTTGGTTTTTTAATATACATATATATATATATATATATATATACACACACACATATATATATATATATATATGTATATAAATATTCACATTAAAAATAAATAAAAATGTGACGTCCGTCGGAAGCGGGGCCTACAGTCCAGGCTACCGGTGGTTAGGGCTCCAGAGACAGGAACTTCCTCACAATGCGTGCTCAGGAGAACTGCCTTCTGTATCTGGCCCTTCACCCATTTACCGAGCGAGAGCCTCTCTAGGTGTCGGTGAGGCTCTTCGCTATTAGACCGTTAACAGACAACAATAACCTGATACGATGATCGTTGACTCCATATGCGACATGGCCGTAGTCTCGTGCGCGAGGACAAGGTATTGCGTTAATTATTATCTACATACATACATACATACATACATAACTTCACGCCAGTTCCCTCGCGGGGTAGGCACGAACAACAGAGCGCCATTTAGGCCCATTCTTACACACCTCACTTGCTTCTTTGACATTCATAACTCTTGTCATGCACACTCGTCTGTTCTTAAGGCTCCTGACATCACCCTCCGCTAGTACACGATCAATTTGATCATGGAAGGTGTGTCGTGGCCTTCCACGACACACCTTCTTCAAGATATTATTTTATTATACGTAATTATTATCTATTTACATATAATAAAATTGTAGAGATCGAATTTCTGTACAATGAAAACAAAATGCTAAAAACCGAGTCAGGGGGATGTAAGAAGTGAAATAGAACTAATATAGATTTTTTTCAAATTTTTTGTTTCTCTGTTTGTCTGTCTGTTTGTACCGGCAATCTCCGAAACGACTGGACCGATTTAAATGAAATTTTGTGTGGTGGTAGCTTATATCCCTGGGCAACATATAGGATACTTTTGATCCCGAAAAGAGTTCCCGTGGGATGGTTAAAAAACCGCACCACGCGGACTAAGTCGCGGGCATCAGCTAGTCCATATATATATAATTGAACTCCACGTATGTCATCACGTGACTCATCACGATATATCAGGAACTACAATACCTACAAAATTGAATTTTGGCATGGACCTTCCTTTCGCCAAGTAGAGGTCAGCTAAGAACGGATTTTACGGCACGCGAAGCGGGCGGGTATCAGCTAGTATATAAATAATTATGATGAAAAATCTTTTTTAGCTAGACATATTGTTGGGGAGTTTCTGACCGCTTCTTCTCCTTTAAACAGCGATAACACATTGCGAAGCGGCGCACATAGAATAGGAAGTAGATTTAAACTTTGACTTACATGTGAAAACTCGAAAGGCCACATTTGACTATACAGTTCACATTTCTCACGAAACACATAATTACTAGTCAAAAAGTATCAATATCTCACAAGAACTCCGTTGAATGGTGTGGATTGTAGCCTACAATACAACTGCGCCTGGCTTAAAGGCCTAGTTGCCAAGCCTTAAACATAAAAAAAAAATTGACTTACATGTATGACCTCCAAAAAGTGTTCTCCACCGTGGAACTTACACTACTACTGCTACAAAACTAGCATTATGCAGTAACAAGCAGGAGCATATTATTTTGGTTTGACGTTTGGTCGTATCGGGTAAATTGTATTCTTTCACCGTTAAATTATATACAGCTTCTTTAAGAACCATAAAGAAGCGTTGAAACTTTTTTTTTTAAGGCGGGGGAAATGGCCCCTTTAATAAGGGGCAATCCAAACAGTAATCAACCAGCTTGTGTGGAGACTCAGAGACGTTGCACGGGCAACAACCACTACCTACTAAAACCACCCCCCCTCCCATGTGCCTCGCGCTTTTTATGTAGGAAAGGCTGAGACTTAGAACTTAGTTACGCCCAGTCCGATCCAGCGCAAAAAATGCCTGAATGTGCCCCGGGAATCAGAACACATCCACTTCGTCAGCGGGGGTGATGAATTTTGCTTTGCTCCCCTGATAGCTAAAGGCCCCCCGAAGCGGTATTATTCAGGGTGGGAAGTCATCGCATACCTGCGTCTCCGGATGCTAGCAAGCGTTGAAACTTACTCTAACTCTCTATGACTAGGACCGTTAGTCTGTAACTTTTGTATTAGCGTACAATAAATAGTTATCTTGTATTAATATATAAAGCTGAAGAGTTTGTTTGTTTGAACGCGCTAATCTCAGGAAGTACTGGTCTGATTTGAAAAATTCTTTCAGTGTTCGATAGCCCATTTATCGAGAAAGGCTATAGGCTTTATATCATCACGTTAAGACCAATAGGAGCGGAGCACCAATGAAGAATGTTTCAAAATCGGGGGGGTTTTGAAAACAAATTCCACGCGGACGATGTCGCGGGCACAGCTAGTCTATCTATATATCTCCTATCCCTTCTCTTATCCTATCCCCTCTATCCCACCTTTAAGGCTGGAAACGCGTTTGCTTCGCCCTTGTTATAAACATTTATAAGCGACGGTAACCAGTTTCTAATCGATGGGTCGTAATGCCTATTTGCCTGTTTCCCAATAAAAAAAAAATTACTTAGGTCTAAAGCCGGGTACTCATTAGCGAGCCGTAAGTGTAACCAAGCTAATACAGTAACGCAGGCAAAGATCTTCGCTCGCGACGATCAACAAGCCACCTTTGGTCGCGTACGAGTTTTAACTGTAACCAGATAGAATCAGTAATTAGGTACTAGTGTGTATTTGCGTACTGCGAGCACCCCAAGCGTCCTTTTATTCAAATTCATAAGTTTTTATTCAAAATAAATTCCACTGGTGAATACTTTTTGAAAGTTATACATGTAAGTCAAAATTTAAATCTACTTGTTATATTCTATGTACACCGCTTCGCAACGCATTATCGCTGTTTAGAGGATTAGAAGCGGCAAGAAACTCCCCAGCAACATGTCTAGTTAAAAAAGATTTTTGAAGTGAAACTTCTTTAGAATCGTTGCGATTTGAAACTCGATGAAACCAATAAGAGACACTAAAAAGAAATAAACACATAAATCTATAGGACTAAGCTTGCGAGAGAATGAGATATGACTTTTACATTGTGCAGTACAGATTAGAGTCAATAAGACCGATGATTAAACATAGGTCCAATTTGGACCGAAATAAAACTGATAATAATATTTTTTAGACTAAAACAGTGACAAATTGAAAGTGATACTTAAAAGTTTATTTTGAATTATAATATGTTGACGGATGTAGGCTAAAGGAATCATATTTATATTAATAAAAGCTAGAGACGAATTATCTGTGAGTATATTCTCTGAAGTTTCACTTCTACCGCGTTTTTACTGCACACACATTGTTTGCATCGTAATTATTTATATATTATCTCAGGCTCTTGTAAATGCATTTATGTAAATGCAGTTTTGTCATTTAAATATTCTTCAATAGTGTAGTATCCATTTTTAAGCAAGGTACTTTTCAATTTAGCTTTAAATGTAATGAAGGGCAGATCTAACACTTCATTCGGAATTTTATTAAAGAAGCGTATACCAACCCCGAAAGAAGACGGTACTTTTTGTACTCTGAATATATGCGGTATAAACCAAAATCATCGGCTTACTGCGCACCGTTCACGTTGCGCTCGCAAGCCACGTATACATTATGATATTTGGTTACAATAGTGTACAACGGTTAGAGTTACAAGACTGAGTACGTGATTATTGACGGCTCGTTGCGAGCGCAACGCGTGCCGCTCGCCTCGAGCTACGTACACGTAACAGACTTTGGTTACAGTAACGTGCGTCTCGCAGGTACCGACGTCAATCGGGGTCCCGGAGGCGCATATATGCGCAAGATCTCCTCCCGTAATACCCCCCAGCATCTAGGGATCGGAGGAGTCATCAAGTGAGTTTGGTCTGCTTTCCGGGGCAGTCTCAAGCACTGATGCGTTAGGATCAGCGTGGGCGTAACTACGTTCTAAGTCTCACGCTCTTCCTGCCTTAAGCGCGGGGCACATGGGAGGAGGGTGGTTTTAGTGGAGTATTGAGTATTGGAGTCTCCACACATGCCGGCGATTGACTCTGGTGGCTATTCGTGGCTTCACGTCTCATCGCTGGTCCAATCCCTAGCAAACGACCCGGTAGTGTGCAAAACGCATTTCCTCCGCCTCATAAAAAAGTGCAAATGTTACGGTTACATGTCGTAAGTGAGTACTCGGCTTAAAATACCTACGCAATACTGAACCGGACGAAACCGCTGAAATAACCCTACTTATATAAATAATAGGATTCGTTTGATTTACACTAATGGACTTTTATGAATGGGCAGTATTTCTAATATATGTTAATTTAGATGAAATGCTTTATATACTACGGTTCAATCAATTTGGTTTGGAATTTTATTCAGCCCAAGCATTTGCTTCGCTCTTTAATTAGATTTTTCAATGAAAGGTCAGTTGGTTCGTATTGAATTATTAAATAGGTACTGTAGTATATGTGTAATTACTAGCGGTCGCCCGTGGTCGAAATTCGACCATAATACATACATACATACATATATAACTTCACGCCAGTTCCCTTGCGGGGTAGGCACGAACAACAGAGCGCCATTTAGGCCCATTCTTACACACCTCACTTGCTTCTTTGCACACTCGTCTGTTCTTAAGGCTCTTGACATCACCCTCCGCTAGTACACGATCAATTTGATCATGGAAGGTGTGTCGTGGCCTTCCACGACTTCTGCATCCATCCACTTTTGCATTGTATATCTGTTTAGTCATTCTTTCATCATGCATTCTTTCCACATGCCCGAACCACCGGAGCATTCCTTTCCTTACCTTCACCCCGACACTCTCTTTCAGACCAACTCTCTTTCTTACTTCGAGTTTGAACATTATTAAGGTTCTGCTGTCAAAGACTGTAGCTTTATAATCACAGATTTCGCCAAGGCTACACTGTTAATTTGACTTTGTGTGTCAAACACATGGTAGTGTGTGTAATGTTTTTTTATTGATTTGACGTATATTTTATGCATATTTAAAAAAAAATATTAGCATTCGTCGCTTCTTCTCTATATAAACTACAAGTGTGCGAAATTTCATACTCCGCCGTCCGCGCAATTTTCGTAAAAAAGGGTACAAAGTTTTTTCAGTGCTTTTGCTTCACGTATTAATATATGTATAAATTAAATTTGAAATACATATATTTCATTTTCTTGACATTGTAACATCTACATTTAGGAATATGTCTGTACTTGACATATATTTAAATTTTGCACGCATATGTATATCGCGTGACAATGCAATAATATGGTACCATGGAGCTGATCTGATGATGGAGTCGGAAGGTGCTCATAGGAACTCCTGTACTAAACAAGATAAACCCATCGTGTTTGGACTCGTTTTACTTGTCTTGGCTAGCACTCTGCTGCTACACGATATCCAGGATCTTAAAAGCTTGTATTTAAAAAAGCTTATTTTTCACCATATCCCAATTACTTGGGGTTGGCACAATATGTCTTTTCCTCATTCATGTAAGACATATTTAGATTTGGCTTTGTTTTACAACCGGCCGCCTACCTGACGTTAAACCTTCTCGGGGCGGGACAGTAGCCCAACTAACTAGGGCTAGGAGCGCCAGCATAATGTGCTGCCACCCCGAAAGTGGTACCCCATCCTTGGCACCACCACTTAAGAAGGCCCTCCGACTGTGTGGCACTGTCGTACCGCCCAAATTAAGCTTTACAGATCGTATTGTATATGTCGGGTTCACGCCGGGAGCGCACGAATGTCGCTCTGAGAATAACACAATAATAATCTGAAATATTATAATCAAAGTTTATTACACTAGAATTACCACAACTACGATATTAAATATTGCACAATAATACACAGAAATATTAGGACAACTGCAAGAGTTGCATCCACGCTTGTCAGGTGTCGAGCAGCAATTTGCCCTCTAAGAATACTGCGATTATCAAGCAGTAATTATCGACCACAATATTATTATCTGCTCCTCGTCCAAGACTACCAATGTAGACTATCCGTCGTATACTTGGTTGTAGACTGTCGGTTGAAGACTGCCGATTCAAGACTGCCCCTCCTCTGCCCGAACACCGCGTATTTAACAGATCCCCGTAGCGCGCCGCAGTGACACCATCCGGTAATGCTGTGGCGCCACTTCAGTTACATTTCCTTCATAAAACTAACTACCGCCATACGCATTAACTTCCAACATCCGATTACTACATTAAAGAACACTATCCGGTTGTTGACTTGAGCGTAGGAATTCTTCAATGAAGCACCCTTTGCTTGATCAATGCGTATATTTTAGTATTTTGCGAATTTATAATAAATTTTCTAGCGCGTACAAATTTTCGTCGTCGTTTAGTTCTTGATATTCGAATATTGGCAGTTGGCCGTAGACAAATGAACGTTTGTCATAGGCAATTTTGATATTGCGTGTACACACCGGCGCGAGCGTACTGATTTCATACCCGGCTGGACCGGTGTGTACCTTCTTTTAGTAAATCGTGCCGCGACAGACTACTTCCGTCATATGGCCATTCTATAATAACAAATACGATTCCTAGATATATATACTTTATGTTAATACCTCTAATATAATACATGTTAATTTCACCCCCACTCTATTGTTTCAATGTAACACTGAATTTTATTCAAGGCTTTCAAACGCCCACGAGCGTAGGTATACCTTGCCAAACTAGTGCTTTATTTAATATGTCTATTATCCTACTGTTGCGTAAGTTAAACAATAACATTGTTGGCACCCGTCTTCAATAATGGGCACTCTATTAATGTATTCACAACTTTAAGAACTCCTAATACCTAGTTTATTGAAATGAAACTTCTATACTTTTGACGGCTTCTGTAGTTGAGCGGGCTAAGCCTTTGCCGGCGTACCTCACTGCAATGCAGAGGCTCCGAGTTTGATTCCTGGTATAGTAAATTTCGGAAACGTATTTTCTCCGTTATTTACTATGGTCTGGGTGTCTGGGATCGGCCCCAGAGTAGTCCGTTGTATATTACCCATAACACAGGCGTAACTTGCTTAATTTGGGGATATACAATGTGTGTGTTTGTCTGCCGATTATTATTATTATTCACATATATATTTCATTTCCATACTATATACTAGCAGAAGGTGACGTCAGGAGCCTTAAGAACAGACGAGCGTGAATGATAAGAGCTATGAATGTCAAAGAAGCGAGTGAGGTGTGTAAGAACAAGCCTGAATGGCGCTCTGTTGTTCGTACCTACCCCGCAAGGGAACTGGCGTAAAGCTATGAAACTTCTATATAGACGGGGGGTATTGGGATTCTTTCTGTCACGAAAAAGCGTTACGGCCGCGTGGAGGGGGTAGAAGGTATATCGCGTGGTTAGAGGCGGCATAATTTTAGAGTAGACCATGAATGTTTTTTTTAGGTTCCGAATCGAATTCAGTTTTATTGTTTGATAAAATAAAATATTTTTAATTAAAAATTGCATTCATTAAAATGTACCTAACCAAATCATAATTTGCAGTAAACCTGCGAAAAATCGAAATGTGTACTGGGACACATAGTAGAAGTGAAACTTCAACGGACAAGTGGAATAACGAATAGCATCTGTTGCGATTCGTTTTTCTACTTGTTTTTATTGCAGAGTTCAGCAGACAGGCAGACGGCGTACCTTATGGAAAGCGGTTAGCGTCTCCTATAGATACTTGTAACACCAAAGGTACTAACTACCAATACATATATAATACTACCAATTCGCTGCCGCTCTCTAAAGGGAGACTAAACCTAACCAATAATGCTGGAAAACACTGTTTATCCGCGCAGGGACGGAGAAAGAATCCAATTTCCGGCAGCTGGGCGGCCTGGCGTAAAAGGCGACAAAACGACCCAGAGGTGCTGGGGAATTTGATCGTCAGGATGGCTGTGACCCCTGGCCTAGAGTATGCCGCCATATCAACCTAGAGTTTTTTTTTTTTTTGTAATAAGTAGGTTTGCGTTTGACCACGATCACGTCCGATGTCGGACGATGATGCGGTCGAAGATGGAGCACGCTGACCTAGATAGTATAGTTGACCAATTCACACGAGAGTTGAAGATGCCCGGATTGTACTTTTCGGGAAACACGGACTCAGGTAGTGCATTCCACAACTATGCCGTACGCAGAACGAACGTGGAGGCGAAACGTTTAGTTCGCACTGGTAGCGTTTCTACTGTGAAACGATGGCGTTGAGCAGAGCGCCTTATGGTCCGAATATGGAATGGTGTAGAGCAATCAGGTCGAACAGTTCAACCGCACACTCTCCGTACTGAATCCTATAAAAATCCGATAGACCAGCAACCCGGCGTCGATGCTTTAGGCGTTGACGCCTTGTATTGACAAGCTGGTATTTAGCAGAGCCGTCCCAAAGGTCAGAATAGTACTCTATGCAAGATCTTACTTGAGTACAGTAAAGATTAAGCGTTAATTCGTTGTAATTCGAAACTCGCTGAAACGACTAAGCGACACTAAAAAGAGACAAAAAAATAAATCCATAGGACTAAGCCACTGCTCATGAAACACCCCAGGTGGTAGGGTATTTGCCCGACAGAGTGGCTACGACCCCTGGTCTAAAGTATGTCGCCATAACAACCTTGAGTTGTGTTCCGGCATTAGTGACCAGGTTCCAGTTTCTCTTAAGAGAGCAGCAGCGCATTGGCAGCACCTCTGGTGTTACAAATATCCATAGGCGACAGTTACCGCGTTCCATCAGGTGGGCCGTCTGCATGTCTGCTGAACTCATGCAATAAAAAAAAACATATAAAACTTTTTTAATAATAATTTTTAAAGTTCACAATGCCTTAGAGAGAGAGAAAGAGAGAGAGAGAGAGAGAGAGAGAGAGAGAGAGAGAGAGAGTTACGACATCCCGGAAAGCATCCCTTTAACGGTAACATTTCCTCTTCCACCTTAATTCGGCCGGTACTAACCAGAGGGCGCTGCGCTCACACATGCATTTAATTGGCCGAGCTGAATCTTTCAATGGCTGCCTAAATATCGTCGCGACGCCACGCTCGCCGATAAATAGTCCAAAAGTGCCAACTGTGTCCCGAACGTCTAGTGTAGTGTTTGTGTAAAACCAGGAACACAGTTCCAGTGACGGTAAGCTTTCATTTTTTTCTGCTTGGTTCACTAGGCTTTGCGAGGCGGCATCAGGTCTAATAGAGAAACAGCGTTTGCTCCGGCTAAGTAGCCATTCATATTTTATCAGAGAGAGATAACACTTTATTATATATACATCATTACAGAAAACACAGAAAATCTTATAGCCTACAACTATGTTCTCAATGTGCACAATGGGCGGCCTTATCGCTAAGAAGCGATCTCTTCCAGATTACTCATGGCGGGAATAAAACAGATATATTGGTCAAAGGTGGTTTACATAAATATCATAGGATATGCAGTTACTTACATTATTTTCCATTCATTAATAAACATGTAAGTATGTAGAATAATAGACATATATAAATACATACATACATACATAACTTCACGCCAGTTCCCTTGCGGGATAGGCACGAACAACAGAGCGCCATTTAGGCTTATTCTTACACACCTCACTTGCTTCTTTGACATTCATAACTCTTGTCATGCACGCTCGTCTGTTCTTAAGGCTCCTGATATCACCTTCTGCTAGTACACGATCAATTTGATACACCTGTAAATACCTATATAAACACACCTATTAATATTACATATTTTATATACATAACTTCACGCCAGTTCCCTTGCGGGGTAGGCACGAACAACAGAGCGCCATTCAGGCTTATTCTTACACACCTCACTTGCTTCTTTGACATTCATAGCTCTTGTCATGCACGCTCGTCTGTTCTTAAGGCTCCTGATATCACCTTCTGCTAGTACACGATCAATTTGATCATGGAAGGTGTGTCGTGGCCTTCCACGACTTCTGCATCCATCCACTTTTGCATTGTATATCTGTTTAGTCATTCTTTCCACATGCCCGAACCACCGGAGCATTCCTTTCCTTAACTTCCTTACCTTACCTATTAATACTAAATATTTTATATACATATGTATATATACATATACATAAATATATCAAACATCACTATGTCGCAGCTAGTGCTTTTTGTCATGTTTTTATGTATATAATATATTAACTTTGCCACTTTTCTGGTTAACAACTGTACAGGACGGCGGCATTATTATTTGCTATAAATTACTTCGAACTCATTTTAATTTGTCTGAAACATAATTTCAGGCAGGCCGTACTTGACCTTTTAGATACTTCAAACAACTCTCTTCTCGCAAATTGCTAGTGTTTTTGTGACTTGAGTTTAGATCTAGGTTTTGTTGTTGATAACAAATATAGTTTCTTTACGATATTTTTTACTTTATAAACTAGTCTTATACTAATATATAAAGCTGAAGAGTTTGTTTGTTTAAACGCGCTAATCTCAGGAAATACTGGTCTGATTTGAAAAATTCTTTCAGTGTTAGATAGCCCATTTATTGAGGAAGGCTATAGGCTATATATCATCACGCTAAGACCAATAGGAGTGGAGCCGCAATGAAGAATGTTTTAAAATTGGGAGTTTTGAAAACAAATTCCACGCGGACGACGTCGCGGGCACAGCTAGTATATATATATATATATATATATGGCGTTATAGAGAGTAGTCGTTAAATGGAGGGAGGCTTGTCTCCATTTATTTTTGTCTGACGTCTTTTGCTGCACCAGTAATTTTATCGTATATTTTTACTTATTTTCTTCATATCTTGCGATATTGTGGCGTTTTTATGATAAAAGAAGTACTTAAAAATTACGGAATCTTAGAAATTTCAGTATGTATGATGCCGACAGTCGAGTTTATTACGGGCTAGCATAATAAAGCGATAAAAGAACGTACACAGCTGCGCAGCTTTTACTAATTTTGGCAACTTAAAAGGTAGTTTTTATTACTTAATTGTTGTCGTTACTGAGAGTGTGTGTAATGTTATATAGAATGTATCATTATACGGAAGACAAGCTAAACCAATCAAATCCAAGTGATTTCGACGCTTAATCATGTGTCTATAAACCTATATGTATATCTATATAATAACCAGCTTCTGCCCGCGACTTCATCCGCGTGGAGTAGTTAAAAAATTGGTAAGTTAACCCCCCCCCCCCCCCCCTATTTTGAAAACAAATTTCACGCGGACGATGTCGAGTGCACAGTTAGTTCTATAATAAAAGGAAACTTATGTATATCGTATTCTACTTATAGTCTTGCAGGACTGACTGATAGAATACTGAGCGTAGATCACCGTCTTCTATGGGTAAGGTGCCCAGAAGGCTGGCTACGTTTCCTCGCCGGATCGCCATACTGATCCGTTGTCCGAGGTAGGCATCAGCCCTTTGATCACCTGAAGAGTCACATAAGTCGTTTTGATAAATTTTGATAATATCTGTTATTCCCAATCTGAACCTTGCATAAGGAAATGAGGGTTGGAAAAATCCATTTCGTAAGCATTACATTGTACTAATAAAACCGTGAAAGTTTAATAGAAATCGCCCCAATGCAGTAATTTAAGCTATTAAGCTTAATTTACTACCTTTGCAAATACAATTCCGCTGGTTATTAAAAATAAGTATTCCAAACTTTTACTTTGAAAAAATGGTTTTAGTTCCTTAACCCATTTAGCCAATACAATGTAACTAATATCACAAAGTGTCGGCATGAATTAAAGGGATATAAGGCGGGGGGCATACAAAGCGTTTTAGCAAGTCACGTTCGTCCAATTACTAAATAGTTCGGATGTGCCCGGCCTATAATCCGCTCACTTTGTACTCAGAAATAAACGATTGACTTACAACGACCATTCGTTACATGAATTTAAACGAATCGTTCGTCCAGTAGGGTTATTCACAAACGTCGGAAACGTTTCCGTGTATGAACGGAAAGCGCCCGAAGGTATCAATTTGCCATCCTACGGAACGTGAACCGAACACATTGTCTAATGTGTTTCCGACAGTATTTGTTAATAGCATTTCACGTTCTGTCGGATTACAAATTGATTCGTTCTTACACGGAAACGTTTGCGACGTTTGTGAATAACCCTACAGAAGCTTTTTCTATAGTGGTATATAACGTATGTTTTGACCCTTAATCAATTCATAGATAATATAAGTAATACATACACAAGAGAGAAAATTCACGATATAGAAACCGCTAATACAGAAAAAAGACAACAACACAAAGGATAGGAAAATATCTTTAGCACGTGCCATTCATTTTATTATTGTATTTTTTTATATTAAACTTCAAAATTTTTTATATAAAATATTTATTATATTAAAAATGCCAGATAGAAAGAGAGAGAGAGAGAGAGAGAGAGAGAGAGAGAGAGAGAATGTAATCGAGTTTGGATGTTTATTCGTTTCCTTTTTGCAATCTTACTATTGAACATCGTGATTTGGTCTATCTATATATTAATACGTGAAGCAAAACACAGCAAAAACTTTGAACGTCTTTTTACGATATTTGCGCGGACGGAGGAGTATTTTTTTTCTTTTTTTTTTATTGCAGGAGTTCAGCAGACAGGCAGACGGCCCACTTGATGGAAAGCGGTTACCATCGCCTATGGACATTTGCAACACCAAAGGTGCTACAAATGCGCTGCTGCTCTCTTAAGGGAGACTGGAACCTGGTCACTAATGCCGGAACACAACACAGGGTTGTTATGGCGGCATACTCTAGACCAGGGGTGGTCGCCATCCAGTCGAGCAAATACCCTACCACCTGGCTGTGGGTTGTTTAGTCGCCTCTTACGACAGGTCGCCAGGCCGCAGGAAATTGTATTCTTTCACCGTTCCTGCACGGATAATTTGTATATTAGTATTATTTGTACGCGTATAACTTGAGAACGACTACCGATTTTGATGATTTTTTTTGTGTGTTTGAGTGGGTCTTTGGGATGCTTTAGATCCACAGTTGGAACCGGTAGGTGGGTCCTAGATTTTTATTTTTTCACAGCAGGACAACGTCTGCCGGTATCTCTAGCTTTAAACAAACCGATTGTTCGTTTTCAAGCAATCATTTGCAGGCAGTATAATGGCTAAAGCGATCAAGTCAACGCCTGCAATTTGTGTATACATAGCTGACACAAAAGAAAAAACAAAATTCAAAAGAAAAAAGTGTGTACAAAAGAACTTTCATGCGTGTAAATAGATTGAAGGTGACCGTGTGTGGCTTTGTGTGATTTTTATCTTTATATATACACTAGCTTCTGCCCGCAACTTCGTCCGCGTGGAATATTAAAAAAAAAATATAAGTTAAATAAAAGCCCCCCCCCCCCCCCCCCCGATTTTGAAACATTCTTCATTTGTGCTCCGCTCCTATTAGTCTTAGCGTAATGATATATACCCTATAGCCTTCCTCGATAAATGGGCTATCCAACACTGAAAGAATTTTTCAAATCAGACCAGTAGTTCCTGAGATTAGCGCGTTCAAGCAAACAAACAAACTCTTCAGCTTTATATATTAGTATAGGTAAACGTAAAATTTATTAAAATGTTGTCAGTACTGATTCTTGTACTCGCGCCAGCAAAAGTCGACTTTAAGGTGAGGAAGCTTTTCATTCCGCAACTGTACGTGTATATCTTTCCTAATATTTTTGTTAGAGAAAATGTTACTCAGACCTTTCTCAAGACACGTCCGTAAACCACCCCTTTTTGCAATAAAAATGAAATTTGCATTTTTTTCTCACTCATTTATTAAAAACCGAAACATGCCGCAGTAGTAAACTTTACTCTAGGAATTTTAATTAGACTCCAAGATAATTAATTTTCTTTTTTATTAGCAACTCCAACATCTAGCGTACTGTCTTCATCAGCAAAAATATATTTATGCTAAATTTCTTAAGACTTTAAACTAAATAAATGTTTGTAGAACTGTGTGTACTAGACCATTTTCTTATTCATTTTTGTAAATATTTAATACTAGCGGCCCGGCGCGGTTTCACCCGCGCTTTGTCCCGCTCCCGTGGTATATAGCGTCATGTTATATAGCCTATGACACTCCCTGTTAACGTAGCTTTCCAACAGTAACTTATTTTTTTTAAATCGGTTTAGTAGATCGAGAGATTACCCCCTACAACGTCACAAACTCACAAACTTTACCTCTTTATATATATATATATATATATATATATATATATATATATATATATATATATATATATATATATAAATCAATTGCTGTTCGTTAGTCTCGCTACAACTCGAGAACGGCTGAACTGATTTGGTTAACTTTGATTTGGAATTTTTTGTGGAAGTCCAGGGAAGCTTTAAAAGGTGAATATATATGAAACATTTGCTTGGAATATAGTAAAAATAACAATTTCGCTTCCCCTTAGAAACTATTCCTACCTGTCAAACATTTGATGTTCGTCCCGTCGTTTAGAAATCAATTAATTTCAAAAGTCGTTCAGAAATCAAATTCTGAGGCGGTACGAAGTTTGCGGGGTCAGCTAGTAACAATTAAAAATAAACTAAGTTATAAATAAACTAATATATACTAAAATTAAACTATACTATAAATAGTAATAGTAATAATAATAACGGGTTCGTTGTCTACTGACAACACATCGGATGCACCACCCACGTTCGTCTGTGATGAGACTGTACATCCCACGGAAGTGTGGAGGTAGTGGGTTTTTAAAATGGGTTCGTTGTCTACTGACAACACATCGGATGCACCACCCACGTTCGTCTGTGATGAGACTGTACATCCCACGGAAGTGTGGAGGTAGTGGGTTTTTAAAATGGGTTCGTTGTCTACTGACAACACATCGGATGCACCACCCACGTTCGTCTGTGATGAGACTGTACATCCCACGGAAGTGTGGAGGTAGTGGGTTTTTAAAATGGGTTCGTTGTCTACTGACAACACATCGGATGCACCACCCACGTTCGTCTGTGATGAGACTGTACATCCCACGGAAGTGTGGAGGTAGTGGGTTTTTAAAATGGGTTCGTTGTCTACTGACAACACATCGGATGCACCACCCACGTTCGTCTGTGATGAGACTGTACATCCCACGGAAGTGTGGAGGTAGTGGGTTTTTAAAATGGGTTCGTTGTCTACTGACAACACATCGGATGCACCACCCACGTTCGTCTGTGATGAGACTGTACATCCCACGGAAGTGTGGAGGTAGTGGGTTTTTAAAATGGGTTCGTTGTCTACTGACAACACATCGGATGCACCACCCACGTTCGTCTGTGATGAGACTGTACATCCCACGGAAGTGTGGAGGTAGTGGGTTTTTAAAATGGGTTCGTTGTCTACTGACAACACATCGGATGCACCACCCACGTTCGTCTGTGATGAGACTGTACATCCCACGGAAGTGTGGAGGTAGTGGGTTTTTAAAATGGGTTCGTTGTCTACTGACAACACATCGGATGCACCACCCACGTTCGTCTGTGATGAGACTGTACATCCCACGGAAGTGTGGAGGTATGGTTTTTAAATACCAAAGACCTCCACAACCGTGAGGTGTACAATCTCAGAGAATATTTTCTCAAAGTCGGCGAGACAGCGGGTATGCATCACGATCTAGTGTCAGTAGACAAAGGGTTCACCCCGCTATCCCTAGCAAAACAGAACTGACAGAGACCGTTGGTAATGAGTGCCTCTGATCGTACGGACGTATGGAAGAGTAAGGAGCTGCATGGCAGGTTCTATCAGGCTTTAACAGGACCTGATGTGGACGTCTGATATTGTGATAGTTGATCGGTCTGCGAGACGTGCTATAATTGTAGATGTCGCGATTCCCCATGATGGTAACCTCGTGAATGCCGAGAAAGATAAACAAATAAAGTATATTGATCTTGCTCACGAGGTTACCGCTATGTGGAACCTGGACTCTACAATTATAGTACCGATAGTGGTGTCAGTGAATGGACTAATAGTGAAGAGCCTTGATCGCCACCTTGAAAGGCTCTCGCTTGGTATCTGGTTGAAGGGTCGGATGCAGAAGGCAGCTCTGTTGGACACGGCCCGTATTGCGAGGAGATTCCTGTGTCTGGAGTCTTAACCACCGGTAGCCTGGACCCTAGGCCCCACTGCCGGCGAAGATCAGTAGGCTTCCACATCATTCAACGGAGTTCTTGTGAAAACTCGAAAGGCCACATTTGACTATTTATAAATAAATTTCAATATTTTTTATAAGAAAAATGTAAAAAATTTGGAAATAAAATATATATGTAAATAATAAAAGAGAGCAGCAGCGCATTTGTAGCACCTTTGCTGTTGCAAATGTCCATAGGCGATGGTAACCGCTTTCCATCGAGTGGGCCGTCTGCCTGTCTGCTGAACTCCAGCAATAAAAAAAAAAAAAAAAA
Source organism: Dendrolimus kikuchii (assembly GCA_019925095.2). Lineage (NCBI taxonomy): Eukaryota > Metazoa > Arthropoda > Insecta > Lepidoptera > Lasiocampidae > Dendrolimus > Dendrolimus kikuchii. The sequence goes on along the minus strand of CM034410.1, from coordinate 3,820,334 downwards.
AACCAAATTTGGTTTCGCTAGTCACCAGCGCTCACACAGCCGGACTTGACAAGGTTCGCCGTTGACGGATACCTCAAGGAGGACTATATAGACCGAGAAAGAGGTATGCACTGAAAATCAATGCTGTGTCGAATTAGTTTTCGGCACAGCAATAGACTGTCAGCCTCATTTGTCCAATTGTAGCAGACTTTTAAAATGTGATGTTTTTTTAACCTTATATATTGTGTGTGTCGCCTTTGACAAATAAACGTTCCTTTCTTTCTTTCTTTCAAGAAATATCAGGTACGAAGCGCCTTAAATAAGTTTTTATGGAGAGATTAATGAAAATAAATGAAGCGAGGTACTTTGCTAGGGGCCTATTCTGCTATGTCAATCACTTGGCGTTGCGAAAATATTCAAAGTACGATACCATTGAGATAGTGTCAAACATTCGAATTCGTGATCATGGCTACTGAAAAGTGGCCGAAACGTCGGAATAATAAAAATCAAATAAAATGTCGCGCTTGAAGTCGGTAAGACGTAGTTTTACTGCATACAGTCGTCACGGCACTCTGACGTTCCGCCTGACGCAGGTCCTCTCGGGGCACGGATGCTTCGGGAGGTACCGGTGTCAAATAAGGCGTAAACAGACGTCAGGGTGCAACCACGGCGTCGGTGGCGACGAAGACATGGCGCTGCACACCCCCTAGGTGTGTCCAGCCTGGGACGAGCAGCGCCGATTTCGGCGCGGCCATCGGGGCGGATTGGTCCCTCCCGGCCGTGATGAAGGCCATGGTCGGGAACGCCGACTCGTGGGACGCAGCCGCCTCTTTCTACGAGACCGTCATGTTCGCGAAGGAGGCGGCGGAGCGGGAGAGGGAGCAGTCCGCCACGCTCCTCTCCCGCCAGAGTTCGCGGCGGCGACGGGGAAACCGGACCCGCCCGCACATAAAGGCCGGAGAGACTCAGATCTCCTGCAATCCCAAGGTGAGGCTAGCCCGTAAAGAGGCCGGAGGTGAATGCCCGAGCGAGCGCACAGCCCGGACGAAGGTCGCTAGAGGATCGGACAGGGGCTTTATTGGGTATCCCTAACTGCGGCCTGGCAATAGCATTTAACACGTGAGGTGCTAGTACCACCCCGACTTGGCGAATCCCACACACGGGCCGCGAACTTTCCCCCTCGCGCGGGGTATGGTCCTCAAACGGATACCCCCTGTAGAAAAAAAAACAATAGTTGCGAAAACTTAAGAAAATACGATATCCTTACATTTCGTCAAAATTGGCCAACAACTCCTTTCAGTGTATTTCGCTATTTAGTATAAGTTAGGATTTGGTCCTAAAGACCCGTTTTAAAAATTCGAACTGTATCTATAGCCTTAAGAACAGACGAACGTGCATGACAAGAGCTATGAATGTCAAAGAAGCGAGTGAGGTGTGTAAGAATAACTCTGAATGGCGTTCTGTTGTTCGTGCCTACCCCGCAAGGGAACTGGCGTGAATCTATGTATGTATGTATTAATTTTAAATCAGTTTATAATCTACTAGCTGATCCGGCCACGCGTTGCTATGACTCAGTAATTTCTTTTGATTATAAATTAAAATGAAACCTATCCTATGTTCTAAATGGGAACGTATCCAGAAAAATGAAAAAAATCATCAATCAATCAAAATCTTTATTTGCAAGAATGTCGTTTATGCAGGTGTTATACAAATGTAGAAGCACAGTACATTCTACCACATAGTGGTGTACAAAAGGAATTAAATATTAAAATAAAATTAAAATTCCAATTTACATAAATATTCTAATTGATAAAAAAAAATGTCAATTATGTAAGCAATTAATGTCAAGTGAAAAATCAAAATCGCTTGAGTAGTTTCGGCGTTCATCGCGGTCAAACACTGACACGGAATTTTTATATAGATAGATGTATATGTGATTAAAATAAATTGTCACTCTTTTTTAACGACTTGGTACTTTAATTTATTGGTTGAAATTTGACGGAGTACTTATAACTTTATTACTTCAGAGTATAAATAAATCATCTTGTCGTAACTCTTATATAATAGTGTTATAAATAACGGTGGGAGCACGCATGTCCGCCCGCCATATTTACGACCCGACTAATGGCTCGACGATCTGTCATAATTCTATTATTTATTTAACTCTGTTACAAATATTATAGCACTTACTCGTATTTACTATCATCTAAGCAGTAAGATTGAAATGAGAATAATCCTCTGGTAAAAGAGGTGAACCGCTAGCTTACACAATTTTGAGGAAGTTAGAAGAAATGTGTGAATTATCCGTGCAGGAACGGAGAAAGAATACAATTTCCTACGGCCGGGCGGCCTGTCGTAAGAGGCGACTTAACAAGCCACAGCCAGGTGGTAGGGCATTTGCCCGACTGGATGCCTACCACCCCTGGTCTAAAGTATGTCGCCATAACAACCTTGAGTTGTGTTCCGGCATTAGTGACCAGGTTCCAGTCTCCTTTAAGAGAGCAGCAGCACATTTGTAGCCTTTGGTGTTGCAAATGTCCATAGGCGATGGTAACCGCTTTCCACTAAGTGAAAGTGTCTCTGAAATTGCAATGGATTCCATCACATATAGGAATTGGTAACGAAGAGGCTGACGGTTTTGCTCGCAATTCTTGCACAGTAGGTCCGGAAGTTTATATTCTCCCTACACATTACGAAATTTTGTAGCAATCTGAAATTGAAAGTCATAATCTTTGGAAAGAATATGTTAACGATCGATCGAAGACTGAAGATATATGGTACAAAACATTTCAGAGTGAGCCTCCTCGTATACCATGGTCCAGTGAGAGTAAGTTGAGTCGCTCCTTAGTTGTTGTCGCTCATCGTGTGCGTGCTGGACGTATGCCGCTCAAGACATTTGCTTTTCTCATGAAAAAGACAAACAGCCCCAATTGTGAGACGTGTAATAAGACACAGGACATATATGACGGCCTCTGTGGTTGAGCGGGCTAAGCCTTTGCCGGCGTACCTCACTGCAACGCAGAGGCTCCGGGTTCGATTCCTGGTATAGTAAATTTCGGAAACGTATTTTCTCCGTTATTTACTATGGTCTGGGTGTCTGGGATCGGCCCCAGAGTACTCCGTTGTATATTACCCATAACACAAGCGTAACTTGCTTAATTTGGGGATATACAATGTGTGTGTTTGTCTGCCGATTATTATTATTATTATATCATGTTAATATTTTCTTGACGCGACTTGTATACATAATAAAACTACGTTTTAACGGTTTTAAGCGCGGTAATTTTATTTGATTTTTGGTTTTTCCGACGTTTCGGCCACTTTTCAGTGGCCGTGATCACGGAAGACAAAGATGTCAAGTGTCAACGAGTATTGTTTAAGTTTTATTTAGCCTACCGCCAACTTGTTAATTTTAATTTTGTTTATGGTTATTATTTACTCTATGGGAGTCTAATCTAATTTACTACCGCTTCGCAACATGTTATGGCTTGAAGAGAAGAAGCGGCGCAAGAAACTCTTCAGCAAAGCGCTACAAACGCCGCTTCTTCTCTTCAAGCCATAACATGTTGCGAAGTGGTAGTAAATTAGATTAGGAGAGATAGCGACTAAGGAGAGACTTATGCTTAGACTTGCGGGACATTGGAGTTTTTCATTCATTTTTAGCCGATCCCTTGTCTGTATAAACAAAGTTAGTGTTAGACTTTATTGTTAAAAGCATAAAATAATAGTGATTTTGCATGTTCATGCATTCAAAAACACCATTAGTTTATGTTTGTCTATTTATTATTATTTTAAGTGCATGAAAGGTTTTGTACTCACGGACTGATATGGACGTTAGTCCAAAAGTCCTTAAAAGAAATCCAGTAAAAAGTAATAGGGATGATAATAATTATGTGCTAACTACGGTTCGTCGCGACTTCGTCCGCGTCGGGTGAATGAATGAATGATGAAAAGTTTTTTCGACCTCGCCACATTACATCGCTCCCGAGAAAATTTCCCACAGAATTTCTGGAATGAGGAGTACCGCATATTTTAAGTCCGGGAATTTGCTGTCGGTCAACGAAAACCGTATCGAAATCGAATTGCCATGTATTAACTTCAATTAAAAAGTCAATAAAAATTTGACAAACTTCGTTAAACTCACTACCAAAGTACAAACCTCGTTATGATTTTTAAACTACTACGTTGTACCCTAAAAATGTGAAAGAAAATTTTAGCCTAGCCTTAGCCTTTATATATAACTAGCTGTCCCGGCAGACGTTGTTCTGCCCTGAAGAAATAAAATTTAGAACCCGATTGCAGCGCCACCTACCGGGTCCAATTGTGAATCTAAACCATCCTCGAATCCACTTGAACACACACTTCATTGAAATCGGTCCAGCCGTTTAGGAGGAGTTCACTGTCAACACACGTACAGAAGAATTATATATATAAAGATATGAGGCAACTGCCCCTATTTTTTCTTGTTATTTCACTAATAGACACTGTGTGTGTGTGTACACCCTGTATACCACACAAACAGATGAGAAGGCCACCTATGTTGAGATGACTGCCTCTGTTGAGAAGACCGCCTATGTTGAGAAGACCGCCTATGTTGAGAAGACCGCCTATGTTGAGAAGACTGCCTCTGTTGAGAAGACCGCCTATGTAGAAAAGATACCTATTATACCTCTAAGTATGTGTTATTAAGTCATTCATTTATTCACTCCGTTTTTACAATTTCACTACAAAATTCTAAGAAACAGAGCTCTTTGTAAGCACAAGAAACTTGTAGGTAGCAATTTTATAATGATTTTTTAATCTTATATTAATATATAAAGCTGAAGAGTTTGTTTGTTTGCTTCAACGCGTTAATGACAGGTCTGATTTGGGAAATTCTTTCAATGTTAGATAGCCTATTTATCAAGGAAGGCTATAAGCTATATATCATCACGCCAAGACCAATAAGAGCGGAGCACCAATGAAGAATATTTTAAAATCGGAGGGTTTTTTTTAACTTACTTTTTTTTAAACTATTACACGTGGACGAAGTCGCGGGCAGAAGCTAGTAGAATTATATAAAATTAGGCAAGCAACATAAAACACGAAGCAGGGCGATAAAATGTATGTATTATTTACTAACTCCACGACCCTTCCACGAGGTTACTGTGTTTGACACAAAAAATTTACGGCTGAATTTTAAATATTAAATTATTCACGAGCCGGAAATGAACCCGCGACATACCTGACGTCGTAATAAAACCCTGCGATGACCGTAAAGTTTAAAGGTCTTTTATAATGGGCTAGAAAAACGCTGCGTTTTTTCTTTAGAAAAAGGTACATACATACATATATAACTTCACACCAGTTCCCTTGTGGGGTAGGCACGAACAACAAAGCGCCATTCAGGCTTATTCTTACACACCTCCATTGCTTCTTTGACATTCATAGCTCTTGTCATGCACGCTCGTCTGTTCTTAAAGCTCCTGACATCACCTTCTGCTAGTACACGATCAATTTGATCATGGAAGGTGTGTCGTGGCCTTCCACGACTTCTGCATCCATCCACTTTTGCATTGTATATCTGTTTAGTCATTCTTTCATCATGCATTCTTTCCACATGCCCGAACCACCGGAGCATTCCTTTCCTTACCTTCACCCCGACACTCGCTTTCAGACCAACTCTCTTACTTCGGTATTACGAACGCGGTCCGCGAGCGTCACTTCGCAGATTTTGCGCAGTGCTCGCATCTCGACCGCGTTTACTCTACTTTCATGCTCTCTCTTCCATACCCAACTCTAGAAAAAGGTGACATTTTAAAATAACAGTAATTCGAATTTGGCAACATATTTGAATTATTTAGATTAAAAATTCAATTTTTGAAGTGAAACTTCTTTAGAATCGTTGTGATTTGAAAATGGATGAAACGAAAAAATGACATTATAAAGAGATAAATACATAAAATTCTAGCTTATTTAATTAGAAATAAAACACATTTCTCTTTACTTGCTAGTATTAATTTTGAATTTAAATAAAACTTCAAATGAACTTTAGCTCTATATGTATATATTTAAGGCGTAGAATTTGCGTAACAGTGCATTGAATTTTGAACTTTATAATAGTGATTTAAAGTGTAATTTAGATTGAATTTTTTGAATTACAATAGGTTGACTCATGTAGGCTAAAATAATTATATTTATGTTAGTAAAAGTAAGAGAAGAATTATCTGTGAGTATATTCTCTGAAATTTCACTTCTACTGCGTGAGAACACAGACACAAAAATTGTTCATGCAATAAATAAATGTTTACACACAAGAAATATACGTATAGATGAATACTAATAACAAACCACATAATTACATAAACGTTCAACATTAAAAGACTAGAGTTATAAATGTAAAATATCGCTGTTAGAGTGAACTTTACCCAGAAGACTGGCTGCATTGGCACGCTGTATAGTAATGCTAATTTGCTGTGCCAAATTTGAAACAGACTTGTGATCACGGGTAGTCTTAAGGACTTACTTACATATATCTTTAAATAAACGCATAGTTTATTCCCACGTTTCACTTGTGTTATAGGTAATATAAAACGGACAACTCTGGGGCCGATCTCAAGTGAAACGCAATGGCGAAAAGTTTTGATCTCGAAAAATGCAAGTTTCACTAATTAAATATTTACAAGTAAGCCGAGGCAGCTTAGGGGTTAAAAAATTCGCATCTTAAACTCAAAAGGCGCGGGTTCGAATCCTGACCAGAAAGCAAGCACTATATGGTAGTTTTCTGACTATTACAATTACTACGTGCTAAGTTATTATGGGCTTGTATTTTTTATTTTATTGTTCTTCTAAACCACGGACCATAAAAATGGCCCGGACTTTTGGAAAGCTTGCGTGAGGCCAAGGGAAGGCCAACACATAGAGGTCTCTTGACAAATTTAATGTAAATGTGGCGTGATACTAACCGGTGATTATCCCTGTCTACACCATATAGTAATGCACCCAAGGACAAGCCCCGGCCAGTGTAGGACTCTTGTGGGAAATGAGAACAAAAAATACCAGGCTATTGGGATGCACTGCTAGTGGACAAGGGGATCTGAGACTATGGCGTTATTTGTTTTTATTATTAATGTCATCAATGACGCGATGCAGAAGGTGATGTCAAGAGCCTTAAGAACAGACGAGTGTGCATGACAAGAGTCATGAATGTCAAAGAAGCAAGTGAGGTGTGTAAGAATAAGCCTAAATGGCGCTCTGTTGTTCGTGCCTACCCCGCAAGGGAACTGGCGTGAAGTTATGTATGTATGTATCAATGACGCGGAAAACTCACATACAAAACCTTATAGTAGGTATTTGTTGTTATTATTTCACATAAACCGCATGCAATAAAGATAAGGAAGTTCAGGCGTTTACCGACCTACAAATTATTTAAATAACAATGTATTTGAAATTCCAAAAACGGAAACACCTTTTGAATAGTTTCCAGAGAAAACCCAAACAATAAACCGCATTTGAGTACATAAATCGAAACGACTTAACCGCAGCGGTTTTGTACTCGGTGTGAAATCTTCTTAGGCTAGGGCTACCCAATATCGTATTTAAGACGAAGCTAAGAGTATTAGAGTTGTGTGGGCCTTTGAAGAGCGATGTCTTGCTGTTTTAGTAAAAAAAATATAGTAATATTGCTTAAAAGTAAACAAGTAGTAAACAACAAACCCTCGATATATTTAACTACCTTCTGCCCGCGACTTCGTCCGCGGTAGTGAAAAAAAGTAAGTTAAAAAAACCCCTGATTTTGAAACTTGTTTTTTTATTGCAGGAGTTCAGCAGACAGGCAGACGGCCCACTTAATGGAAAGCGGTTACCATCGCCTATAGGTGCTACAAATGCGCTGCTGCTCTCTTAAGGGTCACTGGAACCCGGTCACTAATGCCGGAACACAACTCAAGGTTGTTAGGGCGACATGCTTTAGACCAGGGGTGGTAGCCATTCAGTCGGGGAAATGCCCTACCACCTGGTTGTGGGTTGTGTTGTCGCCTCTTACGACAGGCCGCCCGGCCGCAGGAAATTGTATTCTTTCTCCGTTCCTGCACGGATTCCGTTCGGGCATTCCTTTATACTCAGCTTACAATATGTCACGACTGTGTAAACAATGATTTCCAAGAATCACATCTGGCCACTGTCGGCGCAATTCCCAGAAAACATAATTCTGCACACCTGCGTGAACACAAAAACAAAAGATGATAGTCATAAAACAGTTTCAACGTTATTAGCATGCAAGCCGCGGCAGGTAATAAATACAGGTGTTGTATTTGGCCCAACTTGTAACAATAGTTATGTGCTGTGTTGTAAACATTTTTGGGAACCGCTTGCTAGATTTTGCAATTGAACAGATGAGACGATAAGAACAGTGCATATAAAATTAAATTGACCCCAATTCAGTTGGGCTACAGTAGTTTTAGTATCACAATTATGCTATAAATAAGCTAGATCATGATAGGTTAACTACCGAATACAATGTTTCAGTATACCACTAATAATTTTGGTGCATTAACCTGTAGAGATGGATGAATATTTTGCTGCTATTCGGCATTCGCTCGCTGTAACAAATCTTGAAAAAAAAAGGCACATATAGTATTAACATTGTAAGGTAGTTTGTGAGTTTGTGACGTTGTAGGGAGTAATCTCTGGATCTACATAACCGATTTAAAAAAATATTTTACTGTTAGAAAGCTACGTTAACAGGGAGTGTCATAGGCTATGTAACATGACGCTATATACCACGGGAGCGGGAAAGAGTGCGGGTGAAACCGCGCCGGGCCGCTAGTTGTATATATTTATATAAAAAATATGTTAAACTCCGTTTTGAGTGTTAAATGCGATTTAATTTTTTTATTTATTTAAAAATTACTTTTAATTTATTTTATTGCTAAAGCACAGCAGACAGGCTAACTGCCCAACTATGATGGAAAGTGGTTACCGTCGCCTATAGCCATTAACAATACCAGAGGTGTTGCCAACGCGCTGCCGGCCTCGAAGAGAAACTGATTAATAAATAAATAATATTAACTGAATAATGACTAACTAAACTGATTAATAAATATGTGGGAGCTGCATACGTCTAGTCATCGCAGCGGACAACGAACTACTGACTAGCGCAAGTAGCTCTATCTCGCTCGCACACCATCCGTCCCGCTCACACACTGTGCTATATATTGTACTAGCAGTACGGCTTGTTAATATTTGTACTTAAGGATTCCAAAATAAATCAGTTCACATCAGCACTCGACAGTGAATACTACTCTGTGCCATCTGAAGTATTATTTATACTCTACCTCTCGCTGCTACAAATAATATTATTATTTATTTGTCACTTCTAGTATGTTCTTAGTTCACGATACTATGGATAGATTTACGATAGATTTTAATGCACATTAAACCTGGCGTATGCGTCTCGGTGGCGTAATTATTATTACGCCGGCTCGACGTGGAATGGCCGTTATAAACTGCAGTATAAAATTAAATATTGTTTTTAGAGGGACATTATAGCAGATTTAATGCGGAATCTCGCTTATTACTTACGGCTTTAGGAATATTTCCGGAGAGTTTGATGTTAATTATTTAAATTAATTCTACATTATAGTACAAAGATATTTTTATCATTACACTAGCTTTACCCGGCAGACGTTGTCCTGCCTTTAATAAATAAAAATCTAGAACCCGATTACAGCGTCATCTACCGAGACCAAATGTTAATCTAAGCTCGAATCAACTTGAAAAAACAGCGTAGAAATTTTTTAAAGTACTTATATCGCTATTAAAAATAGGGGTTGGTGGTAGAAGTGTGAAAATTTAGGGTTGTACGTATTTTTCAATGCTAAATCTCTATTAATATTATAAATGCGAAAGTAACTCTGTCTGTCTGTCTGTCTGTTCCGTTTTCACGTAAAAACTACTAGACCGATTTGGCTGAAACTCAGTATATATATATTTTCGATGCCGAGAATGAACATAGGATACTTTTTATCCCGAAAAATGGTATAGTTTCCGGTATAAAAGTATATTTGTCTCTCTGTTTGTTATCCTTTTATGGAAAGACTATGGACCGATTTGGCCGATACTCGGTACATATGTAATTTAAATATCGAGGGTGGCCAAGGGATACTTTTCATCCCAGATACTGGGATAGATTTATGTAAAGTTTATCCCGGAAACTAGGATAGGTTTTTTATTTGTGGTTTGCCATTTTCGTCATTTTGTTTATTTTGGTAAATTTGGTCGTTTACGTAGTTTTGGTTGTTGTGGTAGTTTTGGTACTTGTAAAATATAAATAAGAAAGTATGTCAAAAAAATATATTTAGGGGTGGTTCACCCTTATCATTTAGGGGTATGAAAAATAAATGTGGCGTGACACTGACCGGCGATTATCCCTGTCTACACCATATAATAATGCACCCAAGGACAAGCCCCGGCCAGTGTAGGGCTATTGTAGTAAATGAGAACAAAAAGTACCGAGCTATTGGGGTGAACTGCTAGTGGTACTAGGGGTCTGGGAGTATGGGGACTATGGCGTCTGTCCGTCGCAATGTTCGGGGAACATGGAAAAATGGGCAGACGGTGACGCGCCACTCCCTGCATGGGCCCCTAAAAACGCCGTAGAAGACAGGGGCAACATGGGTGTGAGTGGCTAAGGGGTGTAGAGAGGTGGGCTGCAGGTTCACCGAATCTACTTCTGACGTGATGCCATTTGTCACTTCCACCGCTGGAGCTTAAGTCTTAGCTCTAGCGATCTCCACTCCCTGCCGGCTGGCTAAGGCAAGCACGGAGGTGGGGGCCTTTTCATGGCCCCCGGAGTCAGGTATGAGGTGTCGCTACTCACCTAAGGCTTCGCCACAAAGCCCCCCTGCGGGTTTATTATTATTATTATAAATAAAAGTATACTTACAAAATAACATAATATCTATCTAATTGTGTCCCAGCATTTTATTGAAAATTTACATAAAAAAGGCATCGGACAATGGTGTTATTCCCTGTGTTTACCATCGATCATGAACGGCCTATGGCTGTAATCTTCATGTAATGGGAAACTGTTTGATATATCGTATAAACCACGGGAAAACAAAGTAAATAGAAAGCTTTTAAAGGAAAAGTTCATAGGGATATATTTATATTTTAAGGGCTGCAAAAGATCATGGAAGGCTTTACGAATGACAAACGTGTAAAATGTAACACAAACATATGACCTAAATTTATTGTACACTAGTGACCTTACTTATAAAAAAAATAGTTTGGGTACAACCTACGTTAATCATTCAAATTTTATTTATCTGTGTTCCTCTTAGATAAACAGCAGGTAATACACGTTTATAAGTGAAAAAAATAAATATTAATCGATTAGGATCTGATTCGGATTCTCTTACTTAAGAGTTGGCTAATCGTTTCTTAACGAAATTATTATAAGTAGGGCCGTAGTGTGAACCCTAAAAAAAGTTAAAAAAGATATTATCCTAAATTACTTATAACATCAGCTATCTGCCAGTGCAAGTCCGGTCAAAATTCAACATCCAGACAGACAGACAGATAAAAAAATTGAAATTATTTTTTTGATAACTACCGTATATAATTTTATATGCATTTAGTAAAAAGCTGTCATTTTGACATTACACACAGACACTTCAATTATGTGTATATGCTGTACGTGTATATATGTTTATGCGTGCACGTATATATGTACAATATATATAGGCAACGTTCCACGAGAGACAACGACCACGTTCACGACCGCGATTTTTCCCGATACACTTGCTTGCGGACGTTACAATCATAAACTCTAGTGGAACGGATTATGGGCCGTTGATCTCATAAATGACGAAATACACAAATGTCATTGGTTGATTTGCAAACGGCGCCTTTTTCAACGTCGCTTGTTACGCTTGTTTTATGGGTAATATACGACGGACTACTCTGGGGCCGATCCCAGACGTGGAGACCATAGTAAATAAGGGAGATTTTTTTCTGAAATGTACCATGCTAGGATTGAACCCGGAACTTCTGCGTTGCATTGAGGTGGGCCGGCAAAGGCTTAGCCCGCTCAACCACAGAGGCCGTATTTATATATAGCGTTGTTTTTTTAAGTCAATGAATAATTTTCCTACTCTCTTTCATTTATAACATTGTCCATTGTTATTAAAGCTTTCTATAGATTTCTTTTCAGTGTTTTAATAGTTTAAATTCGGATAATTGTGATCATATTGATTTCTTTTAATGTGCGTCTATGACCCTTTTTAAACCAGAAAAGACAGCATAAACTTAAAATAAATATTTGATTTATGGAAACGCATGGGTATCGTAGCCATTTTGGCAAAAACCTTCCAGTTTAATCTTTATAGACGTTATACATATTTTACATATATAGATATGTATAAAATTAAACAAAATGTATTCTGTAAGCCACTATACAAGTATAGAGAAATGGGGTATAATAGACACCCTATATGAATTGATGAAAACAATGTATATAAATCTTTTATAGGTCAATGTGTGATATTCAGTTAGTTCCTACTGTTAAGAACTTTTCCCCCGTCTTAAACAGTGTTCAAAAATACATATCCAATAAATAATTGTTGTGGTGATTTTGAATGAAGAAGTCTTTCAAGACCACGGGCTATAAAAATGGCCCCGGATTTTTGGAGGACTTGCGTAGGATGGGAAGACCAACACGTAGAGGCCCGTTGACAAAAATCTAATTGTGTATGTAGCAATTCAGGCCGGCCACTCAAAAAAGCATGGCGGGCCGCAGGTTCAGTATGGCGGATATAGATTATGGAAATGTAATACGTTCACAGCGGCATTGATCGATCTTTACTTACCATTCCTGTGGTACGGGGCATTTTAGACCTTGTAATATAACTGCCATTGTTGCGGCAGGAGGCCTATTGAGCCCCGTCAAATTTAAAAAAACTAAAATCCTTTTTTGTCTCATATATAACTTTTTTATGAATTTCTGTTCTATGGTATGCGGTACTAGGTCAAGGTGACCTCGTATTAAGGTAGATACCACAATACTCTGGCTTAATAGCATATCTCAGATATATATAGGTATTAATCTTTTTTCCACATTGAACCAAATTGAAGTTTCGACCTCCGCAACACAGAGAAGGCTACTTTTCTTAGCCGCACCGCAAGTGAGACGCGTACGGGGCGACTTAGACCCCGTTTCGCAATAAACGTGTTGACTGTAGACGTCTTTTTGGCAACACTGCATCTGTCTGGCGAAGCACACAGAAACTTCGTAATTTAATCTCACTAATGTTGCCGCTACTGTTCAAGTAATATTATCAAGTTAATTCGGTTCTGGTTGGCAGCACTGTTGAACTTAATGATGTTATTAAGTATGGCGTATGACAAAATTAGATTACACGTATGACAATAACGTTGTTTGTTTAGATTCTAATTATAAGATAATATTGTTACATGAGTATAAATCTCGACATTTCGTGTTGATTATGATATGATTGTTTTAAAGTAAAAAATAGATTACGGGGCGTCCATTAATATTTCGAGTGTTCTTGGCGATTTTCTGACCCCTCTCTCCTCCCTTGTGAGCTATCGTGAGATTTGGCTCAACCCGGTCCTCCGTCCTCCAATCCCACGTGAGATTTTTCAAAATTTGTTTCTAGACTAATGAGTGAGAGAAATGTGTTTTATTTCAAAAGAAAAAGGTTTAATTTTATGTGTTACCTTTTTTAGTGTCGCTTTTTCGTTTCATCGATTTTCAAATCACAACTATTCTAATAGCATCTAATTCATTCAAACCAAAGAGACAGTAAGACCTTATTACTACTGTTACAGAGACGACAAAGATTTTTAACATAAAAACATGCATTTTAAACTCCAAGTCATTTATTTGAAAAATCTAAAGAGTTTAACATAATTTTTGGAGTAAATTCATCGCGTCGTGCGCAGTAATGACACTTTTGAACTCTTCCCTTGAGTAATGGCTTCTGAAGCAACTTTATTGTTTTAAAGTATACAAGTTTCAAATTTGAAATTTAAATTTTTAAACGTCCTGAGGTGTTGTGCAGCCCTGCATAAGGTACTGGTGTCTAGGCTTCTAAACAGAAAAACCAAAATCAGGATGTATAAAACCGTCATACCGCCCATCCTGATGTATGGGTGCGAAGCTTGGACGCTTACCCTCAGGGAGGAGAACCAGCTTTTAGTAGCGGAAAGGAAGGTTCTCCGTAAAGATTCTGGGTCCAACAAAGAGAGAGAATGGTAGCTGGAGGGTCCGAACCAACCTCGAAATTGAGAATCTCGTGGTCGAGCCTAACATAATGATTACCTCCGCTGGCTCGGTCACGTAGAACGGATGGGTGAGGAAAGCACATTTGGGACGGCCGGTAGGTCGGCGTCCGGTCGGCCGTTCCAAATAGCGCTGGAAGGATAGAGTGGAGGCTGACCTGTCGGAGCTAAAAGCCAATAATTGGCAAGAAACCAGACAGAACAGAGAACAGTGACATGCTATTCTATCCGTGCAGGAACGGAGAAAGAATACGATTTCCTACGGCCGGGCGGCCTGTCGTAAGAGGCGACAAAACAACCCACAGCCAGGTGGTCTAAAGTATGTCGCCATAACAACCATGAATTGTGTTCCGGCATTTGTGATCAGGTTCCAGTCTCCCTTAAGAGAGCAGCATCGCATTTGTAGCACCTTTGGTGTTGCAAATGTCTATAGGCGATGGTAACCGCTTTCAAAAAGAAAATAAATAAAAATTTAAAAAGAAAAACTAATGAGGTGTCTTTGGGACACATGTTTGGAACGAAGTTCTCCTAAAATGTCTTAAAAATTCTCAAAACGTCTCAAAAAGTGTGTCGATAAGCATCGAAAACCATCGAAATTTTATCAAAAACCTATGTATAGAAAGAAATACATAAACAAACAAATAGTATCAAAAACAGCGTATATTATTACACGAATTGATATTTTAGATTTTATTTCATTGCATTAAAGTTGATAGCTTACTATAGCAAAGTGTCGTGACAACTTTTCGTAAGAATTTTTTCCGTCTAGCCCCCTTTCACAACGCGCGATAAGGAACTTCGTTCCAAAAGTTAGTTCCACACACATACATACATAACTTCACGCCAGTTCCCTTGCGGGGTAGGCACGAACAACAGAGCGCCATTTAGGCCCATTCTTACACACCTCACTTGCTTCTTTGACATTCGTAACTCTTGTCATGCACACTCGTCTGTTAGTTAGTTCCGATTTCCTTAAAGCGTTATAGCTCTCAACGCCATAAGTGGAAACAGTTCTGATGTATGTATGTATTTTGTACCTATGTTAATACGTCTTCTGTAGCCTTAGTTATTATTCTGAGTAACAAACAGTCAACAATAGTGTGAAATGTCAATGGAAAAGGCCAGTGGCTACAGTTGGGTACAAAATATGGGTGTAGTAATCCTGGAAGCAGATCACGTGCCTGCTGAACGGTCATTTCTCTTTGTTGCTCCTTTCGTTATATTATGGAGTTAGTTATAAGAGTTAGCGGAGAGGTGCTATGCTATATGGGAATTTTGGAACAGGGCCGCAGACTGGCTTGTCTTATAAGTTTATTTAAATAGAACCAAAGATAATAAAAAATGTCACACATTTATTTATTACATTAAATTTGTTATCGATCAGTAAATTTTTGATTATCTGGTCATTTTCAGTCATTCCCAGAAAAATTCCCGCGGGATTCCCAGAAGCGCAGATTTTAAGTCTATGAATTAGCTATCGATCAGAGAAAACCGCATTGAAATCGGTCCAGTAGTTTTTACGTGAATCCTGAACAAACACAAGAATTTTTTTTTTGCATCGTGTTCTTTCGTTTATAACGTTTATATAGTCTACTAGCTGTGCCCGCAATGTCGTCCGCGTGGAATTTGTTTTCAAAACTCCCCGATTTTGAAACATTCTTCGTTGGTGCTCCGCTCCTATAGGTTTTAGCGTGATGATATATAGCCTATAACCTTCCTCGATAAATGGGCTATCTAACACTGAAAGAATATTTCAAATAAAACCAGTAGTTCCTGAGATTAGCGCGTTCAAACATACAAACTCTTCAGCTTTATATATTAGTATAAGATAGAAGATTTCCGTTTTTTTTAAGTTTAAATGTACAGTGTGGAGCGCTGTAACCCAAGGGTAATGTGGTGTGGTGGCCCTTGGTCAAATAATGCTGATTTTTATAATAATATACTGTATGGGAAATATAGATATCTGGCTTAGATCAGAACCTTGAGACCTGACCTCTCCTGGCTTGGGTCTGGTTGCAGCACACAGAGGAACAGCGCACGGCACCAAATTCACTTTGGAGTGGTAACTTCTTTACACCAGTATCATACAATAAGTTCTTAGAATGGCTAGGGAAGAATAAATATTATTTTAAGCAACCCTTTGAGCAAGGAGGCTGGATTATTATTTAAGTTCCTGATTAAAATATTTAAAAATAGAGTTAGTTACAGTTAAGTTTAAAATTATACTTAAGTTTATTTAATATATTAAAAAATGTAAATTTGCCATCACCTATGAGGCTGGTACCATCACTGGTGACGAAGTCTCAATAAAAAAAAAGAATGGCCAGTAATTACAATTGGAATTTAATATATTTAAAAGAATAAACGAACGGCGCGATATCTCGTCACAAAGTTGACAGATATCCGTGTCTACAATGGCTCCTTCTACCCTCCTGTGTATTGGCCGTCACCTCACACAGAAGGAGGGTAGACAGCCAAGTTGGTGGAGCGATTTTCTACCTACCTCATACTATTCCCCGTTCACGATAACTTGACGCGCATAGTTACCAACAACCAAAAATATCAACACCTTAATCTAGTGTCAACAATTCCTACAATCGCAATAATGACTAGAAAATTCCAACAAAAATTAAGAAAATTACGTTTCGTATTTTTTTTTAATTTATAACCTATGACCAACATGATATTAAGTAGTACGCTCGTCTGTTCTTAAGGCTCCTGATATTAAGTAATGTTATTTTTTAGAATTTGGTAACCCTGCGGGTCGAGTTATCGTAAACGGGGTGTAGGCAAGGACCGAACATACAGACACTGCATTTTTAGAATTTTATAATATTATAGATTTCTTATACCTTGGGCCACCATCAAACCTCCATACAATATTGCTGGAAGCAAGTTTCAAAGTTTCTAGTGTCCCACTTCGTAGAGCGTTATAGTTCAAGTTTTCCTCGACTGTACTCGCCAGCTATAGTTTCCCAACGATTTTTACTTTGGGCGCACATTAATTTTATTGCGCAATTTTATTGTCGAAGAAACTTTTCAATTAATACTA
The DNA here is from genome assembly GCA_019925095.2 of Dendrolimus kikuchii. Classification (NCBI taxonomy): domain Eukaryota; kingdom Metazoa; phylum Arthropoda; class Insecta; order Lepidoptera; family Lasiocampidae; genus Dendrolimus; species Dendrolimus kikuchii. The sequence continues at coordinate 3,803,020 of CM034410.1, read as the reverse complement.
GCACAATTCCTGGTGTTGAATTTTTAGATTTCCGTTGCTATTTTAGTTGAAATGGAATTCTCATGTAACATTCAGCTGGGGTTGTCTGGAAGAAATCTCTTTTTAGCGATAAGACCGCCTTTTGTCCATAATTAGACAGATAAGGACCAGCACTGTTCTTCCGCCTGGGACTAGAAAGTGACGTCACGCTGGACAATACAACTCACGTAACAACAATATATACAATATAATTCAGTTTGATAATTGTTGCGGACAGAGAGCACCCCCCTGACCCGCCCGCCGGAGCACATCTACTCTCCGCGCCCCGCATACCGCCGACGCCCATAGCTGGCCCAATTAGCAGCTAGGCGTCGGACGGAATGCGGAATATAGGAGGCTGAAAAAACCAGATCCTGAACAACTATGAATTCAGCCATTCATATATTGTACTCAACTCTCTTGCATACTTTGTTCTACTCATTAAATGTATATTTATAATTTAATAATAATCATACAGTCCATTATTACATCGAGTTTTAATTTTCAAAAACAAGAAGCAACTGACACCAATAATAATGATAAATGAATGAATGAATGTGGTCAGATTCCAGTCTCCCTTAAGAGAGCAGCAGCGCATTTGTAGCACCATTGGTTTTGCAAATGTCTATAGGCGATGGTAACCGCTTTTCATCAAGTGGGCCGTCTGCCTGTCTGCTGAACTCATGCAATAAAAAAAAAGTTAGTTATTGGCGCTTATGTCAAATATTAACTGATAGGCAAACGAACGGTCGGTAAGATATAAGAAAGGGTCATAAAGCTGGTTTTAGGTAACGTCCAAAATCTGAATATAAACAGCGGCCTGGCGATATTAATGCAGTAATCTCATGCTAACGCGGCAAGTCGCGGGTTAGTGCTTGAACTTGCGTAACTGGCTTTATTAACTTGGAGTTGCGAAACAGTATGGATGTGACAGGTTTATGTACAGACGACTTTAGAGTGGGGTAAGTAAGTCACAGGATGGAATAGCCTTAGGCAGGCATCCACATAGGGATGGAAATATGAAAAGAGTCAATTCAAAGCAATTTGTTTTGTGTATACACGTTCGAATATGATAGAATAGAATAGAATAGAATCTATATATTAATACGTGAAGCAAAAACACAGCAGTTCGTAATACCGAAGTAAGAAAGAGAGTGTCTGAAAGAGAGTGTCGGGGTGAAGGTAAGGAAAGGAATGCTCCGGTGGTTCGGGCATGTGGAAAGAATGCATGATGAAAGAATGACTAAACAGATATACAATGCAAAAGTGGATGGATGCAGAAGTCGTGGAAGGCCACGACACACCTTCCATGATCAAATTGATCGTGTACTAGCAGAAGGTGATGTCAGGAGCCTTAAGAACAGACGAGCTTGCATGACAAGAGTTATGAATGTCAAAGAGGCAAGTGAGGTGTGTAAGAATAAGCCTAAATGGCACTCTGTTGTTCGTGCCTACCCCGCAAGGGAACTGGAGTGAAGTTATGTATGTATGTATGTATGTAAAAACACAGCAAAAACTGTATCCCTTTTTACGAAAATTGCGCAGATGGAGGAGTATGAAATTTCGCACACTTATAGTTTATATAGAGAAGGAGTGCAGAATGCTAATATTTTTTTTAAATCTATATATATATATAAAAATCAATTGGTGTTCGTTAGTTTCGCTTAAACTCGAGAACGGTTAGACTGATTTGGATAATTTTGGTTTCGAATTATTTGTGGAAGTCCAGGGAAGGTTTAACATGTGAGTAAATATGAAAAAAACGCTTAGAATATTGTAAAAACAACAATTTCGCTTTCTCTTACAAACTATTCCTACCTGTCAAACATTTGATGTTCGTCCCGTCGTTTAGAAATCAATTAAATTTAAAAGTCGTTCAGAAATCAAATTAAATTTAAAAGTGAAGGTTTTTTTCATTTTTTTGGTTTTGAATGTCAAACGTTTGATGCTCGTTCCGGTTAAGTTTTGACCACATTTTTTACTAAAATTGAAGCATTCTGCAATTATCATTCAGCTTTTTTATTTATTGATTCTGAGGCGGTACGAAGTTTGCCGGGTCAGCTAGTTATGTATAAAAATACATTAAATCAATAAAAAATAACATTACACACACTACCATGTATTTGACACACACATGCATATATACTCTTTTGTTTATTGTTAAAGTCAAATCAACAGTGTAGCCTTGGTGAAATCTGTGATTATAGAAGTATAAGTCTTTTACAATAGAAACATAATGTTCAAACTTATAATTTAAATTAATTATTATGGTCGAATTTCGACCACTGGGCGAGCACTAGTATAGTTTATTGTACAAAAATGCTATATAAAATGAAGAACATTAATATACAAGTACAATCAACAAGAGTACAGGAAGGACAACAAAGTCGGTAGTTGTGAAACCAGCACTAGCACATATAAGATAATTTAATTATTATAAACAATAATATATAATTATGTACCATATCCGTGCAAGAACGGAGAAAGAATACAATTTCCTGCGGCCGGGCGGCCTGTCGTAAGAGGCGACTTAACAACCCACAGCCAGGTGGTAGGGCATTTGCCCGACTGGATGGCGACCACCCCTGGTCTAAAGTATGTCGCCATAACAACCTTGAGTTGTGTTCCGGCATTAGTGACCAGGTTCCAGTCTCACGTAAGAGAGCAGCAGCGCATTTGTAGCACCTTTGGTGTTGCAAATGTCCATAGGCGATGGTAACCGCTTTCCATCAATTGGGCCGTGTGCCTGCCTGCTGATCTCCTGCAATAAAAAATAAATAAAAAATGTACCTAATACAATACACATTGTTGGCCTTACTTAAACGTTTCTTAAACTTTAAGAAACTGCTCAGCAACTGATTCGTAAAAATCTAAGATTTTCACTAATGTAATATGACGTCCATAACCATAGGACACATTATCACAACACATGTTACAATAAATTGTAATATTACATATAAGCTTTTTTAAAAAGGTTTTTAAATACAAGCTTATGAGATCTTAGATATCATGTAGCAGCAGAGTGCTAGCCAAGACAAGTGAAACGAGCCCAAACACGACGGGTCTATCTTGTTTAGTACGGGAGTTCCTATGACCACCTCCCGACTCCATCATCAGATCAGCTCTATGGTACTATATTATTGCATTGTCACGCGATATACATATGTGTGCAAAATTTCAGCTCAATCGGAAACTGGGAAGTTGGTCAAATTTAACTTGCAAGATTCCACCCGAACTTACATACATACATAGGTACATCCATTGCAAGTTAATTAAAAGCTTGTAATAAAAGAACAGCGTGGTAGTGCGAGTTTTTCATTACTCGATCATGTTCCAGTTAACGCAATTTTGTACGGCACGTTTTATGTTTTCCTTCACGCTCGCGAGATGGCGCTAAGTCATTCCCATACAAAATTGCGTTAACATGAAAGTGATCGAGTAGTAAATAAACTCGGATGAAGCACTCATGTGTAATACATCTTATCATCTAAACTTTAAAAAGATAGCAATCTTTATGCTTATTAATTCACTAGCTGTGCCCGCGACGTCGTCCGCGTGGAATTTGCTTTCAAAACCCTCCGATTTTGAAACATTCTTCATTGGTGCTCCGCTCCTATTGGTCTTAGTGTGATGATATATAGCCTATAGCCTTCCTCGATAAATGGGCAATGCAACACTGAAAGAATTTTTCAAATCAGATCAGTAGTTCCTGAGATCAAACAAACAATATTAGTATATTTGGCTACAATAATTACATTTTAAATATCGCGATATCTTTTGAATGAAACGTCCGAATTGAATAATTAAAAAAGTTCTAGAAAGCTATTGAATTCGTCTTGAATATGGAGTAATTTATTTTGATAAGGATTATACCAAGGTATAAAATAAAGAGTTTTTGAAGCGACGGCATTTTAATTATTTAAAAAAATAAAAGAAAACACTTATTGTGAGATAACTACAACAGTTAGACATATGGTTACGCGATATTTTTTATAGACAATTATATGTTCTGTAACGTGGTAGTACATTGTTTTGTTCTACAATCAATAGTTTTCGCAGCGCACGCCGTGTAAGGATTTTTCGGGTCATTTTTTTACACCTTGGGTTACATTATTGGACTTTTAGTAAGGATCCCTACTTTTTTTGAAAATATAATATAGCCTATAGCCTTCCTCGATAAATGTACTATTCAACACTGAAAGAATTTTTCAAGTCGGACCAGCGGTTTCCGAGATTAGCGCGTTTAAACCATCAAACAAACAAACTCTTCAGCTTTATAATATTAGTATAGATTTTCAAATAATAACACAGGTCCACGAAAAAAAGGTGTGTGTGCTAGGTGTCAGTCTATCATTTCCTGTCGTATTTTCCCGCTGAACTCGAATCTGAAGTCAGAATTGGGGGTCAAGGAGCAAATAAACGAGAAAACCCCAAAAGATCTTGATTTTTATCGGTTTTTTGGGTTTTCTCGATTATTTGTATTCCGTGTATGAATGGAAAAATAATACTTATTCCTGCGTTGGGGCGGCCTGTCGTAAAAGGCGACAGAACACCCCACAGGCAGGTGGTAGGGCATTTGCCCGACTGGATGGCTACCACCACTGTTTTTTTTTTTTTTTTTTTTTTTATTGCAGGAATTCAGCAGACAGGCAGACGGCTCACTTGTTGGAAAGCGGTTACCATCGCCTATGGACATCTGCAACAGCAAAGTTGCTACAAATGCGCTGCTGCTCTCTTAAGGGAAACTGGAACCTGGTCACTAATGCCGGAACACAACTCTAGGCTGTTATGGCGACATACTCTAGACCAGGGGTGGTGGCCATCCAGTCGGGCAAATGCCCTACCACCTGGCTGTGGGTTGTTAAGTCGCCTCTTACGACAGGCCGCCCGGCCGCAGGAAATTGTATTCTTTCTCCGATCCTGCACGGATGAAAATGAAATCTGAAATGAAATGAAAATCTAGAGTATGCCTCCATAACAACTTTGAGTTGTGTTCCAGCATCAGTGGCCAGGTTCCAATTTCTCCTTTAAGGCCGGCAGCGCATTGGCAGCACCACTGGTTTTGCTAATGTCCATAGGCGACGGTAACCACTTTCCATCACAGTTGGGCCGTCAGCCTGTTTGCTGAGCTGCAGCAAAAAATGCTCATTGACCCCAAGTGGTGGTGCGGCGGTTAATGGACTGTATTAGGGTGGCAACCGTCTTTGGTGAAATGGAACCTAGGTTACCTGGACGGACAGCTGCTGAAGGCTTTCTGGCCGGCCGGCTATGGTCTGATCTCCCTTAGCTTTATAGTAGCGGCACTATTACATCGCTCGCGTGCGTTCAGAGCGGGGTCAATTTACACACTTCAGTAGCTGACAGCGAGTGAACGAGCGGCGTATGCGCGCGGGGTGAGCAAGGAAAGGGAAGAGGATGACGTTTACCGCTAGATGGCGTTACCTGATAGTCTGACACCCAGCACACACAAATTTCGTTGTGAATCTATGTAATTAATATGCTATTTGAGTCTTTTTACTTGTAACTACGTATGACATCATTGGTACGTACGTTCGTGTGTAATCTATGAGCTACCATGTTCTGTATTTTTAAAAAAAAGTATCTCAGTTGATTAAAAAAAAAAGTTTAAATCGGCAGACAAATACACATATTGTATATCCCCAAATTAAGCAAGTTATGATTATGTTATGGTTAATATACAACGGATTACTCTGGGGCCGATCCCAGACACCCAGACCGTAGTAAATAACGGAGAAAATACGTTTCCGAAATTTGCTATACCAGGAACCGAACCCGGAACCTCTGCGTCGCAGTGAGGTAAATCGTCCGTTGATTTGACTATCAACTACTCTATTATAGTATTTTTGTATCCTTGTAGATGGTGTGTTGATAATTTTTTTTTAAATTGTTACAGGTAAAGAACATCACAACGTCTTTTGATTTGTGTGAGTATAAAGATATCTTTGTGTGATTTTTCTTACTGAATACAGTATTCTACTCTTTACGCAATTTCTTATTAGGTGGCGGAGTGTTACAAACGCCGTAGGCTGCGTCTGGCGTGACGCCGTATGAGACCGACGAATGAATGAATGAATGAATGAAAACTGTCTTCCAGACAGCCCGGTGTCCAAGGAGACGTTAAAAGAAAAATTAAATAATATTTGGTGTTTTAACTAAATTAAAACTAATTCAAACGTAATTAAATATAATTAAAGAAAAATAAAATAATAATAAACTAATATAGATATAGGATATAATATAGATATAATATCGGATCAGTATGGCGATCCAGCGAGGAAACGTAGCCAGCCTTCTGGGCACCTTGCCCATAGAAGACGATGATCTAGGCTCAGTATTCTACTTATAGTTTTGAGAGACTATGAGTAGAATACAATACAAATAAGTTAAGTTTTCTTGCATTGTATTCGATTATATATAATTATAAACTAATCTAATAGAATATAGATATATATATAATTAAATAGATTATAATAATATAAATTACATATACCTACATGCGAACAATAATACAATTCTATTTACTGCAACCAATTTTTTGCTTCTTATGAAAATAAATTATAGCGGTCTTTTGCGTATAATGGTTACAAGGCATTCGGAACTGACTTTGCGGACTCTTCTTTTGTCAGCCAAGCAATGTCCATTGCTGGATGTAGGCCTCCCTAAGTCAGCGTCACATATCCCGGTCTCCCGCCTTTCTCATCCAGCCCCTGTCGCTTTACACAGGTCGGTCCACCGTCAATTTGCCAAACTCATAGTTTAATAAAAAATGGATGTAAAAAACTTTTTTTTTTTTATTGCAGGTGATCAGCATACAGGCAGACGGCCCACTTGATGGAAAGCTGTTACCATCGCCTATGGACATTTGCAACAGTTGCTACAAATGCGCTGCTGCTCTCTTAATGGAAACTGGAACCTGGTCACTAATACCGGAACACAACTCAAGGTTGTTATGGCGACATACTTTACACCAGGGGTGGTAGCCATCCAGTCGAGCAAATGCCCTACCACCTGGTTGTGTGTTGTTAAGTCGCCTCTTACGACAGGCCGCCCGGCCGCAGGAAATTGTATTCTTTCTCCGTTCCTGCACGGATAAATTATTGCAAAACGGATTTATAATGGTTTTTTGTAAGCTTGTGGGCAATAAAAATACAACAGTATAATACGCTATGTGATTCGTTAAAGATCCGCCATAACATAAATCTGTAAGTGATACCATGCAATAAAAAAAAAAGTAAAAATTTGACTCGAAATCGCTGTCGGCGGGGAGCGTGCCCAAAATGCTGGCCGCATTTCCGCGTTGGATAGCAACGCTGATTCGTTGCCCTAGGTGCAAGCCAGACTTTTGGTCACGCGAGACCTCAATTAGACGCGTTGAGAGGTCTCGATAGAGGTGATGAGCTCCAGGCCCCCACGGCCCCAGGGTCTCGACCCCGAAAGCCATAAATACGTGCCCAATACGTTTATGTTAGATTTGGATTTTTGTGGTTCTCAATCATGCATGAACGCAGGAAGAATACAAGTTCCTGCAGCCGGGCGACCTGTCGTAAGAGGCGAGAAAACCACCCAAGGCCAGGTGGTAGGGTATTTGCCCGTCTGGATGGCTATCACCCCTGGTCTAGAGTATGCCGCCATAATAGCCTTGAGTTGTGTTTCGGCATTGGTAGCCGGGTACCAGTACTCTTAAGAAAGCAGCACCGCATTTCTGGCACCGTTGGTGTTGCAAATGTCTATAAGCGATGGTTATGTAGACCGTCCGCCTGTTAGTCTGCTTCAGACAATAAAAAAAAATATAATGGTCATTTCCTATATCTTCTTTTTCTGCAAGCCGGTAGTATCCGCAACTCCACGACATAGCGCCTATTTTGCATGCAAGGGTGGGCGAGGGTTTACTCCGTCCAGACCAGCTCCTCCAGGATAGTAACCGTGTTCCATCAGCTGGACCATCTGCCTGTCTCCTGAATTCATGCAATAAAAAGATAATACAAAACAATGTCGTTACAGAAACATAGATGTATAGCACAGAAGTAATATTAATTAATTGAAAACTCTTAAAAATATCGATGACAACTTTCGAAGTTGTAACCCCTCAGGGGCCATAGATTAAAAATAATCGCTTTACTGCCAGCATCGCCGTCGCTTTGGTCCCCACACCTGCAATATACAACGGTAAATATTAAACAAGTTTACCCACTCCGTCATGCGTTATTACCGCTTTATTATTTGATAAGAACATTGTATTTATGGAGGATAAAGTCCGAAGAGATAAGGACAAGCGTTAAAAGAACGACCGTTCAAAGCTATTATAGTTAAAAAGAAAACTTGGTGTGCTAAACCGGTCTAAGCAGTATTTCACACTCCGCGGCAAAGGTTTGTGCTTTACAAATCACAAATTAGGCCACATATAGAATACTGCTCACATTTATGGGACGGAGCACCCGCTCACCAGACTGACCCTCTCGACTCCATCCAGCGTCGCACAGTTCGTATAGTGGACGATCCCATACTAACAGGCGGCTTAGAATCGCTTAGCCTTCGGAGATACTTTGTATCCCTCTGCATATTCTACCGCCTGTACAACGGTGAGTATTCCGAGGAACTGATTGATCTGGTGCCAATGCCTCGCCAACGATGAGATGTTCACCCCCATTTGCTGGAGCTCCCACGCTTAACTACGCAACGGTTTTCTAGAACGTTTATTCCGCGTACAACAATGATCTGGAGGGAACTTCCCACCGAGGATATCCCTCTGCCCTACGACATGGGGTCGTTTAAGATGGGCGTTATAAAATTTCTTAGTAGCCGGCAACGTCCCTTGTGTTGCAAACGTCCATAGGCGACAGTAACCACCTTCCATCAAGTAGGCCGTGCGCCTGTTAGCCTGCTTCAGACAATAAAAAAAATGATGTCCAGTTCCTACATCTTCTTTTTTTTTTCTTCTACAAGCGTTATCCGCAACTCGACGACATAGCGCCTATTTTCTGTGCAAGGGTGGACGAGGGCTTACTCCATCCAGCCCAGCTTCTCCGGGAACTCCACCAGTTTCATGACATCGCTAAAGACTGCAGGGAGGCTGGGGCGTCCAGGTAAGTCGCCCTGTTACCTCTCCGCATACACGCAGAATGTGGGCGGCTGTTTCTTCTGCCTCCAGGCAGGCTCTGCACAGGGGGTTGTCGTTGACACCTACATGAAAAGATGTTTGTTAAAATTAGCATGTCCAGTGAGAGAGATGAGAGAGTTGGTCTGAAAGAGAGTGTCGGGGTGAAGGTAAGGAAAGGAATGCTCCGGTGGTTCGGGCATGTGGAAAGAATGCATGATAAAAGAATGACTAAACAGATATACAATGCAAAAGTGGATGGATATAGAAGTCGTGGAAGGCCACGACACACCTTCCATGATCAAATTGATCGTGTACTAGTAGAAGGTGATGTCAGGAGCCTTAAGAACAGACGAGCGTGCATGACAAGAGTTATGAATGTCAAAGAAGCAAGTGAGGTGTGTAAGAATAAGCCTAAATGGCGCTCTGTTGTTCGTGCCTACCCCGCAAGGGAACTGGCGTGAAGTTATGTATGTATGTATGTATGTACCATGTCCAGTGGCTGCACTAATAACTAGTCTCAGCTGGGATCGACTGAGTCTTAGAATCCTCCTGGAGAAACGCAGGTTTGCTCGAAGGATTGCGAGCAGGGCTTGGTTCCAGGTTGTCCCAAAGTTGTGGATGTAGTGTTCTTGTCCTTCCTATGTCTTATCAGTTGAATTTTTACATTACATGTATGGAGCTTATGTTACATTTTAATCGCTGGTAGGTCAAATAAACGGTCGGTAAGATATGGAAATCGGGAATCAGTAGGGTGACTGTAGCTAGAGGGTAAAGGAGACGGGGACCTTTGGGCCAGTCCATTGCAGGTAATGAGATGGTAATAAAGTCAATGTTCTGACTGTATTTGACCTACACATGGTCGTAAAGTTTATAAACACAATTCGATTAATTATATTATAATAGAGAAATAAACAATGTCAAGAAAATAAAATAATCAGATTGTGATGTCAAAGGCAAATATATAAATATTATAATCATTTAATTAATTAAATGTAACTACTATTCGTCTGTTAAAATAAATTTCAACATTATTTATATATAGCTTAAAAGCGTTATGTATAGCTACTACAAAATGGAAAAAATCAGCATTATTTTCTATTTGCAAGTCGAGAAATATTAAAAATAAGGTCACAAATAAAATAAGATATCGATTTACTTGAATGAATTTCAACAATTAATAAAATAAAAACGCTTACACCACACTATTTATTCATTCAAAATAGCCCATTAAAATTCTAAACAATATCAACATAATAAAAAGAAATCTTAAAATCACTCTATCTTTTTAGAATCTGGGCCCAAGAATGTATGAATCCGCCTCCTTATATAGAAAGTGTTTTAAATAGTATGTATGTGAATACGGGTGTATGTATGTAAATGTGTGTATGTGAATATGAGTGTAAGTGTATGAATATGAGTGTAAGTGTGTGAATATGAGTGTAAGTATATGAATATGAGTTTAAGTATATGAATATGAGTGTAAGTATGTGAATATAAGTGCATGTCTGTGAATATTTTTTTTTATTTTTTTTATTGCAGGAGTTCAGCAGACAGGCAGATGGCCCACTGGATGAAAAGCGGTTACCATCGCCTATGGACATTTGCAACACCAAAGGTGCTACAAATGCGCTCCTTCTCTCTTAAGTGAGTCTGGAACCTGGTCACTAATGCCGGAACACAACTCAAGGTTGTTATGCCGGCATGCTCTAGACCAGGGGTGGTAGCCATCCAGTCGGGCAAATGCCCTACCACCTAGCGGTGGGTTAACAGGAAATTGTATTCTTTCTCCGTTCCTGCACGGATAATATGTGAATATGTGTATATGTGACTATTTATCATATGTTTAATTATCTATTTCGAATGTGATTTTTGCAATGTAATTTTATACACTGTAACCGTGAGACATGTTTTTCTGAACTAAATAAATATGTCACATATTATATCAATCTTAGTCATATTTAAAAAAAGATATCCGATTGTCTTTTTAAATTGACAGACAACGAGTCTGTCGAAAACAACGCAGCCCTAAAAACACTTTTGCCACGAAAGTTATCGAAAAATGGGAATAACACCGAAATCCCTGGAGTTACCCACTTTAACTTTGCCGAGTTGTAGGTTTTTCGGGGTCGATTGCATTCGGGCTGGCTCTCACACCGTGATGTAATAATGTCAGCCCATAAAGCCACTGCTGGGCTTGGGCTAACCACTTTTTCGGGTAACTCACGCGACACCCACCACATTTGTGTAGAGTGCCTTGGTACGACAAATCGAGTATCTCGATGTGTAGGTTTCCTCATGATGTTTATCTTCACAGTCAGTACGTGGTTATCAAAATCAATTTATTGACAAAAAAAATTGTTACATCAATAGTGCTTACATAGGTTCCCGCAATAGGACTAGCCTGTATCACGGAAGTACATATCTAACTGACTTACAATTTTAACCTCCAAAGTGTAATTATTTTTATAATAGATGTTAACGTGTTTGTGTGTGCATGTATATATGTGTGTTTGCGTGTGTGTGTGTGTGTGTATGTGTGGGCAAACAAGCATGCAAACGCAAAGCACCTGGTATTGGTAACAAAATGCACATTAGGTCAGAAAAATGCCTAAATATTGCATGCTTCCTGGACAGGGTTCGAACCTAAGGCATTTGTGACGCATATATAAATGCGAGTTCTTTGGCTACTAGACTTTCACAGTAAGCACACAGAAAGAACACAGAAGCACACAGAATACAGAATGTATATTATGTATATTTTAATGTATATATATATAAATTACGTGTCACGTTGTTTGTCCTCGATGGACTCCTAAACTACTTGACCGATTTTAATCAAATCTGCACACCGTGTGCAGTTTGATCCGACTTGAAAGATAGGATAGCTTACATTTGGACCTAAATTTTATTTCTTCAGGGCAGAACAACGTCTGCCGGGACAGCTAGTAGGTACATAAAAATAAATTGCTGTTCGTTAGTCTCGCTAGAACTCAAGACCGGCTGGACTGATTTGGCTAATTTTGGTTTTGAATTATTTGTGGAAGTCCAGAGAAGGTTTAAAAGGTGAGTAAATATGAAAAAAAGATGCTTGGAATATAGTAAAAAACAATTTCGCTTTCCCTTAGAAACTATTCGTACCTGTCAAACATTTGAAAGAAGGAAAGAAAATAATGTTTATTTAGAGTTATTTAAAATTATTGATTTGATCTTCGTTCCGTCGTTTAGATATAATTTAAATTTAAAAGTCGTCCAGAAACCAAATTAAATTTAAAGTGATTTTTTTTGGTTTTAAATGTCAAACGTTTGATGTTCATTCCGATTAAGTTTTGATCACATTTTAACTAAAGTTGAAACAGTCTGCAATTATCATTTAGCTTTTTTTATTTATTGATTCTGAGGCGTTACGAAGTTTGCCGGGTCAGCTAGTAATAAATAAAGAATAATCTATGGTTTTATTAATGGGAGTCAAAAAAGAGTGGAACATGAGCGAAATGGATTGGAACAGAACGGAATAGATCGGAATGGAATAGAACAAAACGAAGCGAAAAAGATACCAATATTTTTACATTTTCATTCTTTAAATTGATTTTTGGCAAAACTCATCAATCATTGAAAATAAACCTATAGACTCGTTTTCAACGAAATGTTTTTAAAATTTTCAAAATCATATATAAATCTGTTACTTTAAACAACACTTATTTTCATGAAGTCATCATGAATTGGCATAGAATTTAAGGATTGTAAGTATGTACTCTTAATAGACTTGTGAAGAATGATTATAGCTCAAATAGCTCAATTTGAGGATGCAGCAGCATTTATTGTCATCTTTTCCTAGTTTTTTTTTATTATATTTTATTTACATATATCGTATTAGTGTAGAGAGAGTTGGTCTGAAAGAGAGTGTCGGGGTGAAGGTAAGGAAAGGAATGCTCCGGTGGTTCGGGCATGTGAAAGAATGACTGAACAGATATACAATGCAAAAGTGGATGGATGCAGAAGTCGTGGAAGGCCACGATACACCTTCCATGATCAAATTGATCGTATACTAGCAGAAGGTGATGTCAGGAGCCTTAAGAACAGACGAGCGTGCATGACAAGAGCTATGAATGTCAAAGAAGCGAGTGAGGTGTGCAAGAATAAGCCTGAATAGCGCTCTGTTGTTCGTGCCTACCCCGCAAGGGAACTGGCGTGAAGCTATGTATGTATTAGTATAATTTTTATATTTTTATTAATATATGTATATTATGTATATATTTATAAGATACTGCTTCGGTAGTGAAAATAATGCAACATACCTCTGTTCATATCAAATTTTTTGTCCATTCAAAGGTTGTCCGGAAGAAATCGCTATTAGCGATAAGACCGCCTATTGTATTGTATTTTTTATTATTGCAGGAGTTCAGAAGACAGGCAGACGGCCCACTTGATGGAAAGCGGTTACCATCGCCTATGGACATTTGTAACACCAAAGGTGCTACAACACCGAAAGTGTTACAAATGCACTGCTGCTCTCTTAAGGGAGACTGGAACCTGGTCACTAAAGCCGGAACACAACACAAGGTTGTTATGGCGGCATACCCTAGACCAGGGGTGGTCGCCATCCAGTCGAGCAAGTACCCTACCACCCGGCTGTGGGTTGTTTTGTCGCCTCTTACGACAGGCCACCGGGCCGCAGGAAATTGTATTCTTTCTCTGTTCCTGCACGGATGAAATTTATTTATTTTTTAGTTATTTCTGTTAACTGTATCTTTTAAAACACAATAAGGCATATTCATTAATACTATTTAGTCTCTATTTCATAAGACACGTATTGTATATTTCAAATTAGCAACAATAGCTTTATTTCTATAATTCACACAACTGTATCGTACAGAGTTAATCAGACAATCAATTAAGCAGCTTCAAACGTTTTCTCATTCCCAATAAATAGGGAGAGTTGATTCAATTTGAGTACTTAGGAGCGTTTAATTGAAATTCAGACGCTATTGTTTGCTTGTAATTTTGCCTATGAATATAGAAATATTTAATGCCATTTATACGTTATTAAATGTCGAATTATATCCAGATTAGATATCTGGTTAAACAGCGTTTTCCAACGTGTGGGTCGTGACCCCCGAGAGGTCGTAATTTCTCTTTAAGGGGAGGTCGCGAAACCTCAGTGAATTGTTGCAAGATATCCACCACAGTAGTCATAAGAACCATAGAGTACATTAATATCACATAGACAATCGTCATAGATAATAATATTTTTAGTCGATTCGTTATATAACTCGATTTATAGTAAGTGTTTATCATACCATAGATAATAATATATTTTAATCGATTTATCAGATGGTTCGATTTATAATTAAATTACCATTTGGTACCAGTTAGTTCATTATATAAGCCCACTAAATTATCTAGACGATAATCAGCATCAGTAACTAATTTTTATAATTATTTTTGTGATCCTGGCAACACTATGATATAATTGCTATTTTTAACAATGATGCAATGGTATTATTTTGTAGTTGGTAGCCTTTTCGTATAAAAAGTTGTAGTAGCGTGTAGACAGTGTTCATTACTAAATGTGCAGTGTGAATCACATCAAAGGCTGAACAATAAAAAAGGGGAAACCCTGCACAAATATTTAATATTTGGTGCTTTTCTTACTCAAATCTCACCTTGCTGTTACAAAATAGAAAAACAAACAAAGTTAAAAAAATATATTTATATAGTTGGTGGTGCGATTAGCCGAGGCATATGATGTTTGATGGTAGTAGAGAAGGGAAATCCACGGCTGGCAGAATAAAGCGGCACTGACCTGCGGATCTCCGATCTTTGTACCTTTCGACTCGTTGGCCGTCTTCAGGAAGAGCGTCTGATCACTGGCACCAGCCACAAAGTCCACAAATCACCAATAGGAGCGGGTTACCAAATTAAAAATACGTTATAGCGTTATAATTAATGATGCGTGTGCGAGTTTCGTGTGATGGTAAACGAACTGAGGCGCCCGCTAGAACGATTCTATGCCAACAGGTGGCATCGCCTGTCTCTATCTAGCATGTGGATGTACGGAAAGAGGGGAAAGGATAGGAAATAAGGTGCCTAATTAGTATTTAACCTACAAAAATATATAAAACAAATTTTGTGAAGACGTTTTGATACGTAATTGATGTAAAAATACGTTTGTTTTGTTTTAAATACCTAATTATGAATTTATCCGATATCAAATTATAAAAATGTTGTACGGTTTTGTTGTTTGTAATAATATAATAAAATACAAGTTAGAAAGAACAAGGCATAGGGGTCGCGAAATATTTTGACATACTGTGGGAGATGGTGCTATGAAAAAGGTTGAAAACCACTGTAAGCGAATATTATCTATATGATCATCATGATCATAGATTGAGTATTAAACAAGGTATACGTTATACTAGTAATGACAGGTTTTCACTATAAAACTTAACTATAGAACCTTTTAAATCCGATAAGAATAGATAGCGCCACATATTGTTCTTTCCTACCTTTATGACGTTTTATTATTAAAAAATATTTTGAAAAAATCCGAATTTTACAATATTTAGGTTTTTTTAATATAAAATATTTCCGATTCGTTAACTTTTTCTAGTAGTGCAGTAAAAAATAATAAAGAGTACTAATCCAGTATTTAAAATTAACTCAATCAATATTGAGCATCGCCGGAAGGTAGCATCAAGTTTATCGGTTTTCTATTGGATATACTTCGGAGAGTGTGCTATGGAACTTTACAACATACTTCTTCCATCCTCTTTCTATCATCGGACAACCAGAAGCACCGGTTTGCACCATCGTTTCATGGTGGACATAATATTGGTTAGAACTAATCGCTTTGCCTCCACTTTTTTGTTGCGCACCGCAGTGAAGTTTAACAATTTGCCGGAACCTGTGTTCCCAGATTCATTTAAACCAGTGATCTTCAAGTCACGAGCGAATAGGCATCTACTAGGTGCTCCATCCTAGATCGCATCTTCATATAACATCAGGTAGGTAGGTATCTTCTATCAAACGCGAATCTATACCATGATAAGAAAAATCTGAACCTGTGTAACTGAGGCTGGAAAGTTAAGTAAACTCGTAATGGAGTCAAAGTTGTTACAAATTGGAGAAAAAACATCTAAAAATGGTTTGTGGCTCCATCGAGTTCACGCTGATTAGTCAAAGCCCCGGAATGTCAGCTGCCACGAAGTTTGAAATCACAATGTCATCGCAAAGTTAAAAGTTACCCACATTTCTGATTTGTCGAGTTCATTGAAATTTAATCCATCCTTCCCTCAGATTAATCACTCAAATCTCTGTTTGTCTTTTCACGACAATTTTTTTTTATTGAGGTGAAGTCCAATTTTAAAATCGCTCAGCGGGCTTTGAAGCGACCTATATAATAAAGCCAGGTACTTACTTGCGAGCCGTAACCGCCGTAGGCGTTTTTCTTTGGTGAAGCACAGCAGACAGGATGACAGTTCAACAGCAACACCAGAAGTGCTCTCAATGTGCTGCCGGCCTTGAAGGAGAAGCTGGAACCTAGCCACTAATGCCGGAACACAACTCAAAGTTATTATGGCGGCATACTCTAGACCAGGGGTGGTAGCCATCCAGTCGGGAAAATATTAGTGCAGATTATTAGGAACAACTAAAAAAACATACTTAAACCACATATATATATATATAAATCAATTGCTGTTCGTTAGTATCGCAAAAAACTGATTTGATTAATTTTGGTTTTGAATTATTTGTAGAAGTCCAGGGAAGGTTTAAAAGGTGAGTAAATATGAGAAAAATGCTTGGAATATAGTAAAAACAACAGTTTCGCTTTCCCTTAGAAACTATTCCTACGTGTCAAACATTTGATGTTCGTCCCGTCGTTTAGAAATCAAATTAAGTTTAAAAGTGAAGGTTTTTTTTCATTTTTTTGTTTTGAATGTCAAACGTTTGATGTTCGTTCCGGTTAAGTTTTGACAACATTTTTTACTAAAGTTGAAACATTCTGCAATTATCGTTCAGCTTTTTTATTTGTTAATTCTGAGGCGGTACGAAGTTTGCCGGGTCAGTTAGTAAACTTAAATTATTTCGTAAATTAAATTAAATTAAAGAATTGGGCAAAACTATTTAAGAAAAAGTAGTGTTTTCTGAGTGCGTTCTTAAATGTAGGCAATGTTTTGGCCTTTCTGACAGTAAAAGGCAGCGCATTTCAAAGTTTCACAGCCTGCACTGTAATCACAACTGTTGAAGTGAGTGTGTACAGGTGTCGTGAGTTTACGATACGTATGAGTGCGCCAATTATAATATTTTTCCTGTAGCATGGTGCGAGTGACAGGTGTTAATATATAATTACTAGGTAAGTGATTTTTATTTATATTATTCTGAATGATATCAGAGTAACATACTTATACATATGAAGATGATTTTCTGACTTAGATATCACATATGTAAATTTGTTTTTCTATAACACATATCGAGTATTGATTGTAGTTACTTTTCCTTCAATAAAGAAGCCTGTGGTGTTTGTTGTTGTTTTATTAATGGCCGGTTCCTACATCTTACCGAGCGTACATTTGCCTTACTATCGGTTCAATTTTGTCATAAGTTCCAAACAAGTAATGACAAAATTCAACTGAGGGTAAGGCTAGTGGATGAATAGTAAGATATAGGAAGTAGCCATTAAGTGAAGACACTTTGTTCATGTTTTCTTTATTAGTAGCCAACACATTACACTACACCAATGATCCCCAAACTTTTGTACCACAGACCCCCCTTATTAATTTTTACTGCATTCCTTGTCGGTTTAACCGTCTTAAAAAAAGGAGAAGCTATTTAATTCGTTGTCTAAATATATATTTTTTATAAATCAGTTCAGTCATAACTTTTTTTATTTCTGAACTGCTTTTGACAATTCTTTTTATTATATTATTTTATTTATAGAGATTAAAAAAAAATGCCATGACTTGCTTAAATGGAATTGACTATTGTGGACCCCTATTTGCAGCTCGCGGGCCCCCAGATTTGGTTTTTGCTGACGTGGACCCCTTTAAGTCCGATATGAACCACTTTGGGGATCTATGCACTACACTTAAGTTTTAGTTAAGTTATTTTTTTATTTTTTATTTTTTTATTGCAGGAGTTCAGCGGACAGGCAGACGGCCCACTTGATGGAAAGCGGTTACCATCGCCTATGGACATTTGCAACACCAAAGGTGCTACAAATGCGCTGCTGCTCTCATAAAGGAGACTAGAACCTGGTCACTAGGGCCGGAACACAACACAAGGTTGTTATGGCGGCATACTCTAGACCAGGGATGGTCGCCATCCAGTCGAGTAAAAATACCCTACCACCTGGCTGTGGGTTGTTTAGTCGCCTCTTACGACAGGCCGCCAGGCCGCAGGAAATTGTATTCTTTCTCCGTTCCTGCACGGATAAAACTTAGCTAGTTTTTTAGTCATGTTTGTAGTAGGTATTATAGAAATAAACAGTAGGTAATTGATATGTGAATTCTAGGCGGTAATTGGTAATACAAAGCTCTTAAAACTTAAATAAATACAGAAGTCTATATCATTGTAAATTAATAGAAATACTCTAGAAACAGAAATAACATTACTTAACTAGATTTGTTTATTCAGCGGAGTAATGGCAAGACAGCTCCAGTTTACAGTGTAAACTGGAAATGACACAGTTTAGCGTTATACAGTTAGGTAGTTACGCACAGATTTACTATCGAGAAATAAAGTGGTTAGTGCGTTTATAATTTACATCATTGGCTCTGTGCGGTTCTACGTAGAGCGTTTTGTTGACACTGTAACCTACTTTAGTCTACATCTATATATATAAAAATCAATTGCTGTTGGTTAGTCTCGCTAAAACTCGAGAACGGCTGGACTGATTTGGCTAATTTTGGTTTTGAATTATTTTTGGAAGTCAAGGGAAGGGAAAACCTTCACTTTTAAAGTTTATTTTTTTATTTTTTTGGTTTTGAATGTCAAACATTTGATGTTCGTTCCGGTTAAGTTTTGACCACATGTTTTACTAAAGTTGTAACATTCTGCAATTATCATTCAGCTTTTTATTTATTGATTCTGAGGCGGTAAGAAGTTTGCCGGGTCAGCTAGTAATATTACTAAAAATGACGCTCACAAATATATTGTAATCGAGATGCTACAAACAGCCACGAGTTGCTATCCATTTTCTATTAGTCGTAACATACAACTTCAACTTCTTCACCCTACTACAAGGGGTACAATTTCAATAATTCTTTCACGTTTAAGGCTGTCCAACTTTGGAATATATTGCCCGTTGCTGTCAGACAAGTAAAATCTATATTAACATTTAGGAAATACTATCTGTAATATAATGACATGTCATTTTATATAATTAGTATTATATTGCATATAGTACCTTTTTTTTTATATCAGGAGATCAGCAGACAGGCAAATGGCCCATTTGATGGAAAGCGGTTACCATCGCCTATGGACATTTGCAACACCAAAGGTGCTACAAATGCGCTGCTGCTCTCTTAAGGGAAACTGGAACCTGGACACTAATGCCGGAACACAACTCGAAGGTTGTTATGTCGACATACTTTAGACCAGGGGTGGTAGCCATCCAGTCGGGCAAATGTCCTACCACCTGGCCAATTATTTATTATGTTTAAATAGTTGCATTTTATTACTATATCTTGCATATGTATATGTGTATAATTTATGTGTGTATTTGTATATATAGTATAGTTATATATTTATTATTAAAATGTAAGTAATCGTACAATAATTATCTATACCACCATCTCCACGCCTAATCAGCAATATTCTTGCCACGGGTTATCTGTAAGAGATCGCTTTTTAGGCTTAAGATCGCTCTTTGCATACAATTAGAATAATACGTTAGTTCGTCAGTTTTCTGTAATGGTGTACAACAAAGTGTTATCTCTCTATCTATCTACAAGAAAGCACCAGTATTCCACCAATTACTGCTAGCATAACCACTACAAGCGAGAGCAAGTGTACAAAGTATGTCTTGACCTTCAAAAGCAAAAAATGCCACCAACACCCGACGACTGTAATTGACAGGTGTCTAGTACTAGTAGTTGTAAGACTGCTATGTTTTATATGTTCATTTTGTTTTGATAATTGTCATGTTCATCATACGAAACAAACAAAAATAAGGTTGATATTTATTTTTGTTTTAAAAATAATACGAAATAGCACACAAAAAAATTAGGTCATAGATCTATGAACAATTATCTTAATTTGACAAATTCCTCTGTTATATGTTATAAGTAAGGGGAAGCTGAAGCTACAGACACTTTATTTTGTTTATGGTTATTATGTACTTTATAGGAATTAGACATAATTTACCGCAACATTACAACGTCTTATAGTTCGGAGAGAAGATTAGGTGCAGATTGGTAATTACTGTGTTGGTTTATATTTATATTGAAAATATTGTTTAATTTAGGAGTATGGGACTTGACAAATTCTACGTGACACGTTATGACGCTTTTTAACTATAATACCGCCCTTTATGCAATTAGATAAAATTTTAGTCTGAAAAGATTTTGTATTGGTACATACATACATAACTTCACGCCAGTTCCCTTGCGGGGTAGGCACGAACAACAGAGCGCCATTTAGGCTTATTCTTACACACCTCACTTGCTTCTTTGACATTCATAACTCTTGTCATGCACGCTCGTCTGTTCTTAAGGCTCCTGACATCACCTTCTGCTAGTACACGATCAATTTGATCATGGAAGGTGTGTCGTGGCCTTCCACGACTTCTGCATCCATCCACTTTTGCATTGTATATCTGTTTAGTCATTCTTTCATCATGCATTCTTTCCACATGCCCGAATCACCGGAACATTCCTTTCCTTACCTTCACCCCGACACTCTCTTTCAGACCAACTCTCTCTCTTACTTCGGTATTACGAACGCGGTCCGCGAGCGTCACTCCGCAGATTTTGCGCAGTGCTCGCATCTCGACCGCGTTTACTCTACTTTCATGCTTTTTTTTCCATACCCAACTCTGGCTTCCATACGCGAGCGTAGGTACCAGCACCGCGTTGTGTATGGCAAGCTGGGCCTTCTGGCTGAGGCTGATTTTGTATTGGTGTAGATTAAATATTTGTCTATTTATGAACATATCATTTATTACATGATATGTAAATTTTCCGGGACCAGTAAAACATGAGAAAGAGATGGATAGTGCTATGGAAGATGGATACTAGGAATTTTAAAAGACCACTAAAGAATACTCTGAAAAGATTCGAAAACCTACATGTTTAGATTGCGCCTCATGTGCCTTGTCACTGTTTGATCTTTAATCGTTTAAGACATATTTTTTTACGGAATAAAGCAAAAATTAAGTCTTAATAAGCAACCTGTGCAGTTCGAAAACACTTAGGTACTGTGTTTTTGAACGTGTACATTTATTGTTTTGCTAGATATTTGCTGACGTATTATGTTTGCCAAACATTGTGTAAATTGTATCAAAATATTGCTCATAGTAAGTTTAATAAATAATGTTTTAATGACATGTAGTTGAAAATCATGACTTGTGCTGTGTATAAATTTATTTGGAATTTTTTTAAGATTTTTGACTGATCTAAAAAAAAAATAAGAAGAAGAATATATCGTTACGAAGCTTGTCAGTTATGTTTTTATTGGGCAATTGCAATTACTTGTATTCTTCTTCCACAGCTGTGTGTTTCTTATTTTTATTTTTTTAATGCATTAATTCAGCAGACAGGCAGACGGCCCACCTAGGTAAGCGGTTATCATCGCCTATGGACATTTGCAACACCAAAGGCGTTACAAATGCGCTGCTGCACTGTGTAGCGTTGAAACAATCTACACTACATTATCAAACAACGCTGCCTTGGAACGCATGGTTTACTGTAAAATAAATAAACTGCGGCACAGTAAAAGGAAGTGGGGTTACGCTTTTTGCTTTTCCATTTCCGACAACTTGTTAAAACAAATTGTTTTGTTTCGGTTTTTGTTTGTGCAAAGAGTCTTAAGTGTATGTCAATATTGTTAAATGGTATTGTCGTCTAAACATCATTCTAAACGATGCTTTCAATTCGGGGCCTTCGTTCCATTTTATCTTGATTATTCTTTTAATTTTTTTTTATTGCAGGAGTGCAGCAGACAGGCAGACGGTCCACTTTATAGAAAGCGGTTACCATCGCCTATAGACATTTACAACACCAAAGGTGGTACAAATGCGCTGCTGCTCTCTTAAGGGTCACTGGAACCTGGTCACTAATGCCGGAACACAACTCAAGGTTGTTATGGCGACATGCTTTAGATCAGGGGTGGTAGCCATCTAGTCGGGCAAATGCCCTGCCACCTGGCTGTGGGTTGTTTAGTCGCCTCTTGCAACAGGCCGCCCGGCCGCAGGAAATTATATTCTTTCTCCGTTCCTGCACGGATAAAAATAATTATTTTTACTAGACATATAAATCTTTACTCCGAGCACATCGCCAATTTTTGATTTAAATTTAATAATTGATTATCTGTGCCCGCGACTTCGTCGATAACGGCATTATTTTTAACGCTTTAAATAAGACGCAATCGTCATTATGTTTTAACAATTTAAAAGCGGCATTTTATTTGATTTTTATTTAGACGTTTCTTTTCAATCTTTCTTTTCTACTCTATATAGATGTGCACTCCCCTGACCCGCCCGCCGGAGCACACCTTCTCCGCGCGCTGCATACCGCCGACGCCCATAGCTCGCACAGTTAGCAGCTAGGCGTCGGACGGAACGTGGGATATAGAAACGGCCTTGGAGGCCGGAAATCCTGAATTGCTTCATTCGCTTCACATTGTTCACATATAAAGCACCAGTAGACACTACTTTGCTCTCTGCTATTCATCTCTGTATTGATATTTGTAACGCCAATAATAAATCATAGAGTCCACATCGAGTTTTGTTTGAAAGAAGCAACTGCCACCAATAATAGATGTATGTAGAAGACCGCTGCGCAAATAAATCGCTGCATTAATTAGAAGCGGCGGTAACAATATAGCCAGCAACACTTTCTTTTATCTGTTTTTGTCAATTTATCTATTAATATTTGCAATCCAATTTATTTTTTAATTAAAGCAAAGTAATCAAACAAAAAAATCTAATCAACAGGGCCGCTGAAAAATTCAATAGTACGAGCTACATTTTAATTTTGTCAAACGCCTTTGTTTGGGCTCTCGATGAAAGCCCAAGAGAAAATATAGATGCGTAACAGTTGGGAATGGCATATGAGTTTAGATATTTTTCGAATAAACATATATACATAATACACGTGTACTCATAATTAACGCACACATAATAAACGTATATACCTATACATAATAAACGACATGATCAAATTGATCGTGTACTAGCAGAAGGTGATGTCAGGAGCCTTAAGAACAGACGAGCTTGCATGACAAGAGTTATGAATGTCAAAGAGGCAAGTGAGGTGTGTAAGAATAAGCCTAAATGGCACTCTGTTGTTCGTGCCTACCCCGCAAGGGAACTGGCGTGAAGCTATGTATGTATGTATGTATGTATAATAAACGACCATTCTACTTTTCGATTAGCTGCGAGCCTTCGCTTGGGGGCTCCATGTTGTGTACCCCATCGTTGCCAGTGTGGGAGTATGGCGGACCCGTGTGGACACCACGGATTAGCATGTTTACATAGTGTTGGTCGACGATCTCGCCATGCCAACATTATCCGCCGGGCTCTTGTCAGCGTCGGCGTACCGGCCGTATTAGAACCTAATGGCTTGGTACGCGACGATGTCAAGAGGCCGGATGGTACGTCACTTATTCCTTGGAAGATGGGACGGCTGCTTGTCTGGGACGCGACATGTGTAGACACTCTAACCCCGTCACATCTTCCAATGACTGAGTTAGAGGCTGGCAACGCTGCTTCAAAAGCTGAAGCTCTCAAACGGCGCAAATATGGAACCTTAGGAAAGGGTTACATATTTGTGCCGTTTGGTGTTGAAACATTAGGTCCGTGGGTCCGTCGGCAAAGAGTTTCTTCAAAGAGATTTGCAAGAAACTCTTTGATGCCACCCGTGATCAGAAGGCTGGCTATATATTTCGCCCAACAAATAAGCATCGCCATACAGCGCGGCAATGCAGCCAGCCTTCTGGGCACGCTCCCATCTGGCAGCGATTTGTTACACAGTCTATAATCGCTTGTACTTTATAACTTAGTTTATTTTAGTTTTTAGAAGTCGGTTAAATGTAAACTCACATGTCTATTTAAATAAACGTATACACATAAGTCGTGGAAGGCTACGACACACCTTCCGTGATCAAATTGATCGTGTACTAGCAGAAGGTGATGTCAGGAGCCTTAAGAACAGACGAGCGTGCATGACAAGAGTTATGAATGTCAAAGAAGCAAGTGAGGTGTGTAAGAATAGTCACACATATTCCGGGATAAAAGTAAACTATTGGATATTTTACTTTTAAGTTAGATATTTCCATTAAAAGCAAGCAATATTTCTATTAAAGCAAAAAGGTCGCAATTACATTAATTATTTCATAGAACATTAAATTTTTTACACTAATAACATTTTTTTTATTGCAGGAGTTCAGCAGACAGGTGGTAGGGCATTTGCCCGACTGGATGTGGCTACCACCCCTGCTCTAAAGTATGTGTTCCGGCATTAGTGACCAGGTTCCAGTGATCCTTAAGAGAGCAGCGGCGCATTTGTGGCAACTCTGGTGTTGCAAATGTCCATAGGCGATGTTAACCGCTTTCCATCGAGTGGGCCGTCTGCCTGTCTTTTTTATTTTTTATTGCAGGAGTTCAGCAGACAGGCAGACGGCCCACTTAATGGAAAGCGGCTACCATCACCTATGGACATTTGCATCACCAGAGTTGCCACAAATGCGCCGCTGCTCTCTTAAGGATCACTGGAACCTGGTCACTAATGCCGGAACACATACTTTAGAGCAGGGGTGGTAGCCACATCCAGTCGGGCAAATGCCCTACCACCTGTCTGCTGAACTCCTGCAATAAAAAAAATGTTATTAGTGTAAAAAATTTAATGTTCTATGAAATAATTAATGTAATTGCGACCTTTTTGCTTTAATAGAAATATTGCTTGCTTTTAATGGAAATATCTAACTTAAAAGTAAAATATCCTATAGTTTACTTTTTATCCCGGAATATGTGTGACTCCCGTGGGATAACACATTAACGCAAGCGACGCCGCGGGAAAAATCTAGTAAAACAAAACGTTCATTAATGACATGAAGTAACTTAAATTAATAATATTAAATATAAATTTGTCGCAATACAAAAAAAATGTATGCTCCTATGTGAGCAAAACATATGTACACTATGACATATATGGCAACTCTTTAACCATGTTTTGAACAAATAAATTTGATTTGAAAAGGAAATTACAATAATAATAACTGCTAATATATACAGTTAGATAAATATGTTTATCTTAGTATATAACAAATTCAAAATATTGTTACGACCTACACGCCGACAAAAGTTGATTCACATCTGCATTTTTTTTTTATTGCAGGAGTTCAGCAGACAGACAGACGGCCCGTTTGATGAAAAGCGGTTACCATCGCCTATGGATATTTGCAACACCAAAGGTGCTACAAATACGCTGCTGCTCTCTTAAGGGAGACTGGAACCTGGTCACTAATGCCGGAACACAACTCAAGGTTGTTATAGTGACATACTTTAGACCAGGGGTGGTAGCCATCCAGTCGGGCAAATGCCCTACCACCTGGATGAGGGTTGTTTAGTCGCCTCTTACGACAGGCCGCCCGGCCGCAGGAAATTGTATTCTTTCTCCGTTCCTGCACGGATAAAATAGAAGCATACCATACCATAAAAGCACACTATTACCTTTCCGCATTTGGACTTCTTTTGTTTACTTTGTGTTTAAAATTTGTGATTAGAAAACAGCCCATTTTGTATTGTAATCTTTTATGGCACTCATTAGCCAGGTTTGTCGAACTGATGCCAAGAAATTAGGTCTACGCGGTCGGGCAGATACTTTGTATCGGTGCAGTAGCGATAACCAGCCGCGAGGCAAAACTTGTGTAGATTCGGTAATCTATTTAGTGACGGACTTTGCGCGTGTGATTGAATAGTGCATTATGTGTGCACTGGTTGTGTTCAGTTATATTTGTACCTGTATTATACGTGTTTGTATAGTTCTAATAAATTCTATAGTAATTCCAACGGTATTTTAATTCGAGTCCCGCACCTCGTAACAATATCCTACTGATACTTATAAATATAGCAATATAATAGACAGAGTAGAAAAGATTAATCAATTTTAAATAAAACAAACGTATCTTTTCTATTATATCTAAGTCTTTATACATTAATACATAAGAAAGACATTACTCATATAAAAATAAATACATTATAAAAATAAATAACGACTAACAAATTACACAATGACACTTCCACGAAATCTATATCCTCGTTTCTTTTGTTTTGAAGGAACTTGCAATTGCATGTAGAAAAAAAATCAAAACTACCCGCAATTTTAGTATTTGTGCTTTCTATCTCATTACAAATTACGACTTATGTTCTCATAGTTTAAGTGAATTGTATATTTTTAATATGAGAATTAAAGTTCTTTCACTCGATGTATTATTACATTAATACTGTATACATCCATCATCATTAGCTTCTGTCGAATGTTTGACTTCGCCAGTATGATGAATGCCACTTTATTGACTTTAGCCAAGTTAATTAGCAGTTTCAGTTTGTCTTTCCCTATTTCAACTAAGTTATATGAGAATTGTTGTTATTGGGAAAATCCTGGCAATATCGTTAAAAGCTATTTGTTAATTTACAAGTCTATTTAGGACGTGAATTGAGGCAAATAAACAATTACTAAAATATAATATTTTCTTAAGTTTTCGCGACTTGTATACATAACGACTTGTATATATTGTTTACAAGCTTGATTGTGAGTGTGGATTGTCATACATTGGGCAAACAAAGAGGAGCATAAAAACACGAGTAAAAGAACACATTGCTGACATGAAACACACAAGGTCTACGAAGTCTGCGATCAGTGAACACACGCTGGATAAACCCAACCACTACATCAGATTCGATAACCCACAAATCCTCGCGAAAGAGAATCGTTTCATACCTAGAATGATGCGTGAGGCTATTGAAATCAAAAAACACCCAAATTTCAATAGAGAAGATGGTTGGCAAGTACCACCTGTTTGGGATCCAATTATCAAAACTATTAAGACCCAAACCCAGCAAAAACCAGCTGCCAGACCTCAAGACACTGTGAGCTCTTTCTGCGTACAACGGAACACAAACCAACTTGACTGATAATTACTTTTATTTTTCCTTCCACCCATTTTAATATTATATAAAATTATTAGAGCTAGGCATGTTTGTTGAAGAGTTTCTTGCGCCGCTTTTTCTCTTCAAGCCATAACATGTTGCGAAGCGGTAGTAAATTAGATTAGGCTCCCATACAGTAAATAATAACCATAAACAAAATTAAAATTAAATGATTAAAATTAATAAGTTGGCGGTAGTCTAAATAAAACTTTAACAATACTCGTTGACACTTGACATCTTTGTCTTCCGTGATCACGGCCACTGAAAAGTGGCCGAAACGTCGGAAAAACCAAAATCAAATAAAATTACCGCGCTTAAAACCGTTAAAACGTAGTTTTATTAAATTACTAAAATAGTCAATAAGGGGCCACCCACAAATTACGTCACACCGATTTCATGGTCTTTGGACCCCTCCCACGTCCTTAACACAGCTGGTCACATTCGTGATACTCCTCCCTCCATATTCAAATTCAAAAGTTTTTATTCAAAATAAGTTCCACTGAATGACACTTTTTGAGGGTCAATATATATAAGTTAAAATTTAATCGCGTTCGTAATACCGAAGTAAGAAAGAGAGTTGGTCTGAAAGAGAGTGTCGGGGTGAAGGTGGAAAAAATGCATGATGAAAGAATGACTAAACAGATATACAATGCAAAAGTGGATGGATGCAGAAGTCGTGGCAGGCCACGACATACCTTCCATGATCAAATAGATCGTGTACCAGCAGAAGGTGATGCCAGGAGCCTTAAGAACAGACGAGCGTGCATGACAAGAGCTATGAATGTCAAAGAAGCAAGTGAGGTGTGTAAGAATAAGTCTGAATGGCGCTCTGTTGTTCGTGCCTACCCCGCAAGGGAACTGGCGTGAACTTATGTATGTATGTATTATTATATATTTTATTTATTATACATAGTATTGACATTCTATAAAAAAAATATCTGTAAAAAATAATACGGTTGTATAAAATTAATGAAAGTGTTTTATTATTATTGGGACACTTAATTAAATTAAATATTATTTATATTATCCGTGCAGGAACGGAGAAAGAATAAAATTTCCTGCGGCCGGGCGGCCTGTCGTAAGAGGCGACATAACAACCCACAGCCAGGTGGTAGGATATTTGCCCGACTGGATTGCTACCACCCCTGGTCTAGAATATGCCGCCATAACAACCTTGTGTTGTGTTCCGGCATTAGTGACCAGGTTCCAGTCTCCTTTAAGAGAGCAGCAGCGCATTTTTAGCACCTTCGGTGTTGCAAATGTCCATATGCGATGGTAACCGCTTTCCATTAAGTGTGCCTGTCTGCTGAACTCCTGCAATAAAAAAAATAACACTGCAGTACTCTAAGACACTTCTAACTAAACAATTGTACAGCAATGTCTTCGAGTTTTGTCAAACCTTCAACGCCTTAAATATTTTGCTATTTCTTAAGACAAAGCCCTGCAGTGGGACCTTTACGGGCTGTTATTATTATATATTTTATTTATTATACATAGTATTGACATTCTATAAAAAAAATATCTGTAAAAAATAATACGCTTGTATAAAATTAATGAAAGTGTTTTCTTATTATTAGTATACTTAGGGCCGCTTGCATAAGGTTGCTTAAATTTATTTAAGAAACACAAAACGGGTTTAACACCCTTAAATATATTTAGCGTGTTGCACAACGCAAAATATGCCGCTAAATACGTTTAAAGAACTGTCAATACGTTTTGTGTAAAACGTATTTAGGCAGTTTAATATAATTAACTAATTTTATTTAAAGGCGATCGTTATGCAAGCGGCCCTTAATTAATTAAAATAAGTAAATTAACCTATGACATAATTATTAATTGTAATTATGCAGGTAACAAAGGTTATTGTACGTTCTCATTGGACCAAATGTTGCTTCTTCTTCTTTTTTATTCTATTCATACCACCTTTATGTACACAGTTTCACAATACAGTATTCTATTCTATTCTAAAGATATTTGGTTAAGGTGAATTTGATTTCAGGGTGGACCCAAAATAGGCATTGTTCTTTGCGAAAGTGGCGCCCCTATTGTTATCTATTTTATTTTGCCAACCTGTACGCATACTGTGCTTAAATAAACAGACACCCACCACCGTTATTAAACGCCATATTAAAACTGGACTCGTTAGCTTTTATTACGATCTTTTAGAGGATGGTTTCTGTACATCTTTTAAGGACTATAAACGTTTAATGCACTTTTAACTGTCAGGAAACTGTACAAAACTTGGGAACGTTCTTAAACGTTTTAGTGCCTGGTATTTCGATCTGAGATATAAAGCGGATGAGATCCTGAGGGATGATGATTGCTCTTTTGAATCGTCTACTGTCGTATTCCTTCTTTTAATCTAGTTTCGTTTCACATTGCTTGCTCAATAGTTCACTGGAATCAAAGTCAAATCAAAATTAATTTATTGTCAAAAAAAGTTGTGTGTGTGTCAGTTCACACGGAGTAGAAGTGAAACTTCAGAGAATATACTCAGAGATAATTCTTCTCTAACTTTTATTAATATAAATATGATTCCATTAGCCCACATTCGTTAACATATTATTATTCAAAATAAACTTCTTGTACCGCCGGGGTACCTACCGTCCTAGAACCGAACGGCCTGTGCCGCGACGATGGCAGGAGACCCGATGGTATGTCATTGGTGCCCTGGAAGATGGGTCGACCCTTAGTATGGGACGCGTCTTGCGTCGATACTTTGGCAGCGTCCCATCTTCCAGCTACTAGCATGTCTGCCGGTACAGCTGCTGCACAACAGGAGGCCCTAAAACGCCGCAAATACTCGGCCATCGGAAATGGCTACATATTTGCGGCTTTTGGGGTCGAGACCCTGGGACCATGGGGGCCTGAGGCGCACAAGCTTTATCGGGACATAGTCAAACGTCTGGTGGATGTCTCACGTGACCAAAAGACTGGTTTATACCTCGGACAACGCATCAGCATTGCCATTCAGAGAGGCAATGTGGCCAGTCTTTTGGGCACGTTTCCGACTGACAGCGGTCTAGAACTAGATTCTCACTATTTTAGTCTAAAAAATATTATTATCAGTTTTATTTCGGTCCAAATTGGATCTATGTTTAATCATCGATCTTATTGTGATCTGAGCTGCACAGTGTAAAACTCGTATCTCATTCTCTCGCAGGCTTATTCCTATAGATTCATGTGTTTGTCTCTTTTTAGTTTTTTGTTTTATTGCAGGCAATCAGCAGACAGGCAGATGGCCCACTTGATGGAAAGCGGTTACTATCGCCTATGGACATTTGTAATACCAAAGATGTTACAAAAGCGCTGCTGCTCTCTTAAGGGAGATTGGAACCTGGTCACTAATGCCGGAAAACAACTCAAGGTTGTTATGGCGACATACTTTAGACCAGGGGTGGTAGCCATCCAGTCGGGTAAATGCCCTACCACCTGGCAAACAACTTGTCATTCTTTCATCTCTTTCAAACACCATAACTCTCGTCTTTTTCACATTAATTTTCATACAAGACTCAATCTCAAGACTTGGTTTGTCAGTCTTTTTTCATTTATTCCCTCTAGATGTCCAAACCACCATGTAATATAAAACGGAAAACTGAGGCCGATCCCAGACACCCAGACCACAGCAAATTAGGTTCCTTTACGAAAACCAGACATATCAATTAGATTGCTAAACACCTAATCTTAAATCCGACTTTTATATTCGAAACCTCACAAAGTTCCGAGTAATAACTAGTCATTAATAATGTAGTATTACCTCGGTTTCAAAGGTTCCGTACAAATCCTCCTGCATACATATTAAATCACCCTGCCTCGGCCACGTAGACCTGTCGCTTTGATACCGACCTTTACTTTAATCTAATTTTCTTTTATAGTTCGTGGAAGTAATTACTAATATATAGAACTTGCATTCAGGTTACGTCAAGTAGATTTTTATTACAAGCTTTTATTTCACTTGCAATGTTTGTTTTATTTTTTTATTTATTTTTTAGCTCCTTTATCCTCAGGCGAACGAGATATGCCCGAGTGAATACTACTTTTATTTTTACTTTATTTTCTTTACAATTTTGACTTATTTATTTCTATTTATATATTCTAAGTACACAAATAATTTTTACAACGTGGGGGTTGGACTATGTTGGTTTGGGTTGGAAGGGATTCCCAGGCGACCGAGGCCCTGATCCGCTCTTGGCAGAGGGACCTGGGGTCCCCAGAAGCTGGAATCGTGACGGTGGAGGCAATCCGGCCCCACCTGGCTCGTTGGGTCTCGCGGAAATGCGGGACCTTGACGTTCAGGATGGTGCAGATACTTACCGGGCACGGTTGCTTTGGTAAGTATCTGCACCAAATTGTTGGGCGGGAACCTTCCCCGTCTTGCCACGAGTGCGGCGCACTCCAAGACACGGCGTTTCATACGCTCGTGGAGTGCGCCGCTTGGGGACCCCAAAGGGCCCTCTTAGAGAACGTCGTTGGCCCTGTGAGCTCGCTTCGTAGCATGGTCGAAGCGATGCTCCAGGGTCAACAATCTTGGCTTGCGGTCTCCTCCTTCTGCGAATCCGTCATGTCGCAGAAGGAGGCCGCTGAAAGAGCGAGGGAGGAGGACGCGTACGCGGACCCCATCCGCAGGAGGCGGACCGGCGGTCGCAGGCGCCGCTACGCGCATCTTCTCCTCCCATAATTACCGTCACAGGGGGCCGCTGTCACGGGGGCGACAGCGGACTTCCCCCCCCTGCTGTACGAAGTGGGTCACTCTGCTCCCCGGGGTGACCCAGTTACAGCGTGTAGGGGCGTCATGGTGCAGTTACTCTGTACAAGATCCCATGACGCCCCGTAAAAGCGCTATAAATGGGGCGCAGGTTGGGTTGGAAGGGATTGGAAGTTGATATAAGGGTATTTAGGGACTTAGGTTTGGTATTTGGGAGGAGGAGGGGAGGGGGGGGGGAGTAAGGGTTGTACCAGATAATTATTTATTATTTCTTACATATGCTACCTATTTTAGTTACAATTTTGTATATATCTATGATTTACAAAAACTTTTTTCCAATTCTTCTAGATATTTAAGTATATATGTATGTATGTATGTATATATATATATATATATATATATATATATATATATATATATATATATATATATATATATATATATATAATTATATGCCGACAATTTTGTTATTTTATTGTACCAAAACTTATATTACTATTGTTTACAATTCTATATAGATATTATATATATTATATTGTAGGGACACAGTGTTGTATTTTACATTTTATGTTTACATGTTTCTATATATATGTATTTAGACATAATTTTATTTTTATTATCCAACTTATATATGTGTTGAAAAGACGCACAGGGTACTTTTATCCTAATACTTTGTAGTAGGTTCCTAGTATATGTTACCTTATATTTATTTTATATTTCTTACTACTTACTATATATATTGTTATTTATTACAGTTTTTTGCGACGCTGTTAGTAAAATATACCACAGTATATTACCTCAGTGTCTATTTATATACATATGTGTTTTACCATTTAACTATTGCTGGCCAATATATATTACTATCTGCAATGTTTGTTAGTTAATGGTCGAATCTTGCACTATATGAGTTGTATCCTGGGGAAGTGTTACCATCTGCTAATAATGCCGTTGAGAGGAGGGCGTGTCTTGTTCCGCGCGCGCTCACCTCTCCTCTCGTAGGGCGAGCTTCAAACAGCCCCCCGCTGGATTAGAGCCCGATGACGACGTGGTCTATGCTTCCCCCGGCAGTGGATGTGACTGGATGTTTCTCGTAGCCCTGACATAAGGCTCAGGAAGGAACACCGAGGGGTTTTAGTGGGTGTCCCTGACCGTGGCGTGCCAATAGCACTTCGTGCCTTACGTGCTAGAGCCATCCTAACGTGGCGAATCGCATACTACCCATGGCCTTTTTTCCACGATGGATAGTCATCAAACGGATTTCCGTAACGGGTCGTTGTAGGAGTAAAATGATACGTGAAAGAAAGGAACACGGAAAGTTTCAGTGCGTATTCCGATCTATGACAACATATCATCATCAGGATAGGACCACACTGGCGAGTCCTACATACCCTCAATGTGATCCCCATATGATATTTCCGTAAATGGATTTCACATCGCCAGAAAAAGGTCAAATCTTGCACTACGCGGAGTTGGCGATGATAATTTCCAGCGGCTCTGATTATAGGCGAAAGGAAGTGACAAGGGAAGTTTTAGTGCGTATTCCGATCTATGACAACTTATCATCATCAGGATAGGACCACACCGGCGAGTCCCACATGCCCTCAACGTGATCCCCATATGATATGTCCGTAAATGGATTTCACATCGCCAGAAAAAGGTCAAATCTTGCACTACGCGGAGTTGTCGATGATAATTTCCAGCGGCTCTGACTATAGGCGAAAGGAAGGGACAAGGGAAGTTTTAGTGCGTATTCCGGTCTATAGGAATCTATCTCTTCCAAGGTAGGACCAAGGCGGCGAGACTCAAACGCCCTTGCCGTAATCGCCAAATGGTGATGTCAGCAAAAAGATTCTTCTTGTAAAATCGGACAAATTTTGCAAGAGGAATTAGAACCAGTTTTTTTAATCTTACAACTTTGCAATTTTGCAAGCTTATTCAGTCTTGAAGGCAATTCACGAATATTTATGTTTTAGCTGATGGTTGTTTGATTTTAAAATAAAAATAATGTTTTAGATTTATAGTGAAAATGTAACACACGTCTAGCGAAAACTAGAAAATTAATAAATAAATAAATTGATATTACAAAAATCTTTAAGCGAAAAAAAGCATTCTTTTTTAATTGCTCTAAAACAAAAATATATAATTGAGGTACATCAAACACACGATTTTGAGACGTCTTTAATAGAATAGTTATAGTTATGTATTTTTTTCATTGCAGGAGTTCAGCAAACAGGCAGACGGCCCACTTGATGGAAAGCGGTTACCATCGCTTATGGACGTTTGCAACACCAAAGGTGCTACAAATGCGCTGCTTTCTGTTATAATTCAAGTTTCTTTTTTGTTTTTAGAGCATTTCAATAAAAAAATGCTCATCTGGACTGAACAAGTAAAGAATATTGCAAAGTTCCAAATTGCAAGATTCGACCTAGATTGACTAACAAACCTTGCAAGTCAAAATAGAAGCTTGTAAAATACTACGTAGAAAAATATAAAGGAAAATTAGGCCAAACATTTCTTTAAATTTGAATGATAAGATGATATTTCAGGTGTCCTAGGAGCCATTAGGTACATTAGGGTATCTCTGAAATATTTTCAACAGACGGTAAATAGATGTGAAATATTAGGGTTGGACACTGCCAGTATTTAAATTTTATTTCACATTTTTTTTATTGTTGAAGCACTGCAGACAGGCTAACGGCCCAACTATGATGGAAAATGGTTACCGTCGCCTAGGGTCATTTGCAATACCAGAGGTGCTGCTAATGTGCTGCATAGTTGTTATCGCGGCATACTCTAGAGAAGGGGTGGTAGCCATCCAGTCGGACAAATGCCCTACCACCTGGCTCTGGGTTCTTTTGTCGCCTCTTACGACAGGCCGACAGGCAGGAGATAAATGTAAATAAGCAATGTTCAGCATTCCGTAGCTATTGTGGCAAAAAATTACATAGTTTTTAATTTCCTGAAATCATAATAAAACTACCTTTTACCGGTTTTAAGTGCGGTAATCTTATTTGATTTTTGGTTTTTCCGACGTTTCGGCCACTTTTCAGTGGCCGTGATCACGGAAGACGAAGATGTCAAGTGTCAACGAGTATTGTTAAAGTTTTATTTAGCCTGCCGCCAACTTGTTAATTTTAATTATTTAATTTTAATTTTGTTTATGGTTGTTATTTACTCTATGGGAGCCTAATCTCATTTACTACCGTTTCGCAATATGTTATGGCTTGAAGAGAAGAAGCGGCGCAAGAAACTCTTCAGCAAACATGCCTAGCTCTAATAATTTTATATAATGTTAAAATGGGTGGAAGGAAAAAATAATTATCAGTCAGTAGTTTTTTTTTTATTTGATTTTATTTTTATTATTTAGTTTTAATGTTGTTTATGGTTATTATTTACGCTATGGCCGAAACGTCGGTATAATAAAAATAAATTAAATGACCGCGCTAAAAACCGTTAAATATATTTCTAATTATGTGTGTGCCTATCATTAGCGAGAATGAAAGAAAATACCTGACAAACTTTTTTTTATTTTTTTATTGCTGGAGTTCAGCAGACAGGCAGACGCCCCACTCGATGGAAAGCGGTTACCATCGCCTATGGACATTTGCAACACCAAAGGTGCTACAAATGCGCTGCTGCTCTCTTTAGGGAAACTGGAACCTGGTCACTAATGCCGGAACACAACTCAAGGTTGTTATGGCGACATACTTTAGACCAGGGGTGGTAGCCATCCAGTCGGGCAAATACCCTACCACCTGGTT
Organism: Dendrolimus kikuchii; assembly: GCA_019925095.2. NCBI lineage: Eukaryota > Metazoa > Arthropoda > Insecta > Lepidoptera > Lasiocampidae > Dendrolimus > Dendrolimus kikuchii. Next base: position 3,767,051 of record CM034410.1, on the reverse strand, counting down.
GTGGGTTGTTTTGTCGCCTCTTACGATAGGCCGCCCGGCCGCAGGAAATTGTATTCTTTCTCCGTTCCTGCACGGATAAAACTATTGCTTCAATACTAACTTGATACACGCGAATTGCAAGTATCTTACGCCGATTATTCGGCGTGGCCCAATACTCGGTATTCGGCCACACCACTATTCGTGTCATCTCTATTCACGACCATGAACAATTAGAAACTTAGTTTTAACGGACGACTAGCAAGATTCTTTTTGAAACAGTTATCATATAAATTCTTCAAGGCCGGCAGCGTGTTGGTGACATCTCTGGTGTTTCAAACGTCCATAGCGGGAACCGCATTCCATCACGAGGGCCGTCTGTCTGTCTGCTGTATTCCAGCTATGAAAGAACATCCGTGCAGGAACGGAGAAAGAATACAATTTCCTGCGGCCGGGCGGCCTGTCGTAAGAGGCGACTTAACAACCCACAGCCAGGTAGGGCATTTGCCCGACTGGATGACTACCACCCCTGGTCTAGGGTATGTCGCCATAGTCTCCCTTAAGAGAGCAGCAGCGCATTTGTAGCACCTTTGGTGTTGCAAATGTCCATAGGCGATGCTAATCGCTTTCCATCAAGTGGGCCATCTGCCTGTCTGCTGAACTCTTGCAATAAAAATAAAAAAAGAACAATTGTTCTATTTGAAACAATATCACGTGTAATTTTTATTACGTTGCTTGTATATTAAAATATTCACGTGGACTATATATTACGTTTATTCATAAAGTAACTGCAGAGGGCTGAAACATTATAATGAAATCTTGTTTCGCCTGAAATATTAAGTGAGCTCGGCTAGTTTTGCGTAGTTTATGTTGCGGTATATAAAACACGCTATTGCGTAAATTAGTGTCAGAGTCTATCTATGTTACAAAATTGTGAAAGTGTAGTTCTTTTGTTTCTTACATTATTTGTTTTTGTCTGTTCGTGATGTGCGTAAAAACTACCGCACCGATTTCGATGCGGTTTTCGATGATCAATAGTAATAATAATCGGCAGACAAACACACACATTGTATATCCGAAAATTAAGCAAGTTACGCTTGTGTTATGGATAATATACAACGGACTACTCTGGGGCCGATCCCAGACACCCAGACCATAGTAAATAAGGGAGAAAATACGTTTCCGAAATTTACTATACCAGGAATCGAACCCGGAACCTCTGCGTTGCAGTGAGGTACGCCGGCAAAGGCTTAGCCCGCTCAACCACAGAGGCCGTCTATAGATTGTAGTAATAGTACTAATAGTAGATTGCCGGACTTCAAATCTGCGGTACTTTATGTCCCGATAATTCCACGGGATTCTTGGAGAGGTTTCAAGTGGCCAGGTGGAAATGAAATTGATTCCGATGCGAAATTTTCACTGATGAATAAAATAATAAAAAAAGTCGTGGTAGCGTAATGGCTAGCGCACGCCTCCCGGAATCAAAATCGATCCTGGCCGGTACGCTTGCACCACTTAGGCAGTTTTCTGACCTACAGTTACCATGTGCTAACAACGGTGAAGCAAAACATCGTGATGCAACCTGCACATCGAGATAACCGATGTGTCAATCCTGCCAAGCCGCCTTGGACAAGCGTGGCGGGTATACTGTCCGTTCCCCCTATAATGGGAGGTCCGAGCCCAGCAGTGGGACATTTATGGGCTGTTATTCATTCTTTCCTTTGGTAACATTACTTATTCCCGTAAACACTCGGAGTTTATGGGAACTTCCAGGATTCATGTATTTTGATATTAAAAAATCTATTAAAGTGCTGAAAATAAACTTTACATACATACATACATAACTTCACGCCAGTTCCCTTGCGGGGGAGGCACGAACAACAGAGCGCCATTCAGGCTTATTCTTACACACCTCACTTGCTTCTTTGACATTCATAACTCTTGTCATGCACGCTCGTCTGTTCTTAAAATAAACTTTGATTTTATAATTAGCAAAATAACTATAATCTTCGTTATCTGTCCAACGTAGACAAAGTTGCGGGCAAATGCTAGTTTTTACAATTTTATGAAATTGTAGATATGTCACCAAAATACGTAATAAAGTCGCGAAATATCGCAATGAGTGTAGAAATATGCATGTTTGTTGATCATGGTTGGCGATATTGCTCACCATTTGTAACCTTTAGGGTTGGCACCTGACCAATTTAGCGTCTGTGTTGCCAATAAAATGACAATTTTTTGCACTGGCAACTATATTTTCTGGATTAATACAAAAATAAATTTTGAGTCACATTTTTAAGTAAATACAACAAATTAATCACCTTATTTAATGAATTTTATTTTTTATTTTATTGCAGGAGTTCAGCTGACAGGCAGACGGCCCACTTGATGCAAAGCGGTTACCATCGCATATGGACATTTGCAACACCAAAGGTGCTACAAATGCGCTGCCGCTCTCTTAAGGGAGACTGGAACCTGGTCACTAATGCCGGAACACAACTCAAGGTTGTTATGGAGGCATACTCTAGACCAGGGCTGGTAGCCATACAGTCGGGCAAATGCCCTACCACCTGGCTGTGGGTTGTTTTGTCGCCTCTTACGACAGGCCGCCCGGCCGCAGGAAATTGTATTCTTTCCCCGTTCCTGCACGGATAAATATCACAAACTACAGTCAACTTTAGCTGTTATCCGTGCAGGAACGGAGAAAGAATACAATTTCCTGCGTTGAGGCGGCCTGTCGTAAGAAGCGACGAAACAACACACAGCCAGGTGGTACGGCATTTGCCTGACTGGATGGCTACCACCCCTGGTCTAAAGTATGTCGCCATAACAACCTTGGGTTGTGTTCCGGCATTAGTGATCAGGTACCAGTCTCCCTTAAGAGAGCAGCAGCGCATTTTGGTGTTGCAAATGTCCATAGACGATGGTAACTGATTCTCTTTAAATATGTAAAAATAATTAGTGTTTTAGATAGGCAGATTTTTTAGAAATTACCGGTCTAATTGCTAGTTTACCTTCTTTTTTCCTATTTAACCTGGCTTTCTTATACACGACATTGGCAAAATTAATGCATTAATGGCATTGCAGCTGGATTGGCTATACATTAAGGAATTGGATCACGTAATAATACGAGTACCTTCTTTATGCCTTTCCTTCACACCTTTCCAGCTCCTAAGAACCCACTCTTTATCCCATAATTCGCCAATTGAAAATGTCGCGCCATCTAGCGGACGCCTCAGTCGTCGATCAATTGCGTGCGCGTGCGCTACCCTCTTGCTATCCTTAGTAAAGTACATACATACATACATAACTTCACGCCAGTTCCCTTGCGGGGTAGGCACGAACAACAGAGCGCCATTCAGGCTTATTCTTACACACCTCACTTGCTTCTTTGACATTCATAACTCTTGTCATGCACGCTCGTCTGTTCTTAAGGCTCCTGACATCACCTTCCGCTAGTACACGATCGATTTGATCATGGAAGGTGTGTCGTGGCCTTCCACGACTTCTGCATCCATCCACATTTGCATTGTATATCTGTTTAGTCTTTCTTTCCACATGCCCGAACCACCGGAGCATTCCTTTCCTTACCTTCACCCCGACACTCTCTTTCTTACTTCGGTATTACGAACGCGGTCCGCGAGCGTCACTCGGCAGATTTTGCGAAGTGCTCGCATCTCAACCGCGTTTACTCTAGTAAAGTGCTGTGCAAATTAGTAATAATGTAAAATCAAACTGTGTTGTGCTTCTTGGTTTCCGTCATCGTCATCAAGACAAAAAATCGGTGAGTCCTCTCTTGTATCCTATCCTCTGTCAATAGAGGGTTACTTGTATTTATTGCGTGATCCATTCTGCCATTTTTGCCAACGCGACGAGACGTTTCTAAAACCAGGGAAAATCTATCAGCCATTAAATAATAACAGCCAATAACTGTCCAATTGCTGGGCTCTGGCCTCCCATTATAGGAGAACGGACAGTATACCCGCCACGCTTGTCCAAGTCGGCTTGGCAGGTTTGACACATTGGTTATCTCGATGTGCAGGTTGCATCACGATGTTTTCCTTCACCGTTGTTAGCACGTGGTAATTGTAACAATATGCACATTAGGTCAGAAAACTGCCTAAGTGGTGCATGCGTTCTGGCCAGGATCGAACCCGCGCCCTTTGAGTTTAGGACGCGTGCGCTAGCCATTATGCTACCACGACTTCAACCAGATATCAGCCATTATTTAAAAAAAAATGGATTTTTATCGCGAAGTTGTTATATTTGACTGTATATCTATCCGTGCAGGAACGAAGAAAGAATATAATTTCCTGCGGCCAAGCGGCCTGTCGTAAGAGGCGACTTAACAACCCACAGCCAGGTGGTAGGGCATTTGCCCGACTGGATGGCTACCACCCCTGGTCTAAAGTATGTCGCCATAACAACCTTGAGTTGTGTTCTGGCATTAGTGACCAGGTTCCAGTCTCCTTTAAGAGAGCAGCAGCGCATTTGTAGCACCTTTGGTGTTGCAAATGTCCATAGGCGATGGTAACCGCTTTCCATCAAGTGGGCCGTCTGCCTGTCTGTTGAACTCCTGCAATAAAAAAAAAAACATTCATCATGTATTATGGCTTAAAGCAAGAACATTCTCTTGGGGATGCAAACTTCGATACCTCAGAAGACGTAGTTTAAATGCGAACACAATTAAACTTAAGTGATTAAGAAAATTTAACTATCTAGAAATTAGATAAACCTAAGCTTTGAGGGATTCACGGCTGCACAGATTTATATATTGGTTTGAATTTTAAATGGTAAAGTTTCTTTCAAGCTATACTTACACAATTACGTTTTAATATCTTATATCTTATCTATACCAATATTATAAAGTTTGTTTGTTTGTTTAAACGCGCTAATCTCAGGAACCGCTAGTCCGATTTGAAAAATTCTTTCAGTGTTGAATAGTACATTTATCGAGAAAAGCTATAGGCTATATTATATTTTCAAAAAAAAATAGGGACCCTTACTAAAAGTCCAATAATATAACCCAAGGTGTAAAAAAATGACCCGAAAAAATCCTTACACGGCGTGCGCTGCGAAAACTATTAATTATAGAACAAAACATTCTACTACCACTTTGCAGAACATATAATTGTCTACAAAAAATATTTCGTAACTATATGTCTAACTATTGTAGTTATCTCACAATAAGTGTTTTCTTTTATTTTTTCAAATAATTAAAATGCCGTCGCTTCAAAACTCTTTATTTTGTACCTTGGTATTAATCCATATCAAAATGAATTACTCCATATTCAAGACGAATTGAATACCTTTCTAGAACTTTTTGAATTATTCAATTCGGACGTTTCATTCAAAAGATATCGCGATATTTAAAATGTAAGTATTAGTGTTGTAGCCAAATATACTAATATATTGTTTGATTGAACGCGCTAATCTCAGGAACTACTGGTTTGATTTGAAAAATACTTTCAGTGTTGAATAGCCCATTTATCGAGGAAGGCTATCAGCTATATATCATCACGCTAAGACCAATAGGAGCGGAACACCAATAAAGAATGTTTCAAAATCGGAGGGTTTTGAAAGCAAATTTCACGCGGACGACGTCGCGGGCACAGCTAGTACTAATTAATATATAAAGCAGAACAGTTTGTTTGTTTGAACGCGATAATCTCAGGAACTACTAGTCTGATTTGAAAAATTCTTTCATTGTTAGATAGTCCATTTATCGAGGAAGGCTATAGGTTATATGTCATCACGGTAGCACCAATAGGAGCGGAGCACCAATGAAGAATGTTTCAAAATCGGGGGTTTTTGAAAACAAATTCCACGCGGACGACGTCGCGGGCACAGCTAGTAGGATAAGCATGAACTCAATTTCCTGTTTGAAACTTTTTGTCATTACATCACCACGTCGAGGGATGAGAGGCTATTTGTTTCAAGCGATATTTTGATAATAAACTTGAGCGTCTTCAAAACTTCTGTATAAGGTTCGTATTTGGCCTACGGAAATATGACCGTCTTTTTTTTATTGCAGGAGTTCAGCAGACAGGCAGACGACCCACTTGATGGGAAGCGGTTACCATCGCCTATGGATATTTGCACACCAAAGGTGCTACTAATGCACTGCTGCTCTCTTAAGGGAAACTGGAACCTGGTCACTAATGACGGAACACAACTCAAGGTTGTTATGGCGACATACTTTAGACCACCTGGCTGGGTTGTTTGGTCGCCTCTTACGACGGGCTGCCCGGCCGCAGGAAATTGTATTCTTTCTCCGTTCCTGCACGGATATAAACGTCTCTGAATTCCGTAAAAAACTCAAGTGGTTCCCAATTCGTGTTCGCCGGAATACTCATATTCTTTGTCTTCTGTACAGTATCTTAGTTGTCCCGAATACTCCTCATTATCTTAAAGAAAGCTTTGACTTTATTTCGTGCTCCCATAGCTTACGGCCTTCCACTAAACTGAAACTAAACACCCCTGCGCATAGTTCAACTTTCTACAACAATTCTTTTATCGTGAAGGCTATAAAGCTTTGGAACGCGCTGCCAGTTGCTATCAGACAAATATTATTTGTCCTTAGAATATGATGATATTTAAATGTATGTACATATATATTTATCTATAAACATTTATATATTTTGTAGATATGTATTTGTATGTTATGTATATTAAGTATATATCTATTTAATATATAGAACATTTGTATATACTGCATTTATATATTTACTAGCTGTCCCGGCAGACGTTGTTCTGCCCTGAAGAAATAAAATTTAGAACCCGATTGCAGCGCCACCTACCGGATCCAAATGTAAACTATCCTATCTTTCAAGTCGGATCAAACTGCACACGGTGTGCAAATTTGATTAAAATCGGTCAAGTAGTTTAGGAGTCCATTGAGGACAAACATTGTGACACGAGATTTATATATATTAAGATTTATATATATTAAGATTACTAGAATGTAAGAAATTGTACTATGTATTATGTATACCACCATCGTCATTACAATCTCAATTCCTTCCTGGGGTTGTCTGGAAGACATCGCTTTTTAGCGATAAGACCGCCCTTTGTGCATAATTAGACATAGTTTTAGTCTCTAAGTTATTTTTTTGTATTGGTGTACAATAAAGAGTTATTGATTGATTGATTTCATCAAGGCTTAGAACCGGTTTAAAATTAACAACTTTTAATTGGTTACAACCGGTTTTCGTCAACTATTCCATTCGGAGTGTAAACCTTGAAAGAGTGTTATATAAATTAGATTTAACCGGTTCATTCCGCAATCATTAGTTACTCATTCTATCTTTCTTAACATGTGTTTGTGTGCAATTGAAAACTTACTGTACCACATGGCTATGCTTTGAAGGTGTACAACAAAAACCGTTCGAAATTGTTCGAAGCCGGTTTATTCAACAGAACCTATTCAACAATTTTTTGTTACCAAAATCCGTTTAATCGAGCTTAAAGTTAGAACAAAACCGAAAAGATTTTTTTATCAAAACAGGCCGTAACCGGTTCAACTTTTTTACCGGTTTTCAAGTCTTGATTTTAATAATGTGTCAACAGAAGAGTTCAAAGTCTTAAACAGGACTTGGAAACCAGAAAAAATGTCAATCCGGTTTTAGTCTAACTACATACAATATTTTCTTTTCGGTTCTGTTCTAAATGTAACCTCAATCAAATAATTTTTGGTAATATAAGTTCGTTAAATAGGTTTTGTTGAATTAACCGGTTGCTGCACACCTTCAAAGTGTAGCTCAATGTATGTACAGCAAGATTTCACTCGCGTACAATCACATATTTAAACACATATATTAAAAAGAGTTGTCATATAGGGAAAATAATTCCCGTAAAATAAATCGATTAGTGCAGATTGCTCTCTCCAGGGTCTTCTTCCTCGGTTTGTAATGAGGAGGTTGGGGCCTCGAGGTATACCTCTTTACCCCGGCTGCAACTAAGGGGGCAACTACCAACCGGTAATTGGGTTTGGAGCTGCTGGAGTCTTCTCCGCATGGCGATGGCTTCTCAGCAGCTCTCGTTGGCCAATCTGCGGCATTTGGTGGCCTTCACGGGCTTTCCGCGGCTTAGTTGGCCATTCATTGGCGTTCGATGGCCTTCTCGGGCTTTAGGTGGCCATCTGTGGCCTCTGGTGGCCTGTGCAGATTGCTGTAACACTCTTTTTTACGTTTACACTCTGTACGAATTTGTTGGCTAAAACCGGTTGAAGCGATTAGAATTAAAAAACTTATCACCTTAATGTCCTCACAAAATGTCGTTTAAAGCAAATAGCTGCTCACCGATCAATATAATGTATCTTATTTTATCAAATTATGTACACACAACGCATATGGTCTTCCGACCCATGAACATGCCACATATAATTGACCATGGGAAAACATGGATATTCCAGATTCGAACCACAAACTATCAAGGATTGGCCTTGTGATGATGATTCAAAGAGAATACAAATGACTGATTATTTATTTCTGACAAAATTTATAATTATCAAATTTTCAACCACACTTAACCATAGTCATAATTACGTTTAGCTGTCATTTGCGTTTTGTTATTCCATGTCAGATGCGTTTCTGTTATACCACGTTTTATAGTGACTTGTATTCTCCTTGACGTTTTATGTTACGTCACACGGGAACGCGGTTGAACAGGATAAAAAGTATCCTATGTCCGTCTCCTGATTCTAAGGTACCTCCCCACCAATTTTCAGCCAAATCGGTACAGCTGAAGAGTGTGCTATGATATTAGACGTGATGTAAGGCTCTTGAATAAATATAACTTCGATCATAAAACTGGCTTTTATTTTCACTTTAGTAAGTATCTTTCAGTCGTACAAAATGGTGTCTCTTTTTAACTGAATTCAAAACCCGTGTCTTTTTTACATTTTTGAATTCCCACCAATGAGAGCGAGTTTTATACACATCTCTCATTGGTTAGTCGTATCCTTACGCCCTGGCTAACATAGGCTTATAGGAATTGATTAACAGTAACAAAAGTAGATATTTATATATAATATAATTTATTTTATGATTAGAAATTATGATTAAACATGAATGGTAAACATAGCGTAGATCAAAAGAATGTTGTTGCTATGTTTTTCATAAGGTAGCACTTGTCAAACGTCAAACGTCAAAAGCCAAAAGATTGACCTTGAACTTGACCTACTTTTGTTTATGCGAATTAGATTTAAATACAAGTTTTATTTATTAATTAAATGAAATCTAAGAAATGTATAAGCAAATAATTGAGTTGAAAACCCAGGCGTGTGGTAACCAGGATCGTGGTATATTAATTAAGCAAAGGAAATAGTATAAAACTATCTATATCTAAACGTAGCAAGTGCCTCCATTACACGGCCTTTCTTGAGTTATAAGTAATGTAACTAACACGACTTTCTTTTATATATATAGATGTTGCTAATATGAGATCTCTTTCTCTTTTCTTTCACCATATCCCAATTAATTGGGGTCGGCACAATATGTCTTTTCCTTCCACACTCCTCTATTCTGACATACATCTTGTGTCACACCATAAATCATCATATCATCCTTCACCCAATCCATCCATCTTTTTGTTGGTCTACCTTTACATTTGTACCCATCCATCTTGTAGTTTAACATTCTTTTCGTCACGTGACTTTCATCCCTCCTCATTATATGCCCATACCAACTTAGTCTTCTTTCTCTCAATTTTTCAAACACGAGTGCAACTTTCAAAGATCCCCTTATGTACTCATTTCTCACCTTATCCATTCTTGTAACACCACACATCCATCTCAACATTCTCATCTCAGCTGAGTGAAGACGTTCGTGGTTTATCACTTGCTAATATGAGATATTGATATAATAATAATATATTTTGAGGAGTTTTGTCGAATGAAGAGCGATATTTTGCTGTGCAGTTTTATTAACCGACTTCCAAGAGGAACAGGTTCTTAATTCGACTGAATGTTTTTTTGTTTGTTACGTGATTTTCCGTCATTTGTGCACCGATTTTGAAATGTTTTTATTTATTCCAAAGAGTATACTGCTGACATAGTCCCATTGACAGCACATCATGATCTGATGAGTAGATCGCAGGGAAATCGAGAGTAATCCTCTTTGAAGAGCATTGAGCGCCTACACTCTTCGAAAGGCAAAACTTGCATACACGTGCCAGTAGTACAATTTCTACAGGCGCTTAAAATATTATTTTTTAGTTGCTATTCAAGCAACTCTAGTAATATAATAAATCCACAGAGAGGTTTATCAATTTAGAAAAGGGGAAAAATTTGGGGGCTATTTCGACAAGCAAATTCGTGGCAATGTCACCGCAAACCCAGGTTTGTTGGACGTGATAGTGCTAAATAAGAGTGAGTATGATTGTCTTAATAATAATTGTGTTCACGTGTGAATACAATATAGTATTAAGTATACATAGCCACTTTTATTTAACATTTTATGTTCCGTAGGACTTTTTTTATAACGAAGCTATAAAAAGACAATAAACACACCGTGAAGAGCTTCTTTATGTTGCTTCATTTCATGTCAACAATTTTTTATTCGTCAGAAAAGCATTACTATTCTTTATCAAAAAGTTATTACTATTATTCTCATAGATATACATAAGTCTTATTTATATAATGGAAGTAGTATATTAAGCTGAAGGAAGAAAGCGAAATAAGGGACCTAATTGACATTTCTCTTCGTTTAGTTTATGCTGATATGGTTTTTTTCAAATTAGATATCGTATTGTGTTAAATATTTATTTTAGTGAGTTTGTTTGATTCGTACAAACTCGAGGCTCGGTGGCTGAGTCAATTTTATACGATTTTTTTGGTATATATTACATTCTCGTACGTTCATTCAGTTCATTCTATTCTGAAGACTGATAATGGCGTATATATATATAACGTAATTTATAAGTTTTTAATTTTAATTTTAGTTGAACATGAAAATCTTTTTCTGAAATGAAGGAATTATTATTATTATTGGTTTTATCTCCTTTTCTCTCTGCTGTTGTAAATAAAGCGTCAATGAACTCTCAGGCAATGTTTCCAAATGGACCGTTAAAAAGTATATTAAATAAAAAAAAATCCCAAAACAACCTTAAAAGTAAATAACTTTGACTGTAATCCCAAATAAATGCTAATTTCCAAAAACCGGTTATTTCATAGTTTCAGTAACCGGATAAAGGCCTTTTTATTCAGATATTATTATTAAAAAGGCAATTTTCCTTGTCGTTATTATCGCATTAGGTTAGAACGGCCTCAGGGGACATCGGGCACAATGGTCCCGGCTATATCCGGGGGCTAACCGCTTTTTATCCGGCTGCCGAAACTATCCCGGCTTTAGATATTTTTAAACCACGCTGCGGTAAGATATTATTAATGATCTTCCTATTTATAATTACAAACTAGATGTTACTGTTGGTGCTTAAATATCTTTTTTTTTATTGCAGGAGATCAGCAGACAGGCAGATGGCCCACTTGATTGAAAGCGGTTACCATCGCCTATGGACATTTGCAACACCAAAGGTGCTACAAATGCGCTGCTGCTCTCTTAAGGGAAACTGGAACCTGGTCACTAATGCCGGAACACAACTCAAGGTTTTTATGGCGACATACTTTAGACCAGGGGTGGTCGCCATCCAGTCCGGCAAATACCCTACCACCTGGCTGTGGGTTGTTAAGTCGCCTGTTACGACAGACCGCCCGGCCGCAGGAAATTGTATTCATTCTCCGTTCTTGCACGTATAAAATACTGCGAATCCGTCATGTCGCAGAAGGAGACCGCTGAAAGACCGAGGGAGGAGGATTCGGACTCCTCCCCTGTAACTGTACCTATGGGAGGAGTCCGAGTCCTCCTCCCATAGGTACAGTTACAGGGGGGAACTTCCAACCGCTGTAGAAAGTGGGTCACTCTACTCCCCGGGGTTGCCCAGTTACAGAGCGTAGGGGCGTCATGGCGCAGTAAATTTGTACTAGATCAGGTGACGCCTCGTAAAAGCGTGATGATTGGGGCGCAGGTTTAGGTTTAGTGGGTAGTTCGACGGCCGTTTCTCGCGACGGCTTCATTTTAGAAGCGAGTGTGGATAACCGGTTGATCAGAGTCCCACACACCCTCGATATAGGACTTATGCTGGTGTCCAAAGGCTATCCCCCTGCGTTATCAAAAAAATCTAAATGTGTGCTGGGACACATAGTAGACGTGAAACTTCAACGGACAAGTGGCAAAACGAATCGCAACAAAATTTTAACTTGAAATTTTACGGGCAGATTGTTAATGTACTTGTCCAATTTGAAAACCTGCCCGTAAAACTTTAAGTTAAAATTTTGTTGCTATTCGTTTTGCCACTTATCCGTTGAAGTATCACTTCTATCAACGGAGTTATGAATGTCAAAGAAGCAAGTGAGGTGTGTAAGAATAAGCCTAAATGGCGCTCTGTTGTTCGTGCCTATCCCGCAACGGAACTGGCGTCAAGTTATGTATGTATGTATGTATCACTTCTACTATGTGTCCCAGCACACATTTCGATTTTTCGCAGGTTTACTGCAAATTATGATTTGGTTAGGTTATGTACATTTTAATTAATGCATTTTTTATTTAAACATATTTTATTTTATCAAACAAAAAAACTGAATTTGATCCGGAACCAAAAAACGCATCCATCTACTATACAATCTACTCTTAAACTTATGCCGCCCCTCCACGCGGCCGTAACGCTTCTTCGTGACAGAAATCCTAAGACCCTGTCTATATAGAAGTTTTACTTCAAAAAATTTCTGCTGCGTACGGCACAGCTGTTTCCTGTGACCCCGGAATATGATTACGGGGGGAACGTTGGGAGTGTTTAGTGGGTATTCCGGCGAAGCAGCCGGTGAGTCCCACTGTCACCTCCACGAGCAGTGGGGTCTCGGCAAAGGGACTCACCTCGATAACAAAATTAACCGTGCTCCACCCTAGACCGCATCGTCGCTCAACATCAAGTGAGGAGTTTTTGGCGGGAACTGAAAGGGGACGTTGTGCTGTGCAGTTTTATTTTCTAAAAATGTGTAAAATTACTCTAAAATGAACAATAGTTGTAGGATATTGATAGTTTTCGAGTAGTAATTATGTGTTTTTGCGAGAAACGTGAACTATATAGCCAAATGTGGCCTTTCGAGTTTTTACAAGAACTCCGTTGAATGACGTCGATTGTAACTTACAATACAACGGCGCCTGGCTTAAAGGCCTAGTTGCCAAGCCTTAAACTTAAAAAAAAAACATCAGGTGAGACACTAGTCAGACGCGAACTTATACAATCATAAACAAGTATCTATGGTACCTATCCAAAACAAGCAATCACCCACGCCTAAATGATCATATTACAAAGTCGTGTTCCGTTTGAATTTCTCATTTTTTCCTGGTTCCCTTTGAAATATCTCTCTTTCATGTACAAATTGCGCTTATTATGTAAACGATCATTTTGCGAACAACAAATAATATGGTTATTTTTAAACGCGTCATATTTTTCTTTATTACAATTTCCATACATATAAAATGAAATATGTTCGTTCGTTGTCTAGTATAAAGTGGGTAGAATATAGCTCCATCAATTTTGCCGTTTACCCTCTTTATATGTGAGGTGACGGCCAATGCACACCAGGGTAAGGGCAGCCGCTTTGGACAGTTCCTGTCAAGATTTGACGAGAGCAACATCCCGCCGTGCGCTTAACTTTTTCATATAGACTATTTATCAATTTATTGTGATTGCTGACCGTGCCGAGAACGTTTACTGTACTTAAAACTTGTGCGAAGTACATACATACATACATACATAACTTCACGCCAGTTCGCTTGCGGGGTAGGCACGAACAACAGAGCGCCATTTAGGCTTATTCTTACACACCTCACTTGCTTCTTTGACATTCATAACTCTTGTCATGCACGCTCGTCTGTTCTTAAGGCTCCTGACATCACCTTCTGCTAGTTTACGATCAATTGGATCATGGAAGGTGTGTTGTGGCCTTCCACGACTTCTGCATCCATCCACATTTGCATTGTATATCTGTTTAGTCATTCTTTCATCATGCATTCTTTCCACATGCCCGAACCACTGGAGCATTCCTTTCCTTACCTTCACCCCGACACTCTCTTTCAGACCAACTCTCTTTCTTACTTCGCTATTACGAACGCGGTCCGCGAGCGTCACTCCGCAGATTTTGCGCAGTGCTCGCATCTCGACCGCGTTTACTCTACTTTCATGCTCTCTCTTCCATACCCAACTCTCGCTTCCATACGTGAGCGTAGGTACCTTGTGCGAAGTGTTAGCTCTAAAGTGGACTTAGTGCCGTGTGCAGTTTTTTTCTTATTGTCAGCACTGTTGTCTCTAACAAGGGGTTGGTTAGAGTCACTGGCACTACACTTTTCAAATCACTGACTTAACCCTTAAGACAATTATGGATATACTTATCGATATAGCAAAAAGCCGCAAGACTAACACTATCACTATCTCGTAATATACCAAGGAAATATACCCATTTCATACAAATCATACAACTCCTATATAAACAGAGTGAGACAACAAAACAATTAACGATCACGTGCGCAAACGCGATCTGCACTCTCATCGCGGACACATATGTGCTAATAGTGAGCTAAAGGGTTAATACAATATTTAAAAATGCTTATAATTACTAGACATTACTTAAACTATTACAATTGTTTCATGTTTTCGGGAGATTTACAATAAATATCTTATTAAATAAAATAATTATAATTCTTAATTAAATTCTATATGAAAAATAGATGAGTCTAGGAACAAGAATTTTTGAAAAAGGATGGTTTTTAAGGAAGTTAGTGTTGGAAATGGTTGGGGATGGTTGGTTAGAGTTGGAAGTTGCGGGGAGGTGAGGGGAGGGAGTCACATAAGGAGGGGAGGGGGTAAGTTTCGCGAGGCAGATTTTGGGGAGCAAAGGTAGCCTTTGATGTTGCAAATGTCCACCGCTTTCCATCAAGTAGGCCGTCTGCCTGTATGCTGAACTTCTGCAATAAAAAAAAAGCTAGCTATACCTCTTTAGTTTTCTTCAAAATCGGCCTCGAGGAGGAATAGTATTTTTTACAAGCTTTTATTTAACTTGCAATTGATGTACCTATGTATGTATGTAAGTTCGGGTGGAATCTTGCAAGTTAAATTTGACCAATTTCTCGATTACCGATTGAGCAGAAATATGGTACCATGGAGCTGATCTGATGATGGAGTCGAAAGGTGGGCATAGGAACTCCTGTACTAAACAAGATAGACCCGTCATGTTTGGGATCGTTTTACTTGTCTTGGCTAGCACTCTGCGGCTACATGATATCCAGGATCCCAAAAGCTTGTATTTAAAAACCTTTTTAAAAAAACCTTATTACTATTTTGTGTATTTTAGGATTTAGCCCTGAAGGCCCACTTAAAAAATTCGCATGTATATGGGAGTCGGCTGCGTGTGTTTGTCTGTCAATAATGTTAACATATAAACAACGTATCCCATATTCTAACACCGGTAGGGCAATAACAGTAAAACGTATGAAAACTTGAATAAATCAACGTAGAGGGTAGTACTGTGTTAGTATTCCAAGAGCAACGCACGTGTGAATTCTACGAGGGTTAAGCGGAAAGAATTATACGCAAAAGGAAGTTATTATCTCCATTAATAAGCCTTGTTTGGTTTCAGTAAATAATAATATAATAGACTAGCTGATGCTCGCGACTTCGTCCGCGTGGTATTTATTATTCCTTCAATTAAAATTTCATAGATCGCAATACCTAATAATTAGGGATGGGCCGAATGTGATTTAACATAACACATCATATATATATATATGTCGGAGTTCGCGTCGCCGACAAGGAGGAGCGAACGGATGACGCTCCGAGAATAACACAATAATACTCTGAAATATTATAATCAAAGTTTATTACACTAGAATTATCACAATTACGATATTAAATATTGCACAATAATACACAGATATATTAGGACAACTCCAAGAGTTGCATCCACGCTTTGTCAGGTGTCGAGCAGCAATTTGCATTATTTATTATTATTGGACTTGACTTTATGTTGTTGGTCCGAAGACCTTACAACTTTACCGGGGTCTTTGGGGCGAGTGCCTTCGCGAAGCGAAGGCGCTCGAGCCCGGGGGGCAACTTGCTCGAGGGAGCTCCCTAAGGAGTTTTACCTCGGCTGGACTGTTGCCATGAATGGGGAATGAATTTAATGATGCCCACCATAGGGCGACACAAAATACTAATTGAGAACGGGCGACGGGTAATATAAAGCCCGAAGGGAAGGATCACGGCGGGCCGGGATCGGTGGTTTGCGGTGGCCTACGCTATCTTACTGCCGTTTCGCAACGTGTTATGGCTGGGAGAGAAGAAACGGCGAAAGAAACTTCCCAGCAACACGCCTAGTCTATCCTGTGGGGTGAGCTATGTCTCCTAGCGTCCCTCGCGGGGACGTGGAGAGATCTTGATTGGCGGCGTCTGAGACGCCGCCGTCTGTGTCTGTCTGTCGGTGCCTGCCAGCCTAC
Source organism: Dendrolimus kikuchii (assembly GCA_019925095.2). Lineage (NCBI taxonomy): Eukaryota > Metazoa > Arthropoda > Insecta > Lepidoptera > Lasiocampidae > Dendrolimus > Dendrolimus kikuchii. Next base: position 3,750,525 of record CM034410.1, on the reverse strand, counting down.
TGTTCTAACCGTGGGCGGACTGATCCGGGCCAGCCGTTTCGTAATAACGTCGACTCTGTCCGTCAGGACGTTACGCGGTCGTCGCACAAGAGCCTTTCGCAGCAATTTGCCCTTCAAGAATACCGCTATTATCAAGCAGTAATTATCGACCACAATATATTATGTGGTCCTGGTCCAAGACTGTCACTGTAGACTGTCCGTCGTAGACTGCCGATTGAAGACTGCTCGTTCAATACTGCCATTGTAGACTGTCGGTCGTAGACTTCTGATTCAATACTACTGGTTCAATACTCGACTGCCGGTTCAATATGCCAATTCAAGACTGCCTGAACACCGCGTATTTAACAAGTCCTCGTAGCGCGCCGCAGTGACACCATCCGGTAATGCTGTGGCGCCACTTCAGTTACACTTCCTTCATAAAATCAACTTCCGCCATACGTGTTAACTTCCAACATCCGGTTACTCCATTTCCGATATCTGTTAGCTTAATAAATGCTTCTACATTGACATCCGGTTAAACAACTTCCGAATACTACATGAAAGAATACTCTTATCCGGTTATTGACTACTTCCGTCATATGGTTATTTTATAATAACAAATACGACTCCGACATATATATATATATTTAAATTAAAAAGGAAATATTCCATATCTCAAAAACTACTCAACGGATATCGATCTAACCCAACGTTTAAAGGTTACGGAATTATAATAACGTTCACACTTCACAGCTTTACAATTGGGTTAAATATTAGTGAAAATCGTTATGAAATTTTATGATTTGACTTTCACAATGCTTAAAATCGCAAGAAGAAAGAAACAAATGTAAATGACGTAACGGAAATCAAAATACAGGGTGGAGCAATAAAGGCGGGCCCAGCGACCGGCTTCCGGTATTGATGACGATTTGTATTCCGCGCCGCCCGCTCGTTAGCATTTCAGTTTCTTTCTGCGGCCCACGCACGCTTTCTGTCCTTAGTCTGTTGTATAGCCTTAAGGAGAAAAAAGAAAAGGAAGGAAAGTAAGAAAGAAAAAAATATTTGAAGAAATAGCGATGTATATTTTTATATAGGTATGTGTGTGTGTGTGTTACATGTTCATTGGGTGACAGGGTCTAAGTGGCCCCGAATGTGCACTTGCGTACTTACGCACATGCGGTGTGGCTAAGAAAAACCTAGTTTTCTCTGTAGTACAGAGGGCGTAACTTCAATTTGTTTCAATGTAGAAATAAGATGATTTTATATCTTTTTTTTGACGAGGGGAAATCCTGTTTTTTTTATTGCAGAAGACCAGCAGACAGGCAGGCGACCCACTCGATGGAAAGCGGTTATCATCGCCTATGGACATTTGCAACAGCAAAGTTGCTACAAATGCGCTGCTGCTCTCTTAAGGGAAACTGGAACCTGGTCACTAATGCCGGAACACAACTCAAGGTTGTTATGGCGACATACTTTACACCAGGGTTGGTAGCCATCTAGTCGGGCAAATACCCTACCACCTGGCTGTGGGTAGTTTAGTCGCCTCTTACGACAGGCCGCCCGGCCGCAGGAAATTGTATTCTTTCTCCGTTCCTGCACGGATAAAAAATTTAATGTAATACATTTTTCTTTTTCTAATGTCTCGTAATGTATGCAAATAAATGTTCTTTTCTTTCTTTCTTCTCACTTTTGCTACCCGCACCGTCAATGAGAAACGAGTTTATATGTCGCCGTTCGCATTTACATTGGGCCACGACCCCAATGTTCTCAGAATGCAAATAAAACAGGTTGGACGGTTGTCGGCGGTGCGATCCGTCTCGCTTTTAATGAATAAACGCCGATCGGGGGCCACGTCCGGAATATTCCCGGACATTTTCTGCAGATGTCCGGATTAAATAGGACACTCTGTATACCGCAGATGCTAGACGGATGGGCTTGTTATAGGGGAGAATCAAGATGTCAAAAACATAATAAAACTACGTTTTAACGGTTTTAAGCGCGGTAATTTTTTTGATTTTCATTATTCCGACGTTTTGGCCACTTTTCAGTAGCCGCAATCACGGAAGACAAAGAGTGAATAATAACCATAAACAAAATTAAAACTAAATAATTAAAATGAACAAGTTGGCGGTAGGCTAAATAAAACTTTAACAATACTCGTTGACACTTGACATCTGTATCTTCCGTGATCACGGCCACTGAAAAGTGGCCGAAACGTCGGAAAAACCAAAATCAAATAAAATTACCGCGCTTAAAACCGTTAAAACGTAGTTTTATTATGTATACCAGTCGCGAAAACTTAAGAAAATATTATGTCAAAAACATTTTTTTAGGCTAAAGAGTAAATTTAGGATCATTAGAGCCACTAGCTCCCGGCAAGCACCACCTTTTAGAGCTGAACGCTAACGAACCTCGCGTGGTCAACGAGTGAACGCCTCGCGGGAAGTCAATTGAGACACTTTCTACATCTTACAAAAAGCCGTGTGACTTGATTTGACTGCTAGAGTCGGATGCCAGTAGACAGCGACGTAGGTACTTACCATGATAAAATTTAAGATCTTTTGAAAAAAGGTCAGGTAAAAATCATTTTAAATAAGCATATATGTATGAAGAGATAATGAAAGTTACATACATACATACATACATAACTTCACGCTAATTCCCTTGCAGGGTAGCCACGGACAACAGAGCGCCGTTCAGGCTTATTCTTATACACCTCACTTGCTTCTTTGACATTCATAACTCTTGTCATGCACACTCGTCTGTTCTTAAGGCTGACATCACCTTCTGCTAGTACACGATGAATTGCTAATGAAAGTTGATGAAGCGAAAAGTTTTTGTCAGGATCGTTGCAGGAGATACATCATCTCTGCCTACCCGAACGGGAAAGAGGCGTGACAATATGCATGTATGTATAAAAACCCGAAGCTCCTAAAATTTGTACGAGAGTAGCAAAATCAAAGTCAAATATCGTATTTAATTTTTATTTTTAATGTGTTACTAGCTGTGCCCGTGACTTCGTCCGCGTTTTTCGCGGAACCCTAAAAAAAGCTTAAGTTACTCCTTATAATATTAGCTATCTGCCAGAGAAAGTTCTGTCAAAATCGATGCAGCCATTTCAGAGATTAGCCGGAACAAACAGACAAGACTATTTTTTATATAAGTGCCGTATATACTTTCATATGCCTTTAGTACATTTTTATTTATTTATTTTTTTATTGCAGGAGTTCAGCAGACAAGCAGACGGCCCAGTTGATGGATAGCGGTTACCATCGCCTATGGACATTTGCAACACCAAAGGTGCTACAAATGCGCTGCTGCTCTCTTAAGGGAGACTGGAACCTGGTCACTAATGCCGGAACACAACAAAAGGTTGTTATGGCGACATACTTTAGACCAGGGGTGGTAGCCATCCAGTCGGGAAAATGACCTACCACCTGTTAAAAAAAGCTGTTATTTTGACTTTACAAACAGAGACTTCACTTATATTTATCTGTATAAATAGATTTTGAAATTAAGATAATATTATGGTGTTTTATATGAAAATTGTTTTGGAATTTATTGCGATATGTGTCATCTATGTACAACATCTAATATATAAAATTCTCGTGTCACAGTTTTCGTTGCCATACTCCTCCGAAACGGCTTGACCGATTTTGATGAAATTTTTTGTGCTTATCCGGTATCTATGAGAATCGGCCAACATCTATTTTTCATCCCCCTAAATGTTAGGGGTAGTCCACCCCTAAATTTTTTATTTATTTTTTAGACAAAATTTTTAATTTCTATTTTTTTATGATACAACATAAAAAAATACATACAATCCTCAATTTTCACCCTTCTACGATCAACCCTTATTTTTTAATAGCCATTTTAGTAATTTAATCATTTTTCCTCTCCGGTCGAAAACTGATCAATCGTCATTTAATTAGTTATCCCCGCCAGATGTCTACAGGTGTCACTTCTGACCCAGTAAACAGCACGGACCCGGTAGGTGGCGCTGCAATCGGGTTCTAAATTTTATTTCTTTAGGACAGAACAACGTCTGCCGGGACAGCTAGTTATTATATGAGTGTTTTGAATAGTTATATTTATCACAAAATAAAGGAATAATCGCCGTCGTGGAAGACGGTAGATGATAGTAGTTATCGTAATCAAACGTTGTACAGTCGAACCTCGATAAGTCGATAACTCCTAAAATCGAAAAAAAATTGTGCTCCCTTCCCTTCAACCCCCAAAACCTCCGTTGCTCGAAATCTGAACCCTCTATAAGTCGAAAAAATAATTTGGACCTCTGTATCTCGAACATAGCAATACTTGATTTTACAACCTCTATGAATATATATAGAATTAGCTCTCCCGGCAGACGTTGTTCGGCCCTGAAGAAATAAAATTTAGAACCCGATTCCAGCTCCACCTACCGGGTCCAAATGTAAGCTATCTTATCTTTCAAGTCGGATCAAACTGCACACGGTGTGCAAATTTGATTAAAATCGCTCAAGTAGTTTAGGAGTCCATCGCGGACAAACAACGTGACACGTAATTTATATATATTAAGATAGCTGTCCGGCAGACGTTGTTCTGCCCTGAAGAAATAAAATTTGGAACCCGATTCCAGCGCCACCTACCGGGTCCAAATGTAAGCTATCCTATCTTTTAACTGGGATCAAACTGCACACGGTGTGCAAATTTGATTAAAATCGGTCAAGTAGTTTAGGAGTCCATCGCGGACAAACAACGTGACACGTAATTTATATATATCTTAATATATATCAATTACGTAGTTGTCCGCGATGGAATCCTAAACTACTTGACCGATTTTAATCAAATTTGCACACCGTGTGCAGTTAGATCCCAAGTAAAAGATAGGATAGCTTACATTTGGACCCGGTAGGTGGCGCTGGAATCGGGCTCTAAATTTTATTTCTTCAGGGCAGAACAACGTCTGCCGTAACAGCTAGTATAGAATATAAATCTTAACCTCTACAAGTCGATTGTTTCCTTACAAAATTCGCTAAGTAGAAATCTTCACTAAGTTGAAAACTATGACTCGAATTTTTGGGCGTCTCTTCAAGTTCGATTTAAAGAGGTTTTACTGTAATAGTCGTTTAAACGAGGGCTAACACTGACTGACGTATACAAATTTCCTTATTTCCTTTGAGGTCTGAAATCGCAACAATGAAACCAACCTTTAAATACAGAAAACTATTACCAAGAAGTTCTTACTTCCCACCTGTTTTAAATAACAATGAGGGACCAGGGAGCCAATCTCGAGGAAATAGATCCGTAGAACTTAATACGTTTGAGAGCTTTTTTGTTTGTGAAAAAAATACTTGGTACGTAAATTCAATCACCATAAATCCAATCCGGGGTATTGAGTTGCCCAACACTAAGGGCGAAGCCACAACGGTGCGGTGCGATGACGCATCGCAGAACCGACATCGTACCGCAACCTCCTGTGGCCGGGCGGCCTGTCGTTAGAGGCGACAAAACAACCCACAGACAGGTGGTAGGGCATTTGCCCGACTGGATGGCTACCACCCCTGGTGTAAATTATGTCGCCATAACAACCTTGAGTTGTGTTCCCTTAAGAGAGCAGCTGCGCATTTGTACCACCTTTGGTGTTGCAAATGTCCAGAGGCGATGGTAACCGCTTTCCATGAAGTGGGCCGTCTGCCTGTCGGCTGATCTCCTGCAATAAAAAAAAGGTGGTAGGGTATTTGCCCGTCTGGATGGCTACCACCCCTGTTCAAGAGTATGCCGCCATAACAACCTTGAGTGTTCCGGCATTAGTGGCCAGGTTCCAGACATCCTTTAGAGAGCGGCAGCACATTGGCACACCTTTGTTGTTACAAATGTCTATAGACAATAATAACTGCTTTCCATCAGGGGGGCCGTCTGTCGGTAAAAAACGATTATTTATACTAATACTACTAAGTTCTCGTAACTCACTGCGGGATCAGCTTCCTCTAGCCGGGTTCACTCTATAAGCTCGGGATTCAGTCTACCTGTTTTCATCGTCAAATTCAATTTTTTTATTGAAAATAAAGTTAAAATTAAATTTTACTTCGTATTCTATATACTCCGCTTCACAACGTGTTATTGCTGTTAAGCATCTGAAGACGCAACGCAAAATTTCATTGCATACGGTGTCGCACTAGACTTATTGGTTGTGCGAGTGACAAAGGTAGAATTTGTTGGTGGTGGAAGGAGGCAAAATCCACAGCCGGGTAGAATAAGCGGCACTCACCTGCGGATCCCCAATCCTCGTCGTAAAGCACGTCTTCAGGGGTTGCGTATATTCACACCAACAACAGGAGCGGGTTTAAGGTAAAAGCGTTCTATGCAAATCACTTATGCGCGTGCGGTGCTCGCGAGGCCGTCGACGTACTGGGCCGCCCGCCGGCACGAGTCGTGGTCAGCCGACAGGTGGCACCGCCTGTCTCTATCCAGCGTGCGGATTTGCGGAAAGGAGGGGAAAGGTAGGTAATATAAGGCGCCTAACCACTTATCCTACTTTTTCTTTACATCAAGATGCATAAAAAACAAACAAAGAAGAAAGTAAGTAGGTAATGTGTGCATCCATTTTTAATTGCTATGAAATTTATACGATGCGGTTGTACTATTTATGTCATATCATTTGTAACTGCATTTAGGAGTTTAATAAAAGCACTTTACCATGGCGGAGTTCCAGTTCTAATTTATTAAATTATGTTGAAAAGTGTAAGTCACAATAGTTACTGCCAGTATTACATATTGTCTTCGACGTTTATGTATTTACTTTATTAAGTTATATTAATCTATGACAATACAGCGGCAATGCATAGGAGAGTTCTATGCGACGTCGTAAATTTCTGCAGTACGACGTCGCACCGCAGCATTGTGGCCGCGTCCTAATACCGGTGGTTGATGGATTTGCTTTTCAAAGTTTAAATAACGCCACGCCAGGTGTTTAAGAAGACTTATCGATAAATTGAGCGTAAGTCGTGGTAGCCTAGGGGTTAGTGCACGCGTCCCAAACTCAAAGACCGCGGGTTCGAATTCTGGCCGAAAAGCATACACCTCAAGGCAGTTTTCTGACCTTATATCTATATAATTACACTTGTGCAAACGATGAAATCTGGGGCCTAATTCTACTATTTCAATATCTAGGCGTCGAGAACATATTCAAATTATGATTCCATTGCGACAGTGTCAAAAATACGTATTCTACTAAACCCACAATATCTTCTCGATATCGTCGCGACGAAAAAACAGTAGAAAAAAATTGGTATTACCATTAGCAGAAATGGCGTTGAAATGAATATTGAAGAGCTACCAAAATTTTAAACATTTATTTATTTATACTTATAATTGTTTACAATGGTAGAGTGGCATAATCTATGCCAATAGAGCGGCAATGCATAGGAGAGTTCTATGCGACGTCGTAAATGTCTGCAGTACGACGTCGCACCGCAGCGTTGTTGACACATCTTCCATGATCAAATTGATCGTGTACTTGCAGAAGGTGATGTCAGGAGCCTTAAGAACAGACGAGCGTGCATGACAAGAGTTATGAATGTCAAAGTAGCAACTGAGGTGTGTAAGAATAAGCCTAAATGGCGCTCTGTTGTTCATGCCTACCCCGCAAGGGAACTGGCTTGAAGTTATGTATGTATGTATGTATGTAGAGTGGCGTGCCGTTTTTTTTATTATTCACCTCCTGGCGCACATACTTGTCAGGGTTATTTCTTTTCTTATTTTTATCTTTTTTCTTACTTTTTACTTTTCTTGTAACTCTTTTTATTGCGAAAAACTTATTTCTAATACATTGTCATTTTTACAAATTTTTGGCGAGATAGTAATGTTACGTGCGAGTGGGCTACGCACTTAGATTGGAAGAAAACACCGGTTATTAACTAAACGCTTTTATTAACTTACACAGCCGTGCGTGACTCCTCTCCGCAGGTTTGCCCCTACACGCACAACTAACGACGCACTGTCCCGTCGATAAGATGTCTCACGCACAATACGGTCTTCGATATTGCGTAGACAACTTCTAATGCTGTAGTGTTCACCTCCGAATTACCGCGCGTAGCTCGCTTCTGGACCTCCTTTTAACCTACGCTAAACTCCTCCTTCACTAAACTTTTCACTAAATTCACCACTAAACTCGTCACTGTCTTCTATTAAACTCCTCTTCCAACTCTTTCGTATCGCACTTGTCGCTTCGCTGTCTTGAACTGAACTCAACTCTAAACTGCCCGGTGGGCGAGCCTTACGCTGCTTATATACCCGGAAGAATCTTCTGCAACCCATAAGTTCGATTCTCTTTTCGTTATTCTTTTATTTACTATCTATCCCTTTCTAAACATCTATCTATCTCTGTCTTTTCCTTCCCGAATCTTCTATTCCAGAACTTTCGTTCATCATCTATCCCTTTCTAACATCTATCTATGTCTGTCATTTCTTTCCAGAATCTTCCACCTTTTATCTAAAAGTTCTTAAACCTACTAGTTTGTTCCACTATCACTCGCCACAGTACTAGCAGAATTAAGCCCCAGATCACCTGAAGAGTCGATCAGTCGTTTTAAAATCTGATCGTAATCGTGTCTGTGACTGGAGCCAAGTTTAAAAAAATCAAGCTTGCTAAAAAAATAAAGCGTGCGTGTAAAGCTGGCTTTACCCTAAAGACCGTTGTTTCCAGGACAGAAAATTTAAAAAAAAATACGATAGAAAAGATGATTTGAATGAAAAACATAATACGTTCTATTAGGTGAAAAGTCAAAGGTTTCTTTCAAAAGAACCATTAGGAAAATTAGTTGCCAATGCTTTCAAGAAAATAATAGCAACCATCTTTAGGGTGGAATCAAAAGATTACTCATAAAACTTTTATTGTAAAGTTGTAAAACAAGGATCAATGTGGTAGGCTGTTACTTTAACAGGCGTATTGTTTGTTATTTATATTTATTTGTAAGAGCAAAAAAAGCAGAGAAACAGGGATTTTCAGACATTTTTATGCTATGTGTTCATTAATAACTTAAAAGATATTATGTACATTAAACAAAATACGCCACGACACACCTTCCATGATCAAATTGATCGTGTACTAGCAGAAGGTGATGTCAAGAGCATTAAGAACAGACGAGCGTGCATGACAAGAGTTATGAATGTCAAAGAAGCAAGTGAGGTGTGTAAGAATAAGCCTGAATGGCGCTCTGTTGTTCGTGCCTCCCCGCAAGGGAACTGGCGTGAAGTTATGTATGTATGAATTAATATAAAGTATGTAACAAGTCGCTGCCAGAGGGAAGCGTGCCCAGAAGGCTGGCTGCATTACCACGCTGTATGGCAATGATGATTCGTTGCGCGAAATACGAACCAGTAGGCCATTCTACGGTCGGAGATTTCCTCGATATCGAGAAAACATTCGACCGAGTCTGGCACGCAGGCCTCATCTTCAAACTTATTGAAACCAGCACGCCACCTGCGTTTGTACGGCTAGTGGCGTCTTTTCTCAAGGGCCCGAGCTTCTATGTTTCGGTAGAGCAAGCCTCATCCTAGAAGCGGACTATTACTGCTGGCGTATCACAAGGCAGGTGGCTCTCGCCAGCACTGTATGGACTATACGCCAATGATATCTCGACTCTAGCGGGCTCTTTACACCCCTGGGAGAATACACTTCGGCGAGTGTGCCACGGAATTACATGAATTGGTTTCTCCCTCACCATTTTACCACCGGACAAGCAGACGTACGCGCTCACGCCACCGATATATGGTGGAAATACCAACGAAGCGGACGAAACGCTATACTTCCACTTTTATCATACGCACCGCTGAAGAGTGGAACTCTTTACCGTCGTCTGTTTTTCCTGAAATATACAATCTAGGTTTCTTCAAGTCTCGCGTAAACAGTTATCTTCTAAGTAAGTGTGCTTCACCTTAGACTGCATTTCCACCTGACACCAGGCGCAATGTCAGTCAAACGCGAACCTATTCATTATAAAAACAAAAACAAAATTACTTAAACTTTTATCCGTGCAGAAACGGAGAAAGAATACAATTTCCTGCGGCCGGGCGGCCTGTCATAAGAGGCGACTTAACAACCCACAGCCAGGTGGTAGCGCATTTTCCCGACTGGATGGCTACCAGCCCTGGTCTAGAGTATGCCGCCATAACAACCTTGAGTTGTGTTCCGGCATTAGTGACCAGGTTCCAGTCTCCCTTAAGAGAGCGGCAGCGCATTTGTAGCACCTTTGGTGTTGCAAATGTCCATAGGCGATGGTAACCGCTTTCCATCCAGTGGGCCGTCTGCCTGTCTGCAGAAATCCTGCAATAAAAAAAAAACAGGTTCTTTGAGTATGGTAAGGCCATGCTGGAGTCAATATCTTGATTATAGCTCGTAGCGCCGGATCGATCGGTGTGATACCACGCTCTCACAGATTATCGGCGTAAGACGGTTAGCCTCGGCTAATCGTGTTTTCATGAGTAAGAGTTCCGATCCTTCTTCCTCCCTCTATCCCATTGACCCATGCCAATCCTATATCCATTACATTACATAACTTCACGCCAGTTCCCTTGCGGGGTAGGCACGAACAACAGAGCGCCATTTAGGCTTATTCTTACACACCTCATTTGCTTCTTTCACATTCATAACTCTTGTCATGCACGCTCGTCTGTTCTTAAGGCTCCTGACATCACCTTCTGCTAGTACACGATCAATTTGATCATTGAAGTTCTGTTGTGGCCTTCCACGACTTCTGCATCCATCCACTTTTGCATTGTATATCTGTTTAGTCATTCTTTCATCATGCATTCTTTCCACATGCTCGAACCACCGGAGCATTCCTTTCCATACCTTTACCCCGACACTCTCTTTCAGACTAACTCTCTTTCTTACTTCGGTATTACGAACGCGGTCCGCGAGCGTCACTCCGCAGATTTTGCGCAGTGCTCGCATCTCGACCGCGTTTACTCTACTTTCATGCTCTCTCTTCCATACCGTAGGCTCGCTTCCATACGTGAGCGTAGGTACCAGCGTTGTGTATGGCAAACTGGGCCTTCTGGCTGAGGTTCCTATATCCGATCCCTTGTAATCCATTTCTCTTGTTTCATCCCTCTTTCTCATCCCCCTATCACCTTCTGTGCGGCTTAGAATGCAAAATTTGGAAAACGCCAAATGCACAGCCACTTACCTTGTTTGCTTTGCTCCGGGAACCCTTCGATTATGGATTGTAAATCACAGTCACTGGCACGATTTCTTGATTGGCTAGAGGATTAGCTAATTGTATTCTTTGGAAAACAAGTAATTGAAATGGAGGAGAGAACAGGAAGGTCGATGCGGCGCGTGCGGTGTAGGAAGTTGCACTGACTGTCCGCGTGAGGGCAGCATCCGCATCGATAGCTCACACGGGGTGGCGATGCAATTGTTTTAAATATACTAAAATGGGAAGTTATGAAAAATTTATTGTACTAATATTACACAATTTGCGCCATGATACGTACTTATACGTACTACACTTCATCTTATTATGATAATTCTTTTACGTTGCAGGCAGTCAAACTTTAAAATATGGCTGCCTCTTACTGTCAGAGAGGCGAAATCCTTACCAATATTTAGAAATTTGCTCAGAAAACACTATTTGTCCACAAATAGCTATGTCTGATTAACAGAATATAATCATGCTAATACATTTATTATAATAACTTATGTATTATTGTTTATATATAACTATGTATATATGTATGTATATTTTTTAAATTAGAGTATTTTTGCATCTATTGCCTTTTTCCCGCACCACCTATTTCGCCTGATTCAAATTTTGTTTTATTTAGACTGCTCGGAAGAGATCGCTTTGAGCGATAAGGCCGCCTATTGTATTGTCTAGAAAATATTGTAAATATGGTCGGTTTTTGTAATTCTATATTTTGGTGTGCAATAAAGTGTTATGTCTATCTCTCTCTCTCTCTATTACGGAACACCTTCTCTTTATAGCATCCTAAAGGTTGGCAAGGCGTTGCCTTCGCACTTAGTGTTGCAAACGTCTGTAGGCAACGGTAATCGCTTTCCAAGAGCTGACACGTTTGCCTGTGTGCCAGCTTCTCAATAAAGTAAATGTAAGTTGACGAAATAAAGAAAAAATAAAATATTTTTTCTCTCTTTCTTCCCTTAACTGCGAGTCGTCCATCATGTGGGTCATTAATACAGTTGCCAACAGCGGCACCCAATCAAATATACGTTCATTACGATCCCAGTAAATCAATCATTAGGTTAAAGGGATGTGAGTGGATTGGCGTGAAATGGTTTGCCTTTATCATCGGGATATTGCCTTCGAAGCGGGGGGGTGGGGGGGAAGGGCATCTGCAAGAGGCAAGTGGAGCATTTTTTATATTTCTCGTATACATACTTTATATATACATATATACATACAGACACACTGATTCACCTTGCAACTTGTCAAAATTTCACAGAAACCATACAAAAATGTAATTTTTTTTAACAATGGCAAATTAAAAGAATGAACGTATGAAAGAACGAATGATATGCTTCATTGACCAGTTCCTATAAAATATTTTACTAACATAAACAATTAACTTACATTTGCCTTACAAGCGGTTGAAATTTGACATAAGCTTTTTTATGTTTGCTCTTAGGCAAACGGTCCACTTGGGGCTGGTTCTTCTATAGCTTAGTAAAAAAGATTTTCAAGCCAAATCCTATTTAATATTTTCTTAAATTTTCGCGACTAGTAGACTTCTATTCAGAAGTCGTGGTAGCGTAATGGCTGGCGCACGCGTCCCACGCTCAAAGGGCGCGGGTTCGATCCTGGCCGGAACGCATGCAACCACTTACGCAGTTTTCTGACCTAATGTGCATATTGTTACAATTCCTACGTAATAATAACGGTTAAGGAAAACATCGTGATGCAACCTGCACATCGAGATAACCGATGTGTCAAGCCTGCCAAGCCGCCTTAGACAAGCGTGGCGGGTATACTGTTCGTTCCCCTATAGTGGGAGGCCCGAGCCTAGCAGTGGGACATTTATGGGGTGTAAAAAAATTTCTATTCTCTATAAATATTATAAACCCGAAAGTTTGTAAGAATAGATGTATGGATGTATGCTTGGTACTCATTTACACAAAAACTACTGAATGGATTTTGATGAATATTTCCAATAGTATAGCATACACATCAGAATAACACAGGCTATGATTTTTAAAGATATAGTATAAATTATCCAAAATATAACGATTTCCATCACCACGCGGGTGAAACCGCGGGCACAGCTAGTACATAATAAAACTGCGTTTCAGCGGTTTAAGCGCGGTAATTTATTGAATGTTTATTATTCCGACGTTTCGGCCACTTTTCAGTAGCCGTAATCGAGGAAGACAAAGATGTTAAGTTTCAATGAGTATTGTTACGACTCTGGCCCCGACAAAAACAAATTTACACCTGCTTACCTGTAAAAACACATTTTATTATCTTTCGGCTTTTTGACTTCTTTTGTTTACTTTGTGTTTAAATGTTGTGATTAGAAAACAGCCCATTGTTGTATTTTAATATTTTACGGCCTATTGTTATATTGTGATCATTAGCCAGGTGTTCGGATTTAAAGTACAAACTGATTCTAGGAAATTCGGTCCACGCGGCTGGGCAGATATATTGCGTCTGTGCAGTATAAACCAATGAACCCAATGGAGGGACGAGGCAGTCGAGCGATAACCACGAGCGAAGCGAGACGTGTGTACTACAATCGGGAATCTTTTAGTGACGGACTTTGCGCCTTTTATGGAATTACGACCTTCTGCATTAAGTTTGGACATGTTGTGTTCGGTTATATTTGTACCTGTGTTATACGTATTTGTATAGTTCTAGTAGACTCTATAGTAATTCTAACGGCATTTTAATTCGAGTCTCGCGACTCGTAACAGTATTATTAAAGTTTTATTATGTGTATTAGATACTAAAGAAACGCATCCTTGATACTTGCCCGATGTTTCGCGTAATACTAAAGATTACGGGCCTTACTTATAATCGTTTCTTAAATTTAAAGAAACTGCTCAGCAACTGATTAGTGAAAACCTTATCCATAAACTCCTCTTTAGTCGAATATTTTGGGTACAACCCTTTGAGAGCAGCAGCGCATTTGTAGCACCTTTGGTGTTGCAAATGTCCACAGGCGATGGTAACCGCTTTCCATCAAGTGGGCCGTCTGCCTGTCTGCTGAACTCCTGCAATAAAAAAAACAACCTACGTTAATACACGTTTATAAGTGGAAAAAAAAAGATATTCATTGATTAGGGCCTAATTCTGATACTCTTACTTAAGAGATGGCTAATCGTTTCTTAACGAAATTATTATAAGTAAGGCCGTACTAGATCAAAATGATTCTTGACATAATATTGGAGTTGCTTAAATTTAGACAAATTGGCGAAAATTGAACTCTATTTGAACAGTCTGTACCTTTTAACGTAAATTTAAGCAATTTTTTTTCTTTCCTACTTTACGAAATAATAATGTCTATATTATGGGAGGTCTTCAAAAGAGAATAATGCATTGTTTAATTCCCTAGAGAGAAGGTAAAGTGCAAAATAAACACGGCACTTCACGCTAAGCCTCCTGAGGCATGACGAAATTGGAAATATCAATCGATATCTGTCACAAAGAGCTACTTGAATAATGTAACAGTTTTCTTATGTGTAACAAAACATACAATTGAGAACCCTATTTGAAGTTGGTTATTCAAATAGGAAAGGGTTCTAAATTCGACGTATATTCTATTTGTATCTTTGTTAAGCGATTTCTCTGTCAATTGTGCAGCGATTTTCAAATTTGTTTCTTATTCGAAAGAGTATACTTCTGAGGTGGTCACATTGTCAACAAGTCAGGGGCCATTCACAAAATACGTCACACGAATTTCGTGGTTTTTTAACCCCTCTCCCGTCCTTGTCACATGGTCACATTCGTGACGCTCCTCATTCCGTAGTGTAACATCACATATTTCGCAATTTTACATCAAGATATTATTCAGACCTTGAAGTCGGTTATTCAAATAGGAACGGGTTGTCAATTCAAAAGTATGTTTTTCGTATTTTTGTTAAGCGATTTCTCTGTCAATTGTGCGCCGATTTTCAAATTTGTTTCTTATTCGAAAGAGTATACTCCTGAGGTGGTCAGATTGTCAACAAGTCAGGGACTATGCACAAATTACGTCACACGAATTTCATGATTTTTTTACCCCTCTCCCGTCCTTGTCATATGGTCACATTCGTGACGCTCCTCATTCCGTAGTGTAACATCACATATTTCGCAATTTTACATCAAGATATTATTCCGACTTTGAAGTCGGTTATTCAAATAGGAAAGGGTTGTAAATTCAAAAGTATGTTTTTTTGTTAAGCGATTTCTCTGTCAATTGTGCACCGATTTCAAATTTGTTTCTTATTCGAAAGAGCATACTTCTGAGGTGGTCACATTATCAACAAGTCAGGGACCATCCACAAATTACGTCACACGAATTTCATGATTTTTTACCCCTCTCCCGTCCTTGTCATATGGTCACATTCGTGATGCTCCTCATTCCATAGTGTAACATCACATATTTTGCAATTTTACATCAAGATATTATTGCGACTTTGAAGTCGGTTATTTAAATAGGAAAGGATTCTAAATTCAACGTATATTTTATTTCTATTTTTGTTAAATGATTTCTCTGTCAATTGCGCACCGATTTTCAAATTTGTTTCTTATTCGAAAGAGTATACTCACATTAATATATTATTAATTAAAACAGAGTTCCCTAGTTAGTTTTGTTTCCCTTTTATGAAAGATAGATAGATAGATAACACTTTGCTGCTCACCAAATATACAATTTCAACAATGCACAATTACAATATTGCCATGGTAGAAACAACAGGCGGCCTTATCGCTTAAAGCAATCTCTTCCAGGCAACCTACCTTAAGGAACAATTTTACCTAATCTGGCGATGTAGGTGGTGCAGATTTTTAGGCAGATCTTAAACAAACATACTTAAACTACATATTTTATAAATTAAATACATACATACATACATACATAACTTCACGCCAGTTCCCTTGCGGGGTAGGCACGAACAACAGAGTGCCATTTAGGCTTATTCTTACACACCTCACTTGCCTCTTTGACATTCATAATTATACAAATTAAATATATACTATATAGATACTAAATACATTTTATCCGTGCAGGAACGGAGAAAGAATACAATTTCCTGCGGCCGGGCGGCCTGTCGTAAGAGGCGACTTAACAACTCACAACCAGGTGGTAGGGCATTTGTCTGACTGGATGGTTACCACGCCTGTCTAAAGTATGTCGCCATATCAACCCCGAGTTGCGTTCCGGCATTAGTGACCAGGTTCCAGTCTCCCTTAAGAGAGCAGCAGCGCATTTGTAGCAACTTTGGTGTTGCAAATGTCCATAGGCGATGGTAATTGCTTCCCATCAAGTGGGCCGTCTGCCTGTCTGCTGATCTCCTGCAATAAAAAAATATACAAACATATTTATGAGATATATATATTAATTAGTCCTTTTAAATTGTTTTTTAATCATTTTAACACTATGCTTATACAGATAGAGATCGATTTTTTTTTGTAGTTTTTCATTAGTAGTTGGAATTTCGTGTCTTAAAACTCAAATATATTACATACATACATACATACATACATAACTTCACGCCAGTTCCCTTGCGGGGTAGGCACGAACAACAGAGTGCCATTTAGGCTTATTCTTACACACCTCACTTGCCTCTTTGACATTCATAACTCTTGTCATGCAAATATATTAGATTTTGAAATGTGACGTTACGAAATTTACGCCCCCTCTCACCCCTTGGCTACCTTTCATTAGGGACTCACAACGACCACGTTCACGACCGCGATTTATCCCGTTCCACTTGCTTGCCGGCGTTACAATCGTAAACCCAAGTGGAACGGCTGTTCGACCCACCTCTTGACATGGGTCGTTGTGAGCGTTGTGTGATCGAAAACGATGACGTAATTAGTGACGTTTTCGCCATGACCACAACGATCGCGGTCGCCTTGTGGTACGGCTAACTGAGCGTTTTGGGCGTTGTGAACTACTAGTGGAACGCCCTACTTGTCACACAATGTAACACAATGTCACACAATGTCACACTTCGTCGACCCCCTAGATCCCCTTAACCTGTGACCTAATTTATGGATTTTTATGGAATTTCGTGATGATAAGTGGACCTATAGAAATAGAGAGCACCCCTTGAATATTTAGATACGTACAACGTGTTTCACATATTGTTTTTTTTTCTAAAGGTACTCAAAGTTTATTATACTGTAAATGAATATGAGTATGGCAAAGACATGACTAATAATATTTTGTAACTAGACATATAATTTTATTGCAATAGTTTATATCATATACTAGCGGCCCCGGCAGACGTTGTTCTGATCTGAAAAAATAAAAATCTAGGATCCGATCCCAGTGCCACCTACCGGTTCCAATTGTGGATTTAAACCATCCGGGAACCCACTCAACCACACCGAAATAAAATCACCAAAATCGCTCCAGGTGATTAGGAGGATTCTAGAACCCGTTCCCAGCATCACCTACCGCTTGTAATTGTGAATCTAAACCATCCGGGAACCCACTCAAACACACCGAAACAAAATTACCAAAATCGCTCCAGGTTATTAGGAGGATTCTAGAACCCGATCTCAGCGCCACCTACCGGTTCCAAGGGGATAAAAGTATCCTGTGTTCATCTCCTGGTTCTAAGCTACTTCCCCACCAATTTTCAGCCAAATCGGTACAGCCGTTCTTGAGTTATAAATAGTATAACCAACACGACTTTCTTTTATATATATATATATATATAAAAGTCGTGTTTAGAATTTACATATATTATATGTAAATTTAGTTTTATAATTATGACATGTATTCGGACATTGCACGCCTAATAAGGCAAAATGTATACTACATACAAACATACGAGCAAGACATACAAATTTGTATGAAACTCAGTATATATATATTTTCGATGCCGAGAATGAACATAGGATACTTTTTATCCCGGAAAATGGGATAGTTTCCGGGATAAAAGTATATTTGTCTCTGTGTTTGTTATCCTTTTATGGAAAAACTATTGGACCGATTTGGCTGATACTCGGTATATATGTAATTTGAATTCCGAGGGTGGACAAGGGATATTTTTCATCCCGGATAATGGGATAGATTTGTGTAAAGATTATCCCAAAAGTGGGACAAGCTTTGGTTGGTTTGTGTGATTTGCCATTTTCATCATTTTGGTTGTTTTGTCCTTTTTACCCTTTTGCCCTTTGGCTCTTTTGCTCTTTTGCTCTTTTGCTCTTTTGCTCTTTTGCTCTTTTGCTCTTTTGCTCTTTTGCTCTTTTGCTCTTTTGCTCTTTTGCTCTTTTGCTCTTTTGCTCTTTTGCTCTTTTGCTCTTTTGCTCTTTTGCTCTTTTGCTCTTTTGCTCTTTTGCTCTTTTGCTCTTTTGCTCTTTTGCTCTTTTGCTCTTTTGCTCTTTTGCTCTTTTGCTCTTTTTTGTCCTTTTTGTCATTTTGTAGTTTTCATTGATGGGGGATAGATAAATAAAACTAGGACTGTTTGTAATAGAGGATGAAAGTTTGGATGAGACCAATCATTTCTCAAGTTCATAGATATAAAAATGCATCGTCTATAAAAATGCGATAGTAACTCGATATGTCTTTCTGTTATGTTTTCAAAAAACACTGGGAATACTGGATCGTTTTTATTGTAATTTTATTTAAATGTAGTTTTAATGCCGAAAATGGACATATATATATTATGCCAGAAGATCGGCATGAGTACATATCAAGCATCGAGTTTGCGATATAAAATGAAGTGAATTTTTCGGGTGCAAATGGCACTAACATAAAAATGGTGTACATTGTAACCTGTATTAACGCCTGCTCTTTAAACAAGAAGCAGGAACTAGAGGTTAACCCGCGGCGCAGCCGCGGGGTAAACTCTAGTATATATATATATATACTAGCGGTTCCGGCAGATATTGTCCTGCCCTGAAAAAATTCAAATCTAAAACCGATTCCAACGCCACCTACCGGGTTTGATACAACTGACTACTAATTAATAAGTAGGTGTTGTTCAAAAAATACAAAAAAAAACAAATTTATTTCAATGCTCTGAAAATGAAAAAAGTAAACCAAAATTCATCAAAACCATCGTTTTATTACAGTATAATTATTATATATAAATATAGATATATATTATAGATAGATAATAAAGCCTCAAAAAGCAAAGAAACATAACACGTATATTGTATATGTTACGGGCAATTCGATAAGCCCGGTCACTATGAATAATGACCGGTCTGTATACATAATGCGCGTATCAAGTGGGCAATATAAATTGCATGAATAATAACTTTTCCCGGTCAGTATGAATAATGATAACCTTATCTTAGGCAATATAATAAACAGAGATGTAATTGTTCGGCTAGAAGTACTCATAATGCGCGGTCCAGGTGATAAAGTCAAGTCATCTCAAACCATGATTTTTTAAAAGGACCATGGGGTCCATTTACATCATAACATATTATTTTTATTTTTATTGCAGGAGTTCAGCAGATAGGCAGACGGCCCACTAGATGGAAAGCGGTTACCATCGCCTATGGACATTTGCAACACCAAAGGTGCTACAAATGCGCTGCTGCTCTTTTAAGTGAGCCTGGAACCTGGTCACTAATGCCGGAACACAACTCAAAGTTGTTATGGCGACATACTTTAGACCAGGGGTGGTAGCCGTCCAGTCGGGCAAATTCCCTACCTCCTGGCTGTGGGTTGTTTAGTCGCCTCTTACGACAGGCCGCCCGGCCGCAGGAAATTGTATTCTTTCTCCGTTCCTGCACGGATAAAATAATAATAATATCTTCATAAGTCACAAATGTCACTCGCCTTACATAGGTCTAATACTAAATCTATGTATATAAAAATCAATTGCTGTCCGTTAGTCTCGCTAAAACTCGAGAACGGCTGGACTGATTTGGTTAATTTTTGTTTTGAATTATTTGTGGAAGTTCAGAAAAGGTTTAAAAGGTAAGTAATTATGAAAATAAATTTTGGAATATAGTAAAAACAAAACAACAACAATTTCGCTTTTCCTTAGAAACTATTCCTACCTGTCAAACATTTGATGTTCGTCCCGTCGTTTAGAAATCAATTAAATTTAAAAGAATACTTTTATTTTTTTCCATTTGTTTTTGACATTAACAACCAACCATTTCTGATCGCAACTATAATATTTTACGGACTTTGGCGGGAAACTGGGCGTAACGGTCGCGTTGTCTTGATTACGAATTCTTTTTGTTCCGGTTAAGTTTTGACGAAATTTTTTACTAAAGTTGAAACATTCTGCAATTATCATTCAGCTTTTTGATTCTTTGGTGCGGTTTTTTAACTATTCCACGGGAACTCTTTAATTTTTCGGGATCAAAAGTATCCTATATGTTGACCACGGATGTAAGCTACCACCATACAAAATTTAATTTAAATCGGTCAAGTAGTTTCGGAGATTAGCCGGTACAAACAGAGAAACAAAAAATTTGAAAAAAATCTAAATTAGTTCTATTTCACTTCTCGCATCCTTTGACTCGGTTTTTAGCATTTTTTTTCATTGTACAGAAATTCGGCCTCTACAGTTTTATTATATGTATATATGTATAGATTCTGAGGCGGTACGAAGTTTGCCGGGTCAGCTAGTTATAAATAAATTAATATAAAGTATGTAACAATTATGCGTGCAGGAACGGAGAAAGAATACAATTTCCTGCGGCCGGCCGGCCTGTCGTAAGAGGCGACTTAACAACCCACAGTCAGGTAGTAGGGCATTTGCCCGACTGCATGGCTACCACCCCTGGTCTAGAGTATGTCGCCATAACAACCTTGAGTTGTGTTCCGGCATTAGTGACCAGGTTCCAGTTTCCCTTAAGAGGCAGCAGCGCATTTGTAGCAACTTTGCTATTGCAAATGTCCATAGGCGATGTTAACCGATTTCCATCAAGTGGGCCGTTTGCCTGTCTGCTGATCTGCAATAAAAAAAAACAAATCGATTTTATTGTATCGTATTCTATGTAGAACGACTGAACAGATAAGCAATTATATTGAGTCTATGGTAGGGGATTCTCCGTGTATATAAGCCGACAAAGGTCCCATTTTTTCCTGTTCTGTCAGATTAGATACCCATGTGTGTTCACGCTATACTTCAGGGAACAAAAGGTATTCTTTATCACTTCACGAAGATGGACGGTTTATCTACAAGGAAAAAAATTGGCAACACAATTCTTTTGTTAGTTTACCTGGTTATGGCTTGTGAAAATTGCGCAATAGACTCCGGTGGGGTTATTATTTTGTAGTTTTTTTTTTATTAACAACTACGGACTCTAGTTCCGTACCATTTTTTAGAATTAAATTTAAGAAGTTAGGAAGTTGTACACGTAATATTGTCTTAAGTTTTCGCGACTTGTATACATAATAAAACTACGTTTTAACGGTTTTAAGCGCGGTAATTTTATTTGATTTTGGTTTTTCCGACGTTTCGGCCACTTTTCAGTGGCCGTGATCACGGAAGACAAAGATGTCAAGTGTCAACGAGTATTGTTAAAGTTTTATTTAGCCTACCGCCAACTTGTTAATTTTAATTTTGTTTATGGTTATTATTTACTCTATGGGAGCCTAATCTAATTTACTACTGCTTCGCAACATGTTATGGCTTGAAGAGAAGAAGCGGCGCACGAAACTCTTCAGCAAACATGCCTAGCTCTAATAATTTTATATAATATTAAAATGGGTGGAAGGAAAAATAAAATTAATTATCAGTCAAGTTGGTTTGTGTTCCGTTGTACGCAGAAAGAGCTCACAGTGTTTTGAGGTCTGGCAGCTGGTTTTTGCTGGGTTTGGGTCTTAATAGTTTTGATGACCGCGCTTAAAACCGTTAAAACGTAGTTTTATTAAGTTGTACACGCTTATTTGTTACTATGTTATTGTGTGTGACATTTAATGAATGCATGTTTGTGTTGTGGTGTATCTTACGAATAACTTATTATATTAATTAATTCTAATTTTAATACTAAACTTATACTAATGTAGAGTGCATCTGTTACATGCTGGTGTCGTGAGGAAGTGCATGTGCAGTGCGTGCCTTATGTCTATACCTATATATAATTATCCTAACTAGTGCCGTGTTTGTTGTTTTTCCTTTCAGTGCCTATTATTTTGTAGTTTACTGCAACCATTTTGGAAAAAAGCGGAGGCAGAACGTTCCGTTCGGGTTTTCACTAGATATGTGACGAATAGTGGTTTGGTCGAATACCGAATGCTGAATATTCGGCTTCGGTTTCGGCTGAAACGCCGAATATACGGCGTGAGATATGTGCAATTCGCGCGTAGCGAGTTAGTATCGAAGCAGTAATTTGTTTATAACTGCGTTTTAACCGCGATTTCAAATATTTTTTTACTTGATTCTGACTTAAAAAAAACTGGCCGAAATGTAATATTAACATAAAAATTAATTAAAATTGCATTTATATTAAATAATAATAATAATAATCGGCAGACAAACACACACATTGTATATCCCCAAATTAAGCAAGTTACGCTTGTGTTATGGGTAATATACAACGGACTACTCTGGGGCCGATCCCAGACACCCAGACCATAGTAAATAACGGAGAAAATACGTTTCCGAAATTTACTATACCAGAAATCGAACCCGGAGCCTCTGCGTTGAAGTGAGGTAGGCCGGCAAAGGCTTAGCCCGCTCAACCACAGAGGCCGTCATAAAACGTAGTTTAACTATCAATTTTTGATGGAAATATATAAAATTTTGAGCAATATGTGCGTTTTTATTTCACGATATGGTATTTGCATAATAATAATAGCAGTCAAATATTCGTGGCATCTCTAGTTTTCAAACTGTGAAACAATAGAAAGAAAGAAAGAATGAAAATTTATTGTCGCAAATGTATGCTCACCCAGTAGGTGAGTATTATATATAGTAGTATGTATGTAGTAGTAGTAGTACATACATACATAACTTCACGCCAGTTCCCTTGCGGGGTAGGCACGAACAACAGAGTGCCATTTAGGCTTATTCTTACATACCTCACTTGCCTCTTTGACATTCATAACTCTTCTCATGCACGCTCGTCTGTTCTTAAGGCTCCTGACATCACCTAGTACACGATCAATTTGATCATGGAAGGTGTATCGTTTAGTAGTAGTATATAGTATATATATATTGAGTACAATAGAGGAATTTTTTCATTTAAATATTATTTAATTACATTGTGATGTAATGAAAAAACCATTCTATTTCTTCTAAGAACCGATGCAATTATAAGCTAAAGGAAAATTACAGAGGTGTAATTAATTACAATTGAGATTAGGGACCCACATCAAACTGGAGTGACATTCACACCGTGGGCGGCCCGTTCTCTGAACAACAGAATAATATAATTTTATCTCAAATACAACTCGAGTGAAATGTCCCTTTATTGCAGATTTAAGAACCAAACAGATGTGCTAATAGTTTAATAATTAAAGCTAAATTCATTTTAATCATGAAATTAATTAATTAATTAATTATTAATGCAGAAGTCGTGGAAGGCCACGACACAGCTTCCATGATCAAATTGATCGTGTACTAGCAGAAGGTGATGTCAGGAGCCTTAACAACAGACGAGCGTGCATGACAAGAGTTATTTATGAATGTCAAAGAAGCGAGTGTGTAAGAACAAGCCTAAATGGCGCTCTGCTGTCCGTGCCTACCCCGCAAGGGAACTGGCGTGAAGTTATGTATGTATGTAAATTTATTTTCATCAATATACAGGTGAATTTTTCAAGTGGGCTTCAATGTCCTAATTCAAAATTATAAGACAAAGTGAATCGAACTGAAAGGACTCTTAGGACTGATTTTGATGAAAGCTAAAACGGTTTCATTAAATTTTTGACAGGAATCGGACCGGCTGATTAAATAAAATAATTTGTATTATTACACCATATCATAGAGTAGCTTGTAAGGATTAATTTCTATGATGGAATGTCAGACGTTAAACTAAGAGAAACGGAGGTAGAATACTAATTTTTGCGGCCGGGGGTTCTTTCGTATGAGGCAATAAAATATTCTACAGTCAGGTAAGGCTATTTGTCCGTCTGGATGGCTACCACCCTAGATCTTGTGCAATGGTCCCCAAACTTTTTGTCTCGTGGACCCCTTAGCAATCTTTCCTGTATTGGGTGGACCCCTATCTATGAACATTGGCTTTTTACAAATTCATCAAATTCAAAAGTTTTTTAACAAACTTCAAAATAGGAGGAACTTCTCAATTTGTCGATTCAATATTTTTTTCATGTATGTTCAGCCATAACTTTTTTGTTTCAAAACCAATTTTGATAATTCTTTTTGAATTGAGTTCAGTACAGCTTTAATATACTTTTATATATAGGAGACATTGCCCGTTTTGGGTTTACTCTGAAATCAAATGAACCTTAACTGGCTTATCTTATATCTTTGTATAACCTTATAAATGGAATTCAGTTTTGTTGACCACTATTTTGGGGACCTATGGTTTAGTGTAAGCAGGCATAACAACTGTGATTTGTGTTCCGGCGTCAGGGGGCCAACTTCCAATCGGGGGAACCTTGTGTGGTCAGAGGGCTGGTGCTTACCTCGGACAATAGCTCAGTATGGCCAGTCAGTCACGTAATGTTGCTATGCTTCTGAGAAACACACACATGAAACATGTATTCTACCTTTACTTTTTCCTGGAGTACAGAAGACAGGCTGATGGCCCACCTGAAAACGGACTACGGAAAGTGGTCACCGGTGCCTATGGACATTAGCAACACTAAAAATACTAATACCTACCCATGTGCTGCCGCCTCCGAAAGCGGGACTGGTATTTAGCCAAAACCTGAACTACAACTTAAGCTTGTTATGGCGGTATACAGTATAAGTCCAGACCAAGGGTGTGGTAGCTGTGATATACAGCGCAGAATCCTACGGATTAATCTCTGGTGGCGAGAACACGTTCCATGTGGGTTTGATGGGTGACTTACTGAATTAATTATTTTAATCAAATCCCAATACAACACGTGGGTACGACAGTAACCATCTAGCCGGGCAAATGCCCTACCTGGCTGTGGGATGTTTTATCACCTCTTATAACAAGCTGTCTGGTCGCTTGAATCAGTATTTTGTCGGATCTGTCGTTGATATCGTCGGTGGCTGTCTTTTCTAATATCTTTTAACTCTATCCCTTAAGGGACAATAGTCGGAAATAAGATCGGCTTTAATGATGGCAGTGAGTCAGTTTAGAGTGTATTAGACGTGTCTTGGGCTTGACGAATATTCCTGGGATGAATGTTATTCCGTAAGGACAATGCGTTAATCTCCATCGGGATCTTTCTCATCCCAAAAGCGTTGCGGTACGAGGGCCTTTTGTTGATTTATGCTTGCTTAATAGTCCATTCGATGTGTATTTACATAGTCATTTATAATTTTTGATCCCAGGAATCCAGCGGGAATTTCAAGTTAAGCGTGGACGAAGTTGCTAGCATATTCTAGTATAAGAATAAAATTATAATTCAGTACAATGAGGGAAACTTATATTGATGAGCGCCTCCGCTCTGTTGAGCGGAGATCCAGGAAGTTGATAGGCAACGACCAGCTATTTAATGACAAAATACAAAGTCCTGAACATCGACGCAGCGTTGCCAGCTTGTACTTGTGAAGAGTGAGCATTGGAGCTTTCCAATCTTATCCCGCCGTCTCCCTTCCATCATTGGACAACCAGACGCACTGGCATGCGGCACCGCTATATGGTGGACATACCACCTATACGAACAAAGCGCTTTGAGTCCACCTTCATTATGCTCACCGCAAAGGAGTGAATCTCACTGCCGGAGTCTGTTTTTGCTGAAACCTACAACCTGGGTATCTTCAAGTCTCGTGTGAATAACTACCTTCTA
This sequence comes from Dendrolimus kikuchii, assembly GCA_019925095.2. Classification (NCBI taxonomy): domain Eukaryota; kingdom Metazoa; phylum Arthropoda; class Insecta; order Lepidoptera; family Lasiocampidae; genus Dendrolimus; species Dendrolimus kikuchii. The sequence continues at coordinate 3,724,527 of CM034410.1, read as the reverse complement.
GGCAAGCGTGCTCGATCTTAGACTATATCTCCGCTCAAAATCAAACGAGATAATAGTCAAACGCGAACCTATACAGTAATAAGAAAAAAAATGTATTCTACCTATAATCTCTTAAGACGATGAGAATAAGTAGAACACTGAGCTTAGGTCATCGAAGTTTATGTCTAAGGTTCCCAGGTTCGTTGTCCAAGGTAAGAACCAGCACTTTGATCATCCGAAGAGTCAATTAAATGTTTGAATAATTCTTTGTAGATGCTCATGTCCTCAGAAACTCACAGTTCAAGCGTTTCAACAGCAAACGGCACAAACACTATAAAACTGTTGAAGAAAAGATTTGTTTTTAGTTAAATTTCTATGTTTTTAAACCTTATTTATACAACAATAATGTATAAACGATATTTCAGAGTCCTTTTGTCCCAATTTTAATGATAATGCTTTATGTCCAAGGACTTGAAGGGGCAAAACAAATTGGAATGAAAGGTATCCACGAAATTCAATTAACCAAAGAGACCTTGAATTTTTTCAATTGAAAAGTATCATATTCGTAACTAGAAATGTGTCTTTGTAATTCGTTAAATACAAATACAAAAGTCTTTTAATAAATGTAAAAGAAAAATGTACAATATGTTATATTAAGAAATTAGATGTAAGGTATCAACGAAATCAAGTTAGCCAAAGAACATTCATAAATAATTATACTTGTAAGAATTTGATCTTTGTAATTCGTTTAATACAAATCAAAAGTCTTTTATAATAAGTACAAAAGTCTTTTAATAAATATAAAAGAAAGTGTACAATAAGTTATATTAAGCAAAGAAATTCTCAAAAGCTCGAGAATCAATAAGAAACCTTAAAGGGCTTTTAAGTAATGAGAATTTATGGAGCCATTAAATAAAATACGGCGACATCTTACAAATTCAACTGTAGTTATTTAGACCGTTTCAAGTGGTTGAGTGTAGATTTATATAGAGGGTACTCAGATATACTTACTGCGATGCCATAATCGGCAACCCAATAATCCTTTCGTGAACACGTGTTTTTTTTATTGCAGGAGTTCAGCAGACAGGCAGACGGCCCACTGGATGGAAAGCGGTTACCATCGCCTATGGACATTTGCAACACCAAAGGTGCTAGAAATGCGCTGCTGCTCTCTTAAGTGAGTCTGCAACCTGGTCACTAATGCCGGAACACAACTCAAAGTTGTTATGGCGGCATGCTCTAGACCAGGAGTGGTAGCCATCCAGTCGGGCAAATGCCCTACCACCTGCCTATGGGTTGTTTAGTCGCCTCTTACGACAGGCCGCCCGGCCGCAGGAAATTGTATTCTATCTCCGTTCCTGCACGGATAAAAGATTATTTATTATTATTATTATTACCCTTGGTATTCTAATATGTTTGCGGGACATGAATTAAAATATCGTTTCTCAAGTTCACATAATTTATTAGCTGTACACATACGTAATTCACAGTTTTTTTACAGACAGAAACAAATACAAGTCCAAACCGTAGGCAGAAGATCGTAATAAAATGCGCAAAATCCGTGGATGTGAAATTTTCGTTCCAAAAATACACTTAGAAACACCTCAATCGCAGTTGAAACTCAATTAACACTGCCTTAACGGGCCGGCCTTATATATTCGGGCTCCGGTTTCGATTTCTGGCATGGTAAATTTCGTAAACTAACTTTCCGTTATTTACTATGGTCTGGGTTTCTTGGATCGGTTCCAGAGAGGTTCGTTGTATACCCTTAACACAAGCGTAAGTTGCTTAGTTTCAGAATATACAATGAGTGTGTTTGTCACCTGATTTATTTTTTTATTATTTTATATCCGCAAAATAGACATGTACCCCTCAGTAGCATACGCACTTGGTTAATCCGAAATACATAGCTTTTAAGAACTTGCAATGGAATTTCAAAACTAAAACGGTTTGCGGCGTCTTACTCAAAGACTTGCCGTTAAGACAAAGAGCGATTAGCGATTAACAAGAGACGGCTACTTTTCAAAATTTTAAAAATAAGGGGAAAAATAACACTAAATAATTAAGACCATCATAAAAGGATTACAGATAATGTATATGCCAGGGTAATAAATTATCTGGAGTCCAATTCCGCTAATTTAATATCTTGACGTTGCGAAGATATTCAACGTACAATTCCATTGTGATAGTGTCAAAAATTCCTATTCTGCTAAATCCACAATATTTTCGCGATATCGTGGTAACAGAATAATAAAGTTTATACTACTCTTAGCAGACATGCATATAGAAAAGCTACCAAAAGTTTTAAACATTTGCATGTTTTCCTTTATAAATATTCATAATTACAAAGATAAAGTGACATGCTCGTGGCACGCCATTAAAGTTATCAGAATACCAAAATAAGACAAACCTACGATTGAGATGATAGTGTCCGGCGATTTTGATGAGATAGTAATAGCAGAAATGGGTACGTGATTCACACTCTAGTAACGTGTGCGACGTACTGCATATTACCGTTGACCATCAAGAAAAAGTAGTGGGGATATCACGACCTTCAGGAATGACGAATACGACTCAAGGAGAATTTCTCTAGAGATTATTAAAAATATACAACAATACAATACCACCTTTTTATAAATATTCTTCATTTTTCAGCGACCCCGATGTTAATGATAAAATCGATGCATTTTAATACTTACGCAACTCTGTAAGACAAAAGAAAGCACTGACAATCTATTTGCAGCTTTATCTCGCTGAATATAAAGTACAGTTTGAATGGAATCAATTTAAAATCTCATTAGTATCTCGTGTAGAAAGACTATTGACGAGAGGTTCTCAACTAGGGCGGTTGCACCCCTAGGTAATGAAACTTCATTGCGCTGAAACATTTTCAGAATAATGTAATAAACATTTTATGTAAGATGTACTACATTGTTTTTAACTTCGCTCATTTCAAACTTAATTTACTCTAACACTGTGTTGTATAAGTTATAGCTTTTATAAAGAACCCTATACACACTTTTTCTTAAGTTGATTGTACTGCTAAAACGACAGTGAAGCGGTTACGGATGAGTTCTGGAGAAACAAAAGTTAAAAAAGGTAGAGTAAGAAGACCTAAATATCCCATAGGCTGATGATATGCGACAATCTATATGGAATTATTTGAAGGAGACCCAAACGACGGAATAATAAAAATCAAATAAATTACCCCGCTTTAAAGCGTTAAAATGTAATTTTATTACGTATAAAAGACGCGAAAAGCATAATTATATTATTTCTTTAGGAAACGTTAATACGAGTACATGACAATTTTATGTTTGATAAACCTTTAAAAAAAACATTAGTGACGTGACCTTATGTGACGTGACACTTAAACACAAATCGTAATTAAGTTATGCATATTTCTACATTTTAATGATAAGAAATGCAATGAAACGTAAAATAGTTTTTTTTAAATATTAAATCCTTGTATTTTAATAGATTTGGTAATGTGTTTTTATAATATATATCTATATATGTATATGCTTACATTAATATTATAAATGCGAAAGTTTGGATGGATGTGTGTTACTTAATCACACCAGAACGGCTGAACGGATCTGGATTTGGCACAGAGTTAGGTTTTGGTTTGGAAGAAGTACATAGGTAAGTTTTTATAAAAATATACGGCTCCAGTGGGATAAGTCTGTCTTTAAAATCTCCATCAACACGAGAAAAGCCACGGGAAAGAGCTAGTATTAGTTATATTTTTATTATTAACACATAATTCTCATAAAAAAAATATTTTGAATTTTTTAATCGTTTAATTTCTTCGACGCCCGCAACATGTTCGTAACACCTCTGGTGTTGTAAATATACATAGGTAATAATACTTGCTCTTCATTAGACGAGACGTTAGCTTGTCTGCAATACTTCAGCTAACAACCATTAACAATTCGAAAAGCCGATTTTTAAATTATTTTAATGTACAAACTGGGTTTTGAGGGTTTGAACAGGGGCCATTATTTAATAAAAAGTTTGGAAATATCTGAATTATACCAATTCAGAAGGCGAAATGAATTTTTAATCACGTTCTAAGTCAATACTTATTCCTGAATGGATGTTACAAATAAGATTCGGATTGAGTTTCTACAGGTTAATAGATATTTTATTTAGATTAGAAAGTAATAATTACAGCCTAATGGGTATTTTATTTTGATAAAAAATCTATGTATATATGTAGGATGGTGGTTGTGTAGCAACGGGTTGTTTAGTTGGATTGTCAAGCGAGTGTTTTAATTTTTCTTTACTATGTATTATTATTTAATTATACCAGTTTAAAGGGAGATAATTTATTTATTTGCTGTTCTACATATATATATATATATATATATATATATATATATATATATATATGTATATATAAAAGAATCTGTTGTTCGTGCCTACCCCGCACGCAAGGGAATTGGCGTGAAGTTATGTATGTATGTATATAAAAGAAAGTCGTGTTAGTTACACTATTTATAACTCAAGAACGGCTGTACCGATTTGGCTGAAAATTGGTGGGGAGGTACCTTAGAACCAGGAAACGGACATAGGATACTTTTTATCCCGTTGGATCCGGTAGGTGGTACTGAGATCGGGTTCTAGAATCCTCCTAATCACCTGGAGCGATTTTGGTGATTTTGTTTTTGTGTGTTTGAATGGGTCTCCGGATGGTTTAAATCCACAATTGGAACCGGTAGGTGGCACTGAGATCGGGTTCTAGAATCCTCCTAATCACCTGGAGCGATTTTGGTGATTTTGTTTTTGTGTGTTTGAATGGGTCTCCGGATGGTTTAAATCCACAATTGGAACCGGTAGGTGGCACTGAGATCGGGTTCTAGAATCCTCCTAATCACCTGGAGCGATTTTGGTGAATTTGTTTTTATGTGTTTGAATGGGTCTCCGGATGGTTTAAATCCACAATTGGAACCGGTAGGTGGCACTGAGATCGGGTTCTAGAATCCTCCTAATCACCTGGAGCGATTTTGGTGAATTTGTTTTTATGTGTTTGAATGGGTCTCCGGATGGTTTAAATCCACAATTGGAACCGGTAGGTGGCACTGAGATCGGGTTCTAGAATCCTCCTAATCACCTGGAGCGATTTTGGTGATTTTGTTTTTGTGTGTTTGAATGGGTCTCCGGATGGTTTAAATCCACAATTGGAACCGGTAGGTGGCACTGAGATCGGGTTCTAGAATCCTCCTAATCACCTGGAGCGATTTTGGTGAATTTGTTTTTATGTGTTTGAATGGGTCTCCGGATGGTTTAAATCCACAATTGGAACCGGTAGGTGGCACTGAGATCGGGTTCTAGAATCCTCCTAATCACCTGGAGCGATTTTGGTGATTTTGTTTTTGTGTGTTTGAATGGGTCTCCGGATGGTTTAAATCCACAATTGGAACCGGTAGGTGGCGCTGAGATCGGGTTCTAGAATCCTCCTAATCACCAGGACCGATTTTGGTAATTTTGTTTTTGTGTGTTTGAGTGGGTTCTCGGATGGTTTAGATTCGCAATTACAACCGGTAGGTGGCGCTGAGATCGGGGTCCTAGATTTTATTTTTTCAGAGCAGGACAACGTCTGCCGGGGCCGCTAGTCTATCTATATTTATTACATCTATGTTTTTTGATTGACTTTTATACTTTTTATTATCTTATATGTAGTCTCTGTGGTTGAGCGGATTAAATGGTAGCCTGCCGAAATTCGTTGGAACGCAGAGACTCTGGGTTCGATTCCTGGCATGGTATATTTCGGAAATGAACTTTCTGTTATTTACTATGGTCTGGGTGGATGTTATATATTACACGTAACACAAACTTAACTTTAATTTGGGGATTTACAAAAAAAATGCGCTGCTACTTTCTAAAGGAATGACATATTGTCATCTAATGTTTTTACTAACCATGTTTTTTAGCAAATAAATGATTTGATTTAATTTGATTTACATCTGGAGTACTTACCCTGTGTTTACGCCATTTTTTTTTATTTTTTTTTTATTGCAGGATTTCAGCAGACAGGCAGACGGCCCACTTGATAGAAAGCGGTTACCATCGCCTAGGGACATTTTCAACACCAAAAGTGCTACAAATGCACTGCTGCTCTCTTAACCTGTAACCTGTTTAACTGGTTCCTGGTTAACTGGAACCTGGTCACTAATGCCGGAACACAACACAAGGTTGTTATGGCGGCATACTCTAGACCAGGGGTGGTCGCCATCCAGTCGAGCAAATACCCTACCACCTGGCAATATTTATAATATTTAATTAATATTAAAGGTAAAATCCACATGTTATACATTCGATATGTGCAATTGTGGCAGTATAATAAATAAACCGTCGCCTCATTATTTATTTAAATAACATTGCTTGAGTGCATGACGTGTTATCCATCCCTTTCTTTCCTTCATAATTGCCTATATTTCAGCCAAATATACCTTGCTCATGGGGTGAGAAGAAATCGACGAAAAGAAAGGAGGTAGTCCAATTGTGCTCTGTGCGTAAGTCGAAATTAAGTGGAATTAATATTACAAAATACATACATACAAAGCTTCCCTTGCGGGGTAGGCACGAACAACAGAGCGCCATTTAGGCTTATTCTTACACACCTCACTTGCTTCTTTGACATTCATAACTCTTGTCATGCACGCTCGTCTGTTCTTAAGGCTCCTGACATCACCTTCTGCTAGTACACGTTCAATTTGATCATGGAAGGTGTGTCGTGGCCTTCCACGACTTCTGCATCCATCCACTTTTGCATTGTATATCTGTTTAGTCATTCTTTCATCATGCATTCTTTCCACATGCCCGAACCACCGGAGCATTCCTTTCCTTACCTTCACCCCGACACTCTCTTTCAGACCAACTCTCTTTCTTACTTCGGAATTACGAACGCGGTCCGCGAGCGTCACTCCGCAGATTTTGCGCAGTGCTCGCATCTCGACCCCGTTTACTCTACTTTCATGCTCTCTCTTCCATACCCAACTCTCGCTTCCATACGTGAGCGTAGGTACCAGCACCGCGGTGTTTACGGCGAACTGGGTCTTCTGGCTGAGGTTTTTAGCGCCTAGAAGTTTACCTAACGCTCCATTCAAACTATTCCCCAAACTCACTTTTCTTTCTATATCAGCTGTGTTATTACAAAAATACTTTAAGTAAAATTGTGTAGTGCTACAAATGTTCTAAATATTTATCAGACAATAATAGTGGCCAGAAGATAAAATAATATAGAAGAACTGTGTCGTCCAACCACTTGAAGATCTGGTGAGTTCCCTTTATGTCCTTCCAGTCACGATACACTCAAACCTTTGTTTATTAAAATTGAACCAAAGCGTAATCATCCTGTGTCCTGAATATTTTGCACACAACAAAATGGTATATTATTACTGCGAGATCTATTTCTGAGTACGTCCCATTGCTATGAACGTTGTTTGGTACAATTCCAAGAAGTAGACACTTTTCGTATATCTAATATGATATTATTAAGTGAAATTTGCGACACTATTCCTTTATTCAATATACGTATATTGAATTCTGTTTCTAGTAATAACATTAGGCTTTTTTCTACGTTATAACATATTTATGTATATATCGTTTTTGTGTTGTTAGAGAGTGCTATTATGTTGGACATGATGTAATGTAATATATGCAAACTCAGAAGGGTTTATGGTAATAAAAGAACAGCAACTGGTCACATAGTTATAACCAGAGAACTTTACGGATTTAACACATTTATTACACTAACACTGAATACTCGACAAGCATTTTTAGAACAACACGCCATACGTCCAACAGTTTAACAGTTTAAGAAACTTAGCATATTTTTTTTTATCCAGGGGAAATCCGATTGAGGACTAGGCCGCGACAAGGGCAGAACTTTGGGGGGATAATTCGAGACCTAGTGTGGGATTCGTCAGATTGGGGGTGGCACTAGCATGCCCAGTCAGAACTGGTGCCATGCTATTGCCACTCCCCAGTTAGGGATACCCACTAAAACCCCTGGGTGTTCCGTCCTTCGCCTTATGCCAGGGCTACGGGCATATGACCTAGCCTCTCCGCAGCCCTGGCAGGCGTGGGCCTCGCAAGGCCACTTCCACTGCAGGGGGACTTCCTTTAATCCCCCGGCATCCTCAAGCTCTATGTGCGTGGGGCGGTTTGTAACTCGCCCCATGGGTGGAGAGGTGAGCGCGCGCGGAACACTCGCGCTCTCATCTTGACGGCATATGCGGGTGAGTGAGAACCCCTATACCCCAAGGTCCGTGCTGGACCTTCGGCGTCGGCGACGTGCGCTCACGCTCCCGCTCCGCCTCCTCCTTTGCAAGCATAACGTGCTCGCAGAAGGAGGAGACGGCGGTCCATCCAGTGTTGCTCCCGACCATGGTGCGTACCACGGCCGGGAGCGAAAGGTCAAGTCTGATTACGGCGCCGAGGTCTCGGCGCTGCTCTGCCCAGGCTGGACACTCCTGGAGTGTGTGCAGCGCCGTATCCTCGTCGCCGGTGTCACAATAATGGCACCCTGACGTCGCCTCGCGGCCAATGCGACACAGGTACCTCCCAAAGCATCCATGCCCAGAGAGGACCTGCGTCAGCCTAAACGTCAGGGTGCCGTGTTTACGCCTGAGGCAGAGCTGCAGGACGGGTCTCACCGCATCAATGGTGGCGAGACCCGCGCTGGGGTGTCGTAGGCGGTCCTCCCATATCACCATGGTGATGTCGCGGAGCTGCGACCGGCACGCCTCGGTTTCCTGAGGGGCCAGTCTCGTCCCCCTCGCCAGGGCCTCTTTACGCCACTGGAATAGTGACGCTAGGACCCTGGCCTCGAGGTCCCATGGTGGGGACCCGGCGAGTAGCGAGGCCGCTTCGAAGGACACCGTACGGTATCCTCGTATCGTCCTGACGGCCAGCACTCGCTGCGCCTGTCGTAACAGCGCGGCATTCCGGGCCGTCAGGCGGTCGGACCAAATTGGGGCCCCGTATAGGGCCATCGACCGTACGATGCCTTCGAAGAGTTTTCGGCACGAGGCTTCGGGCCCCCCGATATTGGGCAAGAGGCGAGACAGCGCTCCTGCCGCCGTCTTGAGTCTGGGGGCCAATTGCCGAAAGTGTGCCGAAAAGTCCCATCGGCTGTCGAGGACCAATCCTAGGTACTTCATGGTCCCCCGACGCCGATGCGGACGCCTCCAACTACGATAGCGGTGTCCGGAGGTGGGCGATTTCGAGGACCGTGAAATATCACGGCCTCGGTCTTCGGAAGCGCCACCTCCAGACCAGGTCGCCGGATCCTACCTACAATTTGTGACACCCCAGCCGTACCCAGGATGCACGCCTGCCTATGAATCCTCCCGCGCGCGGCGATCAGCGTGTCGTCGGCATACCAGATGACGCTGACGCCCGAGAGGACCCTACAACGTAATGTCCAATCGTATGCGATGTTCCACAGCAGAGGGCCTAAGACCGATCCCTGTGGAACACCGCACACCATGGCTCGTCGACTCCATCCCCCTCCGTGGACCGGGTAGATGACGGCTCTTTCGTTTAGGTATGCCCCGACTATTTGGCGGAGGTAGGTCGGCACCCCGAAGTACCGGAGTGCCTCCCTGACGTCGAGTGACACCGCCAACAAAATCTCGCCCTGGGATATCGCGTCCTCCGCCAGGCTTTTCAAACGCATAATGGCATCAATCGTGGAGCGCCCTGGAAACTTAGCATATTGGCACAACCGATAGCGGAGTGAATTCATTTATAAACTATTTTAATTAAAGTGTTATGAATGAAAAGAATTTAACACATTACTGTTTGGAAATTCCAGATAATATTTTATACAAGATATTATATAAAACATTATACTTAAAGTTTTACATGTAATAAAGCAAACCGAACACAGTACAAATCTATCGCGTCTGCCAACATGACAACAAAATATAGTGAATACCGTCTATATACAATTGAGAGATTTTGAATTTATAATCTGTACACAATCACTACATTATAAAGGATAAATATTCTATCAAAATTATCGTAAATTATAGACAACCACTTTATACAAAACAGGCGATAATCACAGAATAAATAAAAATAGAACATTATTATTCAATTAAGGAAATGGTGGATTGTATCGTTTAGAAATAAGAGGGTACATAACAAAATTAATTATTGACTTTAAACGGAAACATGATAAGAACAACTATGCCACCAAATAACTGTAACAGGAAGGCTCTTGAATAAATATAACTTCGATTTTAAAATTGGTTTTTATTTTGTTGTAAAAAAAGTCTCTCAATGGGGATTGTTCAAAAAAAATTACCCTCTGATTTTATATTTTTATTATGTAAAATAGGGTATTTTAAGATACTAATTTGAATATTTTTGTGTTTTAAGAGTTAGTTTTTTTTTAATTCGATTTTTAAAAAAAATATCCGATGACGTCATTGGGGACAACTTTACATTAATTCCTTTGCCTATAAAAAGAAAATAATCATATTAATCTGTGCTACTATTTAAATGTTACTGTCATTATTCATTATGACACATCGTGATCATTTTAGTGTGGCCAGCTTAGCAATTTTATCGGTAGATTTATTTTATATATTTTGGTGTTCAACATTTATTATTTTCTAAAGTTACCGTTAAGTTATTTAAAGAGACCTTTAGTGAAAAATCAATATAATATAACTTAAACTGAATAATGTACAGTTAGACTGAATACCATTAATTGATAATCAGGCATAAATTACCTATTAGACACCATTGCGATGTCATTACTTTTCTTAATTTGTAATAAAGTATTCTTTCGGCGATTACAACAGATAAAGCTCATTCGACTACTAAAATACTTTGATTTGGTATCACATTTGGGTTATCATTTTTAATGTCTGATACCTAAACATAGTCTCATTATCCAATGATGTTGTCAATCCAGTTAAAATAAAAAGGTTGTATTGTCAGTTTCAATTGAGGGGGGGGGAGTATTATTAGTCAGACCTTTAAAAAAAATATCAGTCGTTAGGACTGCACTTCAGAGATAAAAACTTGGTATCTGAGCGTGACGGTCGTGCGAATTCAGTGTATTTTCCCCATCCTAGAAGTATCTACCGAAGTTTTCAATTTAAAAATCATGGCGATGTTCGATAAGGTCTTTTTTAAGTCAATATGTTGGGAGTTACTTTCCTACACACACGTGTGTACTTACAAGAATTACAAATGTTAGTAAGTTCACTATTAGCAACCTGGCAACATTGGGTATTTAGGCTTTAGATCGGCGGTTAATGTAGCATTTCTAAATTCTAATATTATTCATTACAATTAATTTCGTCCTTAGAAAAATCTTCTAAAGTCATCCGACAAAAAAGTGAATTGTTTTATTAATGAAAATGTATTAAATATTTTCTCTTTCTAAACATGGCCGAATCTTCAAATAGGAGTGTTAATTTTGTAAAGGCTGATACGCTAAACCTACCTAACATGTAATGTTATTAGAGTTCATAGCCATACTCGTAGTACATATTGGAGAAATAAGAGGAGCTAAAATCCTGATGTAAGTAGTTTTGTGAAGGTTTCTAAATTCAACATCTTCGTCCATAGATCTTCCTTACTTCTTCCTCTTAGAACCTGTGTAGTATATTACTATTCCTGTCTGTAAATTAAATCCATATAAGAAATCAGTAATGTTAATTATTAGTTAATATATGATTGATGTAAGTATACTTTGTGTTGAAGTCAAAATTCATCTAAAATGTGCACCTATTTATAGAAAAATAGCTACATGTCTCACTCATTCATTAGAAACTGATTAAAATAATATTAATTACTTATTTGGTACAATCCATAAATCAGCAACCTATATTACTTTCTTAATAATCTATAATACAAGTAAAGTATCTCATATAAATACATACAAATAAAGGAACAGACATTGCACCACTGCCCTGGCGGTTAGATAGTGTGTTTGATTGCTAATGTATGTTATGGATCTGATCTTATACAACAAATTACCGGAAAATATGAAACTCTCCAGCAGTTTTAAATATATTCACTTGCCGGCTTAAAAGTGATTAATTAATTAAGCACATCTATAGCTTGAAGGATTTCATGGAATATGAAGATTTGTGATAAATACCTTAATGATTGCAAATCTCTTAATAATATGATTTTGATGTGTAACATAGTTACTAATATGAAAATTTATGTTTTAAATAAGGACTATGCGAGTAATTAAATGTGTCTATTTAATCTATCTTTTTTTTCCAGGTTCAGAAAAAATTAACAGAAAAGTTTTCTGCATAAGCAAGGGTTATGCTTGATCATAGAATTTTATGACTTATCCACTGCAGTTTACATGAAAACTTTATGTATAGAAAAAACCAAATGCTAGCCTGCAGAAAAAAGAAAAAGATAAAACTGAACATTTCTGAAAAGATTATATAATATGTCCTAAATTATTATTAATAAGTGTTTAAGTAAATAAACAAGTTTAACTACTAAAAGTTATTTATTATTCCATCTTGCAAAATAATAAGTCAAAAGATATATTTTATTAATCAATTCATATAAATATATGGCACATACAAATTTATAACCCAAAATAGTTTGCTTTCAGTATAGAAACCATCTTATTCTTATAACTCTTAATGTGAACTCTTAAGACATCAGTCAAAGTAAAGCAAAAATATTTTTGGAGGAATGTTAAATATTCATATATTGTTTACATGAATTATAACTAATAACATCTAGATTTATGTATATATAAAAATAAGTTATTTAAAATAGCCATCCTTGTTCTCAATTAATTAAGCTTTAAAGATATAGGCCATTCTTCTATGGTGGTACTAATCTTTTCAATCAGTTTCCATTTATTGATTTGGGCTCGCTTGAGATAAATTCAGGTTCTGGTGAACTTTTTGTATGTCATTAGCTCCAATGCAGTTCATAAAGAATACTCCAAAGAATTCAAGTCAGAACTCGACGAAGGCCAACTTATGCTCTGAACAAAGTCTGACAAATTGGCTTGCAACCAATGTTGGATTGAATTAGCTTCATGGGAGGGTACAGAGTCCTGTTGGAAAATCCACTGCTATCCAGCGAATAAAGTATCACTTAATGCTTAAATCATTGTTTCCAATATGTGATTTTGGACGTCCTTCTAACTTCTGGCGCAAGGTGTATTGTTTTGCCAGGTAAATTTTCTTCCACCGTGATGATCTTCTCATCAGTAAACAGGTTATTTTTTGGATCGCATCTCTTGAAAAGATTTCGACATCGTTCCAATCGCCATTTACGAAGACGCTCGTTTATATAATGCACTTTTCTTTGACTTTTAGTTAGAGACCATATGTAAATATTCTCTTTACAGATATTTAAGAAATATTGGTCTGAAGAAATAATATATACATAATTTTATTCTAGGTACGTGGAATAAAATGTTTGTTTATGTTGATGTTGTATGACATAACAATGACATAAAAAGGAAAATGTCGGTTCTTTTGTATTTTGAAACTGAATGGCTACGGTATTCATATGCATTTCACCAGACGTAAATGACGTCATAGGATTTAGTAAGGTCAAATAAAGGTCAAACGCATTTCTTTCAAAATACAAGAGGATTGTACGTTTCTTGGAATTTTAACTAGACAGAAATGATTAGGAACACTATTCCTCGAAATGGTTTTTCAAAAAGCTAAATTGAAAAAAAGTGAACAATCCCCATTCAAAAACCCGTGTCTTTTTACAAGCTTTTTATTAACTTTCAATGGATGTACCTATGTATGTATGTAAGTTCGGGTGGAATCTTGCAAGTTAAATTTGACCAACTTCCCGGTCTCCGATTGAGCTGAAATTTTGCACGTATATGTATATCGCGTAACAATGCAATAATATGGTACCATGGAGCTGATCTGATGATGGAGTCGGAAGGTGGCCATAGGAACTCCTGTACTAAACAAGATAGACCCGTCATGTTTGGGCTCGTTTTACTTGTCTTGTCACTCTGCTGCTATATGATCTCAAAAGCTTGTATTTAAAAACCTTTCTTTTACATTTTAAATTCCAACCAATGAGAGCGAGTTTTATACACAACTCTCATTCGTTAGTCGTATCCTTACGTCCTGGCTAACACGGCTATATAGATATTGCTTAACAATAACAAAAGTAAATAATTAAGTATTTGACAAATTATATTTAAATAAATAAATAAATAAGGAATTTGAAGTGGATAGTTATATATATAATATATTTTATGATTAGAAATTATGATTATGTATGAATAATAAACATAGCATAGATGAAAAGATGTTGTTGCTTTGTTTTTCTTAAGGTAGCAAATGTCAAACGTCAAAAGTCAAATGCCAAAGATTGACCTTGAACTTGATCTACTTTTGTTTATGAGAGAACTACATTTATTTACTAGTTTTATTGCGAAAGTTTCTAATAGACATTTATAAGCGAATAACTGAGTTGGAAACCCGAACGCGTGGTACCCAGGATCATGGTATTGTTACATGCCGTCAAAGGAATGCGCACACCTGCCTGTCGTAAAATGCAGTTTATTACCTTTCCTGCATTCGGAGTTCTTTTATTTACTTCGTGTTTAGAATTTGTAATTAAGTAAAACATCCTATTGTTATCGTACTTGTTTTATAGCCGTCATTAGTGTCGAACTAATCCTTATTGTTATTGTTTTCGACTTTGTTGGCCGCTCGCAGGTGTGCAAATTACATTTTCTTGGAAGAACCCAGCCTACGCAAGTGGATTGTGTATTATACAGTTTACTATAAAACAATTCCCGAATGGAGGGGTGAGGCAGTCGAGCGAGGATTACGATACGAGTAAGACGTACATTCGACAAGCGATATAGTGACGAACTTTGCGCGTGTTATTGAATCGTGCACTTTTCAGTAGTTCCGATCACGGAAGACACAGATGTCAACTGTCAATGAGTATTGTTAAAGTTTTATTTAGTCTACCGCCAACTATGTTCATTTTAATTATTTAGTTTGAATATTGTTTAGCGCCTAGCTCTAATATTTTTATATCATGTTAAAATTGGTGGCAAAATGGGTTAATTTTTAATTATTTTACCTCCCATCCATTTTGATATTAAACCCTTTTGTTTATGGTTAAATAATAACCATAAACAGAAATTAAAACTAAATTATTACATAATACGTCTATCTATACACATAGTAAGATTGTAGAGGTCGAATTTCCGTACAATGTGGTAGCTTATAGCCCTGGTCAACCTATAGGATACTTTTGATCCCGAAAAATTAAAGAGTTCTCGTGGGATAGTTAAAAAACCGCACCACGCGGCGAAGTCAGGTTTTAGGGTGCCAGGTGCCATTGCCAGGTGGTAGGGCATTTGCCCGACTGGATGGCTACCACCCCTGGTCTAAAGTATGTCGCCATAACAACTATGAGTTGTGTTCCGGCATTAGTGACCAGGTTCCAGTCTCCCTTAAGAGAGCAGCAGCGCATTTGTAGCAACTTTGGTGTTGCAAATATCTATAGGCGAAGGTAGCCGCTTAACATCAAGTGGGCCGTCTGCCTGTCTGCTGAGCTCCTGCAATAACAAAAGAAAAAAAAGTCGCGACTAAATAAAACTTTAACAATACTTATTGACACTTGACATCTTTGTCTTCTGTGATCACAGCTACTCAAAAGTAGCGAGGGAATAATAAAAATCAAATAAATTACCGCGCTTAAAACCGTTGAAGTAGTTTTATTAAATAAGCACATTAGGTCACAAAAGTGCGTAAGTGGTGCGTGCTTTCTGACCAGGATTAGAACCCGCGCCCTTTGAGTTTGGGCGCGTGCTCTAGCCATTACGCTGCCACGGCTTTTCTTTTCAAAAGCCTTACTTTCCAATAAATAAAGCGTAGACAAAAAGCAACGTAGAATGACCCTTTTAAAATGGGGGACACGTAGAAACATCGACAATTTCGTTTTTCATTTCCTATGGATGTAAATTTTGCGATTTTTTGGCCCAAGCTGATGGTATCCGGACACACTGTCGGATAGTACAGCGAGTAATCTGTATATTAATACGTGAATCAAAAACTTTGTACGCCTTTTTACGAAAATTGCGCAGACGGAGGAGTACGAAATTTCGTACACTTATAGTTTACTAGCGGTCCCGGCAGACGTTGTCCTGCCTTTAAAAAATTAAATTCTAGAACCCGATCCCCGAGCCATCTACCGGTTCTAATTGTGAATCTAAAAGAGTAATATATTTTTTTTTATTCTAAGTCATGACAAAATAAGATTAAAAATCTTGCCAAAAAATTAAAGTTTATAATTAACAAATATAAAATAGGGGTTGATCGTAGAAGGGTGAAAATTGAGGATTGTATGTATTTTTGTATGTTGTATCATAAAAAAATAGAAATTAAAAATTTTGTCTAAAAAAAAAAAAAAATTTAGGGGTGGACTACCCCTAACATTTAGGGGGATGAAAAATAGATGTTGGCCGATTCTCATAGATACCGGATAAGCACAAAAAATTTCATCAAAATCGGTCAAGCCGTTTCGGAGGAGTATGGCAACGAAAACTGTGACACGAGAATTTTATATATTAGATATAGAGGAGTTCAAGATGCTAATATTTTTTTTAAATTATGCATAAAAAAATACATTATTAAAGCAATAAAAAAAAATACACACACTACCATGTATTTGACACACACACGCATGTGTACTTATTTGTTTATTGTTCAAGTCAAATTAACAGTGTAGCCTTGGCGAAATCTGTGATTAAAGAAGTATATAGTCTTTGACATTAATTATTATGGTCGAATTTCGACCACGGGCGACCACTAGTATTTCATTTTCACACGTAAAATAATCGGCACCGTAACATCGCTGGAAGTTACAAAAATTATGCTTGAAAATGAAAAAAAATTAAACCGAATGAGACTCGAATTTTCAATCAAGTTTTGGTTTGTATGTACATACATACATACATAACTTCACGCCAGTTCCCTTGCGGGGTAGGCAGGTACAACAGAGCGTCATTCAGGCTTATTCTTACACACCTCACTTGCTTCTTTGACATTCATAACTCTTGTCATGCACGCTCGTCTGTTCTTAAGGCTCCTGACATTACCTTCTGCTAGTACACGATCAATTTGATCGTGGAAGGTGTGTCGTGGCCTTTCACGACTTCTGCATCCATCTACTTTTGCATTGTATATCTGTTTAGTCATTCTTTCATCCTGCATTCCTTTCCTTACCTTCACCCCGACACTCTCTTTCAGACCAACTCTCTTTCTTACTTCGGTATTAGGAACGCGGTCCGCGAGCGTCACTCCGCAGATTTTGCGCAGTGCTCGCATCTCGACCGCGTTTACTCTACTTTCATGCTCTCTCTTCCATACCCAACTCTCGCTTCCATACGGTTTGTATGTTCTGATATATTTTTTTCTTTCTTTCTTTTTTCAAAAAGAAAATATTATTAAATATTCCAACAATAAGTTTGTAATGGTCAGTTTTATTAATTCATTATTACGTTACCTACCTTAGAAATAAAGAGAAATCTTAAACAATTTCGCTAAGCTCGCAGAACCACACGTCTGTGACCATCGCAGCATATCTGGTAATCGTATCCCGTCCATTCAATGAGTAATAAAAGGGGACAGAAACAATATCACACAATGTTCTTTTGTGTCTATACTTATTTCTAGTTAGTGTTGTGACCATGCCAGATGTCGTTGTTATTATCTATTGTCTGTGCTAACATAATAAACAAATAGGCCAAAACAAATAAGCTTTTACACTTGTAGGAATCGTATTTGTTATTATAAAATAACCATATGACGGAAGTAGTCAATAACCGGATAGAGTATTCTTTCACGTAGTAATTGGAAGTCGTATGACCGGATGTCGACGTAGAAGCATTTATTATTAAGCAAACGGATATCTGAAATGGAGTAACCGGATGTTGGAAGTTAATACGTATGGCGGAAGTTGGTTTTATGAAGGAAGTGTGACTGAAGTGGCGCCACAGCATTACCGGTTGGTGTCACTGCGGCGCGCTACGAGGACCTTATAAATACTGGGTGTTCGGGCAGAGGAGGGGCAGTCTTCAACTGGCAGTCTTAAACCGACAGTCTACATTGGTAGTCTTGGACGAGGAGCACATAATATAATGTGGTCGATAATGACTGCTTGATAATCGCAGTATTCTTGAAGGGCAAATTGCTGCTCGACACCTGACAAGCGTGGATGCAACTCTTGGAGTTGTCCTAATATTTCTGTGTATTATTGAGCAATATTAAATATCGTAATTGTAATAATTCTAGTGTAATAAACTTTGATTATAATATTTCAGATTATTATTGTGTTATTCTCGGAGCGTCATTCGTTCGCTCCCGGCGTGAACCCGACACACTTAAATGTTGATACTACGAGAAGACGATACGTAGTATTTGAACTAATAACTATAAACACAATTTAAATACAATGCAAAAGTGGATGGAGGCAGAAGTCGTGGAAGGCCACGACACACCTATGATCAAATTGATCTTGTACTAGCGGAGGGTGATGTCAGGAGCCTTAAGAACAGACGAGCGTGCATGACAAGAGTTATGAATGTCAAAGAAGCAAGTGAGGTGTGTATGAATGGGCCTAAATGGCGCTCTGTTGTTCGTGCCTACCCCGCAAGGGAACTGGCGTGAAGTTATGTATGTATGTAACTATAAATACTTCCTTTGCTAGGCGGCAATACGTTTATCGATCCAGCTCCTTGTACAACGAAATTAATCAGGTGTTAAATATGAATCATATTGTTACCACCTACACACCGACAAAATTGGATTCACACCTGTATACCATGAAAACACACTTTAGTACCTTTCCGCATTTGGAATTCTTTTGTTTACTTTGTGTTTAAAATTTGTGATTTGAAAACAGCCCATTGTGTATTTTAACTTTTTATGGCAGTCATTAGCCAGGTGTGTCGGATTGATTCTAAGAAATTCGGTCCACGCGGTCACGCAGATATATTGTATCGGTGCAGTATAAAGCAATGGCCCAATGTAGAGAGCTGCAGTCGAGCGATAACCACAAGCGGAGCAAGACTTGTGTACATTCGGTAAACTATTTAGTGACGGACTTTGCGCGTGTTATTGAATCGTGCTTTACGTTCGGACTGGTTGTGTTCAGTTATATTTGTACCTGTGTTATACGTGTTTGTATGGTTTTAATAAATTCACCTTTCCATACCCGTCCAGGATCTCAAAAGCTTGTATTTAAAAAAGCTTATTTTAATTGCTGAAGCACAGCAGACAGGCTGACGGCCCAACTGCGATGGAAAGTGGTTACCGTCGCCTATGGTCATTAGCAATACCAGAGGTGCTGCCAATGTGCTGCCGGCCTTGAAGGAGAACCATGTACATAACGACATAAAAACACAGTCAATAAATTAAATTATACAAAACAGTTAAAAGTTATTAAAGGTTTAAAACACTACCGCAAGGCATTATTTAATACATACATACATAACTTCACGCCAGTGCCCTTGCGGGGTAGGCACGAACAACAGAGCGCCACTTAGGCTTATTCTTACACACCTCACTTGCTTCTTTGACATTCATAACTCTTGTCATGCACGCTCGTCTGTTCTTAAGGCGCCTGACATCACCTTCCGCTAGTACACGATCAATTTGATCATGGAAGGTGTGTCGTGGCCTTCCACGACTTCTGCATCCATCCACTTTTGCATTGTATATCTGTTTAGTCATTCTTTCCACATGCCCGAACCACCGGAGCATTCCTTTCCTTACCTTCACCCCGGCATTATTTAATATTTTATTAAAATAAATTACTGTTATATAGCGTTTAATTTATTAACATCGAATATATAAAACTATTTATTTCTGATCACTTAAAATAATTTTAGTATATACGAAACTTTAACGATTTGGCTTCTTGGCTTGTCTCAAAGTATGACACAATACTATTTAGTGCTAGTGTAGACGGCGGCACCACAAATTCAAATTTATGACAAACATTTGTAATTTATATGTATAAATATTTATTAGTAGCGGTCTCGGCAGAACCCGATTCTAGCGCCACCTACCGGGTCTAATTGTGAATCTAGACCAGGCGTAGCGTGGGTGACGGCCGCCCAGGGCGGAAGAAAATTTTGCTGCCCTTTTATTTAGGTACTAGCTGTGCCCGCGACGTCGTCCGCGTGGAATTTGCTTCCAAAACTCCCCGATTTTGAAACATTCTTTGTTGGTGCTCCACTCCTATAGGTCTTAGCGTGATGATATATAGCCTATAGTCTTCCTCGATAAATGGGCTATCTAATACTGAAAGAATTTTTCAAATTAAACCAGTAGTTCCTGAGATTAGCGCGTTCAAACATATAAACTTTTCAGCTTTATATATTAATATAAGATTTTAATTTAATGCATACTATATCTATACTAGAAGTCGGGGTAGCGTAATGGCTAACGCACGCGTCCTAAACCCAAAGGGCGCGGGTTCGATCCTGGCCGAACGAAACACATGCACCACTTTGGCTGTTTTCTGACCTAATGTGCATATTGTTACAATTACCACGTGCTAACAATGGTGAAGGAAAACATCGTGATGCATTGAGATAACCGATGTGTCAAACCTGCCAAGCCGCCTCGGAAAGCGTGGCGGGTATACTGTCCGTTCCCCTATAGCGGGAGGCCTGAGCCCAGCAGTGGGACGTTCGTGGGCTGTTATTATTATTATATATCTATACTAATATTATAAAGAGGTAAAGTTTGTGTGTTTGTGATGTTGTAGGGGGTAATCTCTGGATCTACTTTTTTTATTGCAGGAGTTCAGTAGACAGGCAGACGGCCCACTTGACGGAAAGCGGTTACCATCGCCTATGGACATTTGCAACATCAAAGCTGCTACAAATGCGCTGCTGCTCTCTTAAAGGAGACTGGAACCTGGTCACTAATGCCGGAACACAACACAAGGTTGTTATGGCGGCATACTCTAGACCAGGGGTAGTCGCCATCCAGTCGAGCAAATACCCTACCACCTGGCTGTGGGTTGTTTAGTCGCCTCTTACGACAGGCCGCCGGGCCGCAGGAAATTGTATTCTTTCTCCGTTCCTGCACGGCTAAAACCAAACTGAACCGATTTTGGAAATTCTTTTTCTCTTGTGTTGCCAGCAGTCGCTACAGAATATCATTCAAAGAAAGGGGATTCCCCGAATTCGTCACAGAATAAGTAATGAAAAATTCCGTGCTCTTTTCAATCGGTCCGAATTTGTAGTTACGATAAACATATGTAATGGTTCAAATATTTGTTGTGAAATTTTACCGCCCCCTAAAAAGTGTCGCCAGGGGCGGGGGGGGGCGCATCTGCCGCCCCCACTACGCTACGCCACTGATATAATCCATCCCGGGATCCACTCAAACCCACATAAAATTTCATCAAAATCGTATAACCCGATTCCAGCGCCATTTTTTTTTTACTTTATTTTTTTTATTGTAGGAGTTCAGCAGACAGGCAAACGGCTCACTTGATGGAAAGCGGTTACCATCGCCTACGAACATTTGCAACCACCAAAGGTGCTACAAATGCGCTGCTGCTCTCTTAAGGGAGACTGGAACCTGGTAATTAATGCCGGAACACAACTCAAGGTTGTTATGGCGACACACTCTAGACCAGGGGTGGTAGCCATGCAGTCGGGCAATTGCCCTACCACCTGGCTGTGGGTTGTTTTGTCGCCTCTTACGACAGGCCGCTCGGCCGCAGGAAGTTGTATTCTTTCTTCGTTCCTGCACGGATAAAAATTTTGTGTAGATTAATGGGTTATTGAGGTATTATTAGGAATGCCTAATATTTACATAGTCTATATTAATCAGTGATAATTTAATTCGAATAGTCAGCTTGGGCATAACTACGTTCTAAGTCTCACGCTCTTCCAGCCATAAGCGCGGGGCATATGGGAGGAGGGTGGTTTTAGTGGAGTATTGAGTTGTCGAGTCTCCACACATTGCCGGCGATTTGACTCTGGTGCGCCCATTCGTGGTGTCACCTCTCGTCGCTTTGGTCTAATCCCTAGTAAAGGACCCGGGAGTGTGCGAAATGCATTTCCCACGCCTCGAAAAAAAAAGCATTCGAATGGTGAAAGAATTTTTGAAATCGGTCCAGTAGTTTTTGAGTTTATTCGTTACAAACATACAAAAATAGAAATCATTCCTCTTTATAATATAAGTATATATGTATAGATTATAAAATCTTTAAATCATTTCGAAGTGCAACTTCTTTACAATCGTTGTGATTTGAAATCCGATGAAACGAAAAAGCGACACTAAAAAAAGATAAACAGATAAATCTATAGGACTAAGCTTGCGAGAGAATGAAATACGAGTCTTACACTGTGCAACACACATTAGAGAGCCAATAAGACCGATGATTAAACATAGGTCCAATTTGAACCGAAATAAAACTGATAATAATATTTTTTAGACTAAAACATTGTAAAATTTAAAGTGATACTTAAAAGTTTATTTTGAATTATAATATGTTGACGAATGTAGGCTAAAGGAATCATATTTATACCGCGGGGGGCCTTTAGCTTGCTAGGAGAGCAAAGGACCTTCTACCCCCGCACAACGAAGTGGGGTGTGTTCTCCCAGGGCACACTCCAGGCGCTTTATTGCGCTGGATCGGCTGGGCGTAACTATGTTCTAAATCTCAGCCTTTCCAACACAAACAAAGCGCAGGGTCGTCAGGGAGGAGGGGGTTTTTAGTGGGTATTGGGGTTGCTCGCTCGTGCAGCAACGCTCGGAGTCTTCCACACTATTCTGTGACGTCGATCGCGGACGAAGCACCGCCAAGAGCATACTATTGCTGCAGTGTTATCGCCCCCGACCGACGCGTGTCGTTCCCCTAGCAACGACCCAGTTTGTGCGTAAATCGGTTAAGCATTTTCCCTCGCCTCAAAACAAAAAAAAAAGGAATCATATTTATATTAATAATAGTTAGAGAAGAATTATCTGTGAGTATATTCTGTGATGTTTCACTTCTACTACGTGTAAACTACACACACATTTATTTATGGCCTTACTTATAATAATCTCGTTAAGAAACGATTAGGCATCTCTTAAGTAAGAGAATCAGAATCACACCCTAATCAATGGATATCTTTTTTTTTTACTTATAAACGTGTATTACCTGTTGTTTACCTAAGAGTAGCTCAGGTAAATGGAATTTGAATGATTAACGTCGGTGGTAGCCAAAATATTCGACTAAAGAGGAGTTTATGGGTAAGATTTTCACTAATCAGTTGTTGAGCAGTTTCTTTAAATTTAAGAAACGATTATAAGTAAGGCTCTTAAAAAACAGTATAAAACTTTATTTTATTAAAAAGCATCCAAAATACAATCTATAGTAATATTATAAAGAACTAGTATTTCTTTATGTTTGTAACGAATACACTCAAAAACTACTGGACCAATTTCAAAAATTGTTTCAAATTAATATAGGTTATATTTATTACTAGTGGCCCGGCGCGGTTTCAACCGCGCTCTGTCCCGCTCCCGCGGTATATAGCGTCATGTTATATAGTCTATGACACTCCTCGTTAACGTAGCTTTCGAACAGTAAAAGAATTTTAAAATCGGTTTAGTAGATCCAGAGATTACCTCCTACAACGTCACAAACTTTACCTCTTTATAAAATTAGTATAGACTAGAAAAAATTAGGGATCCCTACTAAAACTTTAATAAGCCTTAAGCTACCGCGGCTTTTGATACAAATTGAGACTTAAGAGTATAATTTTTAGAGTCAATTTCAAAATGCAAGACATCTTTTAAAAGTCATTTAGATGCTAACTGAAAATGTCTGGAGAATAAACATAGTAAATTAAAATGAAGTGTAGACAAATACCTAACTATTTAAAACTTTGAACATTTGAATTCAAACGCGAAAGTTCAAAAGGAAAATTAAATGTATTAGAAGTTTTTCAAGAGATAATAAAATAAATTTGATTTTAAATGAATGGCTTGTTAAGAAATCTAATTTAATAATTACGTAACTTCATATTTTTAAAGTAAACAAAATCGTTATTTTTTCCCGTCAAACAGGTGAATGGTGGGGCTGATGGAAAGTGGTTACCGTCGGCTGTCGACATTTGCAACATTTGCAGGTGTGTAACTCCTGCGTCATTAACTCAAAAGATATATATCCGTCGTGAAGATAGATAAGATCTGTAATATCACTTGCGTTCAAAATACATACATACATAACTTCACGCCAGTTCCCTTGCGGGGTAGGCACGAACAACAGAGCGCCATTTAGGCTTATTCTTACACACCTCACTTGCTTCTTGGACATTCATAACTCTTGTCATGCACGCTCGTCTGTTCTTAAGGCTCCTAACATCACCTTCTGCTAGTACACGATCAATTTGATCATGGAAAGTGTGTCGTGGCCTTCCACGACTTCTGCATCCATCCACTTTTGCATTGTATATCTGTTTATTCATTCTTTCATCATGCATTCTTTCTACATGTCCGAACCACCGGAGCATTCCTTTCCTTACCTTCACCCCGACACTCTCTTTCTTTGCGTTCAAAATGTATCCTTATATTTCTATCCGTGCAGGAACGGAGAAAGAATACAATTTCCTGCGGCCGGGCGGCCTGTCGTAAGAGGCGACTAAACAACCCACAGCAAGGTGGTAGGGCATTTGCCCGACTGGATGGCTACCACCCCTGATCTAGAGCATGCCGCCATAACAACTTTGAGTTGTGTTCCGGCATTAGTGACCAGGTTCCAGACTCACTTAAGAGAGCAGCAGCGCATTTGTAGCACCTTTGGTGTTGCAAATGTCCATAGGCGATGGTAACCGCTTTCCATCCAGTGGGCGGTCTGCCTGTCTGTTGAACTCCTGCAATAAAAAAAATAAAAAAAACTCTTTAGTTCATTCCTGTTCCACGCTATGACTATAGATCCGAATGAGAAGAAACTAGAGAAAGAAAAGAGAAAGAATGATTAGCTGATTAGCGTAGCTAGAACGAGGAAACCGAATGTAATAGCAAGCCAAAATAAATCGTAAAACTATAGTTTTATGGTGTAATTTTGTTTTAACGTAATTAATTTTATTATATTTTTCACTCTATTTGTTTATATTTTTTCATATCAGTTTTGTTTTAGCAAAGAAACTTGCATTCTCTGCAATAAATAGTTAATAGACTTTTCTATATTATTCGAATTTACATTAGTTTCATTTGTGTATAAAACTGTAATTTGTGTTTAAATGTGTAAGACTTTAATTTGCGTGTAAAACTATAATTTGGGTATATACTGTGTAATTTAGTCCAAATTGAGTCATAGGATAGTTTTTATTTCGAATTATGGACTAAATATTTTTAATTACAAAAATACCTACTAAAAGTCAAAGGCCGTCATGGCGTGTATGTTATTTAAATGTCAGATATTTTGCGTTGCCACAGGTATGCGTGTCGGCTCTGCTAGTATATCACTCACAGATAATAACTCATCTTGTCTGCAATTAACACTGACACTATTTACTGTAAAGATAAAGAGTTAAAGATATGAGTGATATATATCTTTGTAACAAAAATATATTTATCACTCTTTTCTTCTTGGTAAGTGATTTTTCCCATGACTCACAAGGACGAAACCAACGTGTTGCCACGCTTTAGGTTGGAATAGGATTCCCTCCCCTGTTGGTGAAGGGTACCCTAAGTGAGATAGCCAGACATCGGAGTGTCACAGATGTGGTCCCTATGGTCCAGTTCATGTGGCACTCCATAAAAGCGCGTAGGAGAGGGGCGCAGGTTAGGTTTAGTGGGTAGTTTGACTTCAAACCATACCCCTTCCTTCTACTCGGAGCCACGATGGGCATACGGCCGATCAAGAGTCCCACACATTCTTCGGTGTAAAGCTTTCCTTCCAGGCCTGAGGATGGTGTCCCAAGAAAAGACATTCCCCCTGCGTCATCAAAAAAAGGAGGGATGGGATAGAAATATCAGACAAGAAGAATGGGATAAAGAAGATGGGATAGAGAAGTAGGGATAGTCGGAGGGGGAAGTGCATCATCAGAACTCTCACTTAATCTTCATTCAATTGTTTTTTTATTGCGCGAGATCAGCAGACAGGCAGACGGCCCACTTGAAGGAAAGCGGTTACCATCGCCTATGGACATTTGCAACAGCAAAGTTGCTACAAATGCGCTGCTGCTCTCTTAAGGGAGACTGGAACCTGGTCACTAATGCCGGAACACAACTCAAGGTTGTTATGGCGACATACTTTAGACCAGGTTTGGTAGCCATCCAGTCGGGTAAATGCCCTACCACCTGACTGTCGGTTGTTAAATCGCCTCTTATGACAGGCCGCCCGGCCGCAGGAAATTGCATTCTTTCTCCGTTCCTGCACTAAACCATAAAAAAATTATATCACTAATGAGTTAAAGTTCTATATCTTAGAAAATCTAAGTAATTAGGTCTATGAGACTTTTTTTGCAGGAAATTAAATTACAACATTTGCTTTTTACATATTTTTTTTTTAAAGTCCATTGCTTCGAAGATATCAGCAAAAATACTAGAATTTTAGGTGAAAATCAACTTCAGTGACGAGTAGCAACTCACCAGTATAAGTTACACTGTCGCCGCAATGGAAACTATTGTAGACTAGCTGATGCCCGCGACTTCGTCCGCGTGGTGCGGTTTTTTAATCATCCCACGGGAACTCTTCAATTTTTCTGGATCAAAAGTATCCTATATGTTGAACAGGGATATAAGCTACCACCATACAAACTTTAATTTAAATCGGTTCAGTCGTTTCGGAGATTAGCCGGTACAAACAGATAGATAAACAGGCAAAGAGAGAAACAAAGAAATATAAATTAATTCTATTTCACTTCTTATATCTCACTGACTCGGTTTTTAGCATTTTTTTTCATTGTAAAGAAATTCAACCTCTACAGTTTTATTATATGCAAATAGATTGTTTAATTCCGAGTAAATCGCGACCAAGCCCGATGGGTTAGCATAAAATGCGGCTGAGTTATAGAAGTTAATTTTTTTTTATCTTGATTTATGTGTATTTTAATTTGAATAATCTTTTCACGCTCAGGGAAAGTAATTATAATTAATATTAAGGGCTGTAACTTTTTTTTTTTTATTTTTTTTTTTTATTGCAGGAGTTCAGCAGACAGGCAGACGGCCCACTTAGTGGAAAGCGGTTACCATCGCCTATGGACATTTGCAACACCAAAGGTGCGACAAATGCGCTGCTACCCTCTTAAAGGAGACTGGAACCTGGTCACTAATGCCGGAACATAATACAAGATTGTTATGGCGGCATACTCTAGACCAGGGGTGGTCGCCATCCAGTCGAGCAAATACTCTACCACCTGGCTGTGGGTTGTTTTGTCGCCTCTTACGACAGGCCGCCGGGCCGCAGGAAATTGTATTCTTTCTCCGTTCCTGCACGGGAACTTTCGGGGGTTTTTTCCCCGACAACTAAATTTCGGATGGGCCCGAGAAAAAATATCGAAAAAAATCACCCTAATAGTTATGTATACTAATATTATAAAGAGGAAAGATTCGTATTTTTGTATGTTTGTAACGAATAATCTCAAAAACTAGTGGACCGATTTCAAAAATTCTTTCACCGTTAGAATGTTTCATTATCTCAGATTAATATAGGCTATATTTATTATTGGAAAAAATTAGGGTACTCTACTAAATCTTCAATAATGTAATCCGATGTGTTAAAAAATTAGTGTTTGAGTGGGTCCCGGAATAGTTTAGAGTTACAATTAGACACGGAAAGTGGCGCTGGAATCGGGTTCTAGATTTTTATTTATTCAAAGCAGGACAACGTCTGCCAGAACCGCTAGTATATATATATATATATATATATATACTGGCTGTCCCGGCAGACGTTGTTCTGCCCTGAAGAAATAAAATTTAGAACCCGATTCCAGCGCCACCTACCGGGTCCAAATGTAAGCTATCCTATCTTTCAAGTCGGATCAAACTGCACACGGTGTGCAAATTTGATTAAAATCTGTCAAGTAGTTTAGGAGTCCATCGCGGACAAACAACGTGACACGTAATTTATATATATTAAGATGTATATTGTTTTTGGCTATAGGGAACTGTCAAATCAACTAATACAAGAAAATTAGAGAGAAAAAAAATGGAGTCAAATAGCGCATTAAATCTGAAAGGAAATTAAAATTATTTATATTATAATATTTTAAAATTTATATGATAAGATATTATTTTAACGCCTGTTATTTTATATGTAAAAATATTAGATATTATTGTAAAATGTGTCCGCTCCCCTATTATCTTATGGGCCCTATGCCCACTTCAAGACTTTTGTGATCGTCATTCAGAAGGGTCTAAGTTCATCGTGTAAATGTTTTTTCCGTTGCCAAAAGTGCTACGAAAACCTACTGTTGTCGTCGGGGGGAAGACGAGCAATCTTTGTGACTGGTCTCGTTAAGCTGCCATCCTTGGTGCTGAGTTCTACGACTCGGACGACGTCATCCTTTCCGGGCAGAATCTTCTTTATTCTTCCCATCTTCCACTGGAGTCTGGGAAGATTATCCTCCTTTATGAGTACCAGCTCACCAATCTTGGGTCGACTGGTTTCCGTAGTCCATTTAGATCGGGATTGGAGAGTGTGCAGGTAGGATTTCGACCACAAGGTCCAAAATCGCTGAGCCAACGCTTGCACTAAGCGAAAACGTCGTAGGGTTGATGGAGGAGAGGATTCATGGGAATGTTCGGGTAATGCGGTAAGTGGGCGACCTATAAGGAAATGACCAGCGGTTAGGACTTCGAAGTCTGTAGGGTCTGAAGACAGAGGGCAGAGTGGTCGAGAGTTGAGAACGGCCTCAATACGGGCTAAGAGTGTAGAAAATTCTTCAAAGGTCAGATGCTGCTCACCTAATACGCGATAGAGTAATTGCTTAGTAGATTTCACGGCTGCCTCGTGCAGACCGCCAAAAGAAGGAGCTGAGGGCGGATTGAGCAACCATGTGATCTGCTGTGTGGCTAGCTTGTGCGTAATTC
The DNA here is from genome assembly GCA_019925095.2 of Dendrolimus kikuchii. Classification (NCBI taxonomy): domain Eukaryota; kingdom Metazoa; phylum Arthropoda; class Insecta; order Lepidoptera; family Lasiocampidae; genus Dendrolimus; species Dendrolimus kikuchii. Next base: position 3,695,482 of record CM034410.1, on the reverse strand, counting down.
TATCATCATTGGCCTTTAAGAAGTTTTGTACTTCTATGAGCTGATTTCTTGCGCCGACATAGTTTGTACCGCAATCAGAGCGAATTAGGGTAGGGATTCCGCGCCGACTAACGAACCTTTGCAGTGCCGCAAAAAAGGCGTCCGTAGAAAGTTCCGAGACAGCCTCTAAGTGCACTGCCTTGGTGGCGAGACAAACGAAAACACAAAAGTAGCCTTTGAGAAGTTTGGCATTGCGTAGAGTACTTGATTTAATTAGGAATGGTCCGGCAAAATCCGTGGACACTTGACTAAACACCGGTTGTGGGCTGACTCGATCAGCCGGTAGGTCGGCCATAAAAGGGGGATTCGGCTGAGCTCGATGCCTAAAACAGCGTACACATTTAAAGACACGGTGACGAATGACTCGCCTTCCAGATAAAATCCAGTATTGTTGACGGAGTAGTGCGTGTAGTGTATCTGCGCCCGGGTGGCAGTGTATAGTGTGGAAATGATCTATAATTAGGTCCACAAGGGGGCTTGAACTGGGTAAGATGAGGGGATGTTGTGTGTCATATCTAAGGGCTGAGTTGGACAAGCGCCCTCCTACTCTAAGAAGACCATCCTTGAGAAAGGGCGAGAGGCGTTGTATTCGCACTGTACATAATTTGTTAGTTTGCAGTCGGTGGATGTCTTCAGCGAACATATTTTGTTGGACTGAGCGTACCCAGTGTAAGAGCGCTTTCTTACGTTCGTCTACGGTAATGGGACCAACGATGCGAGAGTGAGAAGATACCAAGCAATTGTGTGCAAAACGTTTAATACATGCGGTTACGCCTACAAGTGTGTCTAAGGAGCTGAATCTCGTGAGTAAATCCGTGTCTAGATCAGGAACCGCGATGTGAGCTACCATTTTTCTTGGTTTTAGACCAGGCAGTACGTGATGACCCAAAGCAGGGGGCATCGTGGGCCAGGTATCAGGTGGGGCCTTGAGCCAAGTAGGCGACCACCATAGGTCATAGGCTAAGAGTTCCTGTGCTGATATTCCCCTGCTAGCACAGTCGGCAGGGTTAAGAGCTGAGGGTACATGTCTCCAAGTAGGGTTACATGGATTGGCTGCAATGGCAGAGACTCGATTGGCCTCAAAGACCTGTAGGGATTGAGAAGGAGTTTTAAGCCAGGCGAGTACGATAGTACTGTCTGACCAACAAAAGTGTTGCTGAATGGTAATGTGGGCAGAAAGTTGAACAGAGACGCGAGAAATGAGCAGCGAAGTGAGGTGTGCAGCTGAAAGTTCCAGCTTTGGTATAGTCTGTCGGGTTTTAATGGGGGCTACCTTGGATTTAGAAACAAGTAGTCTGACGTGTACCTGACCCGTGATATTCGTTTCATGAAGATAGACTGCGGCTGCATATCCGGATTCGGATGCATCGGCAAAACCGTGTAGGGTGTAGGTGGAATCTTTGCTGGTGCAAATTGTTCTGGGGAGTCGAAGAGCAGAGAGTAGAGGTAAGTCTTCAAAAATGTGCTGAAATTGAAATGTGACATCATTGGGAGCCGATTCATCCCAGTCTAACTTTAGAGTCCATAGGTGCTGAATGAGCAGTTTTGCGCGGAAAATAACTGGGCTGATCCATCCACTAGGATCGTATAAACGAGCGATGGTACTGAGTATTGACCTTTTGGTAAATTTTTCCAGTGTAGGTACCGAAATGTGATATGTAAATTCGTCCGTTTGTGGTATCCATTGCATACCAAGTACCTTGATTGCATTGGAGTCGGGTACAACATCAAAATCCTTGGGTATGTCACATTGATCATCCGGGAAGCGTTCTAAAAGCTGACGAGAGTTTGAGGTCCACTTTCGCAAATGAAATCCCCCTAGGGCTAGTAACTCAATGAGTTCAGTCTGCAGAGCTATTGCCTTGTCAACTGAATCATGCCCAGTCAGAATGTCATCCACGAATATGGAGTGCGTAAGAACCTGTGCAGCCTGGGGAAAACGGTGACCTTCATCAGTGACCAGCTGTATAATAGATCGATTGGCGAGGAAGGGGCTGGGTCGTAGGCCATACGTGACAGTGGACAGGGCGTAAGTGAGCAGAGGTTGATCTGGAGAAGAGCGCCATAGAATGAGTTGGAACCGTCTGTGGTCTGGGTGAACTAGTATATTTCTAAACATCATCTGGATGTCTGTACTAAAGACCACTTTGTGAGTACGAAAATTTAGAATGATGTCAGTAATATCACGTTGGAGCGGTGGGCCAGTGTGCAGACAGTCATTAAGACTGACACCATTAGAGCTCTTACAGCTGCCATCAAAAACCGTGCGAAGTTTTTCAGAGTTGGCTTTGAAGATGCCATGATGCGGGACGTAAAAATGGTCTTTTCCTTTGAATGTGCTGGGGTGACAAAGAGCCATGTGGCCCATGTCAATGTATTCCTTCATGAAGTCGATATATTTTGAGCGGAGGGTAGGATCTCTTTGGAGTTTGCGCTCCAAATTAAGGAATCGTCGTAGTGCAATAGCGTGGGTTGCACCGAGCTTAGGTGCCTTTGTAAGAAAGGGAAGGGATACTATGTATCGCCCTGTGGGATCACGTGTGGTGGTAGAACGAAAGTTCTCCTCACACTCGTCAGAGGTTGAGTTGTCCTTTGATTGCACTTCTTCGACTTCCCAGAATCTCTCCAGAGCGGAGTGTATTTCTTTATTTGAGTGTTGGGGTTGTAAACAGTCAATATTTACTAGTGCTGAATTAACTTGAGGCTCAGGCTTTGTGTAGTTTGGATTGATAGGACCTAAAAGAGCGAAATTGAAGATCGTGCCGAAGGCTATTGGCCTGCCGGGGCCCAAAAAAATTTTGTTACCATCCAAAATTTGGCCCAAGACATCAGAACCTAAAATCAAGTCAATAGCGGCTGGAAAACGATAAGACGAGTCTGCTAGGGGAAGCTGTGTCGAGTCGAGGAGTGGAACAACGTCAGGTAACATTGTTAATGGTAAAAGACCTGTCAAATCTGGTAGAATGTATGCCTTTGCGCTAATTACTGGGACTTCGGTGTGAATAGGGCGGAATGTGATGGTAGTTGAAGAACTAGAGTTTTGAGTCTGTTGATTACCGACTCCTGTAATTTTTAGTTCTGTGTGCTCGACAGGCAAACGTAATTTTTGTGTCATAGTTTTAGTTAACAAGGTTAGCATGGAACCGCTGTCTAATAATGCTCTTGCCTTATGAAATACTCCAGCGTTGTCTGCTAGTTCTAGGGACACAGTGGGTAATAAAACTGGTGGATCGTGTACTGTAATGTGCTGAGTATGTGCTGAAATATGACTGTCATTTTGGTTAGCTTTATCAGAGGAAGTAACAGGGCTGCCGGGCAAGTGATTATTATGATAAACTTTATTATCATAGTGCTGAGTATGAAACTGGGATTTATTTTGTTTACGTGATGTAGTGGATGGTGTATATTGTAGCGATGGTATGGGTGGGTGTAGTGTAGTATTGTGTAAGTGAGTAGCAGGTAGTCATTGTTGTGAATTAATAGGTGAATTACGACGAGAAGAGTTTCTTGATTCCGTGGTTGGGCGGGTGTGTTCTTGTCCTCTTAGTTGTGGGGGCAAGAGGTGAGAATTGTCATATGTGGGTGATTCAAAGCCACTGCGATGTAAGGTGGTATGGTGTTTCTCGCTATCACATTCTCTACACCGTCCTGTGGATCTGCACTCGTCAGAGTAATGGGGTCCTAGACACTTACGGCACCGTTCATGAGCTTGGATAAAATCCCAGCGCCCTTGCGTAGGCTGTCTTAGGTATTCACCGCAGTTCAGCAACCTGTGTCCTCTAACGTGACACCAAGGGCAGTAATAATTATTGGTCGGTGCTGGTGGGTGGGCGGAATCTTGTGCTATGGGCTCGAAATATTGTGTAGACTGTGGGTATCCTTGAGCGTACTGTACAGGGTACGCTTGACTTTGTAGAGGATATGCAGGGCGCGTTAAAGGTGGGCGGACGGAAGTAGTGGGCTGAAAACGAACGTGCCGAATTTCTGGTCTGGGTGCAGAAGCGCGTGGTTGGTACCGTGCTGAGGGAGAAGCACGTTCAGTTTGTCTGTATGTCGGGCTGAGGGGAGGGGGGGGGTGGGTTATATGTCTCAGTTTCTGTGCAACGTGCATGGTCTTCTAAGAATGTGATTACATCCTTTAAGGTGGGCAGAGTGTCTGAAGACCCATGCGTTCGTTCAAATAATGTGCGAAGCTCGCCCTTTAACTTCCGCACTACTATTGACACTAGGACGTAGTCTGAGTCATGTAGTGGTAAGTTTAGGTTTTTAAGCGCCGATTGGGTTGAAATAAGAGGGGCTAAAAATAACTGTCTGATTTGTGAGCGGGTGGTGATGTGGGGTAACTCTAGTATCATATCTATAAACCTATCAATGAGAACTCGGCGATTTTCGTAGCGATTGGCAAGTGTTGTCATCGCTACATCGTAGTTCTCATCGGTAACCTTGAGGTGTGATACCATACTGAGAGCTTCTCCGGAGAGGCAAGAAAATAAATAGTGTAATTTAACTGCACCTGACAAATTACCGGCAGTGTCCGTAAGGCTTTTGAAAATAGTTATGAAAGATGGCCAATCCTCAAGCTTGGAAGAAAATTTGGGTAGATCTATTTTGGGCAGAACAGTAGACGTGGAGAATGTGGGCGAGCTTGGTTTGATGCTTGAGCTGATGGTGATGTTTGCCACCAAAATTTTTTCATATGCTTCTATAGCCGAGGTGTAGTAGTCAAAGTACCATTTTTCCACTTTGTCGTCAAGGTCTTTAGAGTCCAAGATCTCATAATATACTGTATCCAACTTGCCCTTTATATCGTCCAATTTTGTAAAGCGCCCTATGAAATCGTTTACACTATACTTTTTGTCTCCTTTTAATATAAGGTTAGCTATCTCTAATAGGAAAGTTATGTACTTATGGGTTTGCATAAAGATGGCAGATTGCGATTTGGTAGGCATGACGATGAGAAGTGCACAATAAGAAAAGGAAAGGCAAACGAGAAAAAAAAAAAAAAAAAAAAAAAAAAAAAATTTTTTTTTTACTAATGCTAATAAAGAACACGCAAGAAAGCAGCCAGAGAAACGTAAGAAATACGAAATAAATAAAAATGATTAGGAAAAAAAATATATATCAAACTGTCGTGTGCGCTGAGTCTTAATAAACACGAAGCTATATATAAGCTATAAAAGTTGCACGGCAAGCTAACCACACCGAGTGAAACGAATATAATATTCAATATTATTATATCGATCCGATATCACGTTTAGTGCAAGTATTCGAGAATAGGTGTGCTGAATAAAGTACAGAATACGTACTCGAGGTTATATTAACCTACCTACGTACCAAAAAATAGTTATCGTGTAGCAATTTGCGTAATTATCTGAGGAATGTGGAATGGGTATTCAAATATATAAGGGCAGAAGTAATATGTTTATAAGAAAACAAAAAAGAAAAAACAAGGGCAGAAAACGGGTAAATGGGCAGATTGATAATGATTGTTTATTTAACTTTTTAGGTATGCGAAAATTTACAATTTGGTTTGAATTAACCATAAAATGGCAAAATACGGTTGTTGCAGACTGTATAAATAGGTCGCCAGTTGGAATATTCGGTTCGAAAGACCATATGATCTGGCCGATTGCCAGATTTCAAGGGTGCAAGGGTAAGAGGGAATGGAGATAAATGGACTCACCCGTAATAATATGAGCTGAGTAACCGGAGCGTCTGCGATACAGGAGCAGCAGTGCGTGTTCTCTTGTTATATATCTCCCGCTTCACAACTAGATTCACTTGCCACTTATCACCAAGCTCTTGGAACCCGATTAGTATTGCAATTGGGTGGATATCTCAAATGCGCGCGCGATGCGTGAATGTCTTTACGACGGATCATGTACTTCTATAACAGTCTAGATATATTATTAAGTATTACTTACTAACAATAATATTAGACACGCATCTCTGTAACTCAACCTGATATTAATTATTAGAGAAGTCAACCCATCGCCTAATTTTTAAGTTTATTGCACATAAACATACGTAACTTGAACTTTTATATATAAATACTGTAATTATTTTGAAGATAGAAAGTAATAATAATTATAATTTTTATCCGTGCAGGAACGGAGAAAGAATACAATTTCCTGCGGCCGGGCGGCCTGTCTTAAGAGGCGACAAAACAACCCACAGCCAGGTGGTAGGGTATTTACTCGACTGCGACCACCCCTGGTCTGTAGTATGCCGCCATAACCACCTTGCGTTGTGTTCCGGCGTTAGTGACCAGGTTCCAGTCTCCCTTAAGATAGCAGCAGCGCATTTGTAGCACCTTTGGTGTTGCAAATGTCCATAGGCGATGGTAACCGCTTTCCATCAAGTGGGCCGTCTGCCTGTCTGCTGATCTCCTGCAATAAAAAAAATATATACATTTTATTAAGTACAAATCACATTAATAATATACTTCGTCGTCAGCCAATCACAGCCCACTGCTAAACGTAGTGATTAAATCAAAACTAGTAATGAAAGGGTAGAAATTGCACCATTACATGTCTGAAGTAACTTTTTATGTGACAAAGTCAAATTCCGAAAGGCCACTCATTCCGGTCCTCTGTATTCCTCATCCAGCGCTTACCAGTACCAGTTACCAGCGACCTTGCACAGATCGTCAGTCCATCAGGCTGGAGGGCATCGGACATGAACTTTACCATTATTATACTTAACTCTTAGCAAATTCAAAATTTAAAAAATCTTGCTCTAAAAGGACAACAGTCTCAGCATAATGCTAGCTAGTTAAGACTCTCCACGTAGTCTTTTAAGAAAACTGAAAAACAAATAATCACCGTTTCGCTTCATTTACCCGCTAAAGATCGAACCCCAACTTTATGTTGTTACAAAACTCGTTAGTCAAAAACACGGGGTTAAACGGGAAATTGAGTTCTTAAAAATGCTTTTACAGCCAACGCCACGTAAAACATTGCTTCAAAAGTCATTTCCACATTTTTCTGGCGCAACTCTCGGTTATGCGAACTATAGACACTAGTACTTCACTGCGAGTAAACTATATTTTCAACACACTTGCTCATAAAGTGGCTCTATGGTCACCGCAATTAGGCACAGAATGACACCCATTATCAAACTGTGAGTAAAAAACATTATAACTCACTAGTGAGTTATAGATTTTTTTTTTAAATTTTATTGGTTAAGTTGCTTTGTTCTTAAAAAAGTTTTTATTCAAAAAAAACAGATCGTGTTCTATAGAACAAATAAATTAATGTTCCTATTGCTTGCTCATTTCATGCAACTTCTTATTTAAATAGATAATTTTAACTCGTACGTGTTTAATAAATAAAACTTTCACTCATATATAGCTTTTTTTATCTACTAAATAAAATGAGTTTTTGTTGTTATTTTATTCACAAGTGTGTTGAAAAACGTCGTATGATACACGTGTGTATTGATGATTACCGTCCTCGGCTCTCTTAAGACCCTCGCCTACGGCTCGAGTCTCAATGGCGCCTCGGCGGTAATCACCAATGTTACACACTAGTACCATAATGTACTATTATAACACAGTCATTAAAACTCGTTATTTTTATATAAAACTAGCTGACCCTACAAACTTCGTACCGCCTCGGAATCAATAAATAAAAAAGCTGAATGATAATTGCAGAATGTTTCAACTTTAGTAAAAAATGTGGTCAAAACTTAACCGGAACGAACATCAAACGTTTGACATTCAACACCAAAAAAAAACACTTTTAAATTTAATTTGATTTCTGAACGACTTTTAAATTTAATTGATTTCTAAACGACGGGACGAACATCAAATGTTTGACAGGTAGGAATAGTTTCTAAGGAAAAACGAAATTGTTGTTTTTATAATAAAACTACGTTTTAACGGTTTTAAGCGCGGTTTTAATTTTATTTGATTTTGGTTTTTCCCGAGTTGTTGGTGAGCTCTTTCTGCGTACAACGGAACACAAACCAACTTGACTGATAATTACTTTTATTTATCCTTCCACCCATTTTAATATTATATAAAATTAGTAGAGCTAGGCATGTTTGCTGAAGAGTTTCTTGCGCCGTTTCTTCTCTTCAAGCCATAACATGTTGCGAAGCGGTAGTAAATTAGATTAGGCTCCCATAGAGTAAATAATAACCATAAACAAAATTAAAATTTAATAATTAAAATTAACAAGTTGGCGGTAGGCTAAATAAAACTTTAACAATACTCGTTGACACTTGACATCTTTGTCTTCCGTGATCACGGCCACTGAAAAGTGGCCGAAACGTCGGAAAACCCAAAATCAAATCAAATTACCGCGCTTAAAACCGTTAAAACGTAGTTTTATTATGTATACAAGTCGCGAAAACTTAAGAAAATATTATTGTTGTTTTTAGTATATTCCAAGCATTTTTTCATATTTACTCACCTTTTAAACCTTCCCTGGACTTCCATAAATAATTCAAAACCAAAATTAGCCAAATCAGTCCAGCCGTTATCGAGTTTTAGCGAGACTAACGAACAGCAATTGATTTATATATATATATATAGATATTCAACTTCTGTTCCGTATGTTTGTATCAGCAAAACCCGAAGAAGAGTTGAATGGTCTATTTGGAATTTACTCGCAACGTTGCGTATTTATGAAAGAGTGTTTTTATATAATTGCGTTTTGTTTTTAAATTTGGTTTTTTTCTTGTATCTGTAAATAGAGCAATATTGCTATTTATATTTTGTCTTCTACTTCACATATTGGTATGTATGTAGTTATATCGTTATTATTTGAATACATATTGTTACGAGTTACAGGACTCGAATTAAAATGCCGTTGGAATTACTATAGAATTTGTTAAAACTATGCAAACACACACAGGTACAAATATAACTGAACACAATCAGTTCAAACGTAATGCGCGATTCAATAACACGCGCAAAGTCCGTCACTAAATAGTTTACCGACTGCCTCGTTCATCAATCGAGGCATTGCTTTATACTGCCCGCATACAATATGTCTGCTGCACCGCATGACAGCACACCTGGCTAATGACTGCCATAAAAGATTGCAATACACAATGGGCTGTTTTTCTAATCACAAATTTTAAACACAAAGTAAACTAAAGAAGTCCAAATGCAGAAAAGGTAATAAAATGTGTTTCTACAGACGCAGGTGTGAATTTGCCTTTATCGGCGCCTCGGTCGTAACAATACAAACATATTTATAAGATATATGTATTAATTAGTCTATAGTATAAGAATTAAGTATTTTCTGAATGCGTTCTTAAATGTAGGCGATGTTTTGGCCTCTCTGGCAGTAAGAGGTAGCGCAGTTAGTTATATTGTATTCTACTCATAGTGTGTCAAGACTATAAGTAGGATACTGAACCTATGTTACTGTCTTCTAGGTGAAAGATGCCCAGAAGCCTGGCTACGTTTCCTGGCTGGGTCGCCATACTAATTCGTTGTCCGAGGTAGGCACCAGCCCTCTGATCACCTGAAGAGTCAATGAGTCGTTTTGATAAATTTTGGTAGAGGCTCGTGGCTTTAGGACCCCACGGTCCAAGCGTTTCATTCAGCCGTCCAGAAGGTTTTTTTGTCGCCTCTTACAATTAAACTGATATTGTTTTTATTGTAAGAAATATTTATCAACGTATCCGTTGCAAAGTTATACGTCACATCCGCCATATTGTGACGTCAAAGCCAGTGGCACAGACGCCACTTCAAATGAGTGTCTCGCAATAACAAGGGCCGGAAGCTGTGTATCAAGTGGGCGACGCGACGTGCACACCTGAACAGATATATTCAGACCTGACTAATACTTCAATAATTTTATTTTAATACTAGCTGTACCGCGTCGTCCGCGTGGAATTTGTTTTCAAAACCCCTCAATTTTGAAACATTCTTCATTGGTGCTCCGCTCCTATTGGTCTTAGCGTGATGATATATAGCCTATAGCCTTCCTCGATAAATGGGCTACCTAACACTGAAAGAATTTTTCAAATCAGACCAGTAGTTCCTGAGATTAGCGCGTTCAAACAAATAAACTCTTCAGCTTTATATATTAGTATAAGATATGATAAAAGAAAACTTAACTTATTTATATTGTTTTCTACCCCTAGTCCCTCAGACTATAATGAGATCACCGTCTTCTACGGGTAAGCTGCCCAGAAGGCTGGCTACGCTTCCTCGCTGGATCGCCGTACTACTCCGTTGTTTATGGTAGAAACCAGCCCTCTGATCACATGAAGATTCAATTAGTTGTTCTGATAAATTTTGGTAGAGGCTCATGGCGTCAGAACCCCACAGTCCAAGCGTTTCAACAGCAAACAGCACAGACATATAACTCTCACTGATTCAGCTGTTTCCGCCATTAAACTGATCTAGACGTGTTTGGTCAATGGGATGCGGCCAACGTGTCCACGCAGGTCGCATCCCACACCAAAGGCTTGCCACGTTGCCAGGGAATTAATAGTAGACTGTTACACGAGAGGTGAAAGTGACCTATTTAGGTATGAGATGGTTTGGCGGACGAGCGTAGCGAAAGCGCTAATAATTCGAGTGTCTAAATAGGTCTTTCACCTGAGTTTAACACTTTACTATTCATTTCGAATATGAGGAAAGTAAATAAAACTGATTAGTTAAACAACAACTTTTTTTTTGGTATGGCTGCAATGCCATTTATGCATTGATTTTGCCAACGTCGAGTGTATAGAAAAGCCAGGCGATTTAAATAGGAATTTTCACCGGTAAATTAAAAAGAAAAAGAAAAATCTGCCAATCTATAGAATACAATAAACATATGTACAACAAAACATAAGAGCAAAGGACAAAACTAAATAATAACTCACTTCAAATCAATCTAAGTATACATACATACATAACTTTATGCCAGTTCCCTTGCGGGCTATGCACGAACAACAGAGCGCTATTCAGGCTTACTCTTACGCACCTCACTTGCTTCTTGCAATCTAAGTATAATATATATATATATATATATATATATATATATATATATATATATATATATATATATATATATATACTGTGCAATCTATTATAAGATGATTTTATTCACAGTCAAGAATTTACAAATAATATACCTATACATACATTCATACATAACTTCACGCCAGTTCTCTAACGGGGTAGGCACGATCAACAGAGCGCTATTCAGGCTTACTCTTACGCACCTCACTTGCTTCTTTGATATTTATAACTCTTGTCATGAATATAAGTAGTAGTAGTTGTATTCGCCACAAAGGCAGGCAAAGGAATCTAGTCCATACAGCCAATTCTGATGTTTAAGTCTTCGTATAATAGTCGCGCGGTTGTATTGTAGGCTACAACTAAAGCCATTCAACGGAGTTCTTGTGAAAACTCAAAAGGCCACATTTGACTATACAGTTCAGATTTCTCACAAAACACATAATTACTACTCAAAAACTATCAATATCCTACAACTATTGTTCATTTTATAGTAATTTAGCACATTTTTAGAAAATAAAACTGCACAGCACAACGTCTCCTTTCAGTTCCCGCCAAAAATTCTTGTCATGAATATAATATATGAAACGTCAAGTGAAATTTCTTTTTCTGTGACATTCCACCAGCCAGTATTTTTTTGTCACTGATGATACTAAATATTGAGCTCAAATTTATGTAAATTAAATAATAATTTAATGAAAAGCAATTTATCAGTATGAAATGATCTTACAAATTCGTTGACATTTTTTATTACAATATATGCCGCGATTTAACAGTGGCTGTAAATAAAGCTGGGACACGAGTCGCATAGTTTTGAAATTTTTTCACAGCAGTAAAAATCGTTTCGCAGAGACGAAAGTACTGTTTTCATCCCTATGATGATATTGGTGGCAGTTGCTTCTCGGGTTTGGAAATTAAAACTCGACGTAATAATGGACTGTATGATTATTATTGTCGTAAGTCGTGGAAGGCCACGACACACCTTCCATGATCAAATTGATCGTGTACTAGCAGAAGGTGATGTCAGGAGCCTTAAGAACAGACGAGTGTGCATGACAAGAGTTATGAATGTCAAAGAGGCAAGTGAGGTGTGTAAGAATAAGCCTAAATGGCACTCTGTTGTTCGTGCCTACCCCGCAAGGGAACTGGCGTGAAGTTATGTATGTATGTATGTATGATTATTATTAAGTTATAAATATACATTTAAAGAGTAGAACAAAGTATGCAAGAGAGTTGAGTACAATATATGAATAGCTGAGTGGCTGAATTCATAGTTGTTCTTGATGTAGTAGTTTTTTCAGGTTTTTTCGGCCTCCTATATCCCGCATTCCGTCCGACGCCTAGTTGCTAATCGCGCTAGCTATGGGCGTCGGCGGTATGCGGGGCGCGGAGTGTGGATGTGCTCCGGCGGGCGGGTCAGGGGGGTGCTCTCTGTCCGCAACAGATGAGGTAACTCGAAGCGTACTTTCAGAATATGAGAGATGAAAATGTATTTTGAAAATATAGATAAAATACAATGTAACTGTAACTACTACATAATTTTACTTGGTAGATACACGATAGAATCATTATATTGATGACTAGTGTTACGATATATGTTATCCGGTCATCAAAACTATAAAGACCCAAACCCAGCAAAAACCAACTGCCAGACCTCAAGACACTGTGAGCTCTTTCTGCGTGCAACGGAACAGAAACCAACTTGACTGAAAATTTCTTTTATTTTTCCTTCCACCCATTTTAATGTTATATAAAATTACTAGCTTCTGCCCACGACTTCGTCCGCGTGCAATAGTTTAAAAAAAAGAAGTTAATAAAACCCCCCGATTTTGAAACATTCTTCATTGGTACTCCGCTCCTATTGATCTTAGCATGATGATATATAGCCTATAGCCTTCCTCGATAAATGGGCTGTCTAACACTGAAATAATTTTTCAAATCAGACCAGTAGTTCCTGAGATTAGCGCATTCAAACAAACAAACTCTTCACCTTTATATATTAGTATAAGATTAGAGCTAGGTATGTTTGCTGAAGAGTTTTTTGCGCCGCTTCTTCTCTTCAAGCCACAACATGTTGCGAAGCCTCAAAGTAATAATAAATAATACAAAGTATAAATATACTAAGTAAATAATAACCATAAACAAAACTAAACCGAAATAATTAAAATGAACAAGTCGGCGGTAGACTAAAAAAAATTTAACAATACCCGTTGACAATTGACATCCTTTCTTTCGTGATCACGGCCGCTGAAAAGTGGCCGAAACGTCGAAATAACAAAAATCAAAGTTAAAAACGTAGTTTTATTATGTATGCAATTCGCGAAAATTTAAGAAAATATTACGTATTTATTATTCTTAATTAATAACAAGGTATTACTTGTTTTAATTTTGTTACATTTTTATTGATTAAAAATACAATATAAACTTAAAAATAAACTACAAACTATATACTATTTTGAAAAACTAAAACGAAATACAAAAGGGGAAAAATAGTTAAAGATTATATTGGTCCCAAACCACTGTCACTTACCGGGAACGTTCCCGAATGTCTGGCGGCGTTGCCACGTTGTATACATACATACATACATAACTTCACGCCAGTTCCCTTGCGGGGTAGGCACGAACAACAGAGCGCCATTTAGGCCCATTCTTACACACCTCACTTGCTTCTTTGACATTCATAACTCTTGTCATGCACACTCGTCTGTTCTTAAGGCTCCTGACATCACCCTCCGCTAGTACACGATCAATTTGATCGTGGAAGGTGTGTCGTGGCCTTCCACGACTTCTGCATTCATCCACTTTTGCATTGTATATCTGTTTAGTCATTCTTTCATCATGCATTCTTTCCACATGCCCGAACCACCGGAGCATTCCTTTCCATACCTTCACCCCGACACACTCTTTCAGACCAACTCTCTTACTTACTTCGGTATTACGAACGTGGTCGCGAGCGTCACTCCGCAGATTTTGTGCAGCGGTAAGTAGGTATTATTAATTAAGAAAAATCTTTTTAACGTAAATTTCCTTTGAATTACATTTTTTAATTGTGACTGGGTTAAAAATATATTAGATTTAGTTGTAATTCATTAGTATACGTCGCAACTATTATTCTTCACTGGCAGATGAACCAACTGTTTGTATGGTTCCGCTTTTAGGCTCAACATAGACGAGCGACTAACAGCATAATAATTATATTTTTCTCAGTTGAATATGTCAATTGTTTCGAAACAGAGAAAAAATTCAAATTCAAAAAGTCATTCGCACTAAGTTCCACTGGAGAAAATTTCTGAAGGTCATACATATAAGTTTGAAATTAAGTTTACATCCTATTGTTAACACGCTGACAAAAGTGGATGCACACCTGCCTACCATAAAACACACACTTTATTACCTTTCCGCATTTGGACGTCTTTTGTTTACTTTGTGTTTAAAATTTGTAATTAGAAAAACAGCCTATTGTGTATTTTAATCATTTATGACAATCGGTAGACAGGTGTGTCGAACTGATTCTAAGAAATTTGATCTACGCGGGCGGGCAGCCATATTGCATCGGTGCAGTATAAAGCAATGGCCCAATGGAGAGATCGCCAGTCAAGCAATAATCAGCAGCGAGACAAGACGTGTGTACATTCGATAATCTATATACAGACTTTGCGTGTGTTATTGAATCGCGCATTACGTTTGAACTGATTGTGTTCAGTTATATTTGTACCGGTGCTATACGTGTTTGTATAGTTCTAATAAATTCTATAGTAATTCCAACGGCATTTTTAATTCGAGTCCTGCAACTCGTAACACTATTCTTTGTACAATGTATTTTTTAGTAACAAAATATTCGTGAAATCACTCAACGATTTTAAACTTGAAATGTTTATTTTTAGGTCAAATCTTGCAAGTCAAATAAAATTTCTTTAGACGTACCTACGATTTCGCAATTTGCGTACTTGTTCAGTCCCGATGTCAACATTTCAAATATTAAAGAAAATTACAGTAAAGACTTAAAACCACATTTAAATAAACGAGGTTTTATTTAATTGTCATCATCATCATCCGAGCGTTAAATCCCGGTTGCGTTCGGAGCGTTCACTCCGACGCCCAGGGTCCGCTTTCCTACTTTTTCTACTCCACTTCGCGCGGTCTTCTGTATCCCCCGTTTTGAGACCATTGGTACGCATGTCATCCTTCACAACGTCAAGCCAAAATTTCTTGGGCCTTCCCCTTCGACCGGGACCTGGCAGTGGCGGCATGGCTAGACATTTGTTCCCTACATAATTTAATTGTATTAAATAAAAAGTAAACTTTGAAGAACTTGATGTACTTCAAAATTTTTTTTTCTTACACACACGTGGCGACTCTTTTGTTACTCGCACGTGTCTGTAACTTTGGCCTTTCCGCCATATCATAGTATCTGAGATTTGTTCCCATTGGCACAATCCCAATATAAATTTACGCAATAGTCGCTGCAAATGATTCGTCTCCGGTTTGAGTAAAATCGTAAAATTTTATTTGATCTTTTAGTTTTGTGAATATGTTTTATGGTTTATGTATGTAGCTATTAAAATATGGTCTTTGTTTATATTTTGAATAAATATTTATGTAAACTAGCCGTCGCCGTGGTCGAAAGTCGACCATAATAATTTGTAGTCAAAGACTATACTTCTATAATCACAGATTTCGCTAAGGCTACACTGTTAATTTGACTTGAAAAATAAACAAAAGAGTATATATGCGTGTGTGTGTCAAATACATGGTAGTGTGCGTAATGTTTTTTCTTATTGATTTAATGTATTTTTTATGCATAATTAAAAAAAATATTAGTATTCGTCGCTTCTTCTCTATATAAAGTATAAGTGTGCGAAATTTCATACTCCTCCGTACGTCGCATTTTCGTAAAAATGGGTACAAAGTTTTTGCTTCACGTATGAATATATTCTAGTGGTCGACCGCGGTCAAAATTCGATCATAATAATTTGTTGTCGAAGACTATACTTCTACAATCACAGATTTCGCCAAGGCTACACTGTTAATTTGACTTGAAAAATAAACAAAAGAGTATATATGCGTGTGTGTGTCAAATACATGGTAATGTGTGTAATGTTTTTTCTTACTGATTTAATGTATTTTTTATGCATAATTCAAATAAATAATATTAAGTATTCTTCGCTTCTCCTCTATATAAACTATAAGTGTGCGAAATTTCATACTCATCCGTCCGCGCAATTTTCGTAAAAAGGGGTACAAAGTTTTTGCTTCACGTATTAATATATACTAGTGGTCGACCGCGGTCGAAATTCGACCACAATAATTAATGTCAAAAACTATACTTTTATAATCACAGATTTCGCCAAGCCTACACTGTTAATTTGACTTGAACAATAAACAAAAGAGTATGTGGTCCTCAGCTGAAGCGGCAGCGTTGCCAGCCCCTGACTCGGTCATTGGAAGATGTGACGGGGCCAGTGTGTCAACACAGGTCGCATCCCACACTAGCGGCCGCCCCATCTTCCAAGGGACGAGTGACATTCCGTCCGGTCTCTTGCCATCGTCACGCACCAGGCCATTTGGTTCCAGAATGGCCGGGACGCCGACGCTGACAAGAGCTCGGCGAATGATGTCGTTGAGGCTGGCATGACGAGATCTTCTTCCTGCGCTTTTTAAACATGACAACCCGTGGTGTCCAAATCGGTCTACCATAACTCCACATTGACAGTGATGTGGTACGCAACATGGTGCCCCCAGGCGTAAACTCGCGGCTAATCGGAATGTAGTGTTGTCCAGAAGTGTATTATTATAAAATGATGGGTGTGCTTGTAACCACTGTCCAGACTCCCAATTAGCGACGGCTAAGAGGCGGGCGCGCTCTGCTGAACTGGTACACGTTTGTAGAAGATTATCCCGCGTAAGTTCGCAGAGCGGCCCATCCCAAGCATGCTGTGAAGTAAGGACAGTAGGTACATTAACGTTAGGGCAAGCCATTGACCAAACTCTTCTGGCATCGGTTAAATAGGGAATTTCGAACTGAAAATTGGTCTTTTGTAAAATTTTGAATACTAAATCACGCGTACTGTAAGCCGATGACAGAAAAGCTGGCAGAGCGACACTGGAGATTTTGCGGACGCCGAGGCCACCCAGTTTTACCGGGAGAGAACACTGTGACCATGCACGGTCGTCCATTTCTAAATTTATGATGGATATGAGGGTATCCCTCACGATGTTGTCCAACGTCTGTAAAAGAGAGGTTTGTTTCCAGAGTTGGCAACATCGGAGGGTGTATGTAAATTTGGGCACGAAAAGGCAGTATCGGATGATAGTGTAGGCCATATGTGTATTAATTTGGAGTAAACGATCTGAACTTTCACGGAAATTTTTTATATTTTCTTCGACGTAGTTAGGTATTGACTCGTCGAAGATTGGGGCACCTAGGAGGTGAAGTGAGGAGTTGTTTACTAATTTAATTCCCGGTGCTATTGTATTTAGTCTAGAGATTATTTCAGTTTTACGCTCTGTGTTGCTGATATAATATTCGCATTTGCTTAAATTTATTTCAAGTCCTATGGTTTTAAGTTCTTTTGTTAGAATGGTAAAATCTTCCAAAACGTCATCTACTTCACCTCCTAAAGTGCCATCATCTAGATACCATACATTAAATTTGGATTTCAAACGTGTAATGATGGGATGAATTGCTAAACTAAAAATGGCTGGCCCTAACGGATCGCCTTGCTGGCATCCAGTTTTTGAATAAATTACGTTGTCTTGAAATATTAATTTTGAATTTTGACTATAGCACTTCTTCTATTCCATTCTTCACAGATGTATATTGTGAAATTGGAAACAAAATTCTTCAATCTGATTAGGAGTGCTTCCGCGAAAACTATACGTAGTAAAAAAAATACCTCTTGGTAACATTTTTGAGTTTGCGAGTTTGTTTGTAGGAAGTAACCTCTTAAACTACTGAACGGATTTAAAAAATCTTTCACCAGTAGAAAGCTACGTTATTCCTAAGTAACATAGGCTATATTTGATTATGATTATTAATTTTTTCGACATCTTTGTGTTGTCGCTTTCCTAGCAAATAAATTGTTCCACTCTTTTCCCTCTTTCTAAGACATTCACGCCTCGATAAATTAATTCGAACTAACAAAAAAAATTACATCCGATAAAATTTTGGACTACTTCCAATAAATTTCTCACAGTGGAATAAGTAAGTGGGTAATCCAGTAATTGCGGATACGCTTGGTCGCGCTAATTGGGTGATTTGGTTTAAAAGGGATAAGTAACGGGTGTCTTTTACAATTGGATGTGACAAATAGGTGTTTAAGTAGTTTCCAACTTTCAGAGGTGTTTGGGAGGTGATTTGTGGATTTATTTTATTTATTCTTTTGATGTACGTATTGGTTGTATAAAACAAAACCGACTTCTTTCTACAACATCTTGAAGTCGGTGCCAAGTAAAACATATAAATAATATAATCAATAACAAATTTATAACATGTAGTCATTTTTCCGTCGTGTCTTACGTAGAAGTAAAACAACTGGCCCATAATAGAGAAGATTGGAGGAGGCTCCACCGATAAGAGCATAGCTCTTAAATTATAGATAGATAGTGTCGTGTCTTACGTAGAAGTAAAACAATTGGCCCATAATAGAGAAGATTGGAGGAGGCTCCACCGATAAGAGCATAGCTCTTAAATTATAGATAGATAGTGTCGTGTCTTACGTAGAAGTAAAACAATTGGCCCATAATAGAGAAGATTGGAGGAGGCTCCACCGACAAGAGCATAGCTCTTAACTGATAGATAGATAGTGTCGTGTCTTACGTAGAAGTAAAACAACTGGCCCATAATAGAGAAGATTGGAGGAGGCTCCACCGACAAGAGCATAGCTCTTACATGATAGATAGTGTCGTGTCTTACGTAGAAGTAAAACAACTGGCCCATAATAGAGAAGATTGGAGGAGGCTCCACCGACAAGAGCATAGCTCTTACATGATAGATAGTGTCGTGTCTTACGTAGAAGTAAAACAACTGGCCCATAATAGAGAAGATTGGAGGAGGCTCCACCGACAAGAGCATAGCTCTTAAATGATAGATAGATAGTGTCGTGTCTTACGTAGAAGTAAAACAACTGGCCCATAATAGAGAAGATTGGAGGAGGCTCCACCGATAAGAGCATAGCTCTTAAATTATAGATAGATAGTGTCGTGTCTTACGTAGATGTAAAACAACTGGCCAATAATAGAGAAGATTGGAGGAGGCTCCACCGACAAGAGCATAGCTCTTAAATGATAGATAGATAGTGTCGTGTCTTACGTAGAAGTAAAACAACTGGCCCATAATAGAGAAGATTGGAGGAGGCTCCACCGACAAGAGCATAGCTCTTAAATGATAGATAGATAGTGTCGTGTCTTACGTAGAAGTAAAACAACTGGCCCATAATAGAGAAGATTGGAGGAGGCTCCACCGACAAGAGCATAGCTCTTAAATGATAGATAGATAGTGTCGTGTCTTATGTAGAAGTAAAACAACTGGCCAATAACAGAGAAGATTGGAGGAGGCTCCACCGACAAGAGCATAGCTCTTAAATGATAGATAGATAGTGTCGTGTCTTACGTAGAAGTAAAACAACTGGCCCATAATAGAGAAGATTGGAGGAGGCTCCACCGACAAGAGCATAGCTCTTAAATGATAGATAGATAGTGTCGTGTCTTACGTAGAAGTAAAACAACTGGCCCATAATAGAGAAGATTGGAGGAGGCTCCACCGACAAGAGCATAGCTCTTAAATGATAGATAGATAGTGTCGTGTCTTATGTAGAAGTAAAACAACTGGCCAATAACAGAGAAGATTGGAGGAGGCTCCACCGACAAGAGCATAGCTCTTAAATGATAGATAGATAGACATTTTTCCAACAAGTTTTAAATAAATTACATACATACATACATACATACATAACTTCACGCCAGTTCCCTTGCGGGTTAGGCACGAACAACAGAGTGCCATTTAGGCTTATTCTTACACACCTCACTTGCCTCTTTAAATAAATTAATATAAACTAAAATTAAACTATACTATTGTTACGAGTGTTGGACTCGATTTTTTTATTGTTTTTTATTGCAGGAGATCAGCAGACGGGCAGACGGCCCACTTGATGGGTTACCATCGGTTACCATCGCCTATGGATATTTGCAACAGCAAAGTTGCTACAAATGCGCTGCTGCTCTCTTAAGGGAAACTGGAACCTGGTCACTTATGCCGGAACACAACTCAAGGTTGTTATGGCGACATACTTTAGACCAGGGGTGGTAGCCATCCAGTCGGGCAAATGCCCTACCACCTGGCTATAAATGCCGTTGGAACTACTATAGAATTGATTACAACTATACAAACACTTATAACATAGGTACAAATATAACTAGACACTACTAGTACCAACTGCACGATTATATAACACGCGTAAAGTCCGTCACTATATCGCTTGTCGAATGTACGTCTTACTCGCATCGTTATTCTCGCTCGACTGCCTCACCCCTCCGTTCGGACACTGTACAATACGCAATGGAAGCTCGTGGACTGGATTTTTCCAAGAAAATATAATTTGCACACCTGCGAACGGCTAAAAAACTTGAAAACAATAACAATAAAGATTAGTTTGATACTAATGACGGCCATAAAATAAGTAGAAAAGCAATAGGATGTTTTTCTTAATTACACATTCTAAACACAAAGTAAACAAAAGAATTCCTAAATCCGGGAAGGCAATAGACTGCGCTTTTACGACCGGCAGGTGTGCGCACTTCTTTGTCGGTATGTAACACTATAAATATAACTATACTTACAAAATAACAATCTATGAGTAAAAAATAGACTCCAGGTCGCTGTCGGCAGGGAGCGTGCCCAAAATGCTGGCCGCAGTCATTTTTATGTTTTATTTCGCACCGACTTCAAGATTTTGTAAAAAGAAGTACGTTAAATATTTTTGTTTTTGTTAAAAAAAAATAATTTGTTGCGCAAATACTTGAATAGCTTTAGCAATAATATATAAAGCGCCTGTAGAAATTGTAATACTGGCACGCGTATACAAGTCTTCAACAAGGGTTGCCCTCGATTTTCCTGCGATCCATTCATCAAATGCTGACTTGTCAACAATGGGAATACATTGCGAGTATACTCTTTCGAATAATAAAAATTTAAAATCGGTCCACAATCGACGGAGATATCGTGTAACAAAGAAAAATCGATGGAAAGCGGTTACCATCGCCTAACACCAAAGGTGTTACAAATGCGCTGCTGCTCTCTTAAGGGAGACCTGATCACTAATGCCGGAACACAACTCAAGGTTGTTATGGCGACATACTTTAGACCAGGGGTGGTAGCCATCCAGTCGGGCAAATGTCCTACCACCCGGCTGTGGGTTGTTTTGTCGCCTTATACGACAGGCCGCTCGGCCGCAGGAAGTTGTATTCTTACTCCGTCTCCGTTCCTGCACGGATGAATCATTTATCATTCAATAACTTACGTTTTATAAGACCTATTGGATTATCTTCTTTAAGAGATTCTTCAATAGACATGTTCCGAGACGCACTTGGCAGATTTTTTAAAGTCAGTAATATTTTTACTGTATAATAACACTGTTAATTTTCTATGACACTGTCCAGACTTTTCATGTTTACACCGCACACGTTTGGCAAATGATCGATGGGTTATTTTAGTGCTTCAAATTTTACAAATAGGTTATGATGTAATACAGAGAGGGATGGATGTATGCCCCATCCCTGTCTATCTTCATGCTCATTCATAAATGTACGGTGTGAGAATTGAAATGTTTCGTGAACCAGATGATAAGTAAAATAGAAAAATAAAAATGTAATGAATTAAAAACTACGAGGTTTTTAAGCGCGACATTTTAACTGATTTAGATTTCAACGTTTCGGCCACTTTTCAGAAGCTGTGATCATGGAATTAATACTGAAAGTGGCCGAAACGTAAAAATAAAATAAAATAAAATATCGCGTTTAAATCTGTTTAAAGGTAGCTTTTATTACGTTATACTACTCGCGGAAACCTAAGTAAATATACATATTTTTAAAATTGTAACAACGTAACTGTTATGATAATTTTTTTGAGTATTTTGCTTTGTTTCTATTGAAATTGAAATATAGTAATTTCGTCTCCAAAAGCCTTTACTTCTAACTTTTGCGAGGTGGTAGGGCATTTGCCCGACTGGATGGCTACCTTTGTCTAAAGTATATCGCCATAACAACCTTGAGTTGTGTTCCGGCATTAGTGACCGGGTTCCAGTCCCCCTTAAGAGAGCAGCAGCGCATTTGTAGCAACTTTGGTGTTGCAAATGTCCATAGGCGATGGTAACCGCCTTACAACAAGTGGGCCGTCTGCCTGTCTGCTGATCTCGTGCAATAAAAAAATTAAAAAAAATCTTTTTTATTGCGTGCGTTCAGCAAACAGGCAGACGGTCCTTATGGAAAGCGGTTACCATCGTCTATGAACATTAGCACCAAAGGTGCTACCAATTTGCTGCCGCTCTCTAAAGAGAGACTGGAGCCTGGCCACTAATGCCGGAACACAACTCAAGGTTTTTATGGCGGCATACTCTAGACCAGGGGTGGTCGCCATCCCGTCGAGCAAACACCCTACTGTGGACTGTGGGTTGTTTTGTCACCTCGTAGAAAATTGTTTTTCTCCGCTCCTGCATGAATAAAACGGGTTCTGTTTGTTTACAACACCCTAAAGCACTTCGACGTCGTCACAAAAACATGTGAATGGTGGTTTTATAATCTGTTGGTTTGGGTATAATGTCAATATTACTTGCTCTTCTGCTAACAGGAGAGTTAATAGCTTTTAGATTGTACATACATACATACATAACTTCACGCCTGTTCCCTTGCGGGGTAGGCACGAATAACAGAGCGCCATTCAGGCTTATTCTTACACACCTCACTTGCTTCTTTGACATTCATAACTCTTGTCACGCACGCTCGGAAGGTGTGTCGTGGCCTTCCACGACTTCTGCATCCATCCACTTTTGCATTGTATATCTGTTTAGTCATTCTTTCATTATGCATTCTTTGCACATGCCCGAACCACCGGAGCATTCCTTTCCTTACCTTCACCCCGACACTCTCTTTCAGACCAACTCTCTTTCTTACTTCGGTATTACGAACGCGGTCCGCGAGCTCCACTCCGCAGATTTGAACCGCTCTGCTCCGCACTCCGCTTTTAGATTGTATCCCAAATATTTTTTTTTTTAATAATTGAGTCTGCTTTCTTCCCAGACGAGTCCCCTGACTTAGTCAGGGACCTTGTTGTCAGTTTATCATTATTTCTTCCTATTATAACGAGTTGCGGGACTCGAATTAAAATGCCGTTAGAATTATTATAGAATTTATTGGAACTATACAAAGAAGTATAATACAGGTACAAATATAACCGAACACAACAAATCCAAACGTAATGCAGAAGGTCGTAATTCATTAAAACGCGCAAAGTCCGTCACTAATAGATTTCCGAATGTACACACGTCTCGCCTTGATCGTGGTTCTCGCTCGACTGCCCCCTCTGCCCATCAGGCCGTCGTTTTATCCCTCAGAAATACAAATGTGCCCGTATCGTAGTCGACGTAATACGCAACACCTGGCTAATGATTCGGCCACAAGCGGCCATAAACGAATACAATAAAACAATGGGCTATTCTCTAGAAACATATGCCAATAAATAAGTAAACAAAACAAGACGATTATAAAAGTATTACAATTAGTTCAAATGCTGACAGGTAATAAAATGTATTTTTATAGATATGCAGGTGGAATTTGTTTTTGTCAGAACCTAAGTTGTAACACTGTTATTGGACAATTTATATAATTTAAAATATTTTTGTATTATTTCTATGTATGTATAGCCGTGGTAGCGTAATGGCTAGCGCACGCGTCCCAAGCTCAAAGGGCGCGGGTTCGATACTCACCGGAACGTATGCACGACTAACGCAGTCTTCTGCCTAAGTGGTGCATGCGACCACATGCACACATGCATGCATCACCTGCACATCGAGACAACCGATGTGTCAAACCTGCCAAGCCGCCTTGGAGCGTGGTGGGTATACTGTCCGTTCCCCCTGCAGTGGGAGGCCCGAGACCAGCAGTGATACATTTATGGGCTCATATTATACTGTGGGTCGGTGTGCAGATTACACACACTAGAAGTGATACTTCAGAGAATATATAGGCGTTCATAAGTTGTACGACGCTTAGTAGACAAGAGAGAGGAGGCTACGAAGCACCGCACAAGAAGGAGACCGAGTAGTATGAAACGCTGTATCATGTATTCTAGATAGCTAGATAGATAGAAAATACTTTATTGTTCACCACATACACATAAAGTAAATAATTTACAGTCATTTCGTGTCAAGGCAGGAACAAAGGGCGGCCTTATTGCTTTAGAGCGATCTCTTCCAGACAACCCGGGCTGTGGATTGCGTGAAAGTAATCGAGAGTGTATGACGGTGGTGTGAAAATCAAATACATGTAATTAGGAAAAAGAAAATAGACAATAACACATATTAATATTATATATATACATTATTGTACGTACTGATCGTGTACTAGCAGAAGGTGATGTCAGGAGCCTTAAGAACAGACGAGCGTGCATGACAAGAGTTATGAATGTCAAAGAAGCAAGTGAGGTGTGTAAGAATAAGCCTAAATGGCGCACTGTTGTTACTGCCTACCCCGCAAGGAAACTGGCGTGAAGTTATGTATGTATGTATGTACATTATTAATATGTGTATAGCAACACAGTATTCAGCAAAGCAGTATTCTATCCCATTCTTTCGCAGTATTTGTCCTATAGATTTATGTTTTTATCTCTTATTAAATGTCGCTTCTTCGTTTCATCGAGTTTCAAATCACAACGATTCTAAAGAATCTTCACTTCAATAATAAAAAACTTAACAAATATATATGTATATATATCGTACATATATATGTGTTAAGTTACATATACCTACACTATATATGTATATATATATATATATATATATATATATATATATATATATATATATATATATATATATCGAGGGCTTCGTAACAAATGGGCGTATACGAAAAATGCCATTTTTTGTTGTTTACTAAAATCTATGAAATGATACAATTTAGAAAGTCTTACTAGTATGCAAGTGTACCTACCTGAATAAAAGGGTATTCCAAATTTCAGCATTATACAATCAAATAGTTTTGTTTTATTCACAATTTGTCCCTTGTGTCAAACTGCACACTTGTCTGTACGCCCATTTATTATGAAGCCCTCGATATATATATATATATATATATATATATATATATATATATATATTTGTTTCATGACTGAAAGAAATATTATATATGTTTTTGTCAAAACGACTACAGCACTCTAAAAGCAAATAAGTCTAAACCCTTAAACTTAACCCAATATAAAACATCAAAGCAGCAGTAATAAATTATATGGACGCCCTAATTTTATTTGCTGAATTCCCAAAACTCGGAACAGCCATTACGGGTCGGTTGAAGTAATTTTTGTTTGTGGTCGCCATGAAATCACTAGAGGTAATAACAATATAAATTATTTGGGAGGTTGTTAGTGCTGTAATTCTGTTATATCGACCGTAATGACGAGCTTAGATGGCGCCACAGGGAGTTCGTGACACTTTAAGAGAGTAGTGCACGAGCCGAGCGAACGAAGCGAGTGTGCTGTAGCTGAAAATATCGTTTTCTGTAGACAACTGAATGTATGTATTTGTAGGACTTTAGTTACGCCATAGTATATATACCCCATACTTCACGGGGCATGGAGCGAGCTATGTTAGGTGCTTCTTTTATGGATAAAGTCAGAAATGAGGACATTCGTAAGAAAACAAAGGTAACCGACTAGCTCGCAAAATTAGCAAGTTAAAGCGGCAGTGGGTCGGTCACGTCTGTCGCAGGACCGACAGTGGAGCGGAAAACACGGCAAGCGTAGCGTAGGACACCCGCCACCCCGGTAGCTTGACGACCTGCGCAAGGTCGCTGGCAGGGGCTGAATGAGGAAGACGGGAGACCGTGACATGTAGCGCGTACTCGGGGAGGCCTACGTCCAGCAGTGAACTGAGACTGGATAAGGAAGATACTTTACGGAGATGAATATGCTGCTTTAGATGTGTGAAGTCTCGCAGAAAGACCGCACCAGGAACTCTCGCACCCCGGCAGTCTTTAAGTTCGTAACATAACATAACCTCAAGAGAGTTGCCTACGCTATCTTTTTTAAAATTCCAAATGTGGGCAGTCAGGCAGGCAGTCCACCTGATAGAAAGCGGTTGCCAGTTGCTACTTATGCGCTGCCACTCTCGAAAATGACACTGGAACCTAGTCACTAATACCGCAACACAACTCAAGGTTGTGGACACAATCTGGCTGTGGGTTGTTTTGTCGCCTCTCGACAGGCCGCCCGGCCGCAGGAAATTATATTCTTTCTCCATTCCTGCACAGATGATGAGACGAGTTTTGATATTAATCACATATAGCATATATATGAATAATAGGACCACAAGGCGCTCTGGTTTACGCCATCGTTTCACAGTGGAAACGCTACCAGTGCGTAGTAAACGTCGCGACGGTCCTTCTACTTACGGCAGAATTGTAGAATGCACTACCAGAGTCCGTGGTTCCCGAAAGTACAATCCGGGTATCTTCAACTCTCGTGTGCTTTTTTTTTCAATTGCAGGAGTTCAGCAGACAGACAGACGGCCCACTTGATGGAAAGCGGTTAACATCGCCTATGGACATTTGCAACAACAAAGGTGCTACAGATGCGCTGCTGCTCTCTTAAGGGTCACTGGAACCGGGTCATTAATGCCGGAACACAACTCAAGGTTGTTATGGTGACATGCTTTAGACCAGGGGTGGTAGCTATCCAGTCGGGCAAATGCCCTACCACCTGGCAAAACTACTATCTAGGTAAGTGGGCTCCATCTTCGACCGCATCATCGTCCGGCACTGGACGTGATCGTAGTCAAACGCAAACCTATCTATAGGTATATATATTAAAATCAATTGCTGTTCGTTAGTCTCGCTAAAACTCGAGAACGGCTGGATTGATTTGGCTAATTTTGGTTTTGAATTATTTGTGGAAGTCCAGGGAAGGTTTAAAAGGTGAGTAAATATGAAAAAAATGCTTGGATTATAGTTAAAACAACAATTCCGTTTTCCCTTAGAAAGTATACCTACCTGTCAAACATTTGATGTTCGTCCCGTCGTTTAGAAATCAATTAAATTTAAAAGTCGTTTTGAAATCAAATTAAATTTAAAAGTGATTTTTTTTTAATTTTTTGCTTTTGAATGTCAAACGTTTGATGTTCGTTCCGGTTAAGTTTTGACCACATTTTTTTACTAAAGTTGAAACATTCTGCAATTATCATTCAGCTTTTTTATTTATTGATTCTGAGGCGGTATATAAATTACGTGTCACGTTGTTTGTCCGCGATAGACTCCTAAACTACTTGACCGATTTTAATCAAATTTGCACACCGTGTGCAGTTTGATCCAACTTAAAAGATAGCATAGCTTACAACCGTTGGAACCGGTAGGTGGCGCTGAGATCGGTTTCTAAATTTTATTTCTTCAGGGCAGAACAACGTCTGCCGGGACAGCCAGTTTTATATAAAAAAGCATATCACAGTCAAAAGTGAGTGGTCGAAAATTCATTATGCAGCCAGCAACGATAAGCAGAACAAACTAACAGACAGTCTATTTATTTATCCAATACTCGTAGACGAGGTAACGAGAAAACTTGTTATTCGTCTAGAAACAGATATTGTTTGAAGTTTTATTACGTTGGGCTTTGTAAACTTATTATTAATAAGTTTTAGCCTATTTCAATCAGTTCTATAAGACCTTTATTATTTACTTATAATACAGGGATTTAGTAGTTTAACCTAGAAAGGTTTCTGGGAGTTTTGCAAATGGATAGTTTTAGATTTTATGCGCTTTCTGCGAATTTCATTATTCAATCTTGGTATTTACGTATTTTAAGTTGTTTTGTATTGTTTTTAATATTATTATGTTTTTTTTGTATTTTTTTTAAATTCTTGTTTATTGCATGAGTTTAGCAGACAGGCAGACGGCCCACTTGATGTATAGCGGTTACCATCGCCTATGGAAATTTACAACACCAAAGATGCTACAAATGCGCTGCTGCTCTCTTAAGGGAGACTGGAACCTGGTCACTAAAGCCGGAACACAACTCAAGGTGTCAAGGTGTGTCTATCCGTGCAGGAACGGAGAAAGAATACAATTTCCTGCGGCCGGGCGGCCTGTCGTAAAAGGCGACTTAATAACCCACAGCCAGGTGGTAGGGCATTTGCCCTACTGGATGGCTACTACCCCTGGTCTAAAGTATGTCGCCATAACAACTTTGAGTTGTGTTCCAGCATTAGTGACCAGGTTCCAGTTTCCCTTAAGAGAGCAGCAGCGCATTTGTAGCAACTTTGCTGTTGCAAATGTCCATAGGCGATGGTAACCGCTTTCCATCAAGTGGGCCGTTTGCCTGTCTGCTGATCTCCTGCAATAAAAAAAAAGGTTGTTGTGACGACATAGTCTAAACCAGGGGTGGTAGCCATCCAGTCGGACAAATATCCTTAACCCTTATTTTATGGCCTCCGATGGCCATCGATGACTTTCAATGACCTTCAATGGCCTTCGAAACTTCGTTCCAGCCAGGTGTCCTAAAGACACATGATTAGTTTTATTTTTTGAAAACACATACGCAAGTTTTATAATAAAATCAAAAATTAGCTCGAGCAGTGTTACCAGTAAAAAGCACAGTATAATGCTCACAAGATAGAAAGTTTTATCCGTGCAGGAACGGAGAAAGAATACAATTTCCTGCGGCCTGGCGGTCTGTCGTAAGAGGCGACAAAACAACCCACGGCCAGGTGGTAGGGCATTTGCCCGACTGGATGGCGACCACCCCTGGTCTAAAGTATGCCGCCATAACAACCTTGAGTTGTGTTCCGGTATTAGTGACCAGGTTCCAGTCTCCTTTAAGAGAGCAGCAGCGCATTTGTAGCACCTTTGGTGTTGCAAATGTCCATAGGCGACGGTAACCGCTTTCCATCTAGTGGGCCGTCTGCCTATCTGCTGAACTCCTGCAATAAAAAAAAAAAAAAAAAAAAAAAAGTTATTTTCTTGATTTATTTATCAAAACCATAACAAACAATGTAAAAAGTAATTAAGTTAATCCCTAGAAAACTCTAAGGTCCGTATCCGTGTAGGAATGGAGAAAGAGTACAATTTCCTGCGACAGAGCGGCCTGCCGTAAGAGGCGACAAAACAACCTTGATTTGTGTTCCGGCATTAGTGACCAGGTTCCAGTCTCTCCTTTAAGAGAGCAGCAGCGCATTTGTAGCACCTTTGTCCATAAGCGATGGTAACCGCTTTCCATCAAGTTGGCCGTCTGCCTGTCTGCTGAACTCCTGCAATAAAATTTAAAAAAAAGGTCTACATGGCGTAACTGCTTTCCTAATAAAAGTCTGTACTAACGACCTTGACAGCAGCTGGTGATGCATACTTGAATATGATCTACATACATTAGTAAACGCATAAAGAAAAATAAATGTTTCATTTTTTTATTCATACGTACATTCAAAACTGTCACGGGCATCTTGCCAAGATCTAAGAATAGTACAAGAGCTAACGGATAAGAATACAACGTTATTTTTAAGATAATTCTTCGAACAAACATAATAACTGGTTGTCATGCAGAGACAAATGAACAGATAAGATCATTCTGTTACAGGTCCGGTTTTGCTATGAGAGCTCTACACTCTGAAAATCAGTGTCACTTGCAATAATAGATCGTATCTGTAGCAATCAACACAATCTACTACGTGTTTTGTGTTGAGTTTTATTGAAATCCATTCAATAATTTTAACGTGATGCTTGATTGTATATTTATACAATTAAAAAAAAAGTTGTATTTTCAGAAATGTCCTGCTCTGAATTAGTTCCTCAAATTTATTTTTCTTTTTTAAATTAATTATACAAACTCGAACCCACTACAGATTTATTATATAATATTGTTACGAGTCGCGAGACTCGAATTAAATGTCGTTAGAATTACTGTAGAGTTTATTAGAACTATACAAACACGTATTACACAGGTACAAATATAACCGAACACAACAAGTCCAAACGTAATGAAGAAAGTCGTAATTCAATAAAACAGGCAAATTCCGTTATTTATTAGATTCCCGATTGTAGTACACACGTCTCGCTTCGCTCGTGGTTCTCGCTTGACTGCTGCTCCCGCAGTCGGGCCATTGCTTTATACTGCACAGATGCAATATTTCTGCCCGGCCACGTGGACCGAATTTCCTAGAATCAGCTTGTACTTTAAATCCGTAACACCTGGCTAATGATCACAATATAACAATAGGCCGTATGCCAATAAGTGAACAAAAGAAAACGACCATAAAAGAATTTCAATGTTATTAGTTCAAATGCCGACGGGTAATAAATGTGCTTTATTTCAGGTGGGTTTTGTGTTTGTCGGGATCTGAGTTGTAACATTATATAGTAATAGTTGATTGGAAAATTATACAAATGTTATATTAATACACGACGGCCTCTGTGGTTGATCGAGCTAAGTTTTTGCCGGCCCACCTCACTTTAACGCTGAGGTTCTGGGTTCGATTCCTGACATGCTAAGTTGTTGAATCACATTTTCTCTGTTATTTACTAGTCTCGGTGTCTGAAATCGGCCCCAGAGTGGTCTAATGCATATTATATTACCCATAACACAAGCGTAACTTGCTTAATTTGGAGATATACAATATGTCTGTTTGTCTACCGATTATTATTATTATCATTACATATTTACTTTTTATTTAATATATTTAAATTTAATATTATTTATTTAATGTAAAGGATGTTTAAATTTGTTTTATTATATATTAGAGTTTTCCCTAATAGAACCCTAGGAAATAGCTCTATTTTGCTCACATAATAACGTAATTAAGTTTTTTATTATATATATAAACCTTCAGGTTTATATATATAATAAGGTGATGTTAGGAGCCTTAAGAACAGACGAGCGTGCATGACAAGAGTTATGAATGTCAAAGAAGCAAGTGAGGTGTGTAAGAATAAGCCTAAATAGCGCTCTGTTGTTTCTGCCTACCCCGCAAGGGAACTGGCGTGAAATTATGTATGTATGTATGTATAAACCTTCAGTGAAAAGTTACCTAACTGATGGTGAAAATCGCTGAAAAATCCGTTGCGTAGCTTAGGAAACCTTAGTGAATATATAGACAAACGGACACGGAAAGCCGCTTCGTTTTATAGTATGTAAATATTAAAATATGATAGAATATCATGTCATTTAAATTAATGATTTATTTAACATAACGCTTTTTAAATTACCTCCTAGACTATAAGTCGTACATCTGTAAAAATAGTGTATGTAGCCCCAAAGGCAAATCGACGTCAGTTCATTACACGACGCGCGCAGATAACAACTCTGTTATTACCAAGCCTGCGGATCCCAAATACGTTAATTCATACAGCTTTATAATACATGGATGTAAATTTTATTAGTCCGGTGTTCACTTTATTTATATTATGTGTTAATAAAAATGATGTTTTAAACATATAAATAATAATTTCTGAATGTGCTTTAGTGAATTTTTAAGATTAATGAAATATCATTAATTTAATGTTAACAATAATTAGATAAGGCAAAACAATAAACTATTTTATAAGTGTAAATGTTACCTCATGTATAAAAGTCCGGGTAAGTCTGTTCTTTTGTAGGTCTTTTTAATACAGCGTTATAAATGTTTATCAACATTTTAGCTCAGTAAGGAATACCTAATTTAATGTAAAAAATAATTAGGTAAGGCAAAACAATAATCAATTTTTAAGTGTAAATGTTACCTGGTGTGTAAATGTCCAGGTAAGTTTACTTTAATTTTTTTTTTAATAGAACCGTATAAATGTTAGCAGCTTTTATTAAAATTTATTTAGTTGAGCAATAATTAATGTAATGTAAACAATAAATAGGTAGGCCAAAATAATAAACAATTTGTAAATGTAAAACTTACCTCACATATAGAGGTCCAGGTTATTTTTTATATTTCTTGACACAGCCATAAAAACATTAAAAGCTTTTATCTAAATTTTATTTGATTGAGCAATATTTAATTTAATATAAACAATAACTAGGTAAGCATAAACAATAAAGAGTTTACGAGCGTAAATGTTACCTGGTCCAGGTAAATGTCCAGGGTAAGTCTGTTCATTTGTAGGTCTTTCTAACACAGCCTAATGAATGGTGGCAGTTTTATGAAAATTATATTATAATTTTCAATAAATTGAAAACTTCGCCTTTTAAAACAATTCCGAGTCTAAATCAACTTTCGTCAAAAATTAATTCGACAAGATCTATTGCATACTGGAATTAGAAGTCTCGTGGAGTAAAGCCGGATATACATGTGCATTAGTTAAGTAGTTAAGTTTCGAATAAGTTCTTATCACCGTTTGGAAATATATGTACATATTATTTAGAAATTTGCTCAGAAAATACAATTTGTCCACAAATAGCTATATCTGATTAATAGAATATAATCATGCTAATACATGTATTATAATAACTTGTGTATTTTGAAATATGTTATTGTATATGTGTATATATATGACTATGTATATATGTTTGTATTTCTTAAATTCGTTTAAGAGTTTAACGGGACTCGAATTAAAATGCCGTTAGAATTACTATAGAGTTTATTAGAACTATACAAACACGTATAACACAAATATAACCAAACACAACAAATCCAAACGTAATGCAGAAGGTCGTAATTCAATAAAACGCGCAAAGTCCGTCACTATTAGATCCCCGAATGTACACACGTCACGCCCGTATCGTAATCGTAGCTCGACTGACCCTCTCTCTCCATCAGGCTGTCGTTTTATGCTCCACAAATGCAAATGCAAATGTATGTTCGCCCGGCAACGTCGCCACAATTTCCTAGAATTAGCTTGTAACACCTGGCTAATGATGCTAATGAGCGAGTACAATAGAACAATAGGCCGTTCTTCACAATAACTAAGAAACGTATGCCAATAAATAAGTGAACAAAAGAAGACGATCATAAAACATTTACATGTACTTAGTTCAAATGCCGACAGGTAATAAAATGTGCTTGTACGTGGAATTTGTCTTTGTCGGGGGGCTAAGGTGTAACAATATATCTATTGCCTTTTTTCTGCACTACCTACATTGCCTGATACAAATTTCTTTGATGTACTTTGCCTGGAAGAGATCGCTTTGAGCGATAAGGCCGATATTGTATTGCCGAGAATATCTCGATCTCTCTCTCTCTCGCTACTTAATCGACAACTTATTACTTTTTTTTTTATTGTGAATCTGGCAAAGGCAGATGGCCCACGTTCTGGAGGTTGGTCACCGTCGCATATAGACGTTTTCAACGCGTTGCCTGCCCTTCGGAAGGGATAGAAGGGATATGATAGGAGAGATGGGACACGGGGATGGGATAGAAGGTTCTCACAGGAAGAATTGGATATTGAATAGGTAGGGATGGAATAGAGGGTAAGGGAATTGGGTCAGATCAAGCCGGGCCCTAAGAGCTGAAACCATGATGGTAATTCCAGCATGACCCTACTTGCCAGTTTCGCAGATTAATTTGCTTCAAAGACTCCATATCATAAGATCTTATATACTTATTCGTATCACCTTATAAATACCGCGTTCGTAATACCGAAGTAAGAAAGAGAGTTGGTCTGAAAGAGAGTGTCGGGGTGAAGGTAAGGAAAGGAATGCTCCGGTGAAAGAATGCATGATGAAAGAATGACAAAACAGATATACAATGCAAAAGTGGATGGATGCAGAAGTCGTGGAAGGCCACGACACACATTCCATGACCAAATTGATCGTATACTAGCAGAAGGTGATGTCAGGAGCCTTAAGAACAGACGTGCGTGCATGACAAGAGCTATGAATGTCAAAGAAGCGAGTGAGGTGTGTAAGAACAAGCCTGAATGGCGCTCTGTTGTTCGTGCCTACCCCGCAAGGGAACTGGCGTGAAGCTATGTATGTATGTACCTTATAAATTACCGTCAAATACTTAAATATAAAAAAAACGAGTGCTTCAATTTATGCCATCGTACAATAGGACTGGAGAAGCTTTACAAATTTAAAACCTTCCAAAGTTAGTTTTGAATACAGAACAGCGTGTTCATAACGCGTCGACCGGTAAAAAATAGAACAACCATTTTTGAATTTGAAATTAGAAAACGTACGCTCCACGTTCTGTTATGTTCCAAATTTGTTTTGTAAAGTTGTTAACTCTGGAATTGGGTTTTTGAAATATAGAGGTTAGTGGCCGGTGTTATAATATTTTACTTTATTATTTAAATTTAGAATCAATTTTTTTTAATAGTTTTTATATCATATTACCATGGAAAAATAGGCTACCGTATATATATAATACGTACTTTTCGGCTATACATAGATATAGTTGTAGGCGCTATAACTATTAAGCCCAGCCTTACATCTTTTTTTCGAGGTGAATCCGTTTGCGGTGTCCCCATTGCTTGGGGACATGTTTAACAGTGGGGTAGTGTGGGACTCACCGGCTTTTTGCTAGAATAAATATTTAAAAATTCCGAATAAGTTTCGTTTCAATGTCATTATTAAACAAAGTATTAAAATAGAAATATTCTCCTTTGATGATTTAATTATGAAAGTGTATACTAACTTGACATTGGCTAAAGCAAAAATCGTGCGAAGTCAAATTTAAAAAATGAGAAGTACTATCGACAGAGAGTACTATCGACTGTAGAGCCTGCGCCACGAAGAAAGTCCCGCGGAAAGTAAAGGAACTTAAAGCGGCAGCTCCACAATTTGATAGGATATTGTTCGTAAAGTATTCAGGAAATTAATTTAAAGCTTCAATTATGAAATTTTTTACATTTATTATATTCAGTAATTACCTACTTCAATTTACGGATTAGCATAATTACTTTGTCAGAAGTTAGTACAGCGATTGCAGCGCCGCGTCTGTGGGACTTCTTTTGTGGCGCGCACTCTAGTTTTGGTTATGTATAACAAGTTTTTTGGCGCGAACTGAAAGGAGACGTTGTGCTGTGCAGTTTTATTTTCTAAAAATGTGTAAAATTGCTCTAAAATGATCAATAGTTGTAGGATATTGATAGTTTTTGAGTAGTAATTATGTGTTTTTGCGAGAAATGTGAACTATATAGCCAAATGTGGCCTTTCGAGTTTTCACAAGAACTCCGTTGAATGACGTCGATTGTAGCCTTCAATACAACGGCGCCTGGCTTAAAGGCCTAGTTGCCAAGCCTTAAACATAAAAAAAAAATGTATAGCAGTAGTGAAAACCTAAGACGACAACAGTAAGCTATATAAATAAAAAAATATTTCAACATTAACATTTACACAAGTAGCGTCCGTACGTTGATAGATATATACTGTGCTCATTTTTTAATGTATATACATAAATACTATGTAAATTGCATGTATACAAGCATCTCAATGACAGATACGACCTATTTGGATTAATGATTACTCTATTATTGCATATTTTATATTTAAAAAATTTGAAAAAAAGAAGTTTATTCGAAAATATCACTTGTTAAAAACACGTTTCGAATTTTATTTCTTGATTGATTTAGTATTTTTCGTATGTATTTTGTAGTACGTGCGTGTTATTGTTGAATTATGCTGAGGTGAGTTGGTTAGTCAATATATTTATTAATTTGTTAACGCAGCCGAAATTAGCAGCGATATAAATTTATTTGATATACTACTTTGAACACCCGCGCAAATGAGATAGCCGCCATCTTTAAATATCATTATTGTCATCATATGCATTTGTAATACCTCTGTTACACTGGGATTATGTCAGCGATAGTCACCGTATTGAGGAGACGTAGCTAAAAGTTTAATGCATTATTTGTGATATGACATTATTATTTTTTATAATAGTTGTACAGTTTGTACACCTGCTCTTGCTTGTAACGGTGGATGCTGGCAGTAGTTGATGGAGTGCTGGTGATTTCTTCAGGCCACAGCTGACGGAATGGGTCAACCGCACCAGCGGCACCCTGACCTTCAGAACGACGCAGATACTTACCGGACACGGATGTTTCGATAAGTATCTGTGTCGCACTGTGGGCTGCTTGCCTTCCCCGGACTGCCGCCAGTGCGGCGCGCCCGACACGGCGTTACACACGCTAGTCGAATGCGCCGCATGGGCACCGCAGCGTTTCGAACTTGAGACGCACGTAGGTCCGGTCGATTCGCTCTGCGACCTGGTCAAGGCCATGCAGAGCGGCGACAATTGGGGGGCTGCGGTTACTTTTTGTGAGACAGTAATGTCACTCAAGGAGGCCGCAGAACGCGATAGGGAGAGAAGTCCTGCAGCGCGTGCTAATGCGTCTTCTCGAGGTCGCCGGCCTTCAGCTGGCACCCGGAGAGGCAGGTACGCGCATTACTTCCCTCCCTGAGTTAGGTTCCGTTTACCGCGGGGGGCCTTTAGCTTGCTAGGAGAGCAAAGGATCTTCTACCCCCACACAACGAAGTGGGGTGTGTTCTCCCAGGGCACACTCCAGGCACTTTATTGTGCTGGATCGGCTGGGCGTAACTATGTTCTAAATCTCAGCATTTCCAACACAAACAAAAGCGCAGGGTCGACAGGGAGGAGGGGGTTTTTAGTGGGTATTGGGGTTGCTCGCTCGTGCAGCAACGCTCGGAGTCTTCCACACTATTTTGTAACGTCGATCGCGGACGGAGCACTGCCAAGAGCATACTATTGCTGCAGAGTTATCGCCCCCGACCGACGCGTGTCGTTCCCCTAGCAACGACCCAGTTTGTGCGTAAATCGGTAAAGCATTTTCCCTCGCCTCAAAAAAAAAAAATAGTGCCGGTGCTTTCTTAGGACTGGGCGTAACGTAATTACGTTCTAAGTCTCAGCCTTTCCCACAAAAAGCGCGGGGCACATGGGAGGAGGGTGGTTTTAGTGGGTATTAGTTGTTACCCGTGCAACTTCTCGGAGTCTCCACACAAGCCGTTTGATTACTGTTTGGATTGCCCCTTCTGGAAACGCCTCCATGATCAACTATGGTCTAATCCCTTGCAAAGTTCCAGGTATTGTGCGTAAATAGCATTTCCCCCGCCTTAAAAAAAAAGTGCTGGTGCTTTCTTATAGTACAGTGAAAAAAATACACCTTGTTGCTTTCAGGGATTTATTCTCGTACTATTAGACCTTGGATGCTGATCCCTGGGTTGAACTTAGTGGGAGTTGAAGTCGTATGTTTCGACTAATAGCAACTCGTTAGCAACTCGATAGCAACTCGATCAAAAAGTATTTGTGAGCCTTATTTATTATACTAATATTATAATACTAGCTGATGCCTGCGACTTCGTCCGCGTAGTATTTATTATTCCTTCAATTAAAATTTTATAGATCGCAATACATTATAATGCTTCTTTATAGACGACATTCAACGTAAATTGATTCGGAACATGGACACATAGGTTGGTTTATCAATACTTAATTAGGTGCATAAGTTGTTAATAAGCTGTTCAAGTAATTAAAGTTTTCTTAACTATCCCACGGGAAATCTTTAATTTTTCGGGATCAAAAGTATCCTATATGTTGACCAGGGATATAAGCTACCACCATACAAAATTTCATTTAAATCGGTCTAGTCGTTTCGGAGCTTAGCCGATACAAACAAACAGACAAACAAAAAAAATTGAAAAAAATCTAAATTAGTTCTATTTCACTTCTTACATCCCCCTGACTCGGTTTTTAGCATTATTTTTTTCATTGTACAGAAATTCAACCTCTGCAGTTTTATTTTATGCATAGATTAAAGTAGCCTAAAGTAGGCCGCAGCGTCAGCAAAACGCTGTATGTTGAACCGTAGTATTTATATCATCAATAATCTCATATTGCATACAGTGTTGCAGACGATATATGGTAGAATAGAATAAAATAGAATACATTTTATTGTGCATGAACGGAGAAAGAATACAATTTCCTGCGGCCGGGCGGCCTGTCGTAAGCGGCGACAAAACAACCCACAGCCAGGTGGTATTTGCCCGACTGGACGGCTACCACCTCTGGTCTAAAGTATGCCGCCATAACAACCTTGATTTGTGTTCCGGCATTAGTGACCAGGTTCCAGTCTCCCTTAAGAGAGCAGCAGCGCATTTGTACCACTTTTGGTCTGCCTGTCTCCTGAATTCCTGCAATTAAAAAAAACCGTACTAATTCGTACTTATGTATTTTGAAATATAGTATCGTATATGTGTATATATATGACTATGTATATATGTATGTATTGTATATCTATTTCTTAAATTAGGTTGAGTATTTATGTATCTATTGCCTATTTCCTGCACCACCTACATCGCCTGATTCAAATTTCTTTCATTTAGGTTGCCTGGAAGAGATCGCTTTGAGCGATAAGGCCTATTGTATTGCCTAGAAAATATTGAAAATATGGTCTGCTTTTGTAATTGTATATTTTAGTGTGTAATAAAGTGTTATTTCTCTCTCTCTCTCTCTCTCTCTCTCTCTAAATCGTTTATGTACTATTGCGTTCTCATAACTCACTACAGCGAGATCGACATCTTATTCTAAGATCGGCTTCACTTAGCCGGCTCATTTCGAAAGTCCAAGACTCCGTCTTTATATTATTGGTCTAAGATTCCAGCATTACAAAAAAGTGTATTGGAGTTTTTGGCGGTAACTGAAAAGGGACTGTGCAGTTTTATTTTCTAAAAATGTGTAAAATTACTCTAAAATGAACAATAGTTGTAGGATATTGATAGTTTTTGAGTAGTAATTATGTGTTTTTGCGAGACATGTGAACTATATAGCCAAATGTGGCCTTTCGAGTTTTCACAAGAACTCCGTTGAATGACGTCGATTGTAGCCTACAATACAACGGCGCCTGGCTTAAAGGCCTAGTTGCCAAGCCTTAAACATAAAAAAAGTGTATTATATTTCTGCTAATAAATTCTTTTCCCTTCTTTCAGGTACATCAAAGTGAAAGTGCTAGTGAAGTGATGCTATAGTGCCCGTGTTGTGTGACGTCATATTGTTGACGTCATAGTGCTTACGTTGCAATGGAGCCGACACCTCTGCCCCTTGAGGTGGAAGAGGAGGGCAGACCCCAGCAGGGGTCCTCTACAGGCAGCGGGTCTTCTTCAGGCACAGGGTATTATGGACATAAGAATGGTGAGTCTATTATTTTGATAATTTTAAAACACCATTCTTTTTAGTTTATTAGATAAACGACTAGTATAAATATAGTATGATATATAGTTATGAATGTCAAAGAAGCAAGTGTGGTGTATAAGAATAAGCCTGAATGGCGCTCCGTTGTTCGTGCCTACCCCGCAAGGGAACTGGCGTGAAGTAATGTATGTATGTATGACTAGTATAAATAATAAAAGTACGTTTTTAACGGTTTTAAGTGCGATAGTTTATTTGATTTTTATTATTCCGACGATTCGGCCACTTTTCAGTAGTCGGGATGACGGATGACAAAAGATGTCAAGTGTCAATGAGTATTGTTAAAGTTTTATTTAGCCTACCGCCAACTTGTTCATTTTAATTATTTAGTTTTAATTTTGTTTATGGTTATTATTTACTCTATGGGAGCTTAATCTAATATACCATCGCTTCGCGATATATTATGGCTTAAAGAGAAGAAGTGGCGCATTTATTATATACTAGTCGCGAAAACTTAAGAAAATACTGTAGCATGTGGGGTACTGTGAACAACAAGATATTGAGGTGCGTCTCATAGGGCAAACAATGCTTGTTCTAATTTTGGTATAGCGAAAACTAGAAGTTCCACAAATCATAAAATCGCACTTTCCTAGATCGAAGTAGAAGTATAGCGCACGCAGTGTGAAGCCAACATCACAACGCCATCAAAAACTAAACCAACTAGAGTTGGGTAGGACATGATTTCAAAATGAGTTTGTAAGAGTAACATGACATTTTGTACTAAACCAATACAATGTACCACTTCAAATGAGGCGAGGAGATTTGTATGGTTTGTACCGTGGCAGTATATTTGAAGCGATGAGGCCGGTGAGGCGGTTAGGGTCATTCCCTCATTTGTCCCGTACAAGGAGTCGGATGTGATCGGCCTCGGTCACCTCATGTTACTAGCAGTCGTACGGGTCTTGTTATCTTTGTCATGTTTTTTTTATTTATTGGACTTGACTTTATGTTGTTGGTCCGAAGACCTTACAACTTTAACGGGGTTTTTTTTTATTTTTTTATTGCAGGAGTCCAGCAGACAGACAGACGGCCCACTGGATGGAAAGCGGTTACCATCGCCTATGGACATTTGCAACACCAAAGGTGCTACAAATGCGCTGCTGCTCTCTTAAGGGAGACTGGAACCTGGTCACGAATGCCGGAACACAACTCAAGGTTGTTATGGCGACATACTTTAGATCAGGGGTGGTAGCCATCCAGTCGGGCAAATGCCCTACCACCTGGCTGTGGGTTGTTTTGTCGCCTCTTACGACAGGCCACCCGGCCGCAGGAAATTGTATTCTTTCTCCGTTCCTGCACGGATAACGGTTTTTGGGACGAGTGCCTTCGCGAAGCGAAGGCGCTCGAGCCCGGGGGGGCAACTTGCTCGAGGAAGCTCCCTAAGGAGTTTTACCTCGGCTGGACTGTTGCCATGAGAGGGGGATGAATTTAATGATGCCCAACATAGGGCGACACAAAGCACTAATTGAGAACGGGCGACGGGTAATATAAAGCCCGAGGGGAAGGATTCCGGCGGGCCGGGATCGGTGGTGGTTTGTCATGTGAATATCCGTAGAGGCGTTATTGTGCTGTTGTCCTCGTTCCGTCCTTCCTTTTACATTTGACGCGTGAGTAGTAGCACGACAACATTTTTGAAGTAGTGCAAATTTAATTTTTTTAGCCGTATCAGTATAAATCTTTTTTGTACGGGACAAATGTACTGCCTGAAACTTGTACTATACTCATCACTAAAACCAACTAAAAAAAACTAAATATACTACAAGCTTTAATTATAATTATACTTCAATGAAATGATGAATGGTAGGCCAGCACCTACCATTGTCTAGAACGTGCAACAAATACAATGAAATAGCCGGTAAGATTCCGAACGTAGATATCTTTTGCGACTCTTTAGTAATTTTTAAAAGGAAATTAATCATATATATATATTAATCATGTAAATTAAATTATTCACCTCATTAATTGATATTATAATCTAACTCCTAGGAAAGGAATGCTCCGGTGGTTCGGGCATGTGGAAAGAATGCATGATGAAAGAATGACTAAACAGATATACAATGCAAAAGTGGATGGATGCAGAAGTCGTGGAAGGCCACGACACACCTTCCATGATCAAATTGATCGTGTACTAGCGGAGGGTGATGTCAGGAGCCTTAAGAACAGACGAGTGTTAGTTATGAATGTCAAAGAAGCAAGTGAGGTGTGTAAGAATGGGCCTAAATGGCGCTCTGTTGTTCGTGCCTACCCCGCAAGGGAACTGGCGTGAAGTTATGTATGTATGTATGTATGTATGTATGTATGTATGTATAATCTAACTCAATTTAAATTTATATAAATTCTATTTTGAGCGGAGGATGATGTCAGGAGCCTTAAGAACAGACGAGCGTGCATGGCAAGAGTTATGAATGTCAAAGAAGCAAGGGAGGTGTGTAAGAATGGGCCTAAATGGCGCTCTGTTGTTCGTGCCTACCCCGTAAGGGAACTGGCGTGAAGTTATGTATGTATGTATAAATTCTATTTTAATACTGACAAACTGTAGATAAAGCTGTGTACGTCTGTTAATGTCATGTATGCATTTACATAATTGTTATGTTTATTATGTCATAGTCTTATTATGGTTTTAGACATTTATTTATCAAAAGAATTTACAATCCACTTACAGAGAAATAACTAGGTACATTTAATTTACATTTACCCCTATTAGCGCATCTGTCCGTTTATTATAGTAATATTTAATTAATGTTTTGTTTTCGAAATAAATTTAGTTTATTTTATTAATGTGTATTATGCTGTTGGTTTACCTGTAAAATAAATAAATAAATAAATGAACAATACTGTATAACATTTCTTTCATGCTGAATGTAGATTGATAATTGTTAATATTTAAAATGATAATCTAATATATAAAATTCTCGTGTCACAGTGTTAGTTACCATACTCCTCTGAAACGGCTTGACCGATCTTTATGAAATTTTGTATGCATATTGGGTAGGTCTGAGAATCGGACAACATCTATTATTCATCCCCCTAAATATTGAGGGTAGTCCAGCCCAACATTTTTTTTTAAATTTGTAGATAAATTTTTTTTTTTTTTTTGGATACAGCATTAAAAAGTACATACAACCCTAAATTTTCACTCCTCTACGCTCAACTTTAATTTTTTGGTAAGATTTTTAATCTTATTTTGTCATGACTTAGAATAAAAAAATATATATTACTCTTTTAGATTCACAATTAGAACCGGTAGGTGGCGCTGAGATCGGGTTCTGGAATCCTCCTAATCACCTGGAGCGATTTTGGTGATTTTGTTTCTGTGTGTTTGAGTGGGTACCCG
This sequence comes from Dendrolimus kikuchii, assembly GCA_019925095.2. NCBI lineage: Eukaryota > Metazoa > Arthropoda > Insecta > Lepidoptera > Lasiocampidae > Dendrolimus > Dendrolimus kikuchii. The sequence continues at coordinate 3,652,767 of CM034410.1, read as the reverse complement.
GATGGTTTAGATTCGCAATTAGAACCGGTACGTGGCTCTGGGATCGGGTTACAGAATTTTATTTTTTAAAGGCAGGACAACGTCTGCCGGGGCCGCTGGTTAATACATACATTAAAATATTATTACACTTGAACTAACACTGAAAAAAAGTGTAATTTTTTTGTTTGCATTTTTTCCATCGTATATTGAACTATATACCATACTAATGGTAATACAATGTTGTATACTTAGTGCTTATCGTCTGCGGACTGCTATTAAAACTTTGCAGACTTATTTTGGACTGAAATACCTTCATTTTCTCTAATCATAATATTCTTGAAACTCATCAAAACAGCATTAGGAGATTATTAGGCGTAAACAAGTCACCCCTTAAGTACGTCGTTAGGGGTTAACGCTGTTCGCACAAACAAAAATAATTATTTCTAATTGTAAGGGATTAAGGCTGGTGTGTATTTAAACAATGCTTAAAATAAAATAATCGCTATAATATATAGATATAAGTATAATAAATAAAATCTATACTAATATTATAAAGCTGAAGAGTTTGTTTGTTTGTTTGTTTAAACGCGCTAATCTCAGGAACCGCTGGTCCAATTTGAAAAATTCTTTCAGTGTTGAATAGTACATTTATCGAGGAAGGCTATAGGCTATATTATATTTTCAAAAAAATTAGGGATCCCTACTAAAAGTCCATTAATGTATCCCAAGGTGTAAGAAAATGACCCGAAAAAATCCTTACACGGCGTGCGCTGCGAAAACTATTGATTATAGAACAAAACAATGTACTACCATTTTGCCGAACATATAATTGTCTACAAAAAATATCGCGTAACCATATGTCTAACTATTGCAGTTATCTCACAATAAGTGTTTTCTTTTGTTTTTTTAAATAATTAAATTGCCGTCGCTTCAAAAACTCTTTATTTTGTACCTTGGTATTAATCCTTATCAAAATAAATTACTCCATATTCAAGACGAATTTAATACCTTTCTAGAACTTTTTGAATTATTCAATTCGGACGTTTCATTCAAAAGATATCGCGATATTTAAAATGTAAGTATTAGTGTTGTAGCCAAATATACTAATATTGTTTGTTTGAACGCGCTAATCTCAGGAACTACGGATCTGATTTGAAAAATTATTTCAGTGTTGGATAGCCCATTTATCGAAGAAGGCTATAGGCTATATAGGCTTATCACGCTAAGACGAATAGGAGCGGAGCACCAATGAAGAATGTTTCAAAATCTGAGGGTTTTGAAAGCAAATTAGCAATAGATATAAGCCTAAGCACCAATTATTTTATTATAACTCTCAGTCAAATAAGTCGTGGTAGAGTAATGGCTAGCTCATGAGGGTTCGATCCTGACCGGAACGCATGAATCACTTAGTCAGTTTTCTGATCTAATGTGCATATTGTTACAATTACCTGTTCTATCCGTGCAGGAACAGAGAAAGAATACAATTTCCTGCGGCCGGGCGGCCTGTCGTAAGAGGCGACTAAACAACCCACACCCAGGTGGTAGGGCATTTGCCCGACTGGATGGCCCCTGGTCTAGAGCATGCCGCCATAACAACTTTTAGTTGTGTTCCGGCATTAGTGACCAGATTTCAGACTCACTTAAGAGAGCAGCAGCGCATTTGTAGCACCTTTGGTGTTGCAAATGTTCATAAGCGATCGTAACCGCTTTCCATCCAGTGGGCCGTCTGCCTCTCTGCTGAACTCCTGCAATAAAAAAATAAAATAAAAAAATTACCACATGCTAACAACGGTGAATGCAAACATCGTGATGCAACCTGCACATCGAGATAACCGACGTGTCAAGCCTGCCAAGCCACCTTGGACAAGTGTGGCGGGTATACTGTCCGTTCCCCCTATAATGGGAGGCCCGAGCCCAGCAGTAAGACATTTATGAGCTGATATTATTATATTATTATCAGTTAAATGTCTATGCACACCATGGCTGGTGTGCATGTACTAAGGCTTTTTTTTATTGCAGGAGATCAGCAGACAGGCAGACGGCCCACTTAGTGGAAAGCAGTTACCATCGCCTATGGACATTTGCAACACCAAAGGTGCTACAAATGCGCTGCTGCTCTCTTAAGGGAGACTGGAACGTGGTCACTAATGCCGGAACACAACTCAAGGTTGTTATGGCGACATACTTTAGACCAGGGGTGGTAGCCATCCAGTCGGGCAAATGCCCTACCACCTGGCAAAAGTTACTGGCTAGTCAAAGTTGCTAACTTTGATTATATAACCTCACCTTATAATCAAAGCTTGCTAAGCATTTTATAATTCAGTATTCCGTTCACAATCGTAGCGATTCCTAATCCTAAATTGGGATAGAACGAGAATTACAACACTCACTCCACTCCACTCCACTACACTCCAAATAAATTAATTTCAAATTCAAATTCATTTATTTATATAAACTTATTTCTAGGCCTTATATAATTATATCTAAAACTTATATAGTAGTTAAAATTAAGGCTACAAATTTTTTGGCGGCGGTTGCTGCACTAGACTCTAGGTCTGTATCGCGGCACCCAACACAATTTTATTATAGGAACTTAAATGTAATTGATTTATTATTTATTAACCTAAAACTATGAGTGCGTGTGTGTTTCTGTGTGTGTGTGTGTGTCTGCATGTGTGTGTGTGGGTGTGTGTGACCCTAGTGTTGTAGTCAGTTTAGTATTGTGCATTCTGTGTCGCTGTAATTTAATGTTTTTAACCATTTACTAACTTGGTGTTTAAACTTTGATGCTGACATTTCTTTGGCGGAGGGTGTGTTTTGTATATAAATATATATTCATATGTATATACACATACATCGCGTCCCACCCATTATGACATACGATGCCGTGACATGGACACTGACTGCGGGACTGGTCCACAAATTCAAAGTCGCTCAACGGGCTTCGGAGCGAAGCTATGTTAGATGTCTATCTAATGGATAAAATCAGAAATGAGGACATCCGTAAGAGTAGATAGATAGATAGAAAATACTTTATTGTTCACCACAAACACGTAAAGTAAATCCTTTACAGTCATTTCGTGTCAAGGCAGGAACAAAGGGCGGCCTTATCGCTTTAGAGCGATCTCTTCCAGACAACCCGGGCTGTGGATTGTGTGAAAGGAATCGAGAGTGTATGACGGTGGTGTGCAAATCAAATACATATAATTAATAGGATACATAGATATTACACAATACATACAATTAAGAAAAACAAAAGAAAATAGACAATAACACATATTAATATTATATATATCCAAATATACACATTATTAATATGTGTATAGCAACAACAATAGCTATACAATATTAATAATAGCAATAATCAATATATCAATATTATATATATATTAATACAATATATACAATATTAATAAATATATTAACAAATGAAAATACGTACAATTATACAATACAGCGTCAAGATGTTTGGAATAATATCCCTCCACCTATTAGAAATGTAACGTCAATATCGTTGTTCAGGTTCAAACTCAAGACATTTCTAAATGCTCATCAATACGCACAATGTGAGCTCAGGCACGACACAAGTGCTATATGACTATGAATTTATTTATTTTAATTTAATAAAATTCGGTTAATTTATAGATAGATATATTTTGTTTCGTTGCTGCTGATGTTATTTTATATATGTAGGTATTACGTTTTTAAATTATATATATATATATATATATATATATATATATATATATATATATATATATATATATATATATATATATATATATATATATATATATATATTTAGTCTACATTTCATTCAACTTTAACAAACTGCATTATACCATATATTTATTTGTTGTTATGTGTTGTATTGTCCACCGTGACTTCACTTTCTGGTCCCAGGCGGAAGAACAGCGCTAGTCCTTGTTGGCTAGCATTATGCTGAGACTGGGTCCAATTTAGGACTTATTTTGTTTTTTTCTTTTTCTACTTACATTAACTTAGTTTTTGTCCTAAATAAAATATTTTCTTTCTTTCTTTCAACTTGATATCAAATATTAATTAAAGTGAAAGATAATATTCTCTTACCAATTTTTTAAAAGTGGGGAGTGATCTTGCTTGTCGTGTGTTTTCGGGCAATGAGTTCCACATTCGAGTACGAAGGTAATCGACATAGCTTGCAAAATTAGCAAGTTAAAGTGGCAGTGGGCTGGTCACATCTGTCGCAGGACCGACGGCCAATGGAACAAAGGAATCCTGGAGTGGAGACCACGTCTCGACAAACGTAGCGTAGGACGCCCGCCAGTCCGGTGGACTGACGACCTGCGCAAGGTCGCCGGGCTGGATGAGGAAGACGGGATACCGGGATATGTGGCGTGTATTTAGGGAGGCCTACGTCCAGCAGCGGACGGAGATTAGTTGAGGAAGAAGATACACATTCATATACACACACGTATATATACATATGTGAATACAAACATACATGCACCCTGCAAAAACAACTTTACTGTACAAGAGTATAGTATGCTTGGCCCCAAAAATACATACATACATAACTTCACGCCAGTTCCCTTGCGGGGTAGGCACGAAGAACAGAGCGCCATTTAGGCTTATTCTTGCAGACCTCACTTACTTCTTTGACATTCATAACTCTTGTCATGCACGCTCGACTGTTCTTAAGCCTCCTGACATCACCTTCTGCTAGTACACGATCAATTTGATCATGGAAGGTGTGTCGTGGCCTTCCACGACTTCTGCATCCGTCCACTTTTACATTGTATATCTGTTTAGTCATTCTTTCATTATGCATTCTTTCCACAAATCACAATTTAAAAAAGTACTAATAAGAAAAAGCTACTACAGTGTAACGGAGTTTCTTAATTATATGTTTTTTTTATTGCAGGAGTTCAGCAGACAGGCAGACGGCCCACTTGATGGAAAGTGGTTACCATCGCCTAAAGACATTTCCAACACTAAAGATGCTACAAATGCGCTGCTGCTCTGTTAAGGGAGACTGGAACCTGGTCGCTAATGCCGGAACACAACTCAAGGTTGTTATGGCGGCATACTCCAGACCAGGGTTGGTAGCCATCCAGTCGGGCAAATACCATACCACCTGGCTGTAGGTTGTTTTGTCGCCTCTTACGACAGGCCGCCCGGCCGCAGGAAATTGTATTCTTTCTCCGTTCCTGCACAGATAAAGTGAATAATCCTAGTGTCCGATGTCTTTTGAAGGTGAATATTTCCACTTAGCGTCTAATGATACGCATAACGAAAATAGACACTAAATTTGACTGCAGTGACCTCAATACGTGCAATAGGCACACCAACGAAAATCATGAAAAAAATCTCACAAATAAAATATTTAAGTGCTTTTGCCAAATACATAATCCGTGTGCGACGTTACGACCCGTTTGTTTTGGTTGTGATAGCAATAAATCAGATATGCAGCGAATAGATGGAATTCCGGCGACGTTGCTTTCATTTACATCGTGATCTTATATGCGAGGGGAATTAGCGAACACTTTTTTTTTAAGGCGGGGGAAATGCTATTTACGCACAATACTGGGTCCTTTGCAAGGGATTAGACCATAGTTGATCATGAAGGCTTTCCTCTTTGATAAGGGGCAATCCGAACAATAATCAAGCCAACTTGTGTGGAGACTCAGAGAAGTTGCACGGGCAACACCCACTACCCACTAAAACCACCCTCCTCCCATGTGCCCCGCGCTTTTTATGTAGGAAAGGCTGAGACTTAGAACGTAGTTACGCCCAGTCCGATCCAGCGCAAAAATCAGAACACATTCACTTCGTCAGCGGGGGTAATGAATCCTTAGCTCCCTTGATAGCTAAAGGCCCCCCAATTAGCGAACCCTGTACTAACAGCATTTAATCTGTACAATAAAACGTCACTGTCAATATTGTTTGACAGTAATGACAGATGACATATCACCGAGCTCTTCTAAGAACCGAACCCGGAGACACATTAAACCATTGCTAAAACTAAGATTTATATTAAAATAATAATTAAGAGCTACTGTATAAATAATATTAAAATAAACATAATATATAAATTACGTGTCACGTTGTTTGTCCGCGATGGACTCCTAAACTACTTGACCGATCTTAATCAATTTGCACACCATGTGCAGTTTAATCCGACTTGAAAGATAGGATAGCTTACATTTGGATCTGGTAGGTGGCGCTGGAATCGGATTCTAAATTTTATTTCTTCATGGCAGAACAACGTCTGCCAGGACAGCTAGTATATACATATAATAAAATTGTAGAGGTCGATTTTCTGTATAATGAAAAAGAAATGCTAAAAACCGAGTCAGGGGGATGTAAGAAGTGAAATAGAACTAATTTAGATTTTTTCAAATCTTTTGTTTCTTTGTATGTCTGTCTGTTTGTACGGGCTAATCTCCGAAACAACTGGACCGATTTAAATGAAATTTTGTATAGTGGTAGCTTATATCCCCGGTCAACATATAGGATACTTTTGATCCCGAAAAATTAAAGAGTTCCCGTGGGATAGTTAAAAAAACTTTAATTACTTAAACAGCTCTGAAGGACTAATAAATACCACGCAGACGAAGTCGCGGGCAACAGCTAGTAAATAATATAAAGTGTTTCAACTAATAAACCACAATACTTGGCACAGCCGGTAGGATACGAACCTACGCTTCCATAGGTAATCTGATTTCGACTCAGACAGATTCTTAACCCTATAGAAGAAGATAGATTTTTTTATGTCTCTGCAGACCTCACGACATAAAAATGGTTCGGACTTTTGGAGGGCTTGCGTGGGGGCTATCGGAAGGCCGACCCGTAGAGACAAATTTAATCTAAACGTAGCGTGACACTGACCGGCGATTATTCCTATCTTCACCATATAAAAATGCATCCAAGGATAAGACCCGTTCAGTGTAGGACTATTGTAGGGAATGAGAACAAAAAGTAACGGGCTATTGGGATGAACTGCTAGTGGAACTATGGTCCCCATAGTTCCCGATAGAACGTTGAGACGGGCAGACGCTATGGCCTCTCTAGTCTCTAGTCATCAGTGGCTAACAGGTGTGGAGAGGTGGGCTGCAGGTTCACCAAAGCTACTTCTGACGTTATGCCATTTATCACTTCCACCCCTAGAGCATGAGTCTTAGCTCTAGCGATCTCCACTTCGTGCGGGCTGGCTAAGGCAAGCACGAAGGCGGGGGCCTTGCCTTGACCCCCCCTGGAGTCAGGTCCGAGGTGTCGCTACTCACCTAAGGCTTCGCCACAAAGCCCCCCTGCGGGTTTCTTATTTATTATTATTATTATATTATTTAATATAATTATTTTCATCTGTGCAGGAACGGAGAATAAATACAATTTTCTGTGTTTGGGCGGCCTATCATAAGAAGCGACAAAAAACCCACAGCCAGGTGGTAAGGTATTCGCCCGCCTGGATGGCTACCACCCCTGGTCTAGAGTATCCTTTCATAACAACCTTGAGTTGTATTCAGCCATTAGTGGCCAGGTTCCAGTCTCCCCTAAAAGGGCAGCAGTGTATTTTTAGCACCTTTGGCATTACAAATTTCCATAGGCGATGGTAACCCCTATCCATCAAGTGGGTCGTCTGCCTGTCTGCTGAACTCATGCAATAAAAAAAATAAAAAACCCTACTGAATGAGACTAATTCGTCACGCTTGGCTATGTAACGCTCGCTCGAATACTTTATTTTTCTATCGCCTATGGACACTGCAATACCAAAGGTGTTACAAATGCACTGCTGGTCTCCAAAGGGAGACTGGAACCTGACCACTAATGCCGGAAAACACTTCGAGTAAAGTCGGCTCGCGTCAACTAAAGGAGTGAGAGAGATATAGTCAACGCGTCATTGCTATATTTGCTCGGCGAACGTTACTCGCCTTAATGAAGTTTTTACTTCTGTTGTGGGCTTAAGCACATATTGAGTTTTTAAAGTGAAAACTTATTTACGCGCACTGGGCACTTTGTTCTGTGGGTACCTGTTGAATGGAACTGAGGTCATGCTCAACTATGTAACGACGCTCGTTCGTGTAAAGTTGGCTCGACTCGACTAAGGGAGCAAGAGAGATATAGTCAACGCGTCACTGCTAAACTCGCTCGGCGAGCGTTACTCACCTTGATGAAGTTTTCTTTTCTGTCGTGTGGTCTTAAGCACATATTAAGTTTTTGAAGCGAAAACTTCTTTAGGCACACTGGGCACTTTATTCTGTAGGTACCTATTGAATGAGAGTGAGGTCATGCTCAGCTATGTAACGACGCTCGTTCGTGTAAAGTTGGCTCGACTCGGCTAAGGGAGCGAGAGAGATATAGTCAACGCGTCACTGCTAAACTCGCTCGGCGAGCGTTACTCACCTTGATGAAGTTTTCTTTTCTGTCGTGTGGTCTTAAGCACATATTAATTTTTTGAAGCGAAAACTTCTTTAGGCACACTGGGCACTTTATTCTGTGGGTACCTATTGAATGAGAGTGAGGTCATGCTCAGCTATGTAACGACACTCGTTCGTGTAAAGTTGGCTCGACTCTACTAAGGGAGCGAGAGAGATATAGTCAACGCGTCACTGCTAAACTCGCTCGGCGAGCGTTACTCACCTTGATGAAGTTTTATTTTCTGTCGTGTGGTCTTAAGCACATATCAAGTTTTTGAAGTGAGAACTTATTTAGGCGCACTGGACACTTTGTTCTGTGGGTACTTATTGAATGAGAGTGAGGTCATGCTCAGCTATGTAACGACGCTCGTTCGTGTAAAGTTGGTTCGACTCGACTAAGGGAGCGAGAGAGATATAGTCAACGCGTCACTGCTAAACTCGCTCGGCGAGCGTTACTCACCTTGATGAAGTTTTCTTTTTTGTCGTGTGGTCTTAAGCACATATCAAGTTTTTGAAGTGAGAACTTTTTTAGGCGCACTGGGCACTTTATTCTGTGGGTGCATATTAAATGACACCGAAGTGACGCTCGGCTATGTAACGACGCTCGTTCGGGTAAAGTCGGCTCAAGTCGAATAAGGAAGCAAAAGAGAAGTCAACAAGTCTCTGTAATACTCGCTCGGCGAGCGTTACTCGTATTCCTTAGTATTCTTCGTAATATGGGTTTGGTATGGGTTTCTACTTAATACGGGATTCCTTTGTAAAAATAACATAAAGCTGGGTGCACACAAATCCCGAAAAGGATCAAAACCGTCCCCTAATTGTACGAGCCGTCCCAATCATTGAGGTGAATTTCAACAATGAAATTAATGTACCGTAGCGCAGTTAGCGGCACCTGTGCGGTAAAGCGAAATGGACTCAAAGCCGAGTCTGCGGGTTATCGCTTGTGAAGCACCGCCTTTATACGGACTTTTGATCATTCAAGACATGGCAGTGGTTTAGTTGATGTGAACATAAAAAGGTTCCGACTTATTTTAGTGTCGATTCCAAGAGGCGGTAGAATAGTATTTTCTTAAGGTTTTACGACTACTTACATCTTCAATCAACATGATCGATGACTTACACATAATAATAGTGATGGATTTACACTAGAAGCACTAGGGGCTAGTGCCCAGAGCGGTGAAATTTTCGAGGCAAAATTTGGGGTGTCAGCAAAAAAAAACTTCTGCTACAAAAACCAATGATTTACAAAAAAAATTAAGGTTATTGGTTTCATGCAAAATCTTAAAAATCGAGTTCTCATTATGATTCACGTATGGAAGCGAGAGTTGGGTATGGAAGAGAGAGCATGAAAGTAGAGTAAACGCGGTCGAGATGCGAGCACTGCGCAAAATTTGCGGAGTGACGCTCGCGGACCGCGTTCGTAATACCGAAGTAAGAAAGAGAGTGGATCTGAAAGAGAGTGTCCCGACACTCTATTTCAGACAGAGTGAAGGTAAGGAAAGGAATGCTCCGGTGGTTCGGGCATGTGGAAAGAATGCATGATGAAAGAATAACTAAACAGATATACAATGCAAAAGTGGATGGATGCAGAAGTCATGGAAGGCCACGACACACCTTCCATGATCAAATCGATCGTGTACTAGCAGAAGGTGATGTCAGGAGCCTTGAGAACAGACGAGCGTGCATGTATGTCAAGAGTTATGAATGTCAAAAAAGCAAATGAGGTGTGTAAGAATAAGCCTGAATGGCGCTCTGTTGTTCGTGCCTACCCCGCAAGGGACCTGGCGTGAAGTTGTGTATGTATGTATGTAATTACGTTTTGAAGTCTAGTTACAGTGCATAAATAATAGGGCGGTATTGTTCACGATGCCCCAGGGCGGCACTTAAGGTAAATCCGGACCTGCATAATAAAATTACGTTTTAACGGTTTTAAACGGGGTATTTTATTTGATTTTTATTATTCCGACGTTTCGGCCACCTTTCAGTAGCTATGATCACAGAAGTCAAAGATGTCAAGTGACAATGGGTATTGTTAAAGTTTTTATTCAGCCTACCGCCAACTTGTTCGTTTTAATTATTTAGTTTTAATTTTTGTATATGGTTATTATTTACTCCATGGAAGCCTAATCTGTCACCGCTTCGTAACATGTTGTGTCTTGAAGAATTGAAGCGGCGCACGAAACTCTTCAGCGATATGCCTACCTCTAATATATATATATATATATATATATATCTATATAATTGAAATCCACGTATGTAGTCACTCATCACGATATCTCAGAAACTATAATATCTATAGCCTTGAAATTTGGCATGGGCCTTCCTTTCGCCAAGTAGAGGTGAGCTAAGAACGGATTTTACGGCACGCGAAGCGAGCGGAAATCAGCTAGTAATTTTATATAATATTAAAATGGGTGGGTTGTATAGTAAAAAGAGAAATTGTCAATAAAGTTGCTTTGTGCTTCGGAGTATACAGAAAAAGCTCACGGTGTCTTGAGGTCTAGCAGTTGGTTTTTGCTGAGTTTGGGTTTTAATAGTTTTATCCGTGCAGGAACGGAGAAATAATACAATTTCCTGCGGCCGGGCGGCATGTCCTAAGAGGCGATACTCTTGGTCATACGGTGTATAGGAAACCTACCCATACAGATAAATACCTTAATGGTTCGTCTCACCACCATCCTAGTCAGTTAGCTACCGTGGGCAAATCTTTGTTTCAGAGAGCACGGAAAATTTGTGACGAGAACCACATAGCTGGAGAGCTTCAGCATGTCAAGCGAGTTCTACAACGCAATCAGCTGAAGACTCCACACCAACGTCACAAAGGCCCCAAACCACCTTCAGTTGAGCGGTGCCCTGCTACCCTACCCTACATCAAGGGGGTCACAGACAGAATTGGTCACATCCTCAGGCGAGCTTCAATCAAAACATATTTCAAGCCGCAGAAAAAGATTACCCAATTTCTGAGACCTGTGAAATGCAATATCCCACTCCAGGATGCAGGGGTTTACAAGCTTGATTGTGAGTGTGGATTGTCATACATTGGGCAAACAAAGAGGAGCATAAAAACACGAGTAAAAGAACACATTGCTGACATGAAACACACAAGGTCTACGAAGTCTGCGATCAGTGAACACACGCTGGATAAACCCAACCACTACATCAGATTCGATAACCCACAAATCCTCGCGAAAGAGAATCGTTTCATACCTAGAATGATGCGTGAGGCTATTGAAATCAAAAAACACCCAAATTTCAATAGAGAAGATGGTTGGCAAGTACCACCTGTTTGGGATCCAATTATCAAAACTATTAAGACCCAAACCCAGCAAAAACCAGCTGCCAGACCTCAAGACACTGTGAGCTCTTTCTGCGTACAACGGAACACAAACCAACTTGACTGATAATTACTTTTATTTTTCCTTCCACCCATTTTAATATTATATAAAATTATTAGAGCTAGGCATGTTTGCTGAAGAGTTTCTTGCGCCGCTTCTTCTCTTCAAGCCATAACATGTTGCGAAGCGGTAGTAAATTAGATTAGGCTCCCATAGATTAAATAATAACCATAAACAAAATTAAAAATTAAATAATTAAAATTAATAAGTTGGCGGTAGGCTAAATAAAACTTTAACAATACTCGTTGACACTTGACATCTTTGTCTTCCGTGATCACGGCCACTGAAAAGTGGCCGAAACGTCGGAAAAACCAAAATCAAATAAAATTACCGCGCTTAAAACCGTTAAAACGTAGTTTTATTAAATATATAAATGTTTATAAGTGAATTTAAATATTATATTCCAACGACAGGTAGTATTTTTTGATCATATATATAATAATATCCTAGAAAATATATCGAGGGTTGAAAGGCTATTTGTTTTAAGCGACATTTTGTGTGAGACTTAACACTGTGGGTTTTTATATCTAGTTTCAATCTATAGATGATCTTTTTTTTAAGTACGATAAATAGTTCGTTGGTGATGTGTTTTTCTGGGTCATTTGTAACTTCAAACTTTTCTCCTGACAATTTTTAAAAATGTCCTTTAAAACATATAGCCTTTCACCCATCGATATATAATATCCTACTAAACTACTATTACAAGGGAAACACTACGGGGGATGGATAAAATGTCTGCCCAAATGCACCCGCGCCTCATCCTTTTCCGATACAACCACTTGCTCCCTGAGAGTATATGAAGTTATCGACACTATTACAGTGACTCACTCACTGGCATATATGTATAATTCTTTATCCGTTTCAGCACGGATGAAAATGATATTTCGAAGCTTGGGCCTGATCGTAAGTTAAAAAGAATAGGATCGTTCTAACAAAACAAAACATTCCACCCAATTCGTCTTCCACAATAAAATATAGCGACACTTTGTCAACGTAGCACGTATATCAATGATTCGGATACTACGCTGTCCACAGCTCTTGACCCACCCCCCTCGCCTCTTTTCATCCCCGCCGGTGTTTCTGGGTCAATTGCACCGAAACCCTTTAATCAAGCCCGCTGGCGAATTGTAAATGGGATATTACATAGAGATGTGACAACGTTCAAAATTTATTATCAGGGCCGTCTTTACCCGAGAGTGCTAGGGGTCTGTGCATAGCATCCGGGCCTAGGCGCTTGATTCAATAAAAGAAAGTCATTCGATAATGTAAACAACTTCTTTCTATGTTGGTATATTTTAGAGGCAAACTATTTTGTTATCGTAATTGTTTTATGTTAGAAATTAAACTGTTCATATTTGTTATACCAAAATTTTATTAAATCCCCACGGACAAGTCAACACGTAATAGGTTTCATCACTTAGATAAACAAGTACATCATCATGGCAACGACAATGACAACACCATAATAGGGGAGCAGACAGTCAAATCGACAAGTTATACAAGCATACCCACTTATGACGTCATAAATAAGTACAAGAAAAAGGTTGGAGAAGTAATAAAAATCATTTCTATTATAATATTTCAAAAGTTATTTATTTTAACGCTTGTTATCTTTATAATTATGTAAAGTATTAGAACTTATTGTAACATGTATCCGCATCAGTTGAATGAGTTTCTCCAGCGCATCTGGCCGGTCTTCCACTCTATCTACAAAATCTCCACCAACAGCAAAAGCAAAAGCTAATGTTTGTATAGATATTTATTTTATTTAAATCTTTTAGGAATTTAATTTAGCGCGTAATAACCTAGTTTTTCAAGTGTTTAGTTTTACATTCCAAATTTCTTAATAACCTTAAATTATTTTTATGTAGTTACTGTGGTAAATTTGCACCACCTGTCTTGAACATAAATTTAGTCGGTTTGTTATTAAAAAATAATTCATATTAACATAAAAACTAGTGTAAGAAAATGAGTTTATAATGTCATAATTCAATACAAAAGACATACATTAATTTAATAGGCTTAACCTATGTTTACTCTGGATTATAATAAATAATTTTGACGTTTAACATCGGTGTTAGCAACTCTATTATTATTTTGTACTTGGCTGTTATGATTATGAATTTTTTAATATATCATTGAAGTATACAAAAGTGGAAATAAGTTTTTTTATTATTGCGCTGTGGTCTAGTGGATTTACTATTGTAGGACGCCGAACTTTCAATTATCAACTTTACACTTCACTTTAACCTTTACAGGTACACAAATCACGGTCGAATAATTGTTCCCAACATACATTAGCTGTTTTTATATTTTTGCGCTAAAACCAACCGGATTCTATAAGCTATCGATATATCAAGTGGCGCCATCTTTAAACAGCGAATGTTTGCGAGTGCGGGAACAAAGCTCTCGTAACAATACAACTACTTATTTTAACAACTGTCAAAGTTATACATCTTATACAATTATTTACATAGTTACATGACATCACCTATAAATATATATTGTTACGACTCGAATTAAAATGCCGTTGGAATTAGTATAGAGTTTATTAGAACTATTCAAACACGTATAACACAGGTACAAATATAATCGAACACAACAAATCCAAACGTAATGCAGCAGGTCGTAATTCAATAAAACGCACAAAGTCCGTTACTTATTAGATTCCCGATTGTAGTACACACGTCTCGCTTCGCTCGTGGATCTCGCTCGACTGCCTCCTCCCTCAATCGGGTCATTGCTTTAAACAAATGCAATATGTCCGTTAAAATCCGTAACACCTGGCTAATTATTACAATATAACAATAGGCCGTATGCCAATAAGTAAACAAAAGGAGACGAGCATAAAAGAATTACAATAGTTTCAATGTTAATATTTATTAGTTCGAATGACGACGGGTAATAAATGTGCTTTGTTTCAGATATGCAGGTCGAATTTGTTTTTGTCGGGACCTGCGTTTTAACAATATTAACTGCCATATATTTTAGAATGGCAACACTATTTATTTTTGGGTTAAAGAGAACTTTATTTCTCATACAAGAATTTTTACAATTCACTTAAACTATGAGAACATTTAAAATACAAATTGTTAAAAATAAGTTGTAATTTGTAACGAGATAGAAAGCACAAATACTAAAAGTTGCAGGTAGTTTCGGTTTATTTTATTTTTGTATATTTGACCTTTTTCCATATATGTATACTGTTCTACCTACATCGCCAGATTAGTTAAGATATTCCTTTATGCTAGGTTGCCTGGAAAAAATCGCTTTTAGCGATATTATATGATAATTAGATTTTTTTATGGTTACAAGAATGGATAAGATGAGAAATGAGTACACAAGGGAATCTTTGAAGTTGCACCTGTGACTGAAAAATTGAGAAGAAGAAGACTCAGTTGGTATGGGCATATAATGAGCAGAGATGACAGTCACGTGACAAAAAGAATGTTAAACTATAAGATGGATGGGTACAGATATAAAGGTAGACAAAAAAAAAGATGGATGGATTGTGTGAAGGATGACATAATGACTTGTGGTGTGACAGAAGACGTATGTCAGAATAGAGGAGTATGGAAGGAAAATACATATTGTGGCGATTCCAATTAATCGGGATATGGTGAAAGAAAAGATAGAGAGGTTTTTATGTAATTGTTTATTTTGATGAGCAATAAAGTGTTATCTATTTTTATATATAATCAGTGTTTTAGGTATAATACCTAGTCATTAAAGTTATATAGCTTAGTTCACGCCACGCGTAACGAACGATGATTCCCCGAAAAAGTAATTTACCCCGCACTTCCGCGTCTCAACGATCAGTCTGAATCGATCCGTCGTAAAGACATTCACGCATCGCGCGCGCATTTGAGATATCCACCCAATTGCAATACTAATCGGGTTCCAAGAGCTTGGTGATAAGTGGCAAGTGAATCTAGTTGTGAAGCGGGAGATATATAACAAGAGAACACGCACTGCTGCTCCTGTATCGCAGACGCTCCGGTTACTCAGCTCATATTATTACGGGTGAGTCCATTTATCTCCATTCCCTCTTACCCTTGCACCCTTGAAATCTGGCAATCGGCCAGATCATATGGTCTTTCGAACCGAATATTCCAACTGGCGACCTATTTATACAGTCTGCAACAACCGTATTTTGCCATTTTATGGTTAATTCAAACCAAATTGTAAATTTTCGCATACCTAAAAAGTTAAATAAACAATCATTATCAATCTGCCCATTTACCCGTTTTCTGCCCTTGTTTTTTCTTTTTTGTTTTCTTATAAACATATTACTTCTGCCCTTATATATTTGAATACCCATTCCACATTCCTCAGATAATTACGCAAATTGCTACACGATAACTATTTTTTGGTACGTAGGTAGGTTAATATAACCTCGAGTACGTATTCTGTACTTTATTCAGCACACCTATTCTCGAATACTTGCACTAAACGTGATATCGGATCGATATAATAATATTGAATATTATATTCGTTTCACTCGGTGTGGTTAGCTTGCCGTGCAACTTTTATAGCTTATATATAGCTTCGTGTTTATTAAGACTCAGCGCACACGACAGTTTGATATATATTTTTTTTCCTAATCATTTTTATTTATTTCGTATTTCTTACGTTTCTCTGGCTGCTTTCTTGCGTGTTCTTTATTAGCATTAGTAAAAAAAAAACTTCTCATCGTCATGCCTACCAAATCGCAATCTGCCATCTTTTTTTTTTTTTTTTTTTTTTTTTTTTTTTTTTTCTCGTTTGCCTTTCCTAGAGTTACCCCACATCACCACCCGCTCACAAATCAGACAGTTATTTTTAGCCCCTCTTATTTCAACCCAATCGGCGCTTAAAAACCTAAACTTACCACTACATGACTCAGACTACGTCCTAGTGTCAATAGTAGTGCGGAAGTTAAAGGGCGAGCTTCGCACATTATTTGAACGAACGCATAGGTCTTCAGACACTCTGCCCACCTTAAAGGATGTAATCACATTCTTAGAAGACCATGCACGTTGCACAGAAACTGAGACATATAACCCACCCCCCCCTCCCCTCAGCCCGACATACAGACAAACTGAACGTGCTTCTCCCTCAGCACGGTACCAACCACGCGCTTCTGCACCCAGACCAGAAATTCGGCACGTTCGTTTTCAGCCCACTACTTCCGTCCGCCCACCTTTAACGCGCCCTGCATATCCTCTACAAAGTCAAGCGTACCCTGTACAGTACGCTCAAGGATACCCACAGTCTACACAATATTTCGAGCCCATAGCACAAGATTCCGCCCACCCACCAGCACCGACTGCAAACTAACAAATTATGTACAGTGCGAATACAACGCCTCTCGCCCTTTCTCAAGGATGGTCTTCTTAGAGTAGGAGGGCGCTTGTCCAACTCAGCCCTTAGATATGACACACAACATCCCCTCATCTTACCCAGTTCAAGCCCCCTTGTGGACCTAATTATAGATCATTTCCACACTATACACTGCCACCCGGGCGCAGATACACTACACGCACTACTCCGTCAACAATACTGGATTTTATCTGGAAGGCGAGTCATTCGTCACCGTGTCTTTAAATGTGTACGCTGTTTTAGGCATCGAGCTCAGTCGAATCCCCCTTTTATGGCCGACCTACCGGCTGATCGAGTCAGCCCACAACCGGTGTTTAGTCAAGTGTCCACGGATTTTGCCGGACCATTCCTAATTAAAGCAATTACTCTATCGCGTATTAGGTGAGCAGCATCTGACCTTTGAAGAATTTTCTACACTCTTAGCCCGTATTGAGGCCGTTCTCAACTCTCGACCACTCTGCCCTCTGTCTTCAGACCCTACAGACTTCGAAGTCCTAACCGCTGGTCATTTCCTTATAGGTCGCCCACTTACCGCATTACCCGAACATTCCCATGAATCCTCTCCTCCATCAACCCTACGACGTTTTCGCTTAGTGCAAGCGTTGGCTCAGCGATTTTGGACCTTGTGGTCGAAATCCTACCTGCACACTCTCCAATCCCGATCTAAATGGACTACGGAAACCAGTCGACCCAAGATTGGTGAGCTGGTACTCATAAAGGAGGATAATCTTCCCAGACTCCAGTGGAAGATGGGAAGGATAAAGAAGATTCTGCCCGGAAAGGATGACGTCGTCCGAGTCGTAGAACTCAGCACCAAGGATGGCAGCTTAACGAGACCAGTCACAAAGATTGCTCGTCTTCCCCTCGACGACAACAGCACTTAGTCAGCACTATAAATGGGAGCCGTCACCTTTCCCCGGGCCCCAGGATGTTCACGCCACGCGTAACGAACGATGATTCCCCGAAAAAGTAATTTACCCCGCACTTCCGCGTCTCAACGATCAGTCTGAATCGATCCGTCGTAAAGACATTCACGTATCGCGCGCGCATTTGAGATATCCACCCAATTGCAATACTAACCGGGTTCCAAGAGCTTGGTGATAAGTGGCAAGTGAATCTAGTTGTGAAGCGGGAGATATATAACAAGAGAACACGCACTGCTGCTCCTGTATCGCAGACGCTCCGGTTACTCAGCTCATATTATTACGGGTGAGTCCATTTATCTCCATTCCCTCTTACCCTTGCACCCTTGAAATCTGGCAATCGGCCAGATCAGAGCCTTATCAGCACAAATCTATTTTGTAGAGAAAAATATCACCCTTCAAGTTCCCGTCAAATATTCCAACATATTTAAAAAATAATCACATACGTTCACAGGAAAATGTGGGCAGGAAGCTCATTCTAAATTAAGGTGCGAAAAATACGATCTTGGGAATGTTAATATTTATTTTGATATCGAGAAAGGGGGTGTTCACAACTCTATACATATAACGGTTCTGGGCTAACGTGATTGCATAACACGCGGAATATTTTTCACGCGTCACAGAATTTTGGTAAATGAAAAAGTGATGATTGACGACATGGAAATATTTATGAGTGACAAATCAAAATAAATTCTTTGATGTATTTTTACTGTGCGTATTTAGCATGTTGATGTTACGCTTTGGTGGTGAAAATATTATCTTTATATTAATAATGTTGGAGCACGCACGGGGAGAGACGCGCGGAGGAGGAGGGGCCGCTCCACGACCACGGCTGGGCCGCAGGCGGCGGCTGCCGTGGGATCGCGGAACACTCGCCCACACGACGGCTAGTGCGACGGACGACCATAAATTGTATATTATAACTACCAATAAACCAGCATCTATCTAGATATCTATCTTTTATACAGTCCACAATAATTAAACCACCTCATCAGTGTGTCTGCTAGACAGGCATACTCTTCTAAAATAATGTTCCAATAAATTCGACTATTTAAAATGAACGCTTAAGCCTTTGTATTTAAGAGTAATTTTAGGATAGCAAGTTTTAAGTTAAAACGAACTGAAGGATTAGATGAGATATTTTTACTTGATCCCTGTAATTTAGAAAATGGTGACCTATATTATATGCCAATTATGAAATGAAATAACATTTTATTTAATGTGATATCAATAGCTGTATTTATGTATGTCTATTAAGTATAATTCTTACTTATATAATATTTTACATACTTATATGTTTATAAATAAATAAAATATATGTAAGTAACTGCATAACCTCTAATATTTATTTATACCAACCACCTTTGCCAATACAATCTGTTTTATTCCTGTCACGGGTTGTCTGGAAGAGATCGCTTCTTAACGATAAGACCGCTTATTGTGCACATTTAGAATATTTTTGGGCTATAAGATTTTCTGTTTTCTGTAATGGTGTACAATAAAGTGTTATCTATCTATCTATCCATCTTAATATAACAAATACAGGGAATATAAGACTATATTTCACCAATACAAGGAACAATTTTACATGAGAGTCCATAGTGAACTCTCATACCCGCAATAGGTCTCAGAGAGCCTCTGTGGCGAGCCACAGTCGAGTTCATTTCAGTCTTATAAATATTATTGTTACGAGTGCGGGACTCGAATTAAAAATGCCGTTGGAATTACTATAGAATTTATTAGAACTATACAAACACATGTAACACAGGCATAAATATACCTGAACACAATCAGTTCAAACGTAATGCGCGATTCAATAACACGCGCAAAGTCCGTCACTATATAGGTTATCGAATGTACACAAGTCTCGCCTTGATCGTGGTTCTCGCTAGACTGACGATCTCTCCATTGGGCCATTGCTTTATAATGTACCGATGCAATATGTCTGCCTGGTAAGCGTCGACGCAATTTCCCAGAAAACGTAATCCGCACACCTGCGTAATTATGACTGCGAACGGCCATAAATGACTACAATACACAATAGGCTGTTTTCTAATTACAAATTTTAAACAGAAAGTAAACGAAAGAAGATAGTCATAAAACAGTTTCAATGTTATTAGCTCAAACGCCCGGTGGGTAATAAAGTGTGTGTTTTATGGCAGGCAGGTGTGCATCCACTTTTGTCACCGTGTAACATTATTATAAATCCCAGTATCGCAGAAAAGAGCCAATTTGCGAAATTTGCCATAAAGGAAATCATGGTTGGACTGTTATATGCCAGTGACCCTAAAGCCAGTAAGTAGAATAATAGTATATGCAAGCGGGGGTACGCCCGGGGATTGGAATGGGACACCAGTTTGTTTAAAAAAAAAACGTTTTTATTGACGGATGGCCCGTTCCTTCTTACTATTACTACTTATTACTTCTTACATCTTACTATTCATTCGCTTGCCTTAACATCGGTTGAATTGTGACATTACTTGTATGGAGCTTACATAGGTCAAATTTTAACTGGTAGTAAGGCAAATGAATGGTTGGTAAGATATAGATCAGGCCATTAGACAACCAAGCGTAATCCCAACGTGGTACAATTTTATACACAACTGTCATAGCACTTCCTTGACGATGTAAAATTTAAATTCAGTCACTAACATTTACAACAGTCTGTTTTTCCCGAAATCTACAACCTGGGTGTCTTCAAGTACCGTGTAAATAGGGAACCTTTAGGACTATAGAACCTTCTAGGTAAGCGTGCTCCATCTCAGACCATATCTCCGCTCGAAATTGATCGAGATAATGGACAAACGCGAACCTATACCGTAATTTTTTTAAGATACAATAACGTCACCAATATTGCTTAGACAATATCCAGCTAACTTCTTCTGACTTCCTCCTTGGTTCTGTCTCTTCTCTCTTTTCGCTCTTTATTCTTCCTTCTTCAATAGGATTCCCCGTTAGGCGTATCTTGCATTGCTTATACACCCACAAGAATCTTCTGAAAGCCCCCTAATTTCAATCTTCTCTTCGTTATTCTATTATTTACTGTCCATCCCTTTCTAAAAATGTATTTGTCCTTGTTGTTCCTTCCCTAAACGTCTACTCCGTAATTTCTATGCTTTATTCGTTATTTTTTGTTCATCATTTATCTCTTCCTAAAATGAAGTTGTCCTTGTGTTTTCTTGCCAGTATCTTAAAGATTTTTCTGAAAGTGTTAAAACCATCTTACTTTGTTAGAAGTGTTTACCTTCATTCGCTACAATACTGAGGTTAAATCACTTTCATCTGTGGGCAAGGTGCCAATAAGTCTGGCAACGTTACCTCATTGGATCGTGACACTATTTTTTTTTAAATTGTATAGGTTCACATTTGACTGACATTGCATTTGATGCCGTGTGGAAATGCAGTCTGAGATGGACCTTACCTAGAAGATAAGGTAAGGTACCATGATGGCTTGTCCCCGGCAATGGAAGAGGCCTCGTGAGGGGGGCCCACGCCTGCCAGGGCTGCGCAGAGGCTAGGTATATACCCGTAGCCCTGGCATAAGGCGAAGGACGGAACACCCAGGGTTTTAGTGGGTAACCCTAACCGGGGGTAGCAACAGCATGGCACTAGTTCTGACTGGAGATGCTGGTGCCACCCCCGATCTGGCGAATCCCACACACGGGTCGCGAATATCCCCCCAAGGTTCTGCCCTTGTCGCTGCTTATGGTCCTCAAGCGGATTTCCCCTGGCTAAAAAAAAAGGTACCATGATGGCTTACCTAGAAGATACCTGTTAAGCGAGACTTGACGATAGATTCGATATTTAAAGATAAATTCTAGTCTAAAATAATTTTTTTCAGCTCTAATAATGGTATTAACATCTCCGTAAGTGGATATAGCGAGCGTGACTGCGGACGGCGCCGCCAAAAGCGTGTTCCGTCCGACCGCAGCGTGTTAGCCGAAGCCCTTTTGAATTTAGCTGCAAAATGCAGTGTTAAAGTGACATTATTTGAATATTAAATTTACTTTGCATTATAACGGGAATATTATAAAGTTATAGCTGAATATTGTGATACTTTAAAACATTTCTTCAATTTAGTTACTTAGCTGTAATATATTTAAAGATAATTTAGATTATGTTTAAATATACTAGCAGATAATTATGTACTAGCAGAAGGTGATGTCAGGAGCCTTAAGAACAGACGAGCGTGCATGACATGAGCTATGAATGTCAAAGAAGCAAGTGAGGTGTGTAAGAATAAGCTTGAATGGCGCTCTGTTGATCGTGCCTACCCCGCAAGGGAACTGTCCTGAAGTTATGTATGTATGTATAATTTAGATTAAAATAACTGTGATATTTAGATGACATTTCCATCCACTTTGCGTAATAACATTTCGTTATGCATTTTAATTTATACTTTAGTTCTGTGGATTTATGACGATTGTAATGTAATTTGTGTTGTGCTTCAACAAATGAAAAAAAAAGAAATCACCTACATATATAAAATTACTATATGCCAGCAAAACTTCGTACGCGTTCCCATAGCGATATACTCGTTAGTGCATTACAGCGCCACAAAAAATGTAACTACCGTCATCTTTTTTGCTATAATCGTCTATCCCACAGGAACGACGCAATTAAGTAAGATAAACAGTATGCTAAGTGCTAACCCTGGATGTTAGGTAGTTCTGTGTGGAGTTTTATTTAAATCCATTCATGAGTTTTCCCGTGATGCTCTGATAGACAAAAATCAAAAAGTTACATTAGCAAAATCGGCTGGTTTTAATTAGCTCCCCCCCCCCCCTCCTTCCCATTTTTCCTAGACTATAAATTAGAGGAGTCAATTGACCTAATTTTCGGGTTGTGCGGGTGAAAACATACGAAACCTGAATTATAAGTATATATACGTACCTACTAGCGAGCCCAGCAGACGTTGTCCCGCCCTAAAAAAATGAAATTTAGAACCCAACTGCAGCGCCACCTACTGAGTCTAATTGAGGATCTAAATCATCCATGCTAGGTGGTAGGGTATTTGTCCGACTGGATGGCTACGACCCCTGGTCTAGAGTATGCCGCCATAACAACGTTGAGTTGTGTTCCGGCATCATTGGCCAGGTTCCAGTTCCTCCTTCAAGGCCGGCAGCGCATTGGCAGCACCACTGGTATTGCTAATGTCCATGGGCAACGGTAACCACTATCCATCACAGTTGGGCCGCCAGCCTGTCTGCTGAGCTTTACCAACAAAAAACTCATCTAGGGATAAACTTGAACACATACGAAACATCAAAATCGATCCAACTGTTTAGGAGTTCAGTGACATACGATTACGCATACGAATAGAGGAATTTTATATATAAATAATAAAACTACGTTTTAACGGTTTTAAGCGCGGTAATTTTATTTGATTTTGGTTTTTCCGACGTTTCGGCCATTTTTCAGTGGCCGTGATCACGGAAGACAAAGATGTCAAATGTCAACGAGTATTGTTAAAGTTTTATTTAGCCTACCGCCAACATGTTAATTTTAATTATTTAATTTTAATTTTGTTTATGGTTATTATTTACTCTATGGGGGCCTAATCTAATTTACTACCGCTTCGCAACATGTTATGGCTTGAAGAGAAGAAGCGGCACAAGAAACTCTTCAGCAAACATACATACATACATACATAACTTCACGCCAGTTCCCTTGCGGGGTAGGCACGAACAACAGAGCGCCATTTAGGCTTATTCTTACACACCTCACTTGCTTCTTTCAACAAACATGCCTAGCTCTAATAATTTTATATAATATTAAAATGGGTGGAAGGAAAAATAAAAGTAATTATCAGTCAAGTTGGTTTGTGTTCCGTTGTACGCAGAAAGAGCTCACAGTGTCTTGAGATCTGGCAGCTCGTTTTTGCTGGGTTTGGGTCTTAATAGTTTTGATGATTGGATCCCAAACAGGTGGTACTTGCCAAACCATCTTCTCTATTGAAATTTAGTTGTTTTTTGATTTCAATAGCCTCACGCACCATTCTAGGTATGAAACGATTCTCTTTCGCGAGGATTTGTGGGTTATCGAATCTGATGTAGTGGATGGGTTTATCCAGCGTGTGTTCAGTGATCGCAGACTTCGTAGACCTTGTGTGTTTCATGTCATTATATATAAAGTTAGAACAGAAATATAATAAATTAATTACTCATCCATTGAAATCGAATGTTATTAAAAAAATTACGAGTCAATGCACTGACTATTTATTGAGTTGTACAAACTAGAATTAAATTTTTATATGTACAGATTCAGCGGTAGAGACCTGGTCAACCATAAACGGTAGGTAATAGTAACCTAAAGTTTGGTCCAACAATGTAGCGGGAAGTAATAAGGTTGTCCCGCCTTGATTGACGTTTCACTGTTAATACGACGGCCTCCGTTCGACATACCTACGGTAGCCCTTTACGGCTTTAACGTGACGTGGATTTAGTAGAGCGTACGATTGTAATATATACGTGTTGCTATGGGGATAATACTTAGTAAAACTTTTTACAGTCCGCTCTTATGTCGTACAATACATACATCTGTTTTACTACTGGTTTAAATTTAACATAAATTGTATACAAATCATGTCAATTTTCGGGCAGGTTTTCAAATTGGACAAGTACAGTTTTTCTCCGTGCAGGAACGGAGAAAGAATACAATTTCCTACGGCCGGGCGGCCTGTCGTAAAAGGCGACAAAACAACCCACAGCCAGATGGTAGGGTATTTGCACGACTGGATGGCTACCACTCCTGGTTTAAAGTATATCGCCATAACAACCTTGAGTTGTGTTCCGGCATTAGTGGCCAAGTTCCAGTCTCCCTTGAGCGAGCAGCAGCGCATTTGTAGCACCTTTGGTATTGCAAATGTCCATAGGCGATTGTAACCGTTTTCCATCAAGTGGGCCGTCTGCCTGTCTGCTGAACTCCTGCAATAAAAAAAACATTAACAATCTGCACGTAAAACTTCAAGCTAAAATTTTGTTGCGATTCATTTTGTCACTTGTCAGTTGAAGTTTTTCAACTTGTCCGTTGCGATTCGTTTTTCCACTTGTCCGTTGAAGTTTCACTTTTAATATGTATCCCAGCACACATTTCGTTTTTTTTTTAATTATGCATAAAAAATACATTAAATCATTAAAAAAAAAAACATTACACACACTATCATGTATTTAACACACACGCCTATATACTCTTTTGTGTATTGTTCAAGCCAAATTACCAAGTTTAGCCTTGGCGAAATCTGTGATTATAGAAGTATAGTCTTTGACAAGAAATTATTATGGTCGAATTTCGACCACGGGCGACCACTAGTTTAAATGATTACTTGCTCGTATTATAAATTAATTTTGTCTGTAATTTAATTACTGATTGCTTTTTTTTATTGCAGGCGTTCAGCAGAAGGCAGACGGCCCACTTGATGGAAAGCGGTTACCATCGCCTATAGACATTTGCAACACCAAAGGTGCTACAAATGCGCTGCTGCTCTCTTAAGGGAGATTGGAACCTGGTCACTAATGCCGGAACACAACTCAAGGTTGTTATGGCGACATACTTTAGACCAGGGGTGGTAGCCATCCAGTCGGGCAAATGCCCTACCACCTGGCTGTGGGTTGATTTGTCGCCTCTTACGACCGGCCGCCCGGCCGCAGGAAATAGTATTCTTTCTCCGTTCCTGCACAGATAAAATTGCTCGCACGTCTATCACCCGGTTAAAATTGAATTCACTCCGTCCGTGTATGTATGTATACCCTTTCAATATACGTGCACTTGGGTCATGCATCACGGTGCGGTTACCCGTGACGTGTCTGGTGGACCGAGCCCACAATCACGCAGGTTTCGTATGCAATATACATATAACATATATGAACTATGTATAGGTACATATGGACTAGGGTTGCCACCTTTTTTCAAGGAACATATATTATTTTTTACACACATATATACATAACTTCAAGCATGTTCCCTTGCGGGTTAGGCACGAACAACACCTCACTTGCTTCTTTGACATTCATAACTCTTGTCATGCACGCTTGTCTGTTCTTAAGGCTCCTGACATCACCTTCTGCTAGTACACGATCAATTTGATCATGGAAGGTGTGTCGTGGCCTTCCACGACTTCTGTATCCATCCATTTTTGCATTGTATATCTGATTAGTCATTCTTTCATCATGCATTCTTTCACATGCCCGAACCACCGGAGCATTCCTTTCCTTACCTTCACCTCGACACTCTCTTTCATTATTTTTTAACTAATTAATTATGGGGGCCCGAGGCTCTGAACTTTATCGAGACAAAAGACTGGTCTGTACCTCGGAGAACGCATTAGCGTTGCCATACAGCGAGGTAATGTAGCCAGTCTGTTGGGTACTTTTCCAACTGACAGTGGTCTGACACTATATTTTATAGTTTAATTTTAATTTGTATATATGTTACAATCATAGTGATTAAATAGCTATTATACATAATAACTGGTCATTATATATAATAGCAAAATTGACTAGACAATCTGATAAATTAATCACTTTATCCGGATATTATTCATAATAGCGTATCAAAGTTAGCCAAAGTAATAAATACGGTCTAACTGACTTGCTACCCCTCCCGCTCTTCATCTCGCTTGTAAGAATAAATAATAATTATGACCCAGTCAATTCATGTCAGTTTATTTTAAATATTTTATTATTGTAGTCTTTAAAAAGTGATACTAAATACTTGTATTCATCTCTGTGTTTTTTTAAATTTTGTTTTATGGCTTGTGAGCTTTAAATTTACTTTATAAGTTATAGTTAAATAACTTTATAACAATGTTAATTAACGTAGAATTATTATCTATGACAATGTTATTTTAATTCTTAGGTAAATTGAAATATAATTTTATAATCTTTACCCATACCTACATGTTTTATTACATTATCCAAGTCTTCGAATACATTATATAAAATTGCTAGTTAATGTGATTAATTCTGTGTCAATTATCACTTTATCTAAATTGAGTAGACATTATAAATAATGGTTAGATAATATATATAATATCCGGATTTATTACTTTGGCTGTGACATAAATAGTTTTATTTACTTTGATTGTAAAATTAAATTTCTTTAATATCTAAACATAATATGCAAACTTAAATATATTATTTTTGTTTTGGGAAATTTAGTTAAAAGAAGACATTTATTTTGAATTATTTATTATATATTTTATTTAATTATTGCATGTTGCGTGTGTATTTATAACTATTTTTTGCTTTGGCCAGGAAAGATTTATTATTTTGAAAATAATCAT
The DNA here is from genome assembly GCA_019925095.2 of Dendrolimus kikuchii. Taxonomy (NCBI): domain Eukaryota; kingdom Metazoa; phylum Arthropoda; class Insecta; order Lepidoptera; family Lasiocampidae; genus Dendrolimus; species Dendrolimus kikuchii. The sequence goes on along the minus strand of CM034410.1, from coordinate 3,625,430 downwards.
AAGTATCTGAACAAAAAGCACGACAACTGATTTGCGATGAAAATATAGTACATTACGTACTATATAATTTTTCTATTATATATCTTATACTAAAGCTGAAGAGTTTGTTTGACGCGCTAATCTCAGGAACTACTGGTCTGATTTGAAAAACTCTTTCAGTGTTGGATAGCCCATTTATCGAGGAAGGCTATAGGCTATATATCATCACGCTAAGACCAATAGGAGCGGAGCACCAATCAAGAATGTTTCAAAATCGGGGTTTATTCCTTTTGAGAGTGTCCGCTGCGCTGCGTAAACGCGTAAAGTTTCGCAAAAATCATGTATGACAGAATTGCTCCCCTTTAAAATTAGATTATACCCAGATTTAGATTAGACCCAGTACTTTTACCTAACGTTTTAAAATTCCACTCTTACTGATAAAAGCGTGATTTAGGTACCTAAAATAGCTCCTTAGCCATTGATGTATCAATATTGCTACATCAATGTCCTTACCGTAAGTATTATTTAAAAATATTCTCACCTTCTACGTAAACAAAGTCGCGGGTTAAAGTTAGCGTTAGCCCAAAGTAACTATTGTATTAGTAATAATAATAATAATAACATTCATAAGCCGAGGAAGGTATTTATTTACAACTAGCTTCTACCCGCAACTTCGTCCGCGTAGAATATAAAAAAAGTAAGTAAAAAAAAAACCCCGATTTTTAAACATTCTTCATTGGTGCTCCGCTCCTATTGGTCTTAGCGTGATGATATATAGCCTATAGCCTTCCTCGACAAATGGGCTATCTAATACTGAATGAATTTTTCAAATCAGACCAGAAGTTCTTGAGATTAGCGCGTTCAAACAAACAAACTCTTCAGCTTTATATATTAGTATAAAAGTTATACTTGACGAATTCGTTCACCGAGTAAAACATTCTATTTAAGAGCCATTCTTTTAACTGAATTTTAAATTTATTTATCCTAAACTCTTTTATGTGGTATTTTCTTAAGTTTTCGCGACTTGTATACATAATAAAACTACGTTTTAACGGTTTTAAGCGCGGTAATTTTATTTGATTTTGGTTTTTCCGACGATTTGTCTTCCGTGATACAGAAACGTCGGAAAAACCATAATCAAATAAAATTACCGCGCTTAAAACCGTTAAAACGTAGTTTTATTATTATATCTTTTATGTGGATTGGAATTTTATCGTAGTTTTGAATGCACATGTTATATATACATTATAGTACGTTTGGCAACCCTAATGTGGACGACGAGGATGCTTTTATTGATGGTGTTGTTGAAATTTATTTCTCTTAATATACGCAAGATCGTTCTCTATCCAGGCTATGCAACTCTGGAATGCACTGCCGGCAGATGTGCGATCTGCTGCATCCATTCTTTTTCAACACACTTGTGAAGGGGCATTATCTATCTTTATATCATGTATATTATTTATTGTGTGTGTATTCCTATTAATATTATAAATGCGAAAGTAACTCGTGTCTGTCTGTTCCGTTTTCACGGAAAAACTACGGGACCGATTTAGCTGACATACATACATAACTTCACGCCAGTTCCCTTGCGGGGAAGGCACTGACAACAGAGTGCCATTCAGGCTTATTCTTACACACCTCACTTGCTTCTTTGACAATTATAACTCTTGTCATGCACGCTCGTCTGTTCTAAGGCTCCTGACATCACCTTCTGCTAGTACACGATCAATTTGATCATGGAAGGTGTGTCGTGGCCTTCCACGACTTCTGCATCCATCCACTTTTGCATTGTATATCTGTTTAGTCATTCTTTCCACATGCCCGAACCACCGGAGCATTCCTTTCCTTCTTACCTTCACCCCGATTTAGCTGACACTCAGTATATATATATTTTCGATGCCGAGGATGAACATAGGATACTTCTTATCCCGAAAAATTGGATAGTTTTCGGGATAAAAATATATTTGTCTCTCAGTTTGTTATCCTTTTACGGAAAGACTATTGGACCGATTTGGCTGAAACTCGGTACACATGTAATTTTAATACCGGGGGTGGCCAACGAATACTCTTTATCCCGGATAATGGGATAGATTTATATAAAGGTTGTCCCGGAAACTAGGATATGTTTTGTGATTTTGTCCATATCGTCCACTTGGTCCATTTGGTCCACTGGGTCTACTGGTAATTCTTCACTTCATTTGACACTGTCATTCACGTAGACTCCGTCTATACATTTAATTCGTCTTACTTTGACATAAAAAAATTAAGTAGTACAGTGCGGCAATATAAAGTAGAAAATAATAGGGGCGCCACTTTCGCAAATTTGTCCGACATCAATATTAGGTCAAGACTAATTTCTATACTTACTAGCTTTGGTTATTATAATCAAAACTTACTAGTAATTTTTATTACGACATCAAACATCGTGTAAGTGTCAAGTTGCTTTGGTTACAACGTACGCATTTTGTCAACATAGCCTATGATGTTTACTTTAATAATAATGACTATAATTTCGTAAGCAAGAATTTTAGCACCTTGTGATAGTTAACGGAACAATTATTTGATTAAAATAAGCTAAAGTAACCGTTACAAACCTATCATGCTGCCTGTTCTTTGATAAGTTTTATCCGTGCAGAAACGGAGAAAGAATACAAATTCCTGCGGCCCGGCGGCCTGTCGTAAGAGGCGACTAAACAACCCACAGCCAGGTGGTAGAGTATTTGCTCGACTGGATGGCGACCACCCCTGGTCTAGAGTATGCCGCCATAACAATCTTGTATTGTGTTCCGGCATTAGTGACCAGGTTCCAGTCTCCCTTAAGAGAGCAGCAGCGCATTTGTAGCACCTTTGGTGTTGCAAATGTCCATAGGCGATGGTAACCGCTTTTCACTAAGTGGGCCGTCTGCCTGTCTGCTGAACTCCTGCAATAAAAAAAAAATAAAAAAAAAAGTATTATCGAATTATAACCGAAAGATTTTTGTTTCACATTACACTCCTTGGTAAACTTTAAAAATTACCGCTCACGTGAGACTTGGTATTGTTACACGCGTATTTAGTTATTATTTAGCGGATTTTAGCCTCGGATCAATATTAAAATAATATGGATGAATTTTTTTTTTATACATAATTCACTGATCTTGACTACAGATATTTTTTTTAAATCGCATGTTAACCCCGAAACTGTTCGGGCCTCTAAAATACATATATACAGGGCTTTTTCAGTACCCTTAAAGAAATTTTTTAAAAATATCGTAAATTAGCCATAAAAACTGAAAAAATGAAAATATTTGAAAAAAAAAAACAATTTTGGTAACCTTTAAAAAAAATGTTTTTTTTAGTAGGTCAAAATTATCCAAATACAAAATCCAACCTATCTTTCCTGAAAAGTTACCGCGTCGCCTCATACGAAATGTGCGATGCTCTTCAAGAGTTAAGTGAGCGGAGTTTATATTTGCAAAATCATGATATAAGCCTAATGAGTGCTAATTAGAAAATTGAAAATGTGGTTCAAATATTTGCACGAAGAATAACTGAACCTGATACGTACTATAAAAAGGAAGCGGTGAATAAACAAACGGTCACTTTTTGGAGTGGAGCTACAAACCAAAAATTATAGACTTACAACTTTCAAGAATTTGCGTGCCCCCAAAAAAGAAGTGACATAATAAAGCCTATATTTATATCTATATAAATAAAAATGAATAGTAGAAATGTATGTAAGCGCATAGCTTGAGAACCGCTTTACTGATTTTGATGTTTTGTTTTGTTTGCGTTTGAGTGGGTCCCCGGAAGATTTAGATTCAAAATTGGAACCGGTAGGTGGCGCTAGAATTGGGTTCTAGGTTCCTTCTAATTTGCTGGACCGATTTTGTTTTTGTGTGTTTAAGTTCCCCGGGTGGTTAGATTCAAAATTGGAACCAGTATGATAAAATAAAATAGGGTCCTAGATTGTTACTTTTTCAGGGCAGGACAACGTCTGGCGGATCGGCTAGTATATATATATATATATATATATAAATATGGCTTATCTTATACTACTTAAAATTACTTAGTCTAGTTTAAAATTAAAATTGTAAAAGTTATATATGAAAAATAAATAAATGTAATATCTTATACTAATATATATTGTTTGTTTGTTTGCTTGAATGCGCTAATCTCAGGAACCACTGGTCTGATTTGAAAAATTCTTTCAGTGTTAGACAGCCCATTTAACCTCTCTCGAGGCTATAGGCTATATATCATCACGCAGAGACCAATAGGAGCGGAGCACCAATGAAGACTGTTTCAAAATCGGGGGGTTTTTACGTCACTTTTTTTTACTATTCCACGCGGAAGAAGTCGCGAGCAGAAGCTAGTTTTTTTTTATTGCACGAGTTCAGCAGACAGGCAGACGGCCCACATGATGGAAAGCGGTTACCATCGCCTATGGACATTTGCAACACCAACACATTGCTACAAATGCGCTGCCGCTCTCTAAAGGCCGACTGGTACCTGGCCACTAATGCCGGAACACAACTCAGTGTTGTTATGGCGGCATGCTCTAGGTCTAGACCAAGGGTGGTAGCCATCCAGTCAGGCAAATGCCCTACCACCTGGCTGTGGGTTGTTTTGTCGCCTCTTACGACAGGCCGCTCGGCCGCAGGAAATTGTATTCTTTCTCCGTTCCTGCACGGATAAAATAAACAACACATATCATAGTCTATTATATGCATAAAAATATAATATTGCCAGAAGGCAAAAAAACATTTTCTAGACATTTTGGTCGAGTTGTACCGACATGACTGACATTTAACCTTAAACATCTCACAAGTATTGACTGTAGATATAATTTAGTATAAATATTCATTTTTGTACGTCAACTCAAATTACTTTATCGTAGACGGCGTAACAAACAAACCCGACTGCCACATTAGAATGGTCTTCCCTTTAATAACACGGCCGTTGTAAGAGGGGTCTTTATAAATGGACATGGACGACCTTTATTGCCGCTGCTAGTATAATCCAAACAATTTTAGTACATTTTTGAGGCTTCTCGAATAATATGTGTACAGAGAAATTTTAGGTAGAAATTGAAATTATAGGTTTTTAAAAACAATCCCTTGGTAAGAATGGCACTATATTACTATTTTATTTTTGTTGTTACTGGCTTTGGCATTGATTTTGCCTATTACGAGTTGCGGGACGCGAATTAAAATGCCATTGGAATTACTATAGAACTTATTAGAACTATACAAACACGTATACACAGGTACAAATATAACTGAACACAATCAGTTCAAACGTAATGCGCGATTCAATAACACACGCAAAGTCCGTCACTATATAGATTATCGAATGTTTTTTTTTTTAAATTTTTTATTGAGACTTCGTCACCAGTGACGATATCAGCCTTATAGGTGATGGCAAATTTACATTTTTTAATACATACATACATACATACATAACTTCACGCCAGTTCCCTTGCGGGGTAGGCACGAACAACAGAGTGCCATTTAGGCTTATTCTTACACATCTCACTTGCCTCTTTGACATTCATAACTCTTGTCATGCAAGCTCGTCTGTTCTTAAGGCTCCTGACATCACCTTCTGCTAGTACACGATCAATTTGATCATGGAAGGTGTATCGTGGCCTTTCACGACTTCTGCATCCATCCACTTTTGCATTGTATATCTGTTTAGTCATTCTTTCATCCTGCATTCTTTCCACATGCCCGAACCACCGGAGCATTCCTTTCCTTACCTTCACCCCGACACTCTCTTTCAGACCAACTCTCTTTCTTACTTCGGTATTACGAACGCGGTCCGCGAGCGTCACTCCGCAACTTTTTAATATATTAAATAAACTTAAGTACAAAACTAAACTAACTGTAACTAACTCTATTTTTAAATATTTCAATCAGGAATTTAAATAATAATCCAGCCTCCTTGTTCAAAGGGTTGCTTAGAATAATATTTATTCCTCCACTATGTAATCGAATGTACACACGTCCTGTCTCGCTGCTGATTATCGCTTGACTACCGATCTCTCCATTGGGTCATTGCTTTATACTGCACCCATACAGGCTGCCCGCCCGCGTAGATCGAATTTCTTAGAATCAGTTCGACACACCTATCTAATGACTACCATAAAAGATGACAATACACAATGGACTGTTTTTCTAATTACGAATTTTAAACGCAAAGTAAACAAAAGAAGACAGTCATAAATAGTTTCAATGTTATTAGCTCAAACGCTGGCAGGTAATAAATGTGCTTTGTCTATAGGTATGCAGGTGGCCCAAATTGTTACACTATGTTACAGTAGAAGAGGCAGGTAATAATAGGCGCTAATATAGCTGGCAAAAAGACGGAATTTTGACAGTCGGTAATTTTTTTCCAGAAACCTGAGGACAAGACAAGACAAACAGTTATGTTAGGCTAACTACTTACAGGAATGTATTTTTAAGTGATAAAAATGTACATAGAATAAATATATGTATTAACAATGCCAATATGGCTTGTAGATAGTTTTTAGAAAGTTGTTTCCCACGAAGGCAATGCAGGTGCTGGGATATGGAACAATTTATGACGTCCCCCGTAATGTCCTCCATTGTTTTATATTTTCAAGAATTTCCGTAATAGTTTAAAACGCCCTTTGTGTGAGAACATTTGAGTTGGAGAAAGATGATCCTGACGTCTGCCATTGCCATTGTGCATATTTTAGAAAATAGTTTTGTAATTTATCTGCTTTGTTTGTAATTTAGTGAGGAAATAATTTATTAGTTTATAGACAGGGGTCGCATCTTCTCAGAAGGGCTGGGTCCAGGCCAGAGAAATCGTGGGAAGCTTCCTCAATGTTAGTTTTTTTTTAATGTATTTGTTCGCATAAGTAGACGGTGATCTGCCAGTCAAGTCAGTGTATTAGTGTGTGAATGTACGTAATAGTCAGCGCGTGAGCGAGAAGTGTATATGTTAGTCAGTGTATGGATATACCGATTACGGCTTTAATATAGCTGATGGTAATTTCATTGTAAATATAACTCAGTAGCGTTCCAATAAACGACGTGAACCGTAAGCGTGACTGGTGTATTATTTCTACCGGTATATCCCGCCAGCACCTCCTACAGGCTTCCACCGAGAGCATTGTCGGAGACCCGCTACAGTTCTTTATAATATTCTTACGACCTAGACACCGACAGAGAGAAATTCACACCTGCACACCTGTAGAAACACATTTTATTACCTTTCGGCATTTGGACTTCTTTTGTTTACTTTGTGTTTAAAATTTGTGATTAGAAAACAGCCCATTGTGTATTGTAATCTTTTATGGCATTCCTTAGCCAGGTGTGTCGTAATTTAAAATACAAATTGATTCTAGGAAATCCGGTTCACGCGGCCGGGCAGACATATTGCATCTGTGCAGTATAAAGCAATGCCTCGATGGAGGGACGAGGCAGTTGAGCGAGAACCACGATCAAGGCGAGACTTGTGTACATTCGGTGATCTATTTAGTGACGGACTTTGCGCGTGTTATTGAATTACGATCTTCTGTATTACGTTTGGACGTGGTGCGTTCGGTTATATTTCTACCTGTGTTATACGTGTTTGTATAGTTCTAATAAACTCTATAATAAATTCCAACGGCATTTTAATTCGAGTCCTGCAATTCATAACAATATGCTTACTATAAACTAAAGTCAGAAGGAAACGTAAAGGCAATGGCCGCAATTCTACTGTTTCTACCCCTTTCAACCCTGGTCCAGATCTTTGCAATGCGACTACTCCGGATAGCACAAAACGTGTTCAATCTAAACATACATACATACATACATAGTAGTATGCTAGTATACGATCAATTTGATTATGGAAGGTGTGTCGTGGCCTTCCACGACTTCTGCATCCATCCACTTTTGCATTGTATATCTGTTTTGTCATTCTTTTACATGCATTCTTTCCACATGCCCGAACCACCGGAGCATTCCTTTCCTTACCTTCACCCCGACACTCTCTTTCTTACTTCGGTATTACGAACGCGGTCCACGAGCGTCACTCCGCAGATTTTGTGCAGTGCTCGCATCTCGACCGCGTTTACTCTACTTTCATATCGAACTCTCGCTTCCATACGTGAGCGTAGGTACCAGCACCGCGTTGTGTATGGCAAGCTGGGCCTTCTGGCTGAGGTTCTTAGCGCCTAGAAGTTTACTTAACGCTCCATTCACACTATTCCCCAGTGTTCAATCTAGCCTCAAGAAACTTACTCCAGGCACTACAGTATCTTTTAAAACCCATAAGGTGTCGAAATATGTTATTATATTGAACACGTATGCCATACAGAGAACGCCTTGTGCATTCCGTCCAGAGCTGACAGGTGTACGTCTGGCAAAACGTCCTGAACAGATATATTTTAGTGTCATTACTAGCTATGAAAAATCTTCTGGCCAACATGTTGCCACACACTGAGAGGCATCTTCTTCGTCTTTCTATGTCGTGGTTATCCTTTCTATCAGATGAAAGAATATGCCCGAGGTATTTGAACGTGCTGACAATTTTTACAGGCTGTCCACCGATGTACACGTCAGCCACATAAGATGGTCCCCTTCCAGACTTAAAAATTAGCATCTCTGTCTTTTTAGCGTTGTATAGCTCATGACGCTGGGGATATCTCTCGCAAATAGATAGTAGTTTTCTCATTCCTTTGATTGAGGGGCTAAGTAGCACCGTGTCATCTGCGTAGCTCAGGTTATTGACAATTCTGAAGAAAAGAAAGAAGTCCACAAACTTACTCTTAACTCAATATGAATCTATATATATAAAAATCAATGTTACTTTTCGTTGTAATTTTATAACTTGAGAACGACTTTACCGATTTTGATGAAATTTTGTGTGTGTGTTTGAGTGGGTCCCGGGATAGTGTATATCCACAATTTGAACCGGTAGGTGGCGCTGGGATCGGGTTCTACAAATCTCATTATCACCTGGAGCGATTTTGGTGATTTTGTTTTTGTGTGTTTGACTGGGTTCCCGGATTGTTTAGATTTGCAAAAAGAACCGGTAGATGGCGCTGAGAATGGGGTCTAGAATACTCCTAATCACCGGGAGCGATTTTGGTGATTTTGTTTTTGTGTGATGGAGTGCGTTCCCGGATGGTTTAGATTCGTAATTAGAACCGGTAGCTGGCGCTGAGATCGGGTTCTAGAATCCTCCTAATCACCGGGAGCGATTTTGGTGATTTTGTTTTTGTGTGTTGGAGTGGGTTCCCGGATGGTTTAGATTCGTAATTAGAACCGGTAGCTGGCGCTGAGATCGGGTTCTAGAATCCTCCTAATCACCGGGAGCGATTTTGGTGATTTTGTTTTTGTGTGTTGGAGTGGGTTCCCGGATGGTTTAGATTCATAATTAGAACCGGTAGGTAGCGCTGAGATCGGGTTCTAGAATCCTCCTAATCACCTGGACCGATTATGGTGATTTTGTTTTTGTGTCATGAAACAAAGTCTTTTAGGAATTCAGAAAATATGGCGGTACGAGTTCGCCGGGTCAGCTAGTAAGACCATAATTCTTTCGCCCATAAAGACAAGACTTAAGAACAGACGAGCGTGCATGACAAGAGCTATAAATGTCAAAGAAGCAAGTGAGGTGTGTAAGAATAAGCCTGAATGGCGCTCTGTTGTACGTGCCTACCCCGCAAAGGAACTGTACCTGACCCTACGGTATTCTTGCGCATTTACGTCATTTTTTTTAGCTTTTGTAATGAAATATGTTTTACAAAAACAAAATTGACTGTATATGAACAACATGCACTTGGCCGATTTTTATACAAATCTGATTACCATTCTACAATATGAACAGACCTTATTATTAAAACAGTCTTTGCAAGTCTATGAATATTTACAACATCCGCCATCTTGTTTCTATTATATTCAAATAAGACATCCATTCTGTCGTTATCTCCGCGATGTTGCCATATTTAAGGGAATATTCAATTGGCCGTTATAACATGGCCTCTGACGCCTGAACATTCTATTTGAGATTTAACTTAAAAACGGTGTTCTTTTCATTTGGCTGGCAACACTCGGCGCTTCTTTGTAATACAAATTATTGAAATTTGTTAAAGAAATTTCTTAGTAAAATTAAAGTAGAGAGATACATAACACTTTATTGCTTATCAAAGAAACAATTACAAAATGTACGATTACAATATTGTCATGGTAAAAACTAAAAAGTATAATAATACATTATGGTACTAGTGTGTAACATTGGTGATTACCGCCGAGGCGCCATTGAGACTCGAGCCGTAGGCGAGGGTCTTAAGAGAGCCGAGGACGGTAATCATCAATACACACGTGTATCATACGACGTTTTTCAACACACTTGTGAATAAAATAACAACAAAAACTCATTTTATTTAGTAGATAAAAAAAGTTACATATGAGTGAAAGTTTTATTTGTTAAACACGTACGAGTTAAAATTATCTATTTAAATAAGAAGTTGCATGAAATGAGCAAGCAATAGGAACATTAATTTATTTGTTCTATAGAACACGATCTTTTTTTTTGAATAAAAACTTTTTTAAGAACAAAGCAACTCAACCAATAAAATTTAAAAAAAAATCTATAACTCACTAGTGAGTTATAATGTTTTTTACTCACAGTTTGATAATGGGTGTCATTCTGTGCCTAATTGCGGTGACCATAGAGCCACTTTATGAGCAAGTGTCTTGAAAAATAACTTATATCTAAAGCTATACTGTATGTCTTTGAAGACCACGGGCCATAAAAATGGCCCGGACTTTTGGGGGGCTTGCGTGGGGCCATGGGAAGGCCAACACGTAGAGGCCCCTTGACAAATTTAATGTAAATGTGGCGTGACACTGACCGGCGATTATCCCTGTCTACACCATATAGTAATGCACCGAAGGACAAGCCCCGGCCAGTGTAGGACTATTGTGGGAAATGAGAACAAAATGTACCGGGCTATTGGGGTGAACTGCTAGAGGTACTAGGGGTCTGAGAATATGGGGACTATGGCGTCTGCCCGTCGCGATGTTCAGGGAACATGGAAAAATGGGCAGACGGTGACTCGCCACTCCCTGCATGGGCCCCAAAAAATGCCATAAAGACGGGGGCAACATGGGTGTGAGTGGCTAAGGGGTGTAGAGAGGTGGGCTGCAGGTTCACCGAAGCTACTTCCGACGTTAGGCCATTTATCACTTCCACCCCTGGAGCTTGAGTCTTAGCTCTAGCGATCTCCACTCCGTGCCGGCTGGTTAAGGCAAGCAAGGAGGCGGGGGCCTTGCTTTGGCCCCCGGAGTCAGGTACGAGGTGTCGCTACTCACCTAAGGCTTCGCCACAAAGCCCCCCTGCGGGAACTAATAATATCTAAAGCTATTATTATTAATATATATTATCTAAAACATCTTAAAGTCGGTGCTTAGTAATTTTCAAAAAAATGTAGTAATTTTTATGTTTTACTTTGCACCGACTTCAAGATGTTTTAGATAATATATATTAATAATAATAGATTTAGAAATAAGTTATTTTATACTTTTTAGTTTATTAGTTTTTGAAGTCGGTTTTTTTAAACGAAGTTTTTTTTTATTTTATTTGTTACTTTTTAGTGTCTAGCTATGTATGGGTAGACCTACGAAAGGTGCCGCGCTCCTTAAAAAATATAGGTCCCAAGAAACGGGAACAAAAAAATGTTCGTAAAATGAAAACTACTGGGCCAAACTATGTCAAATTTTTAGGGGACCAAATGGAAGCTATTCCGCGTCGAACAAAAAAAGAATCACGTAAGTCGGATCATAAATCTAGGAGTAATCGGTGAACATACATAAAAAAAAGATCCCGACGAATTGAGAACGTCCTCCTTTTTTTGAAGTCGGTTAAAAACAATAGGAGACCTTATCGCTTAAGGCTTGTACTAACGTCAACGTCCTTGAGGATGTTTCGGTCGATAGCCGACTAGAATCATTGTAATCATCACTTGCTTTATATTAACTTACTATGCCCGCGGCTTCACCCACGCTTAGCTTGTAATACCCGCGCGATTCGCGAGACAGACAGAAAGTAAGACTGGATGGCGACCACCCCTGGTCTAGAGTATGTCGCCATAACAACCTTGTGTTGTGTTCCGGCATTAGTGACCAGGTTCCAGTCTCCCTTAGAGCAGCAGCGCATTTGTGGCACCTTCGGTGTTACAAATGTCCATAGGCGATGGTAACCGCTTTCCATCAGGTGGACCGTCTGCCTGTCTGCTGAACTCCTGCAATAAAAAAAACGCAACATTAGAAAAGAATGTAAGATATTGTTTTAACGAAAACTGTGTCGGAATAAGCTAATTTATACGCACCCGAACAACTTCAAACTGCTCCCGGGAAAATTCCCGCGCGATTCCCGGTGTACCGTACACGGCGGGATCGGTAACCCGATGGCACAGACCCACAAGATAAATTCTGGTACTTATATGCTAGGTACTTACCTGCTACTCCAGCCGGTGGTGGTGGGAATAGGAACAAGGGGGAACACTAATCTGTCAGTATTTTAAGGGAGAGGCGCCCCTTGATAGGATTTTTTTTTTTTGTTGCCGGAGTTCAGCAGATAGTCAGACGGCCCACTTGATGGAAAGCGGTTACCATCGCCTATGAACATTTGCAACACCAAAGGTCCTACAAATGCGCTGCTGCTCTTTTAAGGGAGACTGGAACCTGATCACTAATGCCGGAACACAACTCAAGGTTGTTATGGCGGCATACTTTAGACCAGGGATGGTAGCCATCCAGTCGGGCAAATGCTCTACCACCTGGCTGTGGGTTGTTTGGTCGCCTCTTACGACAGGCCGCCCGGCCGCAGGAAATTGTATTCTTTCTCCGTTCCTGCACGGATAGAACGGAAATATATAAAATGTCCTAATAATCTACTACAACAAGGGAAACACTACGGGGGGTTGGATAAAATGTCTGTCCAAATACACCCGCGCCTCGTCCTATTTCGTCATAACCACACTTGTTCACTGAGTATATTTACTATTAAGTATATTGTTCCATTCACTGGGATTTATCAGAAATTCTCAATAAATAATTTAATATTGTAACACGGAGGTTTTGTTCTTCAGCACCAACCTCTACCAACGTTTATGAATATATGTATATAATGTCATGTTATGTAAGTGAGACTTTGCTTATGTCTGCGATGATATAAGACGTTTTTCTAATTACTAAATGAATCTAAATTTATCAATAACATCTTTAATAATTAATTGTGGTAGCTTAATATATTTAAACTACTATAATATTAAATATATTACGCGAGAGCAATCACCGAACAGTCTTCAAGGCAAATCACCGGCATAGCCGCTTTTCGACGCGATAAAAAAAAGTACCGCGTAACAATCGAAAACCAGCACCAACGGAAAAGTTTTCATGTCACAACAATTAAACAATAAATTATAACACCACACAAAGTCACAAACATATAACTAACAATAAAACTTATACACATACTCAAACCTACGCGCACTACCATCGCATTGCATTACACGCACACTCCACAAACAACCAAGACACACAAAGAGCCTAAAAATTAATAACCCAGGCACAGAAAAGAAAAAACCAACACACATGGCACTAGATAGGACTATATATAAGTATAGATATAAGGCCAACACTGCACATGCACTTCCTCACAACACCAGCATGTAACAGATACACTCTACATTAGTATAAGTTTAGTATTAAAATTAGAATAAATTAATATAATAAGTTATTCTTAAAGTACACCAAAACATAAAAATTACTACATATAATGTCACATACAGTAACAAAAATAAACAATAAGCGTGTATGGAGTCTCAAATTTTTCATAGAAATTAAGTAGTAAAAAAGGGTACGGAACTCGAGTCCGTAGAGATGTTAATAATAATAAAAAAAATAAAAAAAACGAAAACCGGCGCTCAATATCTATATTCCGAACACCTGGGATACAGACTATCGCTCATTTTATTATATAAAATTTGCTATCGATCAGTGACAAAACTGCATTGGTTTAAAAAAAAAATTGCAGTTCGGCCATTTCAAATCATTCACAGAAAATTTCTCGCGGGATTCGTGGGATAAAAAGTAGCGAAGATTTTAAATCTAAGAATTTGCTGTCGACCAGCGATAACCGCATCGAAATTGGCCCAGTAGTTTCTACGCGAATTCCGAACAAACAGACAAAAAACAAACAGGCAAGAAATCTAAAAATAAATGCCATCGTGTTCTCCGTCATTTACATAGTCTATTCCAGTTTTTTTTTGAATAGCTTCAATGTACAGACACCGTATGTTTAGAATTTTATAATATTACTAGCTGTCCCGGCAGACGTTGTTCTGCCCTGAAGAAATAAAATTTAGAACCCGATTGCAGCGGCACCTACCGGGTCCAATTGTGAATCTAAACCATCCTCAAATCCACACAAAAAAAAATCATTCAAATCGGTCCAGTCGTTTAAGAGGAGTTCACTTGTCAACACACGTACAGAAGAATTATATATATAAAGACTAGCTGTCCCGGCAGACGTAGTTCTGCCCTGAAGAAATAAAATTTAGACCCCGATTCCAGCGCCACCTACCGGGTCTAAATGTAAGCTATCCTATCTTTCAAGTCGGATCAAACTGCACACGGTGTGCAAATTTGATTAAAATCGGTCAAGTAGTTTAGGAGTCCATCGCGGACAAACAACGTGACACGTAATTTATATATATTAAGATAGATAATACCTGATATTATTAAAGGCATCCGCCATGTGTGCTTCCGACTCGCAAGTGGCCGTTTTATATAACTTATTACAGAACATAAAGATAACTTAATTGTTGTATTTTTTAATTTCGTTACGGATTGAGGAAGTAAAAAGGTGGGGTGTTTTTAGTTACATCACGCAAACAGGGTTGGCATATTATAAGTTATTTTTTTAATACGAAAACATTCTTTACAGCTTTGCTTGTATACCCTTCTGGTCGGCATCCATGGAGGCAGTTCGATTTTTGAAGTGAAAACTGAGATTTGGCGCTCTAAGTGAGTTCTACCGTCTGTAGAGAGTGTTCTGATGAGCTATTTGATGCTTGTTCTTATTGAGTATGCATTGTTTGCTACAACTCCATTAATTGTTCAAAAAGTAATTCTGTAACATACTTCTGTACAACACTTATAAAAAAAAAAGAATTTGACATATAAATAGAATATGAAATATAAATAAAAACAATATTTAGCTACACGTGTTGCTGGGGAGTTTCTTGCCGCTTCTTCTCCTTTACATAATAGAAATAGAATAGGAAGTAAAAATTAAATTTTTACTTACACGTATGACCTTCAAAAAGTGTTCGCCAGTGGAACTTATTTTGAATAAAAACTTTTGAATTTGATTTGGTGCCTACGTCGCCATTCTATCATCGCACCACTCGCCGGCGATTGGGAGTTCATCCACACCTCCTGGACACTTGGAAATCCTCCACGGTACGTGGCGGACGCTCCTTCATGCCATATGCGTCCCAGTTATTAATGTACTTGTCTAATTTGAAAACCGGCACGTAAAACTTCAAGTTAAAATTTTGTTGCGATTCGTTTTTCCACTTGTCCGTTGAAGTTTCACTTCTACTATGTGTCCCAGCACACATTTCGATTTTTCGCATGTTTACTGCAAATTATGATTTGGTTAGGTTAGGTACATTTTAATGAATGAATTTTTTTATTTAAACATAATTTATTTTATCAAACAAAAAAACTGAATTCGATCCGGAACCAAAAAACGCATCCATAGTCTGCTCTAAAATTATGCCGCCTCTCACCACGTCTAGTCTAAATTTACGCAGCACTTACACGCGACCGTAACGCTTTTTCGTGACAGAAAAATCCTGAGACCCCGTCTATATAGAAGTTTCACTTCAAAAATGAAAGCAACCCTGTTACCGTGACCCGTGCTACATGAAAACGTCACGCCTCCCCTAATTAATTCACCACACTCAATTTACAAGCAAATAGGACAGAACGGTCGCGTGACTTACGCGTTTTACCTCCTTTTCATGCGTACACGTGTTATTACCGTGTTTTGATTCATAATTTAATAAAATATATACCTGCATTATTCTAGACAGCAATTAAATAGGGTAGTTATAATAAAATCGAAATGTGTGCTGGGACACATAGTAGAAGTGAAACTTCAACGGGTTAGTGGCAAAACGAATCGCAACAAAATTTTAACTTGAAATTTTACGGGCAGGTTTTCAAATTGGAGAAGTACATTAACAGTCTTTCGCAGGTTTACTGCAAATTATGATTTGGTTAGGTTAGGTAGATTGTAATGAATGCATTTTTTATTTAAACATATTTTATTTTATCAAACAAAAATAGTATACTTTAAAATTATGCCGCCTCTAACCATTCTAGTCTAAATTTATGCCGCTCCTCCACGCGGCCATAACGCTTTTTTGTGTCAGAAAAATCCTACGACCCCCCGTTTATATAGAATTTTCACTTCAATAATAGGCAGACAAACACACACACTGTATATCCCCAAGCTAAGCAAGTTACGCTTGTGTTATGGGTAATATACAACGGACCACTCTGGGGCCGATCCCAGGCCCCCAGACCATAGTAAATAACAGAAAGTTCGATTCCGAAATTTACCATGCTAGGAATCCAACACGAAAATTAACTAAATTTTCCGGTGGCGAATAGCTCTTAGATAAAAAAAACTTATGCAATATATGTCATACATGTTCTCTTGAATAAGAAAATTTTGCGTCACGATATTATTTAAAAAAAGTTCTATTTGATATATTGCGATGCTGGCAATTAGGCAGCCACCTTATCTAACAGAAGTCCTCACCTACAAACGTTCGCAACGTCAGGGGGAAAGCCAACGCGTTGATTGGATACAGAGAATGGGATAGATTGACTTTAATTTCAACTGTCAATTTAAAAAAATGGTTTCTGAAAAATGGAAAGGCAGTAGGAATCGATAGTGTGTCTGCTGAGATGATCAAATCTGGTGGAACCTGCGTCCGGGACGCTTTCCTGTCCTTATGCAACTTGTGCTGGAGGACGGGAAAGGTTCCCTACTGGAGGCGCGCTGTCATCGTGCCGTTGTATAAAGGCAACTTTTCACGTTGGAATGCGCCAGCTATAGGGCAGACAGATCAGCACAGCACTAAAGTATATCCCCAAGATTAAAAAAGAATTAGAGTTGTTCCGATGGATTACTGGGTAATATACAAGGTGGTTTCACCAATGGAAGGGGATGTATGGATCCAGTTTTCTCTCTCCGCAGATCATAGAGAAGCAGCTGGCTATGGGCCAGAAAGTTTTCTGCGGTTTTGTGGATCTAGAGAAAGCATTTGACCATGCGGAAGGACCTCTGGGACATATTGCCCGGATAATTAATGGCCAATTGATGCGTGCTGTGCAGTCCACTTACGGTGGCTGAATGGCATGCGTGCGGGTGGAAGGCAGCCTGTCGCCCTGGTTTGACGTCAATATTGGCGTCCGCCAGGGCTGCGTGCTGTCGGCTTTGCTGATATTGTCTCCAGAGAAAAGAATGGATGTTGGGGTGCGGATGAGTGATCTAGTTGTAAGCACCTTGCTTTAATATGCCGTGCTTTTAGCCGAATCGCCATCAGAACTGCAAACACTAGTCATGACTGTCAGGCGAGAGGGTTACAAAGGTTATGGTGTTTGAAAGAGAAGAAACCAGAACGAATGCAAGGATAATGGTCGATGATGTTATCCTAGAGCAAGTGAATGAGTTTGTATAGCTTGGATGTGCTTTTAGCAGGGATGGAAGGTACACCGCTGATATAGAAAGAAGAGTGAAGAATAGTGTCAATGGAGCGTTAGGTAAACTTCTAGGCGCTAAGAAACTCAGCCAGACGCCCAGCTCGCCGTACACAACGCGGTGCTGGTACCTACGCTCACGTATGGATGCAAGAGTTGGGTATGGAAGAGAGAGCATGAAAGTAATAAACGCGGTCGAGATGCGAGCACTGCGTTGACGCTCGCGGACCGCGTTCGCGAATGTTGATCTGAAAGAGAGTGTCGGGGTGAAGGTAAGGAAAGGAATGCTCCGGTGGTTCAGGCATGTGGAAAGAATGCATGATGAAAGAATGACTAAACAGATATACAATGCAAAAGTGGATGGATGCAGAAGTCGTGGAAGGCCACGATACACCTTCCATGATCAAATTGATCGTGTACTAGCAGAAGGTGATGTCAGGAGCCTTAAGAACAGACGAGTGTGCATGACAAGAGTTATGAATGTCAAAGAGGCAAGTGAGGTGTGTAAGAATAAGCCTAAATGGCACTCTGTTGTTCGTGCCTACCCCGCAAGGGAACTGGCGTGAAGTTATGTATGTATGTATGTATGTAGGTTTCAGAATATTCCAGAAAAGTGGTCCAGTAACCTACCACTAAATGTATATTCTGAATGATATCTTTACCCTGTAGTGGAACACTTACAAACAAATAGATGGCGCTGTGCAATAACTGAGGTCGCAAGCGATTCCCGAAACGTACAAAGAATATATACAAATTTCCAACAATAATTGATGGGCCTGGGCCGTCCAATTATAAGTCTCGGCGAAAGGCACTCGTGCGACGACTGCGTAACGTCCTCACGGATACGGTTGATGTTATTACAAAACGGCTGGCCCGGATCAGCCCGCCCGTGGTTAGGGCGGCAGGCTGGCAGGCACCGACAGACAGACATACGACGGACAGACGGCGGCGTCTCATACGCCGCCAATCACGATCTCTCTACGTCCTCGCGAGGAACGCCAGGAGACATAGCCCCCCATAGGATAGAACAGGCGTGTTGCTGGGAAGTTTTTTCCGCCGTTTCTTTTCTCCCAGCCATAACACGTTGCGAAATGGCAGTAAGATAGTGTAGGCCGCCTCAAACCGCCGATCCCGGTCCGCCGGGATCTTTCCCCTCGAGCTTTATATTACCCGTCGCCCGTTCTCAATTAGTACATTATGTCGCCCTCTAGTCGGCATCGTTAGATTCATCCCTCTTTCATGGCAACAGGCCAGCCGAGGTAAAGCCCCCTAGGGAGCTCCCTCGAGCAAGTTGGCCCCCGGGCTCCGAAATCCCCGGTAGAGTTGTGAGGTCTTCGGACCAACAACATAAAGTCAAGTCCTATAAAAAAAATAGACGGACTTAGGCCTGCGAGGTACAACAATAGCCTCGCTGCAAGATCTTCCTTCGAGACGGAGGAGCATTCCATCTCGCTCCACCACCCTATACGGGTCACTCTTTTCAACCCTGAGAACATTTCACGATTTCGTTTATTTTGATTAGTTGGGTTATTCACAAACGTCGGAAACGTTTCCGTGTAAGAACGGAAAGCTCCCAAACGAATCAATTTGCAATCCTACAGTACGTGAAACGAACACATTCGTGAATGTGATTCCGACAGGATTTGTTAATAGCGTTTCACGTTCTGTCGGATTGAAAATAAATTCGTTCGGAAGCTTTCAGTTCTTACTCGGAAACGTTACCAATGTTTGTGAATAAACCTACAGGAAAATTATTATCTTGATTGAATTTCGATAAATTTTATGAAAATCATCGTGCAGAATAAATTAATCCAATAATTAATAATCCGCTTGTATTGAAATTCATAAATTAATTAATAATTAATTCCAATTTACTCATGGTTAGCTGTTGCGTAATGCGTGGAACACATCAGTCGACCAATCAGCACTCGTGATTGTAATTACGTCATTACACGTACGAATGACTTTATGCAAATAGCATCATCTACATGTGCTTTTTGTGTGTAATTTGCTTGATAAATAAAATCATTTCATGAAATAAGGTTTATGGTTCATTTTAGGTTAAGTGTCAATGGACGTTTTGTTATATATACCTATAGTGTACCTATGTAGAATATTAGGTTAAAATTTAATTAGTCATTAGCCGATATAAACTAGATAGTAATATTTAGTAAAGTACTTGACAAGAAATGACTTTTACATAGAAATAAAACTTTGAAATTTAATTTTTTAACTATGGTTTTTCCTGTGTCTTCGTCACGAGTGATGCCCTTTTTATTTTTATCTAGGAGCTACTCGACCCCAAAAATTTTGTTAATTTTATGGGAGCATCCGTGCAGGAATGGAGAAAGAATACAATTTCCTGCGGCCTGGCGGCCTGTCGTAAGAGGCGACTAAACAACCCACAGCCAGGTGGTAGGGTATTTGCTCGACTGGATGGCGACCACCCCTGGTCTAGAGTATGCCGCCATAACAACCTTGTGTTGTGTTCCGGCATTAGTGACCAGGTTCCAGTCTCCTTTAAGAGAGCAGCAGCGCATTTGTAGCGCCTTTGGTGTTGCAAATGTCCATAGGCGATGGTAACCGCTTTCCATCAAGTGGGCAGTCTGCCTGTCTGCTGAACTCCTGCAATAAAAAAAAACAACATACGTCTAGTTATAGCAGCGGACAACGAATTACTAGCAAGCACAACGCGGGAGCGCACATATTAATAGTTGTTCTATCTCGCTCGCACATCATCCGTCCCGCTCACAAATTGTGCTATATATTATTCTAGCCGTACGACTTGTTAATATTTGTACTTTAGGTTACCGTTTCCAAAATAAATCAGTTCACATCAGCACTCGACAGTGAATTCTACTCTCTGCCATCTGAAGTATCATTTAACCTCGACCTCTCGCTGCTACAATTTTATTCACAAAGTATCCCTGTTTACGGGGTGAAACCGATTCTTTGTCCTTCCTCGGTATTGAGACTACATACATACCATATTTGAGTAAAAACGGTCCAATAGTTTTTCCCTGAAAACGTAACAGACAGAGTTACTCTTACATTTATAATATAAGTCTAAACTAGTATGCTCGTGTTTTATAGCTACATGCATACTATTAAATAATTATCATTTAAAAATATAATAAATCTGATCAACTAGGCCGAGATTATTTTATTATTTTGTTCGAAGTGTAAACGTTAAAAAAAGTGTTATGTAAACGTGTAATAACCGGTTTTTTCAGGGAGAAAAGGAAGTACTGTAGTGGAACCCTTACAAGCCAATAGATGGCGCTGTACAATAATTGAGGTCGCAAACGATTCCCGAAATATTCAAATTTCCAACAGTAATAAATGGGCCTGAGCCTGCGAGGAACAACAATAGCTTCGCTAAAAGATCTTCCTTTGAAACGGAAGAGCATTCCACTTACACCTCGCTCCTCCACCCTATACGTGGCACTCTCCTCAGTACTCAGTACGATTCTACGTCTTTCAACTTGTGTTTGTGTGCGTCTGAAAACTTGCTATATCACATGGCTGCTCTTTAAAGGTGTGCGGCTAAAACCGGTTG
Organism: Dendrolimus kikuchii; assembly: GCA_019925095.2. Lineage (NCBI taxonomy): Eukaryota > Metazoa > Arthropoda > Insecta > Lepidoptera > Lasiocampidae > Dendrolimus > Dendrolimus kikuchii. Next base: position 3,604,109 of record CM034410.1, on the reverse strand, counting down.
AAACCATTCGAAACCGATTTATTCAACTTTTTTTATTGCAGATGTTTAGCAGACAGGCAGACGGCCCACTTGATGGAAAGTGGTTACCATCGCCTATGGACATTTGCAACACCAAAGGTGCTACAAATGCGCTGCTGCTCTCTTAAAGGAGACTGGAACCTGGTCACTAATGCCGGAACACAACTCAAGGTTGTTATGGGGACATACTTTAGACCAGGGGTAGCCCATCCAGTCGGGCAAACGCCCTACCACCTGGCTGTGGGTTGTTTTGTCGCCTCTTACGACAGGCCACCTGGCCGCAGGAAATTGTATTCTTTCTCCGTTCCTGCACGGATAGAAACCGTACAACAACTGTACCGTACACGGCGGGATCGGTAACCCAGCGGCACAAACCCACAAGGTAATTTTTAGTACTCACCTGGTACTCCAGCCGGCAGTGGGAAAGGGAACAACGAACACCAGTTCGTCAGTATTTTAAGGGAGGGGACTCCCTTGAGAGAAAATATATGTAATATCCTACTAAACTACTATTACAAGGGAAACACTACGGGGGATGAATAAAATGTCTGTCCAAATACACCCGCGCCTCATCCTTTTCCGATACAACCACTTGCTCCCTGAGTATATTCAGTTATCGTCACTATTACAGTGACTCACTCACTGTCAAATATGTAAAATTCTCAATAAATAATCAAATATTAAATTATATTACTCAAAAGCGATCAATCCGTGCGTATTCAAGGCAATTCCGCGGCATACCGTCTTTTCGACGCCATAAAAAAAGTGCTCTCGTATGAATCGTGTAACCATCTAAAACCGGTGTATTGTCTAATTCGATATTTGTATTTCGAACATCAACAAAACCTAACGAACCTTTGTTACCAAAACCGGTTGATTGATTTTAAAGTGGGAACAAAACAAAAATGAAAGGCTCTATATACGGCTATAACCGGTTCAACTTTTTTACCGGTTTCCAAGCCCTGCATCAACGAAAGCCATATCCAAATTGGTTTTCCTTGACATGAGTGTATTGATATTTTCGTCCCGGTTAACATGTTGAGCCTATTTGCTGCATCGCTGGCTTCTCTATAGCGAATATGTATGACGGATGCGCTGCCATCTGGTGTCGTAAATGCGAAACGTTTGCCGTATCAATGCTTGACATTATGTTTAAGTGGCGGTATAGATTTGGCTAATTTATTGATTGAATTGATTGATTGAAATGTCATTAGTGGTTGCGCCGAGGAACACCTCCTTTTAGACAGTTGGTTTAAAAACGGGGTGGACTGTATAGGTGATGGTTTTACAAGAGCTTCGTGTGTGACTTACTTGTTTTCGATGACGCGATCTTGTTTGGGCCGGCCCTTGGTCTTGCGTCTTTACGAATAATTGAACACACATTCACACACTGGATTTGTAATTGGAACACGGACAAGGAACTAATATTATTGTTGTATTATTAAATTGTTTATGGTTATGGCTTATGGCTTGGCAGCTAGGCCTTTAAGCCAGATCTTAGTTTACAATATGTATAGTCTCTTTAATTTCTTAAGCGAAGGGGAACACAGCTGAACTGTAGGTTATCAGCTGGTGCCATTCAACGGAGTTCTTGTGACAACTCAAAAGGCCACATTTGACTATACAGTTCACATTTCTCACAAAAACTCTCAATATCCTACAACTATTGTTTATTTTAGAGTAACTTTACACATTTTTAGAAAATAAAACTGCACAGCACAACATCTCCTTTCAGTTCCCGCCAAAAACTCCCACGGATGACAATTATATCAAGCGCGGGAGCGGGAAAAAATTAATCACAAAATGTCACTGTCAATCACAATCTAAGTTTTTTTTTCTAAATCTGTACTAGGCTTTGGCCTTAACAACATTAATGTATCTATTATGTCTGTTATTTTGGTGAGCAATAAGCTTACAATTTCCGTATGCATATGTATTTCACATTTTAATATTAGAATTTACGGTCGTGTGGCTCACATGTGCTCTCTCGCTCGCCTGAGTCGTTAAATCAGTCAATACCCGTACACGATGTCGAACGTGAATGGGACCATAAAACGAGATTTTATAACCCATCGCAGGTGACAGATCCACTCCGCATCAAACGCCTCTATCGGATTTGATGGGATTAAGTTCTTTCCGTCAGTTACAATCCAAGAATGGACTTTGTAAGAAATAAGAAATCAACGAGTTATAGATTTTGTGACATTATTTTTTTTTTTTTCTATATTTGACGGCCTCTGTGGTTGAGCGGGCTAAACCTTTGCCGGCTTACCTCTCTGCAACGCAGAGGCTCCGGGTTCGATTCCTGGTATGGTAAATTTCGGAAACGAATTTTCTCCGTTATTTACTATGGTCTGGGTGTCTGGGATCGGCCCCAGAGTGGTCCGTTGTATATTACCCATAACACAAGCGTAACTTGCTTAATTTGGGGATATACAGTGGGTGTGTTTGTCTGCCGATTTACTTATTTATTATTATATATTATTGCGTGAGTTCAGCAGACCGGCAGACGGATTACCTGTTGAAAAGAGGTTACCATCTTCTGCATAGACATTTGAAACAACAAAGGTGCTACAAATGCGCTGCTGCACTTTTAAGAGAGACTGGAACCTGGTCACTAATACCGGAACACAACACAGCTACTTTAACATAAGGTGTATTCATAATTACTGATTTTACCATGTGCCTATGGAACCTTAAAACCACTATCAGGGCGTTCCATTAGTAGTTCACAACGCCCAAAAAGCTCAATTAGCCGTACCACAAGGCGACCGCGATCGTTGTGGTCGTGGCGAAAACGTCACTAATGACGTCATCATTTTCGATCACACAACGCTCACAACGACCCATGTCAATAGGTGGGTCGAATAGCCGTTCCGCTTGGGTTTACGACTATTACGCCAAGAAGCAAGTGGAACGGGAAAACTCGCGGTCGTGAACGTGGTCTTTGATAAGACCTCGTGAATGCTCCCTACTAATTTCAATTACCCCAAAATAAGCGGAGGCAATTAATGCAATTGCGCACATCAATTCAATTATACTGAAAACACCCAATCAAGTTTCATCTCATCGTAATTCATGGCTGGTTTTAATTTAATTAAATTAAGAACCATTGAATTAAAATCGCTTATATAAACTAATTGGTTCCATTCTACTCCAATTAAAATGTAATTTAGACGCAATACGGCGCTTCCCTAAATATTGGGTGAGATTAGTGTTTCAAGGATTTGAATAATTGGTGGAAATTTGTAATTCATTAAAAATTATTGCGGTTTTTAATTATATAATATGTGGTAGGAAATAATCTAATTAGGACTCGCATCACATGTGTGTCGGTCCACTCATGTTAAAGATTCGAACAACTCATAGATTTTAACAGATCTTATCCGTGCAGTAACGGAGAGAATACTAGTTCCAAAAATCGCATTTTTTCAATTCACTAATACATACGTTATCATCAGCGCGTTTCATTTCTTTGTTTTTGTAGTGAATTGAACAAGAAACATACATACATAACTTCACGCCAGTTCCCTTGCGGGGTAGGTACGAACAACAGAGCGCCATTTAGGCTTATTCTTACACACCTCACTTGCTTCTTTGACATTCATAACTCTTGTCATGCACGCTCGTCTGTTCTTAAGGCTCCTGACATCACCTTCTGCTAGTACACGATCAATTTGATCATGGAAGGTGTGTCGTGGCCTTCCACGACTTTTGCATCCATCCACTTTTGCATTGTATATCTGTTTAGTCATTCTTTCATCATGCATTCTTCCACATGCCCGAACCACCGGAGCATTCCTTTTCTTACCTTCACCCCGACACTCTCTTTCAGACCAACTCTCTTTCTTACTTCGGTATTACGAACGCGGTCCGCGAGCGTCACTCCGCAGATTTTGCGCAGTGCTCGCATCTCGACCGCGTTTACTCTACTTTCATGCTCTCTCTTCCATACCCAACTCTCGCTTCCATACGTGAGCGTAGGTACCATCACCGCGTTGTGTATGGCAAGCTGGGCCTTCTGGCTGAGGTTCTTAGCGCCTAGAAGTTTACCTAACGCTCCATTCACACTATTCCCCAAATTCACTCTTCTTTCTATATCAGCGGTGTACCTTCCATCCCTGTTAAAAGCACATCCAAGATATACAACTCACTCACTTGCTCCAGCATAACAGTACAAGACAACAGTACACTGCTTATTTTAAAATTGTAGATGTCGCGATTCCCCATGATGGTAACCTCGTGAATGCCGAGAAAGATAAACAAATAAAGTATATTGATCTTGCTCACGAGGTTACCGCTATGTGGAACCTGGACTCTACAATCATAGTACCGATAGTGGTGTCAGTGAATGGACTAATAGCGAAGAGCCTTGATCGCCACCTTGAAAGGCTCTCGCTTGGTATCTGGTTGAAGGGTCGGATGCAGAAGGCAGCTCTGTTGGACACGGCCCGTATTGTGAGGAGATTCCTGTGTCTGGAGCCTTAACCACCGGTAGCCTGGACCCTAGGCCCCACTGCCGGCGAAGATCAGTTTTTTATATTTTTTTTATAAATAAATTTGTATTTTTTATAAGAAAAATGTAAAAAATTTGGAAATAAAATATATATGTAAATAATAATAATAATAATAATCGGCAGACAAACACACACATTGTATATCCCCAAATTAAGCAAGTTACGCTTGTGTTATGTGTAATATACAACGGATTACTCTGGGGCCGATCCCAGACACCCAGACCATAGTAAATAACGGAGAAAATACGTTTCCGAAATTTACTATACCAGGAATCGAACCCGGAACCTCTGCGTTGCAGTTTCATTTATTCAATCAGTAAAGCTTCATGTCAAATATCTTATACTAATATATAAAGCTGAAGAGTTTGTTTGAACGCGCTAATCTCAGGAACTACTGGTCTGATTTGATAAATTCTTTCAGTGTTAGATAGCCCATTTATCGAAGAAGGCTATAGACTATATATCATCACGCTAAGATCAATAGGAGCGGAGCAGCAATGAAGAATGTTTCAAAATCGGGGGTTTTTTTTAACTATTCCACGCGGACGAAGTCGCGGGCAGAAGCTAGTATATACATACATATATACATAACTTCACGCCAGTTCCCTTGCGGGGTAGGCACGAACAACAGAGCGCCATTTAGGCTTATTCTTACACACCTCACTTGCTTCTTTGACATTCATAACTCTTATGAATAGTTATTAATAGCTAGTATATAAATAAAACTAATTTAGTTTTTATGTGAGTAACATAAAGCTACTACTACTAGCCGCGAGGAAAACTCTAGTGAGAAGTAAAATAGAAACTCTATAGGTATTAAAGTTCATAGAGCCATAAAGTTTGGAAAGTATAGCTTTGAATTTGAAAAGTCGAACTTTAAACTGAGACTACAGTTTCGTGGAAGTTCCAAAAGTTCCCGAAAGAAACAAGTCCCGAGGAACTTTCTTACGATTTTACAGGGGTGTCTGCGACATTTATTTCCGAGTCAGCGTTGAAATTTCTCAGCACTTCCAATTAAATATTAAACAAGTTTTGGATTCTGTTGATCGGAATGGGCTTCTTTTGTTTGCTCTTATTTAATTTTAATCTTGTGAGAGTGAATTTCATTTAATTGTTATAAAGAAGTTTTAATTGTGAGTCAATTAGGAATCATGTTTACGGAATTGGAAAGCAGCTAATTAGGGCCATATGATTTATGAGTCATTTAAGTTTAAAAAAATAGGTTTTTTTTTAAATGGATAGGTTCGCGTTTGACTGACATTGCGTCTGATGTTTTTTTTTTGGAAATAGGTTTGCGTTTGACCACGATCACGTCCAGTGCCGGACGATGATGCGGTCGAAGATGGAACACGCTTACGTAGATAGTACCTATTCACACGAGACTTGAAGATTCCCGGATTGTACTCTTCTGGAAACACGGACTCTGGTAGTGCATTCCACAATTCTGCCGTACGCAGAAGGAACGTGGAGGCGAAACGTTTAGTACGCACTGGTAGCGTTTCTACTGTGAAACGATGGCGTAAACCAGAGCGTCTTGTGGTCCGAAGATGAAATGGTGTAGGGGGAATCAGGTCAAACAGTTCAACCACACACTCTCCGAAATGAATCATATAAAAAACCGACAGACTAGCAACTCGGCGTCGATGCTCTAAGCTTTGAAGCCTTGTATTGACAAGCTGGTCGCTACCAATCAACCTCTTGGCTCTTCTCTCAATTGACTCTAGCGCTTCAAGCTGGTATTTGGCTGAGCCGTCCCAAAAGTGAGAGCAGTACTCCATGCAAGATCTTACTTGAGCACAGTAAAGATCAAGCAGTTGCTCTGCAGTGAAGTAGTGTCTCACCTTTGTAAGTATACTCAGCTTTTTATTTTTTATGTCAGGCGGAAAAGCAGTCTAAGGTGGAGCATGCTTACTTAGAAGATACCTGTTTACGCAGACATGAAGACACCTAGATTGTATGCTTCAGGAAAAACAGACGACGGTAAAGAGTTCCACTCTTCAGCGGTGCGTATGATAAAAGTGGAAGTATAGCGTTTCGTCCGCTTTGTTGGTATTTCCACCATATATCGGTGGCGTGAGTTCGTACCTTTTTTTTTACAGGCAGACGGCCCACTTGACGGAAAGCGGTTACCATCGCCTATTGACATTTGCAACACCAAAGCTGCTACAAATGCGCTGCTGCTCTCTTAAGCGAGACTGGAACCTGGTCACTGATGCCGGAACACAACTCGAGGTTGTTATGGCGACATACTTTAGACCAGGGGTGGTAACCATCCAGTCGGGCAAATGCCCTACCACCTGGCTGTGGGTTGTTAAGTCGCCTCTTACGACAGGCCGCCGGGCCGCAGGAAATTGTATTCCTTCTCCGTTCCTGCACGGATAAAAAACCTCTGCTTGTCAGGTGGTAAAATGGCGAGGGAGGATGTTTTAAACGATAAGACGTTGTGCATATCGTTCTGACCTAAGGTGCCTATTGTCACCATTACCATGTGCTAACACACTAAAACCTGCACACCGAGATAATCGATGTGTCAAACCTATCAGGCCGCCTTGTACAAGCGTGCGGGGCATACTGTCCATTGCTCTATAATCGCCAGATTTTGCCCGATAGTAGGGCCTTTGCCCGACTGGATGGCTATCATCCCTGGTCTAAAGTATGTCAATCAGAACAACCTCATTTTGTATTGCGGAACTTAGTGACCAGGTTCCAGTCTCCCTTAAGAGAGCAGCAGCGCGTCTGTAGCACCTCTGGTGTTGCAAATGTCCATAGGCGATGGTAACCGCTTTCCATTAAAGTGGGCCGTCTGCCTGTCTGCTGAACTCCTGCAATAAAAAAAAATGGAAGGCCCAAGTCCAGCAGTAATAACAATCCATAAAATGTCCTAATGCATATATATCTATATATCTTTTTATATATATAATTCTTCTGTACGTGTGTTGACAGTGAACTCCTCCTAAACAGCTGGACCGATTTAAATGAATTTTTTGTGTGTGTTCAAGTGGATTCGAGGATGGTTTAGATCCACAATTGGACCCGGTAGGTGGCGCTGCAACCGGGTTCTACATTTTATTTCTTCAGGGCACACCAACGTCTGCCGGGACAGCTAGTAGGTATATAAAAATCAATTGCTGTTCGTTAGTCTCGCTAAAACTCGAGAACGGCTGGACTGATTTGGCTAATTTTTGTTTTGAATTATTTTTAGAAGTCCAGGGAAGGTTTAAAAGGTGATCAAATAAGAAAAAATGCTTAGAATATAGTAAAAACAACAATTTCGTTTCCCCTTAGAAACTATTCCTACCTGTCAAACATTTGATGTTCGTCCCGTCGTTTAGAAATCAATTAAATTTAAAAGTCGTTCAGAAATCAAATTAAATTTAAAAGTAAAGTTTTAATTTTCATTTTTTTGGCTTTGGATGTCAAACGTTTGATGTTCGTTCCGGTTGTTTTGACCATATTTTTTACTAAACTTGAAACATTCAACATTCAATTATCATTCAGCCTTTTTATTTATTGATCCTGAGGTGGTACGAAGTTTGCCGGGTATATATATATATATATATATATATATATATATATATATATATATATAAGAACAGGCCGGTGGTTTCAGCTGGAATTGTAAAGTGTGTTCCGTGTTACATTTTTTACTGAGCGATTGTTATTTCTTATGCCGCTATCTGATTTCTTGGTGCAGTAGCCGTACGTAATCTGCCGTCTATTTGCTGTAAGTACTCATGCAACAAAAAATCGGTATAAAACAGATACTTAAAACTGACTACTTACTTAGAACCTAAATTGCAGTGAATTTTTCCTAGTTTTATCTGCACAAACGACGTGACTAGTTACATGGGAAAATGGATGTACAAGTTTTTGTTTTTATTTTATTTATTTATTATTTCCTAAAATTTTAAATTGCGAGGGTGTGTTGCATCACATGCAAACCTAATAGGTTTAAGTGGTGCCTTATCTGTATTTACGATGTAAATTTTTAATATAGATAAATAAATTAAAAAAAAAAATAAGCTTTCGGTACCGCGTATACTGTGTAAGTTTGCATACCGATTCCGCACCGCTGCTGCACCAACAATACAGAAAGCGGCCTTAGTAATTAATCTTCTTACGTAATTATAACGGTGTTACACAAATTGAAAATTGTATTCTTGCCAACCACCTGTGTGGTTAAGAGATCATTATCAAAGACTTGGCTTGAGCTTATCAGTTTCATCGGCCATGTTCTTTAATAGTCTACATAGTTCTGTTTGATTATAATATTTTGACTAATTACAAACTGGCGACCATGGAAAAAATGTTTTTTTTTTATATTGCAGGAGTTCAGCAGACAGGCAGACGGCCCACTTAATGGAAAGCGGTTACCATCGCCTATGGACATTTGCAACACCATAGGTGCTACAAATGCGCTGCTGCTCTCTTAAGGGTCACTGGAACCTAGTCACTATTGCCGGAACACAACTCAAGGTTGTTATGGCGACATGCTTTAGACCAGGGGTGGTAGCCATCCAGTCGGGCAAATGCCCTACCACCTGGCTGTGGGTTGTTTAGTCGCCTCTTACGACAGGCCGCCCGGCCGCAGGAAATTGTATTCTTTCTCCGTTCCTGCACGGATAAAAATGTACTAGAATAACAATCATCCAATCTATAATATAACAAATCATCAACCAATATTCTCACTACCAAAAAATACTTTTTGAGACCCTTTTTTACTAAAAAAAATACACTAAACACTAAAAACAACGAAAAATGTACCAAAAAAAAAAATAAAGTAAAAAGTTCTAGCCGTTTTATTCTTGCTGCACTGCACTTCAAAATTGTATTCAAAGTAAATATAGTATAGTGTAAACCCTATATAACGACACTGAAGGGAATGTGCTTTTCTAGGCGTTATAAAGAGTTGTCATTACATGGAGAGAAGTCTTATTTTTCTCTGACGTCTTTTGCTGCACCAGCAATTTTGTTGTATTTTTTTACTTATTTTACTCATATCTTGCAATATTGAGGCGTCTTGGTGATAAAGGAAGTACTTAGAAATTTCGGTATGCATGATGCCGACATTCGAATTTATTACGGGCTAGGATAATAAAGCGATAAAAGAACGTACACAGATGCGCAGCTTTAATAATTTTGGCACCTTAAAAGGTAGTTTTTATTACTTAATTGTTGTCGTTATTGAGAGTGGATATAATGTAATATAGAATGTATCATTCATTATATGGAAGACAAGCTAAACAAACCAACCAAAGCCAAGTGATTTCGACGCTTAAGGGAGTTTATCGTTAAATCGAGTGACATAACATGGAGTTTACACTGTATTTTTGTTTATCGCATGAGTTTAGCAGACAGGCAGATAGCCTACTTGATGGAAACCGGTTACCATCGCCTATGGACATTTGCAACACCAAAGGTGCTACAAATGCGTTGCTGCTCTCTTAAGGGAGAGTGGAACCTGATCACTAATGCCGGAACACAACTCAAGGTTGTTATGGCGACATACTTTAGACCAGGGGTGGTAGCCATCCAGTCGAGCAAATGCCCTACCACCTGGCTGTGGGTTGTTTTGTCGCCTCTTACGACAGGCCGCCCGGCCACAGGAAGTGTATTCTTTCTCCGTTCCTGCACGGATTATATATAGCGTTTTATGATATATGTGATTTTGGAGGTTAGCACAGTGTTGTGTCGGACCATGTTTCGACACAGCAAAATACTGAACGCCAGCCTCATTTCGAAAAATGCGGCATTAAATTTTCGTGTATGGTATACAACTATGGGGCTGCACCAATGGTCAATGCTCCTTGGTACATAAGATCAGACGATCTCCATCGAGACTTAAAGGTGGACCTCGTCAATAACGTCATTAAAAAATACGCTGAAGCCCACCGGCAACGGCTTCATCATCATGTAAATTTCGAGGCCATCCAGCTCCTTGGTAATACAGACTTATTAAGAAGACTCAAAAGGACAAAACCATTTGAGTTAGTGTTATAATACTCTCGTAATAATAAAGTGTAGTGCTATGTGCTAAGCATTAAGAAAGAACACATGAACAAAGTGTCTTCTCCTTAATAAAGACAATAAGAAACATGTTATTAGACACATTCTTAGTTTAAGTTATATCTAGTTATTTTAGGTCAGATTTAAATTACTCATTAGTCTTATTTCCTAGATTAGATTGTAATTGTATATAACATATTTTAAACTTTGTGTTCCGACATTAGTGGCCAGATCCAGTTTACCTTTAGAGAGCGGCAGCACATTGTTAGCAGCTGTGGTGTTACAATTGTCCAGCGATGGTAACCGCTTACCATCAGGCCGTCTGCCTGTCTGATGGAATCATGCAACATTTTTTTTATATTATTTATTGTCTACACAGCCACTGTCATGTTTTAATAGTTCCCTTAGTTTAGGGGGTTGCCTGGAAGAGATCGCTTTAAGCGATAAGGCCGCCCTTTGTTCAACATTTATTGTAGGTATCTATTTTTTAAGAACGTAGTTTTAATTTTGTTGAACAATAAAGTGTTTCCATTACTTGTGTTTCACAGCACTACAGTATTGTCATCGTTGACAAAACTGTAGTGCTGTTATAAATAAATGGAACTTTCTTAAAAATCTTAGAACTTATAAACAAAAGTTTGAAGCTTTAACCAACTTGTCAGGCCGTAGTCTTGCGGGCACAGTGCCAGCGCTAAACGGCTCATTAACTCGAAGTGTGTAAGTTTGAGTTCCCACAGTGTTTGTTACCGAATTGCTGTTTTACAGTTTACTACTAAGTTTCAAGGAGTCTACAATAAAAATAACAGCGGTTCGCATAGTTTATCTGAAAGAAGAAAGGTCGCAAACTTATAACGTATCAAAACGCGCTTAATGGGACCAACTACAAAGTCAAAATGTACAAAATCTATACATAATGTACAATTTAGTTAAATAATGATAAAACTATAACGTCTTTAAAGGCCACGACACACCTTCCATGATCAAATTGATCGTGTACTAGCAGAAGGTGATGTTAGGAGCCTTAAGAACAGACGAGGGCGCATGACAAGAGTTATGAATGTCAAAGAAGCAAGTGAGGTGTGTAAGAATAAGCCTAAATGGCGCTCTGTTGTTCGTGCCTACCCCGCAAGGGAACTGGCGTGAAGTTATGTATGTATGTATTTAAAGGCAACATATCATAAAAATAATACATTTAAAAATATACATAATCATTAATAATAAATATAATCGAATACAATACAAGAAAACTTAACTTGTTTGTATTGTATTCTACTCGTAGACTCTCAAGACTATAAGTAGAATACTGAGCCTAGATCACCGTCTTCTATGGGTAAGGTGCCCAGAAGGCTTGCTACGTTTCCTCACTGGGTCGCCATACTGAACCGTTGGCCGAGGTAAGCACCAGCCGTCTGATCGCCTGAAGAGTCAATGAGTCATATAAGTTAATAATAAATAAAAAAGGAAAGGAATGCTCCGGTGGTTCGGGCATCTCGAACGAATGCATGATGAAAGAATGAATAAACAGATATACAATGCAAAAGTGGATGGATGCAGAAGTCGTGGAAGGCCACGACACACCTTCCGTGATCAAATTGATCGTGTACTAGCGGAGGGTGATGTCAGGAGCCTTAAGAACAGACGAGTGTGCATGACAAGAGTTATGAATGTCAAAGAAGCAAGTGAGGTGTGTAAGAATGGGCCTAAATGGCGCTCTGTTCTTCGTGCCTACCCCGCAAGGGAACTGGCGTGAAGTTATGTATGTATGTATGTAATAAATAAAAAAATAAAGTACCTGACTCCGGGGGCCAAGGCTAGGCCCACGGAGTGGGGATCGCTAAAGCTAAGACTCAAGCTCCAGGGGTGGAAGTGATAAATGGCATCACGTCAGAAGCACTGCAAACACGCGACAGACGGACACCATACTCCCCATATTCCCAGACCCCTAGTACCACTAGCAGTTCACCCCAATAGCCCGGTAGTTTTTGTCCTCATTTCCCAATATACATCACAATAGTCCTACTCTGGCCGGGGCTTGTCCTTGAGTGCATTACTTTATGGTGCAGACGGGGATAATCGCCGGTCAGTGTCACGGCACAATTACGTTAAATTTGTCAAAGGGCCTCTACGTGTTAGCCTTTCCATGACCCCACGCAAGCCCTCCAAATGTCCGGGCCATTTTTATGGCCCGTGGTATTTCAAAGACATAGTAAAATAATATATTTATATATTTTTTTGATCGTGTACTAGCAGAAGGTGATGTCAGGAGCCTTAAGAACAGACGAGCGTGCATGACAAGAGTTATGAATGTCAAAGAAGCAAGTGAGGTGTGTAAGAATAAGCCTGAATGGCGCTCTGTTGTTCGTGCTTACCCCGCAAGGGAACTGGCGTGAAGTTATGTATGTATGTGTCCATTGAAAAGCCACAATAGTAATAAACAATCAATTCAGTATAAAAAATTTATATAAATATGTATAACAAACTGTTTGTATGAATTCTTTATTTTTATGTAACGGTTGAATAGTCAAAGCAAAATAGTATTTTTAATAACTCAGCCAGCTGTTTACGGCTGTGTTTATTCAAATATACGCTTTCAGAAAATATTATTTTTGTATGGCAGGTATGCTCCAATTTCTATAATGATTCTCTTGAGTTTAGACTAGTATTATAGTTTGTGAGAAGAATCATTTTGACATAGAATAGAATAGAATATTCTTTATTGCACACAAGAAAATAATACACATGAGTTAACAATCATATAACTAGTACCATCGGCGGTCTTATCGCTAACAGCGATTTCTTCCAGACAACCTTTTGGAGTTAATTTCACATTTCTAATAATGGGTCCGTATTCAGTGCGCATAATTTAAAATATATACAATCATATATACATTTATTAATAGTAAATAACAATGCACATACATATTTATATACAACTATATGTACATAGACTTACATATACATATGTCGGGTTCACGCCGAGAGCGAACGAATGACGCTTCGAGAATAACAATAATAATCTGAAATATTATAATCAAAGTTTATTACACCAGAATAATCACAATTCCGATATTAAATATCACGCACAATAATACACAGATATATTAGGACGACTCCAAGAGTTGCATCCACGCTTGGCAGGTGTCGAGCAGCAATTTGCCCTCCAAGAATACTTCTATTATCAAGCAGTAATTATGGACCAAAATGTATTATGTGGTCCTCGTCCAAGACTGTCATTGTAGACTGTCGTGTAGATCGTCGTTGTGGACTACTTGTTGTAGACTGCCGGTTCAAGACTGCCCCTCCTCTGCCCGAACACCGCGTATTTAACAGGTCCTCGTAGCGCGCCGCAGTGACACCATCCGGTAATGCTGTGGCGCCACTTCAGTTACACTTCCTTCATAAAACAACTTCCGCCATACGTATTAACTTCCAACATCCGGTTACTCCATTTCCGATATCCGTTAGCTTAATAATAAATGCTTCTACATTGACATCCGGTTAAACAACTTCCGATTACTACATGAAAGAACACTCTATCCGGTTATTGACTACTTCCGTCATATGGTTATTTTATAATAACAAATACGATTCCTACACATATATAAATTACTGTTTACAAATTTAGATAGTAATACCTATTATAATCTACTTTTTAGCCTGCACAGAAACTAGTTTCATCTTAAGAATACACAAGCCAAACGGGATTTACGGAACTCTAATACCTAATTCAGTCTACTTTTTAGCCTGCACAAAAACTAGTTTCATCGTAAGAGTACACAAGCCAAGTGTGATTTACGGAACTCTAATACCTAATATAGTCTACTTTTTAGCCTCCACAGAGACTAGTTTCATCTTAAGAGTACACAAGCCAAATGTGATTTACGGAACTCTAATACCTAATTCAGTCTACTTTTTAGCCTGCACAAAGACTAATTTCATCGTAAGAGTACACAAGCCAAGTGTGATTTACGGAACTCTAATACCTAATCCACTCTACTCTTAGTCTACACAGAGACTAGTTTCATTTTAAGAGTACACAAGCGAAATGTGATTTTCAAATCGATTTCACCGCACAAAGGCGTTCCTGTGCAACACAAAAATGCACTTGACGGTATACTGTTGTGCACAGAATAACATTAAAGACTTTCCGATACATTGTTACTAAAAATTGGATTTTACCCAACCATTTCGGATCTGTTGAAAATATATTTATTACAACCGACCATCCGCGCGACTTTGTCTGCTTTTAGAATGACAATAAAGTAGTTGACAGTGAAGATAGATAGATAGATAACACTTTATTGTACACCATTACAGAAAAACTTACGAACTAGTATTAATTAGTCTAGTTGGGTATAAAGGGCGGTCTTATCGCTAAAAAGCGATCTCTTCCAGACAACCCGTGGCATGAATATTTTGATTAGGAGTGGCGACGGTGGCATACATAATTATTGTACGATTACTTACATTTTAATAATAAATATATAACTATACTATATATACAAATATACACATAAGTTATATACATAAACAAGATATGGTGATGTCAGGAGCCTTAAGAACAGACGAGCTTGCATGACAAGAGTTATGAATGTCAAAGAGGCAAGTGAGGTGTGTAAGAATAAGCCTAAATGGCACTCTGTTGTTCGTGCCTACCCCGTAAGGGAACTGGCGTGAAGTTATGTATGTATGTATGTAAGATATGGTGATAATATGCAACTATTTAAACATAATAAACATATAACTATATGCAATATAATATCTACTAATTATATAAAATTACATATCATGTACTAGCGGAGGGTGATGTCAGGAGCCTTAAGAACAGACGAGCGTGCATGACAAGAGTTATGAATGTCAAAGAAGCAAGTGAAGTGTGTAACAATGGGCCTAAATGGCGCTCTGTTGTTCGTGCCTACCCCGCAAGGGAACTGGCGTGAAGTTATGTATGTATGTATGTATGTACATATCATTATATTGCAGATAGAATTTCCTGACTAAGTTCTTATATATACTAAGTAGTAGTTAGTAAGTAGACTAAGTTCTTATATTCTATAGTGAAGTCTATTATTGAAACATTTTTTGAAAAGTTCTTTAGGCATATTGGGCACTTTTGGTATGGGGAAAAAGCACTGAACTCGCATGACCGTCACGCTCAGATACAAAGTTTATCGCTAATCTATAGCAAATTTTCTGAAAAAAAATTTATGATATTTTTTAACCCAGGAATCCGGCGGAAATCCTCCCTAAAAATTTGCTTATTCCGACACAATTTTCATTAAAACAAATTGGCTGATTCTGATACGATTTCAATAAAACGATAGCTTATGTTTCTTTTTTCAATTACTTCGGTGCTTTCTAGAATCCCAGAATTTTTCCTGAGAATCAATCATAGGGCTAAAATAGCAAGAAAACTGGCCGTGTTACTTTTATT
The DNA here is from genome assembly GCA_019925095.2 of Dendrolimus kikuchii. Taxonomy (NCBI): domain Eukaryota; kingdom Metazoa; phylum Arthropoda; class Insecta; order Lepidoptera; family Lasiocampidae; genus Dendrolimus; species Dendrolimus kikuchii. The sequence continues at coordinate 3,588,134 of CM034410.1, read as the reverse complement.
ACTAATTAACTTGATACTACATTACCCTTTGCTTATGTAACTGAAGTGAGTGCTATGATGTTGGACGTGATTTTATTTTTTATTTTTATTGCAGGAGTTCAGCAGACAGGCAGACGGCCCACTTGATGGAAAGCGGTTACCATCGCCTATGGACATTTGCAACACTAAAAGTGCTACAAATGCGCTGATGCTCTCTTAAGGGAGACTGGAACCTGGTCACTAATGCCGGAACACAACTCAAGGTTGTTATGGGGGCATACTCTAGACCAGGGGTGGTAGCCATCCAGTCGGGCAAATGCCCTACCACCTAGCTGTGGGTTGTTTCGTCGCCTCTTACGACAGGCTGCCCAGCTGCAGGAAACTGTATTTTTTCTTCGTTCCTGCACGGATAACTTATTTATGACTTTGTTTATTCTTTTTAAAGTTAGTTTAGTTATAAAAAATAATCACTTTAATTGTTGAACTAATATTAATTTTGAAATTACAGATAGACTCCAGTGTTTTTGGTATAGATAAAAGTGCAAAGCCAAACATTACCCTTTCCGCCTAAAACCGAAAAGATTTCCTCTACAAGCAAAAAGAATGTACTTCGAAAATACGCTATTAGCATTATTTAAAGCCTTAACACACGGTTAACACGAAACAAATCTTCAGAGCTGTGTACACAACGTGTATCCGTAGGGCGTGTCGAATATGTCGAGATTACTCTATCCAATCTCAGACACCGCTCTCAGACACCGCTCTCGAGCGAGCCCCGATGTCGGCTTTATATCTATTTTATAGGTTTCCCACTGAAGATTTAATGTACCGGAGAGATTTAGGGGGGGTATAAACTCTTTTTGCGCTTATTGGTTTCTTAGCAGGTTGCGATTTGGGAGGTATAACGTCGAATGCTGATAAATGCGAACATTTTTTCTCTGTGAACACTTTCTACAGATTGAATAATATAAGCCTTTAAGGCTTTGCTGGTCTAGCTCATTCGGATGTATAGACTCAGGGTTCAGTCCATGACAATAGCATTTTAAATGAGGAGTGTTTAGTGTGTGGTGGTATTCATTTTCTTTGGCTGTTAGAGGCGGCGAGGAAATTGGGGCCTTCCCTTCCCGCCTTCAGCCTTCCCGAATAAAGGTGGTCTCTTAATGACTTGATGGCCAGTTTGCGTTATCCAATGGCCTTCGTGGGCTTTGTGTTCGTTTCGTATACGGCTTAGTTGGCCATTCATTGGTGTTTGATAGCCATCTCGGGCTTTCAGTGGCCAACTGTAGCGTCTGGTGACATCACCCTGATCTGGCAAGCGATGAGATCCTGGCGACCGTATGGGATCGTCGACTACACGAATGGGATCAAGGGGAAGTGTACCATTCAATGTAGAGCATTTTACTGATGCTGCTGCCTAGTTTAACTCCTTTAATATAACTATAAATAACGCTCACAAATATTTTGTGGGTGAGTCGCTACTAAATTGCAATGAGTTGCTAGTAGTCTTAACATAAGATTTCAACCACCACTGAATTAAATAGTCAACTCCAAGGATCAGCATCCAAGCGTTACTATTACAAGAATAAATCCTCCTACAAGATGCACCAACAAGGTGTATTTCTTCACGCAACTCTACAGGCAATCACTAGCTCCCCAATAACAAACTACTGTCAGCTTCCACCGGGCAGTTCAAAAGACATTTTGAACAGTTTGCTCCCAAGTTGTTTAAGACCGCGGGCGCTCCCTAACGTGGGGGGATTCGGCGGGACGGCTCGGTGCCTATATTCCGGCATCCTCCAGAGTATGGCACTGTACGGTGCACCCGTGTGGAATCAAGCCCTCCACTGCTACAACAGGACTCAAACTGAGGAGAACTCAGCAGACCCTGGCGGTGAGGTTAATTTGGGGGTATCGTACGGTGTCATGGGACGGCGGCGACACTCTCGGCGAGAGATCCGCCCTACAAACTCCAGGCGGACGTGCTTGCCAAGGTTCGATGCTTCTGACACTACTGCCAGCATCCACCACTACCACCAATTATTAATCAAGTGTATGAACTGTACATAGGACAGTACTTTAAAAATATGTTTTTAGAAGTTGCTTTTATTGCTAGTCTTAGTATTATTTTTTCACTGTGCGAGTTATACACGACACTTGCACAATCCAGTCTATTTTGAGAATCCAGCGCGCGTCACGCCGTGACATTACAGGTGCATAAATCATCAATATTGCCGAGACTTGGCCGACATATGTCAACGCGATGACATTTAAATGATCCATGCCCTCTTAATAATGTTTGGGCTTCACCTGGGATAGTGTTGTAGATGTCGACTGTAGGAAAATGCGTCTTATATATAGCGTTATAGTTATATGGCAGGCGAGAGGCTTACATTTGAATGCGAAGAAAACAAAGGTTATGGTGTTTGAAAGAGAAGAAACCAGAACGAATGCAAGGATAATGGTCGATGATGTTATGCTGGAGCAAGTGAATGAGTTTGTATATCTTGGATGTGCTTTTAGCAGGGATGGAAGGTACACCGCTGATATAGAAAGAAGAGTGAATTTGGGGAATAGTTTGAATGGAGCGTTAGGTAAACTTCTAGGCGCTAAGAACCTCAGCCAGAAGGCCCAGCTCGCCATACACAACGCGGTGCTGATACCTACGCTCACGTATGGAAGCGAGAGTTGGGTATGGAAGAGAGAGCATGAAAGTAGAGTAAACGCGGTCGAGATGCGAGCACTGCGCAAAATCTGCGGAGTGACGCTCGCGGACCGCGTTCGTAATACCGAAGTAAGAAAGAGAGTTGGTCTGAAAGAGAGTGTCGGGGTGAAGGTAAGGAAAGGAATGCTCCGGTGGTTCGGGCATGTAGAAAGAATGCATGATGAAAGAATGAATAAACAGATATACAATGCAAAAGTGGATGGATGCAGAAGTCGTGGAAGGCCACGACACACTTTCCATGATCAAATTGATCGTGTACTAGCAGAACGTGATGTTAGGAGCCTTAAGAACAGACGAGCGTGCATGACAAGAGTTATGAATGTCAAAGAAGCAAGTGAGGTGTGTAAGAATGGGCCTAAATGGCGCTCTGTTGTTCGTGCCTACCCCGCAAGGGAACTGGCGTGAAGTTATGTATGTATGTATGTTGTATGTTATAGTTATTGGTGGCAGTTGCTTCGTTTAAAATTAAACTCGATATAGGCTGGACAATATGATTATTATTAACATTATTTACAATTAAATTATACACAGTGCTATTAGGAATAAGCAAGTAAGTGCTCGAGAGATAGAACCGGCCTCTAAGGCCGGCTCTATATCCCACGTTCCATCCGACGCCTAGCTGCTAATTGTGCGAGCTATGGGCGTCGGCAGTATGCGGGGCGCGGAGGGAAGGCCTGCTCCGGCGGGGGCGGGTCGAGAGGGTATTCTCTGTCCGTTACAATAATAATCGACAGACAAACACACATATTGTATATCCTCAAGTTAAGAAAGTTACGCTTGTGTTATAGGTAATATACAACGGACTACTCTGGGGCCGATCCCAGACACCCAGACAGACCAGTAACAACCCAGTAAATAACCGAGAAAATATGTTTCCGAAATTTACTATACCAGGAATCGAACTCGGAGCCTCTACTTTGCACTGAGGACGGCCGACAAAGGCTTAACCACAGAGGCGGCTCTAGCCCATATAGCGCCCGTGTGCAATCAATACCCTGACGCCCTCTAGTAGATGCGCGGTCAAAATTAAATAATCTCTATAATGGCAAATGTATGGATGTATGTTTGTTACTCTTTCACGCGAAAACGAATGAATGTATTTTGATGAAACTTTACAATAATATAGCTTACACATCAGAATAACACATAAGCTATAATTTATAAAGATATAGTATGAATTATCCAAAATATAACGATTTTCCATCACCATGCGAGTGAAACCGCGGGCGCAGCTAGTTAGTTAAATTTTCGCCTGTGAACGAAAATTCGGATACAAATGTTGCAATTTGAAATTATGTCGGGAAGCAATAGGGTACTCGTTCAGAACAAGAACTATCATATGCTAAAATAGCAACTGATTCAATATTATTGTTTCATTTTCTCTGAAGACACATTTTGTTATGTAGAATAAAGCGACTCATGTTTTTCGGAGGTGTCGCGAGCGGCGTTCAGCGCCCCCTAATGCCTCCTCTTCACAATCGGCCATGATCGTTACTCGTTGATTGTCTGTCATCGGCAAGGTAATCATCACGATCATCGTACAAGCATCCACACGATCGTCCGTGAACATTTATTGAGCGGCACGCCTTCAAGATGGACGTGGAGTTAGTAGCTGCAGCTACCATTAATTTAATTTCAGTATACAATCATTTTATTAATTAATGAAGATGGTGGTGTTTGAGCATTCATCGTAATAGAACAAAGTAAATATACCTATACAACTTAATAGGTAATCCTAGCGCTCAGTGATGATATTGATGATGATCGGCTTATGATCGGCGATCGTGTGGGCCGACAAACCGACAAGTCACCGATCGCCGCGATCACGATGGCGATTAAGGACGATGATGGGCGACTACAGACGAGTAGCCCTCTACACGAACGTGCTCGCGTGTAATCGTCTGTGATCGCCGATTATGAAGAGAAGGCATAAGACCAGGTGGCCTTATGCGCCGCACACCCTGCACTATTGGTAAAGCTAGCACTGCCATATATAATCTTGTAGCAGCGGATGGTTGAGGTTAAATGATACTTCAGATGGCAGAGAGTAGTATTTACTATCGAATGCTGATGTGCACTGAAGTGAACTAATTTTTTTTTTTTGGTGTTGGACTCAGCTGAATAGCCGCAGATGGCTGTTTCAGCGATACCGGACTTTGGGGGCTTCCCGACTCTGTGGGAGCGGAGGCGTTCAGACCGGAAGCAGCGCGCTCAAGGAGGCACCTCCTGTGAGGTTCGACCTCGGCTCGACTGCTGCGGGGGATTGACTCTATATTGAGAATTAGCTGTAAAAGGCTGAATGAGCTAAGCCAACAGGCTGAAGTGATTATTTGGGGACTAATTATCGACTCCGCCGGCGAAGCCGATCCTAGTCCATCATTACTACCGCTTCGCAACGTGTTATAGCTGGAGGAGAAGAAGCGGCGGAAGAAACTCTAAACTAATTTATTCTGAAAACGGTAACTTTATGTACAAATATTAACAAGTCGTACTGCTAGCACAATATATAGCGCATTATGTGTATGCGGGACGGATGATATACGAGCGAGATAGAGCAACTATTAATATGTGCGCTCCTGTGTTGCGCTAGCCAGTAGTGCGTTAATCGCTGCGATGACAAGACGTATGCAGCTCCCATAATCTATAGTGAAAAATATAAAACCTAGTATAATTAATGTCCCTTTATTTCATTAGCGTCTCCAAAAATTTCAAATGTCGGTTTTCTCATTAATATTGTTGCTAAACACGAGTTTCGAACTACGAACGACTGCGGCAGACTGCCAGGACTGCGGCAAGACACTTCAATTTCCTTTGAAAACAAATAAACGCGAACTCGTCACTTAGAAGCCTGCTAAACCCCTAAATTCACAACATAATCTTGGAAGAAAGAAAGTTTCCCTCAGAGAGTCATATTTCTTCGCAAAATATTAAATGTCATCCACTAACCGTTCCTATTGTCGCAGTTTATAGGCCACGTACGTTGCGGACATTTTGTTCGTCGTAGTCACATTATCTATCTGTATGCTAATGAAATAGTAGATTGTTACACAAAAGGTGAAGTGACCTATTTAGGCATGAGATGGTTTGGCGCACGAGCATAGCGAGGATGCTAATAGTTCGAGTGAGGTTAACACTCTGCTTTTCGTTTCTAATATGTGGAAAATAAATAAAAATTGATTAGTTAAACAAATATCTCTAATGAAATCAGGCGTGAAATCCATATCTAAATCTGATGAACTTATTTAATACGTAACATATGAGACATCAAGCAAAATTTTGTTTTTCTCTAAAATTCTACCAGCCAGTATTTTTTTGTCACTGATGATGATAGTAAATATTTAGCTCAAATTTATGTAAATTATATAATAATTTAGTGAAAAGCAATTTATATGTATAAAACGATATTACAAAATTGTTGATATTTTTTTATATTACAATGTATGCCGCGATTTAACAGTGGCTGAAAAAATGTTGGGACATAAGTCGCATATATTTTCTAAGGTTGTTTAAAGAACTTTTTTCATCCCATCAGGCAACTCCAAGCGTACTTTCAGGATATGAGAAGTGAAAAATGTATTTACACAAAACTTAGCTGGGTAGTCAGAGGGAGGTCTATCCTCCCTCTGACTACCGAGCAAATTGTAGGCAACGTTTTCAACGAAAAGCGATTTAGTTGCATAAGTTGATATGTTTCAGAGGTAACTTCCGTTATCTAACATATGGAACAATGTACCACAGCCTTTGAAACAGTTAAATAATTAAATTATCACTTTTCGAAAACTATTGAAGTCAATCTCTTTTGTATGTATGATTTTTATTACTGTATTTTTATGTAAAAGTGGATGGATGCAGAAGTCGTGGAAGGCCACGACACACCTTCCATGATCAAATTGATCGTGTACTAGCAGAAGGTGATGTCAGGAGCCTTAAGAACAGACGAGCTTGCATGATAAGAGTTATGAATGTCAAAGAGGCAAGTGAGGTGTGTAAAAATAAGCCTAAATAGCACTCTGTTGTTCGTGCCTACCCCGCAAGGGAACTGGCGTGAAGTTATGTATGTATGTATTATTGTATGTAATCTATTTATCTATACTCATACTATAATAAATTTGTGAATAAGTCAGGGGGGCTAATTCAATGTGTTGTTTAATATTAAGCTAGCATAGCCACGAATTCATAATCTCAATAGGCACATATATATCTGTGAAAGTAATTAACATAATAATAGTTTGTGATGCCTTCGTGAATTGCATAGTATTTTCAGCGGTGTTTCGATTGTGACTGTGCCAGAATATTAACGATAGGCATAGCCGCTAAATTCATTAACGAAATAAAACGCAAATATGTCTAATTGCGGCAACTAATTAGCAACAAATTAGAGAATGAGTTTCCATATTGTTTTAGTTGATTGTGCCATAATGGCTGTGCTAGCTTTAAGGAACTTGTACAAAGCTAATTTTTTATTGGTCAAATGTGATACATAGAATTTTTCTTTCATACTATGGAAAATTGAGTACTAAGTAGCGGTGTTTAATGGAGCAAAAAGTACACTCAAATTTTACCTTATAAATATGTTTGTATGACATTAATAAGTATTCTTTAAGAGAACTACGTTTTTTAACGGTTTTAAGCGCGGTAATTTATTTGATTTTTGTTATTCCGACGTGTCGACCGCTTTTCAGTGGACGTGATCACAGAAGACAAAGATGTCAAGTGTCAACGAGTATTGTTTAAGTTTTATTTAGCCTACCGCCAACTTGTTCATTTTAATTATTTAGTTTTAATTTTGTTAATGATTATTATTTACTCTATGGGAGCCTAATCTAATTTACCACCGCTTTGCAACATGTTATGGCTTGCAAAGAAGAAGCGGCGCAAAAAACTCTTCAGCAAACATGCCTGCCTAGCAATAATAATTTTATATAATATTAAAATGGGTGGAAGGAAAAATAAAAGAAATTATCAGTCAAGTTTGTTTGTGTTCCAAAAGAGCTCACAGTGTGTTGAGGTCTGGCAGTTGATTTTTGCTGGGTTTGAGTCTTAATAGTTTTGATGATCGGATCCCAAACAGGTGGTACTTGCCAACACTTGGTTACCACACAAGTGGTACTTGTATAAGTGGCGAAAACTTAAGAAAATATTATTCTTTAAGAGAGTTTGTATGAATATAAAATTTTTATATATTAAATTTGATTAGAAATGTTAAGCTTTTTCTAACTTTTCTTTAAGCGTAGTTTTTTGGCCTGCATTTTGTACGCCAATCGGTTCGTCGTATACACAGCCGCTTAACTGGAGAAGAACAGAACAATTTTCTTCACAATAATTGTCTTTATTCCCCTTTGTGGTTTTTCTATTTGTTAGAAAGAGAGGCAAGAATAAAAGACTTGTTATATATTATTATTCAGGTCAAAAGTCATAAGGAAACGTTTTACTGTGAATTATTTTGTTTTGTTTTTCAATTAAGTCTGAGTTCGAGCTTTTCCTGCAATTTTCCTTGTGAACACTTCGTTATAGTTGTGTCAGAAAATTCATGAATTTTCCGTTATATAAATAAGACTTTGCATAAAATAGTTGTATTACGTATTAAGATACTACACAAATAATCCAAGATGAGTCTGTGTATTCAATAAATGGAAAGAAATGAGAATATGAGTATCGTTACTTACAAGAGAAGAAACCAGAACGAATGCAAGGATAATGGTCGATGATGTTATGCTAGAGCAAGTGAATGAGTTTGTATATCTTGGATGTGCTTTTAGCAGGGATGGAAGGTACACCGCTGATATAGAAAGAAGAGTGAATTTGGGGAATAGTGTGAATGGAGCGTTAGGTAAACTTCTAGGCGCTAAGAACCTCAGCCAGAAGGCCCAGCTCGCCATACACAAAGCGGTGCTGGTACCTACGCTCACGTATGGATGCGAGAGTTGGGTTTGGAAGAGAGAGCATGAAAGTAGAGTAAACGCGGTCGAGATGCGAGCACTGCGCAAAATCTGCGAAGTGACGCTCGCGGACCGCGTTCGTAATACCGAAGTAAGAAAGAGAGTTGGTCTGAAAGAGAGTGTCGGGGTGAAGGTAAGGAAAGGAATGCTCCGGTGGTTCGGGCATGTGGAAAGAATGCATGATGAAAGAATGACTAAACAGATATACAATGCAAAAGTGGATGGATGCAGAAGTCGTGGAAGGCCACGACACACCTTCCATGATCAAATTGATCGTGTACTAGCAGAAGGTGATGTCAGGAGCCTTAAGAACAGACGAGCTTGCATGACAAGAGTTATGAATGTCAAAGAGGCAAGTGAGGTGTGTAAGAATAAGCCTAAATGGCACTCTGTTGTTCGTGCCTACCCCGCAAGGGAACTGGCGTGAAGTTATGTATGTATGTATGTATGTTACTTACATGAGTGTCGTTGCATACAGGAGTATAATTGCATATATGAGTACAGTGGCATACATGAGTGCCGTTGCACACATGAGTACTGTTGCATAGATGGGTACCGTTGGGTACATAAACGAAGCGGCTGTTAGGAAGGCTTGGAATGACCTCCCAGCTGAGGTTTCCCAATAGTCCTACGATGTGGTGTTTTTTAAAAAAGATGTCGTACCATTTTTTCGACGCAAGCTACGCATTGATACGACGTCTGGTATTGCAAAAGTTCTTGACGATAACCACTTTCCACCAGGTGGGTCGTCAACATGTCTGCTGTACCCAAGCAATAAACAATATCCTAACACTTCTCCTCTAAGCATTTCCATTTACTCCTGTGTAGTGCAACATCTCTCATCTCAATATCTCGCTCATTTGGTAGAACATTGACGTAATTACCAGTTTTGCATTTTTACAAGAGAGCTTTTGGTGTTTTTTTTTTTTGAGCTTTTTAGGTAGAATTATGATTATACTAGATGTATATTACCGATGCAATATCGTGATATTCCTCCGAATGTAGTTTTGATATACTTAAGTCAAGTTTTATAAAATTACAATTAGGTCATTGTTCCACCAAATAAGGGATCTGTGTTTCAGGTGACTAAAAGCAAGCATCCAGACATACTCACTTTTACGTCTGTTTCTGAGTATGGTAATATATACTCTCCTTACTTGCTGCAGTTACTTAAATTTTATGTTAATATAAAACATACAAAGTATAATACATTTATGTTACAGACATATAGAAACAACACATCTTACTATAACCCTGTAGTACGATGTTGTCGTACATATCTCACTATATATATATATATATATATATATATATATATATATATATATATATATATATATATATATTGTTCGTTCCCATACTCCTCCGAAACGGCTTGACCGATCCTCATGAAATTTTGTGTGCATATTGGGTAGGTCTGAGAATCGGACAACATCTATTTTTCATCTCCCTAAATGTTAAGGGTAGTCCACCCCAATTTTTTTTTTTAATTTTTTGGGTAAATTTTTACTTTTTTAGGATACAGCATTAAAAAATACATACAACCCTAAATTTTTCACCCCTCTACGATCAACCCCTATTTTTACTTGTTAATTATAAACTTTAATTTTTTGGCAAGATTTTTAATCTTCTTTGTCATGACTTAGAATAAAAAAAAATATATTACTCTTTTAGATTCGCAATTAGAACCGGTACGTGACTCTGGGATCGGGTTCTAGAATTTTATTTTTTAAAGGCAGGACAACGTCTGTCGGGGCCGCTAGTATATATATATATATATATATATATATGTTTGTAGTAAGCCACTTTTGAAGTTTCATTTATATTAAAAGGTGATGTCAGGACCCTTAAGAACAGACGAGCTTGCATGACAAGAGTTATGAATGTCAAAGAGGCAAGTGAGGTGTGTAAGAATAAGCCTAAATGGCACTCTGTTGTTCGTGCCTACCCCGCAAGGGAACTGGCGTGAAGTTATGTATGTATGTATGTATTTATATTAAATTAAAACACCACAGACTTATACAACACTTTATTGTTCTACAAAAAAAGACAATAGTTACTTGGTAAAACAAAAGGCGGCCTTATCGCTAAAAGCGATCTCTTCCAGGCAATCTGACTCAAAGGAACTTCGCGAAGCGAAAGCGCTCGAGCCCGGAGGGGCAACCTGCTCGAGGGAGCTCCCTAAGGAGTTTTACCTCGGCTGGACTGTTGCCATGAGAGGGGGATGAATTTAATGATGCCCACCATAGGGCGACACAAAGCACTAATTGAGAACGGGCGACGGGTAATATAAAGCCCGAGGGGAAGGATTCCGGCGGGCCGGGATCGGTGGTTTGCGGCGGCCTACGCTATCTTACTGCCGTTTCGCAACGTGTTATGGCTGGGAGAGAAGAAACGGCGAAAGAAACTTCCCAGCAACACGCCTAGTCTATCCTGTGGGGGAGCTATGTCTCCTAGCGTCCCTCGCAGGGACGTGGAGAGATCTTGATTGGCGGCGCCTGAGACGCCGCCGTCTGTGTCTGTCTGTCCGTGCCTGCCAGCCTGCCGTCCTAACCGCGGGCGGGCTGATCCGGGCCAGCCGTTTTGTGATAACGTCGACCCTGTCCGTGAGGACGTTACGCGGTCGTCGCACGAGAGCCTTTCGCCGAGGCTTATAATCGGACGCGGACACGACGAGCGGATTTCGATGGTGCGGCGCGAGATCGAAATACTTACGCGAGAGCGACGTAATGTAGTTTTTGATGGAGGGAAGCTCCAGATCGCGGTGGAGGTCGACGTTACGCATATAGAGGGGAGCACCGACGGCTCTGCGCATGGCCGAATACCAATTTGTTCTGCACGATTTGCATTTTGCTTCGTTTCTCTATCATGGGTGCTAAACGACCCATCACAAATCGCGCTCTATTTCGGATTATAGTGATATGCTCGTTGAAGCGCAAGTTCCGATCTAGGGTGACACCCAGGTATTTGGTATACTTTGCCCAGGGAATTTGTTGTTCGTAGAGCGAAATGGTTTTTAGGCGAAGGCTAGCGCGTTTAGGGGAGCGAAGCGTGCCCGGGGAAAAGAACATTGCTGCGCTTTTCTCCGGGTTTACCTCTATCCTCCATTTGCGAAACCATTCGCCTAGCTCTGTGACAGCTGCCTGCAGCCGGACGCAAGCCATTTGTCGGTTCTGATCTGATGTATAGAGTGCGGTGTCATCCGCGAAGAGGGCCAACTCCACATCTGGAGTTTTTGGGATGTCGCTGGTGTACAGCGTGAAAAGTAGTGGGGACAGGGCCGAGCCCTGTGGTACACCGGCTGTGAGTGGGTGAGGGGACGAGCGCGTTCCCTCCACTCGAAAACGGAAGCTTCGGCCTAGGAGGAAGTCTCGCAAGATGAGCACGAGTCTGTCTGGCACACCGAACTGGTACAACTTGTAAATCAAGCCGTTGTGCCAGACCTTGTCGAAGGCTTTTGCTACATCTAGGAACAGTGCGGCTGTTCCTATAGGGCGGGGGCGATGGGCAAAGTGAGATAGTATGTGCTCCGTGATGCGGTGCACCTGTTGGACGCATGAGTGTCTGGCACGGAATCCAAATTGCTCATCGGGTAATAGATGTTTGCTGAAGGCAAAATCTCTAAGTCGTGAGAGGATGACTCTCTCATAAAGCTTGCTGAGTGCGCTCAGTAGGCTGATTGGACGGTAGCTAGACGGTTTATTAGCCGGTTTTCCCGGCTTGTGAATACCAATGACATCTGCCTCCTTCCAGATCGCGGGGAAGGAGCAATTTGTTATGGCAGCATTGAAGATGCTCACCAGGATTATAATTAGGTGGGCGGGGAGGAGTTTTAAGACGCGATTGTTAATGCCATCGATCCCTGGAGCTTTTCGCGGTTTGAGGGACTTGATCAGATCTTGCACTTCTTCGATCGTGACCGGGTCGAGTGTGGTTTCCGCTGGTAAGGAGGATCTACGTTCGACCTCGGAGTCCACATCCGTCAGGTGTGACTGGTCGACGTTTTGCGTAGTGGGGGAGCATTGAAGCTCTAGACTCTGAGCAAGGCACTCGGCCTTCTCCTCGTCATCGAACGCCTCGGTGTTGTCGGCTCTTTCTAGCGCGGGTATGACAGTAAGGGTGTCTGATTTGAGAGCTCTAGCCAGCTTCCAGTACGCCTGGTGAGTTGGTTCGATATCCCTCAACGTTCTGTCCCAACGTTGTTCCCTGACTTCCCGGATACGTAGTTTGACCTCGCGCTCTAGTTCGCGGAGTCGGATTCTGTTATCCTCGGTGGGATATCTGTCATGAGCTCTGGAGGCGGCTCTCTTTTCCCTCAGCAGTACCCTCACCTCGTCCGGCAGGCATAAGTGGCGGTCATCCTCCACTGGCACCTGCCTGGACGAGTTCCGCACTGCGGATTGAAGGTGGCTGGTGAGGGCTTCGATCGCCTTCTCCGTGTCTTGGCGGGACCCGATGTGATCTGGGATGCGGTCCAGATCTTGTGAGCTGGTTGCCTTGAGGAGGTCCCCAAGTCTCAACCAGTCCACAGAGGTCCTAGTTTCCGATGTCTGGTCTGTCTGTGGTCCTAATCTAAGGATAACCGGACGATGGTCCGAGTCTATATCGTCCATCGTTTCGATCGAATGGAACTGAAGAGTTACGCCCCTCAGTAATGCTAGGTCGAGAGTGTTTGGGGTCCCCCAGTCGCGGTTGGGGGGGTATCTCGTGGGGGTCATAGGCGTTAGTATATCAAACAAAAGATTGTCTGATATATTTATTAGGGCTCTGCCATTGGTGTTAGTGGTATTGCAATTCCACTGCTCGTGTTTGCAATTCAGATCTCCGGCTATTATAACAGCCGGGCCTAAGTTGAATAGGGCTTCTAGGTCTTTTTTAATAAGGGTTTTTTGGCATGCGAGGTATGCTGAGACTATAACTAGAGGTTGGTGGCCAGTCATTGCTAGTCTGCAGGCGGATACCTCCATACCTTCTAGTGGAGGGGTGACTACAGGCATACAGTGTAGGGATCTTCTGAAATAGATCAGGGTGCCGCCACCACGGCCTACCCTGTCATGTCTAGTGACCCGATAGTTAGAGATCTTTGGATCTCTATTACTCGGTTTCAGGAAGGTCTCCTGTACTAGTAGTATATCTACTTGATTGGTAACCAGGAAGTCATGGACCAAGTCGCGCTGGTTTCGAAGGCCGTTGGCGTTATAAGTCGCCAGAGTCAATGAGCGTGGTTTATTTCTACCTACATGCGCCATTTGTTACCGGTAACAATAATTTGTACTAGGTTGTTTAGTTACAACGATCTAAGTATTTGGAGGAGGTACGCGTGATCCATTTCGATCACGAGTTGATCCCGGAGGGAGGGTTGAGTTGACTCTGAAACTTGTCTCAGTTTCCGAGCCAAGAGTTGGACCTCTTCCAGGTCGAAGGGCAAGTTCTTGGCGAATTTAGTCGCCAAGGCTAAGTCCTCCGCTATAGAGTGGTGGGCCGATGGCCCAGAAGGTGCCTTAGAAATGGGAGCGGGGGAGAGGGTGGCCGAGGGTAGGCCGGCTATCACTGGGGCACGGGTCCTCAGCGGAGGAAACGCTTCCGTCGTGGGAAGACCCGTCCAGTGGTTTACCACTGGAGGGGGGGCCGCCACGAATTCGGGTTTGTTCGGCACTTTTCTAGTGCCTTTTTGGGCATTGCCCTTTCCGACCTTACGTTTTGGTCGGGGGGCGGCAGGGCAGCCTCTGTAGTTAGCGGGGTGACCCGCTTGGCCGCAGAGGATGCAGCTGGGTGGTTCCGGGGAGTCCCGGGTGCGAGTGCACTCCGAGGTCCCGTGGTCGCCCAGGCACTTGACGCACCTGGGACGGGATTGACAATGAAGGGCAGAGTGCCCATAAAGTTGGCAGCGATGACACTGCCGTAGTGTATGTTTTTCGTGTGGACGTTCCACACGAAGGCCAGAGAGGCCACAGACCTTCTCAAGTTCGAAGATCTTTTTCCCCTCTGGGGAGAGGTCGAGGACAACCAATACTAGGTTTAGAGGCGACTTTGTGGCGTCGCCTCTGTGCATACGGTGCACTTCGTGCACTGGTAGGGCTTGGGACTTAAGGTCCTCTAGAATGTAGGAACTTTCAATTTCCTGAGGAAGTCCGCGAATTACAGCCCGAAGGCGTTTTTCTTCTGGCAGGGCGTAAGTGTAGTAACCGATTTTACGGTCACATAAGAGAGTAGTTAGGGCGCGGTGGTCACTTGAAGATGTGACCATAACTTTGATGCCGTGTTGGGTATCACGGGCCTCTTTTATGGAGATTGCCTTACCTGGCAGTTCCTTAGCGAGTTGAAGCCAATGGGCTATCTCGCGGATGATCAGGGGTGGCGGCGGGCGCTGTGAAGGTGGCCCAGGGCGGCTGGAAGGTGCCACTGTCGGTTTTGTGCCCGCAGTGGGGGCGGGGTTGGGGGGGACCTCCCTCTGGGTCTTACGTTTTTTACTACGATTGACGGTTATGAAACCGTCATCGTCTTCGCGGTCTAAGGGGATATTCGCGGGAGGCGCGACATCCATGGGGGTAATTTCATCAGCCGGTGAAAGAGGGACAACCTTGAGGTATTGCGAACCTTCAGGAGTTAAGTCGATTTCTCGACGAGAATCGATTACGCGGTGGATGGGCGAACGCGAACGCGATGTCGTCGAACTCGCAGAGCTCGAACGCGGTTTTCCCGGTGCGGGACCGCGAGAAAACGAGGCGCGTGACTTTGGTGCCACACGGTGGGCGTCGTTGAGCGGGGGTGCGGGCGGCGGGCGCACCGGTAACACGGCGGGTACGGACGCGGGGGGCGCGGGCGCTGCGGCAGAGCGCAGGTGGTCTGCGGCATGCGCGGCGGCGGGGGTCGCGGAGGGTGCGATGGTCGCGGCAGATGCGGGCGCGGGGAGGGGGGCCTGCGCGGGGGCCCTTTGCACGTGTGACTCGCGGGACACAGGTTTCTCGGAATTAAGTTCCGAGATAACAACGAACGCCATTGATTGGCACTCCGGAGTCCTTAAAAATTGTTCGAGTGCTTGAGGGAATTGCTGTTGTAAAAACGACAGCAAACCCTCCAACAGCGACGGAGAGGGCTCCACGCCGTCCATTGTCCCTGAGGGGGACGAACGATTTGGTGGAAAAACCACCTGATGACGCACTTTTCACTGCACTGTCACAGAAAAAACACAGATCGACCGGGTGAACGAACGAACACAACGAACACGAATAACGAACTGCCGAGGCGGAACGGGAGACGTGCGCGCGCGACGAACGACAGCGGGCGAATGTTCTAAACGACGGGATGAACATCAAACGTTTGATGAGGAGTTTTTGGCAGGAACTGAAAGGAGATGTTGTGCTGTGCAGATTTATTGTCTAAAAATGTGTAAAATTACTCTAAAATGAACAATAGTTGTAGGATATTGCCAGTTTTTGAGTAGGAATTATGTGTTTTGTGAGAAATGTGAACGGTATAGTCAAATGTGGCCTTTTGAGTTGTCACAAGAACTCCGATGAATGGCACTAGCTGATTACCTACAGTTCAGCTGTGCTACACATAGGCTTAAGAAAATGAAGAAACTATATTGTAAACTAAGATCTGGCTTAAAGGCCTAGCTGCCAAGCCATAAATCTAAATAAAAAAATCAAATGTTTGACAGGTAGGAATAGTTTCTAAGGAGAAGCGAAATTGTTGCTTTTACTATATTCCATTCTTATATATTATTTAGCCTACATCCGTCAACATATTATAATTCAAAATAAACTTCTTAAGTATCACTGTCAATTTTTCACTGTTTTAGTAAAAAATAATATTATTATCACTTTTATTTCGGTCCAAATTGGCCCTATGTTTAATCATCGGTCTTATTGACTCTCTAAACTGTGCTGCACAATGTAAAACTAGTATCTCGTTGTCCCGCAGGACTAGTCCTGTAGATTTATATGTTTAACTCTTATTAGTGTAGCTATTTCGTTTAATCGAGTTTCAAATCACGATTCTAAAGAATTTTCACTTCAATTTTTTTTTTAATTATCAACATTGTATATTTCAAACGATTCGCTACTGTTCGACTTCCTACATCGATTCCAATTTGCAATCATATGATCATCGATAGTTCACGTAACTAGTAAAATCATTTTGATAGATGCCAAACGTGCCAAATGAACTATTTAAAAAATAATGTTAACAATTTCAAAATAACATACTTGTAATACACTTATAACTTGTACCCATAATTATAATTAACAGACCCTCCTAATCAGCGTAAACTCTATATAACGTCACTGAAGGGACTGTGCATTTTATGGCGTTATAGGGAGTTGAATGTACATTAAATGGAGAGAATTCTTTTATTTTTGTCTAACGTCTTTTGCGGCACCAGTAATTTTGTAGTGATTTTTTTTACTTATTTTGTTCGTATCTTGCGATATTGACCCATCTTGGTGATAAAGGAAGTACTTAGAAATATCGGAATGCATGATACCGACAGTCGAGTTTATTACCGGCTAGGATAATAAAGCAATAAAAGAACGTACGCAGCTGTGTAGCTTTTACTAATTTTGTCAACTTGAAGGTACTTTTCATTATTTAATTGTTTTCGTTATTGAGAGTGGATGTAATGCTGTATAGAGTGTATCATTGTATGGAAGACAAGCTAAACCAACCAAAGCCAAATGATTTCGACACTTAAGGGAGTTTGTCGTTAAATCGAGTGACGTTACATGGAGTTCACACTGTACTTCTTAAACTATAACATAATGTCTTTTCGTAACTTTTTTGTGTATACTTTTTAGGCTTTTGTTAATCTATTTGTATACCATATTAAATAAATAAATATGTATAGAATATGGATGCTCTATTTCCTTCCAAAAACATAATTTCTTATACAAACTATCCATCAAATTGTTCCTAATAGAAACCAAACGTCCGGTCCTACGGACCAATCTGACCTACAACGCCCATAAACATTTTACTGCCGTCCTTGTCTGTCGCGGTTCATGTTTATAGCCTTCTCTGTCAGCTGTATTATGCCAAATAACACGAATATACTTCAAACGACAATACCATTTAGCCGCTAAGTTTTTTTTAAATTATTATTAACATCTCTACGGACTCGAGTTCCGTACCTTTTTTTACTACTTAATTTCTATGAAAAATTTTAGAGTCCATACACGCTTATTGTTTATTTTTGTTACTGTGTGTGACATTAATTTAGTGATTTATATGTTATGGTGTACCTTAAGATTAACTTATTATATTAATTTATCCTATTTTTAATACTAAACTTATACTAATGTAGAGTATATCTGTTACATGCTGGTGTTGTGAGGAAGTGCAAGTGCAGTGTTGGCCTTATATCTATACTTATATATAGTCCTATTTAGTGCTATGTGTGTTGGTTTTTTCTTTTCTGGGCGTTAAGTATTAAGTCTTAGTAACTTAGTGGATAATTCTCTCCTTTTCTAATGATACGGATTCGAATACCATCTACGAAGCATGCACTACTTATTGTTCGATAGTTTTCTGTTTTCTAGTAATTGTAACAATATGCATATTAAAGTCTATTTCAAATAAGTCGGTATGGGTGACACATTCGTAAAACGTAATTTGTAGCGGTAGCGGTATTGAAAGTTTTTATCAGGTTACTATTTAATAATAATCTTATATTTAGAATCACGTTGTTTGTTTCGATATTTACGTAATTGTTCCCATACCGTCTATTTAAAGTAGACTATATTATATATCGTTAAAATGACCATGTACTGATATTGAAGAAAAACGTCGTGATGACAGAATAACAATATAATTAATGTGCCAAACCTGCCAATGCGTCTTGAATAAGTGTAGCAGATACTTAGAAAAGTGTGGCAGGTATATTGTCCGTTCCCCTGAGAATGGGGAGACCCGAACCCAGCAATAGGTCGGTTATGCGCTGTTATGATATTTTACAATTATTAAGAATGTAGCAAAATATAAAGGTATTGTCGTTTGTAGTATCATTTCGCTAGTAAACTACAAATCTTTGAACATAAAATAGAACTGTATTGCTCGACAGACTCAGGGTGTCGATTGACGGAATAAATATAGATTATTAACTTTGGCCCTGGCTTTACTAGTGTTATTGTAAATTTTGTAGATAGACTTGAAGACCGCCTGTTGGTAGTCCCATACCTTCGAAGTGTCACACTTATATATTATAAATACCCATAACGCAAAATAGTGAAGTCGAACTAATCACCTACTTCAGCCAGGTGTTAGGGCATTTGCCCGACTGGATGGCTATCACCCCTGGTCTAAAGTATGTCGCCATAACAACCATGAGTTGTGTTCCGGCATTAGTGATCAGGTTCCAGTCTCCCTTAAGAGACCAGCAGCGCATTTGTAGCACCTTTGGTGTTGCAAATGTCTATAGGCGATGGTAACCGCTTTACATCAAGTGGGCCGTGTGCCGGTCTGCTGAGCTCCTGCAATAAAAAAAAATCATCTAAGTAACACATTAAAATTGTATTGTCATTGTTGTTGCCGTGATGATATATTTCTTAGCGAATCGCAACGGTGGCGCCAGTAAGACCCGATCGGAGCGCCCTCTTTTATGGCTATACTCATCTAACCCTCGGAAACAGTACTATTTTCTGGGTGAAAGATAGATACCCTTTGCCCTTTTCTATACTCTTGACAACGTGCGTGTAAAATTTCGTGATGATCTGTTGCATCGTTAAGGTATACAAGCGTCACAAACAAAGTCATTTCTCTTAACTACTACTAGATCTGAGTGTAAATTCTCTTATGATATTAATGTACTCTACGGTGCAAATGGAGATATGACATAGTGTTCACGCTTCTTAGCGCGAACGAGGCATGAACCCAGGGTACAAAATTACAATATTCACCACTGGGGGCGCCAGAGTAGTCACTAGCAGCCAATCAGCGCGCGGTATTTGAATTGCACAGTTTTTTAAATACGTCTCATTGTAAAAAACAATTGAATTCCGGACAGTACTAGAATTTTCAAACGCATAACATGTTGTTTGTATAATAATAAAACTACGTTTTAACGGTTTTAAGCGCGGTACTTTTATTTGATTTTGGTTTTTCCGTTAAACCGTTAAAACGTAGTTTTATTATGTATACAAGTCGCGAAATCTTAAGAAAATATTATGTTGTTTGTATTTAAAAAAATAAATCAAATATTATAAGCTGAAATCTAATGTTACCAAAGCCGTAACACCTAGCCATAATACATAGAACATAAACCAATTTTTTTTGAGGTCTGGCAATATTCTAGATATAATATTGATACTACAGACGATAATACCTTTATATTTTGGTACATTCTTAAAAATGGTAAATTATCATAACAAGTCATAAACCTCCTATTGCTGAGTTCGGGTCTCCCCATTCTCAGGGAAACTGACATTTCAGTCAATTGTAAACAATGAGAATTTAGCCAGGTTATTATAATTTTATCGTTGGTCCAGGAGTCTGAAATCCGTTAGATATAACTAAATAAGGATAAAAAATACTTCGTTTCACACGTGCAATGGTTTATAAAGTTTATCAAGGATAATATTTTTTTTATTTTTTTATTGCAGGAGATCCGCAGACAGGCAGACGGCCCACTTGATGAAAAGCGGTTACCATCGCCTATGGACATTTGCAACACCAAAGGTGCTTTAAATGCGCTGCTGCTCTCTTAAGGGAGACTGTAACCTGGTCACTAATGCCGGAACACAACTCAAGGTTGTTATGGCGACATACTTTAGACCAGGGGTGGTAGCCATCCAGTCGGGCAAATGCCCTACCACCTGGCATATATATAATAATAAGAGCCCATAAATGTCCTACTGCTGGGCTCAAACATCCCATTATAGGGGAACGGACAGCATACCCGCCTCGCTTGTCCAAGGCGGCTTGGCAGGTTTGACACATCGGTTCCCTCGATGTGCAGGTTGCATCAGGATGTTTTCTTTCACCGTTGTTAGCACGTGGTGATTGTAACAATATGCACACTACTATGTCAGAAAAGTGTGTATGTATAATGCGATCCAAATAAGAATAGGAATGTCAATAACCTCTATCTGTCAAATGTCACTTGACGGCCTCTGTGGTTGAGCGGGCTAAGCCTTTGCCGGCTTACCTCACTGCAACGCAGAAGCTCCGGGTTCGATTCCTGGTATGGTAAATTTCGGAAACGAGTTTTCTCCGTTATTTACTATGGTCTGGGTGTCTGGGATCGGCCCCAGAGTAGTCCGTTGTATATTACCCTTAACACAAGCGTAACTTGCTTAATTTGGGGATATACAATGTGTGTGTTTGTCTGCCGATTATTATTATTATACTGTATTTATTTATTTAAAAGTATGGTTTGCAAAAAACTTATTTGCATATCAATAATAATAGTCTTACATCAAATTTAAATAAAAGGGTTAAATGAGTAGTAAAAATGGATCAATGAAAGGTTAATACCACTAATACTGCTATGACGTCACAATATGGCGCAAAGTCGATCCTATTCTCATTTGAATCGCATAGTAAGTGGTGCATGCGTTTCGACCAGGATCGAACCCGCGCCTTTTGAGGTTGGGACGCGTGCGCTAGCCATTACGCTATCACGAATTATCAAGGATATATAGCTCAATTTACAGCAATGTTTGTCAGAATTCGGCGATAATTATCAAAAAAACTTTTTTTTATAGCATGAAACAGGCAGACGGTCCACCTGATGGAAAGTGGTTACTGATGGAAAGTGTTGCTGACCTCTAAGGAATTTTATAACGCCCTTCTTAAAAAATACCCATGTCATAGCGCAAAAGGGAAAACCACGGCGCGAAGTTCCGTCCTGATCATTATTGTACGCGGAATAAATGTTCTAGAGAGCGGTTGTGTAGTTGAACTTGGGAGCTCAAGGAAATGGGGGTAAATATCCTGCGAGTGAAAGTGAGGCGTTGGCACCAGACCAAACAATTCCTAGGAACATTGCCCGTTGTACAGGCGGTAAAATACGCAGAGGGACGCAAAGCCTCTTCAAAGGGCTAAGCGATTGTAAACCGCCTGTTAGTATGGGATCGTCGACGATACGAACGGCGCGACGCTGGATGGAGTCGATGGGGGTCAGTCTGGTAAGCATGTGCCTAGATAACACGTCTGTAGTGCTGCGTTTAGCTTTTTTTAATCGGATAATTGCTTGGTTGTTACCAGCCTTTATCCTAAAGGTTTCATATCTCAAAAAATAATGATTTATTTTTTTCTAAAATAACGACTCTAATCTTATACTAATATATAAAGATGAAGAGTTTATTTGTTTGAACGCGCTAATCTCAGGAACTAGGTCTGATTTGAAAAATTGTTTCAGTGTTAGATAGCACATTTATCGAGGAAAGCTATAGGCTATATATCATCACACTAAGACCAATAAGAGCGGAGCACCAATGAATAATGTTTCAACATCGGGAGTTTTTTTAACTTATTTTTTTTTAATTATTCCATGCGAACGAAGTCGCGGGCAGAAGCTAGTAATCGATATTTCTAATTAAACACAGCTTGCTCGTATACGTCACTAAAAAGTTCCCAACTTCAGAGCGGAAACTCGTATAATGTTTCAAGTTTTCCTTTTAATAATCCTATTAGGAAATTTGCATGTTCAAGAAGTTAGTTATGAGTCGCATTTCCTGTAATCACGTGGCCTGATACGTGGCAATGTTAATAATATATGAATTTGAGGTAGAGTAGTATATACTGTTAGGAGCTGCAGGACTCGAATTAAAATGCCGTTGGAATTATTATTCAGTTTATTAGAACTATACAAACACGTATAACACAGGTACAAATATAACTGAACACAACCAGTCCAAACGTAATGCGCAATTCAATAACACGCCCAAAGTCCGTCACTAAATAGATTATCGAATGCACACACGTCTTGCTTCGCTTGTGATTATCGCTCGACTGCCTCGTCCATCAATCGAGGCATTGCTCTATACTGTACGGATGCAACATGTCTGCTCGGCCGAGTGACCGAATTTCCTAGGATCACACCTGGCTAATGACTGCCATAAAAGATTACAATACACAATGGGCTGTTTCTCTAATCACAAATTTTAAACACAAAGTAAACAAAAGAAATCCAAATGCCGAAAAGGTAATAAAATGTGTTTCGACAGGGATGAAGGTGTGAATTTGCCTTTGTCGGCACCTCGGTCGTAACAATATAATCGACAGAGAAAAAATTGTATAAAAGAGATTGACAGACATTTCAATTTCGTTTATTGGTAGGTATACATTTTTTTTTATTGCAGGAGATCAGCCGACAGGCAGACGGCCCACTTGATGGAAAGCGGTTACCATCGCCTATGGACATTTGCAACACCAAAGTTGCGAAATGCGCTGCTGCTCTCTTAGCGAGACTGGAACCTGGTCACTAATGCTGGAACACAACTCAAGGTTGTTATGGCGACATGCTTTAGACAGGGGTGGTAGCCATCCAGTCCGGCAAATGCCCTACCACCTGGCTGTGGGTTGTTTTGTCGCCTCCTAGGACAGGCCGCCCAAAGCAGGAAATTGTATTCTTTCTCCGTTCCTGCACGGATAAAATTTGACATTTGATATGTCACCTGTCATACCTAACCCCAAGCTGTACATCCCACTGTAAATCACAAAGGGGCCACGTGCGTCGTAAAGCTTCAGAAATGCCATGCGTAATGCGTTTCGAATGGGGCTCGTCAGATTGTGACTAGCAATATTATTATAGTATCTATAGTTACTTATACACATATCGTTCCCGCTCTGAAGTTTTTGGTAGAATGCATAACAAATTGAACATTTCAGCTAATTTTGTGATGAGATGCAGGCAGCCACCAATGTTCATAGTACCATACGGCAGAACCTACTTACTTAATAAGGCGCCGATGACACAGGCCTTGCCATTTAGGCTTATTCTTACACACCTCACTTGCTTCTTTGACATTCATAACTCTTGTCATGCACGCTCGTCTGTTCTTAAGGCTCCTGACATCACCTTCTGCTAGTACACGATCAATTTGATCATGGAAGGTGTGTCGTGGCCTTCCACGAGTTCTGCATCCATCCACTTTTGCATTGTATATCTGTTTATTCATTCTTTCATCATGCATTCTTTCCACATTCCCGAACCACCGGAGCATTCCTTTCCTTACCTTCACCCCGACACTCTCTTTCAGACCAACTCTCTTTCTTACTTCGGTATTACGAACGCGGTCCGCGAGCGTCGCTCCGCACAAGAACTACATACATACATACATACATAACTTCACGCCAGTTCCCTTGCGGGGTAGGCACGAACAACAGAGCGCCATTTAGGCCCATTCTTACACACCTCACTTGCTTCTTTGACATTCATAACTCTTGTCATGCACACTCGTCTGTTCTTAAGGCTCCTGACATCACCCTCCGCTAGTACACGATCAATTTGATCATGGAAGGTGTGTCGTGGCCTTCCACAAGAACTACTTATTATATTATATGTTATGACGACTGACTATGTATATATGTATAATCGAATATATAACGTATTATCAGGGCGCTCCATTAGTAGCTCACAACGCCCAAAATGCTCCGTTAGCCGTTCCACAAGGCTACCGCGGTCGTTGTGGTCGTGGCGAAAACGTCACTAATGACGTCATCATTTTCGATCACACAACACTCGCAACGACCTATGTCAAAAGGTGGGTCGAATATCCGTTCCACTTGAGTTTACGATTGTAACGCCGGTATGCAAGTGGAACGGGAAAAATCGCGGTCGTGAACGTGGTCGTTGTGAGTCCCTAATGGAACGTAACCCATACGTGTACCACGCTATCGTATTGGTGGCAAGTGTAATGATAGCGCTGTTTGTAAGTTAATAAATAAATAACAATAAGAATGCATTTTTTTTTATTGCAGGAGATCAGCAGACAGGCAGACGGCCCACTCGATGGAAAGCGGTTACCATCGCCTATGGACATTTGCAACAGCAAAGGTGCTACAAATGCGCTGCTGCTCTCTTAAGGGAGACTGGAACCTGGTCACTAATGCCGGAACACAACTCAAGGTTGTTATGGCGACATACTTTAGACCAGGGGTGGTAGCCATCCAGTCGAGCAAATGCCCTACCACCTGGCAAAATGCATACCAAGCAACGCTATGGCATATCCGCTTGCGAATTAAATTCAATATAGATTATTTATATATCGAAACCAGAACGAATGCAAGGATAATGGTAGATGATGTTATGCTGGAGCAAGTGAGTGATGAGGGATGGAAGGTACACCGCTGATATAGAAAGAAGAGTGAATTTGGGGAATAGTGTGAATGGAGCGTTAGGTAAACTTCTAGGCGCTAAGAACCTCAGCCAGAAGGCCCAGCTTGCCATACACAAAGCGGTGCTGGTACCTACGCTCACGTATGGAAGCGAGAGTTGGGTATGGAAGAGAGAGCATGAAAGTAGAGTAAACGCGGTCGAGATGCGAGCACTGCGCAAAATCTGCGGAGTGACGCTCGCGGACCGCGTTCGTAATACCGAAGTAAGAAAGAGAGTTGGTCTGAAAGAGAGTGTCGGGGTGAAGGTAAGGTAAGGAAAGAATAAGCCTAAATGGCGCTCTGTTGTCCGTGCCTACCCCGCAAGGGAACTGGCGCGAAGTTATGTATGTATATATCGGAAACTGGTCTGCACTTTTCTGCGCAAACGAAAACTGCCAATCGGAATTATAAGTTGTTTAATACTGTACCTATTAATAAATCACTCCGAAAATCCGGGTCATTGCCGCAGGCTGTCATTTGGCAGTGTACCGCCGCGGGCAGTTCACATTGCTCCTATATATACGAAAGTCCTAAACAAATTTAATATTCACGTCGAAGATATTGTATACAGTTACGATCGGCACAAGTTAGAGAGCTTACACACTAACCGATATCGAATACCGATAGTAATGCGATATCTGCAAATATGTATATTGTTAAACTGCCAAGATAAGTTACAGAGTAATTTAGGTGCACAATTTTCAATGTAAGTGATTTATTATTAAACAAAATAAATTACTTTGACTTTAAACTCGCCTATACTCCTTGGTGAAGCGTGGCAAGTATATTCTCTAATCTTCTGAACTAAAAAAGCCCTTCATTCGAATGTTAAGAATTAATATCGGAATACAAAAACGTACGATGAGTGAGTAATCGTGGTGACAAATCTGTATTGCGACTGATATGAACCTAATATATCGGTAAGGTATAGATGGTGGATGGATAAGTTGAGAATGAGTATATAAGGGGATATTCAAAAGTTGCATTTGTGGCTGAAAAGTTGAGAGGAAGAACATTAAGGTGGTATAAGTATGTAACGAGGAAGGGAAAAAGTCACCTGACAAAAAGAATGTTAAAATGCAAGCTTGAAGGGTACAAAGGTAACGATGGACCAAAAAAGAGATAGATAGATTGTGTGAAGGATAATGATGATTTGTGGTGTGACAGAGGACGTATGTCACAAAGGAAGAGTATGGAAATAAATGACATATTTTGCCGACCACAAATAATTGGCAGAAGGTGAAAGAAACGAAGAATACTTATAAGTATTCATACCTAAAGTACAAAATGTTTGTACGCTTGTCAAAGGCGAAACATGTACTATAGTAATTAGCATAATATCTGCAAATATTTCCATGTTTTAAACAAAATAAATTAGTTTTACATTTAACTCGCCAATCCTTCTTGGACAAGCGTGGTAAGTATACTCTCCAATCTTCTGAGCTAAGCCTGAAAGCCCTGTCGAATGTTTATGGAATAAAATCCTTACACGAAATTGTACACTAAATCAGAAGGTTGGTCCGACAAATAGCGACTATTATTTTAATTTTTATTGCAAGAGTTCAACAGACAGGTAGACGGCCCACTTGATGGAAAGCAGTTACCATCGCCTATGGACATTTGCAACACCAAAGGTGCTACAAATGCGCTGCTGCTCTCTTACGGGAGACTGAAACCTGATCACTAATGTCAGAACACAACCCAAGGTTGTTATGGCGACATACTTAAGACCAGGGGTGGTAACCTTCCAGTGGGGCAAATGCCTAACACCTGGCAAATGATCTGACTGATATGAATCCGACATATCGGTATCGTATTATCATTGATATCGGCCGATGTGTAAGCACCTATATCGAATAAATTCGTAAACAACGCTATTGAAATGTTTTCTTTGCTTATCCGCTGTTTGATGAAACTTTTAAAAACCAATAGAGCCCTGTCTATTACACGAAGATTTCGTCTCAGCTAGGGCTGACAATTTATACGTGAATTATTTACTACTTGAGCAGACAATAGATAAAAACAGTATGCGTGTAGTTGTGTACGTACACTTTTTTATGTGGAAAGAATCGAGGCGCCCAATATCAGCTTTATAGAGACACCACGTTTCGGTAGCATAAAGTAGAATTGGCAATATTCCACATCAAGTGTTTAAGATCAATCCTTCATGTGAAGTGGCAAGACCGTATATCTAACACTGAAGTGCTGCGGCGGACGAAGCTAAGTGGTGTGGAAGCAATGCTTATACAGAGACAACTGAGATGGTGCGGCCACTTTGTACGCATGAAAGACACTAGAATGCCTAAAGCTGTCTTTTACTCACAGCTTAAGGACGGAAAGCGCAAATCTGGCGGCCAATTTCTGCGTTACAGGGACGTACTCAAGCGTCATTTGTCTGCATGTGACATCCCAAGTGACGGCTGGGAAGACCTTGCTGTACAAAGAAGGGAGTGGCGTAACTCTATTGATAAGGCTGTTGCTGCCTTCGAAACGCAGCGCGTAGAACACTCTGACGAGCAACGCCTTATCAAAAAGAACCGCCCTAAAATCTCCTACAACTATACATACGACTCATCAGGACGGCTATATTGCGCTCCTTGCAAAAGACTTTTCAAAACCAAATTTGGGTTCGCTAGTCACCTGCCCTCGCACAGCCGGACATGACAAGGTTCGCCGTTGACGGATACGTCAAGGAGGACTATTTTTATATATATTTTTTTATTGCAGGAGTGCAGCAGACAGGCAGACGGTCCACTTTATAGAAAGCGGTTACCATCGCCTACAGACATTTACAACACCAAAGGTGGTACCAATGCGCTGCTGCTTTCTTAAGGGTCACTGGAACCTGGTCACTAATGCCGGAACACAACTCAAGGTTGTTGTGGCGACTTGCTTTAGACCAGGGGTGGTAGCCTTCCAGTCGGGCAAATGCCCTACCACCTGGCTGTGGGTTGTTTAGTCGCCTCTTACGACAGGCCGCCCGGCCGCAGGAAATTGTATTCTTTCTCCGTTCCTGCACGGATAAAACACTCGTACTAAGAATTTTTTTTTACGATATTTTGTTTTATTTTTACTAGAGTTTTCCCCGCCGCTATGCCTGTGATCAAACCAGGGAGGAATGCTTTATTTTACCTACATTTTTTAAAGTGAAACTTCTATATAGACTTGAAGTTTTACGGGCATTAATGTACTTGTCCAATTTGAAAACCTGCCCGTAAAACTTCAAGTTAAAATTTTGTTGCGATTCGTTTTTCCACTTTTCCGTTGAAGTTTCACTTCTACTATGTGTCCCAGTACACATTTTTTATTGCCATCTGATGGAAAGTGGTTACCGTTGCCTATGGATGTTTGCAACACTAGGGCTGTCGCCAACGCGTTGCCGACCTGTAAGAAATTTTATAACGTCCTTTTTAAAAAACCTCATGTCAATGCAAAGATCATTATTGTTGTAGGCGGAATAGATGTTCTAGAAAAGCGTTTCGTAGTTGAGCGTGGAGCTCAAGAAAATAGGGGGGTGAACATCCCGTCGCTGGCGAGTGATACGGTTGTAGAAGTGAGGCGTTGGCACTAGATTAGAAACATAAAAACTTAATTAAGTTTTTCATATTTACAATCATTATAGTTAAAAACGTATGCCTATACTAATATTATCTAGAAATGTATATATAAAATAAAAGAAAAAAAATACTAAAGAGGAAAAGAACACCCTCTTTCTTAAACTATAAAAGGGGCGGAGGCAATATTAAAATACATACATACATAACTTCACGCCAGTTCCCTTGCGGGGTAGGGACGAACAACAGAGCGCCATTTAGGCTTATTAATATTAAAATAAGCTTTTTAAAAAAAGTTTTTAATTAAAAGCTTTTGAGATCCTGGATATCATGTAGCAGAAGAGTGCTAGCCATGACAAGTAAAACGAGCCCAAACACGACGGGTCTATCTTGTTTAGTACAAGAGTTTCTATGGCCGCCTTCTGACTCCATCATCAGATCAGCCCTATGGTACCATATTATTGCATTGTCACGCTATATACATATGTGTGCAAAATTTCAGCTCAATCGGAAACCGGGAAGTTGGTCAAATTTAACTTGCAAGATTCCACCCGAACTTACATACATACATAGGTACATCCATTGCAAGTTAAATAAAAGCTTGTAAAAATAAGTGCAGCATAGCGTGGTATTCTGCCGGCGTTTCTGACGCACGACAAGCCATGGTGATCTAAATCAATCACGAACTTTGTATCCGATTAAGAAGGATTATTGTAAATTTATAAAAATGAAAACTTACACACTGTTACGAGTTGCAGGACTCGAATTAAAATGCCGTTGGAATTACTATAGAATTTTTTAGAACTATACAAACACGTATAACACAGGCAACACAACCAGTGCAAACGTAATGCACGATTCAATCACACGCGCAAAGTCCGTCACTAAATAGATTACCGAATGGACACAAGTCTTGCCTCGCGGCTGGTTATCGCTCATCTGCCGATCTCTCCATTGGGCCATTGCTTTATACTGCACCGATACAATATGGCTGCCCGACCGCGTAGACTGAATTTCTTAGAATCAGTTCGACACACCTGACTAATGACGGCCATAAAAGATTACAATACACAATGGGCTATTTTCTAATCACAAATAAACACAAAATAAAGAAAATGAGTCCAAATGCGGTAAGGTAATAGAGTGTGCTTTTATGGTATGCAGGTGTGAATCTACTTTTGTCGGCACCTCGGTCGTAACAATACATTACGTTTTTCATATATATATAAAGCTTTGGTGTAAAATTATCTAACGAATGGTGAAAACCGTGGTGGATTTAGTCCATATACAGGCGAAACAGCTGCAAAAATCGACTATACATACATACATACATAACTTCACGCCAGTTCCCTTGCGGGGTAGGCACGGATAACAGAGCGCCATTCGGGCTTATTCTTACACACCTCACTTGCTTCTTTAACATTCATAACTCTTGTCATGCACGCTCGTCTGTTCTTAAGGCTCTTGACATCACCTTCTGCTAGTACACGATCAATTTCATCATGGAAGGTGTGTCGTGGCCTTCCACGACTTCTGCATTGTATATCTGTTTAGTCATTCTTTCATCATGCATTCTTTCCACATGCCCGAACCACCGGAGCATTCCTTTCCTTACCTTCACCCTGACACTCTCTTTCAGACCAACTCTCGACTTGAAAAATCGACTATGTTTTATATTATATAAGGATTTAAAATAAGTAGGTTAGTAATTATTCTTAAGTAATTATTTAGAAATCATAGAGGGACAATTCAGTTGTATGTTCTTTTTTATGCTATTTGACTACATTTTTATCCGTCCAGGAACGGAGAAAGAATACAATTTCCTGTGGCCCGGCGGCCTGTCGTAAGAGACAATAAAACATAACCCACAGCCAGGTAGCGTATTTGCCTGTTTAGATGGTTACCACCCTTGGTCTAGAATATGCCGCCATAACAACCTTGAGTTGTGTTCCGGCATTAGTGGCCAGGTTCCAGTTTACCTTTAGAGAGCGGCAGCACGCTGGTAACACCTTTGGTGTTTGCCTTTCTGCTGAACTCATGCAATAGAAATTAAAAGAAAAAAAAACTTTCAAAACAATTTTTGACAACCTTAACCAGCCCCTCAACCTGCCATATTGCAGAGGTGACACTATTAATGGAAAAATAACAAACCAACACGTAAATATTTTTGAAACGAAACTTTGTTAACATTTTTGTGACTCTCAGTCTAGCGTTTGAACGCTGTTAACGGCGGCACGCACGCGGCAGTTGGCATTGCAACAGCCTCATGAGGATAGTAATCGTAACTGTAGTTTCAAGGTGTTAACTTGAATAGTGGTGCTAAACACTGTACAATTTTGTTTTTAAATAACGAGCCAAGAGAATGAATAATTTCGTATAAAAAAATCAAAATACGTCCTAAGCCTGATATATAATACATTAGTTAAGTAGTTATTTTACTTGCAGAAATGGCGAGTTAAGCTCGTATCGTCGTTTGGACGGATTTTTTAAAGTTAAATAGTAAGTTGACGATTATTAGATAGATGTCTGTCCAAATTATAATGAAGACTTATTCGGAAGTTTACTGACTACTTAAGTAATCTAATTATACATCAGACTATTTTTTTTTTTGGAAGAAAAATAAGTTATAATTAACATGTTTCAATTTTATTCTCATTAAGTACGATAATAATTATAAGTACAGGCTGGCAAAATAGGGTTACCACTTGGGTTTATTTTTACTCTAGCAACTCTAATATTATGTTAAGAGAAATTTTGGTCATAATAATAATTTTTATTATTACATCAAACACTATCTAAGTATCAAGTTGCTTTATTTACTACCTAAACCCATGATGTTTACTTTAACAAGAATAAATGTACGTCTCTGGAATAAGCCAAATCCTTACCGTGCTTTATAAAATCAGGTTTGTAAGCATT
The DNA here is from genome assembly GCA_019925095.2 of Dendrolimus kikuchii. Lineage (NCBI taxonomy): Eukaryota > Metazoa > Arthropoda > Insecta > Lepidoptera > Lasiocampidae > Dendrolimus > Dendrolimus kikuchii. The sequence continues at coordinate 3,556,704 of CM034410.1, read as the reverse complement.
ACTTATCTATTGTGTATAATAATTTTTAAAGCTATTATAATATATAAGTATATATATGTTTGTATTGTCATATTTATATATACGTGTGTCCATATATCTGTGTATATACATATGAATACATAAAATTACATTGTTTTTGTATTTATATTTAATATGTTTATTTAAACCTTCCATGATCAAATTGATCGTGTACTAGCAGAAGGTGATGTCAGGAGCCTTAAGAACAGACGAGCTTGCATGACAAGAGTTATGAATGTCAAAGAGGCAAGTGAGGTGTGTAAGAATAAACCTAAATGGCACTCTGTTGTTCGTGCCTACCCCGCAAGGGAACTGGCGTGAAGTTATGTATGTATGTATGTTTATTTATCATTCGTCATTATTTATTAACTGCACCACCGTTTGTATTAAAAATCTATCAATCCCTGCCAAGAACTGCCTGGAAGAAATCGCTTCTTAGCAATAGGGCCGCCCGTGGTGCTATGTTTTATTTTTTTCTACTTCTGTTTGTATATGCCTTGGTGTACAATAAATAATTATCTAACTGTAATTTTAAAAGCCAAATCTTTAACGCCTTATCATAATTAATAGAGCAATTATTCGAAGAAGCGAAAAAAGCCTGGGTCTTTGGTAATTGTCAAATTCTGACAAAAACATTTTTGCTCCAACTTCCGCTAGACTTACTTTTAAACATAACTGCTCTTGTTAAACCTAATTTTAAGTAATTTTAAACTTAGTTCGACGTTAAAATTAAAATAGCATGGATTAATTACTTTGTTTACAATTCACTGACGTTGATTACAAATAAGATAGAACATTACCGGAAGGTAAATAAATTAGTTCCTATAGATATTTTTATATATATTCATATATACAATGTGATTATTACTTGTTGTGTATAGGTATAGAATACATGTGTATGTACGCATATATTTGTATATCTATACCTATCCATTATATTATTATAATAATGCTTAACAATATATTATTGCATATTATATTTATATTATAATTTTTATCATATTATTGTACTGCACGCGAACAAATATTTTTTATTAAGATCTTGACCATCCAAAGGTTGCCTCGAAGAGATTGCTTTAAGCAATAAGGCTGCCCATTGTACTACCTTAAAGTTAAGACAATAAAGTGTATTACTTTTATTATGTTGGTGTACAATGGAGTTGTTAGTTCATTGTTGTGTGTTTAGACCATATATGGGCAACAACCGGCCCGCTGTAAGATATGATCCGGCCCGCAAGATATTTTGAAAAAATCCAATTAAAAAAATATTGAATTGAATTTGAAGACGTAGAGTTGTGCGATTTCTACAAAAAATACCTAGAAGAAGACAATTTTCCGCAGCTTAGAAAATTCGCAAGAAGATTGATTTGTGCGTTTGGCAGTACTTATAAATGCGAACAGTTCTTTTCATTGATGAAAGTTAATAAATCAACACATTGTACAAGACTGACTGACGATAATTTGAAAAATTCTTTACGTCTATCCGTGCAGGAACGGAGAAAGAATACAATTTCCTGCGGCCCGGCGGCCTGTCGTAAGAGGCGACTAAACAACCCCCAGCCAGGTGGTCTAGAGCATGCCGCCATAACAACTTTGAGTTGTGTTCCGGCATTAGTGACCAGGTTCCAGACTCACTTAAGAGAGCAGCAGCGCATTTGTAGCACTTTTGGTGTTGCAAATGTCCATAGGCGATGGTAACCGCTTTCCATCCAGTGGCCGTCTGCCTGTCTGCTGCTTTTTTTTATTGCAGGAGTGCAATAAAAAAAACGTCTTTGTATCAGTGGAATTAATCTAAATATCGACGAATTAGTTTCCTAAATTCAAGCTCAAGTGTCTCATTGATTTCTGTGTATTTAACTTTCGTAGTTTGCAACAATTTCAAATTTAACGTTTTAATTATAATCTACCATTTTTTAAAATTTCATTTTGTTATTTTCATAAATTGTACTATAATAACATTGTCGTATTATTTCATGTCTAATATCTATCGCAAAAAAATATTATCACTACTTTAAAATGCACTAAGTACTTTTAAACGCGGCCCACTAACGTATTTGCACACTAAAGTTTGGCCCTCAACATGTCAAAGGTTGCCCATATCTGGTTTAGACGTTATGGCCAGGTTACATTATGTTTGGTACCTACGCTCACGTATGGATGCGAGAGTTGGGTATGGAAGAGAGAGCATGAAAATAGAGTAAACGCGGTCGAGATGCGAGCACTGCGCAAAATCTGCGGAGTGACGCTCGCGGACCACATTCGTAATACCGAAGTAAGAAAGAGAGTTGGTCTGAAAGAGAGTGTCGGGGTGAAGGTAAGGAAAGGAATGCTCCGGTGGTTCGGGCATGTAGATGAAAGAATGACTAAACAGATATACAATGCAAAAGTGGATGGATGCAGAAGTCGTGGAAGGCCACGACACACCTTCCATGATCAAATTGATCGTGTACTAGCAGAAGGTGATGTCAGGAGCCTTAAAAACAGACGAGCTTGCATGACAAGAGTTATGAATGTCAAAGAGGCAAGTGAGGTGTGTAAGAATAAGCCTAAATGGCACTCTGTCCTTCGTGCCTACCCCGCAAGGGAACTGGCGTGAAGTTATGTATGTATGTATGTATGTACATTATGTTTGATTACGGTGTTTACAGCTTTAGCAATTATACCCAGTACACGCTCGTCTGCGTATAACCGTAACATCGCAACAACGCTTTTTTCACCCCCAACATAAGTTGGGGACAAAAAGTTATTTCTTTTAATGAGTTGATGTTTTTGCGCTTTTAAAATTCCGCGGGTGAATAAACTCCGTAATTTACTTTATGAATCCCAAGGTGGTTGTGATGTTTTAATATTTTTGTTGTAAAATAAAGAGGAGGGAAAAAAATTATTTTAGATGAGGCGTTATAAATCTGTGGTTAAGGTTTTCAGCTTTTTGGTGTCTGGGATGCTAGGTAGGGTGACTAATTTAATTTGATTTTGTGAGTGGAGGTAAAAAAATATTTTTAGAAGGAAGAAAGAAAATAATTTTGTTAAGGAATTTTTTTTTTATTTTTTTATATTGCAGGAGTTCAGTAGACAGGCAGACGGCTCACGTGATGGAAAGCGGGTACCATCGCCTATGGACATTTGCAATACTAAAGGTGCTACAAATGCGCTGCTGCTCTCTTCAGGGAGACTGGAACCTGGTCACTAATGCCGGAACACAACTCAAGGTTGTTATGGCGACATACTCTAGACCAGGGGTGGTAGCCATCCAGTCGGGCAAATGCCCTACCACCTGGCTGTGAGTCGTTCCTGCACGGATAAGATTTTATTGATTCAATGTATTTTTTATGTATAATTTAAAAAAAAATATTAGCATTCTGCACTCCTTCTCTATATAAACTATAAGTGTGCGAAATTTCATACTCCTCCGTCGGCGCAATTTTCGTAAGAAGGGTACAAAGTTTTTGCTTCACGTATTAATATAATGATTTTTGTACATTGATTGCAGGTCCCCTGGGAGATCATAAATTTACGCATGCGCGTATTTTGGTCGAATTCGTTCAAAAAACATACGCATTTAGGCACAACACTAACATGTACATCACTAGAGCATTTGCCCGGCGGCGATCGCTGACCAAACGAGCCGGAATAAGTGGGCAAATTTAATTGAATTTTTGCGGTACAGCCTACTTTCAAGTTAACCGTTGATCTAATGTTTGTTTTGCGAAATACTCGTGGGAGATTTTAATTTAATTTTGCCATTTTGACGACTCTTCCTATGATATTTTCTTAAGTTTTCGCAACTAGCTTACGTAATAAAACTAGGTTTTAACGGTTTTAAGTGTGGTAATTTATTTGAGGCGCTAAGAACCTCAGCCAGAAGGCCCAGGTCGCCATACACAACGCGGTGCTGGTACCTACGCTTACGTATGGAAGCGAGAGTTGGGTATGGAAGAGAGAGCATGAAAGTAGAGTAAACGCGGTTGAGATGCGAGCACTGCGCAAAATCTGCGGAGTGACGCTCGCGGACCGCGTTCGTAATACCGAAGTAAGAAAGAGAGTTGGTCTGAAAGAGAGTGTCGGGGTGAAGGTAAGGAAAGGAATGCTCCGGTGGTTCGGGCATGTGGAAAGAATGCATGATGAAAGAATGACTAAACAGATATACAATGCAAAAGTGGATGGATGCAGAAGTCGTGGAAGGCCACGACACACCTTCCATGATCAAATTGATCGTGTACTAGCGGAGGGTGATGTCAGGAGCCTTAAGAACAGACGAGTGTGCATGACAAGAGCTATGAATGTCAAAGAAGCGAGTGAGGTGTGTAAGAATAAGCCTAAATGGCGCTCTGTTGTTCGTGCTTACCCCGCAAGGGAACTGGCGTGAAGTTATGTATGTATATATGTATGTAATTTATTTGATTTTTATTATGCAGATGTTTCGGCCACTTTTCAATAGCCGTGATCACGGAAGACAAAGATGTCAAGTGTCAATCAAACTATGACATGGCGTATGCCAACGGCTTATCTTGACCAGTTCAGTGGAATACCTAATTAGCAGCGCTTTGTTTTCCATGCTCTAACCGTTGTTTTGATTACTAAAAGCAATGGCTTGCATAACGACTTTGCGATGTTATACGGCAAACAAACACAATTATACATACATACATACATACATACATACATACATACATAACTTCACGCCAGTTCCCTTGCGGGGTAGGCACGAACAACATTACACAAAATGTATTATTTTGTTATTATTTTTATTGCTTTAAATATTTATGTTAAGCGTAGTGATTCCTCTTCGTTTCTTAATATTTTATTCAGTTTCCGCGACTTGAATACATAATAAAACTATGTTTAAACGGTTTCAAGCGTGGTAATTTATTTGATTTTTATTATTCAGATGTTTCGGCCACTTCTCAGTAGCCGTGATCATTGAAAACAAAGATGTCAAGTGTCAATGAGTATTGGTAAAGTTTTATTTAGCCTACCGCCAACTTGTTCATTGTAATAATTTTGTTTATTATTTACTCTATGGGAGCCTAGTGTAATTTACCACCGCTTCGCAACATGTTGTGGCTTGAAGAGAAGAAGCGGCGCAAGAAACTCTTCAACAAACATGCCTAGCTCTAATCTATATAAAAGAAAGCCGTGTTAGTTACACTATTTGTAACACAAGAACGGCTGTACGAATTTTACTGAAAATTGGTGGGGAGATAGCTTAGAACTAGGAGACGGACATAAAATACTTTTTATCCCGTTGGAACCGGTAGGTGGCGCTGAGATCGGGTTCTAGAATCCTCCTAATCACCTGGAGCGATTTTGGTGATTTTGTTTTTGTGGGTTTGAGTGGGTTCCCGGATGGTTTAGATTCGCAATTAGAACCGGTAGGTGGCGCTGGGATCGGGTCCTAGATTTTTATTTTTTCAGAGTAGGACAACGTCTGCCGGGGCCGGTAGTAATTTATATAATCTTAAAATGGGTGGGAGGAAAAATAAAAAGAAATTATCAGTCAAGTTGGTTTGTGTTCCGGTGCACGCAGTATCTTTCTATGTAGTTATTTAATTTGAATTCCCTTATATACATGTAGCCGACATTAAAAAACGAACGAGGTTCTCAGGTAGTCGTGTAAATGTATGTAGTTCCCGGCATGATTCTTGAGCGGTCACTTTTTCTACCAACAGTGATATTACGATCCTTTTTGCGAAGTCTGAGGTATTGTCTTTTTCGAATAAAGAGAAATAAAACAATATTGTCGATGTGGGGCTAAATCTTATTACATTGGCTACGATCAATGCGTAAAGCGATTCCTACTGTTCCGCCGAACACTCAAGATTGGTGCCGGGAACTATACATATATATATTTATTTTATTTTATTGCAGGAGTTCAGCAGACAGACAGACGGCCCACTTAATGGAAAGCGGTTACCATCGCCTATGGACATTTGCAACACCAATGGTACCACAATGCGCTGCTGCTCTCTAAAGGGAGACTGGCCACTAATACCGAAACACAACTCAAGGTTGTAATGGCGGCATACTTTAGATCAGGGGTGGTGTCCATCCAGACGAGCAGATACCCTACCACCTGGCTGTGGATTGTTTTGACGCCTTACGACAAACCGCCTGGCCGCAGGAAATTGTATTCTCTCTCCGTTCCTGCACTGATAAATTACTACGTAAACATACAATCATAGCTTGAGCTTACATAACCGTGTGTAGCGGACTATGGTGTTTACTGATCTGTTAACCAAAGGAGACGGCACCTAATGGGCCAAAGAAATAATAATAATAATTGGCAGACAAACACACACATTGTATATCCCCAAATTAGGCAAGTTACGCTTGTGTTATGGGTAATATACAACGGACTACTCTGGGGCCGATCCCAGATACCCAGACCATAGTAAATAACGGAGAAAATACGTTTCCGAAATTTACTATACCAGGAATCGAACCCGGAACCTCTGCGTTGCAATGAGGTACGCCGGCAAAGGCTTAGCCCGCTCAACCACAGAGGCCGTCATGAGTTACATACATACATACATAACTTCACGCCAGTTCCCTTGCGGGGTAGGCACGAACAACAGAGTGCCATTTTGGCTTATTCTTACACACCTCACTTGCCTCTTTGCCATGAGTTGACATATTTTATGGCTGTAATATCACATAATTTGCAATTTTACATCAAGAAATTATTAAATTGAAACAGCAGTTCCGTAATTAGTTTTATTTCCATAAGTTTTCTGCTAATACTTTAAGTTTTTAAAGCTTAAATGTATTAGATTTTGTAATGTGACGTCATTAAATCCCCCCCCCCCCCCACGTCTGACGTGATTTATGAATGGCCCCTTACAAAGTTATAGGTATACAAAGTCCTGTTTAATCTTGATAAATATGTACCTTTATTGTATGCTTAACTAGCTTATTTTAGTTATTCCGAACATATTTGCCTGTCCTATACAAACAATGGCCTAACTCAAAAAGTTCAATTGATAAGCTTAAAATATTGCTATCGTACCTAGAACAGCATCCGTATTAATATTGTTGTTACAAGTTACGAGACTTGAATTAAAATTCCGTTAGAATTACTATAGAGTTTATTAGAACTATACAAACACGTATAACACAGGTTCAAATATATCCGAACACAACAAGTCCAAACGTAATGCATAAGGTTGTAATTTAATAAAACGCGCAAAGTCCATCACTATTAGATTTCCGATTGTAGTACACACGTCTCGCTTTGATCGTGGATCAGGCTATCGTTTTATACTGCACAAATGCGATGTGTCTGCCCGGCAACGTGTTCGAATTTCCCAGAATCAGCTTGTACTTTAAAATCCGTAACACCTGGCTAATGATTACAATAGAACAATAAACTGTTTTCTAAAAACGTATGCCAATAAATAAGTAAACAAAAGAAGACGATCATAAAAGAATTACAATAGTTTCAATGTTATTAGTTCAAATGCCGACGGGTAATAAATGTTCTTCTACAAATCTGTAAGTGGAATTTGTCTTTGTCGGCGCCTCGGTTTTAACATTATAAATGCGAAAGCCTCTCTATGTGTTAAGGCTACACGGGAAAACCACGTCATCGGTTTTTTTTAAATTGCTAAAGCAAAGCAGACAGGCTGACAGCCCGATTGTGATGGAAAGTGATTACCGTCACCTATGGACATTAGCAACACAAGAGGTGCTGCCAATCAGCTGCCGTCGAAGAATCTGGAACCTGACCACTAACGCCGGAACACAACCAAGCTTGTTATAGCGGCATACTGCAGACCAAGGTAGCCATCCAGATGGGCAAATACCCTACCACCTGGCTATGGGTTGTTTTGTTGCCTCTTTTAGTATTTGTTGAATAATAGTATATAATTTATGTAGTTTCATCCAGTTTTCATCCGTGCAGGAATGGAGAAAGAACACAATTTTCTGCGGCCTGGCGGCCTGTCGTAAGAGGCGACTAAACAACCCACAGCCAGGCGGTAGGGTATTTACCCGACTGGGTGGCTACTACCCCCGGTCTAGAGTATGCCGCCATAACAACCTTGTGTTGTGTTCCGGTATTAGTGACCAGGTTCCAATCTCCTTTAAGAGAGCAGCAGCGCATTTGTAGCACCTTTGGTGTTGCAAATGTCCATAGGCAATGGTAACTGCTTTCCATCAAGTGGGCCGTCTGCCTGTCTGCTGAACTCCTGCAATAAAAATTTAAAAAAAAAGTTTAAATACCGAGAATGGAGCTATGATACTTTTTATCTCTAATAAAAATAAATCCATCCTCAGTCATATGTATGGCGCCAACTCTAACTTTTAGTTATTTTTAACTTCCTCTCAGATTATAGATCCAGATAAATTGGAAGAATTTTATTTATTTATTTTTACATATTCACATTTAAAATTTCCATACATACATACATTACTTCACGCCAGTTCCCTTGCAGGGCAGGCACGAACAACAGAGCGCCATTCAGGCTTATTCTTACACACCTCACTTGCTTCTTTGACATTCATAACTCTTGTCATGCACGCTCGTCTGTTCTTAAGGCTCCTGACATCACCTTCTGCTAGTACACGATCAATTTAATCATGGAAGGTGTGTCGTGGCCTTCCACGACTTCTGCATCCATCCACTTCTGCATTGTATATCTATTTAGTCATTCTTTCATCATGCATTCTTTCCACATGCCCGAACCACCGGGCAAAAATTATAAAAAATGTAAAATTCCAAAATACAAGTAATAAATAGGTTCAAATAACCGTCAGTTGAGACCGATCCCAAAACGTTGGATGTGCTTATGCGTCGCAAAAAATATCTATATATTAATTAATACGTGAAGCAAAAGCTTTGTACCCCTTTTTATTAAAATTGCACGGAGGAGCATGAAATTTCGCACACTTATAGTTTATATAGAGAATGAGTGTAGAATGCTAATATTTTTTTAAAATTATGTATCAAAAATACATTAAATCAATAAAATCTTATCCGTGCAGGAACGGAGAAAGAATACAAGTTCCTGCGGTCGGGCGGCCTGTCGTAAGAGGCGACAAAACAACCCGCATTTGCCCGACTGGATGGCTACCACCCCTGGTCTAGAGTATGTCGCCATAACAACCTTGAGTTGTATTCCGGCATTAGTGACCAGGTTCCAGTCTCCCTTAAGAGAGAAGCAGCGCATTTGTAGCACCTTTGGTGTTGCAAATGTCTATAGACGATAGTAACCGTTTTCATCTAGTGGGCCGTCTGCCTATCTGCTGAACTCATGCAATAAAAAATAAAACACCTTACACACACTACCATGTATTTGACACACACACGCATATATACTCTTTTGTTTATTGTTCAAGTCAAATCAACAGTTTAGCCTTGGCGAAATCTGTGATTATAGAAGTATAGTCTCTGACATTAATTATTATGGTCGAAATTCGATCACGGGCGACCTTTAGTACTAATTAATAATCCACTAATTTAAAAAAAAAAAAACAAGTGACGTACAAAACAAACTTAGACAAACATGACGATTTAACAAATATTCTAGATTTGCCTGAGGAACCCTGAAACCAAATAGAATAAAACACTCTCCAATACGTGACCAAACATTATTCCCTACTGTCGCCGACTAAAAAAACCCCATAAAATAGAACGAAATCCATTGGAACCTCATTCCCTTTTGCTGGTTTAACAAAGGATAAAATAGGCACTGTTTTTAACCTAGGTCCCCTCCATGGATCTATAAACAGAGACGTATTTAGGTTAGCAAAGTAACTCTCAATAATGGGCCCCAATAACAGAACGGCCTGTGGCGTTATCGGTTCGTGTAAGGTTCACGCGCTTTTCAGATTTACGTTTTAGGCGATTACTTATAATATCTTTGTGGAGGTTTAAGTTAGAGACGTGTACCGGTTCTACAAAAACCGGTTATAGTCATCACCGGTTTTTTATATCCGTGCAGGAACGGAGAAAGAATACAATTTCCTGCGGCCGGGTGGCCTGTCCTAAGAGGCGACAAAACAACCCACAGCCAGGTGGTAGGGCATTTGCCCGACTGCATGGCTACCACCCCTAGTCTAAGGCATGTCACCATAACAACCTTGCGTTGTGTTCCGGCATTAGTGACCAGGTTCCAGTGTCCCTTAAGAGAGCAGCAGCGCATTTGTAGCACCTTTGGTGTTGCAAATGTCCATAGGCGCTATGGTAACCGCTTTCTAGCAAGTGGGCCATCTGCCTGTCTGCTGAACTCCTGCAATAAAAAAATAAAAAAAATATTGGTGTTTTTATTGTTTACCGGTATTTTCGTACACGCGCGAACGACGGCATGTTTTGGGAGCACAATAAACACCTTTCGCCATTAGGTACTATTGCTGCTAGATATCTTTGCGTGCCCGCTACGTCAGTCCCATCAGAGAGACTTTTTTCTACAGCTGGCTACATGGTAGATAGTCGGCGAACAAGGTTGCATACAGATGTAGTGAAAATACTCAGTTTCTTGAACAGAAGGTTTCTGTTCACATATGTCTGTTATAAAGTTTTGTATGTTGTAATTTTTCTGTATTTATTTATCTATTCCTCCAAAAACATGGATAGATACTAATACTATGTAGAAATTAAGCTAAATTTCATGTAAAATAAACAAAATTTGATTATAGGTTATTCTCCGGTGAAAAACCGGTTTTTGGTGAAAAATCTCCGAAAATATCCGGAGGCTAAAATTGCGACCGGTACACATCACTAGTTTAAGTAAGTGTGTGGTACGTGGATGATGGTTACCCCGTTGGATAGTAACGCACCACTGGCGAGAGCCTACAGCTCAATCGCCCGACAGGGGAGTACAAAATAAGACGACGAGTTGTTGTACTCTTACACTATATTAATTTCTTCATTGTTTACAATTTAACTTAGACTTATACAGAAACATTATCGTTTACGTGATGTGCACACCAGTCCATTCTAACCGACATTAAATATTATATTTACACGTTTATGAGACTGGACATTCTTGATGATTGTTACGACATCCAGTCACATTCCCGGAAAGCATCCCTTTCCCGGCAACATTTCCTCTTTCACCTTTATTCAGCCGGTTTTAAGCAGAGGGCGCTGCGCACACACATGCGTCTCATTGGCCAAACCGAATCTTCAATGGCTGCCTAAGTATCGTCGCGACGCCACACTCGCCGATAAGTAGTCCAAAAACGTCCGAAAACTACTGTATTGTACCCTAAAGTCGTTCCTTGAAGTGCTAACTGTGTCCCGGACATCTGGTGCAGTGTTTGTGCAAAATTGGGACGCGCGAATCCGGCCGAAATCTTGCATCATTCCTTACACGGTTCCAGTGACGTTATGCGTTCATTTATTCTACTTGGTTTACTAGGATTTGCGAGACGGCATCAGGTCTAATAGAGAATCAGCGTTAGCTCCGGCTAAGCAGCCATTCACATTCGTATTATTAGTGGTCCTTCGAGCCGGATTCGAATTGATGATTTAGACAAATGCCCAATCTTATCGGCAGCTCTAACAGCGATATCATCTATCTGTATTAACATAGGATTACGTTCATATATTAACCAAAGTCTTTAACTGTACTAAATTACACATCAATAAATTGGTGGCTATAACGTGACGCAACAATCTTCTTTCATGAATAAACTAAAATTATTAAGTTTGGAGGAATGGGCCCATAATAAAAAGACTGAATCCGTACCTGTCACGATCGTGAGACAAATGGCCAACAGAATAGCGAGGATGTCACCATTCATGAGCTCCAACCGAATCCAAGACTAACAGGGGTCCGTCTTATAAAATCTAAGAAATAGCTTTGTCTCCGCTGACATACGACTTGAAAGGCTAAGGAGTAAATTCATTAATTCGACACCGTAGTTTTATAACAACAAAAACATTATTATTATTGTTTACTAGTGGTCCTGGGAGACGTTGTCCTGCTCTGAAAAAATAAAAATCTACGAGCCGATGTTTTTAAAATTTATTTATTCAAACAAAAACATATATTACTTTTATATATCTATATCTAAAAACCCCAAAGGATTTGACTAAGATGCTAAGTGTCCAGTTTCCAATTCCATTTCTTTAGTGCCAGTTTTATCTTCATAAGACTAGATGGCGCCATAGCCGAATTGCATCGCGGTATGATTCGTATTGTTTGCATGATCATACTTGTAATGTTTGTTCATTAAATTGTTTACGATCTCTCGGGTGTTTTATTTTCAACCTCTAGATTTGATACATTTGGACACTAAGTCTGCGCTCTAAGTACAATGAATAAATATGAGGTAGTGGAGAATTACATCTACCGTGTCTCAATTTCTAGTAAAAAGTGAGAGGGAGACATGAGACAGCAAAAATTAATACATGACATTTCACTCTATTCTATTGCCTCCTACTGGTTCCAATTGTGAATCTAAACCAACTGGAGATCCAGTCAAACACAAAAAAAATCATTAAAATACTCGTTGGTCCAGGAGATTAGGACGATCCTAGAACCCGTTCCCAGCGCCACCTATTGCTTCTAATTGTGAATTTAAATAATCCGGGGACCCACTCAAAACACCCACAAAAATTTCATCAAAATCGGTAAAGTCGTTCTCAAGTCATGCGCGTATGTACATACATTTCTACGATTATTTTTTATTTATATAGAAGAGAAGAGTTAAATACAGACAACAAATACTATGATTTAGCACAATTTAACACTGCGGTAGTAATTTACAATGAATAGCGACTTGATTCTCTGCATGAATGCAAATATCAGAGGACTATCGTATCTATTGAACAGGATACTGTTGCTATTCCGCGAACTATGCTCAGCAGGGAAGCTGTTTTCTCTGCTGAGCATAATGCACATATGGATGGCTTTGACGGCACCTGGATGGCGTTAAAGCCATCCAAGCATGCAGCCAAAAACATCCCGGACGCGCTGCAGACGCGCGGAAGTCACAACAGCGCACTGAAAGTATTATTTATTGTATTGTGTGTACAATAGGGCATTGTAAGCCGGCTGGGCAAACACTGACAATACAATACGTACGACGTAACGTAAGTTCATCCACATTTCCTTTTTTACATTTTATACAAAGAGATTGTCTACAAAACACCTTAATATGCTCTTAAACGTTGAAGCAATCCGTGCAGGAACGGAGAAAGAATACAATTTCCTGCGTTGGGGCGGCCTGTCGTAAGAGGCGACTTAACAACCCACAGCCAGGTGGTAGGGCATTTGCCCGACTGGATGGCTACGACCCCTGGTCTAGAGCATGTCGCCATAACAACCTTGAGTTGTGTTCCGGCATTAGTGACCAGATTCCAGTCTGCCTTAAGAGAGCGGCAGCGCATTTGTAGCACCTTTGGTGTTGCAAATGTCCATAGGCGATGGTAACTCACGCAATAAAAAATAAAATAAAACACATTCTTGCATTCTGCTACACATATTGTAAGTTTTAAGGCGTTATTTGTAATAGCTTTAGACGACCAATTAATCGGTGACCGCTGTAAAACATGCCACTGCGATCCAGTCACGTAAAACAGAAATTTAATAAGGGTTAAAAGCATGAGACTTTATTAAAACCTCAAATCCTGTCAAAATCCTAAATTACCTTTGCCTTATCATGTAAAATATAACCTTCCTCCCATTCAAACCTCACATAAAATCGTTCGATTAACTCCCAATTTGCTATAAGCCGTAACCCAATCTTCGCGCACCTAAAATGTAATATTCAATAAAAGAAAACCGCACATATTCTAACTTCATGTTTGCCAAATTATAGGTCTGTGTGTATCGTACGTCGTTAGAGAAATTTCAACCATTGCCCTGAGGGATAAGGCTGATTTTTCCTTGCAAGAATATTTTGCAAGTTAGTAGAATTTTGCTTTTTAAATATGAATTTTGTACTCCAGAATACAAAGTAAGTTTTCGCCTGCTAGATGTGGTGAGGTGGTTGAACATTTTGTTTTATTAAGCCACATTTTTGCTGAAGAAAATCTTGGAGTGAGATCGTTCTGTTTATCTACATTGTAGTTTATTTTCTCATACGTTTATATTCACTTATTCGACGATATATTTGTATCATTTCTATTACGGAAAATTGGTTTTCTCGCTGCTTACTTGTCAAAGAAATCCATATCCCTATTATCCCTATTAATATTACAAATGCGAAAGTAATTCTGTCTGTCTGTTACGCTTTCACGGAAAAATTACTGAACCGATTTGGCTGAAACTCAGTATACATACATATACTTACACATACACACACACACACATATACATACATACATACATAACTTCACGCCAGTTCCCTTGCGGGGTAGGCACGAACAACAGAGCGCCATTTAGGCTTATTCTTACACACCTCACTTGCTTCTTTGACATTCATAACTCTTGTCATGCACGCTCGTCTGTTCTTAAGGCTCCTAACATCACCTTCTGCTAGTACACGATCAATTTGACCATGGAAGGTGTGTCGTGGCCTTCCACGACTTCTGCATCTATCCACTTTTGCATTGTATATCTGTTTATTCATTCTTTCATCATGCATTCTTTCTACATGTCCGAACCACCGGAGCATTCCTTTCCTTACCTTCACCCCGACACTCTCTTTCAGACCAACTGTCTTTCTTACTTCGGTATTACGAACGCGGTCCGCAAGCGTCACTCCGCAGATTTTGCGCAGTGCTCGCATCTCGACCGCGTTTACTCTACTTTCATGCTCTTTCTTCCATACCCAACTCTCGCATCCATACGTGAGCGTAGGTACCAGCACCGCGTTGTGTACGGCGAGCTGGGCTTTCTGGCTGAGGTTCTTAGCGCCTAGAAGTTTACCTAACGCTCCATTCACACTATTCCCCAAATTCACTCTTCTTTCTATATCAGCGGTGTACCTTCCATCCCTGCTAAAAGCACATCCAAGATATACAAACTCATTCACTTGCTCCAGCATAACATCATCTACCATTATCCTTGCATTCGTTCTGGTTTCTTCTCTTTCAAACACCATAACCTTTGTTTTCTTCGCATTCAAATGTAAGCCTCTCGCCTGACAGTCATCTTTCATCATTGTGACTAGTGTTTGCAGTTCTGATGGCGATTCGGCTAAAAACACGTCTATATATATATATATATATATATATATATATATATATATATATATATATATATATATATATATATATATATATATATATATATATATATATATATATATATATATATATATACTAGCTTCTGCCCGCGATTTCGTCCGCGTGGAATAGTTAAAAAAACCCTCCCGATTTTAAAACATTCTTCATTGGTGCTCCGCTCCTATTGCTCTTAGCGTGATGATAATTATATAGCCTAATTGTTTTTTAATGTATAAATTGTTTTATTGTATGATGATACCGGCAATATCAATACTTAATTAGATGCATAAGTTGTATAATAAGCTGTTTAAGTAATTTTTTTTAACTATCCCACGGGAACTCTTTAATTTTTCGGGATCAAAAGTAACCTATATGTTGACGAGGGATATAAGCTACCACCATAGAAAATTTCATTTAAATCGGTCCAGGCGTTTTGGAGACTAGCCCGTACAAATAGACAGACAAAGAGAGAAACAAAAAATTTGAAAAACATCTAAATTAATTCTATTTCACTTCTTACATCCGCCCGACTCGGTTTTTAGCATTTTTTTTTATTGTACAGAAATTCCACGTCTACAATTTTATTATATGTATATATTTACATATATACATATATACATATAATATATATATATATATATATATATATATATACATATGTATATATTTACATATATACATATATACATATAATATATATATATATATATATATATATATATACATATTTTATAATAAGAAGAAAAAAATTTTCGACGCCGAAGATGAACATAGGATACTTTTTATACCGAAAAATGGGAAAGTTTCCGGGGTAAAAATATATTTGTCTCTCTGTTTGTTATGCTTTTGGATGGACAAGGGATACTTTTCATCCCGGATAATATTATAGATTATGGGACAGATTTATGTTAAGATTATCCCGGAAAGTAGGTTAGGTTTTATGATTTTGTCATATTTTTCCATTTTTTTGTCTATTTTGTCCATTTCGACCACTTCGTCCATTTTGTCTATTTTGTCATTTACGTAGTTTACAGATAGACAGGGGATGGGATAGTTTGCGATATAAAGTACTATTTTTATCCCTGTGATCAGGCAACTCCAAGCATACTTTCAAAATATGAGAGATCAGAAAAATATTTTCTTTATTACTTTGTCATTTACGTAGTTTACAGATAGACGGGGGATGGGATAGTTTGCGCTATAAAGTATAGTTTTTATCCCTGTGATCAGGCAACTCCAAGAAACTTTAAAAATATGAGATATGAAACATTTCTCCTCAAATAACCAGGAGCTTAACCCATGAGCGGAAAATTAAAAGGACGACATTATCAAATCTAAAATTGACAGCTTACCTTCAGGGTGCGCTCTTAAATATTTAATCGGAGGGCCTCTTAATGGTTAATGCTCTACTAACAAAAGTACCCGTGTTACGTCTAGTTGTTTGTACGAAACCCTTCGTTTGAATGGAATCCAATTTTAGTGTGAAATTCTATGTTACCTTGCGTGTTATTTTATACAATTATTTTACAGAAATACTCTCTACTTAGAACAACTGAGTTCATTCTACTCTTTTTACTGCATGAGTCCAGCAGACAGGCAGACGACCCACCTGATGGTAAGCGGTTATCATCCCCTATGGGCATTTGCAACATCAAACGTGCTACAAATGCGCTGCTCTCTTAAGGGAGACTGGAACCTGGCCACTAATGCCGGATCACAACCCAAGGTTGTTACGGCGGCATACTCTCAACCAGGGCTAGTAGCTATCCAGATGGGCAAAAGCCTTACCACCTGGTTGTGGTTAGTTTTGTCGCCTCTTACGACAGCCTCGACACACAGACCACTCGATTCGCCCGCGATTTCGTTCACATTAGATTAGTATCAAATCCTATTTGAATAAGCCAATTTCTATGCACTAATTTTAAACCACCTTTGCGGAAAATCCTGTGGGATATAAAGTACCGCAGATTTTAAATCCAGGAATTTACTATTGATCGGTGAAAATCGTATCGAAATCGGCCCGGCAGTTTTTACGTGAATCTCGAACAAACTAACACAGAAAAGTCTTCTCTCGTAGAGTGCGTTACAGACCGTCCCGCGCTTAGAGATTGAAGTAGCCGGGGACAAGAAGAAGTCCCCGACTATGGATGATGCTTGGCCCTGGCGTAGGGGCGAAGGATGGTGTTCGATTAATTTCCGAACATTTAATTTAAGTTTTTTACTATGGTAATTTTTGTTATAATATGTTTTTTTGACCATGGCAACATTCTCTTCTAAATTACCCTTCTGCTGTTATCTTTATAATTCTTGTATAAATATTTCATTTAATAAATATAATTAACTTTCCTGACCACGTTTTTAATTATACAGATGGAACACTTATGGGTTTTAGAGAATATCCCTGACTGTGGTGTTGTAGCAGCACTTTTGTTTGCAGTGCTAGTACCACCCCGAACTGGCGAATCCTAAACACTGGCCGCCTTACAATAATAATACTTAATGAGATAGTTTCGTACAAAATTACATTCAGAGCTGAAGCTCAAACTAATCGATGTGTGAGCGCCATGTCTTTATTTTCGCTGACACGCACACAAAGGCACAAATAATGCTGCAAGTAAATAGAGTCTTTATAAATAATAAGGAATTGGAACTGTTGGAGCTCTTTACATTGAGACATTGTCTTGCGGACTGACACGACCGACAAGCGAACTGAGGCTTTTATAGGTCCTACTTAAAAATGCTTCACTTTCTGGCACCTACTCGGGTTCTAAGCGTATTAATTCTACACCAGCCGCAATTCCCCCGCGACTGATGGTCCTTAATTGGATTTCCCCTCGATAGAAAATGAGGAAACGTCAGAAACAAACTCATTTAGTTTATGTGTATATGAGGGTTGTAGATGTACTATGCCGGTACCCATCTTACATTTACTTATGCACCGTCTTATTTGGTGCACAGCCAAAAGAAACAAACAGATTTATAAAAGTAATATCAGATCGTGGTTCAGTTTTTTCTAACTGTCAATCCGCAAAGAACTGCAAACTTCACACACTACATTTTAGTTCGCAGGCGAGTCACTCGCGGCGCTGGTGCGCCTGCGCAGTGTATCTGCGCATGCGCGAAGAGAGATGGTTGCCCCTTTATACGACACGACCGATGATGCCTTACGATCAACGAGCTTTGTTCGTAAGGTTGGGTCGTCGATACTTATATTTAATATTTATGGACTTACATATATTATATAATTGTGTGTATGTGTGTGTGTGTTATATAATTAATACACCCATATATTAATATTTCCTTTATTAAACCATACCCCAACAATAAAGAACCCATAATAAAAGCCAACTAGATTAAATTGGTACTGTGACGCCTCAAAGGTTTTAGTAATAAATTCAATTAAAAAGGCCCTTCCTAATTTGCTCGCATAATTATGTTTTCCAACGGGATTAAAGTATCTGCTTTTTACACTCCACTTCCTCTTTGTTATTTATTAAGAAAAAGTAATTATAAGTCCACGATGTAATTAATATTGCTGCGTTTATAACTTATAATTAGGTAGGTAGGTGAATTTTTCAAATGGGCCTTCTGGGCCACATCCTAATCTATAAGAAATAGCGAAAAACACTCAAAGGAATCGCGGGGCCGATTTTGACGAAAACTAAAGTGGCATCATTAGATTTTTGAAAAATCAATTGCTCTTGTCAGGAACTGAATAGGCTGATTTTGAAAAATAAACACATGATTTTTTTTATTGCAGGAGTGCAGCTGACAGGCAGACGGCCCACTTGATGGAAAGCGGTTACCATCGCCTATGGACATTTGCAACACCAAAAGTGCTACAAATGCGCTGCTGCTCTCTTAAGGCAGACTGGAACCTGGTCACTAATGCCGGAACACAACTCCAGGTTATTATGGCGACATAGCTTAGACCAGTAGCCATCCAGTCGGGCAATTGCCCTACCACCTGTCTGTGGGTTGTTTTGTCGCCTCTTACGACAGGCCGCCCGGCCGCAGGAAATTGTATTCTTTCTCCGTTCCTGCACGGATAAAAGTATCGTGACATCGATCGGCGATCGATCGATTGATGTGGTAACGCCCTTATTCAGTACCGAAAGTATAAAGTTCTTTTATTTATTGGACAGCCTACTGAAATATGAGTAAAGGAGCGACAGTAAAAAATGATGGGAAATTTCATTTTTTTATCTCGGCGACACGGCTGCTTGCGGAATGGTGTCACGATTTTTTGATGAATAACACAAACTGTAGGTTATATTTAGATAGCTGTAATATAATAAATCTGTAGAAGGGTCGAGTTTGTAAAATGAATCAAAACACGAAGTTTTTTTTTTTTTTATTGCAGGAGATCAGCAGACATGCAGACGACCCACTCGATGGAAAGCAGTTACCATCGCCTATGGACATTTGCAACATCAAAGTTGTTACAAATGCGCTGCTGCTCTCTTAAGGGAAACTGGAACCTGGTCACTAATGCCTGAACACAACTCAAGGTTGTTATGGCGACATACTCTAGACCAGGGGTGGTCGCCATCCAGTCGGGCAAATGCCCTACCACCTGGCTGTTGGTTGTTAAGTCGCCTCTTACGACAGGATTTTTAGCACATTTTCAGTATCGTCGTAAGTTAGACTGCTTAGCCATGCCTGAATCAATTTTTTGGCCTCTTTGACAGACTTATTTTTGATGTCACCGAATTTAACCATGAATTTATGGCATGAAGGAGCGTCCACCATATACCGTGGAGGACTTCCAAGTGTCTAGGAAGTGTGGATGAACTCCCAATCGCCGGCGAGTAGTACGACGATAGAATGGTGACGTAGGCACCAAATCAAATATAGAATGACGTCTTACGGCGGCATAAATAGAAAGAAAGAAAGAAAGAAAGACCGCCCGGCCGAAGGAAATTGTATTCTTTCTCCGTTCCTGCACAGATAATAATAATCAGGGTGGAGTAATTCGCATCAGCAGATTCCGAATATAAAGTTAAAGCATCATCTGAAAACAGTACGTTTTACTTAAACGAATTTAAATTAATTTCAACACTGAGCAAGCTGATATCCCTGGTCGACACTTAGGATACTTTTTATCCCGATAGATGACGCCATTTCCGTGGAATCGACGCCTTTATTCCCTGTTCACGATAACATGAGGTGCCGGCGATAAATATTTTCTTTACTGGAATCTTTGTTATTTTCCAATAATATTATATACATACATAACTTCACGCCAGTTCCCTTGCGGGGTAGGCACGAACAACAGAGCGCCATTTAGGTCCATTCTTAGACACCTCACTTGCTTCTTTGACATTCATAACTCTTGTCATGCACACTCGTCTGTTCTTAAGGCTCCAGACATCACCCTCCGCTAGTACACGATCAATTTGATCATGGAAGGTGTGTCGTGGCCTTCCACGACTTCTGCATCCATCCACTTTTGCATTGTATATCTGTTTAGTCATTCTTTCATCATGCATTCTTTCCACATGCCCGAACCACCGGAACATTCCTTTCCTTACCTTCACCCCGACACTCTCTTTCAGACCAACTCTCTACTATAGTAATGTGTATATATGTCTATCTCCCTCCCCCCAAGACCGAGTACGCGCGAAATGTAGCGGCGACGGTGCGGCTGCAACGCTTCTCTTCGAACCCAGGGACACTAAACTTCGCAACATTCTTCTATATAAAATTTTCATGTCACAATGTTCGTTCCCATACTCCTTCGAAATGGCTTGACCGATTTTCATGAAATTTTGAGTGCATATTAGGTAGGTCTGAGAACCGGACAACATCTATTTTTCATCCCCTTAAACATTAAGGGTAGTCCACCCCTAAATTTTCTTTTTAATTTTTAGTGATTTATTTTTTATTTTTTTAGGATACAGCATTAAAAAATACATACAACCCTAAATTTTCACCCCTCTACGATCAACCCCTATTTTTTATATGTTAATTATGAACTTTAATTTTTTTGGCAAGATTGTTAATTCCATCGCGATTTTTTTATTTTAACTATCAATCGATCTGTTATCCCCGCTAGATGTCTACCGTTGTCACCTCTCATCCAGTAAACATAACGAAGTAGGGATGAGTGGGTTTCCGGATGGCTTAGATTCACAATTAGAATCGGTAGGTGGCGCTGAGATCGGATTCTGGAATCCTCCTAATCACCTGGAGCGATTTTGTTTTAGTGTGTTTGAGTGGGTACCCGGATGGTTTAGATTCGCAATTAGAACCGGTAGGTGGCTCTGGGATCGGGTTCTAGAATTTTATTTTTTAAAGGCAGGACAACGTCTGCCGGGGCCGCTAGTACTTATATAATTATATTAAATATAATTATACAAAACAATATCAAAGGCCGGCCCAGTGAACTATTCAACTTATTTTTTCTGTGATTGTGTAAAGTGCTAGCGGACGTGAATGTTCTAAGTTCTACGTGCTATATAAGTTATATGTATTCATATTCAAAGTTCAGCTATTTGCTAATCAGTGGTTTTTTCAGATGCCCGGATACATTCCTTAAGTATTCTGTGGAAATCCGGGCATATACAATACAAATAAAATATATCCTAAGTGTTAACGCGGGATATGAGCTAACTCTTATTGCCGATATTCTATATCTTTCTATTCATTCATGGCCGGTTTTTATAACCTACGATTCATTCACTTGCCCTACCACCGGTTAAATTATGACATGACTTGTATGAACTCTTATGTCAAAGTTTAAATGATCATAGGGCAAATGAACGATTAATTTTAATCCGTTAAATAGGTTCAGTAGTTTTCATATGATGCTTTAAGATATAGATTATAGACTAACGGTTATTAGAATTATAAGTATATAAAAACACATATTAAGTGCAAGCAAGTTGTACAATAACTTTGTTGGGGGCACAGTTAGGTCCGTATCATCAATAGTAGCTTAAACTATGCAAGCAAGTTTAGTCCTTCGTTTCTAATTGTCTTGTATTATAAATAGCAATTAATCGATCGACAACAGTTTCAACCGTGCAATATGTTAAACTTGACCAGAGCCACGTCTTTTTTTATTTTTTTATTGCAGGACTTCAGTAGACAGGCAGACGGCCCACTTGATGGAAAGCGGTTACCATCGCCTATGGGCATTTGCAACAGCAAAGGTGCTACAAATGCGCTCTCTTAAAGGTCACTGGAACCTGGTCACTAATGCCGGAATACAACTCAAGGTTGTTATGGTGATATGCTTTAGACCAGGCACCAGGGATCTGGACGCCCCAGGTAGCCTCCGAGAAGTCTTCAGCAACGTCAAGAAGCTGGTGGACTTCCTGGAGGAGCTGGGCTGGATGGAGTAAACCCTCATCCACCCTCGCACGCAAAATAGGCGCTTTGTCGTCGAGTTGCGGAAACCGCCCGCTCGCAGAAGAAGAAGAAGAAGTGGGCCCTCTGCCTGTCTGCTGAACTCCTGCAATAAAAAAAAAACATTTAAAAAAATGTAAAAAGTAACGATAGAAGATTAATTGAGCTCTTCATATTGTCGAATTGATCTTACGACACAGGCTTAAACCATGGATCAATTTTTCCCGTAGATTACGAAATCTACAGTTTAAACTGTGTTCGAACTTACAGGCCTTAATATTGTAAATTTACAACAACTGATTTATTTATTTAATAGTAATATTTATTATATTGTTTTTGTGTAATAGTTAGATATTCAGAGTTAATATACGACATAGTATAGCTGTGATATAGACATTTTTGGCATACTTCCAGAATGTAATAGGGTCGGCGAAGTCATTCTTTACAAGCGAAATATTTTTATGTCAGCATTCTGAGAATCAAAAATGTATAACAAAGTATTGTGATTTATTTTTGGAACTCTTTGTATTTATATTTTATTTACAACATATTTCTACAGTTATATACACTGTCTATATATTTAAAAAAATCAATTGCTGTTTGTTAGTCTCGCTAAAACTCGAGAACGGCTGGACTGATTTGGCTAATTTTTTTTGCGAATCTTCAGAACGTTCAACTGCAGTAATTTCTCCTAACAGCTAAAGTTTGTTTCCATTGTGTACCGGTTGACGCCGGAACTAACTAGTTCGTACTAGTTCAATCAAGTTAGCGTGCCGAGTCCAGTCCGAACCGGATCTAAATGGACATGAAATGGTAATCAATAAAAGTTAGCCCATGTCTGAAGTTAATGTGGAATGATTTCATCCGTGCAGGAACGGAGAAAGAATACAATTTCCTGCGTTGGAGCGGCCTGTGGTAAGAGGCGACAAAACAGCCCACAGCCAGGTGGTAGGGTATGTGCTTGACTGGATGGCGATCACCCCTGGTCTAGAGTATGTCGCCATAATAAGCTTGTGTTATGTTCCGGCATTAGTAACCAGGTTCCAGTCTCCCTTAAGAGAGCAGAAGCGCATTTGTAGCACCTTTGGTGTTGCAAATGTCCATAGGCGATGGTAACCGCTTTCCATCAAGTGGGCCGTCTGCCTGTCTGCTGAACTCCTGCAATAAAAAAAAAAATTAGTGTAATGGAAATAATCAAATGACTTCCACTATGCTCGTTAGATGTTCTCTCTCTCTCTCTGCTAATGACAGAAATAAAGAGAATCGTTATATTTAGGACATGTTAGATTAGGTGCAATATATTTGCCAACAAATTTAAAAGAAAGTAGACAAACTAATGTGATGTGTTTGGATCATCTGGTTGGAATGAAGTTTTGAAGGCCATCGAAGGCCACCGGAGCCAATCGAAGGCCATTGGAGGCCATCCTATATCACAGTAAGGTATATTATTTTAGAACTCATATCATTGTATTAAAGTTTGAAAATGTATAATAATATACAGTGGTCATAATTTTTTATTTTTGTTACACTGTTTTTTCATCTAGCCCACATCCGCCAAATAACGAGCGATAAAGAACTTCGTTCCAGTAAATTTGTACTAAAAATGGGTATCAGGGCTTTCCCGCAGGTGGCTCTTCAGTCTGTCTGCTGCTCTCCAGGTATGAATAGAACAAAAAATAAAACCAACATGTATTCGTTTCACAAAATAACTAACTACACATGTATAAAGTTATTTTAAGTTATACGACGCGTCGTAAAACAACCTGTGGAGTGCGGAATGGCCTGAATCCAGTCAAAGCAGGCTATAAAAAGAAAGCGCCGTGTGTAGTGGAAAAATGCACGTAAAAGAGTCTTTTTGAAAGAAAATCTTTGTCAAGTTTTACTATGGAAGAGGAATAGTACGTTCTTTCCTTCCACCCATTTTAATATTATATAAAATTATTAGAGCTAGGCATGTATGCTGAAGAGTTTCTTGCGCCGCTTCTTCTCTTCAAGCCATAACATGTTGCGAAGCGGTAGTAAATTAGATTAGGCTCCCATACAGTACATAATAACCATAACCAAAATTAAAATTAAATAATTAAAATTAACAAGTTGGTGGTAGGCTAAATAAAACTTTAACAATACTCGTTGAAACTTGACATCTTTGTCTTCCGTGATCACGGCCACTGAAAAGTGGCCGAAACGTCGGAAAAACCAAAATCAAATAAAATTACCGCGCTTAAAACCGTTAAAACGTAGTTTTATTATACTACGTTCTTATCTTTGAGATGGCTCGGCTAAGTATCAGTTTTTTTTTAAATCCCCTCCACCGGACGTACAAGGTTATCCGGCCTTATATATCTTTTAGGGTTGTATTATTTATTTATTTTCTGCTTTTCTTTTGTTTGTTTATTTTCTTTTCTAAAAATACTAGCTGTACCCGGCAGAAGTTGTCCTGCCTTTAGAAATAAAAATCTAGAACCCGATTGCAGCGACATTCACCGGGACCAATAGTTAATTTAAACCATTCTCGAATCCACTTTAATAAAAACAAAAAAAAACATCAAAATAGATCCCACCGTTTAGAAAGACTTTAGCGGTGCCACCTACCGGTAGATCTATAATCTTAACCATCCCGGGACCCTCTTGAACACACACAAAAATAATTTCACCTAAATATTGGAACCCGATTACAGCTAAGTTAATTATTTTACATGTATTTTATCAATAAAATAACTCCGACCGAAGCATCCGTTTTAAACGGTATTCAATTTTTTTACATCCTCTTTGACGATATTTGCAGCACGCATTCTGTCAATTCTATGCCAAACGTCATAAGGTTACATTAAAAAAGTTTATATTGTCCAAAGTGCTAAGGTTAGATTAGAAATAATTTTATATGGTGGTTAAGTTTTTTTTAATTTTCTAATTTTCCGCGCAATTTTCTTATTCTTTTCTTTCATAATAACCTTCTCCTGACAATAACAAACACAACAAAAAAGAATTAGCGAAATCGGTCCAGCCGTTCACGTGTGATGGCGTGACCAAGGGAAATAGGGATTCATTTATATATATATATATATAGATTCCAAGCCAGTCCTTATATTTCTAATGTAGTCTTCTGTCTATTAGACTAACAGCCTTGCTTATAATAATCTCGATTAGGCATCTCTTAAGTAAGAGAATCAGAATCAGACCCTAATCAATGAATATCTTTTTTTTTTCACTTATAAACGTGTATTACCTGTTGTTTACCTAAGAGGAGCACAGATAAAAGAGATTTGAATGGTTAACGTATGTTTAACCCAAAATATTCGACTAAAGAGGAGTTTATGGGTAAGATTTTCACTAATCAGTTGCTGAGCAGTTTCTTTAAATTTAAGAAACGATTATAAGTAAGGCCCTTAGAGTTTACAATTCTTATTATATCTATCTACTACACTTTATGCTTAAATCTATTACATTAGTTCTTTCTACTGATTTCTTTTGCAGCTTTTATCCTTAACACTATTTTTACTTTAATTTATATATTTATTTATTACTATTTTTATATTTAACTATTATGTTACTTAATATTTTCTTAAGTTTTCGCGACTTGTATACATAATAAAACTACGTTTTAACGGTTTTAAGCGCGGTAATTTTATTTGATTTTGGTTTTCCGACGTTTCGGCCACTTTTCAGTGGCCGTGATCACGGAAGACAAAGATGTCAAGTGTCAACGAGTATTGTTAAAGTTTTATTTAGCCTACCGCCAACTTATTAATTTTAATTATTTAATTTTTAATTTTGTTTATGGTTATTATTTAATCTATGGGAGCCTAATCTAATTTACTACCGCTTCGCAACATGTTATGGCTTGAAGAGAAGAAGCGGCGCAAGAAACTCTTCAGCAAACATGCCTAGCTCTAATAATTTTATATAATATTAAAATGGGTGGAAGGAAAAATAAAAGTAATTATCAGTCAAGTTGGTTTGTGTTCCGTTGTACGCAGAAAGAGCTCACAGTGTCTTGAGGTCTGGCAGCTGGTTTTTGCTGGGTTTGGGTCTTAATAGTTTTGATAATTGGATCCCAAACAGGTGGTACTTGCCAACCATCTTCTCTATTGAAATTTGGGTGTTTTTTGATTTCAATAGCCTCACGCATCATTCTAGGTATGAAACGATTCTCTTTCGCGAGGATTTGTGGGTTATCGAATCTGATGTAGTGGTTGGGTTTATCCAGCGTGTGTTCACTGATCGCAGACTTCGTAGACCTTGTGTGTTTCATGTCAGCAATGTGTTCTTTTACTCTTTCTGCGTACAACGGAACACAAACCAACTTGACTGATAATTACTTTTATTTTTACTTCCACCCATTTTAATATTATATAAAATTATTAGAGCTAGGCATGTTTGCTGAAGAGTTTCTTGCGCCGCTTCTTCTCTTCAAGCCATAACATGTTGCGAAGCGGTAGTAAATTAGATTAGGCTCCCATAGATTAAATAATAACCATAAACAAAATTAAAAATTAAATAATTAAAATTAATAAGTTGGCGGTAGGCTAAATAAAACTTTAACAATACTCGTTGACACTTGACATCTTTGTCTTCCGTGATCACGGCCACTGAAAAGTGGCCGAAACGTCGGAAAAACCAAAATCAAATAAAATTACCGCGCTTAAAACCGTTAAAACGTAGTTTTATTATTATATTATGTTACTTACTTACATATACAATGCAAAAGTGGATGGATGCAGAAGTCGTGGAAGGCCACGACACACCTTCCATGATCAAATTGATCGTGTACTAGCAGAAGGTGATGTCAGGAGCCTTAAGAACAGACGAGCTTGCATGACAAGAGTTATGAATGTCAAAGAGGCAAGTGAGGTGTGTAAGAATAAGCCTAAATGGCACTCTGTTGTTCGTGCCTACCCCGCAAGGGAACTGGCGTGAAGTTATGTATGTATGTATGTATGTATGTTACTTACTATTATCCTATACATAATCTTATATATAATCACCAGGTGTGCCCCCGACGTCGTCCGCTTGGAATTTGTTGTCCAAACCCCCCGATTTTGAAACATTCTTCACTGGTGCTCCGCTCCTATTGGTCTTAGTGTGATGATATATAGCCTATAGCGTTCCTCGATAAATGGACTATCTAACACTGAAAGAATTTTTCAAATCAGACCAGTAGTTCCTGAGGTTAGCGCGTTCAAACAAACAAACTCTTTAAGCTATTTTATATTCTTTAAGATATATACAGATCATATTCTTAAAACTATGTCCACAAAAGAGGCCATAAATAGTATTATGGTAGTAATATTTGTATTTTTCATTATTTGAAGAACAGGTAAAACTCCTAGACCATTTAGCCTGTTATTGAGGCCATAAATATAATAGATACACATTACAGAGGTGATATTCTAATCACAGTTACTACATATTAGTGTTGTTTTAGTTTCAATGTAACTTAACTTCTTCCCGGGTGACACAGCCTATATGATATTTACAAAAAAATAGGGATCCTTACTAAAACTCCAATAATGTAACCCAAGGTGTAAAAAAAATACCTAAAATAGCTTTATATATTAGTATAAGATATAGCATATGATAAAAGAAAACTTAACTTATTTAAATTATTTTCTACCCCTAGCCCCTCAGACTATAAGGAGATCACCGTCTTCTACGGGTAAGCTGCCCAGAAGGCTGGCTGCGCTTCCTCGTAGAAAGCAGCCCTCTGATCACATGAAGATTGAATTAGTTGTTCTGATAAATTTTGGTAGAGGGTCATGGCGTCAGAACCCCACAGTCCAAGCGTTTCAAGCCTTCCTCGATAAATGGGCTGTCTAATACTGAAAAAAAAAATCAAATCAGACTAGTAGTTCCTGAGATTAGCGCGTTCAATCAAACAACCTTTTCAGCTTTATATATTACTATAAGATAAGATATATATGTCGACATATCCGTGCAGGAACGGAGAAAGAATACAATTTCCTGCGGCCGGGCGGCCTGTCGTAAGAGGCGACTAAACAACCCACAGCCAGGTGGTAGGGCATTTGCCCGACTGGATAGCTACCACCCCTGGTCTAAAGTATGTCGCCAGAACAACCTTGAGTTGTGTTCCGGCATTAGTGACCAGGTTCCAGTCTCCCTTAAGAGAGCAGCAGCGCATTTGTAACACTTTTGGCGTTGTAAATGTCAATAGGCGATGGTAACCGCTATCCATCAAGTGGGCCTTCTGTCTGTCTGCTGAACTCCTGCAAAAAAAAAATATATATTCAACTATCTGTACTGCTTTGTTTTATTTCTGTTTGTAACTATTTTGATTGCCTCTTAACAATAGTTTATGAAGTCTTCAACATCTCTTTTGCTCGTGAGTTGCGCAATTTTACCTCTAAATTCGACCTCGCCCGGGATTGCGCAGGAGACCAGAATATTATGTGCAGGACACTTTCTAACTCCTCCGGGTCGCAAATGCACGAGGGGCTCTCTTTGTACCCAAAACGGTTCAGGTACTCCGAGAACTCCCCGTGCCCTGTGTACTGGGTGTGCAGACCAGTGAGGCCGGTCTGCCTGATCACGTTACGTGGTACGCGACAAGCGGGAAAGAGTTTCGTCACGTATGCACTTGACTCTTGACGGTATCTCCGGTTCCATTCGTCAACTGTTCCTTAAGGCTACGTTCCATTAGGGACTCACAACGACCACGTTCATGGCCGCGATTTATCCCGTTCCACTTGCTTGCCGGTGTTACAATCGTAAACCCAAGTGGAACGGCTATTCGACCCATCCCTTGACATGGGTCATTGTGAGCGTTGTGTGATCGAAAATGATGACGTCATTAGTGACGTTTTTCACCACGACCACAACGACCGCGGTCACCTTGTGGAACGGCTAACGGAGCATTTTGGGCGTTGTGAGCTACTAATGGAGCGCCCTGATAATACATTATATATTCGATTATACATATATACATAGTCAGTCGTCATAACATATAATATAATAAGTAGTTCTTGTGCGGAGTGACGCTCGCGGACCGCGTTCGTAATACCGAAGTAAGAAAGAGAGTTGGTCTGAAAGAGAGTGTCGGGGTGAAGGTAAGGAAAGGAATGCTCCGGTGGTTCGGGCATGTGGAAAGAATGCATGATGAAAGAATGACTAAACAGATATATAATGCAAAAGTGGATGGATACAGAAGTCGTGGAAGGCCACGACACACCTTCCATGAGCATTTTGGGCGTTATGAGCTACTAATGGAACGCCTTGTAAGTATCAATTGGACGCGAGTCAAGAGGTTGATTGGCGATGATATTCTTCTTGATGCTCGGCTTCAAACCCTTGCGCATAGCCGCAAAGTAAAATCACTGTCGGTTTCCTATCGGATACACTTTGGAGAGTGTGCTATGGAATTCACGATCTTATTCCTTCAGCCCGATGGACTGACGATCTGCGCAAGATCGCCGGTAGGCGCTGGATGTGGAAGACAAAGGATTGTGATGAATGGCGCCGACTTGGGGAGGCCTACGTCCAGTAGACGGTTATTTGCTGACGACGACGATTTCGACGGCCTCTGTGGTTGAGCGGACTAAGTCTTTGCCGGCGTACCTCACTGCAACGCAGAGGTTTCGGGTTCGATTCCCGGTATAGTAAATTTCCGAAACGCATTTTCTCCGTTATTTAATATGGTCTGGGTGTCTGGAATCGGCCCCAGAGTAGTCCGTTGTATATTACCCATAACACAAGCGTAACTTACTTAATATGGGGATATACATTATGTGTTTGTCTGCCGATTATTATTATTAAAAAAAAAATCTTCTTTGACCTAACAACCAGACACACTTACTTGTACCATCGTTTCATGGTCGACATAACGTTTAGCCGCCATCTTTCTTTTGCACTCTCCTGTCGAGTGGAACAATTTATAGGGGTCCGTGTTCCTCCATTCATATAAGCCAATGGTCCTCAAGTCATGAAGGAATAGGTATCTACTAGGTAAGATCCATCCTAGATCACATCGTCACTTAACATCAGGTGAGATAGTTATCAAAGGCGAAGCTAAGCCAGAACAAAGAAAAACTTTTGCTAGTTTAGTTTACTGGAAGCATTTCAGCATGTTTTTGTATTTTTTTTTTCTTTTATTTTTTATTGCAGGAGTTCAGCAGACAGGCAGAAGGCCCACTTGGTGGAAAGCGGTTACCATCGCCTATGGACATTTGCAACACCAAAGGTGCTACAAATGCGCTGCTGCTCTCTTAAAGGAGACTGGAACCTGGTCATTAATGCCGGAACACAACACAAGGTTGTTATGGAGGCATACTCTAGACCAGGGGTGGTCGCCATCCAGTCGAGCAAATACTCTACCACCTGGCTGTGGGTTGTTTAGTCGCCTCTTACGACAGGCCGCCGGGCCGCAGGAAATTGTATTCTTTCTCCGTTCCTGCGCGGATAAATATTACAATAAATAAAATGTATTACAATAATTTGATTATAAAATAATATTTCTGAAATATTACAATGATGCCATGGCATCTTCTACCTAAATTGTTTTCTAACAAACATCTACATAAGGATTAGCCTCTGTATCCAGCGAGGTAATGCTGCCAGCCTTCTAGGTACAATGCCCAGCGACAGTGGTCTGGTGGGGCTGGACGGGCTTTGATACAGGTTTTTTTATTTTTATTTTTAAACTAGGTTTATTTATAGGATTATGCCCTCCTTTTTTATTTAGTTCTAGTTTTTAATTTTAGGTTTATTTTTCATACTGTAGTTTAGTTTTAGTATTTAATTGTATTTTTCTATTGAATAAAATATAATAATTATAATAGTTCTACCCTTTATACTTAAACAACAACATCTATATTAATCTATACCTACTAACACCTCAAAACGCAAAAGTTTCACTCCAGAACGGCTGAGTGGATCTGGATGAAATTTGACACAGAGAGATTATAGTCTGGATAGCACATAGGCTGCTTGTTATCCCGTATTTCCCGTGGGATAGTTATGTCTTTAAAATATACATTAACGCGAGTGAAGCCGCGGGCAGAAGCCAGTGCAAAATATTGCCAGCAAACATTATGACGTAGTTGAAGCAAACATTAATAAATGCGCTTACACAATTTCGCTGGAACTTTTCGCGCTCGACGGCTTCCAGCTCGTTCCCCAACATTGGGCTGAGATTCGCTATAAACTGGCCCATTCATTTTGAGCACTTCGTGGTCCAAGGCAAGAGAGAATGGCGTTATTTTTGGTATGAGATATACGTCACCTTAGTGCATATTGAACAATGCGACTGGTTTAATTTCTCAAGCGGATTATCGGTACGGACACGTTAGAGAAATGGAATCAGAGATATAGGGACGAGCCAACTGCACATGCCAACGGTCACGGACTCAAATCTTTATAGAGCACGAGAGGTTCTCAGATTCTTGAACCGGTTCAAGTTATAAGAGGGCCCTTCGTGTCCCTGTGACCAGGACATCCTGGAAACCTCTTTTGTATGTCTTATTCCAGTACCCCCTCGTCATGGGTGGGAGAGGTTCAACTAGGAGAGCGCCCTCGATAAATAATACAATACAAATTGCTTTCACTAGTTTAGTTTAAATAATATTATCTTATAAAACATTTTTTATTCATTATATAAATAGGAACATAATCTTATACTAATATATAAAGCTGAAGAGTTTGTTTGTCTGTTTGCTTGAACGCGCTTATCTCAGGAACTGCTCGGTCTGATTTGAAAAATTCTTTCAATGTTAGATAGTCCATTTATTGAGGAAGGCTAAGGTTTATCACGCTAAGACCGTACTTTTTTAAAACTATTCCTCGCGGATGAATTCGCGGGCAGAAGCTAGTAATGTAGGTCATGTGATACGGGTTCAAATGTTTGACCACTAAAATGTTAGATCTAAGACGTCTCCAATCAGCTTAAAATAAGAATATTCAGTCAACGAATTATTTAGCAATCTAGATTTGGAACCGGTTTTAATTGGATATAACCGGTTTTAGTCAACTATTCTAATCGGAGTGTAAATATTAAAAATAATATTATGTAAACCTACATTAACCGGCTTATTCCACGAGGGTTACTATCTCATTCTAACTCTTCCAACATGTGCTTGTGTGCGATTGAAAACTTGCTGTAATACATAACTGCGCTTTATAGGTGTTAGGCGAAAACCGTTCTAAATCTTTTGTTACCAAAACGTTTGATTGAGGTTAAAGTTACAACAAAATGTAAACAACAGTTCCTATATATTAAGGCTCTAACCGGTTCAACTTTTTTAACCGGTTTCCAAGGCTTGCTGGCAACAATTTCCCGCTACCGCTCCTGAATTGAGCTCTCTACCGACAAGCGTATCTCGACATCCACGCTTGGTTGCCGCGGCGAGAGATGTCTTTGATGCCTGCCAACGCCGGCTGGATGTGACGCACCGCTTTAATTTGCCGTATATCATCGCGATATGATACACGTGGAGGCGGGATAATGTTCGGGAAAGTGTTTTAAGGTATCCAGGAGGTGTATCTTTAAAGAAGTATATCGAGAGGTGGAAGACAATTTGTATCAACTGACATTTTGAAATTTACAATTTACTGAGAACATTTATTGAAGGTCATATATGTGAAATAAAATATTTTTTCCATTTAAATTGAAAAAATAATTTAAAAAAAAATCTTGTTAACCTTCTAATTACACTGCCCTGAAGTTTTTTGCTGCTTCTAATTTAAACAGTAAATAAACTTTTTTTTAAAGATTTTAAATACAAGCTTTTGAGATCCTGGATATCAAGTAGCAGCAGAGTGCTAGCCAAGACGAGTAAAACGAGCCTAAACACGACGGGTCTATCTTGTTTAGTACAGGAGTTCCTATGGCCACCTTCCGACTCCATCATCAGATCAGCTCCATGGTACCATATTATTACATTGTCACGCGATATACATATGCGTGCAAAATTTCAGCTCAATCTAAAATCGGGAATTTGGTCAAATTTAACTTGCAAAGTTCCGCCCGAACTTACATACAAACATCCATTGCAAGTTAAATAAAAGCTTGTAAAATACGTTACGAAGTGGTTTACATAGAACAGAACTAGACAATAAAAAAAAAAACATTTCAAGAGCTGTTCTGTATTGGAACTTAATTTATTAAAAAGTTTTGGAATCTTGTATAAACAATTAGGCGAGCCTTTATTTCATAACGGCTCCAAGCGACAGATGTCTCCAAAGTTGTGACATTCTTTCTACATTTGTATGCATGACTACTGAAAATCTTATACTAATATATAAAGCTGAAGAGTTTATTTGTTTGTTTGAACGCGCTAATCTCAAGAACTACTGGTATGATTTGAAAAATTTTATCAGTGTTAGATAGCCCATTTATCGAGGAAGGCTATTATAAGCTTAAAGTCGTGAGCAGAAGCTAGTTTAGTGATAAATTTGAATAAAATAAAATCATTTGAAAATTTGTATTTCAAAGCATTAAAACGTACTTTAGTTATATAATAATAATAGCCCATAAACATCCCACTGCTGGGCTTGGGGCTCCCTTCATAGGGTAACGGACAACATAGGTACCCCTCACGCTTGTCTAAAGCGGCTTGGCAGGTTTGACACATCGGTTATCTCGATGTGCAGGTTTTATCTCGATGTTTTCCTTCACAGTTAGCACGTGATAATTGTAACAATATGCACATTAGGTCAGAAAAATTGAGTTAATCGCGTGCGCTAACCATGAAGCTGCCGCGGCTTTTTTTTAATTATAATCATTGCATAAACCTGACAACAGCACAAGGGTTCTTTTTTAATAAATAAATAAATTAACATACTGCCAAAGCCCTTATATTAAACAGTACTAAATAATACTGAATACTGTATCATCATCCAGGTACGTAGTAACCATCAAAGAACCGGGTTAAACCAGCCGGATATTAATGCCAGGATATAAATTTACAAAACATCTTCAGCCCGTACACCGAGTGTAAATAAAGCCGCGGTTATTTTACGTTCTAACCTGTAGTACAAGTCATAAACGTAAGCTTTAATAATTATACATACATATATTATTGTCGCGCCTGTATGCACCAGTGGTTGGCAGAGATGATGGATCGCACTAACTACTATTACCACTAGTATTGTAAATATTTTCATACAAGCTCCTTTCTTTTAGGTGTTAGTTCTTCATCTTTCTTTAAAATACCTGAGATTTCATCATTTTATGTTATACGAGTTCAATATATTTTTTCAAATTCAGCAATTGTGTCATATAAAAAATGTTTGGTAATTTTTAAAACTTTTTTAACTGTACTTCGATTCCCTGTATGATCATTATTTTCAGAGATATTGACTATCAAAGTCAAAAAGGACTTTTTTGCCATGATGGGCGAACTCTGTACAAAAAAAACCGTGCAGACTTGTTAAGCAATGGCATTAAGGGGTATTAAATTTATTAAACGAACCTTATGGTTAAATTATCACAAAGAAATATTTGACACGGGTTCAACCGTTTTTAAGACGAACGAAAATTTGAAAATAAGAAAGTTCCGGTGGTTTTTTTTAGTAGTAGTCTGGAATTATGTATCTAAAAAAAATGTCATAATCGAATCTGAAAATTAGATACGTAAGTTATAATTTGCCTTTCCTTAATGTAGGGCCATTTTCTTAACTTACGGCCCCTTAAATATCACGTTATGATTCATTTTTATTTTATTTTTTAAGATATAAAAATTAGTCATAATATAAATAAATAATAGATTTAAAAAAAACAAAAAAAATACTCTTTTATAGAAAATCCAACTAAAAAATAGAAAATAAATTTGAATTAAAAATAGTGTAAGAAAAAATGATTTTATTGTAAAAAGAAGCGTGAGGTTCTTTAATTTAATTTTTTTTATTTCAGGAGTTCAGCAGACAGGCAGACGGCCCACTTGATTGAAAGCGGTTACCATCGCCTATGGACATTTGCAACACCGAAGGTGCTACAAATGCGCTGCTGCTCTCTTAAGGGAGACTGGAACCTGGTCACTAATGCCGGAACACAACTCAAGGTTGTTATGGCGACATACTTTAAACCAGGGGTGGTAGCCACCCAGTCGGGCAAATGCCCTACCACCTGGCAAGGTGGTCTTTTCAGGACATTATCAAAATAACCATTCTACTCATATCTGTTCATAAAATATTTATAACTATTGATACCAAGACAAGTAAAACGAGCCCAAACACGACGGGTCTATCTTGTTTAGTACAGGAGTTCCTATGGCCACCATCCGACTCCATCATCAGATCAGCTCCATGGTACCATATTATTGTCATGCGATATACACATACGTGCAAAATTTCAGCTCAATCAGAAACCGGGAAGTCGATCAAATTTAACTTGAAAGATTCCGTTACATACTAACATACGTATGAAGCTAATAAAAGCGTATTAAAAAATCGGGAACAGACAGCGATATATAAATAAGAGTAGAAAAATCACATTCATTTATTAACCGGTTTTTGTCTTATGCCATACCACGCGTCCCATATTAAAACAACCGGGTATGCAACTTTGCCGGGCCCTCGATATTTGCACCGCTCGAGACTCGAGCGCAACCATGAATAATTCACTTTAACCGGGAATATTTATCCGGACGTTCCCAGCTCACCTGCTAGACGGCATAAATCATTTATAGCTCTTGAGTTATACTCTTTACTTCTTGCAAGGATAGTTGCAAGACTTTGCTAAAAGGAATATATAGCTATTTTGGTAAAAACAAAACTTCCAAACAATATTCACGTAAGTCTATACCTAATTATAAGCCATTTTAAGTCGGACGATGGATTTTTTTGAACGAATAGTTAAATAAAAAATATTGTTACGAGTTGCAGGACTCGAATTAAAATGCCGTTGGAATTATTATAGAGTTTATTTGAACTATACAAACACGTATCACACAGGTACAAATATAACCAAACACAACAAAGCCAAACGTAATTCAGAAGATCGTAATTCCATAAAAGGCGCAAAGTCCGTCACTAAATAGATTACCGAATGTAGTGCACACGTCTTGCTTCGCTCGTGGTTATCGCTAGACTGCCGATCTCTCCATTGGGCCATTGCTTTATATTGCACCGATACAATATGTTTTCCCGACCGCGCGACCGAATTTCTTAGAATCAGTCTGACACACCTGGCTAATGACTGCCATAAAAGATTAAAATACACAATGGTCTGTTTTCTAATTACAAATTTTAAACACAAAGTAAACAAAAGCAGTCAAAATGCGGAAAGGTAATAAAGTGTGTTTTTATGGTATGCAGGTGTGAATCCACTTTTGTCGGCGTGTAGGTCGTAACAATATATACTATTACAAAATAAAAATAAAACACTTCAGTTGAATTCTTAATTATATTTCAGACGAAGCGCAATCTATGGTAAAATTCGAGACTTTACTCGGGCATGACAATCGATCCATAAATAATTGGCTGACTAAAAGCTAAAGTCCCATCTATTAGGACGTTTACATTAAGAAGTACTAGATTACGTAGCTTCTTCAATTGTACCGATTATGGCGTTGTTCTATGCAGCCATCGGTGTGCTCTATGTCTCTATTACTCTTTTTCGTCTATAACTACAAATTAGGAATGGTCATCGTAGTAGATGTTTTTGGGGATGACAAGTTTTTCAGATATTTATTTAAGCGAATTAGTAGCGAGATAATTATGTATTCAAATCGTTAAAAGATATATATGTTCCCTCTTTATATTTTGAACTATTGGGTATAAAATTTATCAAAAAATCTATGTCGGAAACTAAAAAAACACTTTCCAATAAAGTTAGTTTAAACAAAATCTACTTAGTAATTTTAAAGATCCATCCATCCATATCCAAATGATAAAAACAGTGGATGGTTGCTCCGAGGAAAACCTTATAAATTCTTCCTCTCTATCCTCGCCATCAAGAAATTAATAAACTTTCAAATGAAGAATGCGCAATACAAGACAAACATTCAACTCAGTATCAGTGCTGTCAACGCAATATATAAAAAGCGCGTTCCATTAGTGGCTCACAACGCCCAAAATGCTCCGTTAGCCGTTCCACAAGGCGACAGCGGTCGTTGTGGTCGTGGCGGAAACGTCACTAATGACATCATCATTTTCGATTACACAACGACCCATGTCAAGAGGAGGATCGAATAAGCGTTGCACTAGAGTTTACGATTATAATGCCGGCAAGCAAGTGGAACGAGAAAAATCGCGGTCGTGAACGTGATCGTTGTGAGTCTCTAATGGAACGTAGCCATAGTGAAATAATTGTTGGAACAAAATATTGAAGTAAATCATTAAAATAACTTAATTTAAAGAATTCTCTTAGCAAATCCTAGTGAGTGTGTGGACCCCTAGGGATGATTGCGGTGTGGCGGTGAACTGGTGGCAAGGTAAGTTACTCTTCCCTTGCTTCTTCTCCCACGCCCCTTTGGCTTCTACCAGCCATCGCATCGTGCCCAAAGTGGATGTTCGTTACCTCTGTGTTATCTTTCAATATGCGTGGTCTGACACGCATTTAGCTTATTAAGTCTCTTGTACTACAAAATACCCCATACTCTTTGACTTTGCAGATTTACATCCGTTTAAGCTACAGGTTTTTAACGCGGTGTATTTCTAGCAAGGTTTTAGTAAATCATTTTAAAAAATAAGCATGATGAAGAAAAGTGAACTCTAAAGATAAAGTAATAATGAAAAACCAGTCATAAAAAGGCCGCCAATATAGACCAACACACACCGTTAACTGCAGAATATCAGCAACACCCGGATGCGTCCGGTCGAAACCGGCGATAACCGGTTCAAAGTGTTTGGAACAGCTGCGGGCGTTCGGACAAGTGATAACAACTCGGGACAGGGCAAAGTTTAAAGTGAATGATTTAATCTGCATGAGGGTACCGTATCTGATTTTGCCAAGGGTCAGTTTGGTACACTTTGTTATTTAACTTAAGTATACGCTCAGGCATAGGATTGCCATTACTAAATTTGAAAAATCTTAACAAAACCGGATATAACAAGATTATACTATAAATAAATAGACTGGCAATACAGAATTTTATACACAAAATCAGATATATGGACAGTGATCTGTTACTTGTCTTTTAAAAGCTTTCAAAGGAGAAACATATTTTTTTTTATTGCAGGAGTGCAGCAGACAGGCAGACGGTCCACTTTATAGAAAGCGGTTACCATCGCTTATAGACATTTACAACACCAAAGGTGGTACAAATACGCTGCTGCTCTCTTAAGGGTCACTGGAACCTGGTCACTAATGCCGGTGCACAAGTCAAGGTTGTTATGGCGACATGCTTTAGACCAGGGGTGGTAGCCATCCAGTCAGGCAAATACCCTTCCACCTGGCTGTTACTGCACGGATAAATATATATTATATAACTGTAATTTACATATCATTCATTAAATAAATTAACATGTAATCATCTATAATGTATCTATTTTTTTAAACAATATGCATAATATAATTAAATTAAGTTCCTGTGAATATTAAACATTGGTTTCGATTAAACATAATTCACATCGATATAAAAAAAATACGATTGATATTAATAAAACTAAAGCAAACACCGATGTAACTCAGATTTTTCAATTTTAATTGTGGGGGCTGATGTTACCCCGTTGGATGAGGCTGATGCACCACTGGCGAGAGCTCCACGGCTCCATCGCCGCGGGAGCTAGGCTCGACTG
The DNA here is from genome assembly GCA_019925095.2 of Dendrolimus kikuchii. Taxonomy (NCBI): domain Eukaryota; kingdom Metazoa; phylum Arthropoda; class Insecta; order Lepidoptera; family Lasiocampidae; genus Dendrolimus; species Dendrolimus kikuchii. The sequence continues at coordinate 3,517,526 of CM034410.1, read as the reverse complement.
CTGGTGGGGAGTACAAAATAAGACGACGTGTGTTGTACTCATGTAATTATTGGTTAATTAATTTAAAATTAAAGTAAAGACAGGTGGGAGGGCATTTGCCCGACTGGATAACTACGACCCCTGGTTTAAAGTATGTCGCCATAAGAATTTTGTGTTGTGTTCCGGTATTAGTGACTAGGTTCCAGTCTCCTTTAAGAGAGCAGCAGCGCATTTGTAGCAACGTTGGTGTTGCAAATGTCCATAGGCGATGGTAACCGCTATCCACCAAGTGGTCCGTCTGCCTGTCTGCTGAACTCCTGCAATAAAAATAAAAAACTTAACAGCTACGTGAAAATATGTAAAACCCTTGTTCGTAGACTAATCGCCGAAGGTTTTCTGTTTTCTGTGTTGATAGATTTTGGCACGTACATAGACTACTCAGTTTAAACCTTGCTAACTATGTAGCAATAAATTATTCCATGTACGTGAAGTAACATTAATATTACCGTTTGACCCCGATCTGGCTTGATGTCAATCAAGGCTGTGATTAAAAATAGTATATATACTTAACGGATATTCAAATCCACAAGCTATTGTTCTAATACCCAATTTGGGTATACTTGCCATACATCCGGTTTTTCAGATATATTTGTATATATCTGTAGGAATCGTATATTGTTATTATAAAATAACCATATGACGGAAGTAGTCAATAACCGGATAGAGTATTCTTTCACGTAGTAATTGGAAGTCGTATAACCGGATGTCAACGTAGAAGGATTTATTATTAAGCAAACGGATATCAGAAATGGAGTAACCGGATGTTGGAAGTTAATACGTATGGCGGAAGTTGGTTTTGTGAAGGAAGTGTGACTGAAGTGGCGCCACAGCATTACCGGATGGTGTCACTGCGGCGTGCTACGAGGACCTTATAAATACTGGGTGTTCGGGCAGAGGAGAGGCAGTCTTCAACTGGCAGTCTTAAACCGACAGCCTACATTGGTAGTCTTGGACGAGGAGCACATAATATAATGTGGTCGATAATGACTGCTTGATAATCGCAGTATTCTTGAAGGGCAAATTGCTGCTCGACACCTGACAAGCGTGGATGCAACTCTTGGAGTTGTTCTAATATTTCTGTGTATTATTGAGCAATATTAAATATCGTAATTGTAATAATTCTAGTGTAATAAACTTTGATTATAATATTTCAGATTATTATTGTGTTATTCTCGGAGCGTCATTCGTTCGCTCCCGGCGTGAACCCGACATATCTAAAAAAACCGGATTATATAACTTGAATGTTTTGTTCTTGTGAGGGTGGCGTCAATATAAAATGTTTTGACTCCATACGACTTCAAACTAATGGTAAATACTACTGTATCAAATTCAAATTCAAAAGTTTTTATTCAAAATAAGTTCCACTGGAGAACACTTAAGGTCATACATGTAAGTTAAAATTTAATTTTTACTTCCTATTCTATGTACACCGCTTCGCAACGTGTTGATGCTGTAAAGGAGAAGAAGCGGCAAGAAACTCCCCAGCAACACGTCTAGTTAAATATTGTTTTTCTTTATATTTCATATTCTATTTATATCTCAAATCCTTTTTTTTATAAGTCTTGTACAGAAGTATGTTACAGAATTAATGGAGTTGTAGCAAACAATGCATACTCAATAAGACCAAGACAATAAAAGGAAAGAAAAATAATGTTATAGTTATAATAATGACATGACGTACTAAAATGTTATGCTGCAATATGTCTCCATAAATTGCTTACAAGCATGGCAAGATAAAAACCTTATACAAAATTTATATGTTGGAGCGAGCTGCTATGTAAATGAATTTTTGTCATTTAAGTATACTTCAATAGTGTAGTATCCCCTTTTTAGCAAGATGCTTTTTAATTTAGTTTTAAATTTAGTGAAAGGCAGATCTAACATTTCACTCGGAATCTTATTGAAGAAGCGTATACCAACCCCCAAGAAAAAGGACAGTACTTTTTGCAATCTAAAAGATGGCAATATCAGTCTATTACAATGCTTGGTGTTGAAATTGTGTACATCCTTATACTGCTTGTAGGCACTCAAATTATTACGAATATAAATTATATTATTAAAAATATATTGGCAAGCGACCGTCATAATACCGATTTCCTTAAAGCGTTCTCATATCTCACTCACCTTATTGCTCATCGAAATAAACAATTACATAAATCCATACTAAAATATTATACTGTTACGAATTTGTAGGATGTAAATTCGAAAATACCGTTGGGATTTCAGTTTCAAAAAGTATTTAGAAGTACACATACATAATTCACAGTTCTTACAAGTATAGCGGAAAACAAAAAAACCAAACCGTAGGGCAGAAAACTGTTATCACATAAATCGCGCAAAATTCGTCGTTATCAAAAGTGCACTAGGGAACGCCTCATTTGCAGTCAGAATATAACTGGCGCATTTCTCGACTGACCGACTCTCATCCATTTGTAAATTAGACATGGCCTCTTTAGCAACATGCCGCCCATTGGTTCTTGAAATCGTTAAGTGGTTAGCTTAATAGATTTCAAGAATCCGCATGAAATACCAACAGAGGAAAGAAGTTTTTATGACATCTTACGGCGGCGTGAACAAAGAGATTAGCACATACAATAGATCACTCAGATTCAAAGGGATAATAAGACACCTCCAAAGGATTAGTATCGATCAAGACTATGACAGTAAACGAAAGTAGGGATCTTGTTGATTTATACATTCTTATTTAAGATTTTCTTAAGTTTTCGCGTCTAATACATATAATTAAAACTAACTTTTAACGGTTTTAAACGCGGCATTTTATTCCATTTTTATTTCGAATTTGGGGCCACTTTTCAGTAGCTGCGATCACGTAAGACCGATCGATAAAAAGGAGCCAAAACGTCGATATCAAATTCGAATAAAATGCTGCGCTTAAAAACCGTTAGAACGTAGTTTTAATTCTTATTTACTATTTTTTTATTATAAAGCATACATATACAACACTAGCTTCTGCCCGCGACTTCGTCCGCGTGGAACAATTTAAAAAAAAGTAAGTTAAAAAAACCCCGATTTTGAAACATTCTTCATTAGTGCTCCGCTCCTATTGGTCTTAGCTTGATGATATATAGCCATATAGCCTTCCTCGATAAATGGGCTATCTAACAGTGAAAGAATTTTTCAAATCCGACCAGTAGTTCCTGAGGTTAGCGCGTTCAATCCAACAAACAAAAAACTGTTCCGCTTTAAATCTTATCTAATATATATAAATCTCGTGTCACAATGTTTGTCCTCAATGGACTCCTAAACTACTTGACCGATTTTAATCAAATTTGCACACCGTGTGCAGTTTGATCCGACTTGAAAGATAGGATAGCTAACATTTGGACCCGGTAGGTGGCGCTGGAATCGGGTTTTAGAATTTTATTTTTTAAAGGCAGGACAACGTCTGCCGGGGCCGCTAGTATTAGTATAAGATTTGGCAAGGCCATTTTATATATTCTTATTTAAGAATTTATTTTATTTGATTCATGAAATATTTACCAAGCCCATTAGTAACGTCAGATCTCTACCAGCATCCAAAATTTGGTTCTACTGTACTTACTTTATTTTATTATTCTGTGTCAGTGGAAAATCCGGCTTATGGTTGGCAGAGCTCAGGTGGATTAACCCAATCGTCGGAGTTGCGAAGTCAAACAGACGTGGTGCGCTAATATGGCAATATATTTGCTTCTAATTTGGTCCAACTTACAGCGGACAGCACAATGACTAAAGCTGAGTTTCTATATGCATATGTATCTATTACTGTCTATGTAATCTATCTAAATAGCATTATATTAATACGTGAAGCAAAAACTTTGTACCCCTTTTTACGAAAATTGCGCGGACGGAGGAGTATGAAATTTCCCACACTTATAGTTTATATAGAGAAAAAGCGACGAATGCTAATATTTTTTAAAAATTATGCATAGAAATACATTAAATCAATAAAAAAAACATTACTCATACTACCATTGTAGCGGCCAGCAGGCTGCCTAAGCGATATAACCGTGGCAAGCCGCCTTTACGTTATTCGCCGCCCGCGCCGCACTTACGTCGCCCCTCTTCCTCCGACAGCTAAGCGCTGTCGACAGAGAGTCTGTCTCGGTCAGCGCGCGAGAGCGGTCTTGTCGCGGTTACTTTGGATGCGGTAGGACTTTTTACGCGCAGCAGATGTTGTACCTTTTTTTCAAATATAAAATGTGCTGCAAAAAGTGTAGTTTCATTACACAAACCGGCAACCATACACCACACCATGTATTTGAAACACACACGCATATATACTCTTTTGTTTATTGTTCAAGTCAAATTAACAGTGTATCCTTGGCGAAATCTGTGATTATAGAAGTATATATAGTCTTTGACATTAATTATTATGGACGAATTTCGACCACGGACGACCACTAGTTATAATAAATCTGTAAATGGTTCGAGTTGGTATAATGCGTTTAAGAATGTGAAAAAAATTAGGGGGGCTAATTCGGACAAGCAGATTCCGATAAAGCAATTTTTAGAGTTATTGTCTGTCTGCTAGAGAATCACGTGGAAACTTTTGAACGGATTTAAATTAAACTCCAATCTGAGCTAGCTTACGTCCCGGATTGTAACTTAGGATACTTTTTATCCCGATAAACGACGTCGTTTCCGTGGGATAGACAAAAGTAGTGAAAAAGATGGCGCTTCAATCGCATATTTTTTGGAGACTACTGAACATATGCGAATAAAACTCGACATAGTGCTGGCTTATAACCCGAGTTAACGCTTAGGATACATTTTATCCCGATAAAGCACATCCTATCCTTAAAAACAAACGGATTAGCAAAACAGATGGCGCTGCAATCGAATTTTTTAAATTCTGTAGCAAATACCTACGCTGTCATAAACAACATTTCATTAATTATATTACTTCGAATCAGATTGGCTTCGACTCGCCTCTATATTTTGCTGGGTAGTTGTGTACACTACATGGATTTTATTTCTTTATTAAGTTTTTATGTAAGTAACATAGAGCTACTATAATAATATAATATCAGCCCATAAATGTCCCACTGCTGGGCTCAGGCCTCCTATTACAGGGGAAACGGACAGTATACCCGCCACGCTTGTCCAAGGCGGCTTGGCAAGTTTGAGACATCGGTTATCTCGATGTGCAGGTTGCATCACGATGTTTTCCTTCACCATTGTTAGCGCGTGGTGATTGTAACAATATGCACATTAGATCAGAAAACAGCTCAAGCGATGCATGCCTTCCCGCCAGGATCGAATCCGCGCCCTTTGAGTCTGGGACGCGTACGCTAGCCATTACGCTACCACGACTTACACTTCAGCTACTAAGCAAGGATTTTGACGCGTTGCAGCTGTGAAGAACACTCTAGTGTTTTCTATAGTTGATTATCCCATGAAAGTTCCAATGGTTTATCTCTTTCTCTTATTCCATTTCCCTGTTCCATTATTGTATCCCATCTCTTTTATCCTATACCCTTTATACCAACCTCCTATCCAATCTACTGTCTCATCCCCTCTATCCCATCAAAACATCACGTTATTTTATGGAAATAAGTTTGGAATGGAAATATTATCCCTTAGACACCACTGTATTTAGAGTAAAATGACAACCATACATACATAACGTCACGCCAGTTCCCTTGCGGGGTAGGCACGAACGACAGAGCGCCTTTTAGGCTTATTCTTACACACCTCACTTGCTTCTTTGACATTCATAACTCTTGTCATGCACGCTCGTCTGTTCTTAAGGCTCCTGACATCACCTTCTGCTAGTACACGATCAATTTGATCATGGAAGGTGTGTCGTGGCCTTCCACGACTTCTGCATCCATCCACTTTTGCATTGTATATCTGTTTAGTCATTCTTTCATCATACATTCTTTCCACATGCCCGAACCACCGGAGCATTCCTTTCCTTACCTTCACCCCGACACTCTCTGTCAGACCAACTCTCTTTCTTACTTCGGTTTTACGAACGCGGTCCGCGAGCGTCACTCCGCAGATTTTGCGCAGTGCTCGCATCTCGACCGCGTTTACTATACTTTCATGCTCTCTCTTCCAGACCCAACTCTCGCTTCCATACGTGAGCGTAGGTACCAGCACCGCGTTGTGTATGGCAAACTGAGCCTTCTGGTTGAGGTTCTTAGCGCCTAGAAGTTTACCTAACGCTCCATTCACACTATTCCCCAATGACAATGACAAATTCTCATATAAACTTAAAAATCAAACAATAAATATTAAATCGCCAGAACTGACCTCGCACCTTTATTAATCCCATTTAAAACATCAAACTCCAGTGACAGTCCAATTTGAACTTTGTTATTTCAAAATCAAAGTTCATTTCAGCATGCATAAAATCGATTCAACTATTAAAACTATTTCATATATTAACATGCAAAATAGAACTTATACTCAACAGCACAAAGACTATAATTGCTTGAATTTTCGTATTTTAAAGTATTTCACTAATATTACAGGGAAATTGGACCTAAATACCTTGAAGTTATGGTTGAATTTAGTATGTAAATAAGACAGTCCTATTAGAACTTTGACATGGCGTATGCCATCGGCTTAGCTTGACCAGTTCAGTGGAATACCTAATTAGCAGCGCTTTGTTTTCCATGCTCTAACCGTTGTTTTGATTACTAAAAGCAATGGCTTGCGTAACGACTTTGCGATGTTATACGGCAAACAAATACAATTATACATTACACAAAATGTATTATTTTGTTATTATTTTTATTGCTTTAAATATTTATGTTAAGCGTAGTGATTATGTCCTCTTTGTTTCTTATTGTAAATAGTAGTGTCTGTCATTGTCAACATTACAATTAAAAAATTGCACGCTTTTATCTTTTTAAACATAACATTTATTAAAATGTTGGCTTACTTATAAATAATTAGTTACATACCGACAAAGTTAGTTACACACCTGCATGTCTTAAAACGCCGTTTATTGCCTTTCCTGCATTTGGATTTCTTTTGTTTACTTCGTGTTTAACTTTAACTTTAAAAACATCTCTTGTTATCGTACTTATTTTATGGCTGTAATTAGAGTCGAACTAATCCTTTTATTTTTAATGCATTGCGTCGAAGCTTGCCAGATGGCGGATTAACTCATATCGCGGCCCCTTTGTTCGGTCTTATACAATTTAGTATAAAACAATGCCCGAAAGAGGAGTGGGGCAGTCAAGCGACGACTACGATACGAGTAAGACGTGTGTAGTAATTTCGATTAGCGATATAGTGACGGACTTTGCGCGTGTTGAATTATATTGAATCGTGCCGTGTGAACTGGTTGCATCCAGTTTCATTTGTACCTGTTTTATACGTGTTTGTACAGTTCTAATAAACTCTATAGTCATTCCAACGGCATTTATTTTAATTCGAGTCCTGTAGCTCGTAACACTACATAATTATATTTCATTTACTATCCCACTCTAATAATTGGGGCTGTTTTTAAAATCTTTCTACTCGCTATCATGGCGCCACCTAAAATTGGCTCCTTTCCAATGAAAACTTTTTAATACATCGAGATGGTCCTCCTTACTTCTACTCTCCATGATTGTGACGCAGACGTTTAAAAATTTAAAAGTAAAAAACCGCGTTCCAGGCCATATATTTAAATTTAAAATTCGAGTATCTTCAGCATCTAAAATTCAATTCTTGACACGCTTTTTAAAATGCATATCCACTGCTCCGAATTTCGTTCCAGTGTAAATTATTTTTTTATTGTGTAAAATGTTGGCTCTTCGAAAGTGTTAAACTATATATTTACATTTGAATAGTATGCTTTTGCCGACAATACACGGTTGAATACAAATGAAGCATAGTCAAATTTAAAAAAGTAAACTAACTTACTGGTTACTTATTGGTTAAAAAAGTTTCATACGTGACTTTTTTAACTGTTTATCTGATTACTTGTTATTTAATAGTGTTTATTGGATTACGAAGTATTTATATATATATATATATATATATATATATATATATATATATATATATATATATATGTATATACTAATATTATAAAGCTGAAGAGTTTGTTTGTTTAAACGCTTTAATGTCAGGAACCGCTGGTCCGATTTAAAAAATTCTTTCAGTGTTGAATAGTACATTTATCGAGGAAAGCTATAGGCTATATTATATTTTCAAAAAAATTAGGGATCCTTACTAAAAGTCCAATAATGTAACCCAAGGTGTAAAAAAATGAGCCGAAAAAATCCTTACACAGCGTGCGCTGCGAATACTATTGATTATAGAACAAAACAATGTACTACCACTTTGCAGAACATATAATTGTCTACCAAACATATCGCGTAACCATATGTCTAACTATTGTAGTTATGACACAATAAGTGTTTTCTTTTATTTTTTTAAATAATTAAAATGCCGGCGCTTCAAAAACTGTTTATTTTGTACCTTGGTATTAATCCTTATCAAAATAAATTACTCCATATTCAAGACGAATTCAATACCTTTCTAGAACTTTTTGAATTATTCAATTCGGACGTGTCATTCAAAAGATATCGCGATATTTAAAATGTAAGTATTAGTATTGTAGCCAAATATACTAATATTGTTTGATTGAACGCGCTAATCTCACTAACTACTGGTCTGATTTGAAAAATTCTTGCAGTGTTGGATAGCCTATTTATCGAGGAAGGCTATATATTATCACGCTAAGACCAATAGGAGCGGAGCACCAATGCAGAATGTTTCATAATCGGAGGGTTCTGAAATCAAATTCCACGCGGACGACGTCCCGGGCGCAGCTAGTATATATGTATATTAGTATACAGTATAAGAATTAGCCATAATGATTTAAGAAAAAGTAGTGGTTTCTGAGAGCCTTCTTAAACGTAGGCGATGTTTTACCCTCCCTGACAGTAAGAGGCAGCGCATTCCAAAGTTTGACAGCCTCCACTGTAAAAGAGTTATCATAAAAGGATGAAGTGTGTGCAGGTGTAGTGAGTTTACGATACGTATGAGTGCTTGAATTGTGGGAAGTAAAAAGGCGAAAGGATTCAAAACGTTCTTTAAAGTAAGGAAGACTACTAGGAATAAATGTTATAAAGTTAATCTGTGTTGTGTGTTTTTAAAACTTACATTCATACATAACTTCACGCCAGATCCCTTGCGGGGTAGGCACGGACAACAGAGCGCCATTTAGGCGTATTCTTACACACGTCACTTGCTTCTTTGACAATCATAACTCTTGTCATGCACGCTCGTCTGTTCTTAAGGCTCCTGACATCACCTTCTGCTAGTACACGATCAATTTGATCATGGAAGGTGTGTCGTGGCCTTCCACGACTTCTGCATTCATCCACTTTTGCATTGTATATCTGTTTAGTCATTCTTTCATCATGCATTCTTTCTACACGCCCGAACCACCGAAGCATTCCTTTCCTTACCTTCACCTCGACACTCTCTTTCAGACCAACTCTCTTTCTTACTTCGGTATTACGAACGCGGTCCGCGAGCGTCACTCCGCAGATTTTGCGCAGTGCTCGCATCTCAACCGGGTTTACTCTACTTTCATGCTCTCTCTTTCATACCCAACTCTCGCTTCTATACGTGAGCGTAGGTACCAGCACCGCGTTGTGTATGGCAAGCTGGGCCTTCTGGCTGTGGTTCTTAGCGACTAGAAGTTTACCTAACGCTCCATTCACACTATTCCCCAAATTCACTCTTCTTTCTATATCAGCTTTTAAAACTTACTTGTTGAATATAAAATTACACAGCAAAAGGTCATCCTTCAAATTAACGCCAAAAGCACCTTATTCTCCTTAATTTAGACAGCTTTTAAAGCCGAGCTACGCTAGTTATCTTTGATGAACAAACCGCTTAGCACTAATGGTTGTTGATACCGAGCTAACGATCCCATTATCTGATGTACTGTTATTGAAATAATGCAGAACAAGCTTTAAATTTTTGGTTTGTTTATTAATACTACTACACCAAATTTTATGTCGTGTTATAAATGAACCCTTGGCTATTTTATTGCTTTTGGAATAGAATAGAATATACTGTATTGTACAAAAATGCAACATAAAATCAAGAACATTAATATACAAGTACAATCGGCGGTCATATCGCCCAGAGCGATTTCTTCCAGACAACCTTTGGATGGAGTATAGGAAATACAACGAAGCTCGGTAGTTGCTAAACCAGCACTCGTACTGTCCTAGATGACCTAAACTGCACTAGAACTAAATAAAAATACGTATTGAACTAATGTACTGGTTTATTGAACTAAACTTCGAAAACATATAAACAAGGTTATAATTAGTTGTACTGCAAACCATATTGTGTTTAATTAGGAGACAGCGCCATCTAGTTTTGCACTAATAGAACTATAGAACTTAGTATGGCGCTATCTCCGACACGTACAATAATTTAATTTATTAAGAAATAAATAGTAATATATAAGACATTATATATACATACATAAATACACATATTATATTACATACATAGAAAAATAAACGATAACACTATAGCTTGAGGTAGTAATCTTTAACTAATCCTCTTAATATCACTAACACCAATAGAAAATTTTTCTACAACAATTCCCAACAAATTCACACATCAACACATTGTCACAACAATTAAACAATAAATTATAACACCACACAAAGTCACAAACACACAACCAACAACAAAACTTACACGCATACCACACCAACGCGCACTACCACCGCATTGCATTACACGCACACTTCACAAACAAACCAAGACACACAGACACAGAGCCTAAAAATTAATAACCCAGACACAGAAAAGGAAAAAACAACACACATGGCACTAGTTACGTTAATATATATAGGTACAGACATAAGGCACACACTGCACATGCACTTCCTCACGACACCAGCATGTAACAGATACACTCTACATTAGTATAAGTTTAGTATTAAAATTAGAATACATTAATATAATCAGTTATTCTTAAGTTACACCACAACACAAACACACATTCATCAAATGTCACACACAATAACAAAAATTACAAATAAGCGTGTATAACTTCTAAACTTTTTCCTAAATTAAATTGTAAAAAAAGGGTACGGAACTAGAGTCCGTAGAGTTGTTAAAAAAAAACTAATCTATTAAAAGAAGGTAATGATTATATCTGTTTGATGTTTAGTGGTAGTGCATTCCAGACTTGAATGGCCTGGACGATAAAAGACTTGTTGTAAAAACTTGTTCTGTTGACAGGCGTTTTCAGTTTCAAATTCTCTGACAATCTAAAGAATCTTGAATCACTGTAATTAAGGAACTGAAAGCGTTCCTTGAGATAATCTGGAGACTTGGAATTTTAAATCAGCATCATGATATAACAATTAAAAAGAAAAAAAAACGTTTAAAATCACAGCACAAGCGGCTTATTTTTATGGCGGCGCCTCACTTGACTTAGCGTATTTGTCACTGTATTTGACCAACATTTGATGTATTAGCGAATATCACAAACATACCATTTGCACATAGCCTGAATAAGCAAAGAGCTCACACTAAATATTGTTACGAGTTGCAGGACTCGAATTAAAATACCGTTGGAATTATTATAGAGTTTATTAGATCTATACAAACACATATAACACAGGTACAAATATAGCTGAACATAACCAGTCCAAACGTAATGCCCAATTCAATAACACGCGCAAAGTCCTCCACTAAATAGATTACCGAATGTACACACGTCTTGCTTCGCTTGTGGTTATCGCTTGACTGTCTCATCTCTCAATTGAGGCCTTGCTTTACACTGTACAAATGCAATATGTCTGCTCGGCCGCGTGACCGAATTTCTTAGAATTACACCTGGCTAATGACTACCATAAAAGATTACAATACACAATGGGGCTGTTTTTCTAATCACAAATTTTAAACACACGGTAAACACAACAAGTTCAAATGCCGAAAGGTAATAAAATGCAGGTGCGAATTTATCTTTGTCGGTCGTAACAATATCTTAGTATCTCAAATTGAAGTGAAACAGTACGTGTCGAGAGCAACTGCTTATTTTTTACTTTAATGAAAGAAATCGGTACTTGGTATATTTAAACAACTACAAAGTTACTAAAAGACCGACCAAAGAAGTCGTGCATCCGTGCAGGAACGGAGAAGAATACAATTTCCTGCGGCCGGGCAGCCTGTCTTAAGAGGCGACAGAACAACCCACAGCCAGATGTTAGGGTATTTGCTCGACTGGATGGCGACCACCCCTGGTCTAGAGTATGCCGCCATAACAACCTTGAGTTGTGTTCCGGCATTAGTGACTAGGTTGCAGTCTCCCTTAAGAGAGCAGCAGCGCATTCGTATGTAGCACCTTTGGTGTTGCAAATGTCCATAGGCGATGGTAACCGCTTTCCATCAAGTGGGCCGTCTGCCTGTCTGCTGAACTGCTGCAATAAAAAAATTAAAAAAGTAGCTGGTGGATGCTCACAAGTTTACGAAATTTAAAAATAAAGCAGTTCAAGTATTTTTAAAGTCTTTAAGAATTATAACATGCCTACTTCATGATATAGGCGCATATTGTATCTATAGATATCTATAATATTATAAAATTGTAGAACTGTAGTTTTTTGTTTCTTGCATTTTTTGCGTTTGTCTGTCTGTTCGGGATTCAAGTAAAAACTACTAAGCCGATTTCGATGCGGTTTTCGCTGGTCGATAATAAATTCCCGGACTTAAAGTCTGCGGTACTTTATATGCCGATAATCCTACGGGTGTTTTCATGGGAGGTTTAAAGTAGCCAGGTCGAAAAAAAATAATTCCGATGCAAAACATTCACTGATTGATAAAACCTTTAGGAAAATAACTGTAATTGTGTATGCCTTTAGTAACATTACTTATCCCGAGATTTTACGGGAATTTCCGGGATTCGTGTATTTTCATAATAAAAAATCCGCTAACCTGCTGAAAATAATTTTTGATTTTATATTTAGCAAAATAACTGTAATCTTTGTTACCTGTCCAATGTGGGCAAAGTTGCGGGCAAATGCTAGTAATACATATAAATATAAGATTATTATAAAATGTTTAAAGTGCATTAAAATTGCCGCGCCACCTAGCGGACGCGTCATTCGTCGATCTATTACGTGCGCGTGCGCTACCCTCTTGTTATCCTTAGTAAAGTGCTGTGCAAATTATTAACAATGTAAAATCAAACTGTGTTGTGCTTCCTGGCTTCCGTCATCGGCATCAAGACAAAAAATCGATGAGTCCTCTCTTGTATCCTATCCTCTGTCAATAAAGGGTCACTTGTATTTATTGCGTGATCCATTCTGCCATTTTTCGCCAACGCGACGAGACATTTCAAAAACCAGCCAGTATCTAGCTTTTCAAAATATTAATTTCGTCTACCGCCATTTTTGCTAATGGTGATACCGGTTTTTTACTACTGTTATTTTGTCGCGACAATTCCGAGAGGATATTGTGGATTTAGTAGAATACGGATTTTCGACGCTATCGCAATGGTATCGTACTTTGAAATTCTTCACAACGTCAAGATATTATAACGCCGCCATAACAACCTTGAGTTGTGTTCCGGCATTAGTGACCAGGTTCCAGTTTCCCTTAAGAGAGCAGCAGCGCATTTGTAGCAACTTGGCTGTTGCAAATGTTCATAGGCGATGGTAACCGCTTTCCATCAAGTGGGTCGTCTGCCTGTCTGCTGAACTCGTGCAATAAAAAAAATAAAAAAAGATATATTTTTTTTAGTTTGGTTCGCAAACTGGCCAACTCAGCTTACTTTTAAACAAAACTAAAACACAGAGAATATGGTTGCTGACTAGCCCTCTTGGTGCGAACACAGCATGCATTATACTGATTACAGAACGTTAAAAATACTAAAAAGACAGACTACTTCCAGAAGCAATAAACGTAAAAAGCACTTGAAAAATCAAACGCCTGAGATCCTCACTACCCTTTCGCAAAATAAATAATTCATAAAAAAAACCTATTTCTATGCTTGGGGCACGGCGGGGTGCGAGTTAAATAAAACGCGGGTCACGGGTCGTCGGGTCAGATGACAGCTGTCAAACCGGATTAAATATGGCCGACGCTAACGTCGAACTGTCAAATATTCGTTTAGCGTGAGTGGATAGATTTTTCACCCAGCCTTTTCACAATTCGAAACCCGATCTAGCGTCCCGTGGGACCATGTATTTTTGAAATGAAATGAAATGAATGTTTAAATTTCAAAACGGAATCTTTGAATGGATTAATGGAAAGAAAGAAAGAAAAAATATTTATTTAGGACAAGATATAAAAAGTCTTACATGACAATTGTTAAGGCGTGTAAATAGCCCTAACACGTAGTATGTGGGCTATGATGAACCAACGATCAGCCCAAAATTAAAACACGGTGATATAAACCAAAAGTATGCGATGCCGGGCAATCAAGACAATAACTCATACGACAACCACTGGAGCGGCTAAGAAAATATGCCCGCTCACCTTATCACAGTAGGTTGTCAGATCACCACGACACCAGACACAAGGGAGCCGGCCGGCTCATAACCAAATTCCAGTCCTTCCACTTGATGCAACACTTATTAGTCTTTGTGTATTTGAATAAGGGGCCGATTTATTAAGCACCAGAGAGTAGTTATTACATAAGGTTTAAATATTATTATTTATTAACGTGCGCCTGCTCAACTAGTACAGCAGCGACCAACGACAACGCGTAAGCGTATGTAACGTATTCAAATTCCAAAAAGTCTAGGCACCACCTTCTGGGGAGTAGACGGCCACAGTGACGTATGAAGTGAAGTTATCTTTGATTTACCCAACATCGCTAGATGGCGTCACCAACAATATATCTAATAATTAATTGTGATTTCCTGAAAAAGGTCTTGCTCAGGATAATGCTAGCTTCACAACCAGCGCTGATCTTCCGCAAGTACCTCAAGTGATGCCACGGCTTAGCTCCACGAAGTAATTGATTACTTGTTTGACAGTCATGAGTTTACCGCCGCCTCCAAAGCAATTTTAGTTACTGTAATTAGTTTTATTTCCATTTAAATATTTTTTTAATAATTCAAACCCTATGCTTATATAGATAGACGTACGTAAGGGGATCTTTGAAAGTTGCCCCTGTGACTGAAAAATTGAGAGGAAGAAGATTAAGTTGGTATGGGCGCACAGATCATAAAAACACAGGGCGTCACGTGTCAAAGTCACGTGACAAAAAGAATGTTAAACTACAAGATGGATGGGTACAAATTTAAAGGTAGACCAAAAAAAGATGGATGAATTATGTGAAGGATGATATGATGATATGCGGTGTGACAGAAGAGGTATTGTGCCGATCCCAAGTAATTGGGATATGGTGAAAGAAAGGAGAGAGCTTATATAGATACAGTTGGAATTCCATATGTAGAAGTTTTTTGTTAATAGTTCAAATTTCGTGTTTTAAAGCTTAAGGGCCGCTTGCATAACGATCGCCTTTAAATACAATTAGTTAATCGTATTAAACTGCCTAAATACGTTTTACACCAAACGTATAGACAGTTCTTTAAACATATTTAGAGGCAAATTTTGCGTTGTGCAAGACACTAGTTGTATTTTTTTTTTATAGCATGACTTCCGCAGACAGGCAGACGGCCCACTTAATGGAAAGCGGTTACCAGCGCCTATGGACATTTGCAACATCAAAGGTGCTACAAATGCGCTGCTGCTCTCTTAAGGGAGACTGGAACCTGGTCACTAATGCCGGAACACAACTCAAGGTTGTTATGGCGGCATACTCTAGACCAGGGGTGCTAGCCATCCAGTCGGGCAAATGCCCTACCACCTGGCAAAATAATTTATGTGTTTAAGGGTGTTAAATACGTTTTATGTTTCTTAAACAAATTTAAGCAACCTTATGCAAGCGGCCCTAAATATATAAGATTTTGAAATGTGACGTCACGAAATTTCGGAAAAAATATAAATATTCCTCTTTTGACCAAATAACTCTGATATACTAAAACAGGGTCACAATATTGCTATGCTCGTATATATATATGCTCGGGTTTCCTTTTTGAATTATTGGAAACTAAATTGTGTAAAGCCTTTGCACCAATGAATCGGAAAATTGTATTTTATCTATTTGATCTTCTGAAAAGTATATTTCGGGAAATTGAATTAATTCATAGAAAATGTTAGGTTTTTGATTGGATATCTACGGATGTTGTTGATGATTGTCTCTGTACTACTTGAGTGGGCTAAATCTTTGCCGGCTTAGCGTACTGAAACGCAAAGGTCCCGGCTTCGATTCCTGCCATGATAGATAGATAGAAAGATAGAAAATACTTTATTGTTCATCACATACACGTAAAGTAGATCATTTACAGTCATTTCGTGTCAAGGCAGGAACAAAGGGCGGCCTTATCGCTTTAGAGCGATCTCTTCCAGACAACCCGGGCTGTGGATTGTGTGAAAGGAATCGAGAGTGTATGACGGTGGTGTTCAAATCAAATACATGTAATTAATAGGATAAATAGATATCACAGTATACATATAATACAGGAGGTTGCCTGGAAGAGATCGCTTTAAGCGATAAGGCCGCCCTTTGTTCAACACTTATTGTACTTAGTTTTAAGAATGTAGTTTTATTTTTTGGTGAGCAATAAAGTGTTTTCATTCATTCATTCATTCATAATTAAGACAAATAAAAAGAAAATAGACTATAATACATATTAATTTTCAATTTTCTTTTTTATCAGCAGACAGGCCCACTTGATGGAAACCGGTTCCCATCGCCTATGGACATTTACAACACCAAAAGTGCTATAAAGGCGCTGCTGTTCTCTTAAGGCAGACTTGGAACCTGGTCACTAATGCCGGAACACAACTCAAGGTTGTTATGGCGATATACTTTATACCAAGGGTGGCAGCCATCCAGTCGGGCAAATGCCCTATCACCTGACTGTGGGTTGTTTTGTCGCCTCTTACGACTGGCCGCCCGGCCGCAGGAAATTGTATTCTTTCTCCGTTACTGCACGGATAAATATATATTATATTATAAATATAAATTAATATTATATATATCAACATGTATACATTATTAATATGTGTATAGCAACAACAATAGCTACACGATATTAATAATAGCAATAACAAAATATATCAATATTATATATATTAATATAATATCTACATACATACATAACTTCACGCCAGTTCCCTTACGCGGTAGGCACGAACAACAGAGCGCCATTTAGGCTTATTCTTACACACCTCACTTGTTTCTTTGACATTCATAACTCTTGTCATGCACGCTCGTCTGTTCTTAAGGCTTCTGACATCACCTTCTGCTAGTACACGATCAATTTGATCATGGAAGGTGTATCGTGGCCTTCCACGACTTCTGCATCCATCCACTTTTGCATTGTATATCTGTTTAGTCATTCTTTGATCATGCATTCTTTCCACATGCCCGAACCACCGGAGCATTCCTTTCCTTACTTTCACCCCGACACTCTCTTTCAGACCTTACTTCGGTATTACGAACGAAGATATATATATATATATATATAGTTTTACTACTACGAACCTATGCCCATACCGGTATAATAAATATATCTTTGTCGACAGGCGAATGGCGTGGAGAGAGACGGATGCTGGATATCACTAGGGACAAACCAGTGAAAGTCTGCGTGAGGGTCGTGGTGCCGGTCAGAGATCATCCTAAAGTAAGTACCCTTCTGTTGGGAAATCTACCTATACTTATAGAATTATAGGTAGATTTACTATACTATTAGTATAGACTAATCTTATAAAGAGGAAAGACTTGTATTTTGTTATGTTTGTAGCGAATAAACTCAAAAACTACAGGACCGATTTCAAAAATTATTTCACCATTAGAATGCTACATTATTCCTAAGTAACATAGACTATATTTATTACTAAAAAAAATTGGGATCCTAATTATAATCAATAATGTAACCAAAGGTGTAAAAAAATTAGCCATAACCCACCCGTGCGAAGCCGGACGGGCCGCTAATTTTTCTATCTAGAATATTATATTATTCTAAAAATGCCGTGTTGTCTGTACACATTGAAGCTACTAAAAAAAAACAACTGGCATAGACTATTTAAACGATGAAGAACACTATGTATTTTATTTAGATTTCTTGTCTGTCTGTTTGTCGGTTTGTATGTTTGTTCGCGATTCACGTAAAAACCACTTGACAGAAAATGTATAGACTTAAAATCTACACTACTTTTTTTCTAGAAGTCCCGTGGGAATTTTTCTGGGAATGTGAATTTTCTTCTTATATCTATTACATTTATAATCTATCTGTTACACACTTTTTCCTGTTTTTTATTAGATTTAGATATGTATGCCTTTAGTTATGGTGAGCCAATCACCCTCCACTGCTGGACGTAGGCCTGCCCAAGTAGGCGCCACTCATCACGGTCCTCTGCCTTCCTCGTCCTGCGCCTACCGGCGACCTTGCGCAGGTCGTTAGTCCATCGAGCTGGAGGGCGTCCGAATCTACGACCACCGTTGTTTAGTGTTCTGTTTCTTTTGGTACAGATCTTAAAAAAAATTGATATAGGAAATATACCTACTACCGAAACTGCTTTCATGCCTTTAGTAACATTATCTATTGGTGGCAGTTGCTTTTTCTTTGGAAATGAATCTCAATATAAAATTGGACTGTATGATTATTATTAAATTATAACTTAGAATCGAAATATACATAAAGAAGTTACAAATTTTGCGAGAGAGAGAGAGAGAGAGTGGTAAATCGTCAATGAGAATTGTGATTGAATAATTAATCATTTTTGCCTCCAAGGCCGCTCCTATATCCCGCATATCGACCGACGTCTAGCTGCTAATTGTGCGAGCTATGGGCGTCGGCGGTATGCGGGGCGCGGAGAGTAGGTGTGCTCCGGCGGACGGGTCAGGGGGGTGCTCTCTGTCCGCAACATTACCTATTCCGAGTTATTGTCCAGGTCCTTGACGTATTACATCTAGTTAAAAAAGGACAGATTAAGTTTTTTTTATGGGCTTATTAAAGGCCAATGTTACCCTAACATAGTCAGACCGTTTTAGTCAGTTCTATTCCATTTGTAATATTTTTTCCATTTTATTTCTACCATAATATATTTTATTTTATAGCACGTGTTCAACAGACAGGTAGATGGCCCACCTGATGGAAAGCGATTACTATCGCCTATGGACATTTGCAACACTGAAGGTTGCTACAAATGCGCTGCTGCTCTCTTAGGGGAGACTGGAACCTGAAAAGTTGTTATGGCCATAGGTAACTTACATCAATTTAAGACCCAAATTAAAAAATGTTGTAATTTAGAATGATCCAATGACTTTTAGAATAATGACATAAACTTTTTTTAATACTTTTTTTTTAATCTCTATTTTGTTAGTAATTATTGTGACATTTTTTTTTCAATTTTATTCAATATTGACCTAATGTAAATTAAATTGACATTTTATTTATGTAATTTTCGTATAATTGTATATTTTTTTTTTGTAATTAACTATTTGAGCCAATTTTTATTTTTATTATATAAACATTTGAAGGGGCTATTGAAAGTTGACACCTAAGGCTGTTTACAAACAGTGCTACAAATAAAATAATTTAAAAATATAGCATCATGTACGATGGATACTAAACATTAATAGCCTTGGACTCTAACTTTATGAGTTGTAGAGAGTTAAGTGTTCACTACAACCTTGAGGACCTGAGTTCAATTCCTGACAAAGTAAACCTCAAAAATTATTTATGTCATATTTTTAATGTTTACGACTTATAATTATTGTATCACTAAAGTTTTCCCCGCGGCTTTTCAAACCCTGGAGAGTAACTCTATATTACTTAAATAAAAACTTAATTAGTTTTCATACATCGCGCGGGAAGCCGCGAAATAAAGTCAGCATAAAATATATATAAACCTTCCTCGAAAAATTATATAACTTGAAAACCGCTTGAAAATCCGTTACGTAGTTTAGGAGTTAGCGGATATACAGACAGACACGGAAAATGACTTTGTTTTATACTATATAAAGATTCTTTTTTATATCTGTCCAGTGTCAACATATACCTACATCACCAAAAATAACATCCAAATTGATTTATGGAAATAGCCTGTATAATGCACAGGCTGAAATTTATGTGCGATTTTATTAGAAACAAAGATATAATTACTTTATTAAAGACAAATACCCTCTTTAACAATATTGAGAAACGTAAAATAAAATAATCTGAAAACGAGACCTTCCTGAAGCAAGTCTTTTTTTATTGCAGGAGATCAGCAGACAGGCAAACGACCCACTTGATGGAAAGCGGTTACCATCGCCTATGGACATTTGCAACACCAAAATTGCTACAAATACGCTTCTACTCTCTTAAGTGAGACTGGAACCTGGTTACTAATGCCGGAACACAACACTCAAGGTTGTTATGGCGACATACTTTAGACCAGGGGTGGTAGCCATGCAGTCGGGCAAATGCCCTACCATCTAGCTGTGGGTTGTCAAGTCGCCTCTTACGACAGAGCGCCCGGCCGCGGGGAATTGAAGTCTAGGAATGGGTAGACGAAATCTTGTCCTTTTCAACCCCAAAAAGACTCAAGCCTGCTCGTTTACCGCTAAGAAAGCCCCATTTTTGTTAGCGCCACAGTTCCAGGGCACTCCCTTTCAGATCGCCGACTCTATTGGGGTGTCCTGGACGTCGACATTTCGAGCGAGGTGCAATTTCGGGATAATTTGGAGAGCACAGCGAAGATTGCTTCAAGAAAGCTTGGGGTGCTCAACAGGGCTAAGCGATACTTCACAACAGGACACAGGCTTTTATTATAAAATTCCCAAGTTTCTCCCTATGTGGATTACTGCTCCCATCTCGGGGTTGGGGCACCTCAGTACCAGCTGCTCCCACTTGACACCCTACAGCGCCGAGCAGTCCGGGTAGTCGACGATCCCGACCTTACAGACGGTTTAGAACCTTAACCTGTAAGACGGAACTACCACAAATTTGTTGCCGAACTATCACACACGGCTCATTGGGAAGTCCTACAAATTTGTGGTCAAATACAGATAATTGCAATGAATGTTGAAACTGGTGCTTTCTCTCTCTAAATACATATAATTTGTACATACATACATACATACATAACTTCACGCCAGTTCCCTTGCGGGGTAGGCACGAACAACAGAGTGCCATTTAGGCTTATTCTTACACACCTCACTAGCCTCTTTAACATTCATAACTCTTGTCATGCACGCTCGTCTGTTCTTAAGGCTCCTGACATCACCTTCTGCTAGTACACGATCAATTTGATCATGGAAGGTGTGTCGTGGCCTTCCACGACTTCTGCATCCATCCACTTTTGCATTGTATATCTGTTTAGTCATTCTTTCATCATGCATTCTTTTCACATGACCGAACCATCGGAGCATTCCTTTCCTTACCTTCACCCCGACACTCTCTTTCAGACCAACTCTCTTTCTTACTTCGGTATTACGAACGCGGTCCGTGAGCGTCACTCCGCAGATTATGCGCAGTAATTTGTGTTAGAATAAAAGAGACGATATAATTCTCTTGGTTTTGGCGCGGCAATTTTGATAGTCGCTGGCAGCTTGTGGAAAAAATAATATTAAATTTGGCCCTTAGAGTAGGTAAGTCTCAGAAGAGACGTTAGCGCTCTAAGCGTGTTCTACCGTCTGTAAAATGGAGAGTGGGAATGGTTTGAGAAGCTATTTGATTTGGTGCCTAAGTCATTTTATCACCGTACTGCTTGCGGGTGACTGAGAGTTCATCACACTTTCTTGACACCTGAAAATCTTCCACTGTACGTGGCGCTCGCTTCTTTATGTCATACATGAGCAAGCTATGGAACTAACTTCCTCCCAGCGTTTTCCCAGAGTACTACAATATGGAGGAGCTCTTCAAAAAGGGATGTTTAAAGTCTCAACGGGGGAGGCAACGCATCGGCTAGCTTAGTGTTGCAGGTGGCCATGGGTCGGATAGCCACTTTCCATCAAGTGGACCCGTTTGTCAGTTTGCCTACAAGCAAACATAAAAAAATAAAGATAATAATAATCAATAATAATAATCGGCAGACAAACACACACATTGTATATCCCCAAATTAAGCAAGTCACGCTTGTGTTATGGGTAATATACAACGGACTACTCTGGGGCCGATCCCAGACACCCAGACCATAGTATATAACGGAGAAAATACGTTTCCGAGATTTACTATACCAGGAATCGAACCCGGAGCCTCTACGTTGCAGCGAGGTAGGCCGGCACAGGCTTAGCCCGCTCAAGCACAGAGGCCGTCAAAGATAACATTTTGATGTTAATATAAACTATTGTGTACTAGTGAAACTTCGTTTGCGTTGCTATGCTTACGTCATATTTGTTGGTGAATTGAAACGGTAACGCCAAAAAGAAACGCGACGGCAGCGCTACCTTTTTCACTATACTCGTATATCCCACGGAAACGGTTTCAATTGACGTAAAAAGTGTAAGCACCTAAGTGTATACCGGGATATAAGCTAGGTCTCTATAGAGTTTCATTTAAACCAGTTTAGTAGTTTTGACGTGATGCTCTAACAGTCACACAGACAAATGTATAATAAGTGCAATTTAGTAATCTGCGGGCCCGAATTAGCTCCCTTGATTTTTTTTCTTTTTTACATTAATTGTACAAACTTAACCACTCTACAGATTTTTTTATGTTTTATTATATGTATAATACATTTCTGAATTTTTATTTTCAATATGATATGATATTTCCAAAATATATTTTTTTCGCTTTTTCTGTATAATCTCTATAAATATTATAAACGCAAACGTTTCTAAGAATGTATGAATGTACGTTTGTTACTCATTCACGCAAAAACTACTGAATGGATTTTGATGAAACTTTAGAATAATATAGCTTACACAGCAGAATAACACACATGCACATAGATATATAAAGGTGTGAATTATCCATAATATAACTATTTTCCATCACCACGCGGGTGAAACCGCGGGCGCATCTAGTCTTATAATAAGGCAAAATAAGAGTGTTACTTCAATTTTTTTTATTTTCACTAATAATTAGTTTTTGAAGTTTATTTTATAACTAGCTGTCCCGGCAAACGTTGTTCTGCCCTGAATATATAAAATTTAGAACCCGATTCCAGCGCCACCTACCGGGTCCAAATGTAAGCTATCCTATCTTTCAAGTTGGATCAAACTGTACACGGTGTGCAAATTTGATTAAAATCGGTCAAGTAGTTTAGGAGTCCATCGCGGACAAACAACGTGACAAGTAATTTATATATATTAAGATTACATAACGTTAAGAATCGCTCAGCACTGCGATATATTTATTACTCCGTATGGTGCCAGCCTAACAACACCTCCGTAGTTCATGTAATTTTTCAAATGTTAGCCGACAAAGAATAACGAGGTATGCGCGTGTTCCAGTGGCTCCATTTTCGCATTACATTAGGGCCGCAATCCATCAAATGCTAACAAGCTACACACTGTAATATGAATACCATGCGATTCAATTTATGAATTTGAAATAATATTTATAACAAATATGGACAACAACGGCATTGAGACGTTGTAATTAAAATAAATTTTTAGAATTAGGAAGTCCTAGAGAGGTCCTGGAGATTTCCCTACGCACGGAAAAGACCAAGTTGGCGCCGGGGGAGCAGCTTCCCCGGGGGGGGGCACGCCTGCCAGGGCATCGCGGAGTCGGGCAGCCTAATTACCCGTAGCCCTGGCATAAGGCGCAGGACGGAATACCCAGGGGTTTTAGTGGGTATTCCTAACCAAGGAGTGGCTCCAGTTCTGACTGGGCATGTTAGTGCCACCCCCGATCTGGCGAATTCCACACTAAGTCGCGAAATATCCCCCCAAGGTTCTGACCTTGTCGCGGCTTAGTCCTCAAACGGATTTCCTCTGGTAAAAAAAAGTGTTTGGAGATTAATCGTCACAGGGGTCCGCTGCTACAGGGGTAGCAGCGGACTTCCCCCCCTGATTGATGAAGTGGGTCACTCTGCTACCGGGGTAGCCCAGTATTGGCGAGCATGGGGGCGTCAAAAAGAAAGAAAGAAGAAAGAAAACAGGTTTATTTTTAGGACATACACAAGTAAACTATACATACGAATTAAAAGTAATAAACAAAGTATAATAAAGAGAACACAACCACGAAGTATCAGGATTTTTATTGCAGGAGATCAGCAGACAGGCAGACGGCCCACTTGATGGAAAGCGGTTACCATCGCCTATGAGCATTTACAACACCAAAGGTGCTACAAATGCGCTGCTGCTCTTAAGGGAGATGTTTTTTTTTTAAATTTTTTTTTATTGCAGGAGTTCAGCAGACAGGCAGACGGCCCACTAGATGGAAAGCGGTTACCATCGCCTATGGACATTTGCAACAACAAAGGTGCTACAAATGCGCTGCTGCTCTCTTAAAGGAGACTGGAACCTGGTCACTAATGCCGGAACACAACACAAGGTTGTTATGGCGGCATACTCTAGACCAGGGGTGGTCGCTATCCAGTCGAGCAAATACTCTACCACCTGGCTGTGGGTTGTTTAGTCGCCTCTTACGACAGGCCGCCGGGCCGCAGGAAATTGTATTCTTTCTCCGTTCCTGCACGGATAGTAATGTACATATTAAGTCCTAAAAATTGGATCAACCTCACCAAAAATGACGATCTATTAGATCAACGCTGATCTGCCGCTTGAACCGAGAGCGACGTCACGGCAAACTATACATTATATTACTAATCAATAATTCTATTATCCTGGTAATAAATACAAATAGTTCTATAAATTTCCAAATATTTATAACATAAAATTCAAATAAAATACATATACATACAATAAATTAAGCACACACATATATATATATATATATATATATATATATATATATACATAATATAAATGAATGATATTAACAAAATATTATTTGATAATCAAGGCAAATAAAGACCAAAAAAAATCAGCCTTAAAACGACACCAGAAATATAATATGCTGGTGTCCTGTCTTTGGCCCGCCTGTGATTTTTGGTGCTCACCAAGAAACTTCTTAAGTTTGACCCTAAACCCTTGAACTGAATGCAGGTTCCTTATTGGTGGAGGAATGTTGTTCCAACATTTTGAAGCAGCATATTTAAAGCTACCTTTGAAAGGAGCTGAGGAGTGCCGCTGCATCGAGAGCTTATACTGCACACTTTCTTGTCCCGTTCTGGTCTTCATGGTGCAGTAACTCTGTTCCAAATCCCGTGACGCCCCGTAAAAGCACTGATACAGGGGTGCAGGTCTTAGTTAGTGGGTAGTTTGGCGAGCAGTTTCTCAGGACTGCTTCTGTTTGAAACTAGCGCGCAGAACCGATCGCTGAGTGTCCTACATACCCCCGATGTATGCTTCTGCGCTGCATTTGATTCTTCCCCCGAAGCCTGAGGATGGTGTCCAAAGACATTCGCCCTGCGTTATAAAAAAAAATTTTGGAGATTACTCACGGATACTGGTGACAGTCCGGTAGTGTCCGGAGGCGCATATATGGGCAAAATCTCTTCCCGTGATTGCGTCACACATGTCCACCTGCATCTATGGATGCGGTGTAACTAAACCTCTGTTGGTGAAGTGAGCTACTCGGCTTCCCGGTGTAACCGGACGTGGGTGTAATTACGTTCTAAAACTCATATTCTTCCAACCACAAGCGTGGGACATGGGAGGCAGGTTCAGGTTTAGTATAGTTGAGAACATCTGTATCAGAGTCCCACACAAGCCGTTCGGCGATTAATCTCACCGCGTAAGGTCTATGGGTGTCGGTAAAATTAAACGATCATATATTTTAAATTGTATTGTTTATATTAGAAATTACTGTTTACATAAGCCTTAGGTACTTAATCACTTCAACTATAATAATTTGGACGACAACGTCGCGTTGTTTTGTCTCGCATAAATAGGCTTCCCTGGCGCGTGCCGTGGGAGCAATTGCGCGCGGCCTTGGCTTAATGGTATACCCAAGACTGCCTGTCCTCCAGGACTCGGCAACGGGCGGAGTTCTGCGGTGCGTCGGAGTTCGATATCGCGAGAACAAACGAACATTCCCGAGCGCACGTCGGCTGTATTCACCTCGCCACAGGTCTAACCACCACAAAGGACCCGGTATTGTATGAAATGTATTCCTCTCTGCTCCAACAAAAAGTGTTTGAGGTTGACACTGAAAACTAACTCTGTGTCGGGTTTTTTTATTCCAGAGCAGCATATAGCTGAGCTGTATACATATGAAAATAGAAACGTATATATGTATGTGTGTATACAAATTACTATAGACATTTTTTTATTTTTTTTATTGTAGTATAGGTTCGCGTTTGACTACAATCCCGCCCTTTTTTTTTTATTGCAGGAGTTCTGCAGGCAGGCAGACGGCCCACTTGATGGAAAGCGGTTACCATCGTCTATGGACATTTGCAACACGAAACGTGATATAAAGGCGCTGCTGCTCTCTTAAGGGAGACTGGAACCTTGTCACTAATGCCGGAACACAACTCAAGGTTGTTATGGCGACATACTTTAGGGGTGGTAGCTATCCAGTCGGGAAAATGCCCTACCACCTGGCTGTGGTTTGTTTAGTCGCCTCTTACGACAGGCCGCCCGGCCGCAGGAAATTGTATTCTTTCTCCGTTCCTGCATGGATAAAATTTTAGGACTTATTCTGTTTCTATTATTTTATTGTTTGATAATACTCTGTTTTGTTTTTGTCCTAAATAAAATATGTCTTTCTTTCTTTATATACATATACTCGTGCAGCTCACTTCCCTCGTCACTTTCTTAATTGTTGCCGTGATAGTAAGCATTATATAAGCAAGGTTTAAGGTTCCGTAGAGAAAATAGGCAATGAAAATATTGGGTACTATGTATCAAAAAGTGCGCAGTTGTGAGTAAACAGAGGCATATCATGGCACATCAGCTCGAGGGCTCTGCAAACATGGCTCCGCTCTCGGCAACTCAAGTGTGATGTGGTCTAAGTTATAAGCTTAAGGATAAACCACACTGCGATCTTTATGTTTTTTTTTTTATTTTTTATTGCGGGAGTTCAGCAGACAGGCAGACGGCCCACTTGATGGAAAGCGCTTACCATCGCCTATGGACATTTGCAACACCAAAGGTGCTACAAATGCGCTACTGCTCTCTTAAGGGAGACTGGAACCTGGTCACTAATGCCGGAACACAATTCAAGGTTATTATGGCGACATACTTTAGACCAGGGGTGGTGGCCATCCAGTCGGGCAAATACCCTACCACCTGGCAAAATACCACAATTTTAACAATATAGGAAGAAAAATGTAATACTATTAACTTCCAAAGTTGTAAGAACTTTTAAATTATGAAGTGGAAAATTATGGCTAAAATTTAAGTTTTAGTTTAAAAATACTCCTGATGAAAAATAGTCTGAACAATATTATTTGAGTAGTGTTTGAGTTTGAGATACGGGGTACTTTGGTTTGAGTTATGAAGTACTTTGGTTGGAGTTATGAAGTACTTTGGTTTGAGATATGAAGTACTTCAGTTTGAGATATGGAGTACTTTGGTTTGAGTTATGGAGTATAACTCTTCTGTAGCTAAATAATGAAAACAGTCGACGTTTGATATCTCTACGAAACTTCATAGTTCGTAGCAATTTATTTACCCAATTATATTACTTTATTAATATGCAAGTCAGCTGTGCAATTTTAAAACCTAGCAACTGACGCTGTTTTTTAAACGATAATGACAGAAGGTTCCGTGTTCAAATTATGTCGGGGTTACCAATAATTGCCAGACGGACACAATTAAGAAGTTAAACTTTAATTTGTTTGTAAATTATTATTATCTGGATTTACAATTTCCACAGAAAATAGTTTCGTATTGCTAAATAAAGACAAGGATGACAATGTTTATATAATGTAAAAATGTATAGAAAAATAAACGTATAAAAACGTTGTTCTACAGACTGTTCGTGCATTTATATATTATTAGGCATTTGCTAATGTATTGGGCTCGCTAAAACATGGAAAGACTGTATGAAATATTGTATAGCTCCCAATAAACTTAACAAATTGTTTTGAAACGGTATATCATTGAATGTCATGACATTCTTTTATGTTGTGCGTGTAAAATTTCTTGGAATGTACTTGCTAGATTTTAAAATTGCTCAGTTTAAGTGTTGTGTAATTTAAATCTGTCAAATGTAAATATATTAATTTACTATTAGGTATATTTTAGTTGGAACGAAATAATCATTTAAATTTTTTATTTTGTTTATTCTTTAATAGTTTTAAATTTGTTTTGGCAACTGCTTCGGATGTTTCGATTAGGTATTTAAGATAAGGTTTTACGTGTAAATTATTCGCATTAATATTAAAAGCGGCAATAAATTCCTAGGTTTTTTTTTGTGATTTAACATTTTTGTCATTTTGGTTATTTTGGTAGTTTTGGTTGCCTTCTCACTCTTGTCTATTAAGCGTTGTAGATATAATTATAGACGCTGGTTTTAGACACCAGTCCCAAAAGGGCGTGGGTTCGAATCCCACCGCTGACAAAAACACTTTTTCTTCTTTTTCATTAACGACATTTAACAATATTGTTGGCAACAGCAACATATATTTTTATTATTTTTAAACTTGCAACACTGTCGTTGTGTTTTTTGTTTTTTCTTCCATTATGGTTGTAACTGAGTGCACACACATTCGCATTTTAAAGTGATTTATTATAAATTTCCACCACTAACAGTGTTTAACTTTTATACCTATAACAACCAGAATATCACCCACACTCTATCGGCGTAAAATAAACATCATACATGCGACGAGCTGCGCACAATATAATTTACAAACTGTTAACATTTTAAGAAAATATTAAAATGTATTACAAATGGGACAGTAACTCTGTCTAGAATAGAATAGAATATAATAAAATATACTTTATTGCACACAATGTTACAAAATAAATTCGTACACACAATCGTAGTGATAAGTACAATGGGCGGTCTTATCGCTGGGAGCGATTTCTTCCAGACAACCTTTGGATGGACAGAAACTCGGTATGGATGGGGGTAGATATACAATAGATATAATACCTATATACACGTAATATATACGTAAATACAAAGGAAAATGTTACATAAATTACAATATACACATACATGTTTATCTAAATATACAAGTCGTGTGTCATCAATCAACACCATCCCAAGCATACAACTAAATAAAATTATTATTCAGTTACAAATTTGAGATAGTGTTGTCTCACGAGGTCCTTAAACATTAAATCGCCACTCCTAATCATCGTTTCGCTGACGATATTGTCGTCTTTGCAGAGACGTTGGAGGGACTTGCCGACATGCTGAACAGCCTGAATGAATCCTCCCGACGGGTCGGTCTCGGCATGAATTTGGACAAGACGAAAGTCATGCTCAACGAACATGTCATGCCGAGACCGGTAAACGTCGATGGTTCCCCTCTTGAGGTTGTGCAGGAATATGTCTACCTTGGACAAAAGATCCAGGTAGGCAAACACGGCTACGAGAGGGAAGCCAATAGGAGGATCCAGTTACGTTGGGCAGCATTCGGTAAGCTTCGACATATCTTCTCGTCGACCATTCCGCAATGCTTGAAGACGAAAGTCTTCAAGCAGTGCGTCCTACCCATCATGATATATGGTGCCGAGACATGGACATTGACAGCGGGACTGGTCTACAAATTCAAAGTCGCTCAACAGGCTATGGAGCGAGCTATGTTAGGTGTTTCTCTTATGGATAAAATCAGAAATGAGGACATCCGTAAGAGAACGAAGGTAACTGACATAGCTCGCAAAATTAGCAAGTTGAACTGGCAATGGGCCGGTGACGTCTGTCGCAGGATCGACGGCCGATGGAGGAAACGAGTCCTGAAGTGGAGACCACTTCTCGGCAAACGTAGCGTAGGACGCCCGCCAGCCCGGTGCACTGACGACCTGCGCAAGATCACCGGCAGGGGCTGGATGAGGAAGACGGGAGACCGGGATATGTGGCGCGTACTTGGGGAGGCCTACGTCCAGCAGTGGACTGAGAGTGGCTGAAGAAGAAGAATCAGCAATATTCTTGCCCCGGGTTGTCTGGAAGAGATCGCTCTTTAGCGATAAGACCGCCCTTTGTACACAATTAGAATAATACTAGTTCGTAAGTTTTCTGTAATGGTGTACAATAAAGTGTTATCTATCTATCTGTTCACGCCACCGCGTAACGAACGATGATTCCCCGAAAAAGTAATTTACCCCGCACTTCCGCGTCTCAACGATCAGTCTGGATCGATCCGTCGTAAACACATTCACGCATCGCGCGCGCATTTAAGATATCCACCCAATTACAATACTAACCAAGTTCCAAGACCTTAGTGATAAGTGGCAAGTGAATCTAGTGTTATACAACAAGAGATATATAACAAGAGAACACGCACTGCTGCTCCTGTGTCGCAGACACTCCGGTTACTCAGCTCATATTATTACAAGTAAGTCCATTTATCTCCAATCCCTCTTACCCTTGCACCCTTGAAATCTGGCTATCGGCCAGATCACTATCTAAATTGCCATTATTCCAGGCTTACCTAATAGTCAGCACACTACACTTTAGTTTTTATTAGACTACTGATTCAAAAGGTTTTGTCCTTTTGACAATTCTCTCTCTCTCTAATCTTATCCGTGTAGTAATGGAGAAAGAATACAATTTCTTGTGGCCGGAGGGCCTGTGGTAAGAGGCGACAAAACAACCTACAACCAGGTAGGGTATTTGCCCGTCTGGATAGCTTTTTTTTATTGCAGGAGTTCAGCAGACAGGCAGACGGCCCACTTGATGAACAGCGGTTACCATCGCCTATGGACATTTGCAACATCAAAGGCGCTACAAATGCGCTGCTGCTCTCTTAAGGGAAACTGGAACCTGGTCACTAATGCCAGAACACAACTCAAGATTGTTATGGCGACATACTTTAGACCGGGGGTGGTAGCCATCCAGTCGGGCAAATGCCCTACCACCTGGCTGTGGGTTGTTTTGTCGACTCTTACGACAGGCCGCCCGGCCGCTAGAAATTGTATTCTTTCTCAGTTCCTGCACGGATTAAATTAGCTACCGCACTTGCTCTAGAGTATGCGGCCATAACAACCTTGAATTGTGTTCCGGCCTTAGAGGCCAGGCTCCAGTCTCCCTTTAGAGAGCAGCAGCGCATTTGTAGCACCTTTCGTGTTGCAAATGTCTATAGGCGATGGTAACCGCTTTCCATCAGATGGGCCGTCTACCTGTCTACTGAATTCATGCAATAAAAAAAAAATCTTATGATATTGTCAAGCAACTGGATTGCCTCGACATTCAAGTGTTAAAAGTCTGTAAGTTGTACCAAGCACTGATGTGATGATGTAAAGTGGCACTGCAGTTGTCAGTAACGAAGTACATTAACCTTCTGCTGAGACTCAAAAGGAGGATGATGTTCAGCTACTATAGCATTTAGGTCACAAAATTCTGAGTGGACTGTTGTAATTTTTAGTCAAAATTTGAATGGTGATGTTTTGCTATATATACCCTTTCCGAGTATTTATTTTATTTTTGACAGCTCGATGACGTAATGTCCTTATGTCCATCTCGATTTTTTATAAAAATCCACTTCATTTATATATAAGTTTTAATCAATTTAACTTATCTATATATTTTTGCTTAAAAATAGTATATCGTGTAATAAACATACCCATATTTCAATGAACATATTTCACATATATTAATTAAGCAAAATAAAACCGCACTTATAATAATTGCGATGTTAATTTTCTTTAACCCTTAAGACAATTATCGATATACCAAAAAACCGCAAGACTAACACTATCACTATCTCGTAATATACCAAGAAAATATACCCATTTCATACAAATCATACAACTCCTATATAAACAGAGTGAGACAACAACACAATTAACGATCACGTGCGCAAACGCGATCTGCACTCTCATCGCGGACACATAATATGTGCTAATAGTGAGCTAAAGGGTTAAAGTAGATTTATTTGTATAGTGTCGATGGTTTATAGTCAGTGAGTTACATGACTTACAAAACATCACGGAGTTTTTGGCGGGAACTGAAAGGAGATGTTGTGCTGTGTAGTTTTATTTTCTAAAAATGTGTAAAATTACTCTAAAATGAACAATAGTTGTAGGATATTGATAGTTTTTGAGTAGTATTTATGTGTTTTGTGAAAAATGTGAACTGTATATTCAAATGTGGCCTTTTGAGTTGACACAAGAACTCCGTTGGATGGCAGTAGCTGATTACCTGCAGTTCAGCTGTGCTACACATAGGCTCAAGAAAATGAAGAAACTATATTGTAAACTAAGATACGGCTTAAAGGCCAAAACATCACTATTACGTCACCAACAACAGTAAAGTACGTAAATTATGTCATTTGGAGGCTTTTGAATGTAATATAAGTAACTGCATATCGTGTAATATGTATGTATACCACCTTTGATAAATTGAATCTGTTTTATTGCTGCCACGGGTTGTCTGGAAGAGATCTCTTCTTAGCGATAAAACCGCCCATTGGGCACATTTACAATATTTTAGGTTATATGTTTTTCTGTGTTTCTGTAATGGTTTACACTAAAGTGCGCTCTCTACTCTCTTTCTCTCTTTTTTTATTTTTATTAAAAGGTCTAAGGACTCGAGTTCCATACCCTTTTTTACAACTTAATTTCGAGGAATTTTTAGAATTTATACACGCTTCTTGGTTACTTTTGCTTTTTGTGTGTGACATTTATTCAATGATATTTGTGTTGTAGTATACCTTACGAATAACTTATTATATTAATTTATTCTAATTTTAATACTAAACTTATACTAATGTAGAGTGTATCTGTTACATGCTGGTGTTGTGAGGAAGTGCATGTGCAGTGTGTGCCTTATGTCTATACCTATATATATTATCCTAACTAGTGCCATGTTTGTTATTTTTGCCTTTCTGTGTTTGGGTTATTAATTTTTAGGCTCTTTGTGTGTCTTGGTTTGTTTGTGAAGTGTGCGTGTAATGCAATGCGGTGGTAGTGCGCGATGGTGTGTGTATGTGTGTAAGTTTTGTTGTTAGTTGTGTATTTGTGTGGTGTTGTAATTTATTGTTTAATTGTTGTGACATTGTGTTGACTGGGAATTGTTGTTGAAAAATTTTCAGTTGGTGTTAGTGATCCTCTATTCAATTTTAAAAACGTTGACTTCGCTCCTGGCTTTGCAAACGTCTGTAGGCGACGCTAATCGCTTTCCATCAGGTGGGCCAACTGTCTGTTTGCCAGAATCTCAATAAAAAGATTAATACTGTAGGAATCAACGTTTTTTCTTCGGTCAACACACATATTGCGAAAAGCGTTCGCAGCTTAATCAAGTAGAATGTAGGTCAGATCAGCGCACCGCTGTTGTTTGTCTTCATTAGCTCTCGTCGAAACAAACAGTTCTAGTCCGTTGTGGCTTAGGGTACCGTGGCCAAATACTAAGTCGCCGATTTTCACCACGATGGATAAAATATTGTTACGATTTGCGAGACTCGAATTAAAATGCCGTTGGAATTATTATAGAGTTTATTAGAACTATGCAAACACGTATAACACAGGTACAAATATAACCGAACACAACAAATCCAAACGTAATGCAGAAGGTCGTAATTCAATGAAACGCGCAAAGTCCCGTCACTAATAGTTTCCCGAATATACACACGTCTCGCCTTGATCGTGGTTCTCGCTCGACTGCCCCCTCTCCCCATCAGGCCGTCGTTTTATACCTCACAAATACAAATGTGCCCGTATCGTAGTCGACGTAATCCGCAGCACCTGGCTAATGATTCGGCCGCAAGCGGCCATAAACGAGTACAATAAAACAATGGGCTGTTCTCTAGAAACGTATGCCAATAAATAAGTAAACAAAAATGCCGACAGGTAATAAAATGTATTTTACAGGATTTGACATGCAGGTGGAATTTGTTTTTGTCACAACCTAAGTTTTTTTTATTGCAGTAGTTCAGCAGACAGGCAGACGGCCCACTTGATGGAAAGTGGTTACCATCGCCTATGGACATTTGCAACACCAAAAGTGCTACAAATGCGCTGCTGCTCTCTTAAGGGAGACTGGAACCTGGTCACTAATGCCGAAACACAACACAAGGTTGTTATGGCGGTATACTCTAGACCAGGGGTGGTAGCATCCAGTCGGGCAAATACCCTACCACCTGTTTGTGGGTTATTTGGTCGCCTCTTATGACAGGCCGCCCGGCCGCAGTTGTAACAATATTAATCAATGAAGCGGAATTT
Source organism: Dendrolimus kikuchii (assembly GCA_019925095.2). Taxonomy (NCBI): domain Eukaryota; kingdom Metazoa; phylum Arthropoda; class Insecta; order Lepidoptera; family Lasiocampidae; genus Dendrolimus; species Dendrolimus kikuchii. The sequence goes on along the minus strand of CM034410.1, from coordinate 3,483,145 downwards.
GCACTGAAAATCAGCGTTGTGCTGGAGGAAATTCAAGCACAGTTTTGTGCTCCGGTATACTGACCTTATTAGGAAGCAATACGGCATACGACATCTTAAATTTAACCATAGAAACCTATAAATTATTTTCATGTTCTTGTAATAGCGCTTTTCTAGTAAATAAATTATTACTTCTTTCTTCTTTTGTCTCTCTTCTTTCTTCTTCAGTCTTTCTTTCTATTTTTAAAGGTGTAATATTGTATCATGCTAATATTTAAACTACGAAGCTTTTTGAATCTGTTTCGTATATAGAACCATTTAAAGGATTTTTTATGAAATTATCAGTTTTTAGAATAGCTGCATGACGCGTATCATGCTTTAAACGCGGTTAAAATGTAGTAAGATTCGTCGTCATCAGCCATGCGCAGTCCACTGCTGGACGTAGGCCTCCCCAAATCATCGCCACTTATCCCTATCCTCTGACTTCCTCATCCAGCGCCTACCGGCGACCTTGCACAGCTCATCGGTCTATCGGGCTGGAGGGCGTCCGACTCCAGGATTCGTCTGCTCCAACGGCCATCGGTCCTGCGGCAGACTTGACCGGCCCACTGCCACTTTAACTTCTTTTTTATTGCAGGAGATCAGCAGACAGGCAGACGGCCCACTTGATGGAAAGCGGTTACCATCGCCTATGGACATTTGCAACAGCAAAGTTGCTACAAATGCGCTGCTGCTCTCTTAAGGGCAACTGGAACCTGGTCACTGATGTCGGAACACAACTCAAGGTTGTTATGGCGACATACTTTAGACCAGGGGTGGTAACCATCCAGTCGGTCAAATGCCCTACCACCTGGCTGTGGGTTATTAAGTCGCCTCTTACGACAGGCCGCCCGGCCGCAGGAAATTGTATTCTTTCTCCGTTCCTGCACGGATAAAACTTCCTAACTTCGTGAGCTATATCGGTTACCTTGGTTCTCTTACAGATCCTCACTTCTAATTTTATTCATAAGAGAAACACCCAACATAGCTCGCTCCATAGCCCGTTGAGCGACTAGGAACTTGTGGAACAATCCTGTCGTCAGTGTCTATGTCTCGGCCCCGTAGGTCAGGACGGGGAGGACGCACTGCTCGAAGACTTTTGTCTTCAAGCATTGCGGAAGTAGTAGGATTACCACTACTCATCTGATAATGATTATTCAATCGATTAACCGACTAGTTACAATTACATACATACATACATAACTTCACGCCAGTTCCCTTGCGGGGTAGGCACGAACAACAGAGCGCCATTTAGGCCCATTCTTACACACCTCACTTGATTCTTTGACATTCATAACTCTTGTCATGCACACTCGTCTGTTCTTAAGGCTCCTGACATCACCCTCCGCTAGTACACGATCAATTTGATCATGGAAGGTGTGTCGTGGCCTTCCACGACTTCTGCATCCATCCACTTTTGCATTGTATATCTGTTTAGTTATTCTTTCATCATGCATTCTTTCCACATGCCCGAATCACCAGAGCATTCCTTTCCTTACCTTCACCCCGACACTCTCTTTCAGACCAACTCTCTTTCTTACTTCGGTATTACGAAGTACAATTAGGGATGCAAATATCGTTCATAGTAGTGTTGGGCGGTGTATTTAAAACGAGTTTGTAAGAGTCCATTTTCTCGTAGCCAACAGTTCTATTTCAAGCAAAATGGCTACGGAACACTTGAAAGAAAAATTAATTTAACGCATATCGCTATAAATAGAAACATAAGTACTTCTTCAATACGTGGATTTATTTCTCAAATGCCGTGTACGTATCGAGGATGAGTATTAAGCGAGTAAGCAACGAGTGTGCGGTGGCCTTAATCTGAAATCGATATGCATTGCACTCGATTGAAAGAATCCCAGTCGCGTATGTATATTTATTTCTATTTAATCTAGGTCTGATTACGTGCATTGAAAACTTTTCAATTGATGTATTATATGTGAATGAATACGCGTTAGTGTATATTACATACATACATAACTTCACGCCAGTTCCCTTGCAGGGTAGGCACGAACAACAGAGCGCCATTCAGGCTTATTCTTACACACCTCACGTGCTTCTTTGACATTTATAACTGTTGTCAGGCACGCTCGTCTGTTCTTAAGGCTCCTGACATCACCTGTATATATCAAAGTGTATATTAAAAGCTAGTATAATATTTATTTCTTGTTTTTAACCGACTTTAAAAAGAAGGACGTTCTCAATCCGTCAATTGTGGACTAATTTTCATTTTTTAATTTCATAATAATGTTACGAGAGCGTTTATTAGAACTATACAAACATGTATAACACAGGTACAAATATAACTGAACACAACCAGTCCAAACGTAATGCACAATTCAATAACACGCGCAAAATTCAATAACAAGCGCAAAGTCTGTCACTGAATAGATTACCGAATGGACACACGTCTTGCTCCGCTTGTGATTATCGCTCGACTGACTCGTCCATTAATCGAGGCATTGCTTTATACAGCACGGATGCAGTATGTCTGCTCGGCCGCGTGGACCGAATTTCCTAGAATCACACCTGACTAATGACTGCCATAAAATATTACAATACATAATGGGCTGTTTTTCTAATCACAAATTTTAAACACAAAGTAAACAAAAGAAGTCCAAATGCGAAAACGGTAATAAAATGTATTTCTACAGGGCTGCAGGTGTGAATTTGTTTTTGTGGGCACCTAGGTTGTAACAATAATAATAATAAACTTTATTTCAACTAAAAACAGCTAGGTAACGTCATGACAAACATTATCTAATCAAAACTAATGTATACTATCTCATTCTCTCGCAGGCTTAGTCCTATTGATTTATATGTTTAGCTCTTTTTAGTGTCGTTTTTTCGTTTCATCGAGTCTCAAATCAAAATGATTCTTCTGGGTTCTGGTTGCTTCTGATTCTGGGTTGCCTGGAAGAGATCGCTATAAGCGATAAGGCCGCCCATTGTTCTAATGCAAATGTATCCTTATCAATTGTCTAGATTTAAGTTTATTTTATTTTATTCGTAAAACAAACGGTTTATAACTGAGTAAATACTACTAAATATCTATAACCATTTAAATTTTTCCACATGTAGATAGCTATAATGCTTGCTAGTGAATATTTTACGTTTTATAAATTAAATTAGGAAGAAGAAATTAAAAAAGAAAAAAGAAATATTTTAAAAATGCTGAACAATATGCTTTTATGCTGAACAATAAAGAGTTCATTCATTCAATGATTCTAAAGAAGTTTCACTTCTAAACAATTGAAAATCGTTCCGCAATGACGGAGAAATCGCATAATAAAAGAAACATGCAATCGAATTGAGAATTTCCTTCTTTTTGAAGTCGGTTAAAAATATTTATCCTAAAAAAATTAAGCACATTTTATACTTAAAGTAAACAAAAGTAATCTATATGTTAACACGTGAAACACAAACACAGCAAAAACTTTGTACCCTTATTACGAAAATTGCGCAGGAGTATGAAATTTCGCACACTTATAGTTTATATAGAGGAGTGCAGAATAGGTACTAATTTTTTTTTAATTATGCTTAAAAATACATTAAATCAATAAATAAATAAAAATTACACACACTGCCATGTATATTTGACACACACGCATTTAATAATAATATTAAATAAATAAAAATTACACACACTGCTATGTATATTTGACACACACGCATTTGTTTATTGTTAAAGTCAAATTAACAGTGTTGTAGCCTTGGCGAACTTGACACTTGGCGTCTTTGACAACAGAACCTCAATAATGTTCAAACTTATAATTATAATTAGTTATTATGGTCGAATTTCGACCACGAGCGACGACTAGTATGATATAATACAGCTTCCCATCTTCCAGCCACTAGTATGTATGCCGGCACAGCTGCTGCACATTACCACATATTGCCCGACTGGATGGCGACCACCCCTGATCTAGAGTATGCCGCCATAACAACCTTGTATTGTGTTCCGGCATTAGTGACCAGGTTCCAGTCTCCCTTAAGAGGGTAGCAGCGCATTTGTAGCGCCTTCAGTGTTGCAAATGTCCATAGGCGATGGTAACCGCTTTCCATTCAGTGGGCCGTCTGCCTGTCTGCCGAACTCCTGCAATAAAAAAAACAACAGGAGGCCCTAACACGCCGCAAATACTCAGCCATCGGAAATGGCTACATATTTGCGGCTTTTGGGGTCGAGACCCTGGGACCATGGGGGCCTGAGGCGCACAAGCTTTATCGAGACACAGCCAAACGTCTGGTGGATGTCTCACGTGACCAAAAGACTGGTCTTATACAGTATACCTCGGGCAACGCATTAGCGTTGCCATTCAGCGAGGCAATGTGGACAGTCTTTTGGGCACGTTTCCGACTGACAGCGGTCTGGTACTAGATTCTATAGTTTAATTTTAGATAGATAGATAACATTTAATTATACACCAATACAAAAAGGAACTTAATGACTATAATTCTATCTAGTTATTTACAAAGGGCGGTCTTATCGCTAAAAAGCGGTCTCTTCCAGACAATCCCAGGAATGAATTGCGATGATAATGGCGATGGTGGTATACGTAACATATAGTACGAACTACTTACTTTTTAATAATAAATACATAAATTATATATATTGGGGAAATTTGGAGAATAGTGTGAATGGAGCGTTAAATAAACTTCTAGGCGCTAAGAACCTTAGCCAGAAGGCCCAGTTCGCCATACACAACGCGCTGCTGGTACCTACCCTCACGTATGAAAGCGAGAGTTGGGTATGGAAGAGAGAGCATGAAAGTAGAGTAAACGCGGTCGAGATGCGAGCACTGCGCAAAATCTGCGGAGTGACGCTCGCGGACCGCGTTCGTAAAACCGAAGTAAGAAAGAGAGTTGGTCTGACAGAGAGTGTCGGGGTGAAGGTAAGGAAAGGAATGCTCCGGTGGTTCGGGCATGTGGAAAGAATGACTAAACAGATAAACAATGCAAAAGTGGATGGATACAGAAGTCGTGGAAGGCCACGACACACCTTCCATGATCAAATTGATCGTGTACTAGCAGAAGGTGATGTCAGGAGCCTTAAGAACAGACGAGCGTGCATGACAAGAGTTATGATTGTCAAAGAAGCAAGTGAGGTGTGTAAGCCTAAATGGCGCTCTGTTGTTCGTGCCTACCCCGCAAGGGAACTGGCGTGAAGTTATGTATGTATATATATTGGGCCGAATGTGGTTTGAACCGAATATGAACTTCGGCCGAACATTCGGTTAAAACAAAAAATTCGGCCAAAGTTCTCCCGAACTTCGGTTTGATTTCGCCACGCTTTCTCAAGAGCAACATATCGTGACCTGTTCACAACGTCAACTTGATGACACGGAATTTTTGGCTTTTTTACACCATAACCTTCCTCTAGTAAATTTTAAGTATGAGTAGGTGGATAAAAGAATACATTTTTAGACCTTTAATTGAAAAAAAATCACCATTTCATAATTCTGAATTCATAATGTTTAATTCGTAAAAAGTGATATCAATTAAAATTAAAGTTATAATTGCCGATGTCCCTGAGACGTGTTTTTTTTAATTCAAGTTACGCATTATAATTAAGCAGAACTACACTATTTACTGATGTTTCTTAGAGGAATAATAAGTTTATTTTATTTTTGTTTTAATTTGATGTCTATTTAATTAGGCAAAGACTGAAGCAAGAACTAATTTTATTTATTTTTTATCACATTGCACGTTAAGATTTATATGTTCCTAACTAAAATAAATGACCATGAGTATATAGATGCCAATTTTTATATTACGGTTATAATTTCTATTACCTTCAGTCAAAATAGTGCAAGTAGGTATTTTGCTTTTTCCATGCACCGAATGTTCGGCATTTAAACCGAATCTCGGCCGAATGCCGAAATTCGGCTCAAGCTGCCGAAATTCGGTCTTTCGGCATTTGGACTTCTTTTGTTCACTTTGTGTTTAAAATTTGTGATAAAAAAAACACCCCGTTGTGTATTGAATCGTTTACGGCCTATTGTTGTATTGTGATCACTGCCAGGTGTCTCGGATTTAAAAGTACTAACTGGTTCTAGGAAATTCGGTCTACGCGGCCGGGCGGACATATTGCATCGGTGCAGTATAAAGCAATGCCCCAATTGAGAGATTTAAAACGTTGTTTAAGGTAATCAGGAGTACTTGGTAGGAATAAAATAATATAGAGAAAGTAAAGGATGTGAGTATTCCGGCAAAATCGAATTGGCAATTACTTGAGTTTTGTATAGTTTAATTTATTAATAATTTAGTTTATTTTTGAATATAATTAAATATTTTGTCAGTAATATAATTGACAAGGTAAAAACATTTTTAGACCTAGTTGCATGTTAATCTATGCCTACCTCTCATATGCTCTAAATCGTTGGATTGTTTATTTAAACCGTATTTTCTTGAAATAATAGTAATATTATTTCAAGAAAATACAGTTTAAATAAATAAATAATAAGTTTCATGAAGTTCATCAAGTTATAGTGGCAATTAATATTTTTTACATTGCATTTAAATATAGTCTAAATTATACGTTTTAGCGAAATAATTGAACTTTCATTCAATGCAGCGCTTGAAGTAATTACCTGCTAATAGATGGCGCTGTGTAATATTGTAACACGCTAAAATTTGTGCCACGAATCTTTTTGTATGTATTGCGTATGCAGAATTATCTGACGGATTTTTATGAAATTTCAAGTTTTTAGAATAGCTGCATGAGGCGTATCACGCTTCAAACGCGGTTAAAATGTAGTAAACGTAACAACTAGACATGAGTTTTATCCGTGCAGGAACGGAGAAAGAATACAATTTCCTGCGGCCTGGCGGCCTGTCGTAAGGGGCGACTAAACAACCTACAGCCAGGTGGTAGGGTATTTGCTCGACTGGATGGCGACCACCCCTGGTCTAGAGTATGCCGCCATAACAACCTTGAGTCGTGTTCCGACATTAGTGACCAGGTTCCAGTCTCCTTTAAGAGAGCAGCAGCGCATTTGTAGCACCTTTGGTGTTGAAAATGTCCATAGGCGATGGTAACCGCTTTCCATCAAGTGGGCCGTCTGCCTGTCTGCTGAACTCCTGCAATAAAAATTTAAAAAGAAGCTATAATTATAACAGGGCAATTTAAATATCTGTTACTTCTGTTACTGTTAAGTGTTATCCAAAAATAGCAACATTAATCATCTGTTATTAAATGACATATTGTTATTTAGTTTTTATTGATACGAAGTTCCTTTACACGGCTAGCGGTGCATACCTACTGTTGCCAACTTAGCGTTTTCAGTGTTAGATTTCTATCTCTATACATACATACATACATAACTTCACGCCAGTTCCCTTGCGGGGTAGGCACGAACAACAGAGTGCCATTTAGCCTAATTCTTACACACCTCAGTTGCCTCTTTGACATTCATAACTCTTGTCATGCAAGCTCGTCTGTTCTTAAGGCTCCTGACATCACCTTCTGCTAGTACACGATCAATCAATTCTATCTCTATGTACATCCAAAGTTATTTTTCAGCGCTTAGCACCTTATTTAGCGCTTTTTTTTAATTCTGTAACTCTACTAAAATATCGACGTGGCTTGAAATCGTATTGCCAAAAGACCAAGTATTTATAATTGATTGATAGATAGAAAATACTTTATTGTTCACCACATACACATAAAGTTAATCATTTACAGTCATGTCGTGTCAAGACAGGAACAAAGGGCGGCCTTGTCGCCTTAGAGCGATCTCTTGCAGACAACCCGGGCTGTGGATTGTGTGAAAGGAAGCGAGAGTGTATGACGGTGGTGTGCAAATCAAATACATGTAATTAATAGGATACATAGATATTACACAATACATATATAATTAAGAAAAAGAAAAAGAAACTAGACAATAACACATATTAATATTATATATATCCAAATATACATACATAACTTCAGGCCAGTTCCCTTGCGGGGTAGGCACGACCAATTGAGCGCCATTTAGGCTTATTCTTACACACCTCACTTGCTTCTTTGACATTCATAACTCTTGTCATGCACGCTCGTCTGTTCTTAAGGCTCCTGATATATCCAAATATATACATTATTAATATGCTATACAGCAACAACAATAGCTATACAATATTAATAATAGCAATAATCAATATATCAATACTATATATATTAATATAATATATACAATATTAATAAATATATTAACAAATTAAAATACGTACAATTTGATATGAAATATTAATTAAAGTGAAAGATAATATTGTCTTACCATTTTTTTTTTTTTAAGTGGGGAGTGATATTGCTTGTCGTATATTTTCGGGCAATGAGTTCCACAGTCGAACAGCCTGCACAGCGAAGGAGTTGGTGTAATAAAGTAAACTAAAAAAGTATCTAGTCTTATTACTTTATTTTCAGCGCTTTTACCAAATCCGTGCCAATCTAGCGCTTATTAAGAGTTGACATACCATTTTTTCTCTAAAGAAAGTTGTCAACACAAAAGCCGCGTCGGATTCTGGGCTAGCACATTGTTTCCGGACGCGTCCCGTAATGTGTGCGCATCTTAAATCCTTTACATTCTGTTGCATTATAAATATTAGGTGCGTCTCGTTTTTGCCCGAGAGAAAAATAATAATCAATAAAACAGTTAAAAGACGTAAATCGGTAGCTAATGCCTTAACATTTGTTTATCTATGATTTGTTCTGTACCTGTTATCGAGAGAACAGGTATTTATTGTGTTCTAGAAATAACAAATGTTATCTGTTGTCTTTAAATATCTGTTACTAGCTGAGCCATGCCCACTTCGTTGGGCATCAGAAAAAAATAACATTATTCAGTCGATCAACTGACTAGTTACATACAATAGTAGATACCTACAGTAATCTAACAAGAAAGTTCCACTGTTGAATCTTGATTCTCAACAATATTTTCTTCGTCAGAACTTACTTTGAGTAAATTTTAAGAAACTTTAGGGAGTTTCTCTAAAACCAATGATACGATATTCCTGGGAAAACCAGCAGCTGTTAATGCCGCTATGCAAAGGTTGAAAAAATCAAAAGCGTGTTACTTTTTAAAATATTTTTGTTAGCGATTTTTTTTAGCAGAATATTGATTTTAAAAACCTCAATTTAGTATTTAGTTGGCTTTTTCCTTGTGTTATTAGGGATTTATAATCGTTTTGGCGAAGATGGAAGCCTTTTTATATTGCATGAGTACAACATACAAGCAGACGGCCCACGTGATCGAAATCGGTGGACATTTGTAACAGCAAAGATGCTGCCAGTCTCTAAAGAGTGCCTGGAGCCTGGTTACTAACGCTGGAACATAACTCAAGGTTGTTATGGCGGCATACTATAGACTAAGGGTGACAGCCATCCAGGCGGGCAAATATGCTATGCTATCATCGGGCTGTGTGTTGCTTTGTCGCCTCCTACGACAGTCTGCCCGGCCGCAGAAAATTGTAATATTTCTCCGCTCCTGCAAAGAGCCTTCTATAATGCTACATCTTCGTTTATCTATGTATCACATACTCATAGGCACACGTCGTTGATGGTTGTTATTTTATTGCTGGAATAGAACAGACAGGCTGGCGGCTTACTTGATGGAAAGTGTCTACCGTCACCTACAGATATTTGCAATATCAGAGGTATCGATAACGCGTTGCTGATCTGTAAAAAAAATTATAACCCTCTTCTTAAACAATCCTATGACAAAGCGTAGAGAGAAAACTACAACGGGAAGTTCTCGCCAGATCATTGTTGTGCGCGAAATAAGTGTTCTAGTTCTCGAATACCCTTGCGTAGTTAAGCAAGTTAAATAGGAGCTCAAGAAAATGGTGGTGCACATCCCCGCGATGGCGAGCGGTGCGGTTGTAAAAATGAGGCCTTGGGGTGCCAAGGCCTCATTTTTAGAGGATCTGTTTAATCTGGTGAGATTAAACAGATCCTCGGGACACTTCCCGTTGTACAGGCGTTAGAATACGCAGAGAGACGCAAAATCTCTCCGAAGGCTTAGCGATTCTAAACCGCCTGTTTTATATGGGATCGTCAACGATACGAACGGTGTAATGCTGAACGGAGTCAAGAAGGACAATCTGGTAAGAGAGAACCGCGGCTCATAGGTGTGAGTAGCGCTCCATATGCGATTGAATTTGCTTTTTGTAAAGCGCAAGTCGTTGCAGTGGGGTGAATGACTGCTTCTAGCGGTATAGCACACTAAGTTTGTCAGAAGATGTGCGTAGCTCGTTGCACATTAATACAGTATTTCGTTCTACGCTGATGGTGCGGGCCTAGAATACCCTGGTTGATGTATGTGTAGAAGTTAAAGACTGTTAGTGGTAAAAACTTATAATAAATCACTTTTACATAACGAATGCGTGTGAAAAAAACTAGGCTGCAACCATAACGGAAGAAGAATGAAAAAGCAACGACATTGTTGCAAGTTTAAAAATAACATTAGCTTATGTTGGTGTTGCCAAGAGAGGCAAGTTTGGACCTTCTAGAGATCCTGAAACTACACGTTTTAAGTTTCCCCTAAAAATTCAATTTTGTACTCAATAACGTTTCTTTTGTTGCAGTTTAACTTTGTTGGTAAACTCCTTGGTCCTAAGGGGAACTCTTTGAAGAGGCTTCAGGAAGACACCATGTGTAAGATGGCTGTACTGGGCCGAGGGTCCATGAAGGATCGTCAAAAGGTAAGAGAATACTCATATCGGGTGGTCAGAACCATGACGTTGAAAGGAAAAAAATAATTAGTTTACTTGGAGGGGTACTTGAATCACCCCCATGTATATTTTTATCATTAAATTTCTACTACTTTCTGGTAGATGAAGATGGGTTGGAACTTCAAAACAAACTAGACAGGTGATGGCAAGCGCTGGAGGACGTTGTCTTGAAAATCAGCAGAACCAAAACCGAATACCTGTTTACCATTTCGGCGGAACCTCTAGTACTCGTCGTCAGCCATTCGCAGTCAACTGCTGGACGTAGGCCTCCCCAAAACGGCGCCACTCATCCCTGTTCTCTGGTTTCCTTATCCAGCGCCTACCGGCGACCTTGCACAGGTCGTCTGTCCATCGGGCTGGAGGGCGTCCGACACTACGTTTAGCGAGACTCGGTCTCCACTCCAGGACTCGTCTGCTCCATCAGCCATCGGTCCTGCGGCAGACGAGACCGGCCCACTGCCACTTCAACTTGCTAATTTTGCGAGCTAAACCTCTAGTACTGTTCCTTTTACATTACAATCAGGCACACTACCGCGTAACCCCAAATTCAAATACCTCGGTTCACTATTGCAGAGTAATTGTGATATAGAGAAGGATCCAAGGAGAAGAATCAATGTAGCTTGGCTAAAGTGGAGACAGGTAACCGGTGTGACGTGCGACAAACTAATGCCACAGAAACTAAAAGGTCAGATATATAAGTCTGTCATACGACCGGTCATGTTATACGGGTCACAATGCTGCCACTGAAGTGATAGAACACAATCGTCTCCACTCAGCTAAGATGAGAATGTTGAGATGGATGTGTGGTGTTACAAGACATTATTATCTTTGTATGTCTTTCAAAACCACAGGCCATAAAAATGGCCCGGACATTTGGAGGGCCTGCGTGGGACCATGGGAAGGCCAACACGCAAAGGCCCATTGACAAATTTAGTGTAAATGTGGCGTAACACTGACCGGCGATTATCCCTGTCTACACCATATAATAATGCACCCAAGGACAAGCCCCGGCCAGTGTAGGACTATTGTGGGAAATGAGGAGAAAAAGCACCGAGCTATTGGGGTGAACTGCTAGTGGTACTGGGGGTCTGTGAATATGGGGACTATGGCGTCTGCCCGTCGCAATGTTCGGGGAACATGGAAAAATGGACAAACGGTGACTCGCCACTCCCTGCGTGGGCCCTAAAAATGCCATAAAAGACAGGGGCAACATGGGTGTGAGTGGCTAAGGGGTGTAGAGAGGTGGGCTGCAGATTCATCGTAGCTACTTCTGACGTGATGCCATTTATCCCACCCCTGGAGCTTGAGTCTTAGCTCTAGCGATCTCCACTCCGTGCCGGCTGGCTAAGGCAAGCACGGAGGCGGGGGCCTTGCCTTGGCCCCCGGAGTCAGGTACGAGGTGTCGCTACTCACCTAAGGCTTCGCCACAAAGCTCCCCTGCGGGATTATTATTATTATTGTTGAAATATTATATTGTTAAAATCTGCGTTTTTAAATTAGGTATACAAGTACTGGCATGTTTTAAGAAAAAAATTTTTTTTTATAAATATTACTGACTTTTCTATACCTATTTGTTTTTTTGTTCCTACCACAGAGGACATTAATATAATAGGAGATATATAATTCACAGAGTATACATTAATATAATAGGACTGAGAGTCTGTGTTATTTTTTCTCTGCCAATTATTATCACACTTAAGTTTATATCACATATTACAGGAAGAAGAACTCCGTGTGTCAGGGGACCCCAAATTCGCCCACCTGTCAGACGAGCTGCATGTAGAAATCAGTGCATTTGCAACACCAGCCGAAGCTCACGCAAGGATTGCATACGCCCTCGCCGAGCTACGGAGGTTCTTGGTACCGGTAAGTCTTCTTCTTACTCACTCTGTGTTTAGAAAGAGTTAAAGACTTAACTAACGGAGAAAATTCGTTTTTGAAATTTACCATTCCAGGAATCGAACCCGGAGCCTTTGCGTTGCAGTGAGGTAAGCCGGCAAATGCTTAGCCCGCTCAACCACAGAGGCCGTCGCAAAATATACATAACAATTTTATAGCGCTTCCACTTTTACTAAAATAACTTTTTTTTATTGCAGGAGTTCAGCAGACAGGCAGACGGCCCACTTGATGGAAAGCGGTTACTATCGCCTATGGACATTTGCAACACCAAAGGTGCTACAAATGCGCTGCTGCTCTCTTAAAGGAGACTGGAATCTGGTCACTAATGCCGGAACACATCACAAGGTTGTTATGGCGGCATACTCTAGACCAGGGATGGTCGCCATCCAGTCGAGCAAATACTCTACCACCTGGCAAGTTTTCGAAATTTACCATACGAGGAATCGAACCCGGAGCCTTTGCGTTGCAGTGAAGTAAGCCGGCAAATGCTTAGCCCGCTCAACCATAGAGGCCGTAGCAATATACACATAACAATTTTATAGCGCTTCCACTTTTACTAAAATAACTACGAAACGGTGGAAATAAAATGGGCAACGATATATTTAGTTACTTATACTTAAAGATGTCATTAAAATTTCACGTCTAATAACGCTGAAACCTTTTCACTTTTTTTTTTCAAGTCACGCGCTTGGATAGTATGGGATGAATTTTAATCAGAAAGGTCGATAACTGTAAGCTTCCCATCTTTTTAGCTTCTAAAAGTTTTTAAGATGTTGCTGGAAAGCTTAAACAGTAAGTAGTATTATAAATTTACGTGGTATTCAAATTCAAAAGTTTTTATTTAAAACTAATGCCCGCGACTTCGTCCGCGTGGTGCGGTTTTTAAACTATCCCATGGGAACTCTTTAATTTTTCGGGATCAAAAGTATCCTATATGTTGGCCAGGGATATAAGCTACCACTATACAAAATTTCATTTAAATCGGTCTAGTCGTTTCGGAGCTTAGCCGGTACAAACAAACAGAGAAACAAAAAAATTGAAAAATATCTAAATTAGTTCTATTTCACTTCTTACATCCCCCTGACTCGGTTTTTAGCATTTCTTTTCAATGTACAGAAATTCGACCTCCACGGTTTTATTATATGTATTTTATTATATTGTTACGAGTGTGGGACTAGAATTATAATGCCGTTGGAATTACTATAGAGTTTATTAGAACTATACAAGCACGTATAAAACAGGTACAAATAAAACTAGATACTACTTGTTACAATCTGCACGATCAATAACACGCGCAAAGTCCGTCACTATATCGCTTGTCGAATGTACACGTCTTGCTTGTATCGTAATCGTCTCTCGACTGCCTCACCCCTCCGTTCGGGCATTGTTTTATAGTAAACTGTACAATAAACAATGGAAGCTCGTGGGCTGGGTTCTTCCAAGAAAACATAATTTGCACACCTGCAAACGGCCAACAAAGTTGAAAACAAAAACAATAAGGATTTAGTTCGACACTAATGACGGCCATAAACAAGTACAATAACAATAGGCTATTGTCTAATTGCAAATTTTAAATACGAAGTAAACAAAAGCACTCCGAATGCAGGAGGGGCAATAAACCAGGTGCGCGTTTCTTTATCGGTATGTAACAATATGGATAGATAAGTTCCACTGAAGAACACATTTTCAAGGTCATACATAGAAGTTAAAATTTAATTTAACTACCTATTCTATGTACGCCGCTTCGCAACGTGTTATTGCTGCAAGGAGAAGAACAAACAAGAAACTCCCCAGCAACACGTCTAGCTAAAAATGGATATTCTTCATTTTTCTAATTCTATTTATATCTCAAGTTCTTTTTTTTATAAGGTTTATACAGTAGTATGTTACAGAATTACTTTTTGAAGAATTAATGGAGTTATAGCAAACGGTGCATACTCAATAAGACCAAGACACAATAAAAGGAAAGAAAATATTATTACCCATGCAGAAAGAAAAAAGATTTATTTATTTATTATTTATTTATTTATTTTTATTAACTACAACACAAAAGAAAATACATAAATAAATGTACAATATAAAATGCAAAATCGTGGTAGCGCAATGGCTAGCGCACGCGTCCCAAACTTAAAAGGCGCAGGTTCGATCCTGGCCGGAAAGCATGCTCCAATAGGCACTTTTCTGACCTAATGTAGGTACATATATAATTAAATTATAGGCATTTATTTCAGCTAAGGACGTCAAACGGCGCAAATATGGAGCCTTAGGATGGGGTTACATATTTGTGCCGTTTGGGGTTGAAACATTAGGCCCGTGGGGTCCGTCGGCAAAGAGCTTCTTTAAAGACATATGTAAGAAACTCTTTGACACGACCCGTGATCAGAAGGCTGGCTCATATTTTGCACAATAGATAAGTATTGCTATACAGCGTGGCAATGCAGCCAGCCTTCTGGGCACGCTCCCCGATGGCAGTGATCTGCTACATAATGTATTTTAGTTTCAATGTCTGGTTTTTTTTTTATTAAATTATTGTTCGCATGTAGGTATATGTAATTTATGTTATAACTAGCGGCCCCGGCAGACGTTGTCCTGCCTTTAAAAAACAAATTTCTAGAACCCGATCCCAGAGTCACCTACCGGTTCTAATTGCGAATCTAAACCATCCGGGTACCAACTCAAACACACAAATATAAAATCACCAAAATCGCTCCAGGTGATTAGGAGGATTCCAGAACCCGATCTCAGCGCCACCTACCGGTTCTAATTGTGAATCTAAACCATCCGGGAAACCACTCATCCCTACTCCGTGATGTTTGCTGGATGAGAGGTGACAACGGTAAACATCTAGCGGGGATAACTAATTAAATGACGATTGATCAGTTTTCGACCGGAGAGGAAAAATGATTAAATTACTAAAATGGCTATTAAAAAATAAGGGTTGATCGTAGAAGGGTGAAAATTGAGGATTGTATATATTTTTGTATGTTGTATCATAAAAAAATAGAAATTAAAAATTTTGTCTAAAAAATAAAATAAAAAATTTAGGGGTGGACTACCCCTAACATTTAGGGGGATGAAAAATAGATGTTGGCCGATTCTCATAGATACCGGATAAGCACAAAAAATTTCATCAAAATCGGTCAAGCCGTTTCGGAGGAGTATGGCAACGACAACTGTGACACGAGAATTTTATATATTAGATTACTTTTCAAATGTGTGATTTTTTTATATATTATAAATAATTAGCTAAATCTAACTGTTACGGATTATTTTATATTGTATATATTTATATCTTGTTAGCGAAAACGTTAATAAATAAAATAATAATTCGCTTCTTCATATATTATATTGACTTGCTCTTAGGAAAATTTTCTTACAAGTGACATAAACAAAACAATAAAATCATATTACATGTAAATTTAAATTATGAAAAATAGCATGCATTCTAAAAAGTTTCAATACTAACATCTATTTACAAAAACTGAAAATATCCCATAAATAAAGCTAACTTAAAATATATACACAATAGTAAAAAAAAAAAAATTAAATTAAAAGCTATATTAAAGCCCGTCCAGCCCCACCAGACCACTGTCGCTGGGCATTGTACCTAGAAGGCTGGCAGCATTACAGCATGTGCATATTGTTACAATTGCCACGTGCTAAAGAAATTCAGTTCAAGAAGGAATTTCATAACATCAAAATTATCCTGTAGCGACATTTTGGAGGTATGAATCTGGATACCCGTTTCAATTACGCTTAGGAGTTCGACTGGTGGAGCTACTGTCGATGAAAAGGTTTTTTTTATTTTTATTCCAGGAGTTCGGCAGACAGGCAGACGGCCCACTTGATGGAAAATGGTTACCATCGCCTACGGACATTTGCAACACCAAAGGTGCTACAAATGCGCTGCTGCTCTCTTAAGGGAGACTGGAATCTGGTCACTAATGCCGGAACACAACTCAAAGCTGTTATGGCGACATGCTTTAGACCAGGGGTCGTAGCCATCCAGTCGGGCAAATGCCCTATCACCTGGCTGTGGGTTGTTTTGTCGCCTTTTACGACAGGCCGCTCGGCCGCAGGAAATTGTATTCTTTCTCCGTTCCTACACGGATAGAAGGTGCATGTGTTAAATACTGCTTTGTTATGGCTCTACGACTCGCATGCTCCGTGGCTCCCTAATGATATCAAAACACTGATGTGCCTTTGGTTTTACAAAAGTCCATAGGCGATGGTAGCCGCTTCCCATCAGGTGGGCCAGTCATCTGTTTGCTGAATTCATACAATAAAAAAAATGTAAAACTGATCAGATGATATATTTTTTTTTTTCATTGCAGGAGATCAGCAGACAGGCAGACGGCCCACTTGATGAAAAGCGGTTACCATCGCCTATGGACATTTGCAACACCAAAGGTGCTACAAATGCGCTGCTGCTCTCTTAAGGGAGACTGGAACCTGGTCACTAATGCCGGAACACAACTCAAAGCTGTTATGGCGACATACTTTAGACCAGGGGTCGTAGCCAGCCAGTCGGGCAAATGCCCTACCACCTGGCTGTGGGTTGTTAAGTCGCCTTTTACGACAGGCCGCCCGGCCGCAGGAAATTGTATTCTTTCTCCGTTCCTACACAGATAGAAGGTGCATGTGTTAAATACTGCTTTGTTATGGCTCTACGACTCGCATGCTCCGTGGCTCCCTAATGATATCAAAACACCGATGCGCCTTTGGTTTTACAAAAGTCCATAGGCGATGGTAGCCGCTTCCCATCAGGTGGGCCAGTCATCTGTTTGCTGAATTCATACAATAAAAAAAAATGTAAAACTGATCAGATGATAATTACCTGATAATAATTTATTCTGGTCAGGCATTAAGAGGAATTTCGGAAATTTTTGCATTGTCATTGGTTCTGAATATGTATGTAAATTTTCAAATTAATCACGCGTTTGGAAGTCGGTGAAAGTTAATTAAGAACGTTCTGTTACATCAATTTCAAGGGGTGAAAAGCTATTTGTTTCTAATGACATTCTGAAAATGTGTCGGTACAAAATTAAAGTTCATGTTTTAAATAAAATACGTTTCACAATTAGTAAATAGTAATCTATAAAAGTAATGTATGTATGTAGTACATAAATCTTTTTTTTTTTTTGTTTATGACTTGGCAACTAGGCCTTTAAGCCAGGCGCAGTTGTATTGTAGGCTACAATCCACACCATTCAACGGAGTTCTTGTGAAAACTCGAACGGCCACATTTGACTATACAGTGCACATTTCATACAAAAACACATAATTACTACACAAAAACTATCAATATCCTACAACTATTGTTCATTTTAGAGTAATTTCACACATTTTTAGAAAATAAAACTGCACAACACAACGTCCTCTTTCAGTTCCCGCCGAAAACTCTAGTACATAAATGATATATATTCTATACAGATAAATAAAATTGAAGTATCTGTTTGTAATGTCAGAATAACAGTGTTTTACTAAATGCATGTGAAAGTATACTAGTGGTCGCCCGTGGTCGAAATTCGACCATAAAAATTTGTTGTCAAAGACTATAACTTCTATGATCACAGATTTCGTCAAGGCAACAATAAACAAAAGAGTATATATGCGTGTGTGTGTGTCAAATACATGGTAGTGTGTGTAATAATTTTTTTTATTGATTTAATGTTTTTTTTATTTTTATTGCAGAAGTTCAGCAGACAGGCAGACGGCCCACTTGATTGAAAGCGGTTACCATCGCCTATGGACGTTTGCAACACCAAAGATGCTACAAATGCGCTGCTGCTCTCTTAAGGGTCACTGGAACCTAGTCACTAATGCCGGAACACAACTCAAGCTTGTTATGGCGACATACTTTAGACGAGGGGTGGTAGCCATCCAGTCGGGCAAATGCCCTACCACCTGGCTGTGGGTTGTTTAGTCGCCTCTTACGACAGGCCGCCCGGCCGCAGGAAATTGTATTAGCATTCTGCACTCCTTCTCTATATAAACTGTAAGTGTGCGAAATTTCATACTCCTCCGTACGCGCAATTTTCGTAAAAAGGGGTACAAATGTTTTGCTTCACGTATTAATATATACATATGGTATTTATATCAAAAAATCAACCTTTAAATTTTTTCACTAGCTGTCTGTCAGTGGATGTTTCGGCTAATCTCTGAAACGGCTGGACCGATTTTGGCGGGACTTTCACTGGCAGATATCTGATGTTATAAGGAGTAACTTTCACTATTTTTTTTATGAAAGTAATATAGGATTCTGAACCCTACATGGACCAACACATGCTCAGCCATTGCATATCCTGCGATTCTATTCAATTTTTTGTATGATATCAAGTAAAATTTAGTATCGTATTGGATTCTCGTAAAATCTCCTACACATAACTCGGAACAGGGCTTTGATATTTTATGACCGCTATCTTGCTATAAGGCATAGTACATATGGTAAACCAAATTAATCTGATTTACATACTTAAAGCCGAAATTAGACAATTCGTTGCTGTCTTTCAATTTTGATATGGTGGCAGTTGCTTCTCGGGTTTGGAAATTAAAATTCGACGTAATAATGGACTGTATGATTATTATTAAGTTATAAATATACATTTAAAGAGTAGAACAAAGTATGCAAGAGAGTTGAGTACAATATATGAATAGCTGAGTGGCTGAATTCATAGTTGTTCTTGATGTAGTTTTTTCCGGTTTTTTCGGCCTCCTATATCCCGCATTCCGTCCGACGCCTAGTTGCTAATCGCGCTAGCTATGGGCGTTATTTTGCTATTCTTATCCCATTGCTATCGATTTTTCTCCATGCAGGATCGAAAAAGAATACAATTTCCTGCGGGCTGGCGGCATGTCGTAAAAGTCGACAAAACAACCCACAACCAGTGTATTTGCCGGTCTGGATATCCATGGTTTAGACTATGCCGCCATAACAGCCTTGAATTGTGTTCCGGTATTAATGGCCAGATTCAAGTCTCCCTTAGAGAGCGGCATTGGTTGCACCTTTGGTGTTATAAATGTCCATAGGCGAAGGTAACTGCTTTCCATCAGGTGGGCCGTCTGCCTGTCTGCTGAATTCATGCAATGAAAATATTAATAAAAACACTTTTTTGTAAGTTTTCATTGTGATTTTCCGTCAAACCATGAACGGATTGGTAGCACGTTACTTTTTTTACTCGGCGATTGCTTTATTTGTATTACGAATACTAGTGGTCGCCCAGCGGTCGAAATTCGACCATAATTAATTTAAATTATAAGTTTGAACAAGGTTAAGGTTCTGTTGTCAAAGACTATACTTCTATAATCACAGATTTCGCCAAAGCTATACTGTTAGTTTGACTTTAACAATAAACAAAATAGTATATATGCGTGTGTGTGTCAAATACATGGTAGTGTGTGTAATGTCTCTTTATTGATTTAATGTATTTTGTATGCATATTTTTTTTTTTTTAGCATTCTGCACTCCTTCTCTATATAAACTATAAATATGCGAAATTTCATACTCCTTAGTCCACGCAATTTTTGTAAAAAGGGGTACAAAGTTTTTGCTTCACGTGTGATATAATTATGAAATATATATTATGCGAACAATTTGTTTAACGTGTGTAATATGCTTTAGAGTATTCGTTTAAATATATCGAGAGGGCTTTCCGTGTATAAATCGGTATTAGGGATTTGCTTTAAGCCTTTGTTAGGATATGTGTAGTTTTATTGTCAGGTGTAACAATTGAAGGAGTTTAAGCTTTTTCTCGCTTTTTAGGGTTCCGCAGCGATTTCAATATATCTCATTCAATCTTCTCTATTTCATTCTCCAGCCAATCTCTGTCCACTGCTGGACGTAGGCCTCCCCATGTACGCGCCACATATCCCGGTCTTCCACCTTCCTCGTCCAGCCCCTGCCAGCGACCTTGTGCAGGTCGTTAGTCCACCGGGCTGGCGGGCGTCTTACGCTACATTTGCGGAGATGTGATCTCCACTCCAAGACTCGTTTGCTCCATCGGCCGTCAGTCCTGCGATAGATGTGTTTACGACGAATTTACTTTAAAACCGGATAATCTTTTGTCCGGTTTACCAATGTTTTCTTGACCGGACTGATATAAATAAAACCGGACATCTAGCAAGTCTACCTCTGGTCGGCCTCTTAGCGGGCTCTCTGGCCTTCTCGGGTCTTACCTCGAAGTGAGAGTGGACGCATGGATCGGTGCGCGTCCCTCCTCTCCGGCCTTTATGTTCCGGTTTTCCACCGGTCGATCGCTCCTATACCATTCCTTCTATCTCCTGCCAGCGTCTATTGGTAATGATAAACACTTTGCATTAGGTGGGTCGTCTGCCTGTTTGCCAGTTTTGTAATAATAAAAAATACTAAAACCCGCAGGGGGGCTTTGTGGCGAAGCCTTAGGTGAGTAGCGACACCTCGTACCTGACTCCGGGGGCCAAGGCAAGGCCCCCGCCTCCGGGCTTGCCTTAGGTAGCCGGCACGGAGTGGAGATCGCTAGAGCTAAGACTCAAGCTCAGTGATAAATGGCATCACGTCAGAAGTAGCTTCGGTGAACCTGCAGCCCACCTCTCTACACCCCTTAGCCACTCACACCCATGTTGTCCCTGTCTTTATGGCATTTTTTGGGTCCCATGCAGGGAGTGGCGAGTCACCGTCTGCCCATTTTTCCATGTTCCCTGAACATTGAGACGGGCAGACGCCATAGCCCCCATATTCCCAGACCCCTAGTACCACTAGTAGTTCACCCAAATAGGCCGATACTTTTTGTCCTCATTTCCCACAATAGTTCTACACTGGCCGGGGCTTGTCCTTGGGTGCATTGTTATATGGTGTAGACAGGGATAATCGCCGGTCAGTGTCACGCCACATTTACATTAAATTTGTCAAAGGGCCTCTACGTGTTGGCCTTTCCATGGCCCCACGCAAGCCCTCCAAATGTCCGGGCCATTTTTATGGCCTGTGGTCTTGAAAAAAAAAATACTATATAGCCAAGGTGGAGAAGTCCGTCAATGGGGTAAGTTCATATACCTCTCGTGTTTTAACTTCTTTAAATGGAATTTAACGCTAACTACAATTCGAAGATCGAATTCAATAGTTATAGCTTCACTGACTGATTTGTTCTCATCGTGACTATTCAAACAAGAATCTGATAAAAGGTTTATGGAGTTCCCCCCCTGACAGACTTCGCCACCTTCACTATAATTTATATTTTAAAAAAAGTTTAAATTATCGAAAATATGACGATAAGTTTCAAGTAAAAACGGTGCTACCATGAATCACGGCATGAGGTCTAGGAGTGCGCTGTGTGGGCGCGTCTCAATGGCGGGCAGACGCGTAAGAATATACCTCGGTGACTGTTGTGTCGATACTGCAAATATTAATGAGAAACGCAGACAGAATCGCGGGACGCTACTAGTTTGAAATAATCTCATCATAAATAATAAGCCGAATAGACCTTGAGAACAATTTTAAATAACTCATAAAAAATATGAGAACACTTGGAAAAACACCATTTGTCAAACTGGCATGCATCACTTTCCAGACTATTTCACATTTTATAATAAACTTTAAAAGTTTGATATATCGCATCTGTTCGTCTTTAACTAAAATAGAAACCGTACCGTGTCGCCAAACAAAATATATATTGTTTTATGAAGATCCAAAGTAAATATTTAAGAACGATAATTAAAGCCAGTCCACGCAGGCGCTGCGTCGCCGCAGCGTTACTGCGACGCAGTAATAACGTTCCGACGTCGCAGCGGCGACGTACAGTTGCGGCAAGCATTTCATAAAAACATCGCATCAGTCATCGCATGTAGAAAGAATGCATGATGAAAGAATGAATAAACAGATATGCAATGCAAAAGTGGATGGATGCAGAAGTCGTGGAAGGCCACGATATACCTTCCATGATCAAATTGATCGTGTACTAGCAGAAGGTGATGTCAGGAGCCTTAAGAACAGACGAGTGTGCATGACAAGAGTTATGAATGTCAAAGAAGCAAGTGAGGTGTGTAAGAATAAGCCTAAATGGCGCTCTGTTGTTCGTGCCTACCCCGCAAGGGAACTGGCGTGAAGTTATGTATGTATGTATGTATGTATCGCATCAGTCTATAGAAAGCGTGGATTGGAAAAGACGTCTGGCATTGCTCCTATTACTACGTCACCGCCAAAATCGACGCAAAATCACAAGACGGTATTGGATCTATCCCTTAATGTCATTAAGAAATAGTGATGGACAGTTTTTAGTGTATCCTCCCTATCAACGCACAAGCAACTGAGTGCTGCCGTTCCGTCGTCACAATGTGCACACCAACACCCGCTCCGTCTCGAGGGCTACAGTTCCGCCGTGTGTGCGTTGCGTCGACGCAGCGCATCGTGTGTACACTATGATTATTTGTATGTAAAATGACGCAGCGGCAGCGCTGCGTCGACGCAACGCGCCGTATGGCCTAGCTCTTAAAGAACACACACACACATAGACCGTTTCATCCGTGCAGGAACGAAGAAAGAATACTAATTCCTGCGGCAGGATGGCCTGTCATAAGAGTCGACAAAAGAACCCACAACCAGGTGGTAGTTGGATGGCTACCACTCCTGGTTTTTTTTTGCCTGAAGCAGACAAACAGGCGGACGTCCCACTTGATAGAAGGTGGTTACCGTCGCCTATGGACGTTTGCAATACCAGGGGCGATGCCAACGCGTTGCCGGCCTCTAAGAAATTTTATAACGTCTTTCTTAAACGACCCCATGTCGTAGCGCAGAGGGACAACCTCGGCGAGAAGTTCAGATCATTGTTGTACGCGGAATAAACGTTCTACAGAACCGTTGCGTAGTTGAGCATGGGAGCTCCAGGAAATGGGGGTAAACATCCCGGCGATGGCGAGCGGTGCGGTTGTAAAAATGAGGCGTTGGTCACAGATCAAACAGTTCCTCGGAAAACTCCGTTGTACAGGCGGTAGAATATGCAGAAGTCTAAAGTATGCCACCATAACAACCTTGAGTTATGTTCCGGCATTAGTGACCAGGTTACAGTCCCCCATAAGAGAGCAGCAGCGCATTTGTAGCACCTTCGGTGTTGCAAACGTCCATAGGCGGTGGTAACCGCATTCCATCAAGTGGGTCGTCTGCCTGTCTACTAAACTCATACAATAAAAAATAAAAAGGGATACAGTATGGATTGTGGCCTATTAAATGTTTTGACAATAATATTAAAGCATTTTTATATCTGTATTGTACAAAGGTCAATAATCATACATTTGACATGCATGGTATCTACAAACTCAATGCTCTTAAACCACCATGCACTTGAACAAATATTCAAAGATTTTTGCTTGATTAAAACTAAATCTTAATTGTTACAGGATTATAACGACGATATAAGGCAGGAACAGATGCTCGAGATGCAGATTCTGTCTTCCCAGAATGAACAGAGGCGCTTGACTCCACCCGACTCTTCACGAAGCGGCAGCGAAGAAACGCTGCCTTTGAGAGACAGTGGGCAAAAACATAGGGTAATATTTTACTCCTTTAAAGACTCCCGAGATTTTCTAAGAGCTCTCAAATATTTAGATCTTGAAAAAGGGCGTACACAGATATTTGAAGAGTCAATGAAGTAAGCAGGGAATCAGCTCCCTTATAGGTAGGGATTACATAGCTCATTAGCACCATTTGACCCCCGATAAGCACCGCCTTCGACAGGGACGCTGCGTCGTCAACCAGTGAATTTTAACAAGTAATATATAAGGAATAAGCATTGACTGATTAAGCATAGATAGTAATAGAAAGATAGTAGTTTAGCGGACAGAGAGCACCACTTGACTCGCCCGCCGGAGCACACCTACTCTCCGCGCCCATAGCTCGCACAATTAGCAGCTAGGCGTCGGACAGTACGCGGGATATAGAAGCGGCCTTGGAAGCAAAAATTGTTTAATTCTTCAAACACAATTCTAATTGACCAGTTACACAGGCTACTCTCTCTCTCGAGTCTCTCGCACAATTTGTCATTACGTACTGCTTTATGTGTATTCATTCTAATTTATATAAATAGTTTAATAATAATCATACAGTCCAATTTTATATCGAGTTTCATTTCCAAAGAGTCGCATATATTATTATTATTTATACGTGCAGGAACGGAGAAAGAATACAATTTTCTGCGGCCTGGCAGCCTATTGTAAGAGGCGACAAAACAACCCACAGTCAAGTACTAGGGCATTTGCCCGACTGGAAGGCTACCACACTTGGTCTAGAATATGCCGCTATAACAACCTTGAGTTGTGTTCCGGCATTAGTGACCAGGCTCCAGTCTCCCTTAAGAGAGCAGCAGCGCATTTGTAGCACCTTTGGCGTTGCAAATGTCTATAGGCGATGGTAACCGCTTTCCATCTAGTGGGCCGCCTGCCTGTCTACTGAACTCCTGCAATAAAAAAAATGTAAACATTGTGTATAAAAAAGCCCGATATAATAGGTAGAGATAAGATGGATGTAGAATTAGCAATGAAAATCAAAGTAATGAGATTAGTAGATAAATTGCAATAGAAGCAAATTTGTAATTAGGATTAGTAGAAGAACAAAAGAAAAGCAATAAAAAGAAGAAAGAAATAATAATAATCGGCAGACTAACACAAATATTGTATATCCCCAAATTAAGCAAGTTACGCTTGTGTTATGGTTAATAAACAATGGACTACTCTGGGGCCGATCCCAGACACCCAGACCATAGTAAATAACGGAGAAAATACGTTTCCGAAATTTACTATACCAGGAACCGAACCCGAAGGCTTAACCCGCTCAACCACAGAGGCCGTCAAAATAAAAAAGATGCATAATATATAAAAAGAAAATAATACCCTGACAGGTCTGTTTGTCACGAGGAGAAGTATAAAAAAAAACCAGTGAATTTTGTGCTGTCAACGAGTGAATTTTGAATGATCACGAATCACTAAGTAATCTGTCAGCCATTGATATCAGGTCTATACCCGAAAAACCCCAAGCGGCGGGTTATCACCAAGTGGTTCACTTGCCTTCCGCACGTGGTCAGTTTGTCAGTTAGGCGGTTGGGCTCCTATGAGTTATGAAAGGCTGTAAATTTTTATTATCAAGCAAACGGGAATATGTCAAATCTAATGGAATGTGGTCACCATCAGCTATAGACGTGGGCAATGCCAGGAGCAAAGCTAACGCGTTGCTAGTCTTTAGTATAGGAGTGAAAGGATGGAGAAGTAGACTATCAGAACTCTCGTCTTACGAAAGAACATTATACCCTTTCCAAGCATTTATTTTACTTTTGACAGCTGCATGACGGAGCAATTAGTAATATCTGATTTGTCATAAAAATCTACTTCATTTATAAATAAATAAATAAAGCGGCAGACAAACACACACACTGCATATCCCCATATTAAGCAAGTTACGCTTGTGTTATGGGTAATATACAACGGACCACTCTGGGGCAGATCCCAGACGCCCAGACCATAGAAAATAACGAAGAAAATACGTTTCCCAAATTTACCATACCAGGAATCGAACCCGGAGCCTCTGCGTTGCAGTGACATAAGCCGGTAAAGGCTTAGCCCGCTCAACCACAGAGACCGTCTAACTATAATCTACCGTCTAAATATAAAAATAACTTTTAAACAATTTATAAAAATATTATATCGTGTAATAAATATACCAAAATTTCAATTAACAAATTTTCATATATTAAACATTGTTTTCAAATCGATTTATTTACGTATAATAGTGTCGATTGATTTAATAGTTTTTGCATTACATGACTCACAGAACATTACTATTGCGTCACCCACAAAAATAAAGTACGACGATTATGTCATTTGTTTCATGTGGGCTTTACTGTCCAGAAATATGTAACTTGATAGACATGCAAACGTCAAAAGTAAAATAAACCTAACCCGTTGTAAGTCGATATTCGGCGAGAGAATGATATCACATCGATCTAACCGGCCCTAAAACTGTAATCAATATAATGACTCCAGCATGGCTCTGACACGTCAGTCAACCTCAGAAGTTTATTAATGATTTGTTACTGATCCCTTCGCTCTGTTAGAACCTTATTTTTTATCCGTGCAGGAACGGAGAAAGAATACAATTTCCTGCGGCCGGGCGGTCTGTCGTAAGAGGCGACAAAACAACCCACAGCCAGGTGGTAGGGCATTTGCCCGACTGGATGGCTACTACCCCTGGTCTAAAGTATGTCGCCATAACAACCTTGAGCTGTGTTCCAGCATTAGTGACCAGGTTCCAGTCTCCCTTATGAGAGCAGCAGCACATTAGTAGGAACTTTGGTGTTGCAAATGTCCATAGGCGAAGGTAACCGCTTTCCATCAAGTGGGCCGTCTGCCTGTCTGCTGATCTCCTGCAATAAAAAAAAAAAAAAAAAAAAAAAAAACCTCATTCGTCTGAGGTTATACCTAAGTAGCAATACTCGAGAAAAGGTCACTGGTTTTCTTTTCTCCATCTCTTCACGCAAACGCTTGTCAGGGGTATTTTTGCTTGTTTTTTTTATAATAAAACTATGTTTAATCGGTTTTAAGGGCGGTAATTTATTTGATTTTTGTTTTTCCGACGTTTCGGCCACTTTTCAGTGGCCGTGTTTTTTTTTATTTTTTTTTATTGCAGGAGTTCAGCAGACAGGCAGACGGCCCACTGGATGGAAAGCGGTTACCATCGCCTATGGACATTTGCAACACCAAAGGTGCTACAAATGCGCTGCTGCTCTCTTAAGTGAGTCTGGAACCTGGTCACTAGTGCCGGTATACAACTCCAAATTGTTATGGCGGCACGGTCTAGACCAGGGGTGGTAGCCATCCAGTCGGGCAAATGCCCTACCATCTGGCTGTGGGTTGTTTAGTCGCCTCTTACGACAGGCCGCCCGACCGCAGGAAATTGTATTCTTTCTCCGTTCCTGCACGGATAGAACTTGATTACAGAAGACAAAGATGTCAAGTGTCAACGAGTATTGTTAAAGTTTTATTTAGCAATTAAAGAGAAGGTGCTTCGTTCTCTATTTCGCGAGGAACGCAGATAGATGTTACAGTTATTTGGTGGCATAGTTCTTGTCATGTTTCCGTTTAAAGTTAATAATTAATTTTGCTATGTACCCTCTTATTTCTAAGCGATACAATCCACCATTTCCTTAATTGAATAATAATGTTATATTTTTATTTATTCTCTGATTAGAGCCTGTTTTTTATAAAGTGGTTGTCTATAATTTACAATAATTTTGATACAATATTTATCCTTTGTAATGTAGTGATTGCTAGTTTACAATAGACTGTAATCTGCTGTCCATGTATGTCATTCCCTTTTGTTTGTTGCATAATAATTATAGATAATTTAAGAATTTCCTTTGAGTCAGGTTGCCTGGAAGAGATCGCTTTTAGCGATAAGGCCGCCTTTTGTTTTACCAAGTAACTATTGTCTTGTTGTACATTTTTTTTGAAATTTTTGTTTTGGTGAACAATAAAGTGTTGTCTATGTCTATGTCTATGATTGTACATACATACATACATACATAACTTCACCCCCATGCCCTTGCGGGGTAGGCACGAACAACAGAGCGCCATTTAGGCCCATTCTTACACACCTCACTTGCTTCTTTGACATTGATAACTCTTGTCATGCACGCTCGTCTGTTTTTAAGGCTCCTGACATTTGGGGAAGTTTGACACAGTCTATGATTGTGTACAGATTATAATTCAAAATCTCTCAATTGTATATAGACGGCATTCACTACATTTTGTTTTCATGTTGGCAGACGCGATAGATTTGTGCTGTGTTCGGTTTGCTTTATTACATGTAAAACTTTAAGTATAATGTTTTATATAATATCGCGTATAAAATATTATCTGGAATTCCCAAACAGTAATGTGTTAAATTCTTTTCATTCATAACACTTTAATTAAAATAGTTTATCAATGAATTCAATCCGCTTTCGGTTGTGCCAATATGTTAAGTTTCTTAACCCCGTCACAGACGTAGCTATAGTATATATTGATATATCGAGATATAAATTATAGTATAGCAAGCTACCACACACGGAAGCTATAATATAATATATATTTTGTCCTCACTCGGTCTGCGGTATCAATATGCCAAAATATACTGAGATATTAATGTCGACATATTTTTGTGACGTCATAGAAATATATATTATAGCTGCGTGTGCGGTCACTCGAAAATTTATATAGAAAATATGTCGTAATATGCCTTGCTATGATTCATATTAATATGTATTATAGTTACGTCTGTGACGGGCTTAACTGTTAAATTCTTGGAGGGATGGCGAGGTGTTCAAAAAGTGCTCGTCGAGTGTTAAAGTTAGTGTCTGTAATGCACCGCTTCGGGGGGCCTTTAGCTATCAAAGGAGCAAAGGATTCATCAACCCCGCTGACGAAGTGGATGTGTTGTGATTCCCGAGGCACATTCAAGCACTTTTTGCACTGGATCGGACTGGACGTAACTACGTTCTAAGTCTCAGCCTTTCCTACATAAAAAGCGCGGGGCACATGGGAGGAGGGTGGTTTTAGTGGGTAGTGGCTATTGCCCGTGCAACTTCTCTGCGTCTCCACACAAGCTGGCTTGATTACTGTTTGGATTGCCGCTTAAATTAAGGGAAAAGCCTCCATGATCAACTATGGTCTAATCCCTTGCAAAGGACCCAGTATTGTGCATAAATAGCATTTCCCCCGCCCTAAAAAATTTTTTAAAAATTATGTCTGTAATGCATTAAAACCGTAAGGGTCTTTGATTATAAAGTATTGTGACCAGTTGCTATTCTTTTACTAGCATTAACCCTTCTGAGTTGTTACAAGTATTACATATATGAGGGGTCCTCCGGTAAAGGTCACCATTGAAGCAGTATAGAATCGGGTGAATAGGTACAAAATTGAACGTGTGCTCATCTGTACCACATTGTGTCGCAATTTTATCCTAGTCAATAATATTTACTACAATACAGCGTAAGAAATAAAACTAACAATGGAACATCGCTTTTAAAATCTCAAGAAATGGTAGTTCTATCGTAAAGTAGGTACTATGTGTTTTAATTTTAAAATTAGACTCTGTCCTATTCATATATCAATTATTGTAACAGTCTAGAATGAATTTTAATTAAAAACATAAGCCAAATATTTGGCTACAAAGACCATCAAATCTGACTTGTTGTTTATCACTTCTAACACCACAACCATCCTGTGTTGTGTCATTAGGTGAAAGATGATGTAGTGGTTATAAGTAATTTGAGTGATGTGTCTATGTTGGTCACTTTGGCTACGTTCCATTAGAGACTCGCAACGATCGCGGTCGTCAACGTGGTCGTATCACCTGATGTTGAGTGATGACGCAGTCTAGGATGGAGCAAGCTTACCTAGAAGATATTAACTCATGATTTGAAGGCTTCAAGATCGAGTGAGCTACAAATGGAACGAGCTGCTTAAATTGTGGATAATGTACCACAGACGAGTTATACACATACTGAAACTGACGCGCACTACCACCGCATTGCATTACACGCACACTTCACAAACAAACCAAGACACACAGAGCCTAAAAATTAATAACCCGGGCACAAAATAGAAAAAAAAAACAACACACATGGCACTAGATAGAACAATATATATAAGTATAGGATATAAGGCCCACATTGCACATGCACTTCCTCACAACACCAGCATGTAACAGATACACGCTACATTAGTATAAGTTTAGTATTAAAACTAGAATAAATTAATATAATAAGTCGCAGACCGCGTTCGTAATACCGAAGTAAGAAAGAGAGTTGGTCTGAAAGAGAGTGTCGGGGTGAAGGTAAGGAAAGGAATGCTCCGGTGGTTCGGGCATGTGGAAAGAATGCATGATGAAAGAATGACTAAACAGATATACAATGCAAAAGTGGATGGATGCAGAAGTCCTGGAAGGCCACGACACACCTTCCATGATCAAATTGATCGTGTACTAGCAGAAGGTGATGTCAGGAGCCTTAAGAACAGACGAGCGTGCATGACAAGAGTTATGAATGTCAAAGAAGCAAGTGAGGTGTGTAAGAATAAGCCTAAATGGCGCTGTGTTGTTCCTGCCTACCCCGCAAGGGAACTGGCGTGAAGTTATGTATGTAATAAGTTACTCGTAAGATACATACACCTCAACACAAAAATCAATAAATTAATGTCACACACAAGAACCAAAATAACTAATAAGCGTGTTAAATTCAAAAAATTAGATCTAGAAATTTAATTGTAAAAAGGTTACGGAACTCGAGTCCGTAGAGTTGTTTATAATAAAAAAAACCACAGACGAGTGCTCATGGCTCGATTATAGACTACAAAATTATACGACGAGTTGTTGTTCTTTCGTAACTGTAATTCTGTAATTCCGTAAAAAATTCAAGTGGTTACCCATCAATTTTCGCCGGATTACTCACTTTTGCACTCTTCTTTACAATATATGGTTTCTAACGACCACTCCTAATTGTCTTAAGGAACGGTTCGAGTATCTGCATGTGTGGAGGTATTAGACACCTCCGGGTCGACAGTGGATAAATGAAAATCCAGAACACTTGGCTAGTTTTTATCCGTGCAGGAACGGAGAAAGAATACAATTTCCTGCGGCCGGGAGGCCCGTCGTAATAGACGATTAAACAACCCACAGCCAGGTGGTAGGGCATTTGCCCGACTGGATGGCTACCACCTCTGGTCTATAGTATGCCGCTATAACAACTTTGAGTTGTGTTCCGGCATTAGTGACCAGGTTCCAGTCTCCCTTAAGAGAGCTGCAGCGCATTTGTAGCAACTTTGGTGTTGCAAATGTCCATAGGCGATGGTAACCGCTTTCCATCAAGTGGGCCGCCTGCCTGTCTGCTGATCTCCTGCAATAAAAAAAAAAAAAGAATCCTATTGCTATCTATGTCAGAACTTGCACGTGCTTGTTGGATTGATGAGGGGTAGCGGTAAACATCATCGTTGCATCATGGGAATAACATGGTAATGCCGGTGAACCCTCTGTCGTCCTAAATATGTGAAGTAAACTTATGCAATTATCTCCGAAGTTCTCAGTGGATGTGCTTTTACGGTTGCTTAAGTCCGTATAGTTGACGGAAAGGCTTTGTATCCTTGCGTCGAAGGTCACCAGTGTGGAGGTATTAGACACCTCCAGGTCGACAGTGGATAAATGAAAATCCAGGTCAATTGGATAGTACACTTTAATTCCACAAGCAGAGCGTTATAAAGGACACATTAAAACACAATACTGGTATATTCTTTTTGGTAGTGATGTGACGCGCAGCTAGTGCTGTGCACATAGTGCCGCCACATATGTATCTGGCTCCCATAGTATAGCCTATAGCCTCCCAATGACGGCCTCTGTGGTTGAGCGGGCTAAGCCTTTGCCGGCGTACCTCACTGCAACGCAGAGGTTCCAGGTTCGATTCCTGGTATAGTAAATTTCGGAAAACGTATTTTCTCCGTTATTTACTAAGGTCTGGGTGTCTGGGATCGGCCCCAGAGTAGTGCGTTGTATATTACCCATAACACAAGCGTAACTTGCTTAATTTGGGGATATACAATATGTGTGTTTGTCTGCCGATTATTATTATTATTATTATAGTGTGTACCCCTCCCTTAAATATAGTATAAATACACCTGTATACACGTCCAGTTTTCATAATAACTGTTCCACCTTCCAGGCTTTGCAGCTCTGGAATGAGCCATCTATTGCTATTAAAAAACCAAATCCTTGCCGTGCTTTAAAAGTCAGGTTCAGAAGCATTACGTCTCTATTGTGTATAATAATTCCTAATTCCTTTAAGGTGAGATAGAGGGGTTAGGATATAAACGATGGTTAGCGGTGTGTAACTCCTGAGTGATTAACTCAAAAGATATATATCCGACGCGAAGAGTGATTAGATCTGTATATCACTTGCGTTCAAATTGTGTCTTTATATCTTTAACTCTTTAGTTCATTCCTGTTCCACGCGATGGCTAAAGATCCGAATGAGAAGAAGCTAGAAAGAAAAGAGAAAGAATGATTAACTCGCGCACTGCGCATGCGTAGTAAGTAAACGAGGAAACCGAATATAATAGCAAGCCAAAATAAATCGTAACACTATAGTTTTATGGTGTAATTTTGTTTTTGTTATATTTTTTCACTCTATTTGTTTATATTTTTTTCATGTCAGTTTATCAGTATTTAGTATATCACTCACAGATAATAAATAACTCATCTTTTCTGCAATTGACACTGACACTATTCACTGTAAAGATAAAGAGTTAAAGATATAAAAGAGTGATATATATCTTTGTATCAAAAAGATATATATCACTCTTTTCTTCTTGGTGAGTGATTTTTCCCATGACTAGATGGGATAAAGAGTAGAAAGATGGGATAGGAGAATATAATAGAAGGATGAGATAAGTGAAAGGGTTTAAGGGATATCCCGACGAGGTGGAGCAGCGAGATGAAATGCTACTCCGTCTCAAAGGAAAATCTTCCAGCAAAGCCATTGTTGTTCCTCGAATGCCTTGTATAAATATTACTTGTACGTTTCGGGAATTGTTTGCGACCTCAATTATTGTACAGCGCCATCTATCGGCTTGTAAGTTTGCCACTACAAGGGGAAGTGATCCATAGGAATTCTCATTCATCGTACATACAATTAGCTCAAGGCTAACCGCTTCATAAGTCCTGGTAGCGTAATGGCTAGTGCCCGCGTCTCAGACTCAAAGGGCGCGGATTCAAAACCTGGCCGGAACGAATGCTCCACTTAGGCAGTTTTCTGACCTAATGTGCATATTGTTACAATTACCACGTGCTAACAATGGTAAAGGTAAACATCGTGATGAAACCTGCACATCGAGATAACCGATGTGTCAAACCCGCCAAGCCGCCTTCGACGAGCGTGGCGGGTATACTGTCCGTTCTCCAATAGTGGGAACCCGAAGCCCAGCATCGAGATGTTTATGGGTTGCTATTATTATTACATCCGTTCCACTCCGATAGTATTAAGTTTAAGAAAATGTATACAAAAGTATAAACAGCTATGTGACAACATGATGATTTATGGTGCGACTGAGGTATGCTAGAATAGAGGATTATGGTACGCATGAGAGACAAGACGGTGGTCCAACACCTAATGGAGGGCCAATAATCCCCCTCCTAAACCATCCATCATCATCAACACCAACTGAAAATTTTTCATGTCACAACAGTTAAACAATAAATTATGACACCACACAAAGTCACAAACACATAACTAACAATAAAACTTATACACATACTCAAACCAACGCGCACTACCATCGCATTGCATTACACGCACACTCCACAAACAAACCAAGACACACAAAGAGCCTAAAAATTTATAACCCAGCACAGAAAAAAAAACCAACACACATGGCACTAGATAGGACTATATATAAGTATAGATATAAGGCCAACACTGCACATGCACTTCCTCACAACACCAGCATGTAACAGATACACTCTACATTAGTATAAGTTTAGTATTAAAAATAGGATAAATTAATATAATAAGTTAATCTTAAGGTACACCATAACATATAAATCACTAAATTAATGTCACACACTAACAAAAATAAACAATAAGCGTGTATGGACTCTAAAATTTTTCATAGAAATTAAGTAGTAAAAAAAGGTACGGAACTCGAGTCCGTAGATATGTTAATAATATAATTTTAAAAAAAATGAGGATTATGGAAGGAGATATACCTATATGCCGCCTCCAAATGATTCGAATAAAATGAAATAAGTTAAAAATGTCTAATGCTAACGATTACTTTGTTCAGCTACCTGGAGTACAGCCATCACCAGTTCCTGCAGCGTTGCCTGGCGGAATCGCAATTAACCACGGTGCGACCGCTCGCGACTTCTCACCACCAGCCCCCACACCAGCCCCTGATCATTTGACAGCAGCTCATCATCAGGTAACAATGAACTTTTGTAAGACGCCAAGTTCGGAGAGATCGTTCTGACAAGTCTCCCCATAACATCTTCCATTTTCCCTTTGCCAACCCCCTGTCCTTCGTCTCCTATGCTTTTTATCCCATCCTAAAAGCTGGCAATGACTCATAAGGCTCAAAGGCTCATCTCAACCCCCTCTTTTTACGCCCCCCCCCCCATCTTCTAACCTAATCCAACAAGACCCAATCCTAACTTCCTTAAAAACCAGCCTTTTCCAAAAATTCTTTTATCCCAAATATATAAAATTTAAGTAGAATTAGAAACTTTAGTAGCATATTAAGAAACTGTCCTTTAAATGTGTAAAAATAAAAAAGTATAACAGCTGCCTTAAGCATTTTTCTGACCTAATGTGCATATTGTTACAATTACCACCTGCTAACAACGGTGAAGGAAAACATCGTGATGCAATCTGCACATCGAGATAGCCGATGTGTCTAACCAGCCAAGTCGCCTTGGACAAGCGTGGCGGGGGTATACTGTCCATTCCGCCTATAACGGTAGGCTCGAGCCCAGCAGTGGGATTTATGGGCTGTTATTATTTTTTATTATATAGCATCAGTATAGTGTTACATGCCGACAAAAAGTGAATGCACATCTGCGTACCATAAACCTGGTTTATTACCTTCCCCGCATTTGGACTTCTTTTGTTTACTTTGTGTTTAAAATTTGTAAATAAGAAAAACATTATATTGTTATTGTACTTGTTTTATGGCAGTCATTAGGCAGATGTGTCGAACTAATTCTTAGAATTTATTGTTTTGCGTCGAGGCATATTGTATTTGTACAGAATAAAAGGAATGCCCGAACGGAGGGGTGAGGCAATCAAGCAAGGATTACGATACGAGCAAGACGTACGTACATTCGATGAGCGATAGAGTGACGGACTTTGCGCGTGTTATTGAATTGTGCAATTTGTACTGGTTGGGTCCAGTTATATTTGTACCTGTCATACGTGTTTGTATAGTGCTAATAAATTCTATAGTAATTCCAACGGCATTTTAATTCGAGTCCCACACTCGTAACAATATGTATAAGTGTAGTGTGCCAATGACTCTGATCAGAATTTCGTTAGAGACATTAGTACTGGTAAACCAAATAAAACCAGGTTCATTACTAAACTGTCCCTCAACCCTTGCTAAAATGACAGAAGGAACACTTGGGTGATTTTAGTGGGTATCCGGCTGACTCTACTAGTCCCGCACTTAACTTCACTGTCTCGCCTACAGCAGTAGGCTGATAAGCATTTCAAGTCGTGTTAGTACAATAACCACCCACAGCCAGATAGGATATTTGCACGTATGGATGGCTACCACCCCTAGTCTAGAGAATGCCGCCTTAACAATTTGAGTTGTGTTCCGGCATTAGTGACCAGGTTCCAGTTACGCTTTAGAGAGTGGCAGCACATTGATAGCACCTTTGGTGTTGCAAATGTTCATAGGCGATGGTTACCGCTTTCCATCAGGTGTGCAGTCTGCCTATCAGCCGAACTCAGGCAAAAAAGTAAGATGAAGAAATGTTGGCTTAAGAAAATCTAAATTTTTGCTATATTAAGCGTAATTTTTCTTAACAGCTGGCAGCAA
The DNA here is from genome assembly GCA_019925095.2 of Dendrolimus kikuchii. NCBI lineage: Eukaryota > Metazoa > Arthropoda > Insecta > Lepidoptera > Lasiocampidae > Dendrolimus > Dendrolimus kikuchii. Next base: position 3,446,941 of record CM034410.1, on the reverse strand, counting down.
GTCACGCAGGCCACGGTGTACTGGTCGGCGGGGGAGTTCTTCAGCAGCCTCCTACCCATCACATCCTGACCCAAAACTCTATACTTGGTAAGCCAATTCATTTATATACCTACTAGCTGTCCCGGCAGACGTTGTTCTGCCCTGAAGAAATAAAATTTAGAACCCGATTCCAGCGCCACCTACCGAGTCCAAATGTAAGTTATCCTATCTTTTAAGTTGGATCAAACTGCACACGGTGTGCAAATTTGATTAAAATCGGTCAAGTAGTTTAGGAGTCCATCGCGGACAAACAACGTGACACGTAATTTATATATATTAAGATAACACTATATTGTACTATAAAACAACTAACACGTCTATTCATATTAATGTACACTAATATTCATTGTCCTTAACATACATACATACATACATACATAACTTCACGCCAGTTCCCTTGCGGGGTAGGCACGGACAACAGAGCACCATTTAGGCCCATTCTTACACACCTCACTTGCCTCTTTGACATTCATAACTCTTGTCATGCAAGCTCGTCTGTTCTTAAGGCTCCTAACATCACCTTCTGCTAGTACACAATCAATTTGATCATGGAAGGTGTGTCGTGGCCTTCCACGACTTATGCATCCATCCACTTTTGCATTGTATATCTGTTTAGTCATTCTTTGATCATGCATTCTTTCCACATGCCCGAACCACCGGAGCATTCTTTTCCTTACCTTCACCCCGACACTCTCTTTCAGACCAATTCTCTTTCTTACTTCGGTATTACGAACGCGGTCCGCGAGCCGCGAGCAATTCCTTAACAATTTTTACATAAATTATAAACTAGTACTAAGGTTATAATAAAACTACGTTTTAACGGTTTTAAGCGCGGTAATTTTATTTGATTTTGGTTTTTCCGACGTTTCGGCTACTTTTCAGTGGCCGTGATCACGGAAGACAAAGATGTCAAGTGTCAACGAGTATTGTTAAAGTTTTATTTAGCCTACCGCCAACTTGTTAAAAATTAGATTAGGCTCCCATAGAGTAAATAATAACCAGAAACAAAATTAAAATTAAATAATTAAAATCAACAAGTAAGTGGAATACTGAGCCTAGGTCATCGAAGTCAATGGGTAAGGTTCGCAGAAGGCTGGTTACGTTAACTCGCTGGATACCCACCCATACTGATCCATTGGCCGAGGTAGGACCAGCCCTCTGATCACTTGAAGATTGGATTATGCGTTTTGAGTCCTCTTTGTAGAGGCTCATGGCCTCAGGACTTCAAGCCTCTCCATAGGTCTCTCCAGAATCAAGGAGGTAGAGCATGAAAAATACTTTCAACAAATCTTTCTTTATATATATAATATGTTCGTGTCTACCCCGCAAGGGAATTGGCGTGAAGTTATGTATGTATGTGACGACCGAGGGTAGAACTTTCTGGCAGCGTAAGCCGTCTCAAGACTTTTGGAAAAAGGTAGAAGATTCTAGAAGGAAAAGACAAAGACAGATACATTTTAGAAAGGGATAGATGATGAACGAAAGTTCTAGAATAGAAGGTTCGGGAAGGAAAAGACAGAGATAGATTGATGTTAGAAAGGGATAGATGTATAAACGAAAGTTCTCGAATAGAAGTTTCGGGAAGGAAAAGACAGAGGTAGATAGATGTTTAGAAAGGGAAAGATAGTAAATAAAAGAATAACAAAATTATGGGTTCCAGAAAATTCTTCCCGGTATATAAGCAATGTAAGGCGCGCCTACCGGGCAGTTTAGGGTTGAGTTCAGTTCAAGACAGCGAAGCGGCAAGTGCGATACGGAAGAGTTGGAAGAGAAGTTTAATAGAAAACAGTGACGAGTTATGTGGTGAATTTAGTAAGGTAGACGATTCTAGAAGGAAAAGACAAAGACAGACACATTTTAGAAAGGGATAGATGATGAACGAAAGTTCTAGAATAGAAGGTTCGGGAAGGAAAAGACAGAGATACATAGATGTTTAGAAAGGGATGGATAGGAAATAAAAGAAAAACAAAAAGAACATTGAAATTATGGGTTCTAAAAGATTCTTCCGGGTATATAAGCAGCGTAAAGCGCGCTTACCGGGGAATGGAGTTTAGTTGAAGACGGCGAAGCAACAAATGCGATACGAGAGAGCTGAAAGAGGAGTTCAGATTAAGACAGCGAAACAACAAGTGCCATACAAAAGAGTAGGAAGAGAAGTTTAATAGTAGACAGTGACTAGTTCAGTGGTGAATTTAGTGAAACGTTTAGTGGGAAGTTCAGTGAAGGAGGAGTGTAGTGTAGTTTAAGAGAAGATCCAGAATCGAGCTACACACGGTAAATTCGGAGGTGAGCACTGCAGTAGCAGGAGGTGGTCTACGCAATATCGGCGACGGTATTGTGAGTGAGACATCTTATCGTCGGGATAGTGCGTGTAGGGGCAACCCTGCGGAGAAGAATCACGTACGGCTGTGTAAGTTATGAGAAGCGTTTATTTAAAAAACGGGTGTTTCCTTCCAATCCTAGGTGTGTGCCACCGCTCGCACGTACATACGTAGGCACGAACAACAGAGCGCCATTCAGGCTTATTCTTACACACCTCACTTACTTCTTTGACATTCATAACTCTTGTCATGCACACTCGTCTGTTCTTAAGGCTCCTGACATCACCTTCTGCTGGTACACGATCAATTTGATCATGGAAATTGTGTCGTGGCCTTCCACGACTTCTGCTTCCTCCACTTTTGCATTGTATTTCTGTCATTCTTTCCACATCCCCGAACCACCGGAGCATTCCTTTCCTTACCTTCACCCCGACACTCTCTTTCAGACCAACTCTCTTTCTTACTTCGGTATTACGAACGCGGTCCGCGAGCGTCACTCCGCAGATTTTGCGCAGTGCTCGCATCTCGACCGCGTTCACTCTACTTTCATGCTCTCTCTTCCATACGCAACTCTCGCTTCCATACGTGAGCGTAGGTACCAGCACCGCTCGCACGTAACAATATTATTGTACCGACCCTCAATAATCCTAATCAGAATAAGCTGAATGATGAGAGATATGTTTTTGTTCAAATTACTACGGAATTTTTTTTACAAATTTTAAAACACGAAAATCCTTGCTCATTTACTCGGGAAGTTCCAACAAAAGCCGTTCGCAAACAAACAAATTTCAATTCAGTTAAGTTGCATCCGCGGAATCTCCTTAGCAAAACGTGAATCACTCCAGCTAGAAGCTGGCAGTCACTTAAGCTATGTTAAGTACAACTAGCAAGCTTTTGTTTACTTAAGACAATGTATTTTCACTTAGCATTTTCGATGCAGTTTAAAATTAAATTTTTACTACATTGTTTTTTAAGACTTTGCCTTCGGGTTTCTAAGCCTGAAAATAAAGAATCTGTGGACATGACAACGTCCATTGTATTTGTGATTTGGATGTACGATCTTAAAAGAAGCATTTATATACTTTCCAAGCATTTATTTTACTTTTGACAGCTGCTAATGCGTTACCGACTCTATTAGTTTGATGGAAAGCGGTTACCATCGCCTATGAGCATTTGCAACACCAAAGGTGCTACAAATGCGCTGCCGCTCTCTTAAGGGAGACTGGAACCTGGTCACTAATGCCGGAACACAACTCAAGGTTGTTATGGCGACATGCTTTAGACCAACGGTGGTAGCCCTCCTAGCTGTGGGTTGTTTTTTCGCTTCTTACGACAGGCCGCCCGGCCGCAGGAAATTGTATTCTTTTTCCGTTCCTGCACGGATGAAAAGTAGTTATAATAATCGACTTCATTTATAAATAAGCTTTAATCAATTTAAATTATCTATATATATTTTCAAAAATACTGCATTGTGTATAAATATACCCACCATTATTACATTTCAATGAACATATTTTACATAATTATATTAAAATAGCTGTGCCTGCGACGCCGTCAGCGTGGAATTTGTTTTCAAAGCCCCCCGATTTTGAAATATTTTTCATTGCTGCTCCGCTCCTATTGGTCTTAGCGGGATGATGGCTGCAACACTAATACTTACATTTTAAATATCGCGATATCTTTTGAATGAAACGTCCGAATTGAATAATTCAAAAAGTTCTAGAAAGGTATTGAATTCGTCTTGAATATGGAGTAATTTATTTTGATAAGGATTAATACCAAGGTACAAAATAAAGAGTTTTTGAAGCGACGGCATTTTAATTATTTTAAAAAATAAAATAAAACACTTATTGTGAGATAACTACAATAGTTAGACATATAGTTACGTGACATTTTTTGTAGACAATTATATGTTCTGCAAAGTGGTAGTACATGTACGTACGCCGTGTAAGGATTTTTTCGGGTCATTTTTTTACACCTTGGGTTACGTTATTAGACTTTTAGTTAGGATCCCTAATTTTTTTGAAAATATTATATAGCCTGTAGCCTTTCTCGATAAATGGGCTATCCAACACTGAAAGAATTTTTCAAATCAGATCGGTAGTTCCAGAGATTAGCGCGTTCAAGCAAACAAACTGTTCAGCTTTATGTATTAGTATATTAGTGTAAGAGTATAAGATAAGCAATTTTTTTTACTTTCGATTTATTTACGTATAATGTCGATGGCTTAATAGTCAGCGTTGCATGACTCACAGGACATCACTATTACGTCACCAAAAACAATAATGTACGACAATTATCTCATTTGTGGGCTTTACCTTAAAAAAATATGTAACCTGATAGACGTGCAAACGTTAAAAGTGAAATAAATGCTTGGAAAGGGTATAATCAAAAATATCCTGTCTCAAAAACTACTCAACGGGTTTTACTATTAAAAACATAAGCCAATTTTCATTAAGAGTGTCTAAGCTCTGCCATTGCAATTTTTTTATAATTTCCACCTCGTAGTTCAAAAGATAAAGGGAAAAGCGGTTCTATTTTATGAATTTGATTACAAATATATTTTCCTCTTTACTTATTTAAAACTTAGTGTAACACGGAGGTTTCATTCCTCAGCTCCAACCTCTACCAACGTTTACAAAGATATAATGTCATGTCATGAGAGAGAGACTTCGCTGATGTCTGCGATAATATAAGACGTTTGTTCTAATGACTAAATGAATCCAAATTTATCTATAACATCTTTAATAATTAATTGTGGTAGCTTAATATATTAAAACTACTATATTAGTATATTTTTATATATAACTAGCCGTTCCAGCAGACGTTGTCCTGCCCTGAAAAAATAAAAATCTAGAACCCGATACCAGCGCCACCTACCGGGTCCAATTGTGAGTCTAAACCATCCCAGTAACCACTCAAACACTATTTTTTTACACCTCGGGTTACATTATTGAAGTTTTAGTAGGATCCCTAATTTTTCTAGCAATAAATATAGCCTATATTTATCTGGTTTAAAGTAGCATTCTAATGGTGAAAGAATTTTTTAAATCGGTCCAATAGTTTTTGAGTTTATTCGTTACAAACATACACAAATAAATAAATCAAATAATTAAGATTTGTCTTAATTATTAGATTAATTATATGCCTACGTGTTACAGTTATTTAGTACCATAGTTGTTCTTTTCATGTTTCTTTTTAAAGTTAATAATTAATTTTGTTATGTACCCTCTTATTTGTAAACGATACAATCCACCATTTCCTTATTTTTTTAATTTTTTATTGCAGGATTTCAGCAGACAGGCAGACGGCCCACTTGATGAAAAGCGGTTAGCATCGCCTATGAGCATTTGCAACACCAAAGGTGCTACAAATGCGCTGCCGCTCTCTTTAGGGAGACTGGAACCTGGTCACTAATGCCGGAACACAACTCAAGGTTGTTATGGCGACATGCTTTAGACCAACGGTGGTAGCTATCCAGTCGGGCAAATGCCCTCCACCTGGCTGTGGGTTGTTAAGTCGCCTCTTACGACAGGCCGCCCGGCCGCAGGAAATTGTATTCTTTCTCCGTTCCTGCACGGATAAAGGAATGAATAATAATGTTATATTTTTATTTATTCTGTGATTAGCGTCTGTTTTATATAGAGTAGTTGTCCATAATTTATCTCCATTTTAAATAACAATAATATGATGTGGTAATTGTGTACAGATTGTAATTCAAAAACTCTCAATTGTATATAGACGGTATTCACTACATTTTGTTTTCATGTTGGCAGACGTGATAGATTTGTACTGTGTTCGGTTTGCTTTATTACATGTAAAACTTTAAGTATAATGTTTTATATAATATCGCGTATAAAATACTATCTGGAATTTCCAAACAGTAATGTGTTGAATTCTTTTCATTCATAACACTTTAATTAAAATAGTTTATCAATGAATTCAATCCGCTATCGGTTGTGCCAATTGCAAGTTTCATGTACTGTAAAATTGATGTAGGGATGGCGAGGTGTTCTAAAAATAATACATACATACATACATACATAACTTCACGCCAGTTCCCTTGCGGGGTAGGCACGAACAACAGAGCGCCATTTAGGCTTATTCTTACATACCTCACTTGCTTCTTTGACATTCATAACTCTTGTCATGCACGCTCGTCTGTTCTTAAGGCTCCTGACATCACCTTCTGCTAGTACAGCTAAAAATAATAATAATAATATAATAATCGGCAGACAAACACACACATTGTATATCCCCAAATTAAGCAAGTTACGCTTGTGTTATGGGTAATATACAACGGACTACTCTGGGGCCGATCCCAGACACCCAGACCATAGTAAATAACGGAGAAAAGACGTTTTCCGAAATTTACTGTACCAGGAACCGAACCCGGAGCCTCTGCGTTGCAGTGAGGTAGGCCGGCAAAGGCTTAGCCCGCTCAACCACAGAGGCCGTCATGCTTGCATGCGTCAAAATGCTTGTAGAGTGTGAACAGTAACTATGTGACCATTTCCTGTTCTTTTATTACCATAAACCCTTCTGAGTTCTTGCAAGTATTACATATGCTTTTTTTATATATAATCAAATTGATCGTGTACTAGCAGAAGGTGATGTCAGGAGCCTTAAGAACAGACGAGCGTGCATGAGTTATGAACGTCAAAGAAGCAAGTGAGGTGTGTAAGAATAAGCCTGAATGGCGCTCTGTTGTACGTGCCTACCCCGCAAGGGAACTGGCGTGAAGTTATGTATGTATGTAATAAATTTTTGAACCCGAAGTGCTTGAGGAACAAAAACAGGGAGAGCGCGTATATGACGTCATTATGATAATTTCCTATAATATCTCACCGCAGCTCCATAGCACACGCTACGTGTACTACGTGAGAAATTATCATAGTGACGTCACAGGCTCTGGGAGTGTTTCCAGCCCGGGTATTACGACTTCAAAAAACTATTTTTGATTTAATATAGCTTTTTAATTATAGCGAAAATAGTACATTATGGTACTAGTGTGTAACATTGGTGATTACCGCCGAGGCGCCATTGAGACTCCAGCCGTAGGCGAGGGTCTTAAGAGAGCCGAGGACGGTAATCATCAATACACACACACGTGTATCATACGACGTTTTTCAACACACTTGTGAATAAAATAACAACAAAAACTCATTTTATTTAGTAGATAAAAAAAAGTTATATATGAGTGAAAGTTTTATTTGTTAAACACGTACGAGTTAAAATTATCTACTTAAATAAGAAGTTGCATGAAATGAGCAAGCAATAGGAACATTAATTTATTTGTTCTATAGAACACGATCTTTTTTTTTTAATAAAAACTTTTTTAAGAACAAAGCAACTCAACCAATAAAATTTAAAAAAAATCTATAACTCACTAGTGAGTTATAATTTTTTTTACTCACAGTTTGATTATGGGTGTCATTCTGTGCCTAATTGCGGTGACCATAGAGTCACTTTATGAGCAAGTGTGTTGAAAAAATTGTTTATTTTAAAAAATATTATATTTATTATTACAAAAACCAAACGAATTAAATATCCAATTAATTATTATAATTTTAATAATATAATGTTGTTTGAATCTCCAATAAAAAGTCTTTAAATAATTAAGTAACAATACCTCTGACTATGAAGACTGAATACATCACTAATGCTGATGCTAGACAGTTAATGTCTATCTTTCAATCAATTTGGATGAAACAACCAAAGTGATCCATGTAATAAAATTGAATCATTCAATGACATTAAATAACGTCGTGTCCTGTCAGTTGAAAGAAAGAAAGAATAATATTACAGAAATTGTATGCCGCAATTCTGTGCCTTTCAACCAAAGTGATTCAATTTCGTTGATCTGTCTAATACCTCCATTAAATAATTATATAGTAGCCATTATTGCATGTAACTAACAATTAACAACCTGTTAACTAATCAACTAACCCAGGAGGTGGAGATATCCTGGGGCTCACGAGTCCGGTGCTGGGCGGCGTACTGCACGCTCACCCCGCACTCCGGGGGGTGAAGCCAGCCGCTGTGCACGCGCTAGCCACGCAAGGTCGGTACGTCGCACTTTATCATGTAACTAGCTGAACCGCCCCCACTTCGTTGGGCGTCATTAATTAACACACGCACGATCGCACGCATTTACACACGCACGTGTTAGATCATAGATAATAAATACACTATATATCAAATAGACGAGCCTCTCTGGATTAAAATATCGAAATATCATTTACCCTGTCCGATAGATGGCGCTACAATCGATAATTCTATTAATTCCACTAGATGGTACAAATACAAATAAGTTATAAGTTGTTAATTTATTTAAGTTTATGGCTTGGCAGCTAGGCCTTTAAGCCAGATCTTAGTTTACAATATAGTTTCTTCATTTTTTAAACCTATGTGTAGCACAGTTGAACTGTAGGTAATCAGCTAGTGCCATTCAACGGAGCTCTTGTGACAACTCAAAAGGCCACATTTGACTATACAGTTCACATTTCTCACAAAACACATAATTACTACTCAAAGACTATCAATATCCTACAACTATTGTTCATTTTAGAGTAATTTTACACATTTATAGAAAATAAATCTACACAGCACAACATCTCCTTTCAGTTCCCGCCAAAAACTCCTAATAACTTGTTTTTAAATTGGAATAAAGGTAGGGATGCAAACGATACATCGATGTTTCAGGAAAATATATCGATGTTTGTTTTCGTAGCGGGTTATCACCGAGCGGTTCACTCGCCGTCCACGTGTGGACGTCTTGCGAGCTAGACTATTCGATGGTGGTCAGGTGCCACGTGACTCTAATGGACTTTAATGGTTCTCATTAACCTTTAGGTAGCGGAATTCCAAAAAAGAAAGAAAGAAAAAATCCCAATAAAGAAACAAATTAAGCATGGTTATATCTTTCTATAGTTTAGACCCATGGGCATCATCAAAAATACACATACAGCTACGCACACATGCACGCACGCATGTCAAGGTTTAATTAAGCTTTGCAACCTTTAATTAATTCATAAACCCAGAAAGAACCCGCAGTGCCTCGTACGAGGATGTACGCAATTCTTACGCGGAAAGTTATTGCTGTAATATATTTGATAGGCGTTTCCATGCCCACTTCGCTAGGTTTAAAACTTTTTTGATTTAATAATCATTAATCACAATCAAATATAGCATATAGCCTATGTCACTTGGGAATAATGTAGCTTTCTACTTGTAAAGGAATTTTCAAAATCGGTTCAGTAGTACCGTAGATTATCCCGAACATCCAAACTCACAAACACTACATGTTTATTATATTATTAGCTAGCCCGGCTTCGCGTTGCTGTGGCTCAGAAAAATAATATTTTTTATTATAAATTGAAATGAAACCTATCCTATGTCCGAAGTTGGAACAAATCCAGCAAAATGAAAAAAGTCATCAAAATCGGTTGAGTAGTTTCGGAGTTCATCGCGGTCAAACACTGTGACACGAAATTTTTATGTATAGATATTATATACTTAGTACATATTGTTATCATAGTATATATAATATAGATGTTAAAGAGAATATAGCCACAAAACCAACAATTAATAACAATATAACCAAACAATCAGCCACCAACCATTTATTTTGTTCAAAAGCTAATTGGAATGAATCAAAACAGTTTGTGCTACCAGTAGGGATGTAGCTGTGGCTCATGAAAAACATCGTTATAAAAATATCGATATTTTTAAACATTAAATAATAATAACGACATCCATATATATCATTGTTTTAGAACACATAATGAGTAAAATAATTTTTATTACATTATTAGGTATTGAATTTAAAACAACAATTTTGCTAACCTTGAGCCCGGTAAATTGTCCCTTTCTTATATTATAATAACGACCAGTTTTCTCCAAAGTTTTCTCCAACCCATTTCCGGAAATATTGAACTATGGCAGCCGTTACAAGAAAATAAATGGATTTATGTTATCTCCAGGAATTCCAAGCTCACTATTGATTGTCCAAATAAAAGAATAATAGCTAATATATATGGCACCGGAATTATAAAATTACCGTCCGGATGTAATGCATACTGTAGAGGTATAGAATTAATATCTCGACAAGATATAAAATATAATTCATCCCATGTATACATTGATTTTAATTTATTGGAATTATATAATATTAATCAAACTATAACCTATCTAAGTGTTATCCTGAACTTAATATTAAATCTAAAAATTTTGAACCCTTATATAAATAATAAAGAAAATTTAAATGTAATTAAACGTAGATTAGAAAATATTATAACCAAACCAAATGTCATTAACTATAATCATTATATTTCATCTTTTGTTTTTTATTGTATTTTAACTTTAACTATAATATTAGTTTATAAGTTATATAAATATTGTATACCTAAGATCCGCGGCGTTCTGTCCCCTTCAACAAATCCAAAGTCAGAATTAGCAGGTTTTTCAGTTTATCGAAATACACAGTATACACAGAATTTTAAACTGACTACTCGGTTTAAATAATCAAGCATCGGTTATGAATAATGTTATATCGATATTGTTACCTAGTTTCAATATACAATATACTTCTTCTATTTCATAAAAGTATTAAAATTGTCTGAATTTAAATGTAAATAAAATATGTTCTTGATACTATTAGATTAATGGTTAGTTGAAAAAACTTTGTCGCTGGAAAATAAGCTACAATATTCAAGAAATAATTAACAAGTGCATAATATAATAATTAAATAGTGATAATATTATGATGAGATAATTATTATACATATAATACATACATATTGTCATGCCTGTTTCCCATTAGGCTAGGTAGACACGATTGATTTCCACCTGCTACGATCATGACAACAATTTTCACTTCATCTACTTTAATTAATTAATCTTTTCATACATACTCGTTTATTTAAGATGCTTTTTACCTGACCTTTATTCAAAGTATCTTAAATTTTATCAGGGTGAGTACAATTGAGTACAAGGTGGGCTACCAATACCCTACCAGTCACATACACTTATTATTATGTATTTAAAACAAATAATAGTGTTCTATATTAAATTATTATATCTTACTATACCGTAAAAAATTTAGTGTGCAGGTAATTATATTTTAGTAAGTATAGGTACATCAAATATTGAGCTCAACATTCATGTTAAAATATCGATATATTGAATTATTGATATATTGATGGAGCATCCCTAGTTTCCAGTCGAGGGTACGTTCTTTGAAAACGTCTCGCTTTAAGTTGGTCTGCACAATAATTGAACGATTCAGTGCCGTCACAGATTTTGTGGTTAGGTTGTGAAAGTGCTTTATTTCAAATTAAATTATTCATTTAGTTTCAACGTTTCTTCTTCGGCCAATCTCAGTCCATTGCTGGACGTAGGCCTCCCCAAGTACGCGCCACATATCCCGGTCTCCCGTCTTCCTCATCCAGCCTCTGCCGGCGACCTTGCGAAGGTCGTCAGGCCACCGGGGTGGCGGGCGTCCTACGTTTGCCGAGACGAGGTCTCCACTCCAGGACTCGTTTGCTCCATCGGCCGTCAGTCCTGCGACAGACGTGACCGACCCACTGTTACTTGCTAATTTTGCGAGCTATGTCGGTTACTTTCGTTCTCTTACAGATGTCCTCATTTCCGTTGAGCGACTAGAACTATTAGCGTCCTCGCTACGCTTATGCACCAAACTATCTCGTGCCTAAATAGGTCACTTTCACCTCTCGTGTAACAATCTACTATTAAACGGTATGGGCGATCTTCTCCCCCACAGAACACAGAAGAAAGTTATAGTTCAGATCCTTTCAAAATAACGCACGCAGATATGTATATGTGTAGGTGCGGCTGGGGGGGCGGGTGCGAGCACGGCGCGCAAGCGGCCTCTGCTGGGCGGCGCGCGGGCGGCCATGTCGCCGACTAAGCGCGCTGTCATGACGCTGCTGGCGAGGGCCCGCGCCGCCACGCACAAGCACGCGCCCGCGTGGCCAGCACCCCATGAGTGAGTAGATTTTTTTATTTTTGCAAGAGCTCAGCAGACAGGCAGACGGCCCACTTGATTGAAAGCGGTTACCATCGCCTATGGACATTTGCAACACCGAAGGTGCTACAAATGCGCTGCTGCTCTCTTTTTTTTTATTGCAGGAGTTCAGCTGACATGCAGACGGCCCACTTGATTGAAAGCGGTTACCATCGCCTATGGACATTTGCAACACCGAAGGTGCTACAAATGCGCTGCTGCTCTCTTTTGTTTTTTTTTTTTTTATTGCAGGATTTCAGCTGACAGGCAGACGGCCCACTTGATTGAAAGCGGTTACCATCGCCTATGGACATTTTTATTTTTTTTTATTGCAGGATTTCAGCTGACAGGCAGACGGCCCACTTGATTGAAAGCGGTTACCATCGCCTATGGACATTTGCAACACCGAAGGTGCTACAAATGCGCTGCTGCTCTCTTAAAGGGGACTGGAACCAGGCCACTAATGCCGGAACACAACTCAAGGTTGTTATGGCGACATACTTTAGACGAGGGGTGGTAGCCATCCAGTCGGGCAAGTGCCCTACCACCTGGCATTTTTACACTATTTACGTAATCTTTTAACCTGGTAAAACGATTCTGGTATCAATATCTTGATTGCATATGCCACGCTCTTACAGGATATACCCTCTCTCTTTTCTTTCACTACTTACTTACGTCGTCTGTCACACCACAAATCATCATATCATCCTTCACACAATCCATCCATCTCTTTCCTGGTCTACCTATACTTTTTTAATTTTCTGTCATTTCCTCATTACATGCCCATAGCATCTTAGTCTTCTTCCTCTCAATTTTTCAGTCACGCGTGCAACTTTCAAAGTAAATATATTAATCAAAGTATAACATTCCTATACCGTATCCCAGACTTCCTATCTCACCCCCGTATTTTTTTAAATCATCATCTCCAGTTACTAATGCATACCCTATAAAAACAAACACTGTTAATTGAGCCTAAATATGCACGAACAGGTACGACTGATGCAACTGTTCGAACTGACCAATATTTACTAAGTCTGGACTCTAGCTATAAGCTTACTAATTTCAGCCGCTGCACGAACAACGGGTTTGCGAGTTGAATTTAATAGTTACACGACAGAAGGACCTGAAATGCCGCAAATTAGCATTGGATACATATTCGTGGTGTTCGGAGTCCAAATTCTAGGGTCATAGGGTCCCGAAGCGTATAGGTTTTATCGAGATCTATCATGTCGTTTGATGAATGAATGAATGTACTTTATTGCATATAGGAGGTCTTATCGGCGGTGCCGGCGATATCTTCCAGACCACCTTGACAGACCTTCTTGATAGAAGTCTCACATGACCAAAAGGCTAGCCAAACGCGTCGGCGTTGCCATCCAGCGCGGGAATGTGCCCAGCATTTTGGGTACGTTCCCAACCGACAACGAGTTGGGACATATATTATTTGTAATATTTCATTTATTAGGATTATATATAAATTTTTACCTATAACGCAGATTTTCTATATATTACAATAAAATAAATATATATAATATCAGCCCATAAATGTCCCACTGCTGGGTTCGGGCCACCCATTATAGGGGGATATTACAATAAAAAAGTAAAATTTTGCTATTCCAAAACATTAATCGTCTTCCAATATTCTTTATTAAACATAAGTATAGTCGATATATCTCTATATATATATATATATATATATATATATATATATGTATATATATATATATATGTATATATATATATATATATATATATATATATATACATACATACATACATACATACATAACTTCACGCCAGTTCCCTGGCGGGGTAGGCACGAACAACAGAGCGCCATTTAGGCCCATTCTTACACACCTCACTTGCTTCTTTGACATTCGTAACTCTTGTCATGCACACTCGTCTGTTCTTAAGGCTCCTGACATCACCCTCCGCTAGTACACGATCAATTTGATCATGGAAGGTGTGTCGTGGCCTTCCACGACTTTTGCATCCATCCACTTTTGCATTGTATATCTGTTTAGTTATTCTTTCATCATGCATTCGTTCCACATTCCCGAACCACCGGAGCATTCCTTTCCTTACCTTTACCCCGACACTCTCCTTCAGACCAACTCTCTTTCTTACTTCGGTATTACGAACGCGGTCTGCGAGCGTCACTCCGCAGATTTTGCGCAGTGCTCGCATCTCAACCGCCTTTACTCTACTTTCATGCTCTCTCTTCCATACGTGAGCGTAGGATATATACACACACGCACACATGTATATATATATATATATATATATATATATATATATATATATATATAATATCTTAATCATAATATATGTATATAGTATCGTAAAAGAGTCAAGTGGCTTCCTATTCATTTTCGCCGGAATACTCACATTCTCACTGTCCTTTATAATATTATATCATTTACTCCTAATTGTTCCCAGTACCTTAAGGAACGTTTTGAGTTCCTTCGCCTATCCACTGCCCACAATTTTCGCTCTGATACCTATCGAAAACTTATGACACCTGCACACACCTGATCCTATTATGATAATTCTTTTACAGTGCAGGCTGTCAAACTTTGGAATATGCTGCCTCTTACTGCCAGAGAAGCCAACTCCGTACCAACATTTAAAAATTTACTCAGAAATCACTATTTGTCCACAATGATTAACACAGTATAATTATGCTAATACATTTATTATAATAACTTATGTATTTTGAAATATATTATTGTATATGTGTATATATATATGACTATGTATACATGTGTGTATTTGTATATTTATTTCTTAAATTAATTTGAGTATTAATATATCTATTGCCTTTTTCCTGTACCACCTACATCGCCTGATTCAAATTTCTTTGATTTAGGTTGCCTGGAAGAAATCGCTTTGAGCGTTAAGGCCGCCTATTGTACTGCCTAGAAAATATTGTAAATATGGTCTGTTTTTGTAATTGTCTTTATCCTCGCAGGAACGGAGAAAGAATACAATTTCCTGCGGCCGGGCGGCCTGTCGTAAGAGGCGACAAAACAACCCACAGTCAGGTGGTAGGGCATTTGCCCGACTGGATGGCTACCACCCCTGGTTTAAAGTATGTCGCCATAACAACCTTGTGTTGTGTTCCGGCATTAGTGACCAGGTTCCAGTCCCCCTTAAGAGAGCAGCAACGCATTTGTAGCGCCTTTGGTGTTGCAAATGTCCATAGGCGAAGGTAACCGCTTGCCATCAAGTGGGCCATCTGCCTGTTTGCTGTACTCCTGCAATAAAAAAATTAAAAAAAATTGTATATTTTGGTGTGCAACAAAGTGTAAACCCCCCCCCCCTCTCTCTCCTCTCTCTAACTCATTAGTGGTATAATTTTTTTATGGTTTATCGAATGATTGGACGGCTTCGATGGAAATACCATTTGATTTTGATATAGGCTAAACACCTGTAATCTTTGTTGACTGTCTAACGTTGACTAAGTCGCGGGTAAATACTAGCAGTTTACTATAATATACATATAATGCAAAACCCACATGTTACACAATTTTTCTCTAATCCATCCTAAGGTTGTTTGGAAGAAATTGTTTTTAGTCATAAGACCGCCTATTGTCTTCTGTACTTAAACTTATTGAATTGTATCTTAATGTTGTGCAATAAAGTATATTCTATACTGTTCTATAAATTAAACCTGACAGATTTTGTTGTTTTAATTATTTTGTTCTTTTTGTTTCAGGCACACAGCTCTCCTGCCCTTAATTAGGGACGACCTCGTTACGGGCGTTGGTGTTAATATCAACTTAGCATAATATTATAACATGATTTAGACGTATTAATATAATAGCCCAATTTATATATAATATATCAAAAATAGATAAACCCACAGAAAATATTATAGAAGCTGTGTCTGTTAAGCCGTGTTTACATGGTCCAAGTACACTTGGACCGAGTGCAGTCGTATAAAAT
The DNA here is from genome assembly GCA_019925095.2 of Dendrolimus kikuchii. Taxonomy (NCBI): domain Eukaryota; kingdom Metazoa; phylum Arthropoda; class Insecta; order Lepidoptera; family Lasiocampidae; genus Dendrolimus; species Dendrolimus kikuchii. Next base: position 3,430,606 of record CM034410.1, on the reverse strand, counting down.
AATTCACACATTTATACTCGAATAGTTGTTTATACTTATCCAAGCTTTGTATCAATCTCTTAATTTTCAAGTTTATCTCTGACGTCTTATCAAACACTAGCTGCCCGTGAAGCAGTAAAATGTGGTAATAGGACAGCACCTACTGTCTCTTTGTCACACTTACAGACTTAATGGGAGGCGTAGTGATGCACCAGTCTAGTGTCGTTATTAATACTAACAAAATGTATGGAAGGCATGGTTATCGATAAGTGACACACCGCATGTGTCTCTTTCTAGTGCATCAATGATTTATGGCACCATAGGCAGCGAGTGTTTGACACGGGTATAGTCCACGTAAATTTTTCTCGACCAAGAAAAAACCAAAATAAAGTGTTATATATATTTATTTATACGTAGCATTTGAGCTACTCATCCGATTTTGACGACTGTGGTGTCAATAGACTCCCCCTATTATAGTTCTGGTAAGATAGGATACATTTTTAATCTGACTACCGCAATGTGAAATTACACGGGTATGTTTTTCTCGTTACATTATTTTTCAAGTGTGAGTCTATCCTAACACCAGATGCCAGGGCACAAGTACCTATCCTAGCGTATGCGGTTCATGTGTACTCAGTCCAACTATACTCGGTCCAAACGCACTTGGTCCAAGTATACTTGAACCGTGTCGACGCGGCTTTATTTAAAGCTTAACACTTTCATATACACATATTATAAATGATTGATTTTATTATATCGTACATATTATTATATTTTATAGTGCGACAATGTACGAGCCTATTTCTTCGCTTGTGAAATATATTGGTGGAACCTCACAATAGTAACTAAAGTTAAACTATATTAATAAAATAGACACAAAATACTTCTACCCGCACTGTTTTCTCTAATGGAATTAAAAGCGTGTTGGAAAGAGATACGATACATATGGTCGTCCATACATTATTTGCATGCTTACTATGCATTATTAATTGCGATTCTATTTTTATATTTCACACTGATGTAATAATAACAGACCAGCATTGTGCTGAGACTGAAGTTTCGTTTAGTACAAGTTTGTTTTTTTTAACAATTATTTAAATATAATATGTCCTAAATAAAATTATTTTCTTTCTTTCTTCCTGCTATTTGCAAAGTTATTATTATACCAAGACAGTGACATATCACTGCCTTGCTTTAAATAAGTGAGAACCATATTAAGATGGTCTTACTTTATATAGATCATCTACTGTACGTATGTTTGATTTGCTAGTGTAATCAGGAAATTATCACTTAAAAAAAATGTTTGTTTATACTTGTGACCAGCCCTAAACAATAGAAACTTAATTGAAAAAAATCTTTGCTTTTATTTTAACAAAGTTTTTGTAAATAATAAAACTACGTTTTAACGGTTTTAAGCGCGGTAATTTTATTTGATTTTGGCCAATTACTACTGAAAAGTGGCCGAAACATCGGAAAAACAAAAATCAAATAAAATTACCGCACTTAAAACCGTTAAAACGTAGTTTTATTATGTATACAAGTCGCGAAAACTTAAGAAAATATTAAAGTTTCTGTAACTTTAGTTATTATTCTGAGCTTGGTAAATGATCTATTAATAACTTGTAAATTGCATAAATATGCATTACTTAATTATGCACAATTTAATTATTACTATTATTTTAAAAATTATTAATAATTTGCATTTTTGTTTATATTTATTACGTCAATTCGAATAAACCCCGATTAAATTAGGGCTTTCGCATAGTTATTAATTAAAGGACCACGGTGTAATATCCTATGCCTTTTAGGAGAAAAAAAATGTATATAATAATATAATTATTATTAATTTTAAATAGTGTAAATGCAGACGAGTAATAAACATCACGCAAACAATATATGATTATAATGATGTTAAAATATTTAATAAATAAGTATACACTTTAATATATTATCTTGGCATAAAGTCATTTAAAGTATTTTCAATTGGAATAAAATTAAGCACAATTTTTTGGTATACAATAAATCTGGTAAATAGGGAGATATGATCCCAAGAAGGAAGTTTTACTTTAAAACCTGCAACGTCGGCGACAAACCGTTTGTGTCGTAAACTTTTTAGCTACTGTTATTATTTAGGTTTATGGCTTGGCAGCTAGACCTTTAAGCCAGATCTTAGATTACAATAGTTTCTTCATTTTCTTAGGCCTATGTGTAGCACAGCTGAACTGTAGGCTATCAGCCGATGCCATTCGACGGAGTTCTTGTGAAAACTCGAAAGGCCACATTTGACTATACAGTTCACATTTCTCACAAAAACACATAATTACTACTCAAAAACTATCAATATCCTACAACTATTGTCCATTTTAGTGTGATTTTACACATTTTTAGAAAATATAACTGCACAGCACAACGTCTCCTTTCAGTTCGCGCCAAGAACTCCATTTCTTCTTTATATTTTTCTAAGGAAACAGTGACTGAATTCGGAATTTTACCATTGCCTAACATCACTGCAAGCCACAGGAGGGTAGCTATTAATTGGAGTTTAAACAATAGTTGTAGGATATTGATAGTTTTTGAGTAGTAATTATGTGTTTTTGCGTGAGATGTGAACTATATAGCCAACTGTGGCCTTTCGAGTTTTCACAAGAACTTCGTTGAATGACGTCGATTGTAGCATTACAATACAACGGCGCCTGGCTTAAGGGCCTAGTTGCCAAGCCTTAAACATGTAAAAAAAAGTTAAGAAGAAATCAACTGAAAAGTTTTTTTATTTCATCTTTGCCTGTCATTTTACGAAAAAAGTCCGGCCTTCTAGGGATTTAAACGGTATGGAATATATGAACTTTAAATCACTTTATATCAATCATAATCTTATAGTAACACTTAAAGATATCATATAATTAATTATGTATTAAATGAACGTACGTTATTGTAATATGATGGAAATTATTTTCAAGATGCAGACTAGTTAAGAGTTAAGTTAGATGTAGACTGCGAAAGAAATTGCGACACAGATGTCAAACTTTTTTTTTTTGTCCTGATTCAGAAAAGTGTAGAAGCAGCATAATTACAAACATTGCCAGTACGTATTCATCATCATCATCATCATCCGAGCGTTAAATCCCGGTTGCGTTCGGAGCGTTCACTCCGACGCCCAGGGTCCGCTTTCCTACTTTTTCCACTTCGCGCGGTCTTCTGCATCCCCCGTTTTGAGACCATTGGTACGCATGTCGTCCTTCATAACGTCAAGCCAACATTTCTTAGGCCTTCCCCTTTGACAGGGACCTGGCGGTGGCGGCATGGCTAGACATTTGTTCCCTACATTACATTTCCAGTAAGTATTGGCATATAATGAATTAATGGAAATATATTTGTATGTAAATTCGGCAGACAAACACACATATTATATATCCCCAAATTAAGCAAATTACGCTTGTGTTATGGGTAATATACAACGGACTACTCTGGGGCCGATCCCAGACACCCAGACCATAGTAAATAACGGAGAAAATACGTTTCCGAAATTTACTATACCAGGAATCGAAACCGGAGCCTCTGCGTTGCAGTGAGGTAGGCCGGCAAAGGCTTAGCCCGCTCAACCACAGAGCCCGTCAAATTTAGGTTCGCATAGTATGTACTGATATTTAACTATTCAAATAGTTTTGTGGCTCCATGTATTTATTACAGAAAATATAATTATTAATAATTTCCCTACTAAACAGCACAATAAAATGTGTAAACTATGAATTATAAAGCTGTAACACAAGTTATTCTATGTAAATTATTGTCAAATAATAAAAAAAAATCATCATTAATTATGCCTTAATTCTGCGTCTTGAAAATATTTTATTTTGAAAAACACAGATTATTAAATTTGTATATTATTCACAAAAATTATATAATAAATATAATACCACCAAGCACAATTTTCAAATAGCTTTTCTGTCTTGTAAATAGGAACACTATCTTGACTAATTCATTATTTATTAATTTTATATTTAATTTTAAATAAAAACCATACTTTGATAAGTACTCGTAATAAATGTAACTTAATAATAATAATATAATACAAAAATAATAGTAATATGATCTAGAATAATGTAATGAAAATAAAATAGTAATAATTGTTAATTTGAACATAAACTATTTAAAATTTAACGTCCGAAAATAAGTGTAAACTAAAATATTGCTTAAAGAGATCCGAGAGAATTTTGCTTCAACCAAATTATGTATTTGAAAACCACAATTCAATTTTTTATAGTAACTATAGTTCGCAGACAGTTCGAGGTGGTAATTTTCTAGTGATGTAACGCCACAAACTAAGTAGTCGATATTGATATTTTTGGTACGCAACAATATGAGACTTAAATTATTACCACTTACTCACTTAAGAGAGCAGCAGCGCATTTGTAGCACCTTTGGTGTTGTAAATGTCCATAGGCGATGGTAACCGCTTTCCATCCCGTGGGCCGTCTGCCTGTCTGCTGAACTCCTGCAATAAAAAATAAAAAAAAAACACCTTTACATTTCAAGTAATATTTTGAAACATACCGATCCGATTTCTGACTATAGTAATTCATTTTTTATTAAATCTTATGATACCACTTTGGTCTTCATCAAAAGCTACTCTGAGACTCTTTTGAGTACTTTTTGCTATTTTGTACTATAGTTTATAATTGCGTTGTAATGGGCCACTTACATAATCCACCCGTATATTATGCATACTTAGCATAGAATTCATTTAAAATTCTATAAATAAATATTTAAAATGATTTTACCGACTATGTCCTCGAGTTGAAACTGATATTCCTCGGATCTCCTTAAAATAAAATAAAATATATTTAAATAACAAAGGGTTTTGAATATTTTAGTTCAGTTTTGAATTCGGAAATATTGATTATAACGATGCTCTTATGTAGTTAAGTGTACATATTAATTTCAATTATTCATTCATTCATGTTCAGTGACTGGTCATTATTTGGAAAATAGTTAAAAAGCGTGTATATTGATATTTGCGTATAATTTCATCGAATTTCGCATACGACAGTGATTTAGAGGAATCTTTCCGCCGAGGTTTTCCCACTGCGCTACAACATGGGACTGTTCAAGAAAGGCGTTATAAAATTTCTTATAGCCTGGCAACGCCCTTCTGTTGCGATACTAACCATCTTCCATCAAGCGAGCCGACTGCCTGTTTGTCTGCTTCAGGCAATAAAAAAAATACTCACTGCTTTTGGGAGAATAAGGTGTGTAAATAGAACAGCGCATACGTCTGTTTCTACCACACTTACACAGACGTAATTATGCACCAGTGTAGTGTCGATATTAATACTATGAAAAACTATGGTTATCGATAAATGACACACAGTACGTGTCTCTCCCTAGAGCGCCGGTGATATATGGCACCGTGTGCAGCTAGTGTTTGACCCAACTATAGTTAAATATATTCAAAACCCTTTAAATTCGCTTATAAAAAAAAACTTCGTCTGTGTTTTGTGATACGTAGTTAGTTAAAAATCACTTTTTTAATTTACTACTAAAATTCAATAGCATACTCAATTAGAGATATAGCATTAAATATTGAAATATTGTGATGTAAAAAAAGACCAACCAACCACGTCATTTTTCGGAGGGAAGAGTGTTGCCCAGAATCTACTTTATGAAAATTATAGTATATCAGATGGTGTAAAGAAAGGTCTTGTCGTTTCGTCTTACATGCTATGGTCTACCGGGCAGGGGCTAATTCTGCTATTTCAATATCTAGGCTTGATCGCTCTTTGCCTAGTATATAGGTAGAATTTCGCTCCATCAATTTTATTGTCTACCCTCTTACTGAGTGAGGCGACAGCCAATGCACGGAGTGTTAGGGCAGCCATTTTTTGAACACTTACCGTCAAAGTTTTGACAAGATGTTAATTACTGGCCGTGCTAAGAACTTATTGTGCAATACTGGTCAAAAGAAGTGATCACTCCGAAGTGAAGTTGGTGCCGTGTAGTGTTCTTCTGTGTGCTGCAACCTGAACTAAGCCAGGATAGGGTAGATCTTTAAGTTAGTGGAGCTTCTGCTTCTCGAGTGCAAGGATCAGGTTCATACATACATATATACATAACTTCACGCCAGTTCCCTTGCGGGGTAATCACGAACAACAGAGCGCCATTTAGGCTTATTCTTACACACCTCACTTGCTACTTTGACATTCATAACTCTTGTCATGCACGATCGTCTGTTCTTAAGGCTTCTGACTTCACCTTCTGCTAGTACACGATCAATTTGATTATGGAAGGTGTGTCGTGGCCTAAGAAGTCGTGGCTTCTGCATCCATCCACTTTTGCATTGTATATCTGTTTAGTCATTCTTTCATTAAAACTAATGAGGTGTCTTTGGGACACATGTTTGGAACGAAGTTCTCCTAAAATGTCTTAAAAATTCTCAAAACGTCTCAAAAAGTGTGTCGATAAGCATCGAAAACCATCGAAATTTTATCAAAAACCTATGTATAGAAAGAAATACATAAACAAACAAATAGTATCAAAAACAGCGTATATTATTACACTAATTGATATTTTAGATTTTATTTCATTGCATTAAAGTTGATAGCTTACTATAGCCCCCTTTCACAACGCGCGATAAGGAACTTCGTTCCAAAAAGATGGATGGATTGTGTGAAGGATGTTATGATGATATGTGGCGTGACAGAAGATGTATGCCAGAGTAGAGGAGTATGGAAGGAAAAGACATATTGTGCCGACCCTGATTAATTGGGACATGGTGAAAGAAAAAAGAGAAAGAGAGAGATCGTCACGGTAGAAATTTAGAGGAAAAATATGGTATTACCATTAGCAGAGCCGGCGTTAGTCGAAATGTATATTGATAACTTTCGCTTATAAATGTTAGAGTTTGTATATCCAGACACTTTATAGTGAAGCTATTGAACCTACTTAGATAAAAGTAATATGCTTTGACATCTTTAGAGGAATAAACCAAAACTGATGGTGTCACTTCTTTGAATGCTGTATTCCATGTAAAAACATCTAAGGTACAAATAAAACTCATGTTATAAACTTATGTCTTTATTAGTTTTACTTTAATAATAAATATCTATAGAGATAGAGTGGCTTGCCACGGGGACGCCATTGGAATTAATAGAATACCGAAATTAGGCAAACGATTGAGACTATAGCAGAATTGGGCCCCAAGTCTACGTATACAGTGTAACTGTGCGGTAGGCCGTAGAGTGTATGACCGCCAAGAGGAAACAGAACAATTATTCCAATAGCACAATATTATTGTTAAAAATTAGCTTCAAATGGATACAACTTGTCATGTACCTGTTAATTAATGTTATCTATAACTGCACATTTAATTCAAAAACTAGTAAATTATTATCATGAAACATTATCTTAGAGAATATTCAAAAAGAAAACATTGTAAAATTAATTAAGATAGACTATAAAGATAAAACACCAATTTAATATGATTTAATTTCAATAAAAATAATTTAATGTATAATTGTAAAATCATTACAACACAATAGTTCGTTTTTGTTATTATTTTCACATATGGATTTTTATCTTGATATATAAAAATGAATGTCTGTCTGTATGTCCTTTATAGAATCGTAAACTATACATCCGATTTTGAACCGGTAGGTGGCGCTGAGATCGGGTTCTAGAATCCTCCTAATCACCTGGACCGACTTTGCTTTTGTGTGTTTGGGTGGGTTCCCGGATGGTTTAGATCCGCAATTAGAACCGGTAGGTGGCGCTGAGATCGGATTCTAGAATCCTCCTAATCACCGGGAGCGTATTTGTTTTTGTGTCATGGAACAAAGTCTTTTAGGAATACAGAAACTAGGCGGTACCAAGTTCGCCGGGTCAGCTAGTTATTTATAAACTTTTTACATGGCAATGCTACAAGTGTCAATGTCATTTTACTAAGACATTGTCGTTCTTACTGTCATTTAAGTTATATCGATGTAATTGTGTAGCAGAGCTTAATACATAAATGAAATCATTAAAGTGACATGCGTAAGTTATTCTTTAGCATGATTCCAGTATTTGAGTTATGGTATATGGAATGTGTCGTCTATGGAACGCGAGTTTACGCCTCACTCGCTCACACTTATATGTGTGTCTCTCTCTTGTATCAACCCATTTGTAACAATGTTTCACGATCAAACAGAATAGACCCATATTAACCAATTACGATGGTTTTATTAATATATAACACGTCTAGAAGCAACAGAAGATAGACGCTGAATTATAAGAAAATCAGCTTGTTTATTGTATAAATAGCCAGAATAATAAAATAATAGCATAAAAATTAGCCAGGGGGAGGGTATTTGCCCGACTGGATGACTACCACCTACCACATCTAGTATATACCGCCATAACAACCTTGAATTGTGTTCCGGAATTAGTGACCAGGTTTCAGACTCCCTTAAGAGAGCAGCAGCGCATTCGTAGCACCTTTGGTGTTGCAAATATCCATAGGCGAAGGTGATCGCTTTCCGCGAAGTGGGCCGTATGCTTGTCTACTGAACTCATGCAATAAAAAACTACTCTATGATATTATAGGAACCGTTATGTTGGTATTTTTTGAATTTGCCGCTCTTTTTCTATCTGTACTTTCACTGGCCAGACAGACAACATTTTATATTTCTATTGGTAGAAATTTGAACACTATTGTATGGAATTTATGGTAGTAAAGCTGATGTTTGACGCAGAGGCGGCGTGAGCATGAGCAACGTTGGACGACGCGTACAGCGTCGCACTCCTAGGGTCCTCGCATCTCGAAGACAAGACGAATAACATTTTTTGTCGCGTGTAAAATGTTGCAAAAATGTATTCGTCGTAAAACAATAATTCTTACCCATACCAAATTATTTTTTTATTTCGGCTAGCAACACTCGCGGCAACTATTACCGGGAACCACCAGCGCTAGTAGTCAGTTTCAATTGTTTTTCAAATGCATCTTTGCGTTACCGGACGGCCTCGCAAAATGTATGTTAACAACATGAAATTTAGGTCTTACTCCGCCACTGATTAGACGAATTGAATTAATTTGATTGAAAGGCACATAAATGAAAGGACACAAAGCTATTCAATGACATTGAATGATGCAAGTTTATGATTATATGTTTGGTTGGTTCATTCGAATTGAAAGACGGAAATGAACAGTCTAATGTTGACTTTAGACAAATGAATTGATACCCGAGTCTTGTCTTACTATGATTGTTTAGTTCCCGGCACGATTCTTGAGCGGTCACCTTGTCCCACGGAGAGTATCATTGCTGTTCTACTTCGAAGTATGATTGAAATCATCATCCGTGCAGGAACGGAGAGAGAATACAATTTCCTGCGGCTGGGCGGCCTGTCGTAAGAGGCGACTAAACAACCCACAGCCAAGTGGTAGAGGATTTGCCCGACTGGATGGCTACCACCCATGGTCTAGAGCATGCCGCCATAACAACTTTGAGTTGTGTTCTGGTATTAGTGACCAGGTTCCAGACTGACTTAAGAGAGCAGCAGCGCATTTGTAGCACCTTTGGTGTTGCAAATGTCCATAGGCGATGGTAACCTCTTTCCATACAGTGCGCCGTCTGCCTGTCTGCTGAACTCCTGCAATAAAAAATAAAAAAATCAAATCAAATAATATTTTCGATAAGTCGATAAATAGCATCACATTGGCTACGCTCAATGCGTAAAACGATTTTTATTAATCCGCCGAGATCCAAGATCCGTGCCAAGAACTATACCTATTTGTTTTTTCAAATCACAATGAAATTCACTTTTGTATTAAACCTAAAAGAAAATGTTAATATTTAAATTTTAATGTATATTTAAATTGTAATATAATTTTAAGTCTTCCATTTGATGTGAAGTTAAGCTTGTTTTGTTTGTTTGTTCGTTTGAATTGATTTAAAGTTTTAATTATGTGTTAATGTAAATTATTGGAGTAGTTTTATTTGTAAATGAAATCAAAAGGCAGGAAACTAATTAACGAAAGAATTCGCACACACACACACACCCACACACACACACACACACACACACACACACACACACACACACACACACACACACACACACACACACACACACACACACACATACGCGCGCGCGCGCGCGCGCGCGCGCTCGCGCAAACACGTCGCGCTCATATCCGCAAATGACACCTGAGTTCATTATATTTTGTTATTTTCTACGCCTAGTTTTAAGTTCATTATATTTGAAATGTATCCTGTGCTATAAAACTACAATATACTTCATTGTCTTGTGGTGGGAGTTGTCACTGCAGCACAGTTTTTATACTTTTGTAGTGCAACAAACTGTTCTGTTATTATGTAAATATGTGTTTCTTTAGATCAATAAATAATATATTTATTATTATTATAATTCCCATTATTTGAATGACAATTAAAGCGACGTTATCCGAAAAAGATTGTACAGAGAAGCCATGTTTTCAACATCGACAACTTAATTCTGTCCAAATGATAATAAGGACTTAACTCGCCAGTTTCGCAAGTTAACTGATTACTTAATCAAATCAAATCAAATCAAATCATTTTTATTGCGAACTAAGTGTAATACATAGGTCTTATTCAATATAGCTGAGAACTTATTACTTAGCTGGCCTTTCATAGCATCGCAATATAAAATTACTTAACCTATCTCTATATAATATTTAATTTGGTGCCTTATAAATCTTTTATTTTATTTAAACAATACAACACAATATCTTCTTAATTACCTCTCATTTAAATAGTCTTGGACGCTATAATAATTTAACATTAACTAATGGAAATGTAAATCGGCCATAACTACATACCTAAGTTTGTTGCTAAGTAGCTAATACAAAAATATAAATCCGGCTTAAGAGGCCCGTTCACTATCCTGCAGTGCAGTCTTGCAGTGGACGGATCTTGCAGAACTTAAGACGCATTCTGCTTCGTGTTGTGGGACTCAATTCTGGACGTAACAACATTTACAGTCCTGCCTTATGCGATGGACTGCTAAGCAGACTGTCATGTAGGATAGTGAATAGACGCCTTTAACAGCTGATCCGGAGGATCCATTGTACTAAATAGCATAGTGTAATAAATTTTTTTACGTCGATGTCAAATTTGACAAATGTAAAACATACCTGTGATATTGGCACAAAAATTGGAATTTTAAAAAACTGGAGATCGGTCAAATTTCTTTTTTAATATTAAACAATTGTTTGCTAATCGATGTAGGTAAGTATTGAATAAGAAATACAAGATATTCCATAATTAAAGATGTAAATTTGTTTCCTGGCTTTGCGAACAAAATGTTATCAAATAGTGACGCTGCTACTTTCAGTTCCTTGATTTTCCGTGGAACTACTTTCGCGGCGTGGACTCTATTATTGATATTAAATTTTGGTGCGAAAATAAAACTACTCCAAAAATCTTAAATAGAATTTATTTGCGAATGTGCACAAAAACCAAATAATAGAAATAAAATATATGATAACATAGGAAATGATGTCTTTTATTTATACTCTCCTTGACAAAACAGTTTTCTAAAGCAACGTTTCTTTTGCTAAGGAAATAAAGATACTATAGGAGCTGCATACGTCTAGTCATCGCAGCGGACAACAAACTACTAAGCATGTGTCCGCTATAGCAAATCGTCACTGAAAACGGTTGACATGGCTCTAACGTACCGTATCGGTATTGATACAGCTAGTAACGGCTATCAGTTATCTAATATCTAGGTACAAACAACTGACGATGACGCGACGTTGCCAACCAACTGATATTTTTTTTATTTCTTTTTATTGCATAAGTTCAGCAGACAGGCAGACGGCCCACTTGATGAAAAGCGGTTACTATCGCCTATAGACATTTGCAACACCAAAGGTGCTACAAATGCGCTGCTGCTCTCTTAAGGGAGACTGGAACCTGGTCACTAATGCCGGAACACAACTCAACGTTGTTATGGCGACATACTCTAGACCAGGGGTGGTAGCCATTCAGTCGGGCAAATGCCCTACCACCTGGCTGTGGGTTGTTTTGTCGCCTCTTACGACAGGCCGCCCGGCCGCAGGAAATTGTATTCTTTCTCCGTTCCTGCACGGATAAAATATAATAACACGAATAATCACAATAGCTGGTTAGATTCAGTGATGCCGTTTTTGCTACTTGGTAACCGATCGAACGATAATAACCAAAATAATTATGCCTTCTTTCTCTTTCTAAATGACTCCTAACTTGCAAAACAGAGAAGACGCGAGTATTGGCTAGCAACTTAATCACCATAATTATCCAGCAACTCACAGACTAAGGAGAGATTAGCAACATTTCACGAATATTGTTATGAACCAAAGACAACCTTATTTACATTATCGACTACAGACGAAAACGATGCGCGTATTAGTTGCTAACCTGCTTTGGTACCGATATTCGGCAACGGTTATCAATACCGGTATTGAAACCAAATATCGGCTAGATACCCGTTGCCAAAAATTGCTGATCACGTCCATGTCTACAAACTGTGAATAATTACTCTATCTTTTAGTTTTTGGCGGGAACTGGAAGGAGATGTTGTGCTGTACAGTTTTATTTTCTAAAAATGTGTAAAATTACTCTAAAATGAACAATAGTTGTAGGATATTGATAGTTTTTGAGTAGGTAGTAATTATGTGTTTTGTGAGAAATGTGAACTGTATAGTCAAATGTGGCCTTTTGAGTTATCACAAGAACTCCGATGAATGGCACTAGCTGATTACCTACAGTTCAGCTGTGCTACATATAGGCTTAAGAAAATGAAGAAACTATATTGTAAACTAAGATCTGGCTTAAAGGCCTAGCTGCCAAGCCATAAACCTAAATAAATAATAATAATTACTCTATCTCACTCGCACACCATATTGTAGTAGTTGTACGACTTGTTAATATTTGTACTAAGTTACCGATTACAAAACAAATGAGTTCACTTCAGTTCAGTTCAGCACCCAACGGTGAATACTAACTACTCTCTGCCATCTGAAGTACCATTTAACCTCTCTACCTCTCGCTGCTACAATACGATGAAGAAACGAGATGTGAAAAAAGGCGGTTCATCGAAACACGTTTTTTTTCTAATGAAATCATTGTTGTTGAGTTTGTGCGTCTTCCTACGTCACAGCTATTTCTTGTATGAACCTACTGGGTAACCTCTGGGATGCCTGATTTTTTGGAAAAATTAGTAAATAATAAATAAATAAAAATATACTGTAAAAATCACTTATCAGTGAAATTCTTAGTTATATTGCACAGAAATTATACAGAATTTTACCATGACACGACAGTTAGGCCCTAAACGTTTGGCTGACTAAAAACTGAAGTGGTTACCGTCTCCTATAGACATTAGCAATATCAGAGCTGCTGCTGACCTGGAAGGAGAAGCTTGAACCTGGCCACTGATGACGGAACACAACGGAAGGTTGTTATGGCGGCATACTCTAGACCAGGGGTAGCCCAGCCAGCCAGGGATGGCTGTGGGTTGTTTTGTCGCCTCTTATGACAAGCCGCCCGGCCCCAGGAATTAGTATTATTTTTTCGTTCCTGCATGGAGAGCAGATCGCAGCTTGTCTGTCGCTCCACCTCAGCTTAGGCTTCAACGACGAAAGCTTCCTCTCTGTCATAGTTCGATTTTTTATTTTTGTAGTAGAGCCTAGATGGGCCAATGTAGGCGACTGTGATTATTAATATACTTTTTAAGGTGCCCACACATTACGTGACGCGTCAGTCGTACGCGTCCGAACAATAAATCAATAAAAAGGATTTTATTATCACCAAATTATGTAAAAATTTCGCCTTAAAATTAAGACTGGATACCAACGCCTAGACTAGACCAAGCCTTAGATATGATATGCTTCCAGTGACTTTTTGAAATTACATACATAACTTCACGCCAGTTCCCTTGCGGGGTAGGCACGAACAACAGAGTGCCATTTAGGCTTATTCTTACACAGCTCACTTGCCTCTTTGACATTCATAACTCTTGTCATGCAAGCTCGTCTGTTCTTAAGGCTCCTGACATCACCCTCCGCTAGTACACGATCAATTTGATCATGGAAGGTGTGTCGTGGCCTTCCACGACTTCTGCATCCATCCACTTTTGCATTGTATATCTGTTTAGTCATTCTATCATCATGCATTCTTTCCACATGCCCGAATCATCGGAGCATTCCTTTCCTTACCTTCACCCCGACACTCTCTTTCAGACCAACTCTCTTTCTTACTTCGGTATTACGAACGCGGTCCGTGAGCGTCACTCCGCAGATTTTGCGCAGTGCTCGCATCTCGACCGCGTTTACTCTACTTTCATGCTCTCTCTTCCATACCCAACTCTCGCATCCATACATGAGCGTAGGTACCAGCACCATACTTTTTGAAATTCATGTAACAAATTAAATTATTATATTAATACGTGAAGCAACAACTTTGTGTACCCCTTTTTTCGAAAATTGCGCGGATGGAGGAGTATAACATTTTGCACACTTATAGTTAATATAGAGAAAGAGTGCAGAATACTAATACTTTTTAATACTACGTATAAAAAATAGATTAAATCAACAACAAAAAGAAAACATTACACACACTACCAAGTATTTGACACACACACGCATATATAATCTTTTGTTTATTATTAAAGTCAAATTAACAGTGTAGCCTTGGCGAAATCTGTGATTATAGAAGTATAGTCTTTGACAACAGAACTTCAATAATGTTCAAACTTATAATTTAAATTAACTATGGTTGACTTTCGACCACTGGGCGAACACTAGATATTTAACAACACAAATAAAAATTACCACAAAAATTTAGAGGTAGTTCCAAAATTGTCAGTGAAGCAACGTTAAATAATTTATATAACTTTAATTGTCTACAGGACGTGAGTTCCATATGCTAGGGACTTAAGAACATTTATTCCTCAAGTGATTGTAGTGAGTCTATAACAAAACGAGTACAAAGTAATTCTTATAATTAATATACTACTTATATTAATTATATACCTTTTAAATAGATATGAAATGTGGACACCAGAACCGTAACACACGTACCAGATTGATTTAGGACGTCTGAACGCTCAAGGTCACGGCTTACGACTTATAATGTGTGTATACTTCAGTGGAATTTCCTTATGCAGATATGTTGTAAGCAACGCCGCTCTGACGCGTCCGTCATCGTCATCATCCGAGCGTTAAATCCCGATGACGTTCGGAGCGATACTCCGACGCCCAGGGTCCGCTTTCGCGCGG
Source organism: Dendrolimus kikuchii (assembly GCA_019925095.2). Classification (NCBI taxonomy): domain Eukaryota; kingdom Metazoa; phylum Arthropoda; class Insecta; order Lepidoptera; family Lasiocampidae; genus Dendrolimus; species Dendrolimus kikuchii. The sequence continues at coordinate 3,415,353 of CM034410.1, read as the reverse complement.
TCTTCAGCATCCCCCGTTTTGAGACCATTGGTGCACATGTCATCCTTTACAACGTCAAGCCAACATTTCTTGGGCCTTCCCCTTCGACGGGAACCTGGCGGAGGCGGCATGACTATATGTTTCTTCCCTACATAATTAGCAGGTCCCCGTAACACGTAGCCGTACCAGCGTAAACAACACTCTTGCAGTTTGTCTGCTATGTCACAGACATGAAGACTGCTGCGGATGCAGGAGTTCCTAACAGGGTATTTCCGCGTCACTTCACACGTCCATCGCAGAATATTCATCTCCGTGACACGCAGTTCTTGCTTGTGTCACTCAAGTACAGGTCACGCTTCACTGCCATACAAAAGGACAGGTCTAATGATGGATTTATAGACCTGTCATTTTAATTTAACCGGCATTGGGGTCATAAATTAATGACACCTGTCACTTTACGCCACTTGGCCCAAGCTGAGTGTCCACGCGTGTCAGTCAGTCGCAACTTATAATATGCACACACCTTAAAACTTCATATAAATTAAATTAAATTAAAATTAAACATTGCCTGTTGCTGTCAGACCAGCTAAATCTCTAATAACATTTAAGAACATGGTCAGGAAATACTATCTGCAATATAATGATATGTACATACATACATAACTTCACGCCAGTTCCCTTGCGGGGTAGGCACGAACAACAGAGCGCCATTTAGGCTTATTCTTACACACCTCACTTGCTTCTTTGACATTCATAACTCTTGTCATGCATGATGATATGTAATTTTATATAATAAGTAGATTTACAATTAGTATATAGTTAAATATTTATTATGTTTAAATGGTTGCATTTTATCACCATATCTTGTATATGTATATAACTTATGTGTATATTTGTATATATAGTATAGTTATATATTTATTATTAAAATGTAAGTAATCGTACAATAATTATATGTATACCACCATCACCACTCCTAATCAGCAATATTCTTGCCACGGGTTGTCTGGAAGAGATCGCTTTTTAGCGATAAGACCGCCCTTTGTACGCAACTAGACTAATTAATACTAGTTCGTAAGTTTTCTGTAATGGTGTATAAATATACAATAAAGTGTTATCTATCTATCTATCTATAAATTAAAGTGCTAATCCTACTTTTAAGTACATATAGACGAGTAATACACTCGATACCTAATGTACCGGCTTATCTAGTAATGCTCGGATGCGGTGAGAGCGGAAGCCACCAGGTATCAGTCGTTAGGGGCCGGACGCAGCGACATGTCGCCATCCCCGAGTGCTCATTTCATCTAGTTACCCGTTCAATGCGGCACGTCTCTTTATTATGGCAAGGGTTATATTCTTCCAGAGACACCATTTTCTAAGCCCGGCCTTATAGTCTGGCCAGCGAGTCGTCGCACAACTAAATGGCGCCAAATTCAAAATATCTTCAACTGCGACATTACATATAACTAGAGGTACGGAATTTTCGTATTTACGAAATAGGTGCGAATTTATGCGCAAATCTAATACTCTAATACTAATATTATTTTTTTTAAATTTATTTATCTATATTTAAAATTTACATCGTAAATACAGATAAGGCACCACTTAAACCTATGAGGTTTGCGTGTGATGCAACACACCCTCGCAATTTAAAATTTTAGGCAATAATAAATAAATAAAATAAAATAAAAACAAAAACTTGTACATCCATTTTCCCATGTAACTGGTCACGTCGTTTGTGCAAATAATAGGCTGTCGCTGCAATTTTTCTAAGTAATAGTGTTTTAACTTCTGTTTTATATTTTTGTCATTTAAAGATTTTCTTAGTGAAGTGGGCAATTGATTAATTAATTTGGGTATTAAGTAGTTTGTAGTGTTCTTGCCATAGTGGTTATTGTGGGGTGGGATGGTTAATGTCTGTTTTGAGATCGAACTTGTGTGTGTTTTGTGTTGTTTTTTTATTTGTGATTCTTGGTTTTTTAAAGTAGTTTTCTTATAAATCTGAAGAGTTTGTTTGTTTGAACGCGCTAATCTCAGGAACTACTGGTCTGATTTGAAAAATTCTTTCAGTGTTAGATAGCCCATTTATTGAGGAAGGCTATAGGCTATATATCATCACGCTAAGACCAATAGGGGCGAAGCAGCAATGAAGAATGTTTCAAAATTCAAAATTGGAGGTTGTTTTTTCCTTTTGAGAGCTTCCGCTGCGTGCACTGCGTAAACGGTTAAAGTTTTACAAAAATCATCTGTGACAGATGTTAGCGTTAGCCCAAAGTAACTATTCCATGCGGACGAAGTCGCGGGCAGGAGCTAGTTTTGATATAAATGCGACAAATGCGAATATAAAAAAATTTGAGTATTTTCCGCGACATAAACAATAATGGTAAGGAAAGGAATGCTCCGGTGGTTCGGGCATGTGGAAAGAATGCATGATGAAAGAATGTCTAAACAGACATACAATGCAAAAGTGGATGGATGCAGAAGTCGTGGAAGGCCACGACACACCTTCCATTATCAAATTGATCGTGTACTAGCAGAAGGTGATGTCAGGAGCCTTAAGAACAGACGAGCGTGCATGACAAGAGCTATGAATGTCAAAGAAGCAAGTGAGGTGTGTAAGAATAAGCCTGAATGGCGCTCTGTTGTTCGTGCCTACCCTGAACTGGCGTGAAGTTATGTATGTATGTATGTATAAACAATAACAATAACTGCAGATGATTTTAATATGAGAGGATTTAAAAACATCCTTGAAGGCCACTGCCAAGGTTATTTTGATGAAAAAACAGCACTATTCAATGAGTTTATATCATATATATATCGTTTATCCACTTGTCCGTTGAAGTTTCACTTCTAATATGTGTCCCAGCACACATTTTTTTTGTTATTACGATAGGTATTTAAATAAATGCGAAATTGTTGCGAAATTTGTTTATCATTAAAAAAATAAATGCGAAATTCATGTTTTTTTATTTGCGAAAATTCTGTACCTCTACAAAAAACCCGATTTGGTACTTTTGTGTTTTTATATTAATACTAGGATATGCCCGCGACTTCGTTCACGCTTAACTTGAAATTCCCGCGGGATTTCCGGGACATAAAGCATCGCAGCATTTAAAAAAGAATATAAGCTATAGTTTTAGTGGAAAGTGTCGAAATAAGCTAATTTTGATGCATCCGAACAACTTCAAACCCACGGGCAAATTCTCTCGGGATTCCCGGAATACAATAATACATACATACATAACTTCACGCCAGTTCCCCTGCGGGGTAGGCACGAGCAACAGAGCGCCATTTAGGCTTATTCTTACACACCTCACTTGCTTCTTTGACATTCATAGCTGTTGTCATGCACGCTCGTCTGTTCTTAAGACTCCTGACATCACCTTCTGCTAGTACACGATCAATTTGATCATGGAAGGTGTGTCGTGGCCTTCCACGACCTCTGCATCCATCCACTTTTGCATTGTATATCTGTTTAGTCATTCTTTCATCATGCATTCTTTCCACATGCCCGAACCACCGGAGCATTCCTTTCCTTACCTTCACCCCGACACTCTCTTTCAGACCAACTCTCTCTCTTACTTCGGTATTACGAACGCGGTCCGCGAGCGTCACTCCGCAGTGACTACAGTACAATAATAATAATATATAATAATCGGCAGACAAACGCACATATTATATATCCCCAAATTAAGCAAGTTACGCTTGTGTTATGGGTAATATACAACGGACTACTCTGGAGCCGATCCCAGACACCCAGACCATAGTAAATAACGGAGAAAATACGTTTCCGAAATTTACTATACCAGGCATCGAACCCGGAGCCTCTGCGTTGCAGTGAGGTAGGCCGGCAAAAACATATCACACATTTTATTACATTAAATTTGCTATCGACCAGTAAAAAAATCACATTGGAATTCGATTTTTATTTCATCTAGTCATTTTAAATCATTCCCAGAAAAATTACCTCGGGATTCCCCGGGATAGAAAGTAGCGCAGAATTTAAACCTAAGAATTAGCTATCGATCAGCGAAAACGGAATCGAAATTGGGCTAGTAGTTTTTACGTGAATCCCGAACAAACAGACAAAACATTAAACAGACAAGAAATCTAAAAAAATGCATGTGTTCTCTGTAGTAGGGGAGCCCAAGAGGCTAAATGTAAAGTTCCTCGAGCGTCGCGGGGACCTTTTGGATTATGAAGATTAGATGCTAATAAGAAAAAAATGTATGCCCTTTCACTGGTGGCTTTTCAAAAATGTAAAAAAAAAGAGTCGCACAGAAATACTCAAGCGCGTCAGATATTAATAATGTATGCGCCCCGTGTGTTTGTAATAACGGAGAAATATTAATCTGCCGGTTTGAATGGCGCGGGTGGCCGTACGAAGGGGTTGAAAATGGAAAAAAAATATTCGAGCTCATCAGATATTGAAAAGGGATGTTAAGTAAACCTTAAAGGAACTCCTATTCAAAAAACTGATGATTTGGTCGCGCCCAAAAGTCATAGCCGATTTTTGAAAAGGCAAAAAAGAAGTAACATTTAAATACCTGAGCGCGTCAGATTATACAGACAGTTCAGCTTGATGTCCTTGTCGTGCTGTCCCATAATCTGACAGTTATGTGGAGGAATTTCCTTAATCTGGTGTAACAAATATAAATAGCAGAAAATAATATAATATGTATATTTAGAAAGAAATGGTGTAATAAAAGAAATTTAGAAAATATATTTTTTTTACATTTTCATCCATCGGTGAAATCATTTTCATAATAGAAGTCCGGTTCGATTTGGTCGCTTTCATCAACATCTTGCGTATCTGCAACAAGAAATGATTATGATACTTACCAATCTTTTATATATTTCATGATATTATAGTATTGAAATAAAAAACATACCTGAATGAATCTGGAGCATCTCCTAAAATATCAGGTGCTATGACAACATCTTTATACACTTCTGGTAGTTGATTACCAACGAACCAAGTAATCTCCAGTTTTCTATTCACATTTGTTATGGAAATACATAGTTCTCAGCACGCACCACACTTTACTGATGATTTTGACTACTTCGGCTTGTGGAAATCGGCACTTTATATTATTCCCGTGATCCTTGAATGATTTCCTTCAAAATAAAATAATAATTGACCTGGCTCGTCGATGTCCAGGTAACGTATTTTTACAACTTTGTTACTCTCTTATTTTGTTATGTCTAGGCTCCTCCCTGGGTGGTATGGGTTCTTGTAGTAATCAGTGGACTGTTCTAATTATATGAACTTTATTGTGACCACAGTACAGATATTATACGCGACAAAGGTAAACGATGTGAGGTTTTACTATATGCGTAAGCGTCGCCGGACGGTGTAAGGCGGACTGGGCGTGTGTTGCAGTATTGGCGGCTCCCCTCCTAGCAAAGTAGAACCGTTAAGCTCCAACAGTTATGTCACTCGCAAATTGACAGATTATTGAAATGTAGACTTTTCTGCATGTAATTAACTCACCTTGTCTTAATCTGACGCGCTTGAGTTTTTTTAACGATCGATTTTTTACTTTTCTGATCGGCTGCCCTAAACACGCGACCCTATATGAAGAGTTCATGTATATTGGAGTTACATAATAGAATGCAAGGTTTCCCCCTTATGTTATTCTGCCACGCTTGAGTAAATCCCAAAATCCCCGCTTGGCCTCCCACCCTACTATAAACAGTTTGACCGATTTAGGTGAAATATTTTCTTGTGTGTTTAAATGAATCCCAGGATGGTTTAGATTTACAATTAGGCCCGGTAAATGGTGCTACAATGGGGTTCTAAATTTTATTTTTTTATGGCAGGACGTCTGCCCAGTCTGCTAGTTATTATTAAATAATTTTACCTTGTATCACATGCTTGTTTTGTTTTCGGAAACAAAATTAATTCGCTTTTGGGCCGTTACATAAATAATTTTAACAACAATATTACTTTCTGGTTACTGTTTTTACTAGAACTGCGGGTGGAATCAGAAAATTAATTTTGTTTTAACATGATTATGTTGTTAAAACTTTTGTATCAAAATAAACATAAATTATAAACTAGTACATGCGTACTGGCCAATAATGCCGGAACACAATTCAAGGTTGTTATGGCGGCATACTCTAGACCAGAGATGGTAGCCATCCATACGGGCGAATACCCTACCACCAAGCTATGGGTGGGTTGTTTTGCCACCCTTTACAAGAGAATTGTATTGTCTCCATTCTCAGATGAAATACATGTAACAAAGTTGTATGGATTTAGTTCCGTTGCCTGCTATAGTGACGTAACTAAACAAACAAGACATGAGGATATTCACCTGGTGCCACATCACTAAAAAATGTAAAATTCATAAAAGACCTAATATTACTTTGCTATTTCTGAACTAAACTTTAAAATCCATAAAGTACACAATCAATCTGTTTGAATTCCCAAGTAAACGATTACAGAATAACTGCGCAAGCTTGAAAGGTATTAAAATTTTATTGCTCGTTAAGTTATTTAACGTTCCCACGGTATAGCTTTTCGATGGCCTCTCAATGGGCTTTCTCAGCCTCTTATAGGTTACAACTGCTGTTCGAATAGCCTATTTCTTGGATAGGAATTTGATAATGCTTTGTACGTTTGCCTCTCGACAATTTAAAAAGGTTATTTACGAAACCATGACGGTTTTAGGATTCCACAAAGAATTATTATTATTATCATTGGTAGCAGTTGCTTGCTTGAATAAAAACTCGATGTTCCATATTGGACTGTATTTTAAGTTAATTTTTAAATAATATTTACAGATAATCATTACATACATACATCTGCAAGCCCACAACGCTTTTACGTTAATGAAAGACTAATAAGGACATTAATACATACATACATAACTTCACGGCAGTTCCCTTGCGAGATAGGCACGAACAACAGAGCGCCATTTAGGCTTATTCTTACACACCTCACTTGCTTCTTTGACATTCATAACTCTTGTCATGCACGCTCGTCTGTTCTTAAGGCTCCTGACATCACCTTCTGCTAGTACACGATCATTCTTTCATCATGCATTCTTTCATCATGCATTCTTTCCACATGCCCGAACCACCGGAGCATTCCTTTCCTTACCTTCACCCCGACACTCTTTCAGACCAACTCTCTGTCTTACTTCGGTATTACGAACGCGGTCCGCGAGCGTCACTCCGCAGATTTTGCGCAGTGCTCGCATCTCGACCGCGTTTACTCTACTTTCATGCTCTCTATTCCATACCCAACTCTCGCTTCCATACGTGAGCGTAGGTACCAGCACCTAGGTAGGTAATTATTGGTTTTAAATTATATATATAGAGAGAGAAAGTACGACGTAGTAATGATAATCTTTGATATTGCTAATATCAATAGGCGAAGGTTACCTCTTTCGATCACAGGGCCGTCAGCCTATCTGCTGTGTTTCAGTAGTTAAAAAAAAAGCTGACAGAGTAGAGTAGACTATGTTTTCAACCTCCGAGGCCGCCTTTGTAGTTCTATCAATCGTCTGACGCTTAGCTGCTAATTGTGCTATGTCCGGGAGTCTGCAGTATGCGGGCGCGGGGAAGGTGTGCTCCGGCAGGGTGTTCAGATATGTGCCCTCTGTTCACAACAGAGAATATAGTAATGTAATAACAGCCCATATACGTCCCACTGCTGGGCTCGGGCTTCCATTATAAGCGAACGGGCAGTATACCTGCCACAGTTGTCCAAATAGGCTTGGCAGGTTTGACACATCGATTATCTCTATATTTTCCTTCATCGTGACCACGTGGTAAATGTAACAATAAGCACATTCGCTCAGCAAACTGCCTAAGTGGTGAATAATTTCTGACTAGGATTCGAACCCGCGCCCTTTACATTTTGGACACACTAATCACTACCACACCACGGCTTTTAGAACTATAGAATAGTTATTTATGGCATTAGTGGAGTGTACAAAAGAGTAGACGAATGTAAGCCCAAGACGAAGTCCGGGGATTACCATAGTAACGATTTTGTAAAACCAACAAGCGTACGTATGTAGAGGTGACCAGAGTTATTATTTACATTACTTACGTAAGGAAACCCTGATCAGACCCACACGTATGTCTGTCAGCGTGGTGATATACTTGTATTGTGTTTGTAACAAGCGTCTTCTCAGGTATGTGGAATAATTGAACACAGTATTACTGTATGTCTTTCAAGACCACGGGCCATAAAAATGGCCCGGACTTTTGGGGGGCTTGCATGGGGCCATGGGAAGGCCAACACGTAGAGGCCCCTTGACAAATTTAATGTAAATGTGGCGTGACACTGACCGGCGATTATCCCTGTCCACACCATATAGCACCCAAGGACAAGCCCCGGCCAGTGTAGGACTATTGTGGGAAATGAGGATAAAAAGTACCGGGCTATTGTGGTGAACTGCTAATGGTACTAGGGGTCTGGGAATATGGGGACTATGGCGTCTGCCCGTCGCAATGTTCAGGGAACATGGAAAAATGGGCAGACGGTGACTCGCCACTCCCTGCATGGGCCCCAAAAAATGCCATAAAGACAGAGGCAACATGGGTGTGAGTGGCTAAGGGGTGTCGAGAGGTGGGCTGCAGGTTCACCGAAGCTACTTCCGACGTTAGGCCATTTATCACTTCCACCCCTGGAACTTGAGTCTTAGCTCTAGCGATCTCCACTCCGTGCCGGCTGGTTAAGGTAAGCACGGAGGCATGGGCCTTGCCTTGGCCCCCGGAGTTAGGTACGAGGTGTCGCTACTCACCTAAGGCTTCGCCACAAAGCCCCCCTGCGGGAGAACACAGTATTTATTATTGATATTTACAATATTTTGATATTCACTGATTCTAAAGGCCTACGCAGACTACGCGCGGCATGGCAAGGGATTTTGCCGTCAGTCAGCGAACATTAGCCGCTTAGATGCCGCGACAAAGCACGCCCGATACACTTATAGTCTTCAGCTGCGTTTGATCGTGTGTTGATGTGCCTGAGTTTTAAAATGGTAGATTGGGATTTGGTGTTAATATCGATTATTGCAGACGAAGAAGGTGCACAGGCTAATAATAGGGATAGAAGAAGATTCAATCCCTCCGCGGTATGTCAAAACGAGCGCAGGAGTCCTTGGCATCCGCATGCAGGCATTCAGCCGCGGGAGCCCATGGCGCGTCTTTTAATGCCGTGCAATGAAATTCCTTTCGATGCCACGGCATCATTTTAAAGCATAGCAATTTATGTACTCTTTCTATATCAATACGTTTGAATGTCCATTAGTAAAAAATTAAAGCCCTTGTCATGCCGTCCCGGTCTGCGTAGGCCTGCTGCCGTTGCATTTCGCGAATACTTCGTAGCGTGTGGTCTCGACGGTGATCTTGCTGCGTCTCTTCTTGCATGCCGCGGGCGCCCTTATATATTGCTTAGCCTGTTATTGACGACGCAAGTGGCCCGTGGAGATGATTCATCGTTCCACAGGACCGTACTTGCAGCAGGGCCACCTTTGGTTTGTTGCTATGGAGAATGATATTGTTACAACCTAAGCGCCGACAAAGACAGATTTGTCGGCGTTTATTACCCGTCGGCATTTGAACTAATAACATTATAACTATTGTAATTCTTTTATGATGATATATTTTATGGCCGTTTGCCGCCGAGTCATTAGTCAGGTGTGGCGGATTAAGTCGACTACGATACGGGCACATTGCATTTGTACAATATAAAACGATGAGTTGATTGAGGGAAGGGCAGTCGAGCGAGAACCACGATCAAAGCGAAACGTGTATACTACAATCGGGAATCTAATAGTGACGGACTTTGCGCGTTTTATTGAATTACGACCTTCTGCATTACGTTTGGACTTGTTGTGTCGGTTATATTTGTACCTGTGTTATACGTATATGTATAGTTCTAATAAACTCTATAGTAATTCTAACGGCATTTTAATTCGAGTCCCGCAACTCGTAACAATATGATATTTTAGAAGTTTTAGAAAAAGGTAGAAGATTCTGGAAAGAAAAGACAAGGACAAATACATTTTTTAAAGGGATAGATGATGAGCGAAAGTTCTAGAATAGAAGGTTCGGAAAGGAAAAGACGGAGATTGATAGATGTTGGGAAGAGATAGCTGATGAAAGAAATATCTAGAATAGAAGGTTCGGAAAGGAAAATACAGAGATAGATAGATGTTTAGAAAGGGATAGATATTAAATAAAAGAATAACGAAAAGAAGATCGAAATTATGGGTTCCAGAAGATTTTTCCGGATATATAAGCAGCGAAAGGCGCACCTACGAGTAGTTCAGTTCAAGACAGCGAAGCGATAAGTGCGATACGAAAAAGTTGGAAGAGAAGTTTAATAGAAGACAGTGACGAGTTTAGTGGTGAATTTAGTGAAAAGTTTAGTGGACAGTTCAGTGAGGGAGGAGTGTAGCGTAGTTTAAGAGGAGATCCAGAAGCGAGCTACACGCGGTAAATTTGGAGGTGAGCACTGCAGTAGCAGGAGGTGGTCTACGCAATATCGGTGACGGTATTGTGAGTGAGACATCTTATCGTCGGATCATTGCGTCGTTAGTTGTGCGCGTGGGGGCAACCCTGGGTGAAGAATCACGTACGGCTGTGTAAGTTAATAGAAGCGTTTAGTTAATAACTGGCGTTTCCTTCCAATCCTAGGTGCGTACCCCCGCTCGCACGTAACAATATATATATAGCTTTTTTTTTTGCAGGAGTTCAGCAGACAGGCAGATAGCCCACTTGCGGAATGCGGTTGCGGTTAATATCGCCTATGGACATTTGCAACACCAAAGGTACTACAAATGCGCTGCTGCTCTCTTAAGGGAGACTGGAGCCTGGCCAGTGATGTCGGAATACAACTCAAGGTTGTTATGGCGGCATGTTCAGAACCAGGTGTGGTAGCCAACCAGTCGGGCAAACGCCCTACCACCTGGCTGTGGGTTGTTTTGTCGCCTCTTAAGACAGGCCGCCCGGCCGCAGGAAATTGTATTCTCTCTCCGTTCCTGCACGGATGCAGTGATTATTATCATACTTATTAGTATAAATTTATATCTCTGCCTATACTATAGAACACTAGGTATGAAATTACCACATAACACCTCTATTACACACACAGTCGGTTATATGGCTATTAACCGCAATCTCGTTCAAAGTGTGTCTGATTGCAGAGTTTCGACGCTCGTAAATGAACCAATGTATTTAGAGCTGTGCTTGATAATTTCCACGTACGATTTGGCTCGGTGTTAGGCTAAACACACACGACGGGTAAATCATTAAATATACTATTATTTTATGAATTTATATAAATATGTGTTATATTTGTTTGTATTCACAAAATGTTTTAACATTATTAACACACTGGCAAAATGAAGTAGAAAAAAACGCCACTTTCGTAAATATTTCTAAACTCTAGCAACTCCATTATTAATGTCAAGACTAATGTATGGCCCTGTATGGTGCACCCATTTGGTCCACTGGACTCCACCGCCACAATAGGACTCTGCTGTGCTGTGCACAGCGGATCCTGGCGATGAGGACTATCCGTGCAGTGTCGTGGACGACATCGACACTCTTGGCAGGCGATCCGCCCTGGCCTCTCCAGGCGGACGTACTTGTCAAAGTTCGGCACTCCCGATAGGATGCTCTCGCTCGAGGGCTGGTCCTCTGCCAGGCCGAAATCGAAGCGATCAGGGCGCGGGAAACCGCCTCCATGATCCAATATTGGTCAGTAGAGTTGGAAAACCCTGCGGCCAGCGTTTACACCATGGAAGCGATTCGACCGCAGTTGTTGCGATGGCTCTCGCGAGAGCGCAAGACCCTGACCTTCAGAATGACGCAGATACTTACTAGGCACGGTTGCTTCGATAAGTGTCTGCATCAGATTACGGGCTGTCAGCCTTCACCCGAATGCCGCCAATGTGTCGCGCTTGACACGGCGTTTCATACGCTAGTCGAGTGCGCAGCTTGGGCGCCGCAGAGGTTTAAACTCGAGACACTAGTAGGTCCGATCGATTCGCTCGGCAGCCTGGTGCAAGCCATGCTGCATAGCGATGATCATTGGGTGGGTGCGACCATTTTTTGCGAGACGGTGATGTCTTAAAAGGAGGCCGCGGAACGAGATAGGGAGAGAAGTGGAATTACGCGTATCATGCACCTCCTCATGGCCGCCGGCGTCAGCCGGAAGCCCGGAGGCGCAGATATGCGCATGACTTCCCTCCCTGAATAATACCGCTTCAGGGGCCCTCTTGCATCAAGGGAGCAGAGGAGTCTTCACCCCTGTCGTCGAAGTGAGTTAGCTCTTCTAGGGGCTTTCTCAGACACTTATTGCGCTAGGATCGGTGTGGGCCTAACTACGTTCTGAGTCTCATACCTTCCTACCATAAGCGCGGGGCATCGGAGGAGGGTGGTTTTAGTGGGTATTAGCCATTTTGGGCTCGAGTCCACATACAAGCAGGTTGATTATTGTTTGGATTACTCCTTCTGGGAATGCCTCCATGATCGACTATGGTCTAATCCCTTGCAAAGGACCCGGTATGTGCGTAAATAGCATTTCCCCCGCCTGAAGAAATAAAAGGCCGTCCGGCCGCAGGAATTAGTGTTCTTTCACCATTCCTGCACGGATAAAAAACTGACTGATTTTAGTCAATGCTTATACATAGTATTTTCTTAAATTTTTGCGACTAGAACATTTGATTTAAATTTCGACGTTTCTGTAGCCGTGATCACGTATAACAAAGATGTCAACTTTCAATGAGTAATGTTAAAGTTATTATGTAACATTAAAATATATATATAAATTCCCTGTCACAGTCTTTGACCGCGATGAACTCCGAAACTACTCAACCGATTTTGATATTTGAAAAAACACTTACAGACTAAAACTATCTCTCATGCACAAAAGGCGGTCTTATCGCTAAAAAGCGATCTCTTCCAGATATTCCCAGAAATGAATTGAGATTATAATGACGATGATGGTATACTTATGTATAAACTGACTGACTGTACAAAGTACAATTTCTTACATTCTAGTAATAAATATATAAATGCAGTATATACAGACGTTCTATATATTAAACAGATATATACTTAATATACATTACATACAAATACATATCTACGAAAATATATAATTGCTTGCACATTTTTAAAAGGAGGAAGAAAGTTTTACGTGTGCGCATAGCCTTAACAGTAGCTACGGGCTCTTACTACGTTGGACAATAATATTTGTTACGTCAGTTGAATTATGATATACCGTTCTTGTAGCTCAGGAGATATAAAATGTTATAATTCATAGTTGTTTTATTGGAAATATTTTCTTATAATTCGACAAAGCTTACATTCTTTCATAAATATTGCTTTATTTAGTAACCGAAGATATAAAGTACTACTTAATTGTTGTTATATGGAGACTAAGGGTCTGTTTCACAATGTGCAAGTAAAGTACCCAATAGCTATTTAACAAATTAATTATGTGGCGGGGTGAAGGTAAGGAAAGGAATGCTCCGATGGTTCGGGCATGTGGAAAGAATGACTAAACAGATATACAATGCAAAAGTGGATGGATGCAGAAGTCGTGGAAGGCCACGACACACCTTCCATGATCAAATTGACCGTGTACTAGCAGAAGGTGATGTCAGGAGCCTTAAGAACAGACGAGCTTGCATGACAAGAGTTATGAATGTCAAAGAGGCAAGTGAGGTGTGTAAGAATAAGCCTAAATGGCACTCTGTTGTTCGTGCCTACCCCGCAAGGGAACTGACGTGAAGTTACGTATGTATGTATGTAATTATGTGACACATAAAAGTTCTGGTTAGTCCTGATTGCGTTTCACCATCATCTTACCTATAATTTTATTTGGCACATAGCTATTTCCATCCGTGCAGGAACGGAGAAAGAATACAAATTCCTGCGGCCGGGCAGCCTGTCGCAAGAGGCGACAAAACAACCCACAGCCAGGTGATAGGGTATTTGCTCGACTGGATGGCGACCACCCCTGGTCCAGAGTATGTCGCCATAACAACCTTGTGTTGTGTTCCGGCATTAGTGACCATGTTCCAGTCTCTCTTACGGGAGCAGCAGCGCATTTGTAGCACTTTTGGTGTTGCAGATGTCCATAGGCGATGGTAACCGCTTTCAATCAAGTGGGCCGTCTGCCTGTCTGCTGAACTCCTGCCATAAAAAAAAACAATATTTATTCAGTGAATGTAGTTCACACCAAAACGTACTTATAAATAAGACAATACAATTGAAATTTAGAAAGTCTTACCAGTATATAAGTGCACCGAAATAGAAGGGTATCTCAAAGTTCAGCTTTATACAATCAACTAGTTTTGTTTTATAGACAATTTTGTCCCTTGTGTAAAACTACACTTTTGTCTGTACGCCCATTTGTTATGAAGCCCTCAATATGTTATGGCTGGCGACTAATTTATATGGCAGATAGACTTGCAGCATCATGCTGAGTTAGGACCGATTCAGAGCTTCATTTCAATTGTATTGTCTTATTTATACGTAGGTTTTGGTGTGAATGTAGTTCTGAATAAATATTGTTTTTTTTTATGGCAGGAGTTCAGCAGACAGGCAGACGGCCCACTCGATGGAAAGCGGTTACCATCGCCTATGGACATCTACAACACCAAAGGTGCTACAAATGCGCTGCTACTCCCGTAAGAGAGACTGGAACCTGGTCACTAATGCCGGAACACAACTCAAGGTTGTTATGGCGGCTTACTCTATCCGTGCAAGAACGGAGAAAGCATACAATTTCCTGCGGCTTGGCGACCTGTCGTAAGAGGCGACTAAACAACCGACAGCCAAGTGGTAGGGCATTTGCCCGACTGGATGGCTACCACCCCTGGTTTAAAGTATATCGCCATAACAATCTTGAGTTGTGTTCCGGCATTAGTGACCAGGTTCCAGTCTCCCTTAAAAGAGCAGCAGCGCATTTGTAGCACCTTTGGTGTTGCAAATGTCCATAGGCGATAGTAACCGCTTTCCATCAAGTGGGCCGTCTGCCTGTCTGCTGAACTCTTGCAATAAAAAAAATTTAAAAAAAACCGGGGGTGGTACCATCCAGTCGGGCAAATGCCCTACCACCTGGCTGTGGGTTGTTTTGTCGCCTCTTACGACAAGCCGCCCGGCCGCAAGAAATTGTATTCTTTCTCCGTTTCTTTCTTTCTTTCTTACTTGCTATTGGCCACTTAGTCTGACATATAGTTTACAGAGTACTTTATTTGCCAGTTAGTGCTATTTATCAATTGTGATACGCAAACGGTGTCTTTATTCGATAAGTAAGTTGCAAGTAGCTTATTGGGAACTTTATTTGGACTTTGTGAAACAGGCCCTTATTAAGACAAGCCTGTGATATTATATTTATTTCTTAGACTCGCCCGCAACTTCGTTCGCGTTGGACGAAAGCGCCCGCGGAAAATATCCCACGTGATTCCCGGGATCTATTTATTTATTTATTTGGACAACACAACAGATAACAATCAGTCATTTATTTATTTAATATAGTTTGTAAATTATTACATCTAGATTTTAATCCAAGCGTGCTGACACATCAGTCAGTCAGTAATAATAAATGCAAAATAAAGCAATAAACAAATTACCAAACAAGTGAAGAGGTGTGATCTTTCAGCATAGAATGCTAGGTGGTAGGGCATTGGCCCGACTGGATGGCTACCACCCCTGGTCTAAAGTATGTCGCCATAACAACCTTGAGTTGTGTTGTTCCAGTCTCCCTTAAGAGAGCAGCAGCGCATTTGTAGCAACTTTGGTAGTGCAAATATCCATAGGCGATGGTAACCGCTTTCCATCAAGCGGGCCGTCCGCCTGTCTGCTGAACTCCTGCAATAAAGAAAAAAAAATAGATTTTTTTTTAAAAAGCTTTGCATTGAATATATCTAATTTTTTGTTTTTTATACCGAGGTCGTTGTAGACACAACGCACCCTTGTCAACGGATTATAGTATGATGTGTTTAAAGTGTCACAGATTTATGACAGAGAATTTGCTATTGATCAGTGAAAATATTACATCGAAACACGATTATATTTTCAACTGGTCCAGTTTAAACCGCTTCCCAGATAATTTCCTTAAGAGTCCCGGGATACAAGTACTGCAGATTTGAAGTCCGGGAATTTGCTATCGATCAGTGAAAACCGCATCGGAATCGGCCCAGTAGTTTTTACGTGAATGCCGAACAAACAGACAAACACAAAAAATCTAAAAACAAAAAACACTACACTTTTATAATATTACTAGTGATGGAACACCCCGTATAGGAATGGAGGAGCGAGATGGAATTGTCCTCCGTATCAAAGGAAGATCTTTTTTTTTTTGGAGCTGGACCCGGCTGAATAGCCGCAGATGGCTGTTTCAGCGATACCGGAATTTGGGGGCTTCCCGACTCCGTGGGAGCGGAGCCGTTCAGCCCGAAAGCAGCACGCTGGAGAAGGCACCTCCTGTGAGGTTCGACCTCGGCTCGACCGCTGCGGGGGATTGACTCTATATTGAGAATTAGCCGTTAAAGGCTGAAAGAGCTAAGCCAACAGGCTGAAGTGATTATTTGGGGACCAATTATCGACTCCGCCAGCGGAGCCGATCCTAGTCTATCATTACTACCGCTTCGCAACGTGTTATAGCTAAAATTTGTATATATATATATATAAATATATATATATATATATATATATATATATATCCCTATTATCAATTAATTAATATTATAAATGCGAAAATAACTCTGTCTGTCTGTCCGTCCGTCTGTCACATGGGATATTTTTCATCCCGGATAATGGGATAGATTTTTGTAAAGATTATCCCAAAAGTGGGACAGGATTTGGTTGGTTTTGTGATTTGCCATTTTCATCATTTTGGTTATTTTGTCCTTTTTGCCCTTTTGCCCTTTTGACCTTTTGCCCTTTTGCCCTTTTGCCCTTGGGCCCGTTTGCCCTTTTGACTTTTGCCCTTTTGCCCTTCTGCTCTTAAGCCCTTTTGCCCTTTTGCCCTTTTGCCCTTTTGCCCTTTTGCCCTTTTGCCCTTTTGCCCTTTTGCCCTTTTGCCCTTTTGCTCTTTTGCTCTTCGACTCTTTTTTGTCCTTTTTGTCCATGTTGCTCTTTTTGTCCTTTTTGCTGATGTTGTCCTTTTTGTCATTTTTGTAGTTTTCATTGACGGGGGATAGATAAATAAAACTAGGACTGTTTGTAATAGAGGATGAAAGTTTGGATGAGACCAATCATTTCTCAAGTTCATAGATATAAAAATGCATCGTCTATAAAAATGCGATAGTAACTCGATATGTCTTTCTGTTAAGTTTTCGGAAAACACTGGGAATACTGGATCGTTTTTATTGTAATTTTGTTTAAATGTAGTTTTAATGCCGAAAATGGACATATATACTCATGCCAGGAGATCGGCATGAGAATATATCAAGCATCGAGTTTGCGATATAAAATGAAGTGAATTTTTCGGGGGCAAATGGCACTAACATAAAAATGGTGTACATTGTAACCTGTATTAACGTCTGCTCTTTAAACAAGAAGCAGGAACTAGAGGTTAACTCGCGGCGCAGCCGCGGGGTAACTCTAGTTTGTTATATTTTTACGTATCGGGAAACGTTTGCGACCTCAATTATTGCACAGCGCCATCTATTGGCTTGTAAGTGTTCCACTACGCAACGATATGCCCTCAACTTCGTCCACGCTTGACTTGAAATTCCCGCGGGATTCCCGGGACACAAAGTACCACATTTAAAAAAGCTTGTAAATCATCGTTTTAGTGAAAACTGTGTCGGAACAAGCAAATTTTTACGAACGCGATCGGCTACAAGCCACTCCCGGAAAAATTCCCGCGGGATACCCGAAATAAAAAATATCACACATTTTACTACATAAAATTCGCTATCGATCAAGGGAAAACATCACATTGGAATTCGTTTTTTTTTTAATCTGGCCATCGTAAATTATTACCAGAAAAATTTCTGCGAAATTTCCAGGATGAAAAGTAGCGCAGATTTTGAGTCTAAGAATTTTCTGTCAATCTGCGAAAACCGCATCTAAATCGGCCGAGTAGTTTTTATGTGAATCCCAAATAAATAGACAAAAATTCTAAAAAAACTGCATCGTGCTCTAACACTAGGTTTTTTTAGTCTCTCTAGGGAAAATTCTAGTCAGAGCAATAATATTACGAATCTACTCACTTTCTTAGTTTCAAGTTTAAATGTCTTTGAAGACCACAGATTATAAAAATGGCCCGGACTTTTGGGGGGTTTGCGTGAGGCCATGTGGTGGCCTCCACGTAGAGCGGTCCAGCCGTTTTAGAGATTAGTCGAAACAAACAGACAGAAAGACAAAAAAAAATCGATTTTTTGATATATGTACCATATATACTTTCATATGCATTCAGTAAAAAGCTTTTATTTTGACATTACCAACAGACACTTAAATTTTATTTATTTGTATATATGTATTTGGTTAAACAATTTTCATGTACGCATTTCTTATATAAATATTAGATATGTATATATACACTTATATATAAGAGCACTTATACGAATTATTGGGTAAGAACTAACAGAGTTAATGGAATTGTTATGTTGTCAATACTGTGATATATACACGCACTATAAAGCACGCATTTTTCGGGTATGGCACCACTTGCTGCGAATTTATACAATGACATGTTGCAAATTAATTTAAAAGTATTTTTAACGCGGTGCTGGTACCTACGCTCACATATGGAAGCGAGAGTTGGGTATGGAAGAGAGAGCATGAAAGTAGAGTAAACGCGGTCGAGATGCGAGCACTGCGCAAAATCTGCGGAGTGACGCTCGCGGACCGCGTTCGTAATACCGAAGTAAGAAAGAGAGTTGGTCTGAAAGAGAGTGTCGGGGTGAAGGTAAGGAAAGGAATGCTCCGGTGGTTCGGGCATGTGGAAAGAATGCATGATGAAAGAATGACAAAACAGATATACAATTCAAAAGTGTATGGATGCAGAAGTCGTGGAAGGCCACGACACACCTTCCATGATCAAATTGATTGTATACTAGCAGAAGGTGATGTCAGGAGCCTTAAGAACAGACGAGCGTGCATGACAAGAGCTATGAATGTCAAAGAAGCAAGTGAGGTGTGTAAAAACAAGCCTGAATGGCGTTCTGTTGTTCGTGCCTACCCCGCAAGGGAACTGGCATGAAGCTATGTATGTATGTATTTTTAAAAGTCTAATTCAGCTCTGGTTTGTTTTGAAAGTTAGATGAAGACACAATTTTTGCGTCTTTAAAAGCGAAGATGTCCTTCACCTTTTGACTTGTATAAAAAAGTAATTAACGAACATTGTCTCAATTTATCAATATCTGATTAACCTTGTTCGACGAGACTACACTAAAATCATATTCTCATCATTTATATAATGGCGGTCTCTCGTATTGTTCAGTTTTTTCGCAATTTTACTACGATACTATATAGATTTCTGATAAATATCACTGTTACAAAGACTGAAAGATTTAGAAATTTAAAGGTTCCGTTTTCGCCAAAATAGCCATGAAACACTAAAACGGAGAACACTTCTTACTCACCAAAGTATACAATTTCAGAAATAAACAGTTGCAATACTTTTTTGGTTACAATCTCTGATAACAATGAAACCGATCCTTACTAGATATTTTTTTTATTTAATAGAATATTATGTTACTTTTTGAGGTGCAAATTATTGTGTAAATCGGTCTACAAAAATTATTACCCAGTTTGTAACACATTTCACTTTAATTTTTTTTTATTATTATTATGAGATTTTGCGTTATTTCTTGACCCATATATTCTATTCTAAGAAATAAAATATTCAAATATAATACTAAAGAAAGAAAAAAATCATTTAAAGAAATAGCGACGTACTTACATTGCTAACATGCATTTTAAAAGAAAAACATATTCTGAGAATTTGTACGCCGCATTATCAGCAACAAGGTTTACACTCAGCTTATTGCTGTGCCGGCATAATATCCGACACGACGCTGATTTTCAGTGCAAACCTTCCTTTTGGCGTAATACTAAAACGACCCGAATATTTTAATGAGTTGAATTTAAACTATTTAATTTGTAAATTATAATATATATATATATATACATACACAGAATAAACAGTATAAATATTTTGTTAACTTTATGATTTAAATTATACATATATATATGCTTGTCTAAGTTGTAACATACTTGTATGTATATTGTGCATAACAAATGTGTATCGATTCATCTAATCGAATATGATCGGATACAGCGATTGTCTACTATTGCCTCTTATCCGTGCAGGAACGGAGAAAGAATACAATTTCCTGCGGCCGGGCGGCCTGTCGTAAGAGGCGACTTAACAACCCACAGCCAGGTGGTAGGGCATTTGCCCAACTGGATGGCTACCACCCCTGGTATAAAGTATGTCGCCATAACAACCTTGAGTTGTGTTCCGGCATTAGTGACCAGGTTCCAGATTCCCTTAAGAGAGCAGCAGCGCATCTGTAGCAACTTTGGTTTTGCAAATGTCCATAGGCGATGGTAACCGCTTTCCATCAAGTGGGCCGTCTGCCTGTCTGCTGATCTCCTGCAATAAAAAAAAATAAAAAAAAAAATTGCCACGTCACTGACATGAGGCAACAATTCTCTTTGGAACCTATAAGTGTTTCATATAATATCTTACTGTGACATAAACAGCACTAAAAAAATAAAATCAGAAAGCATCTTTACTTCACCACCAGAATCACCAGAGGACAAGGAAAGAATATTGAATACCCGCCAATAATGATACCGAACCCAAATACATATTGTGCAAGAATTCGAATACCTAATACGAATGCTTTCGCGGAATAGCAAGCGTTTGCACTACAGCAATACAATTATAATATTACATACATAACTTCACGCCAGTTCCCTTGCGGGGTAGGCACGAACAACAGAGTGCCATTTAGGCTTATTCTTAGACACCTCACTTGCCTCTTTGACATTCATAACTCTTGTCATGCAAGCTCGTCTGTTCTTAAGGCTCCTGACATCACCTTCAGCTAGTACACGATCAATTTGATCATGCAAGGTGTGTCGTGGCCTTCCACGACTTCTGCATCCATCCACTTTTGCGTTGTATATCTGTTTAGTCATTCTTTCATCACGCATTCTTTCCACATGCCCGAACCACCGGAGCATTCCTTTCCTTACCTTCACCCCGACGCTCTCTAATATTACGTCAACGTAAAATAGTGCCTTGAATTCGGTGGCATTTGGGCAAATAATTACAACTTGCGTTAGTAATGAGGGTACTTTGGAAATTGTTATCGCAGATTAAATAGGTTGTAAATATAGGCTGTGTATTTTTTTCAGCTGGAATTCAGCACACAAGCGGACTGCCTGCCTGATGGAAAGCGGCCACCGTCCTCTATGGTCGTTTGCTAAAACAGAGATGTCACCAACGTGCTGCTGGCCTTGAAGAAGTTTATAAAGATACCCATATCGTGGTGTTTTGGAAAAATCTCAACTGGGAACTCGTTCTATGAATTAAATATAATCAATAATAATAATAATAAGCCAGGATTATCCACCAGCAACTTGCCCTTCGATACGGTCTTGTGGAAACGGAGGTGCCTTACTACCAGTACTCGCCGGAGCCAGTTCTTGAAAACAGTCGTGCCACGCTCTACTGGGATCGATCAGTTATCACGGACAGGACTATTGTAGCCAATAAGCCTGATATCGTGATAATAGATCGATCTGCGCGACGAGCGATACTCGTTGACATCAGTATCCCGCATGACGATAACCTTGTGAAGAATGAAAAAGAAAAACTAAGTAAGTACTTAGATCTTGCTCACGAGGTTACCGCTATGTGGCGTCTGGAGTCAACGAGCATTGTGCCGATAGTTGTCACCGTCAACGGTCTTATAGCGAAAAGCCTCGACTGTCATCTAGAGAGGCTTTCACTGGGAGGCTGGGTGAAGGGCCAGATACAGAAGGCAGCACTCTTGGACACGGCACGGATTGTGAGAAGGTTCCTGTCTCTGGAGCCCTAACCACCGGTAGTTTGGACCCTAGGCCCCGCTGGCGGTGATCTGCAAGATTTTATATTTTTTTTTATTGAATATATATTTTATTTTTGATGTATTTTTATAAAAGAATAGTGTTATTTATTTTTTTATAAAAAAATGTCTACTTTTTATATATTTAAAAAAAATGTAAAATTTTTGAAAATAAATGGATGTAAGAATAATAATAATAATCGGCAGACAAACACACACATTGTATATCCCCAAATTAAGCAAGTTACGCTTGTGTTATGGGTAATATACAACGAACTACGCTGAGGCCGATCCCAGACACCCAGACCATAGTAAATAACGGAGAAAAGACGTTTTCCGAAATTTACTATACCAGGAATCGAACCCGGAACCTCTGCGTTGCAGTGAGGTAGGCCGGCAAAGGCTTAGCCCGCTCAACCACAGAGGCCGTCAATCGGGGCGATATTGTAAATATATAATACAAATTAACATATAAGAAATGTAATTAAACGGTGCGCTTAGTGCCGCACCGTTTAATTGGAAAATACATACATACATAACTTCACGCCAGTTCCCTTGCGGGGTAGGCACGAACAACAGAGCGCCATTTAGGCTTATTCTTACACACCTTACTTGCTTCTTTGACATTCATAACTCTTGTCACGCACGCTCGTCTGTTCTTAAGGCTCCTGACATCACCTTCTGCTAGTACACGATCAATTTGATCATGGAAGGTGTGTCGTGGCCTTCCACGACTTCTGCATAATTAGAAAATACTATAAATATATTTAATAAACCCACACAGCAATAACATTATAATTATAAACAAAATATGTAAAATGTCCTGCTCTGAAATCATAGTCTAGAATCACCATGACTAGCGTGTGAAACGCCGTGTCGGGTGTGCCGCACTGGCGGCATTCCGGGGAAGGCAAGCAGCCTACAATGCGACACAGATACTTATCGACACACCCGTGTCCGGTAAGTATCTGTGTCATCCTGAAGGTCAGGGTTTCGCTTTCGCGGGTGACCTATTCCATCAGATGCGGCCTGATTGCCTCCACCGTGTAGCCGCCGGCCGCAGGGTTTTCCAGCTCTTGAGACCAGGTGGCGAGCATAGAGGCGGTTTCCCGCTTCCTGATCGCCTCGATTTCGACCTGGCAGAAGACCAGGCCGCGAGCGAAAACATCCTGTCGGGAGTACGTCCACTACACTTACGCCAGTACGTCCGCCTGGAGAGGCCAGGGCGGATCGCCTGCCAAAAGTGTCGACGCCGTCCACGACACTGTACGGTACCCTTGAATGGTCCTCACGGCCAGAACCCGCTGCGCCCGGTGCAGCAGATCATTCCGAAACTTACTCTAACATCCTGTAACCCGATTGCAGCGCCACTACAGGTTCTAATTGTGAATCTAAACCATCCGGAAACCAAACACGTACAAATATATTTCATCAAAATCAGTCCAGGGGTTTAGGAGGAGTTCAATGACATATATACGAACAGAAGAATTTTATAAATATATAAAGAGAAGATATACTGATTTATACCTATATACACATATTATTGAAATACAGGTGACCAAGGCTCAGTATTCTACTTGTAGGCCTGAGAAATTAGTTAGAATTAGGAGTGCACGATATAAATTGATATTACATAAAATATCGATATATGCACACGATATATCGCTTCCACCCGATATTATCGAATAATCTAGTATCGATATGTACAATCGATATATTTTATCCGATATAACAAATATCGTTAGAAATTAAAGAACGTACTTTTACTTTTTTATACTGATTTATAGTTAGCAACTTGAGTAAAGATAAAACGTTAAACTCTGAATCTTATACTAATATATAAAGCTGAAGAGTTTGTGCGTTTGAACGCGCTAATCTCAGGAACTACTGGTCTGATTTGAAAAATTCTTTCAGTGTTGAATAGCCCATTTATCGAGGAAGGCTATAGGCTATATATCATTACGCTAAGACCAACAGGAGCGGAGCACCAATGAAGAATGTTTCAAAATCGGGGGGTGTTGAAAACAAATTCCGCGCGAACGACGTCGCGGGCACAGCTAGTTATTTAATAACTAGCCTTCGCAGTAACGAAAGTTTCGTTGTTAACAAAATACTTTAAATTACTTTAAATCAAACTCAGTACATACCTAACCTACTATGTATAATCGTCTCAACATCTTAAGAGCGACTCCCGAGTCTCTCGAATACTCTCGATTTTATTTTTTAGTAGATTTTCAGTGGTGGCCGATTATGACATATACTAAAATCATTCGATTATGAAAATAAGTAAGCTACTGATTTCATAATCGATTTTCATTATTAGTATTCGAAAATAATTCGATAATGACATTAGTTACGAAAAATACAGTTTTTTACGATATATCGAAGATATCGATATATTTCTATGACATATCGCAAAGTATCGATAGAACACTACGATATATTAATCGAAAAAAATATCGATATTTTTTTGTATGAACATCCCTACTTAGAATACTATATAGCTGAGTTAAGTTGGAGTTTTTGGCGGGAACTGAAAGGGGACGTTGTGCTGTGCAGTTTTATTTTCTAAAAATGTGTAAAATTACTCTAAAATGAACAGTAGTTGTAGGATATTGATAGTTTTTGAGTAGTAATTATGTGTTTTTGTGAGAAATGTGATCTATATAGCCAAATGTGGCCTTTCGAGTTTTCACAAGAACTCCGTTGACTAACGTCGATTGTAGCCTACAATACAACGGCGCCTGGCTTAAAGGCCTAGTTGCCAAGCCTTAAACATAAATTAAAACTGAGTTAAGTTTTCTTTTATTGTGTTAGTTTATTATATCTTATTATAATGTGTAATTCTTTTTAGATTATATCAAGTACATTTTTGCCAGGTGGTAGGGCATTCGCCCGACTGGATGGCTACCACCCCTGGTCTAAAGTATGTCGCCATAACAACCTTGAGTTGTGTTCCGGCATTAGTGACCAGGTTCCAGTTTCCCTTAATAGAGCAGCAGCGCATTTGCAGCAACTTGGTGTTGCAAATGTCCATAGGCGATGGTAACCGCTTTCCATCAAGTGGGCCGTCTGCCTGTCTGCTGATCTCCTGCAATAAAAAAAAAACATATATAAGTAGTTTTCATATTTTCAAAATATACAGAAGCGATTCAAAATTCAAAATTTATTATTCAAAGTGAGTTTCACTGGAGAACACTTCGAAGGTCATACATGTAAATCAAAATTTAAATCTACTTCCTATTCTATGTACATCGCTTCGCAACGTATTATCGCTCTTTAAAGGAGAAGAAGCAGCAACAAACTCCCCAGCAGAGTACATTAATATAATAGAAGTCCCCAGCAACACACACAATTTTTTTTTATTTTTTTTTTATTTTTCTTTAAATTAATTATATTATAGTTTATTCAAACTACAAAATATTAAATTGCATGTAGTGTTTGCCTATAAGTGATTACTGCATTTGTCATGTCTTTTTTTTATAAAACAATGTACATCCTTTGTATTAGTGCAAGTAATTGTTGGTAAACCAAATAAATAAATAAACACGTCTATCTAAATATAGGTAGCGCTGTCGGCAGTAGACGTGCGATCATCTATTACGGTTTTATATTTTAAATACAACGTTATTTTTAAACCACATCTTCAAAAAAATTGTGGCCAGGTTCCAGTCTCCCTTTAGATATCGGCAGCACATTAGTAGCACCTTTGGTGTTACAAATGTCCATAGACGATGATAACTGTTTTCCATCAGGTGGGTCGTCTGCCTGTTGAATTCATGCAATAAAAAATGAAAAAGCATTTATTAATATAATTATTATTGATTTTTAACTCATTTGGCTTAAAAGTATATTTAAAATAATATAAAGTTAAAAAGCAAAATTTTTAGATTGACAATTTATACTAGACTGTTGTCATTCTAGTAACCCTACTACTAGTCGACATTTAGTAATATAATTAATTTAATTTTTTGAATCATTTGGCCCAAAAGCACATATGTTTTAGATAATAAAAGGTCAAAAATCAAAGAAAAAAAAATAGCCTGTAGCACCTTCAGTCAGTTGTAGGATATTTTTAGAATGCCGTGTTTTACTAGGCGGTTGTCACTCGTAGTATTCTTCTTCCGCGGTTTTCTCGCCGCTTTGCTCGTTTATAAAACGCTCGTCTGTGCATGTGACCAATTAAACCGGACACTGGATTAACAAATTATAGAATTTATTTAAATACAACTAGTTTATTTGTGGTATAAAATAGTGTATAGTGTATTATAATAATTTAATTATTTTAATTGAAAATTTGATGTAAAATAAAAATACAGCAGTTTTCTTCGTGTAACTTTGCAAGTTTAATTCTAAATCTATTTTTCATTGAAACTGTAGACTGATGTAATAAAAACACTTCAAACATATTTTTATATGAAGACTTCATCCACGTTGGACAGGTAAAATTTGCATTGGTGATCTAAAATATCGCATTAGTATCAGATTTTTTCTTACTCTGGTCACTTTAATTTATTCCCATGAAAATTCCCACAGGATTCCCGGAATTTAAAGCACCGAAGATTTTAAGTCCGTGAATTTTCTATCAATCAACGAGAACGGCATCGAAATCGCCCTAGTAGTTTTTAAGTGAATCCCGAACAAACAGACAGACACACGTTTACAATTGTATAATACATACATACATACATACATAACTTCACGCCAGTTCCCTCGCGGGGTAGGCACGAACAACAGAGTGCTATTTAGGCTTATTCTTACACACCTCACTTGCCTCTTTGACATTCATAACTCTTGTCATGCAAGCTCGTCTGTTCTTAAGGCTCCTGACATCACCTTCTGCTAATTGTATAATATTATAAATAAATTAATGCAATATATATGCCATTAGGACGACGCTATGGATGATGTGGACTGTAATCAAGTTGTCATAGGTAAGTAATAAAAATTACTTACAAATCTATATATATATAAAAGAAAGTCGTGTTAGTTACACTATTTATAACTCAAGAACGGCTGTACCGATTTGGCTGGTTTTAGTGGGTATTAGCCATTTGGGCTCGAGTCTCCACACAAGCCGGTTGATTATTGTTTGGATTGCCCCTTTTGGGAATTCCTCTATGATCGACTATGGTCTAATCTCTTGCAAAGGACCCGCTATTGTGCGTAAATAGCATTTCCCCCGCCTTAAAAAAAAGCATTCTAACGGGGTAAGAATTTTTGAAATTGGTCCAGTAGTTTTTGAGTTTATTCGTTACAAACATACAAAAATACAAATCTTTCCTATCTACAAAATCTCTTACCACCTTGGCTATAATTCACGGTACAAACGAACACATTCTAGGCGTCTAAAATTCTATTAGAGTGACATCTCTTAACGAGTGGGAGGATGTTTGACTAGTCAGATTTGTCTGGTTCATTGGAAAATATTTTAAAATATTATACTTGATAATATATAAAAAAAATGTGACCACGTTTCTGAATGTCGGAAAAAGCTCGAGTGGTTGCCTATCTCACTTCGCCGGAATGCTCATCTTCTCAACTTACTATATATACTGTTTATACCTTATACCCCTCCGTATCTTAAGGAATGTTTCAACTTCCTTCATACATCACATACACTCAATTTGCGCTCCACTAATAATCTCCTGTTAATGGCACCTGCACACTCTTCAACATTTTATTCCAACTCCTTCGCCATGCAGGCCGTCTTACTTTGGGACTCTTTGCCCACTGATGTCAGAAAAGCTAAATCTTTTGCCATATTTAAAAATTCACTTAGGAATCATTATGTAAGTCTTACGCAATAATGTATATGTTAGTTTATAATAGACTGTAATCTGCTGTCCATGCATGTCATATTTTTCTTTTTTCCTTTTCTTTGTTGCATAATAGTTACAGATAATTTAAGAATTTCCTTTGAGTCAGGTTGCCTGGAAGAGATCGCTTTTAGCGATAAGGCCGCCTTTTGTTTTACCAAGTAACTATTCGCCTGTCCCTATTAACAATGTAGCATATGCAATTTTCGACATTTTGGTTTTATTTCACTAATGACCCTAAAAAAGCATTGTTTTTCAATAGCAGCAACAAAAAGGTAATTTTTCCTCATAGTTTTTAAAATAGCCACATTAACAATGTCATATATGCCACCATCTCCCATTAACAATGACGAATGTTAACTCCCGACGTTATTAGCGGGGCGCGAGGGGGGTATATTTTTGTAAGAAAGAAATTACTAAGACTGATTATCTAAGCTAATGAAACCTGAAATGTGATTATTAAGTGCCATTCATACAGGTAAACTTTATAATTAATGATTTTAACAAATTTATGGCAAAGATTGTTTTCTATTTGTCCCTAAATTGTCAATTACGTTTGATTATTTGTTATTTGTGAAACAAATTTATTAAAAATTGGATTTAATTTATAATATCAATTTAAATACGACATAAACTTAAACAGGGTTTACTAATGACAATGTTGTATGTGGCACTTCTTACAAAGAATAAATATGTTTGTCCATGTAACTTTGTTGGATGTGACAGATCCGACAAATCATGATGACCCATGTACGGATAACAAAGCCATTACTAGCTTTTCAAACATTTAGATAAGTAAAAATGTTATTTAATTGCATTGCAAATAAGCTCTCGAACATATATTAACATATAATATTTTTTTTGAAAATTTAATTCTTGTAGTAAAAAAAATATAAGCAATTCAAAGTTCAGAGCGCTCTCCTGTAAAGTTGCTGATTTGCAGATCTGACTCTGTTAATAGGGACAGGCGTATTGTCTTGTTGTACATTTTTTTTGTAATTTTTGTTTTGGTGAACAGTAAAGTGTTGTCTATGTCTATATATAAAATTCAGCCTTCCTAAAATGACGCAAGTTCCCACATTTTTAAGTGTCTGTCAAAAGTTTTATTCCACAGGAAGTCTCTGGCAACTGTATATCTTTGTTTATAACAATATCATATATGCCATATATAAAAACCAGCCTTGCTACTTTGACGTAAGTTGGCATGGTTTTTTTCCTACCTTATACCTGCTACCTGAAAAACGGCCCCGCTTTTAAGAGGCGACTAAACAACCCACAGCCAGGTGGTAGTGCATTTGCCCGACTGGATGGCTACCAACCCTGGTCTAGAGTATGCCGCCATAACAACCTTGAGTTGTGTTCCGGCATTAGTGATCAGGTTCCAGTTTCCCTTAAGAGAGCAGCAGCGCATATGTAGCACCTTTGGTGTTGCAAATGTCCATAGGCGATGGTAACTGCTTTCCGTCAAGTGGGCCGTCTGCCTGTCTGCTGATCTCCTGCAATTAAAAAAAAATCGATCCTAAAAATTTCATCTTGCCTAAACTCACTAAGTCTGGGGTGACTGGGATCTTGGACCATATGCTTATTGCTTTAAAGGCTGATTTTACAATCACCAGATCAATGTTATTCGTAGGACACAATAGAACATGAAGAAATAAACAGTTGATATGTTTCACTTTTCAATTCAGTCTGGTTATTATTTACTAGCTTCTGCCCGCGACTTCGTCCGCGTGGAATAGGTAAAAAAAGGTAAGTTAAGAAACCCCCCGATTTTGAAACATTCTTCATTGGTGCTCTGCTCCTATTGGTCTTAGCGTGATGATATATAGCCTATAGCCTTTCTTAATACATAGGCTATCTAACACTGAAAGAATTTTTCAAATCAAACCAGTAGTTCGCGAGATTAGCGCGTTCAAACAAACAATCTCTTCAGCTTTATATATTAGTATAAGATTCGACCAATTAATTTTATCTTACTCAGTTATAATGCTATAACAGCCATATAACTAATACAACAATATAGTTTTGATATTCTTTATCCTTAATCTATATATTATTAATAAACTTAAATGCATGCACTTCCTGCTTATTTCCACAAACGTCACGTAAAATTATCTAACTATGAGTTCTCTTCGTAAAGGGGACCGACACGCTTTCGTAGATTCTTGGGTCCATATTGTAAAAGGATGAGTGTCTTTAAGATCTTATTTTATTAACGTTGATAATTTTTGTATTGTGGTGGTTTAGTAATATTTTTATTATTGCATCAGCTCAGCAGACTGGCAGACAGCCCACCTAATGTGAAGCGATCACCATTGCCTATGGACATTTGCAACAGCAAAGTTGCTACAAATGCGCTGCTGCTCTCTTAAGGGAAACTGGAACCTGGCCAATAATGCCTGAACACAACTCAAGGTTGTTATCGCGGCATACCCTAGATCAGGCTTGATAGCCATCCAGATGGACAAATGTCCTATCACCTGGCTGGAGGTTGTTCTGTCGCCTCTTACTATAGGTCGCCTGGATCAAGGAATTATTCTTTCTCCGATAGCACCTTGGACGTCTGTGGGGCATGCTTTTGCCCAGGTGAATCCCTCATCCATATTGTATCCGGCTGTTCCCATTTTTCTATCGGCAAATACTTGCACAGACACAACCTCGTAGCCATTATCTACCAGCAACTTGCTCTCGATACGGTCTTGTGGAAACGGAGGTGCCTTATTACCAGTACTCGCCAGAGCCAAGTCGAAAACGGTCGTGCCACGCTCTACAGGGATCGACCAATTATCACGGACAGGACTATTGTAGCCAATAAGCCTGATAGTATAGTAGTAGTTTGCCAGGTGGTAGGGCATTTGCCCGACTGGATGGCTACCAGCCCTGATCTAAAGTATGTCACCATAACAACCTTGAGTTGTGTTCCGGCATTAGTGACCAGGTTCCAGTTTCCCTTAAGAGAGCAGCAGCGCATTTGTAGCGACTTTGATGTTGCAAATGTCCATAGGCGATGGTAACCGCTTTCCATGAAGCGGGCCGTCTGCCTGTCTGCTGATCTCCTGCAATAAAAAAAAAATAGTAGATCCATCTGCGCGACTAGCAATGCTTCTTCACATCAGTATCCCGCATGACGATAACCTCGTGAAGAAAGAAAAAGACAAACTAAGTAAATACTTAGATCTTGCTAACGAGGTCACCGCTATATCGCTTCTGGAGTCAACGAGCATTGTGCCGATAGTTGTTAACGTCAACGGTCTTATAGCGCAAAGCCTCGACTGTCATCTTAAGAGACTCTCGCTGGGAAGCTGGGTGAAAGGCCAGATACCAAAGGCACCAGTCGGACACGATACGAATTGTGAGGAGGTTCCTGTCTCTGGAGCCCTAACCACCGGTAGTTTGGACGCCAGGCCCCACTACCGGCGGATTACAACATTTTTTCACAAATTTTACTTTATTACTTTTAATGTTTTTTTACTTGTAGAACAGTTTCAATTAAGTAGAACATAATATACACCCGTCTGAAAGTTTGCTCCCAGTAAAATGTGCCTCATACATATATGCAATAAGGGGTCTATTAACAGAAACATTCGTGATAACAATACTTAAGTTCTTATCACAACCCTGAGACTCATAGTTTATCCGTGCAGGAACGTAGAAAAAATACAATTTCCTGCGGCCGGGCGGCCTGTCGTAAGAGGCGACAAAACAACCCACAAATCAATAGCTAATTACAGGTACTTCAGCATTTAAAGTAAAAATTCGTAGTACCAATAGTATATCTGTTTAGTTTGCCTTGTTAGGTTAATAATGCCTTTGGAAAACAAATACTCGTATAACAACAACGGCCAAGTGCGTATCATCTCACGCACAAGGAAGGGATTCATAGAAATGTCAAATGACTACTTGATCAAAAATATATCCTTCTACATCTCAATCTTCATAAAACTAATTTCCTTAAGAATATTTTTGAAGTTAGTTACCATCTTAATCAGTTTTAGAACTGTCTACCGCAAAGGTTAAAAGTCAGAGTTACACTTCGTATAACTATGGAAGCTAATGTCTCTCAGCATATTATTGGCCTAGTATGCTGCCATAATAACCTTGATTTGTGTTCCAGCATTAGTGGCCAGCCTACCTTTATAGAGCGGCAGCCTATTGGAAGCACCTTTGGTTTTACAAATGTCCATGGGCGATGGGTAATCGATTACCATCAGGTGGGCAGTCTGCCTATCTGCTGAACTCATGCTATAAATAAAATTCAAAAGACTAACTCAATAGTTTATTTACAGTTACTCATATTTACAGATGGAGAAGCAGAAGCGTTTTTTCTACTACCAAGGGGTGAGGTTCCAAAACAACGAACTCTTCCTTATCTTTTTAACAGAATCAAGCATCATTTCGATTGCAGTCGGTAAATATTAAGAGTTTTTTATTAAAGTACTTTAAGATCACACATGTATTTTCAGCATAAACCTCGTAGGTTGATTCGCCTGGCGCATCATACGCCGCAATCCCGTTTCTTTAGGGCCTTTAATTATTATATTTTTAAGAATCGAGTTGTTGATTTCTTTTCTTTCTTTTCTGATAAATGAAAAGATCATATTATATATATCTATTTCGCTTTAATTAAAAAGTTATATCAAATCTATAATATTATAAATTTCTAAAAATTATATGGCTGCACATTGAAGCTATTTAAAAAAAACATCTTGAACAGACTATATAAACGATGGAGAACACGATGTAATTTCTTTTAGATTACTTGTCTGTTTGTTTGAGATTCACGTAAATACTACTGGGCCGATTTTGATGTGGTTTCCACTGATCGGCAGTAAATTCTTAGACTTAAAATCTGTATTACATTTTACCTTGGAGATTTCGCGGGATTTTTTCTTAGAATGATTTAAAATGGCTAGATTTAAAAAATAATCGAACTCCAATGTGATTTTTTCACTGATCGATAGCACACATATTTACAAAGCAGGGCGGCTGCAGTGCTACTGAACTAATACCAAACTAAATAGGGGCGCTACTTGCTACTAGCGCCCTATTTAGTTTGGTTAGTGCAGTGTAGCAATAAGTGCAACTAAAAATATATAAACGTTTATTTGTATACAGGAAAATTCTATTGAATCCAACACAAGAGGCAAAATATGACGATACGAACTCAACAGATAATTTATCATCCTTTAACAAAAAATGTATACTCTATTCAAGTTGCAGAGATGCTAGAAGTCTTAATACACAACTTCTTAAAGCAGTTACAAATAAAAATGATGAAGAGGTGGAAAAGTAAGCATTTTATTAGATAGAAGATAAATAAATACAGATAAAATAGCTCTTTATTGCTAACCAAAATACACATTTCCATATAATGCAGAATACACAATACTTCTTGGGGAAACAACAAGCAGCCTTGCCTTTTCTTGAAAAGCCCACCGGCCCAAAAAAAGAAGGTCTGTACTTTTGACCAGACCCATCTATTTTTCTGTATTTCAATGTGCTGAATCCGAATGTAGGGTCAGTTTGGTTCATTCACCCTCAAAATTTTGAAGGACCGAAGGAGAACGAACGAAGAGTGAAAGAAGGAAGAAAGGAGGATCAGCGATCAAAAGTACAGACTACTTTTCTGTGGGCCAGTGTTATTAATGTTATAGTAAAGTGATAATCATCAAGGCATCGAAGAATTTGATATTAATCTCAAATACAGTGACCCTTAGATGAACAAAAAACCATAAATGAGACATCCGTAAGGGAACTGTTCAAACTACGTGATGATATACTGAGATATTGTGTATGTTACTGTCTGATGTAGACAGAGTTTGTAATATTAGTTTTTGAACCCATAGATAGAACT
This sequence comes from Dendrolimus kikuchii, assembly GCA_019925095.2. Lineage (NCBI taxonomy): Eukaryota > Metazoa > Arthropoda > Insecta > Lepidoptera > Lasiocampidae > Dendrolimus > Dendrolimus kikuchii. The sequence goes on along the minus strand of CM034410.1, from coordinate 3,381,646 downwards.
TATATAATAGGTTGGGGAAAAAGTCTTTTCGCATATAGTATGTATGAACTTGTAATAAGATCTCTTTGGCTTTGGCTATACCATTTGTATCTGGCTGGTTTTGGTATCATTAAAAAGTTTTAATTTTAAATAAGACAACTCCAAATTCAAATTAGGAAAATTGGTGATTTTCATTTGCTTTTCTTATTGTTAAAATGAGTGAATCTAATGAAGAAATTCGATACATTTTAAAATTTTACTACAAAAAAGGTAAAAATACAACACAAATCGCGAAAAAAATTTGTGATGTTTATGGACCTAATGTAGTATCTGTGAGAGTAGCACAAATTTGGTTTAAGCGTTTTCAATCCGGAAATTTTGATATCAAAGATGCACGTCGCTCTGGTCGCCCTGTTACGGACAAAATTGATGCCATTTTTGACAAAGTGGAGCAAGATCGGCATATTAGTAGTATGATGTAGCTGGTGAACTGGGAATTGATCACAAAATGGTCTTGGCACATTTGAAAAAAGCTGGGTACACAAAAAAACTCGATATTTGAGTGCCTCATGAGCTCACTGAAAAAAACCTAATGAACCGTGTACTCATTTGTGATTCTTTATTATGACGTAATGAAACCGAACCATTTTTGAAGTAGCTGATAACTGGTGATGAAAAGTGGATCACGTACGAAAAAGATCGTGGTCAAAAGCCGGTCAGGCTTCATAGACTATATCGAAACCCGGGTTAACTCGCAACAAGGTGATGTTGTGTGTATTGTGGGATTGGAATGGCATTATTCATTATGAGCTGTTAACGCCAAGCAGGACCATCGATTTTGAACTGTACTGCGAACAACTGATGAGATTAAAGCAAAAAGTTGACAGAAAGCGGCCGAAATTAATCAACAGAAGGGGTGTGGTTTTTCACCATAATAACGCTAGACCTCACACATCTTTAGCCACTCAGCAAAAATTACGAGAGTTTGGCTGGGAGGTGTTAATGCATCCGGCGTATAGTCCTGACCTTGCACCTTCAGATTTTCACCTGTTTCCGTCTCTGCAGAATTCCTTAGGCCTCAGGTTAACATCACGAGAGGACTGCCAAAACCACTTGTCGCAGTTTTTTGATCAGAAGCCCCAAAATTTTTATAGCAATGGGATCACGTCCCTACCTACAAGATGGCAAAAAGTTATCCAACAAAATGGCACCTACATACTTTAGTCAAATGTAAATAAACTTTACAAAAAAAACTTTTTGAATTTTTATATAAAATGCGAAGAAACTTTTTCCCCAACCTAATATATTTTGGACCACTACCAAGCCAATACTTATAAAAAATTTCTTGACTATACTCTGCTATATACTTAATTATAATATTCTCCGACAAAAATGGAACCAAAGTAACCGACATGGCTCGTATGTAGTGGCAATAGGCCAGTCATATTTGCCGCAGGACCCATAGCCAATGGAGCAGACGAGTCCTGGAGTGGAGATCGCGTCTCGGCAAATGCAGTGTCAAACGCCTTTCAGACCGATGGACTGACAACCTGTCTAAGGTCACCGATAGTTGTAGTGAAGATAGAAATCGAATTAGAAATTCTAAAGACCTGCATGTGTGGCGTGGACTTATGCATGTCTGCGTCCAGCAATGGACTGTGATTAGCTAATAACTAAATATGACCCTTGGTAATTGAAATACATATTATTATGCATTTGTACATTCGGGATTGAGAACTTGGCCTTCAGGCCCCAAGATTAATCATCTATCACCATCATTTCTTTCAAACCTTTTATTACATTTCATAGAGGTCTCAAATGACCAGAAGGTAAATCTGTATGTGAGTTTTTGCATCGATGAAATAATAAAACCATCGTTTTGGGATCGCTTCTCACTGGTAGGGAATTAGGAGTTACTCTATAAATTTGTAATAAGTTTTAATGTTACACTCCTTATTTAAAGAAGTAGGAAGATGTTTGGCCATTTGCTACGACACGATACCTTCTTATGCACATAAATCAAAGGCAAAGTGCAAACAAGGAGAGAGAAGGAAAGGCCAAGGAGAGCATTGATGGATCAAATGAAAGAAAAAGTGGATATCGTGTCGTACAAAGAAGTAAAACAACTGGTCCATAAAAGAGAAGATTGTCGGAGGCTTCCCGACAAGAGCACAGCTCCGAAATGAGAGTTAGATAGATGCTTGTTTAGTTTTTTTGCACCAACATAGCTAATAAACATCTGAAAAATAATGTTCAGAGCTTGTAGTGTATACAAAAGTATTAAAAACATATTCGCAGACTCCTCAAACTAGGTGCCCATCCAAACTCTACTTGCGCCGACAACATAGTATCTGCTGTTCATATGGCAGCACTTTATGGAGGCAATGCACTCAGCTTACTTCTACGCTTTGGGGCGAAGAAGATGAGAACTGATTATTTTGGTCGAACGCCTTTACACTTTGCAGCCTGGGCTGGCAATGCTAGACAAATTGGGATACTTCTGGATTTTCCTAAAGGTAATTCCTGTGATATCTTTCTTTATAAAGTGTTACGAGCTACAAACGAACTATACAAACACGTACAACATAGGTACAAATATAACTAAACACTACTAGTGCAAACTGCACGATTCAATAACACGCGCAAAGTTTGTCACTATATAGCTTATCAATGTACACTTCTTGCTTGTATCGTAATCCTCGCTTGACTGCCTCACCCCTCCGTTCGGGCATTGTTTTATAGTAAACTGGATAATACAACAAAGGACCGTGTTGACTGAGGTTTCCGTGTAACCGTAATCTGCACACCTGCGACGGGTAAACAAGTACAATAACAATAGGCTATTGTATAATTGCAAATTTTAAACACGAAGTAAACAAAAGAACTTCGAATGCGTGAGATGACACAGCACAAATTTTCACTTCTAGCCTCCATTGAACCAAAATAGTACCAAATAAGTTACTTACTACCTTCGTAGTAATTTTAAAACATAAAAACAATATCACAAAATATTGCAAATATTACAACAATGAACAATGAACTTGTAAACATTATTTTAAATATTTCCTCCTAGTCCACAAACACACTCTTAAATAATAAATAATGCTTAATATGTAAAACAACATAAATATGATTATTGAAATAGTTGCTTCTATTCAGTGTAACAGGAAATAAATGTATACGAAAATAGGTAATTATTATAAATTTAATTAAATATATTCCTATAGATAGAGATATTGGTATATGTGACAATTATACAAATAGAATCATGATAATAGTAGTATTTGATGTTAACATAGAATATATAACAGTAGATATTATTTGAATATATACGTAGTCTTTTTCATATAATTTCATCAAGCATGAATTTAAAGGATATAAGCAAAGGGGCCAATATTCTGAAAAACGTCTTTTCGGTGTCGTACTCTAAGCGAAACCCTGGCTTCCAACGTACAGTATGCGCTTAGTCCAAATAAACTGCCACCCGTTTTGGCGGCTCACCTCGGGATCCAAGCGCGATTAATAGCTATTTGTTCTTATTAGTAATTATTAAAGAGAGTTGGTCTGAAAGAGAGTGTCGGGGTGAAGGTAAGGAAAGGAATGCTCCGGTGGTTCGGGCATGTGGAAAGAATGCATGATGAAAGAATGACTAAACAGATATACAATGAAAAAGTGGATGGATGCAGAGGTCGTGGAAGGCCACGACACACCTTCCATGATCAAATTAATCGTGTACTAGCAGAAGGTGATGTCAGGAGCCTTAAGAGCAGACGAGCGTACATGACAAGAGTTATGAATGTCAAAGAAGCAAGTGAGGTGTGTAAGAATAAGCCTAAATGGCGCTCTGTTGTTCGTGCCTACCCCGCAAGGGAACTGGCGTGAAGTTATGTATGTATGTATGTATGTTCTTATTAGTCTTTCATTAACGTAAAAGCGTTGTGGGCTTGCAGATAGTCCGAAATCACTTGTGGTAGCATTACGATGGGTACATGCACTGCGATATACCCCATACACATACGGGTGTCGCCTCTTACTAAGCGGACCACAATGGCCCGCGATTCTTGTGATTAAATCTCTTCATCTAAGTTGATGAATTTACAAATATAGTTCCTTTTCACCCTGCGCTAACGATATCGCTTTCCTCTATATATAAATCCAACTTCGCGCTCACGAGTATAACTAAATGCTTAGGAATTTCATCATTCTCTTCAGAAATGTTCCTGATCTCTAAATTATTTGCAACACTGTCCTATTCTTGATCGTTCCAGTCCTCCTTTAGCTGATTTATAACATTATCGAAGTCGTCAGGTTCTTTCAATTGCTTGGCACGTTATTCCAAGGCTTTCATTCAAACTTCCAGTCTTTCAAAGCGTCTATAATAGGACTATATCTAAATTTTTAAATCTGTCGTTTCCCTCCGAAAATCTACAAAGTCGACTCAAGTTGACCATAACTCCTCCATGACGTCCCTTCTGGTAAAATCTCCTTATAATTTTCGTCCCCCAGCGTAACAGTGTTAAGTTTTGGACTGCTACAAGACGACATAGCGTCCTTATTTTCTTCCATGTTGCATATATTTATCGGGCTATCTTGTGTGATGTATTCACCTTACTGTTTATTTTTCACTTAAACTTTCCTTTTTTGGGTCTCGATATTACTAACTACCCTTGACACTATTTGACTAAGGTGAGATCGGACCTGTCATGACTTCTACCGACAATGTTAATACGCATTGTTTCAACACCAGACTAGTAGCGTAGACAGAGAGAGATTCAATCGTACCGAGACCGGATCGAGATTGAACCGTGTTGTGAGATTAGTAATGTACACACAGCGACATTTAATTGAACCGAGATCGGGACAAGATTGATCGGCGAACGGCATCATAGTGTGAATCGAGCCTATATGAAAGGGAAACGCCGGACGAAAGTGATTTTAACCTTCAAACAGAAGGGAGAATTAAATATATTTTTTCAGAATTAGCACATAAGGTAGAGCACAGAATAACCAAAGATGAAGAAATACAGATAAAAAACCTTTCAACAAAAACAAAGGATATTATTAACTTACGATGCGACGTTAACGATACGCGTAAAGTATTTATAAAATGGCTAGACGACATAGGCCACGAATGCGAACATCTCGAAAAAAGTGTAAGTACACCTAAGTATCTATATATTTGTCGTTATTATACAGGCACAGCAGGCAGCCTGATAGCTCATCTCATGGAGTGATTATTATCACCTATGGACATTTATAATGTCAAAGGTGGTACACATGTGCTTTTTTTGCTGCATGAGTTCAGCAGAGATGCAGATGGCCCAACCGATGAAAAGCGACTACCATCGCCTATGGACATTTGTAACACCAAAAATGCTATCAATGTTCTGACGTTCTCTAAAGAGAGACTGGAACCTGGCCACTAATGCCGGACAACAACTCAAGTTTGTTATGACGTTGTAGACCTGGGGTAGCAGCTATTCGGACGGATTGATGCTCTTCCACCTGGCTGTAGGTTATTTTGTAACATCTTACAATAGGCCGTCTAGCCGCAGGAATTAGTCTTCTTTCTTCGTTTCCGCAAAGATAAAAAACAATTAAAAATGTTAATTTGGTTATTGAAAGCCAATTAACGAATCAGGTCTTATACGTATTGATGTTTTATAATCTACAGAGATTAAAAGTGTTAATAATATTTATCTACAATGTGTGAATCTTTTAAGCACATCAATGGCCGCAAGTATGTCTATTATATTCTTAACTTAACTTAACAAAAGTGATTGCGGAAATGATGTCGTCACTTGCTTCACTCATTATTTGCTACACTTAACTAAAAACCTAAGTTTTAACTACTTAATGTTTTCTTCAAGCAGTTGCCTGTAATAAATCTTAACTGGACGCCCCTCCATGCAGCAAGTTCTAGTGCCAGACATCACTGTACAAGACTACTCCTCTTAGCTGGTGCAGACCACACCTGCCGCGATATTACAGGATGTACACCATTGGATGTTGCTGGAAATGACTTATACCAAGGCAATGACATTAACCCTGATCAGTGAGTACTTTAGATAGATTTTTGGAACAAAACTCCTTATCGCACGTTACTCGGCAGATGGGAGCGAGACGAAAAAGTATTATTAATAATAAAACTACTTTTTAACGATTTTAAGCGCGGTAATTTATTTGATTTTTGTTATTCCGACGTTTCGGCTACTTGGCCGTGATTACGGAAGACAAAGATGTCAGGTATCAACGAGTTTTGTAAAAGTTTTATTTAGCCTATCGCCAACGTGTTATTTCGTTTTAATTTTGTTTATGGTTATTATTTACTCTATGGGAGTGTAATCTAATTTACCACCGCTTCGCAACATGTTATGGCTTGAAGAGAAGAAGCGGCGCAAGAAACTCTTCAGCAAACAAGCCTAGCTCTAATAATTTTATATAATATTAAAATGGGTGGAAGAAAAAATAAAAGAAATTTTCTGTCAAATTGGTTTGTGTTCCGTTGCACGCAGAAAGAGCTCACAGTATCTTGAGGTCTGGCAGTTAGTTTTTGCTGGATTTAAGTCTTAATAGTTTTGATGATCGGATCCCAAACAGGTGGTACTTGCCAACCATCTTCTTTATTGAAATTTGGGTGTTTTTTGATTTCAATAGCTTCACGCATCATTCTAGATATGAAGCGATTCTCTTTTGCGAGGATTTGTGGGTTATCGCTCGCCTGAGGCTGTGACCAATTCTGTCTGTGACCCCCTTGATGTAGGGTAGGGTAGCAGGGCACCGCTCAACTGAAGGTGGTTTGGGACCTTTGTGACGTTGGTGTGGGGTCTTCAGCTGATTGGATTGTAGAACTCGCTTGACATGCTAAAGCTCTCCAGCCACGTGGTTCTCGTCACAGATTTTGCGTGCTCTCTGAAACAAAGATTTGCCCACGGTAGCTAACGGACTAGGATGGTGGTGAGACAAACCATTAACCAGTATTTATCTGTATGGGTAAGTTTCCTAAACACCGTGTGGCCAAGAGTATTGTCAGGGTTCCTTAGGATGAGCACTGATGATTGGGATCCAATCATCAAAACTATTAAGACCCAAGCCCAGGAAAAACAACTGCCAGACCTCAAGACACTGTAAGCTCTTTCTGCGTGCAACGGAAAGCAAACCAACTTGACTGAAAATTTCTTTTGTTTTTCCTTCCACCAATCTTAATATTATATAAAATTATTAGAGCTAGGCATGTTTGCTGAAGAGTTTCTTGCGCCGCTTCTTCTCTTCAAGCCATAACAGGTTGCGAAGCGGTGGTAAATTAGATTACGCTCCCATAGAGTAAATAATAACCATAAACAAAATTAAAACGAAATAATTAAAATAAGACGTTGGCGATAGACTAAATAAAACTTTAATAAAACTCGTTGACACCTGACATCTTTGTCTTCCGTGATCACGGCCACTAAAAAGTGGCCGAAACGTCGGAATAACAGAAATCAAATAAATTACCGCGCTTAAAACCGTTAAAACGTAGTTTTATTATGTATACAAGTCGCGAAAACTTAAGAAAATATTAAGTATTATTAAATTGAAAGGAAAAATGCTGAACGCTGTATATTATTATATAATTTCGACTTGCAATGCAATGAAATAAGATCTAAAATAATATCCATAATATCTTCGAAACTTCGTTCCAGCCAGGTGTCCCAAGGATATTAAATTTTATTTCTTTATTCCAAAAATCTTATTTTTTTTAAACACAGTATACAAATATTCCTATATAAAATTCGCTTCGCTTCGCTTCCAAAATGTAATATTTAATTATTTATTTTTTCCACCGGCAGCGAGGTCTGGGTTCTAAGCTACCAGTGCTTAGGGCTCCAGAGACAGGAACCATCTTACAATTCGTGTTGTCCATTACTGCCTTCTGTATCTGGCCCTTCACCCATCATCTTAGCGAGAGTCTCTCCAAATAATGGTCGGCTCTCCCCTATAAGACCGTTTACGATGACAACTATCGGCCCAAAGCTCGTTGACTCCAAACGCCACATAGCAGTAACCTCACGAAAAAAAAAAATTAAATACATGAGAAATATGAATCTTATCTTATATTACTATATAAAGCTGAAAAGTTTGTTTGTTTGAACGCGCTAATCTCAAGAAATACTGGTGTGATTTAAAAAAATCTTTCAGTGTTAGATAGCCCATTTATCGAGGAAGGCTATAGGCTATATATCATCATAAGACCAATAGGAGCGGAGCACCAATGAAGAATGTTTCAAAATGGGGGGTTTACAACCCGGAGTAAGATTCTACACCCGACCAAAAGTCAGAATAGAACTGTTGTGTCAACTTGTCTCATCAGTTTCTTTGCACGTTTTTACAGTCGAGCGACGCAAAACCAGCCGAGTAGTGGGATAATAGATACAAACTACCCGCTATTGTTAATTATTCATCATTATTACAAAGTGTTCCTAGTGGATATTTTTGTTACTTTTAAACCAGGATTAACGCTATTACACGTACACGCCATGTTTTACGATAGATAGCATTAAAAAGTCGTTTTGGAAAAAATTTGGGTAGTGTAAGTATTGGATTACGCTTGCGATATACTACCCATAACATAGCATAACTTAATTTGCTTGGAGTAAAACAATGTGTCTGTCATTTGTTATTTAAAACTGTTATGATTGTTGGATCCTCACGATTTACACTGATGTGGGTAGTTTTGTAAGTGCCGCTGGCTTTCGGTCTCGCCGCCATTGCGTGGTGGCGAACCAGTCTCCAACGCACGCGAGGTCAGTTCGGACGTTCCGTTTTCTCCGTGCAAGTGAACGTTTCACATCCCATTCTTGGAGATCCTATTAAACTTTAGATACAAGCCGTGCTTGCTCTTGGTGTGAGTGTGCCATAACTTAAACCTAAGTGCCATCCGAGGACTTGTTAGTGCCGTGCTCTTGAGGAGCTGTCTAGCTGCCTCATTGGAGGTGGATTCCGAGGTTAGTGGTGCTTATTACCCCATTGGTTTTTGTGCAGGATTTGGCATACCTCTCACTCTCAAATATAAATACCCTATACAGTCCACAAAAAAATATTTAATAGAACCAGCGAAGCTGTGTTATAAGGATCCGTGATCCAGCACTGGACAATGATCAAAAATAAACTTAATACATTTCAGTTTCATAGAAGTAATCAGACAATTTACCGCAATAGAAGTTGACTCTCGTCCCTATTTACCATCTAAAATTTATAATAATACAACACTTCATACCGCTATTGAACTAGAGAGTCTAGAAGCTGTAAAACTTTTGGTTGAATTTGGTGTTCCCTTAAAAAGGTGTAATAAAATGGGTTTAACTCCTTTGCATCTCTGTGTGAAAAAGAAGCTTCTGGATCTTTTACAGGTTAGTTACAGTACCCAGTATTATTCTTCCTTAAAGCTTGCTTGTCAAATTTTTTTGAAGGAGTTTTAACTATTACAGTTACGTTAACAATATAATATTCATACTGGTAACGCCATCTGGCGGTAAAAGTCATCTTCCCACCAATCCTACCTCACCCTGCGCGCATACGCCGCTTGCCACTCGCTGGCACCTACTGAAGTGGGTAAATCGATCTGGCTCTGAACGCACGCGTGTGAAGTAATAGTGTCTCTATTGTAAAAGCAAAGGGAGATCAGACCACAGCCGGCCGGCCAGGAAGCCTTCGGGAGCTGTCCGTCCAGGTAACCTAGATCCCGATTCACAAAGACGTTTGCCGCCCAAATACAGTCCATTTGCCGCCGCACCACATACTGTTTGTAGAGTACACGGTGGCAAAATAAAGTATTAAATAATAGGGGCGCCACTTTCTCAAAATTGTCTAATCTCTAGCAACTCCGATATTAGATCAAGAGTAATTTCACACTTACTAGAGATTTTTAGTACGACATCAAACATCGTGCAAGTAACAAGTTGCGTAAAACTTAAATTTAAAATTTTGTTGCGATTCGTTTTGCCACTAGTCCGTTGCCATTAGTATTTCCACTTGTCCGTTGCGATTCGTTTTTCCACTTGTCCGTTGAAGTTTCATTTCTACTATGTGTCCCAGCACACATTTTCCAAACATCTAAGCGATATGAGTCGTCTTTAGAGGCTTAAGTGGAATTTAATTTCACTTCTCTTTCTAACGCGACCTTTATACCTAAAGTCTTAGATTAAAGATATAATTGAAAATTTACAAATTTGTTATGACTAATTTAATTATGATTTTTTTAATATTTTAGATTATAGTGAACTACGACAATAGTGTTAACTATAGCAACGTGAGGGATGTAAATGGAAATACTATTCTTCATTCTGCTATTATAGAAAAATGGAACCCAGGAATTTACATAGCTCTTGAAATCGGAATTGATGTTCTGGCTAAGGTGTCTAAATTTCTTAATTATACAATAATTTACATTTTTTTAATAATCATTTAGAATGGTTCTAGTTAAATTAATTAACATAAAAAACAATTAAAACGTAATTTTGATTTTATTTACATTAGTATTTGAATTCCCTGGAAAGTATTCAACGTCGAGCCGTTAGCGTTGTCGAAGATATGAGATCTTCAACAATGCGAACTCACAGACTTTAGATACGCTTGGCCTTCGAAGAGACTTCGCGTCTATCTACGTATTCTATCGACTGTAAAATGGGGAGTGTTCCTAGGAACTATTCAGTATAGTGCCTTCGTCTACATTTACCACAGCTCTCCATAGGCTGGGCGTTCATCCGCATTTCCTCAAGCCACTTCGCTCATGTACGATACGTTTCTCAAGAACGTTTCTGTTGCGTATGGTGGGAATTTGGAATAAGCTCCTAGCTGAGATTTTCCCACAGCGTTACAAAATCAAGTTTTTCAAAAAGGGTGTCATAAAATTTCTTCGAGGCTGGCAGCACATTGATGACATCTCTGGTATTGAAAACGCCCACAGGCGACGGTAACCGCTGACCATCAGATGGGTCGAAGCCTATCTGCTGTTCTGCAACTATAAAAAAATAGTTCAATGCGGTATAAGCATGACTTTAAACCTATTAAGAGATTTAAATAAAAGAACAATTATTACACACGTGAATTTTTCGTAGTACTAGATGGTACTGGTAAGTAATTTTAATACGGAAATAAAGATTATGATTAAATATTAAATCATCTTATCTACAAGTACACAATGAAAAGAATAAATAAAATGATAACAATCAAATTATATATAATTATAAAATTCTATTACAGAATAACGATGGTGAGACAGCAATCCATATAGCTGCTGCTTTTGGTGATATTGAAATTCTAGATGATTTATTCAATGAAATCAAAAATATTAAACAAGTTGACTTTCCAAATAATCAATACGAAACCCCATTATTCAAAGCTATTAGTCACGGTAACTTGGAATGTGTAAAAAAGTTACTCAAAAATGGAGCTTCTACAAAATGGTTATTACTAAAAGATGTTAATGTTTTCCACATAGCTACTGAACAGGGTCATACAGATATTCTCAAAGCACTTTTGGACCAAAATCATAGTATTACCAATGAATTGATAAATAATACAACACGGGACGATGAGAAATGTTATAGTCCTATACATTTTGCTGTTACAAATAATCATCCAGAATGTGTGAAATTACTCCTGACTTATAATGCTAACGTAAGCACAATGTCCGATATTCATGGTGAATCCACACCTTTACACATTGCTGCAAAAAAAAATCTTTTAGAAATAGCTGAGATCCTTGTTGCATTCGATAAGAGTATTGTGTATAATGTTGACCGTAGGGGTTGGTCTCCTCTACACATTGCATGTCAATATAGAAGTAAGGATGTTATTAAATTTCTAGTCCAAGAAGGTGCTGACTTATCGATGACAGTTCAAACACCGAATAGATCTCAAAAAACAAGCATAGATATCATAGTCAATAATCTATCCAAACCAACAGAGTTTTTGGAAGAAGTGTTTGATCAGTATATATATTGCAATAGTTGTAAATTTCAAGATCCTGAATGTGAAGTTATTGTTGATTACAATGTTCTTATACCAGATGATGATAAAGTAATACAGATAAAGGTAATCAAAGCATTGCTTGATACTGGAAACAGATACGACCAGAGACGACTTTTACTCCATCCATTGTTAGAAAGCTTTCTATTCTTGAAATGGAAATGTTTACTTCCTTTCTTCTGCATAGTAATGGCATTGTACGGCTGTTTTGTGATTTCACTAACGCTTTTTATATTATCATCTTTCTACTACAAAGATACAAATGTATTAACACCGAAATGGCTAGATGCTCCGATTTGGAAGTATTTAGTCTATATTACAGTTCTCTTCATAGCATCTCAGGTAACTAAAAATAATATCAAATTTCTGTGTTTATAAGTGAATTAATTTTGTGATGGGTCCTTAGGAATCTTTTTATATTTATTGATCGCATCGTCAGAATATTCAAATTGTACTGATTACGATGGTATATATGTATTTTCAAACAATGGATGTAAACTGATGCTTTTTGTCTTATAAAATTGTACAAATTACAGGAGCAAACTTAGAGTCCGTGCTACCAAAGAAGTCAAAGACATAATTTGCTAATTTGTATAACAATACAAAATATTCCATAATTAAAGTCGTAAATTTATTTCCTAGCTACTTTACGAACAAAATTCTATCAAACAGCGGAGCCGCCTCTTATAGATCCTTTATTTTCCGTGAGACGTTTTTTGTAGCGCGAATTCTACGTCGAATATCCTAATCTTTATATTTAATTTTTAATACTTATTGTAACAACCAAAATTATTTTAAAAATTAAACTAAACTATAAAATAGAAACCTAAAATTAAATACTAAAACTAAATAAAAAAAGGAGAGCAAAATCATAGATAAAATATTGGTCTCAAACCACTGTCACTTACCGGGAACGTTCCCAAAAGGCTGGCGGCATTACCACGCTAAATAGCAATGCTTACCCTTTGAGTAAAATAGACGCCAGCCTTTTGGTCGCATGAGAGGTCTACTAAGCGCTCGGCAACACCTCGATAAAGTTTTAGAGCGTTAGGACCCCACGGACCCAGAGTTTCCACCCCAAACGCCGCAAATGTGTAACTATTGCCGATAGCGCTGAGCGCTCTTACAGTTACCTTATTCCAAAACCATGCACTGTCGCGCGCGGCCCTCTGCCTGCACTATCATTACGGCCTACTCGCTTTCGGAGTAGGCAGTAGTGCAGGCATACCTCACGGATCCCGGGCTCCGGTTGTGTTCTGCAGTCCCGTAGCCCGGTTTCCGCTACCCTTTGGGTCCCGGGTTCCAGGCTGCGTTCTGCACCCCTGTAACCCGGTCCCCTTTTCATGTTGAGTCCCGGGCTCCAGGCGGCGTTCTGCACGCCCGTAGCCCGGTCTCATTTACCAGGATCTAATAGGGGTCCTACTTTCAATGAAAGACAAACGCTATAACATTTATTTCCTAGCAACTTAAGGCTTATTATACATTTTATACATTTAATTCTAATAACTTATTAATTAAATTTTAAATTAATAACTGTTCAAAAATAAACTATATTTGTCTCAGTCCGACCCGTCACTTTCCTGCGTTTAACGGTCGCGTCTATATTATCTACGAGGCTTAGCAAATTATACCTATGTTCTTATCGCCTGCTTAGACGGGTCGTCAACAAAATATATTTTTCATAGGATAAAATTAATTACATTAAAATGTATAATATAACAAACTTCCTGGGAGTGTCGATGTTGTTGTACAATGAATTTAAAAATGAGATAAAACTTATTTAAGGTAATTCCAACACAACTTTTGGAATTTTTGTACTAACAGATTTATTAGATGATAATTTTTAACCCGACAAATGACATCGTCTCACCAACCTGATCGTTGTTATACTTCACTAACAAACACGTCGTTATGATAACGCGATTGAAGTATCGCTGGCTGGCACTATAGTTTTAAGTAAATAAGAAGAACGAACACGGAGAATAAAAGACTGTCGACTGACGTAGACCAAGTATTTATGAGTCAATAAATTATATCTAGCACTTAATAGCGTACACTATCTAAAGCCATGTGGGCTACTTTTTAAAAAGCACCAGCTGCTAACTGTGCCTTGTATGTATATCAAACAAGTACAATATTTCTAAAAGAAAATCCCCAATTGTTTCCTAGACATCACGAACTGCGGACACGGCAACTTAGGGTGAAAATAGACAATATATTATTGTACCCCAGCTGCAAATTTTTCGCTACAAAAAAAATTAAATTACATGTCGGTAAAGATTTTTAAACAATCTTCCCGAAAACTTTAAATATCTGCCCACAAATTCAAACAAAGACTACACAAATGGCTGATGGATATATTGTTTTTATTCCGTAAACGAATTTTTAAGGTCATTTTTGTCAAAATTTCGTTTAATTTACATCAATGTATTTTTGTTTTTGTTAATTTTGTATTTTTTAAAAATAACTTTAAGCAAAATTTGCACCTCTTATAGTCAGTCTTGTATCCATTATGTCACCTCAGATTTTATACCAAGTTTTAAACAAATAAATAAATTCGAATTAGTAAGCGCAACTAACATTGACTTTCTTTGGAACTTAGTTACGGAGGTCTAGAAAGGTACTTAATCTCCACAAACTATACTTAGTGGTCAATTCAAGTATAGTTAGGAGATCGTAGTCTGTATTTAAGGCCCATGTGAATTGGTACTTTTAGGTCAGCGTGCTCAATCTTAGACCCTATCTCGGCTCTACATCGGGTCAGATCACGGTCAAACGGGTACCTCTCTCTCTGAAGTAGATATTCTGAGGTTAGCCCAGATTGAACGTTAGAAGTGTTGTAACTATGAAACCTGACCAACAGAACTTTCGTAAATCCATATTTTAAACACTTATTGTAACTTTAACAGGAACTCCTCAACCTAAAAATAACTAAGAAATACTTCATAAGTCTCGACACTTGGGCTAAATTGGGTTCAGTGACTCTCGCTGTCGTTGTAACTTATGCCGTCGAAGCTGCTCCTAAGGAAGAATGGACCAGGCACGTCGCAACTATGGCACTCCTATTATCATGGCTAGAACTGTTGTTTCTTGTGTCGCGGTTTCCTGGATTTGGATTCTACGTTCTGATGTTTATGAAAGTTTCTACTAATGTAATCAAGGTAATTCGAATCCATATTAATTTATGAAATCACTAGTGTCTTTTTGTAACCGAGTATGTGAAACATTTTATAATCAATTCTAAAACAATTTACATTAAAAAGTAAATAAAGTACATTTCTATTACTCATTTTTTTCATCTCTTAGGTACTTAATATATGGTTTAGAATTATATCTATCTCCATTTTTTTTTGGTTTTCTAAATGTCATAATGTCATTATATACTGTTACATTTATAGACGGACTCTGACGGACATGCCGAAATTGTAAAGATTTCTTTCTTACATTAGAGTGTGGGAACCTAAAATTTTATGAACAGTAAATTACCTTAAAAGAAGTGACACAACAAATGACCGCATGAATATTTATCTATCTAAAGCCGGTCATATTAACGAATCAAATGCTATCTGTATACAACATCATTATACATATACTGGCTAGCAACAGCCGTACATTGCGGTGTCAGCGGATTACGCTGACACGTGCATTTTAACATATCATTCGCATCAGTACTCATTTAGCACCGTATTCGGTCAGTCGGAAAAACAGCAATTGATCTCAGCACAGTCATTAGCATCTTCATTCCATTATCATAATTTAAGCAATAAACAATTAACATCTTAAAACATCGTATCATTAACATCCTATATAGGAAAACCCCCTACAATACATAATATATCTCTACAGTTACAAATAAATAAAAATGAATCCTGATGACCTACAAAATAATTTTGATTTTCGACCAAAGCAAAACCCAAGTTGTACTAAGTTAAATTCATATCATTTTTTGATGCAATATGAAACTTCAGAAATAGTTATATTAATGCAATTGTTGTTTGAACACGAGTCTGATGTGTAACTCTACTATGCAATTATAGCTTTTATCTTTTATTTGTTGCAGATTCTCTCGACGTTCGCATTTCTACTTATTGGCTTCGCTCTCAGTTTTATGGTTCAGTTTCACTCTGAAAAACCATTCGAGAACCCATGGGCAGCCTTCGTGAAGACAATAGTGATGATGACATCAGAATTCGATTACGATGACCTAGTTAGCCAAAACCCGGCTACTTCCCTAACCGTCATAAAAATCACTTTCCTAGTATTCCTTATATTAGCTGCTATAGTTCTTATGAATCTAATGGTAGGCGTAGCAGTCAATGACCTTCATGATTTAGAAGTGTTAGGGAACATAAGGCGTCTAGAGAAACAAGTAGAGTTTCTTGTTTCATTGGAAGAGTTGGCTGTCAGTAATTTGTTAAAAAAAATTGTACCCAAAAAAATCAAAGATAAATTTATAAATAGTACAACAGTAAGTAATTCGATACGTTTGCGACCAAATGATCCATTTTATAGTTATTATAAATTTCTTCCAGCTCATATACGAGATGGAGTATTTGATAGGGTTCAATCAAATATAAATAGTTTGGACAATGACCACAGTTTTGAAGGAATCAGAAATAAACTCGACGGTATACATAAAGATGTCTTAAATATAAAACCAAATGCTGTAACCGAAGATGTAATTATAAATAAAAATATAAATTATGGGAATATTGCAAACTCTATTAACAATATAGATTTGACCATAAGTAATATGAAAAAGGAAATCAACGATACAAAAACTACAATAGAAGTTCAGAATGCCAAGATTGATATGATTTTGAACAAACTACAAAATATAAAATAATAATATACTGCATACAATGCGTTTTAACTTTTCTTCATCTTTATCTCCTATTCAGAGTCCGCTCTATAGATAAGTTCTACTATCTGTATGATGCTCTGAGCTCTCAGGAGCTGTATATTAACTTATTTATGTCCTATATATCGCAGGCCTATGCCTGTGATGGTTTTCCCTTTACAAAACTGAGTAGCATTTCGATAGATATTAAGTACTTGCTTGGGGAAAAAATATTCAAAAAAATTCCATCGCGTAATATTTTTGAACTAACTAATTTTTAACTTTTCTTAGTACTATCAAAGTAATTTTCAATGTATTTACAAGTAAATTGTATTATTGTTAGTGTTTATGTTTATATATTTATCTATTATTAATAGTTATTGTTTAATGAATAAATGGTGTAGTAGAAATGAAGCCTAACATTAGATTATATTAGTTACAGAGAGTATATTATCTGCGGAGTGACGCTCGCGGACCGCGTGTGTAATACCGAAGTAAGAAAGAGAGTTGGTCTGAAAGAGAGTGTTGGGGTGAAGGTAAGGAAAGGAATGCTCCGGTGGTTCGGGCATGTGGAAAGAATGCATGATGAAAGAATGACTAAACAGATATACAATGCAAAAGTGGATGGATGCAGAAGTCGTGGAAGACCACGACACACCTTCTATGATCAAATTGACCGTGTACTAGCAGAAGGTGATGTCAAGAGCCTTAAGAACAGACGAGCGTGCATGACAAGAGTTATGAATGTCAAAGAAGCAAGTGAAGTGTGTAAGAATGAGCCTAAATGGCGCTCGTGCCTACCCCGCAAGGGAACTGGCGTGAAGTTATGTATGTATGTATGTATATTATGACCTGAAAGGAATCATATTTTAGGGGAAGTTCTAGACGATCACCTTGAAAATTCTGCAATTTTTCCTCATACAATATCAGGGATTATGAAGTAATTTGTAAAGGTATTACCTAAAGATGTCTTTATTTCAATTTCTTTTTTATTGAGGAGTTCAGCAGACAGGCAGACAGCCCACCTGACGGAAAGCGGTTACCATCGCCTATAGACATTTGTAACACTGAAGCTGCTACAAATGATGCTCTCTTAAGGGAGACTGGAACCTGGCCACTAATGCCGGAACACAACTTAAAGTTGTTATGACGACATACCCTAGACTAGGGGTGGTAGCCATCCAGTCGGACAAATAACCAAGGGATGTCGAAGATCACGCGAAGTGGAGAAGAAAAAGTAGGAAAGCGGATCCTGGGCGTCGAAGTGATCGCTCCGAACGCAACCGGGATTTAACGCTCGGATGATGATGTTGATGATGATGCATCAGTAAAAAATTATGTATATTATAAAACAAATAAATAAATTATTATTGGCTTTCAGTTTTGTTTAATTTATTCAAAGTTAAGTTCTATTGACTTGTCTAATTGTCAATTCAGGTTTATTTTCTTGTGATTATTATAATGGTGAGGTGATTATGCCTGATCGTTCACAATGTACAAGAATGCGCTATATATGCAGTAGACGAGCGACCATCCATAACGATTTTTTAGATCACCAAGTGAAAGAGCATTTATTAATATAACTAGCTTTTACCTGCGGCTTCGCTGGCGTTAAAAAGGCATATGTACAACATGAAGTGCTCATGTTATAATTTAAGACTATATTTCACGAACTTTAACGAAACACCTTACAACAAACAACACAGGGTTTCTGTAGTATACAACTGTTATGCCATCCCTTAGGAACCGGGCGTTTATTCAGGATAAAAAGTATCCTATAACATTTTCTGACCTCTAAACTACCACTTTTTTATTGCATGAATTCAGCGCAGACAGGCAGATAGCCCACTTGATGGCAACCGGTTACCATCACCTATGGACATTTGTAATACTAAAGGTGCTAACAATATGTTGCCGCTCTGTAAAGGGAGACTGGAACACGGCCACTAACGTCGAAACACGACTCAGGGTTGTTATGGCGGCATACTCTAGACCGGGGTTTTAGTCATCCAGACGGGCAAATACCGTACCACCTGGCTGTGGATTGTTTTGTCATCATCTTGCCTCTTGAATTCCAATATGAATGTGAATAACAATCTCTTGCTCCGTAAAAAAAATACACATCTATTGCACGGGAACCGTACATGTTCTGGGACAAAAATTAGCCTATCTGCTTTTCCACACTACAATCTAGACCTATACCAAACTTAATCCAAATCTGTTCTGATGTGATTAAGCAACAAACATCCATCCAAAACTTCGCATTTATAATAGCAGTAAGTTTTTATACAACTTTTAACTCATTTGGCTTAAAAGTGTATTAAATGTCAAAACAATCCTGTGGTACTTTCACTCAGTTCTAAAATAATTATAGAGTAGCCTGTTTTATTTGGCGGTTATCACTCATAGTCTCCTTCTTCTGCGGTTTCGACGCCGCGTTTGTCGGTTATAAAATGCTCGTCTGCTATGTGACTAATAAACCGGACACTAGGGAAAAAACAAATTGTATAACTTATACGACTAGTTTCTTTGTGGGATAAAGTGGTGTTTAGTGTTTTATAATTATTTAATATTTTAACAGTGATTGTGAAATGTAAAAAGTAATCAGAAGTATATTTGAGAATACGTGACTTATAAAAACCGTGTTTTTATATGAATTAAGCAAACTGCAAGTAAAATTTTTTATCAGCTTCTCAGAGAAAATAATGTCTTTAGCATTTGAATCACGCCCACTATAGGAATTCTTATTGTCACGTAATCTCAAAATATTTATTACTAATAGTCGTCTTGAAAAGCCTATTCTTGGTCATGTAATATTTTTACCAAGATACATACATACATACATAACTTCACGCCAGTTCCCTTGCGGGGTAGGCACGAACAACAGAGCGCCATTTAGGCCCATTCTTACACACCTCACTTGCTTCTTTGACATTCATAACTCTTGTCATGCACACTCGTCTGTTCTTAAGGCTCCTGACATCACCCTCCGCTAGTACACGATCAATTTGATCATGGAAGGTGTGTCGTGGCCTTCCACGACTTCTGCATCCATCCACTTTTGCATTGTATATCTGTTTAGTCATTCTTTCATCATGCATTCTTTCTACATGCCCGAACCACCGGAGCATTCCTTTCCTTACCTTCACCCCGACACTCTCTTTCAGACCAACTCTCTTTCTTACTTCGGTATTACGAACGCGGTCCGCGAGCGTCACTCCGCAGATTTTGCGCAGTGCTCGCATCTCAACCGCGTTTACTCTACTTTCATGCTCTCTCTTCCATACCCAACTCTCGCTTCCATACGTGAGCGTAGGTACCAGCACCGCGTTGTGTATGGCGAGCTGGGCCTTCTGGCTGAGGTTCTTAGCGCCTAGAAGTTTACCTAACGCTCCATTCAAACTATTCCCCAAATTTACTCTTCTTTCTATATCAGCGGTGTACCTTCCATCCCTGCTAAAAGCACATCCAAGATATACAAACTCATTCACTTGCTCCAGCATAACATCATCGACCATTATCCTTGCATTCGTTCTGGTTTCTTCTCTTTCAAACACCATAACCTTTGTTTTCTTCGCATTCAAATGTAAGCCTCTCGCCTGACAGTCATCTTTCATCATTGTGACTAGTGTTTGCAGTTCTGATGGCGATTCGGCTAAAAGCACGGCATCATCCGCATAAAGCAAGGTGCTTACAACTAGATCACTCATTCGCACCCCAACATCCATCAATCTTATTCTCTGGAGACAATCGTCCAGGTATAGGATGAACAGCAAAGCCGACAGCACGCAGCCCTGCCTGACGCCAATATTGACGTCAAACCAGGGCGACAGGCTGCCATCCACTCGCACGCATGCCATACAGTCCTCGTAAGTGGACTGCACAGCACGCATCAATTGGCCATTAATCCCATATCCGGGCAATATGTCCCAGAGCTCCTTCCGCACAACCCTGTCAAATGCTTTCTCTAGATCCACAAAACCGCAGAAAACCTTCCGGCCCATAGCCAGCTGCTTCTCTACGATATTGCGGAGAGAGAAAACTTGATCCATACATCCCCTTCCATTTCTGAAACCACCTTGTGCATCCCACAGTATCAGTCACAGACTCAGTCGTGGTGCCAGCATCCGGGATATCATCATACATTTCTCTAAAATATTCACTCCATCGCGCTAACACCTCTTGTGGGTTAGCAAGAACGTCCCCTGCTTTAGATTTTATTCTTTCCATTCTGGAAGCTGACGAACAACCCCGAGACTTCTTAACCTCTCTCCAAAAGAGTTTGGTATTCGCCTTGAAGTTCTCCGTCAGCTTCTCTTCTTCTTTCAATTTTATACTTTCGCGCTTCTCTTTCACTAAAGCTTTGGTTTCGTTCTTGCAGAGGCGATAAATTTCTTTCTTCATCTCTTTCATACTGTCATTCTGTTGCAAAGAAGCAACATAATCCAGCCAGGCTTTTCTCTTTCTCTCTACGCTGGATTTAACATCCGCGTCCCACCATTCATCACCTTTCGTTGTTATGTGCCTCTTTGCGCATCCACATGCTTCTTTTGCGCTTTCCACTATACTTTCTTTCATACTATCCCAGTCATTATCCACATCTAAGTCGGAGAAGTCCGCTTTTGC
Organism: Dendrolimus kikuchii; assembly: GCA_019925095.2. Lineage (NCBI taxonomy): Eukaryota > Metazoa > Arthropoda > Insecta > Lepidoptera > Lasiocampidae > Dendrolimus > Dendrolimus kikuchii. The sequence goes on along the minus strand of CM034410.1, from coordinate 3,360,192 downwards.
AAGCCTTTCTTCGACTAGGCGCGCATACATACTCCTTACACTAACATCTTCCAATTTTTCACACTTTATTCTTTCAAGCTCCCCGAAATTGGTACGCACTCGCCAGTGTCTCCACTTCCTGAAAAGGCCCACAAACCGGCTTATCACCAGGTAGTGGTCCGTTTCAAGAGTGGGGCCTCTGTAGGCTCTTGTATCCATTATTGTGTTTCGGAGGCGACTATCTATTAAAATCAGATCAATCATACTTTTCTGATCATTCATTCCCCATGTATACGTGTGAATATCCTTATGATGGAATAAGGTGTTCGACACAAGCAAGTTTCTTTCCATGCATACGTCTATGATTGGCCTACCAGCATCGTTCACTCTCTTGTCACCATAGGGTCCAAGGACAGCCTCAAGGCCGTCTCGTTTGGTGCCCACCCAGCCATTAAGATCACCACACATAATTATTCTTTCATTCCCTTCAGCCAGATCCAGAATTTCTCTCACAGACTCCCAAAACTTCTCGAGTTCTTGGGGATCCGCTGAGCTTACGGGAGCATAAGCTGCGACCAGAAAAACTCGCGTAATCCCCAGTTTTAGACGGACCCAGAGAAGTCTCGGGTTCACCAGACAATAGTCTTTTACTCCAGACACAAAGCGGGTTGAGAGTACGACGCCTACCCCCCCACTTGCACGCTCGTCCAGGTCCACGCCGGACCACAGAGCAAGCATGCCACCGGGGAGGTCATCGATGTCGCACCCCTTCCGCTTTGTCTCTGTCAGACATAAGGCATCCAGGCTTCTCTCATTCATTATATCAATCATTTCGTCCATCTTATCTTTCATTCCACCTCTCACATTCCACGTGCCTATACGGCACTCTGCTCCTCTCGACCCGCCAGGTTTGGCGCTGCGTGAAGGGTGGCGGCCCCCTTCGCCGCATGCGCGAGAGTTCACACCGACGGGGGCGCATCGGTGAGCGTCGCCTGCGGGGGACGCCCTATCGTGCACTGCACGTGTGTGAACTCGGGTCAGAATTGTGGCCCTCTGGGCCAGCGGGGATCGCGACGAGCACGCTTCTGTTTTTATTGCAGGAGTTCAGCAGACAGGCAGACGGCCCACTTGATGGAAAGCGGTTACCATCGCCTATGGACATGTGCAACACCAAAGGTGCTACAAATGCACTGCTGCTCTCTTAAGGGAGACTGGAACCTGGTCGCTAATGCCGGAACTCAAGGTTGTTATGGCGACATACTTTAGACCAGGGTGATAGCTATCCAGTCGCGCAAATGCCCAATCACCTGGCAATTTCTTATGTTTTCGCGACTTGTATACATAATAAAACTACGTTTTAACGGTTTTGCGCGCGGTAATTTATTTGATTTTTATTATTCCGACGTTTCGGCCACTTTTCAGTGGCCGTGATCACGGAAGACAAAGTTGTCAACTGTCAACGAGTATTGTTAAAGTTTTATTTAGCCAACCGCCAACTTGTTCATTTTAATGATTTAGTTTTAATTTCGTCTGTGGTTATTATTTACTCTATGGGAGCGTAATCTAATTTACCACCGCTTCGCAACATGTTATGGCTTGAAGAGAAGAAGCGGCGCAAGAAACTCTTCAGCAAACATGCCTAGCTCTAATAATTTTATATAATATTAAAATGGGTTGAAGGAAAAATAAAAGACTACATTTATATAATATTATAGATAGATACAGGAATTTACTTTCGTAAAATTAGAAGATGCTCTCTCTCTTTTCTTTCACCATATCCCAATTACTTGGGGTCGGCACAATATGTCTTTTCCTTCCACACTCTTCTATTCTGACATACCTCTTCTGTCACACCGCATATCATCATGTCATCCTTCACACAATCCATTCATCTTTTTTTTGGTCTACCTTTATATTTGTACCCATGCTGTGATGTTAATAATTAGACATCTACTTATATACAGCGAGTGTTAGCGACGCATTATAACATTTATATAATATTTATTTTTTATTGTAAATAAATGGCGAAGACGGGCGGCAGAGGGCGTGCGTAGGACACCAGAGGGGGTTGGGCAGGATGCGGGGGTGAGTGGCGTCGATTATCGCCCGCGCATCTCATGGTAGTCTGCGTTCCGCGTCGCGTTGTGATATGTGTCTTTTTTAGTTGCCTACGTACGTCTAGGTGCCGCTTCTTTTCGGTTAAAATATTCTCCTTTTTTATTTGTTCAAGCTACAGCGAGTAAACTTTTAGTTCTAAAATAAACGCAATACAGACATAATAATATTATGATACTAGCGCAACGTTATGGATAGTGCGGATTGTAAACAGGTTATCATAGGTAAGTAATAACATTTTTTCCTAATTATAGTATACATTAATTTATAATTGTTTGTGTTTATACTTAACCTTGAAATTGTAAAATTACTAAAATAAAATCAAATTAAAATTAAAGTAATTATTTATTTCATATTTATAATCATAACATTTTAGATCAATTATAATCTAAAATAAACTATTTACGTATATTCAAATTAAAATTAAATTAATATATATCAATCAAAATACCTAACAAATATATTTTTATTAATGTTTATAATATATAGATATTATAATTTATTTCAAAATATACATACATACATACATAACTTCACGCCAGTTCCCTTGCGGGGTAGGCACGAACAACAGAGCGCCATTTAGGCCCATTCTTACACACACCTCACTTGCTTCTTTGACATTCATAACTCTTGTCAAAATATAAAGTACAAATTACGAAATCTGATATTTCTAGACCAAGGATCATATTACTCTCTTACGAGAGTTCTAAACCCTTTTTGAAGTGATAACTTCTTATGGGAGAGTAAACCGCTTCGTTACGTAACGCGTTACGGCGCCACTCTGTCTGGCTTCCCTTTCTCTCACGCACACGGCAGCGGTAAATAGGCTCCTCCTCTCTTACTCTAACCCGCAGCGCAAGCCTCGTTTCAGCAATTAGATTAAATAATACATACATACATACATAACTTCACGCCAGTTCCCTTGCGGGGTAGGCACGAACAACAGAGCGCCATTTAGGCCCATTCTTACACACCTCACTTGCTTCTTTGACATAAGATTAAATAATGATACTAATAATATTACATACACAAAATTCTAATGTACATATTCGAGAATTATAACTAAGAATAAAATATATTTTATAATCAATAAAAGATTTTATTGATAAATAAACTTTCCTTGCAATATCATATTAATATACATAAAATTTAGGTAATAACCTAAGCTTTTCTCAAGTTAAACAATTTCTATATTAAATAGTTTTTTTTATTGCTTGAGTTCAGCATACAGGCGGCCCACCTGATGGAAAGTGGTAATCATCGCTTATAGACATACGCAACACCACCACATCTGACTAGTCTACCACCGCTTCTAAATCATTCTTTGTTAAAGAAGAAGCGGCGCAACAAACCTCCCAAAAAATATCTCTTCTTTAAGTTAAATTTTTGTATTGTATGTATTATATTTGTTGAACTTTTTTCATAATATATTTTGGATTCATCAATTTTATCTTTATATATATATATATATTTTCTTAAGACATAATTAAAGATATGAATACACACATTCTACGCATCTAAGATCCATCGTGTATTTGTTTTAATCAATAATACGAGGTGAATCAAAAAGTTCTTGGAATCTATAATAAAAAATGCAAAAATTTAAACAAAAGTATTTTATATTTCTACAATTTCTATAACACATTTCTAACTTCCTTATTACATACATACATACATAACTTCACGCCAGTTCCCTTGCGGGGTAGGCACGAACAACAGAGCGCCATTTAGGCTTATTCTTACACACCTCACTTGCTTCTTTGACATTCATAACTCTTGTCATGCACGCTCGTCTGTTCTTAAGGCTCCTAACATCACCTTCTGCTAGTACACGATCAATTTGATCATGGAAAGTGTGTCGTGGCCTTCCAAGACTTCTGCATCCATCCACTTTTGCATTGTATATCTGTTTATTCATTCTTTCATTATGCATAACTTCCTTATTCCTTGCGAAAAACATTGTTTTTCGTGAGTCTCGAATAAGACCTCTTAAGCAGCCATAACCCCGTTATTATCGTGAAATTTAATTCCACTAACACTACACTCTTTTAATTTTGGGAATAAGTGAAAATCACTTGAGGCTAAGTCCGGAGAATATGGTGGGTGATCAAGCAGATTGAAGATTACGGACGCCAGCGGATTGCGATGAACACAACTTCCGATCGATGAGCGGGAGCGTTATCGTGAAGAAACAACACGCCCAACGACAGTTTTCCATGACATTTTTCTTTAATCGCTTCACGCACTTTTGGAATTAAATTTGCATAATAGGGTGTATCGACTGGCATTTTAGCATGTAATCAATAAAAAGGATTCCTTCACTATCCCAAAACACTGAGGCCATAACTTTGTCGGCGTTGCGAGCAACTCTTAATGGATGGACAGGATGGTCATTTCCAAGACATGCTTTGTCTCTTAGTTTCAGGATCGAAATGACCTACGTTTCATACATGGTGACAAGGCGACGGAAAAAATTATCCGAATCACGCTGGAACATTTCGAAATTAAACTTAGAAATTTCCAAACATCGCGTTTTGTTTTCGTTGGTTAACTTTTTTTTTTAATGGCCCGTGTGGCCAAGCGTCCCCCTAACGTAGTCAGGGTCTTTGTTTATCATTTTTATTATAATTATTATTATGTAGTCAGACCTTAGCTTATTATTAATTGTAACTTAAAACTAATATCTTACATAAAATATTATATTTCCCTGTGCGGTGTTCTCCAACAGGGACGATGAAACTACCCATCACCTCGTCTTATTGCGTTCCATGCCCTCCTCGACCAGTCGCATGCAGAACCTCTCCAGGTACGGCCTCGAGTCCTTGCCCGAGATCAAATTAAAAATAGTCTCCTCGGTGATCTTAATACGCGTGGCCGTCTCGAGACCGCACCTGAGTCGATCATACATGGGGCACTCGAGCATGAGGTGTTGGATCGTCCGTTGGTTAACATTAGTGGCACCCATCTTGCCGACACTTTTTTGAACCCCAGTCAATTAAAATAGGTTGAAAACTACCAAAATATATCTTTAGGATATCAGCTGTATGTTTTATAGTTATTCTTCTGTCTTTCAAAATCAGATTCTTTTACCTTTTTAACATTTTCTTCCGTAATGAAAGTAGAAGGCCACACAGAACGCGGGTCATCTTTACAGTTTGATCTACCTCTTTTAAATTCAGCTGCACAGTACGCAACCGTACAATAGGGTACAGCATCATCCCCTAATGTCTGCTGAATGTCCGAAAAAATTTGTTTCGTAGAGATTTTTTTCAAGCTGAGATATTTTATCACCGCATGTAACTCACGTTTATCCATAATTTTGCGTTTTTAGCAACTCGTTGCACAAAACACTTTATTACGTGCGAACGAACCGACAAAAACAAGTGACGGTTGGCATAAATATTGTGTGATTGACATTCTTTAATTTGAATATCGATCTTCTCCCAAAAAGGTTTTATTTTTATATGCACTACTAAGAACTTTTTGATTTACCTAGGTAATTCTATAACACTCTTATGACTAAATCAGCAATGTAGTTTTGATATGCTTTATCCTTAACCTATAGATGAGTAATATACATGAGTGTACTTCCTGCGTATTACCACAGCTAACACGTAAATTTATCTAAGCCTGCATTTTATTCGTAATTTTAGTTAAATATGCGAAGAGCTTTGATTAGAGGTACTGGAAATAATATGTATAGTCTAGCACGGTTATAGGTGTCAGGTATATAATGGCCCACTGGATGAAAGTAGTTAATATCGCCTATGGACATTAATTGTAACACTGAACGTGCTACAAAATATGCTGCCAGCCTCGAAGGAGTGGACTGGAATTTGAATACTGATGTCGAAACGCAACTTAAGTTTGTTACGGCTAGACCAGAAGTGGTAGCTATCCAAACAGTCAGCCCTATCACCTGGCTGTAGGTTGTTTTGTCGACCCTTACGACAGGTCGTCAGAGTTTAGAGGTTACTATTTTCTCCTTTCCAGCATAGATGATCTAATCTGTAACACTTTAAATAAAAAGAACAGTTCTTATTAAGTAGAACATAATATAACACCTGTTTAAAACTGATCTCCTATAAAATTTGCCATTTGTTACGTAGTCAGGGGTCAATTCGCAAAGACCTTACAGATGATAAGGCTAAAGCCCTCATTTTTTTTATTGCAGGAGATCAGCATACAGGCAGACGGCCCACTTGATGAAAAGCGGTTACTATCGCCTATTGACATTTGTCACACCAAAGGTGCTCCAAATGCGCTGCTGCTCTCTTAAGAGAGACTGGAACCTGGTCACTAATGCCGGAACACAACTTAAGGTTGTTATGGCGACATACTCTAGACCAGGGGTGGTAGCCATCCAGTCGGGCAAATGCCCTACCACCTGGCAATCCTCATAACCCAGAAATTCGAAAGAGTTGCGTAATAAGCCGTTTGCATCTACCTTCTATTAACAGATGGAGAAGCTGAAACGTTTCGACTAAAGCCAAGGGATAAGGTTCAAAAACAACGACCTCCTGCGTCTCCAGTGAATAGAAGCAAGAGTCTATTCGATTGCCTTCGGTAAATAATAAGGATTAGTATTAAAGTATTTTAAAACAATAAGGTACATATTTTTAATATAAACATTTTAGGCTAAATCTCGAATCAATCAATGACGTATTTCAAGACTTATATATCTTTTTGAAAATTGCTTCGATTCAATTTATATTATAACTAAAAATAAATGATCTAAGAGTTCTAAAAACATGGTTGCGGAGAACGATGTCCGCAGAAGATTCAGCCGCCTACACTCAAAGGAATTCCTCATCCCACAAACAATCGATTATGCTACTTAGACTGATGTTCCGAGCCTCGATGAGTTTATGATCGCGAGAAGTTGGGTGATATTGTCTAGCAGATCAATGAGGATGCTTCGCGACCGATTTTTGTAGGGGGTTTGCGCTTATTATGCAGTTATATACTCATATAACATTTGATTCTTTCAATAAGTACACAGAATAAATATCTGTAATAACTCTATACTATATAATACTTTTTTTTTCGTAATAATCATTTCTTTTATTAAACTATATATACAATTTTATATATACAAATTAATATTAATTAAAAATCTAAAATATCCTATAAATAAACCTAACTTAAAAATATATATACAATAGTAAAAAAAAAAAAAAACCTAATATTAAAATAAAACCTATATTAAAGCCCGTCCAGCCCCACCAGACCACTGTCGCTGGGCATTGTACCTAGAAGGCTGGCAGCATTACCTCGCTGGATACAAAGGCTAATCCTTTGAGCGAGGTAAGCTCCAGCCTTCCGGTCTCCTGTTTTGTCCATTAAGCGTTTTTTAATTATTTTAAATAATTTGTGGGCACTTGGCCCCCATGGGCCCAAAGTCTCCACCCCAAACGGCTCAAATATGTAACCTGTTCCAAGGGTTACATATTATAATACTTAATTTCTAATTACTTTGATAAGATATCATTAAAATGTGTAAACACATGATACTAGTTCAAATGTTTAATTAAATTAGCACTACTAGGAATATTTAATCCAAGAGTTAAAAAAATGCTTTTAACAGTATAGAAAGTTTTTTTATATCTACAGGCAATCTCAACAAAATCAAACACAAGAGGCAGAAGATGACGAAAGTAACTCAACCGATAGCCAATCTGATCTATCAGAATACAGGACTTTACCTATCGTTGTTAGAAAAAGTGACAGGCGTGCTAGAAGACTTAACACACAACTTCTTGAAGCAGTCAGACATAAAAATGATGACGAGGTGGAAAAGTAAGCAATTTATTTAAGTTATGGCATGGAAAAGAATACTTCTTCCGTGGTTATGGTATGGTGTCGTGGTACCTCTTACGCCTAGGCAAAGAAGTATATGATATTAACCACAAATATGTGACTCTTGGTAATTAAGATATAAGTTTATTTTTTTACCTTCTCCCAATTATTTGAGGTTGGCACATTAATTATGTCTTTTTCTTACATACTCCTCTGGTATATCTCCTCTGTCACACCACAAATCATCATGTCATCCTTCATGCACCCCATCCATCTCATTTTTGGTCTACTTATACATTGATACCTATTAATCTTCCAGTTTAATATGTTCTTTTTTCTAATTCTAATAATAAATTCGGACCCGTATAACATGGTCGGTCATATTACAAATATTTGGTTGCGGTAATTGAAATATGTATTTGTACATTTAAGATTGAGAACTTGGGATAATGAAACCTTAAGTTTTATAATCTTTGTTCAAACCTTTCAATACGTTTCATAGAGGTCTAACATTACCAGAAAGAGAATGTGGATATTGGTTAATGTATCAGATTTGTACAATGATGGTGGCAATAAAACCAGCAATTTAGGAACCCTTCCTACCGGTAGTGTAACCAGAAGTTAGTATATAGATGTGTAAATAGTTTTATTTTCAGATTGTTTATATAATTGCTTTTGCACCAGCATTGAATTCTAAAGAATGGGGATTGTTCACTTTTTTCAATTTAGCTTTTTGAAAAACCATTTCGAGGAATAGTGTTCCTAATCATTTCTGTCTAGTTAAAATTCCAAAAAACGTACAATCCCCTTGTATTTTGAAAGAAATGCGTTTGACCTTTATTTGACCTTACTAAATCCTATGACGTCATTTACGTCTGGTGAAATGCATATGAATACCGTAGCCATTCAGTTTCAAAATACAAAAAGACCGACATTTTCCTTTTTATGTCATTGTTATGTCATACAACATCAACATAAACAAACATTTTATTCGACGTACTCCAGAATAAAATTATGTATATATTATCTCTTCAGACCAATATTTCTTAAATATCTGTAAAGAGAATATTTACATATGGTCTCTAACTAAAAGTCAAAGAAAAGTGCATTATATAAACGAGCGTCTTCGTAAATGGCGATTGGAACAATGTCGAAACCTGTTCAAGAGATACGATCCAAAAAATAACCTGTTTACTGATGAGAAGATGATCACGGTGGAAGAAAATTTAACTGGCAAAACAATACACCTTACGCCAGAAGTTAGAATGACGTCCAAAATCACATATTGGAAACAATGATTTAAGCATTAAGTGATACTTTATTCGCTGGATAGCAGTGGATTTTCCAACAGGACTCTGTATCCTCCCATGAAGCTAATTCAATCCAACATTGGTTGCAAGCCAATTTGTCAGACTTTGTTCAGAGCATAGGTTGGCCTTCGTCGAATTCTGACTTGAATTCTTTGGAGTATTGTTTATGATCTGCATTGGAGCTAATGGCATACAAAAAGTTCACCAGAACCTGAATTTATCTCAAGCGAGCCCAAATCAATAAATGGAAACTGATTGAAAAGATTAATACCACCATAGAAGGATGGCCTATATCTTTAAAGCTTAATTAATTGAAAACAAGGATGGCTATTTTAAATAACTTATTTTATATATACATAAGTCTAGATGTTATTAGTTATAATTCATGTAAACAATATATGAATATTTAACATTCCTCCAAAAATATTTTAGCTTTACTTTGACTGATATCTTAAGAGTTCACATTAAGAGTTATAAGAATAGGATAGTTTCTATACTGAAAGCAAACTATTGTGAGTTATAAATTTGTATGTGCCATATATATTTTTTTTTTTTTTTTTTATTGCACGAGGTCAGCAGACAGGCAGACGGCCCACTTGATGGAAAGCGGTTACCATCGCCTATGGACATTTGCAACACCAAAGTTGCTACAAATGCGCTGCTGCTCTCTTAAGGGAGACTGGAACCTGGTCACTAATGCCGGAACACAACTCAAGGTTGTTATGACGACATACTTTAGACCAGGGGTGGTAGCCATCCAGTCGGGCAAATGCCCTACCACCTGGCTGTGGGTTTTTAAGTCGCCTCTTACGACAGGCCGCCCGGCCGCAGGAAATTGTATTCTTTCTCCGTTCCTGCACGGATATATTTATATGAAATGATTAATAAAATATATCTTTTGGCTTATTATTTTGCAAGATGAAATAATAAATAACTTTTAGCAGTTAAACTTGTTTATTTACTTAAACACTTATTAGTAATAATTTAGGACATATTATATAATCTTTTCAGAAATGTTCAGTTTTATCTTTTTCTTTTTTCTGCAGGCTAGCATTTGGTTTTTTCTATACATAAAGTTTTCATGTAAACTGCAGTGGATAAGTCATAAAATTCTATGATCAAGCATAACCCTTGCTTATGTAGAAAAGTTGTTGCTAATTTTTTCTGAACCTGAAAAAAAAGATATAAAGTGTCTATTTAATTACTCGCATAGTCCTCATTTAACTCATAAATTTTCATATTAGTAACTATGTTACACATCAAAATCATATTATTAAGAGATTTACAATCATTAAGGTATTTGTCAGAAATCTTCATATTCCATTAAATCCTTCAAGCTATAGATGTGCTTAATTAGTCACTTTTAAGCCGGCAAGTGAATATATTTAAAACTACTGGAGAGTTTCATATTTTCCGGTAATTTGTTGTATAAGATCAGATCCATAACATACATTAGCAATCAAACACACTATCTAACCGCCAGGGCAGTGGTGCAAGGTCTGTTCCTTTATTTGTATGTATTTATATGAGATACTTTACTTGTATTATAGATTATTAAGAAAGTATATATAGGTTGCTGATTTATTGATTGTACCAAATTATCAAATAAGTAATTAATATTATTTTAATCAGTTTCTAATTAATGAGTTTTTTAGATGAATTTTGACTTCAACACAAAGTATACTTACATCAATCATATATTAAATAATAATTGACATTACTGATTTCTTATATGGATGAAATTTACAGACAGGAATAGTAATATACTACAAAGGTTCTAAAAGGAAAGAAGGAAGGAAAATCTATAGACGAACATGTTGAATTTAGAAACCTTCACAAAACTACTTACATCAGGATTTTAGCTCCTCTTATTTCTCCAATATGTACTATAGCTATGTACCCTAATAACATTACATGTTAGGTAGGTTTAGCGTATCAGCCTTTACAAAATTAACACTCCTATTTGAAGATCCGGCCATGTTTAGAAAGAGAAAATATTTAATACATTTTCATTAATAAAACAATTTACTTTTTTGTTGGATGATTTTAGAAGATTTTTCTAAGGACGAAATCAATTGTAATGAATAATATTAGAATTTAGAAATGCTGCATTAACCGCCGATCTAAAGCTGAAATACTCAATGTTGCCAGGTTGCTAATAGTGAAATTACTAAAATTTGTAATTCTTGTAGGTACACACGTGTGTGCATGAAAGTAACTCCCAACATATTGACTTAAAAAAGATCTTATCGAACATCGCTATGATTTTTAAATTGAAAACTTCGGTAGGTACTTCTAGGATGGGGAAAATGCACTGAATTTGCACGACCGTCACGCTTAGATACCAAGTTTTTGTCTCTGAAGTGCAGTCCTAACGACTAATATTTTTTTAAAGTTCTGACTAATAATACTCCCCCCCCCCCTCCTCAATTGAAACTGACAATACGACGTTTTTATTTTAACTGGATTGACAACATCATTGGATAATGAGACTATGTCTAGGTATTAGACATTCAAAATGATAACCCAAATGTGATACCAAATCAAAGTATTTTAGTGGTCGAATGAGCTTTATCTGTTTTAATCACGGAAAGAATACTTTATTACAAATTAAGAAAAGTAATGACATCGCAATGGTGTCTAATAGGTAATTTATGCCTGATTATCAATTAATGGTATTCAGTCTAATTGTACATTATTCAGTTTAAATTATATTATATTGATTTTTCACTAAAGGTCACTTTAAATAACTTAACGGTAACTTCAGAAAATAATAAATGTTAAACACTAAAAATAAATATATAAAATAAATCTACCGATAAAATTGCTAAGCTGGCCACACTAAAATGATCACGATATGTCATAATGAATAATGACAGTAACATTGAAATAGTAGCACAGATTAATATGATTATTTTCGTTTTATAGGCAAAGGAATTAATGTAAAGTTGTCCCCAATGACGTCATCGGATAATTTTTTTAAAAATCGAATTAAAAAAAAACTAAATCTTAAAACACAGAAATATTCAAATTAGTATCTTAAAATACCCTATTTTACATAATAAAAATATAAAATCAGAGGGTAATTTTTTTTGAACAATCCCAATTTGTAATCAGAATAGCAATACTTAGGCATCTAAAAATCCATAATCTAAGCTTGTAGTATCATATAATATACATAAGTATTAAATAAATTGTATTTACAGACTCCTCAAACTAGGTGCTCATCCAGACTCCACCTGCAAACTATACCTTGTATCAGCTGTTCATATAGCAGCAGTTTCTGGAGGCGATACACTCAGCTTACTTTTACGCTTTGGGGCGAAGAAGATGAGAACTGATAAGTTAGGTCGAACGCCTTTATTATTTGCAGCCTGGGCTGGAAATGCTAAACAACTTGGGATACTACTGGATTTTCCTGAAGGTAATTTACAATGGTAGATATTTTTATTTATAATGTAATAGAATAGATGGTTTTACATTCTGTCTGCAATTGCAGTTGAACGTATAAATGCACATTGTGATACTGCGCGTGTCTGGTGAAACGATCAGTTGCGAGCGTGCCGTCCAATCATACCCATCTTTTGATCTCACGCACACACAGATATGTTTTACCAGAAGTAAAGCCCGCTCGCTTTCGTGAATTACAGGATCTATTTAAGAAACAAAGAATTAATAATAATTGTCTAAGAGAATTAAAAACTACGAAAGTATTTAATCTTCTATGTTCGAAAGATATCATTCTGAGTCACGCACATTAATTATATGTTTAACTAGACATGTTGCTTCCACCCGGTCTTAGTAGAAAGGGTAGGTCAAAGAAATACTGGTTTGACGTTGTAAAAAATGACATGCGTACTAACGGTCTCATAAGGATGCTGAAGACTGCGCGAAGTGGAGAAGAAAAGTAAGAAAGCGGACCCCAGACTTCGAGGCTAACGCTCCGAACGTAACCAAGATGTAACGCTAGGATGACGATGAGACCTAACAGTTTCCGAAAAAACTTCTGTCACATACAAAACTGACGAACGGACACGACAATTTTAAGGATTTTATTCTTTCATAATGATTACGGAATCCTAAAACTAAATAGTGCAAGTTATCTATTAAGCTCAATGTGATATTTGAAAATAGATGAGCAGATTGAAGTCAAAGGTAGAATAGAATTGAAAGAAACATTCAATCAATTTCAACATATAATAGACGTAAGATAAATATTAATTTCAGATTTAGCACATAAAGTAGAGCACAACATAACAGAAGATGAAGTAATGCAGATTAAAAAGCTTTCAATGACAACAAAAGATATTATTAACTTACGTTGCCACATTAATATTGAGAATAGTGTACCTAAAGAATGGCTAGACAATATAGAACATGAATGCAAAAGTCTCGCAAAAAGTGTAAGTAACTCACCTGTACATATCTATACATTTTTTCATTGCTAGTATACAGCAGACAGCCTGATGGTTCACCTGATAGAGAGTAGTTACTATCACCTATGGATATTTGCAACATCAAAGGTGCCAACTTCGAAAAAGGACTGGTAGCAGCCACTGATGTTGGAATACAACTAAAGGTTGTTATGACGGCATACTTCAAATGTAGTAGCTATTCAGAGGGCCAGATGCTGTTCTGCATAGGTGTTTTGTAACCTTTTCCGACAGGCAACCCGCACGCAAGAATTAGTATTCTTTCTCTGTTCCCGCACGGATAAAACCTTTGAAAATCTTAAAAGACTTAAAAGAAGAAAAGTTCGAATTATTATAGGTAAACTCACCTATCCTAGCAGAATATGGATTCTTGATGGATAGATACGTTAGTAACTTAAGATCACGGGTCACTATAATTTAGATAAGTTTTAAATTGTTTTTATTGCACTTTTACCAGTATATGTATATGAGATTAACTTTTCAATGACACTGCCAAAAAGTCTCTGTTATTTTGTAGTTGTAGCTAGGTAACCAATTTATTTGAATTGACAACTCTAAAGTTTTTCTATAGGGCCAGCTACAACTCCAACACGAATAGTTTTAAAAGGACTTAAAAAAATAGATGCTGACAGTGACGTCCTCAGTAACTTCACCTATTTTTGTGCCAGACTTGACTAAAAATCGGTTTTAACATTTTTTACAAGCAGTTGTCTATATTAAATCCAAACTGGACGCCCCTCCACGCAGCAAGTTCTAGTGCTAGACATCATTGTACAAGGCTACTTCTTCTAGCTGGGGCAGACCCCTCCTGCCGCGATATTATAGGACGTACAGCATTAGACGTTGCTGGTAGTGACTTATACCAAGGCAGTGACATTAACCCTGAACAGTGAGTACTTTTTATAGATTGTCTACTTGCTTATACCATGGAAGAATAATGTCAAAGAATGACAAAAATCACTTTGATTGATTCATCCAAATTGTAAAATAAATGTAAACCGTCTAACTTTATTAGACTTACTTACTTTTTTATTTTATATTTCTTTTACCGTCTCTGTGAGGTGTGTAAGAATGGGCCTAAATGGCGCTCTGTTGTTCGTGCCTACCCCGCAAGGGAACTGGCGTGAACTTATGTATGTATGTATGTATGTACTTACGGGCTCAGGCTTTTCCGGCTTACGTGATGGCAACGCAGAGGCTCCAGGTTCGATTCCTGGCATGATAAATTGCGTAAATGAACTTTTCGTTGTTTACTGTGGTCTAGGTATCTAGAATTAGCCTCAGAGTATATCTCCGTTACATATTACCCAAAATAAGCGTAACTTGATTAGCTTGGGGACATACAATATATTTGTCGTCAGTTTCTTCATTGTTATTTATTTTTTATTTAAATGTAATATGTTTATAATAGTATTTAATTTCTAAGTTTCTGTTTGTAGTGTAGTTTATTTATAATTTAGTTTATTTTTAAGTATTTCGTTTTAATTCATTAGAATAGAATAGAATAGAATAGAATAAAAATAATTATTAACTCTGAAAAAAAACATTGTTACACGCCGACAGAGTAAATGCACACCTGGTTTATTACCTTTGGTGCATTTGGACTTCTTTTGTTTACTTTGTGTTTAAAATTTGTAATTAATAAAAACATTCTATTGTTATTGTACTGGTTTATGGCCGCAGTTGTGCAGATTACGGTTTCTCGGAAACTTCAGTCCGCGCGGTCGATTGTTGTATTGAGCAGTCATGTGACTATTACGATACGATCAAGACGTGTACACTCGATGAGCTATATAGTGACGGACTTTGCGCGTGTTATTGCATCGTGCCGTTTGTACTGGCTGTGTCCAGTTATATTTGTATCTGTGTTATACGTGTTTGTATAGTTGTATTAAATTCTATAGTAATTCAAACGGCATTTTTAATTCGAGTCCCGCACTCGTAACAACATGTAGAATATAATTTAAAAACATTTTAGTTTCACAGAAGTAATCAGACAACTCACCGCTATAGAAGTTAACACCTGTTCCCATTTTACTTTTAAAAAGTATAACACGATACTTCATACCGCTGTTGAACTAGAAAGTTTAGAAGCTGTTAAACTGTTGGTTGAATTTGGTGTCCCTTTAAAAAGGTTTAATAAAATAGGTTTAACTCCGTTACATTTGTGTGTGAAAAAAAAGCTTAAGGACCATTTACAGGTTGGTTAAAGTAATGTTATTCTTCTTCTCAGTTTAATTGTTAGATTTTTTTTAAACAATCTTTAGCTATTACATTTACTTCAACTATATTTATATCCATATCCTAACTAAACTGACTACTTTCATAAGTAAAGTTGACATATGATTGAGAATTTTACTATACTTAGTAAATTTAAATCATATCGTCCAAAAAGCTTATTACAAACTTGTATATTAATTTAGCAGCATTAGAAATAAGAGAAGTCAAAATATTATTCCATACATAAGAAATATATCCTACCCACACATAACGTAGTCTTAGCTGGCTCGTTACGAACATCTTCTACGTGAATATATGTCGCATTTAATTTAACTTAGTGGTTAAATTTCACTTCGTTTTCTAATGCCCCTACTCAACCTGCGTTAGTCTTTTAGTGATTGTGCCAAATACAACTTACTTGTATTGGCTACATGGTATATACATGAGTTATCTGTCAATGTTTGCTGTCATTAACAATATCGCATCTCAAATAATGCATTAAGCTCTTGGCTACATCTACGTTACACATTAATATTATACCAGATGCAGCAGAGGCTTATCATAATCTTAATGGATATGAACATTTACAAATTTATTATTGTGCAAGTTCAATTATGAATTCTTATTATTTTAGATTATGGTAAACTATGACAAAGATGTTAATTATAGCAACATGAAGGATGAAGATGGAAATACTATTCTTCATTCAGCTGTCATAGAAAAATGGAACCCAGGAATTTGCATTGCTCTTGAAATTGGAATTGATGTTCTAGCTAAGGTGAGTAAATTTCAATAATTATATAATAATGTGAAGAAAATTAACAAACATTTAGAATGGTTCTAGTAAAATAAAGAACATGACGCACAATTATAACGTAGCTTTGATTTTATTTACATAAGTATTTAAATAGTTCAATGCTGTATAAAAGTGCCTTTAAATCTAGGAAGAAATTTAAATAAAAGAACTACTACTACCTATTACTCAAGTTAAAATATTTTCTTGTGCCAAATATGATTTCAAAATAATTTTAATACAAAGATAATGATTATATATTAAATAATATTATCTATAAGTTCAAATGATAATGAGAAACTCATTTATAAGAATGAAATCATAAATAATTATAAAATTCAATTACAGAATAACATTGGTGAAACAGCGATTCATATAGCTGCCGCTTATGGTGATATTGGAATTCTAGATGATTTATTCAATGCAATCAAAAATATTAAACAAGTCGACTATCCAAATAATCAATACGAAACCCCATTATTCAAAGCTATTAATTACGGCCACTTGAAATGTGTAAAGAAGCTACTCAAAGATGGAGCTTCTACAGAATGGTTATTACCAAAAGGTGTTAATGTTTTCCATGTAGCTGCTGAACTGGGTCATACAGATATTCTCAAAGCAATTTTGGACCAAAATTATAGTATAACAAGAGCAATGATAAATAATGTAACATGTGACGATAGAAAATACTATGGTCCTATACATTTTGCTGTTACAAATAATCATCCAGAATGTGTGAAATTACTACTATCTTATAACGCTTATGTGAGCTTAAGAACACAGTATGGTATTCATAGTCAATCAACACCCCTACACATTGCTGCTAAGAAAAATATTTTAGAAATAGCTAAGATTCTTGTTAAATTCGATAAAAGTACTGTGCACAATGTTGACTGTATGGGGTGGTCCCCTCTACACATGGCATGCCAATATAGAAGTAAGGATCTTATTAAATTTCTAGTCCAGGAAGGTGCTGACCTGTCGATGACGACTGAAATACCGAAGAAGTCTCAAAAAACAAGCATAGATATCATAGTCAATAATCTATCTAAACCGACAGAGTTTTTGGAAGACGTGTTTGATCAGTATATATATTGCAATAATTGTAATTTCCAAGATCCTGAATGTGAAGTTATTGTGGATTATAATGTTCTCATGCCAGATGATGATAAAGTAAGACAGATAAAGGTAATCAAAGCATTACTTGAGACCGGAAACAGATACGGCCAGAGACGACTTTTACTCCATCCATTGTTAGAGAGCTTTCTATACTTGAAATGGAAATCTTTACTCCCTTTCTTCTACATAATAATGGCATTATACGGCTGTTTTGTGATTTCACTCACGTTTTTTATAGTTTCATCTTTCTTCTACAAAGATACAAATGTATCTACACCGAAATGGCTAGATGCTACGATTTGGAAATATTTAGTCTATATTACAGTTTTCTTCATAGGATTTCAGGTACCTATTTAAAAAATGTTAAACGTCTTTACTATATATGACGCGGTAATTGAGTTTCCTACGATGTGTGAGAGTTGCGGTAGGTCTCTAAGTCGAGTTCTTACAATCAATTTAAAAATTTTAAAAAATAATCTAATTCAGACCAATAAATTCCGAAAATACAAATTTTAGGATTTTTGTATGTTGCCTCTCTGTTAAAGCATCATGTGAAAATTACTTAATGGATTTAAATGAAACTTGACTTCGAGCTAGTTCATGTCCTGGGAATGATGATAGTTATAATAGTTTTTATCCCGATATAGAACGTCGTTTCAAAGAGATAGATGGTGTGGAGGATGATGGGATGATTTGTAGTGTGATAGAGGATGTATGTCAGAATAGAGGAGTGTAGATAAAAAAAACATATTGTGCCGGCTCCAAATAATTGGGAGAAGGTGAAAGAAATGAGAGAAAGGACGTGGTTTCCTATAGTATGGCAGTGACGTTTTTTGTCTCCGTTCTTACAATTTTCTAACAAACAAGTAATTATGACAACGCGATTGAAGTTTCGCTGACACCACTAGATTTAAATAAATAAGATGAATCATGACTAAAGCGGGTTTTACATTATCCAATTTGCAAAGCGCTAAATCTGGTGCGCTGGCTAATGCACTAAATGAGCAAGCATGACAAAGCCCTTACGATCGCACTGGATTGGATGCCTAACTGACTATACACCATCATATTTTAGCACACTAGTTCACTTAGTACTCTGCAAATTTGATAATGTAATGCCCCGCTTTATAGTTTTGACCAAGTGTAAGTACGGACAGTAAAGACCTAAGAGTAAACATAACTAATCCTGACTTTCCTTGGAACTTAATTACGGAGCTCTAAAAAGGTATTTTTGAATCAGCACAAACTATAACCTAGTGAGCAATTCAAGTATAGTTAGGAGTCTTAGATTTTTCAAGGCCTCGTATGAAAAAGTACCTTCTAGATAAGCGTGCTCCATTTCAGGCCATATCTCCGCTCTACATCGAGCGAAATCATGGTGACGCTAACCAACACTACTATAAAAAAAACCTTAAACTCTGAAGTATATACTCTGAGCTTAGTCGGGATTCAATGCTAGAAGGATGATTACTACGAAACTGTAAAAGCTGACGAACAATAAAAAAATTCTAAATCTGTATTTTGAACACTTATTGTATTTTAACAGGAACTTCTCTACATAAACATAACGAAGAAATACCTCCTAAACTTGGACACTTGGGCTAAGTTGGGTTCAGTTACACTCGCTGTCATTGTGCCTAATGCGATTGAATCTGCTCCTGAAGAGGAATGGCCAAGGCACATCGCAACCATGGCACTCCTATTATCATGGCTAGAACTATTATTTCTTCTGTCGCGGTTTCCTAATTTTGGCTTTTACGTCCTGATGTTTATGAAAGTATCTGCTAATGTAATCAAGGTAATTTACATCCATATAAATGTTTGAAATACTTGAAGCATTACGAATTAGGATACAAAATATCATTTTATTTCTTTATTGTTTTCATGAGCTCTAATGAATCACAACCTTCTTCTATGTAGAAAGTACTCTACTATTTTCTGCCTACACTAACTTTTATCACGGAAAAACAAAATTGTAAAGACTCCTTTTTTGTTATTTGTTTACAAGACCTTAGAATTATTATTTTTATTACATTGCTTTAAAAAGCAGTAACTTAATCCATTACTGCATGAAATGTTTAGCTTATAATAATATTTGACTGATCAACTAAATTGAATCAATGGGTGAAAGACACAGAACTAATCATACGCTACCTGCACATAACATTATTTATTATTACAAATTAATAAAATTAACTCCGGGTTACCTAAAAATTAATTCAGTTTTTCCAGGAAAGCAAAACCTTAATGATATTAACTTTCTATCGACCAAAGCAATACCCAAGTCGTACTTTTTTTAATGAGGGGAAATCTGATTGAGGGCCATCAGCCGCGTGGGGTGAGAAAATCATGGCCGGTGTGTGAGATTCGCCAGGTCAGAGTGGGTCTAGCACCTCACTTGTGAAGTGCTATTGTCACACCACAATCAAGGATACCCACTAAAATCCCTCGATGTTCCATCTTTCGCCCTTATGCCAAGGCTACGAGTGCATAGCCAAGCCCCTTCGCGGGCCTTGACAGGACGTGGCCTAACGACCTCGTCCACTACCGGGGACTAATAATCAAGTTATACTAAGTTAATTTGCGTTCACTGCGTGTCTGACGTTCAACTACGTTTTATTTGTTACAGATTCTCTTGACGTTTGCATTTCTACTTATCGGCTTCTCTCTCAGTTTTATGGTTCAGTTCCGCTCTGAAACACCATTCGATAATCCATGGGCAGCCTTGATGAAGACAATGGTGATGATGACATCAGAATTTGATTACGATGACCTAGTTAAAAAAGACTCTGCTACTTCACTGACCGTGATAAAAATCACTTTTCTCGTATTTCTTGTATTAGCTGCGATAGTTCTTATGAATCTAATGGTAGGAGTAGCTGTAAATGACCTTCACGATTTAGAAGTTTTAGGAAATATAAGGCGTCTACAGAAACAGGTAGAGTTTCTTGTTTCGTTGGAAGCACTGGCATTTAATAATTTCTTTAAACGAATTGTACCCAAAAAAGTAAAAGAGAAATTTGTAAATAGTACAACAGTAAGTAATTCTATACGTTTGCGACCAAATAATCCATTTTATAGTTATTATCAAGTTCTTCCAGCTCATATACGAGATGGACTATTTGATAAAGTTCAATCAAATAAAAATCGTTTAGATAATGACAATAGTCTTAATGGTCTTAATCTTATGAGAGATAAACTCGACGATATACATAAAGATGTCTTAGATATAAGACCAAATGTTGTATCCAAAAATACAACTGTAAATAAGAATATAAATTTTGGAGATATTATAAGCCCTATAAACAATATAGATTTGATCATACGTAATATGAAGAAGGAAATCAACGATACAAAAACTACAATAGAAGTTCTGAATGCCAAGGTTGATATGATTTTGAATAAACTACAAAATAAAAAATGACAATATACTTCATACAATGCGTTTTAACTTTATAACCTCTACCCATATTCCTTCGGTATTCTTATCTCCAACTCAGAGTAAGCCCTAAAATTCTACCAACGGTATAATATTCCGAAGATCTGTTTAGGCTGGTGTCTATATCGTCATTCTACTACTTCGTCACCCACTGGCGACTGACTTCATCCACACTGGCTCGATACATGATAACTGGTTTTTTTGGCAACTCTACTACGGACTCGAGTTCCGTACCCTTTTTTACAACTTCATTTCTATGGAAGTTTGTAGAGTTCATACACGCTTATTGTTTATTTTTGTTACTGTGTGTGTCATTAATTTAGTGATTTTTATGTTCTGGTGTACCTTAAGAATAACTTATTATATTATTTTTTTCTCATTTTAATACTAAACTTATACTAATGTAGAGTGTATCTGTTACATGATGGTGTACAACTTGACAAGTGTTAATCGTGTTTTTGTAATAGAACAGATTGCTCCGTCCCATACGACATTATTGTACCAAAATAAGATTATTATATATCTAACACATGTATGTAATCCTGATTAATATTATAAATTCGATTGTTAGTTTCTTTGTTTGAAAGAAAGTATTGCCAGTCACAGAAAACACATGCCAAATTTAGTATGTCAATACTAAACAGGAGCCCTCATTGTGCGCGCCTGACTCACCAACAACTACTCGTTTATATTTGTTTGTTAGTAAAAATAAGAAGAGAAATTATCGTACCGGGTCCGGTGGCGAAGAAGTTGCCATATACTTACGATCCCATTTACCTTATAATATCACCACAGCCATCGTCACCAGATGCTGGTGAACATCTATTCATAGAAGAGTTGGGCTTTATCACAATTTTACTAGGAGTCGTCTATACTCCTTCTCTTCGTATTAATTATTTTGCGTATTTTGAAAAACTCGTAGAAACCTTCTTTTCTTCTTATACTCATATTATAATTATGGGTGATTTCAATATTTGTTTTCTAAAACGAGACCAACTTCCCACTTCTTTAGAAAATGTAGTAAAGTCCCTGAATTTAAGCATTCTTCCATTGAGTGCAACTCATCACTTTCTTGATTCGAAATCATACCTTCTTGATCTCACGATGGTCTCGTTACTAACGCATATCCTCAAATATGGTTAGTATTCGGCGGATAACTTCTCTTATCATGATCTGATTTTTCTATCCTACAATATGCGTCCGCCGAAGGCCAAACCAAAAATCATCTTACAGCGCAACCTGGACGCCCTAGACGAAAACGTTTATCATTTTGATACATTTCAAGCATATCTGGATGTTCTTTAACAAGACGTCCTAGTTGAAATATGTACATACTTCCATACGTTTTCCGTGACATGGATTACGTATTTAGTGTGCTATATTCTTTCTTTTTTAATGTGTAATGTCTCGCAATGTGTATTTAAATAAATGATTTTCTTTCTTCTTTTTTTCTTTCTATTCTAGGCTATTTATCTCTATGCCAAATTTCATCAAGATCCGTTATGGCGTGATAGAGTAACAAGCCTCCATCCGAACTTTCACATTTATATATACAAGTTTTTTTATATTTTTTATTGCAGGAGTTCAGCATACAGGCAAACGGCCCACTTGATGGAAAGCGGATACCATCACCTATGCACATTTGCAATACAAAAGGTGCTACAAATGCGCTGCTGCTCTCTTAAGGGAGACTGGAACCTGGTTACTAATGCCGGAACACAACACAAGGTTGTTATGGCGGCATACTCTAGACTAGCTATTCAGTCGGGCAAATGCCCTACCACCTGGCTGTGGGTTGTTTTGTCACCTCTTACGACAGGCCGCCCGGCCGCAAGAAATTATATTCTTTCTCCGTTCCTGCACGGATGAAAACGAGTGGTCGCGCAGTGGTCGAAATTCGACCATAATTAATATAAATTATAATTTTGAACATTATTAAGGTTCTGTTGTAAAAGAACTATACTTCTATAATCACAGATTTCGCCAAGGCTACACTGTTAATTTGACTTGAACAATAAACAAAAGAGTATATATGCGTGTGTGTGTCAAATACATGGTAGTGTGTATAATGTTGTTCTTATTAATGTAATTTTTTTGCATGCTTTAAAAAAAAAATATTAGCATTCTGCACTCCTTCTCTATATAAACTATAAGTGTGCGAAATTTCATACTCCTCCGTCCACGCTATGAGGTACCTACAAAGTTTTTACATACATACATACATACATAACTTCACGCCAGTTTCCTTGCGGGGTAGGCACGAACAACAGAGTGCCATTTAGGCTTATTCTTACACACCTCACTTGCCTCTTTGACATTCATAACTCTTCTCATGCAAGCTCGTCTGTTCTTAAGGCTCCTGACATCACCTTCTGCTAGTACACGATCAATTTGATCATGGAAGGTGTGTCGTGGCCTTCCACGACTTCTGCATCCATCCACTTTTGCATAGTTTTTGCTTCACGTATTAATATAATGATAATCTTATTAAGACATTTCAAAAGTTTTCATTACATACAAGTATTAACACATTCAATTATTTGTTAAGGTATAAATATTGTACCTAGAGTTTTTATTTACACAAAGCTTATTACAAATTACAATACAAGGCGGGCCAAAGACGTGTCTTTGGTGTCGTGACACCAGCGTATTATAAATCCAGGCACTCTTTTAAGGCTGTTTATTTATCAAATAATATGTTGTGTCTAATATACATACATACATAACTACACGCCAATTCCCTTGCGGGGTAGGCACGAACAACAGAACGCCATTTAGGCCCATTCTTACACACCTCACTTGCTTCTTTGACATTCATAACTCATATATACTATTTGTATATGACCTAAAAATAAACCTCTTTCTTTCACAATACATCCCAAAATTATTTTAAAAATTAAACAACACTATAAAAAAGAAATCAAAAATTAACCCTTCTCCTCCTAATAAAGAAAATCCTTTATGTGACAAAAAGGCTATCGTCTATTTTGCTCAAAGCATTGCTATTCTACGTGGTAACGCCGCCAGCCTTTTGGGAACGTTCCCGGTAAGTGACAGTGGTTTGGGACCAATATTTTATCTATAATTGTTTTCAAAACCCCCCGATTTTTAATCATTCTTCATTGGTGCTCCACTCTTATTGGTCTTATCGTGATGATATATAGCCCATAGCCTTGCTCGATAAATGGGCTATCTAAAACTGAACGAATCTTTCAAATCAAACCAGTAGTTCTCGAGATTAGCGCGTTCAATCAAACAAACAAACTCTTCAGCTTTATATATTAGTAGATTGTACTCTCTTTGTTTTATTTAGACCTAGAGCTATATTAATGTTAATTAAATTTCTCACAAAATAAATCGTTTCATTTCACGGTTCCCGTGGGATAACATTAATGCAAGCGAAGCCGCAGACAAAAGCTAGTTACCTACGAAACAAATCTCGAAATAAATATCCTCATATTTAATGAAATCTTCAATTTATTCAACAAACAAGGACAATAATAAGCTGTTTTCCTCAAGATAACCGGAACGCAATACGTGAAATAATTACTAATACGGACAATACTTGTTTATAATGTGTTATGATAGTTCCATAAACATTCTTCATAGCACATAAACACTGTGGTATCCATTAAGCAAGTTGAATTATTTCGTTAAAATTCAAAAATCGCTCGAGTCATAAATTATATCACGCAGATTTTCTGTCAAAGATGGCTGGAGATGAGATGTGGTTGAGGAAATATCGCAGAAACATTTTACACGCCACGGGAGATGGAAATATCAGTTACATTAGTAAGTAGTATTTTTTATTTTATTCACAACTACGATATGCCCGCGACTTCGTCCAAGCTTGAATTGAAATTCCCGGAATACAAAGTATCGCAGCATTTGAAAAAGAATATAAGCTATCGTTTTAGTGAAAACTGTATTGGACTATAAGCTTTTATGCACCTGAACAACATCAAACCGCTCCTGGGAAAATCTGGGAAACCCTGAGAAAACATGGGAAAATCACATAAAATTTGCTATCGATCAGTTAAAAATCGCATTGGAATCCCAAATTTTTTTTCTATCTGGTCATTTTAAATCGTTCCCAGAAAAACTCTCGCCATATTCCCAGGATAATCGAATGGTTGAAATGCAATAATCTATACATATAATAAAATTGAAGAGGTCGAATTTCTGTACAATGAAAAAAAATGCTAAAAACCGAGTCAGGGGGATGTAAAAAGTGAAATAGAACTAATTTAGATTTTTTTTCACATTTTTTGTTTCTCTGTTTGTCTGTCTGTTTGTACCGGCTAATCTCCGAAACGACAGAACCGATTTCAATAAAATTTTGTATCGTGGTAGCTTATATCCCTGGTCAACATATAGGATATTTTTAATCCCGAAAAATTAAAGAGTTCTAGCTAGTTCAGTAATAAATTTACACAAAACAAATGTTATGATGTTTAGAAATAAACAAAAAAAAAAAATTGGCATTAATTGTAATGATCAACATATTCATGTAGGCTACATTCCATAAATGACTCACAACGACCGCGTTCACGACCGCAATTTTTCCCGTTCCACTTACTTGCGGACGTTACAATCGTAAACCCAAATGGAACGCTTATTCGACCCACCGCTTGACATGGGTCGTTGTGTGATCGAAAATGATGACGTCATTAGTGACGTTTTCGCCACGACCACAACGACCGCGGTCGCCTTGTAGAACCGCTAACGGAGCATGTTGGACGTTGTGAGCTACTAATGGAACGCCCTGGTAGAAGTTTCACTTCAAAAAATTAAAGTTCCTTTTTTAAAAATTGTAGTTCACTACAATTCCTATTTGGAATGATTATCTCAACTACAGCTCTTAGGGTCGACTTTCGTAGAATATCGACGTGAAACGGATAGCCGTTAGATAATCGTGCTTCGTAATATATCTGAACATTCCGATGACCTACTTCTCCCTTCTGTACCTCCAAGGAGCCACATATCGCCATTTCTAAATAAACATCATGTACTGAGGACCACAACGACCGCGGTCGCCTAGTGGAACGGCTAACGGAGCATTTTGAGCGTTGTGAGCTACAGTTATAGAGAGACATTTTTATCCACGGCAGTGAATTCTTTGGATGGGAACGAAAGAGAAAGAGAAATCTAATAATTCAAACGCTATGCTTATAAACATAGAGTCGGAAATATTTTGCAGTTCATAAATCAAATTGAAACTAGAGCATTTCCTATTTTAGTTATCACAAGCCTCTCATTTGTTCACAGTGAAAACATGGAATCTTAATCATTTCAGATTTACTTTATTATATCGAGGGGTGAAAGGCTATTTGTTTTAAGCGACATTTTGTGACAGAATTGACTTGATGGTTTTCTTGCATCCTAATGTCTCAAACTTAAGGAATTATAATGAACCTGGTTTCCAACTAAAAACTACAGATTTTTTTCTTTTTTAAATATAGTACGTAGTTTACTAAGTCTTTTTGTGGGTCATTGAAACTTCAAACTCCTCTATCGACACAATTTCGCAAATGTCGCTTAAAACAAATAACCTTGGACCCCTCGATATGTATGATTAAAACACATAGATAGATAGATAGAAAATACTTTATTGTTGATCACATACACGTAAAGTAAATCCTTTAGAGTCATTTCGTGTCAAGGCAGGAACAAAGGGCGGCCTTATCGCTTCAGAGCGATCTCCTCCAGACAACCCGGGCTGTGGATTCTATGAAAGGAATCGAGAGTGTTTGACGGTGTGCAAATCAAATACATGTAATTAATAGGATGCATAGATATTACACAATACATATAATTAAGAAAAAGAAAAAGAAACTAGACAATAACATACATACATACATAACTTCACGCTAGTTCCCTTGCGGGGTAGGCACGAACAACAGAGTGCCATTTAAGCTTATTCTTACACACCTCACTTGCCTCTTTGACATTCATAACTCTTGTCATGCAAGCTCGTCTGTTCTTAAGGCTCCTGACATCACCTTCTGCTAGTACACGATCAATTTGATCATGGAAGGTGTGTCGTGGCCTTCCACGACTTCTGCATCCATCCACTTTTGCATTGTATATCTGTTTAGTCATTCTTTTCACATGCCCGAACCACATAGACAATAACACATATTAATATTATATATATCCAAATATATACAAATTGATCGTGTACTAGCAGAAGGTGATGTCAGGAGCCTTAAGAACAGACGAGTGTGCATGACAAGAGTTATGAATGTCAAAGAGGCAAGTGAGGTGTGTAAGAACAAGCCTAAATGGCACTCTGTTGTTCGTGCCTACCCCGCAAGGGAACTGGCGTGAAGTTATGTATGTATGTATGTATGTATTAATATGTGTATAGCAACAACAATAGCTATACAATATTAATAACAGCAATAATCATTATATCAATGTTATATATATTAATATAATATATACAATATTATTAAATATATTAACAAATTAAAATACGTACAATTTGATATGAAATATTAATTAAAGTGAAAGATAATATTCTCTTACCAATTTTTTGAAAGTGGGGAGTGATCTTGCTTGTCGTATGTTTTCGGGCACATATAATAAAGTGAAGATATGTTATATCTTAAATATTTAATACATAAAATTTAATATTTTACATTAAAATATAAAATAATTTTTGAGCTTGGTAGAAATATTATAAAAATAATAAACATTATTATTATCCTAATACTCCTGATATATATATATATATATATATATATATATATATATATATTATGTAAATATAGGTTTGCGTTTGACCACTGTCTCACCTGATGTTGAGTGATGACGCAGTCTAGGATGGAGCACGCTTACCTAGAAAATACCTATTCACTCGTGACTTGAAGACTTTAAGATTGTATTTGTCAGGAAAAACATATTTCTCTACATTTTCTCATTCTCTCGTAGTCTACGTTTCTAAAGTGTCACTTCACATACACAATTTTTTATTTTCCTGTTTTGCGGGTAAGACACAAAAATTACATAACTCATTTAACTTGTTGATAATGATTCCAGCATGGCAGTACCACGCTTGTGACTTGTGACTATTGTGGACTGTACGAATTAATATATATTATTTTACAGACTCCGTTAAGGAAGCAGCCGATGATATAACATTTTCGATGGAGGAAGAAACTATAGCTAGAAGGCAATTACAATCATTATTAGATATTTTATCTAGTGTTAGTTTAAGGTAATTTGTTTGATGAATTTTTCAAGTAGGCCTCATTTATAGAGGTGAAATCCGTTGGGAGACACCCCACTGTTGGGTCATGACATGGGGGTAGTGTGGGGCGTCATCGGCTAGTTGCCGTAATACGCACTAAAACACCTCTATGTTCTCCGCCTCACCAGAAATCAGGGCCACGGGACCAAGGCTGTGGCGACGCCGAGACCTTGGCTAGCGTGTTCGTGGGCGGGCGTCTCCTTGAGCCGGGAATAAATAGTCGCCGTCGCCCAGGCACAGGGCGTTGACTCTGGGGGGCGCAAGAATGGTCAGACCAGACAAGACTATTATTTTTCCGTTTGATCCTGATAAGATCCCGCTCCACCCCTAGTGCTAGTTTCCAGCACATACGTACCTACATGCAGTATCATCAAAAACGTCTGTTCAATTAGACAAAACATCGCGCTTATTTTTTTGGCAGCGCACGAGCGAGTGTTCTAGTTCTTTAAAAAAATAGATTTTTCTTCCATAATATTAGATAATTGGTCCACCAACAGCAAGGTCCCTGTGCGTCATTTTATCACCATAAACGATATCTTTATCCGTGCAGGAACAGAGAAAGAATACAATTTCCTGCGGCCGGGCGGCCTGTCGTAAGAGGTGACAAAACAACCCACAGCCCGCCTGGATGGCTAACAACCCTGGTCTAGAGTATGCCGCCATAACAACCTTAAGTTTTGTTCCGGCGTTAGTGACCAGGTTCCAGTCTCTCTTAAGAGAGCAACAGCGCATTAGTAACACCTTTCTTGTTGCAAATGACCATTAGCGATGGTAACCGCTTTCCATCAAGTGGGCTGTCTGCCTGTCTGCTGAACTCCTGCAATAAAAAATAAATAAAAAATGAAATAAAGTAGGCCTATAAATAGCATTGCTCTAGCTACGGTACCTATGATATCTAAAGAAAACAAGTGTGCAGTTATAGATGCTCGCATAGGGCCCATAATAGTACATTATGGTATTAGTGTGTAACATTGGTGATTACCGCCGAGGCGCCATTGAGACTCGAGCCGTAGGCGAGAGTCTTAAGAGAGCCGAGGACGGTAATCATCAATACACACGTGTATCATACGACGTTTTTCAACACACTTGTGAATAAAATAACAACAAAAACTCATTTTATTTAGTAGATAAAAAAAAGTTATATATGAGTGAAAGTTTTATTTATTAAACACGTACGAGTTAAAATTCTCTATTTAAATAAGAAGTTGCATGAAATGAGCAAGCAATAGGAACATTAATTTATTTGTTCTATAGCACACGATCTTTTTTTTTTGAATAAAAACTTTTTTAAGTACAAAGCAACTCAACCAATAAAATTTAAAAAAAAAATCTATAACTCACTAGTGAGTTATAATGTTTTTTACTCACAGTTTGATAATGGGTGTCATTCTGTGCCTAATTGCGGTGACCATAGAGCCACTTTATGAGCAAGTGTGTTGAAAAATGCTATTTACGGCACTGCCCCTCGGACAACTGCACGAGATAACGGAGGTACGCGCGGAACAGATGCACCTACTTTCAAGAAGCCCTACAACCAAATCTGTGATTACATTCCTACTCAGCGAATTGCATCGAATGTCATGCGACGCGCACACAGTGCCAGTTGTTTCCATCGTTCACACCCGCGACGCGTTACTCATTGTAATAATATAATGCACATGTA
This sequence comes from Dendrolimus kikuchii, assembly GCA_019925095.2. Lineage (NCBI taxonomy): Eukaryota > Metazoa > Arthropoda > Insecta > Lepidoptera > Lasiocampidae > Dendrolimus > Dendrolimus kikuchii. The sequence goes on along the minus strand of CM034410.1, from coordinate 3,330,067 downwards.
TGTGTGAATAAATAATCTTGGTTTACTAGAACACGCATTCATTTATAACATCCCTATCCACATATACATCTAAATATGTGCATAACATTATTATGATTGAAGCGTAGGAAATGTTAAATAAAGCAACTTTTCTCGAAATTTTGCTTATGTTTCAACAATTTTAGTTAACCGTAGACTAAGAGTGTTCCTCATAGACAAAATGTTGATATTGCACGTACCACCGACGTGAGCATAATAATTTCATCCCGGCTGGACCAGTATGCACCTTCAGATATAGTAAAAAATACTCAAAGGAATCTTAGGGCAGACTTTGTTAAAAACTAAAAAGGTGTCATTCGGATTTTTAAAAATTCAATTACCGTGATCAGGACTCGAAACTGCTGATTTTGAAAAAAAACACTCAGCTGTATTATTACACCAAATCATAGTTTAGCTTGTAAAGATTAACTAATGTGAAGGAATCTTAACGTCAATTATTATCGATTGATTTTTTTTTTATATTTATAACCTGAGCGTTAACTTATTGTGGCGACCGAGGGTAGAACTTTCTAGCAGCGTAAGCCGGTCTGAAGACTTTTAGAAAAAGATAGAAGATTTTGCAAAGAAAATACAAGGATAGATATATTTATAGATAGATAGATGATGAACGAAATTTTAGAAGGTTCAGGAAGGAAAAGAAAGAGATAGATAGATGTTTAGAAAGGGACAAACAGTAAATAAAAGAATAACGAAAAGAAGATCGAAATTATGGGTTCCAGAAGATTCTTCCGGGTACATAAGCAGCGTAAGGCGCGCCTACCGGAGAGTTCAGTTGAAGATAGCGAAGCGATAAATGCGATACGAGAGTGTTAGAAGAGAAGTTTAATAGAAGATAGTGACAAGCTTAGAGAATTGGAAGAATATTTTAGTAGAAGACAATGATGAGCTTAATGAAGAGTTTAGTGGGCAGTTGACAGAAGGAGGAGTTTAGCATAGTTTAAAAGGAGAAAGATAGTAAATAAAAGAAGAAATTATGGGTTATATATATATAAGCAGAGTAAGGCGCGCCTACCGGGCAGTTTAGAGTTGAGTTCAGTTCAAGACAGCGAAGCGACAAGTGCGATACGAAAGAGTTGGAAGAGAAGTTAAATAGAAGACAGTAACGAGGTTAGTGGGGAATTAAGTGCAACGTTTAGTGGACAGTTCAGTGAAGGAGGAGTGTAGCGTAGTTTGAAAGAAGATCTAGAAGCGAGCTACACGCGGTAAATTCGGAGGTGAGCACTGCAGTAGCAGGAGGTGGTCTGTGCAATATCGGCGACGGTATTGTGAGTGAGACATCTTATCGTCGGGACAGTGTGCGTGTAGGAGCAACATTGCGGAGAAGAATCACGTACGGCTGTGTAAGTTAATAAAAGCATTTAGTTATAAAACTGGTGTTTCTTTTCGATCCCAAGTGAATACCCCCGCTCGCGTATAACATTATAAAAACTATTTGCTACCACCAGGTCCCGGTAGAAGGGGTAGATTCAAGAAACGCTGACTTTATGTCATAAAGGATGATATGCGTACCAAATGTCTCAAAATAAGGGATCAAAGCGAACGCTTCGAACGCTACTGAAATTCAGACAGTCTTTTTATTATGGTGGACCCATGCTTTTTTTTATTCTTATTGCAGGACTTCAATCATTTGATGGAATGCAGTTATAATCGCCTATGAACATTTGCAACACCAAAAGCTGCTACAAATGCACTGCTGTTGTCTTAAGGGAGACTGGAACCTGGCCACTAATGCCGGAACACAACTCAAGGTTGTTATGGCGACATAGTCTAGACCAGAGGTGGTCGCCATCCAGTCGAGCAAATACCCTACCACCTGGATTTAGGTTGTTTTGTCGCCTCTTACGACAGGGGAAATTGTATTCTTTCTCCGTTCCTACACGGATAAAATGGTAAAATCATTACATGATGACAGCTCTCACACAATATCGGCGTGAAACGGTTAGCCAGGAGCTAATCGTTTTTCCACTTCCCCCTCCCTCTATCCAATTCTTCCTGTCTGGTCCCTCCCTTTTGTAGTATTTATGTTAGTGCTACTTCAATCACTTTTTAGGTCAAGGGAGACCAGTTTCAGCAATTTGCACAATGCTCCTTGGTCAATATCCGCAACACAAGAATTATGTCTAGTAGAATCCAGTTCTTCAGAAAGGTAAGACTCTTCGCATGAATGAAAAACCCAAAGAATTATAGCTGCAGAAAATTTTATATTGTTTTGTCTTTTAATTAAACTAAATAAATTCTTAGTCAAAAATCTTTATTAAGTTATTTTATACTTTTTAGTTTTTGAAGCCGGTTTTTTTAAACGAAGATATTTTTTATTTATTACTTTTTAGTTCTCGCTATGGGTAGGCCTACGAAGGTGCCGTGCGCCTTAAAAAATATAGGACCCAAGAAACGGGAACAGAAAAGTTTCATAAAATGAAAACTACTTGGTCAAACTATGTTAAATTTTTATGGGACCAAATGGCAACTATTCCGTATCAAACTGAAAAAGAATCACGTAAATCTGATCATAAATCTCAGAGTAATCGGTGTACATACATTAAAAAAATACCAATCAAGTTGAGAACTTTCTCCTTTTTGAAGTCGGTTAAAAAAGATCTCTGCATTGACACATGGCGGAGGATCGCGAATTTTAAAAAAAATGCATTTTTTTAATATACTGGTCCGAATTAGCTGAACTAAATTTTTCTAACTTTTTTTACAAACTTGACTCCTGTACAATTATATCTATATATATAAAACAAAGTCGTATAAGTTACAACATTTATAACTCAAGCACGGCTGGACCAATTTTTATGATTTTTGTGTTTGTGGAATTGTCTTCGTCCGTAATAGGAATAATAAGAATTAAAATATGATATTCATCAATAAAAAAACTTCAGTCACAACATCAGTTTAGCCATTCAGTTGTTATAGTCTTTCCTGGCCGATTTCGGCAATGGTACATACATACATACATAACTTCACGCCAGTTCCCTTGCGGGGTAGGCACGAACAACAGAGCGCCATTCAGGCTTATTCTTACACACCTCACTTGCTTCTTTGACATTCATAGCTCTTGTCATGCACACTTGTCTGTTCTTAAGGCTTCTGACATCACCTTCTGCTAGTACACGATCAATTTGATCATGGAAGGTGTGTCGTGGCCTTCCACGACTTCGGTAATGGTGACAGCATTTAAACTCGTTTTCATTTATCTGAATTAGGTGAATCATTTTTGTGTGTTCAACTGAGTCCCGGGATGGTTTAGATTCAAATTTGAACCAGGTAGGTGGCGCTGTAATCGAGTTCCAGGATTTAGGTGAAATTACGTTTATGTGTACCAGCAGAAGGTGATGTCAGGAGCCTTAAGAACAGACGAGCGTGCATGACAAGAGTTATGAATGTCAAAGAAGCAAGTGAGGTGTGTAAGAATAAGCCTAAATGGCGCTCTGTTGTTCGTGCCTACCCCGCAAGGGAACTAGCGTGAAGTTATGTATGTATGTACGTTTATGTGTGTTCAAAACGATCCCGGGATGGTTTAGATCCACGATTGTATCCGGTATGTGGCACCGCTGTACACCTCTTTAACGGTGAGACCCATTTTGATGAAATTTTTTGTTTTTTCAAGTAAATTCGAGAATGGTTTTTTTCGGCTTCTCCTCCATCGTGTGTTAAGATAGAGGTTCTTGTTTTCTTTCTTTCTTATTACTATGACTCAACACCAGGAAAGGTAAGGGGTTTATTTATTTTTTTACTGCAGTGCCCGCGACGTCGTCCGCGTGGAATTTGCTTTCAAAACCCTCCGATTTTGAAACATTCTTCATTGGTGCTCCGCTCCTATTTGTCTTAGCGTGATGATATATAGCCTATAGCCTTCCTCGATAAATGGGCTATCTAATACTGAAAGAATTTTTCAAATCAGACCAGTAGTTCCTGAGACTAGCGCGTTCAAACAAACAAACTCTTCAGCTTTATATATTAGTACTAGCTGTGCCCGCGACGTCGTCCGCGTGGAATTTGCTTTCAAAACCCTCCGATTTTGAAACATTGTTCATTGGTGCTCCGCTCCTATTGATCTTAGCGTGATGATATATAACCTATAGCCTTCCTCGATAAATGGGCTATCCAACACTGAAAGAATTTTTCAAATCAGACCAGTAGTTATACTTACATTTTAAATATCGCGATATCTTATGACTGAAACGTCCGAATTGAATAATTCGAAAAGTTCTAGAAAGGTATTGAATTCGTCTTGAATATGGAGTAATTTATTTTGATAAGGATTAATACCAAGGTACAAAATAAAGAGTTTTTGAAGCAACGGCATTTTAATTATTTAAAAAAATAACAGAAAACACTTATTGTGGGATAACTACAATAGTTAGACATATGGCTACGCGATATTTTTTGTAGACAATTATATGTTCTGCAAAGTGGTAGTACATTATTTTGTTCTATAATCAATAGTTTTCGCAGCGCACGCCGTGTAAGAATTTTTTCGGGTAATTTTTTTACACCTTGTGTTACATTATTGGACTTTTAGTAAGGATCCCTAATTTTTTAGAAAATATAATATAGCCTATAGCCTTTCTCGATAAATGTACTATTCAGCACTGAAAGAATTTTTCAAATCGGACCAGCGGTTCCTGAGATTAGCGCGTTTAAACAAACAAACAAACTCTTCAGCTTTATAATATTAGTATAGATTTTTCCTTCTTTCTTATTTTTTCTTTTTCTTTTCTTTGTCAAAATTTATCTACTAATACTAATTTTTACGCTTTCTTATTTAGTTTGTTCTTAATATCTATTTGTTTGCTTTAATACCTATTTATTGTATACTTTCTTACTTCTATATGTTACACTTCTATTCTTGTCTATATTCTTATACATGTTTATTTACTTACTAAGGGTTGGTTACGTTATTTTGAATGGTTTAGATTAACAATCGGTCCCGGTTGATGGCGCTGCAATCGGTTACTAGATTTTTATTTTTAAGGGCAAGACAACGTCTGCTGGGTACAGCTAGTTATAGATAGATTTATAAAACCTCCCTCATTTCGTTCTATAAAATATTAAACAGAATTTTTTTAATTTGATATAGCAACACAGACCGAGAGCGACAGCTCTCTGCAGATATAATAAATGACCAGTTAAGAACTTCAAGAGAAGCAAATGGTTTACTCTTGAAAGCTATTTGGGATAACAACTGGAGTAACCTGACATGGTAAGTTTTTTTAGATTATTCTTTCCACATAAATCGTGTGTCTAATGTTACTGCTACATCTGGGATAATGTTAGCGTTAAGTTAGAGTCTGGCCAGCGAGTCGTGTCCAAGCTATTTATTGATATTGTAACAACTTAGGCCCCGACAAAGACAAATTCGACGTACAAATCTGTAAAAGCACATTTTATTACCTGTCGGCATTTGAACTAATTGTAATCCTTTTATGATCGTCTTCTTTTCTTCACTTATTTATTGGCATACGTTTCTAGTAATTGTACTCGTTTACGGCCGCTTGCGGCTGCATCATTAGCCAGGTGTGCGGATTACGATTACTAGGAAATTTTGTGGCCGTTGCCGGACGGGCACATTCGCATGTGTGAAGTCGTGTTTGTATAGTTGTAATAAACTCTATAATAATTCTAACGGCATTTTAATTCGAGTCCCACTAACTCGTAACAATATTCTGCCTATGACAACACTCATATCTGTCAAACGAATAGTCACAAACGTCTCTTCGCGTATTATATGTAGGTGTTACGGTGTTAGTTCTTAATGCGACAAATAAGACGCATTTGGCCACATTATGAAAAATATTATAATGATACACTTCGTTTATTTTTTTATATTTTTGACCACATTTCTGTCGAAAATGGAAGACGGAATTGAACACGTGTAATTTTACGGAGTGGTGTAATGGCTAGCGCACGCGCCATAAGCTCAAAAGGCGCAGGTTCGATCCTGGAACGCATGCACCACTTAGTCAGTTTTCTGATCTAATGTGCATATCGTTACAATTACCACGTGCTAACAACGATGAAGGAAAACGTGTCAAACCTGCCAAGCCGCTTTGGACAAGCGTGGCGGGTATACTGTCCGTTTCCCCTATAATGGGAGGTCCGAGCCCAGCAGTGGGACATTTATGGGCTGATATTATTTACATATAATAATTTTACGATCTTCTTCAGGGCATTTGATAAAGGTGCGAACCCTAACGCAACGTGTTACCAGAGCAAGGTCAATGCTGCCCAAATAGCTGCATGGAAAAGTGAGAAGGCCCTAAAATTACTACTACAGCATAAGGTTGATAGGAATAGAAGAGATGACCTTGGTAGAACTCCATTACACTTTGCGGCATGGGCTGGAAACCTAGATTCAATGGTTTTGTTAACTAACTCATCTGAAGGTAATAATCAAAGGCGATTCAAACCGTTGATCTAAACGGAGTCCGGTTACATAATCAAGATTTAATCAGCAAACAGGTATTATCGTCTGACAACATACCTGTAATGCGAGTCCGTCTTATGCACAGCCTATATAGTATATAGAGTTGGAAAATAATAGTATATTATGGTACTAGTGTGTAACATTGGTGATTACCGCCGAGGCGCCATTGAGACTCGAGCCGTAGGCGAGAGTCTTAAGAGAGCCGAGGACGGTAATCATCAATACACACGTGTATCATACGACGTTTTTCAACACACTTGTGAATAAAACAACGACAAAAACTCATTTTATTTAGTAGATAAAAAAAGTTATATATGAGTGAAAGTTTTATTTATTAAACACGTACGAGTCAAAATTATCTATTTAAATAAGAAGTTGCATGAAATGAGCAAGCAATAGGAACATTAATTTATTTGTTCTATAGAACACGATCTTTTTTTTTTTTTTTTAACTTTTTAAGAACAAAGCAACTCAACCAATAAAATTTAAAAAAAAAATCTATAACTCACTAGTGAGTTATAATGTTTTTTACTCACAGTTTGATAATGGGTGTCATTCTGTGCCTAAATGCGGTGACCATAGAGCCACTTTATGAGCAAGTGTGTTGAAAAATATATTATACACTTCATATCTTCTTATATTAAAAAACACACTAAATATTTCTAGTAGTAGTAGTAGTTGTATTCGCCACAAAGGCAGGCAAAGGAATCTTTAGTCCATACAGCCAATTCTGATGTTTAAGTCTTCGTATAATAGTCGCGCAGTTGTATTGTAGGCTACAACTAACGCCATTCAACGGAGTTCTTGTGAAAACTCAAAAGGCCACATTTGACTATACAGTTCACATTTCTCACAAAACACATAATTACTACTCAAAAACTATCAATATCCTACAACTATTGTTCATTTTCGAGTAATTTTACACATTTTTAGAAAATAAAACTGCACAGCACAACGTCTCCTTTCAGTTCCCGCCAAAAACTCCTAAATATTTGTAGTAGTAGTTGTATTCGCCACAAAGGCAGGCAAAGGAGTCTTTAGTCCACACAGCCAATTCTGATGTTTAAGTCTTCGTATAATAGTCGCGCAGTTGTATTGTAGGCTACAACTAACGCCATGCAACGGAGTTCTTGTGACAACTCAAAAGGCCACATTTGACTATACAGTTCACATTTCTCACAAAACACATAATTACTACTCAAAAACTATCAATATCCTACAACTATTGTTCATTTTCGAGTAATTTTACACATTTTTAGAAAATAAAACTGCACAGCACAACGTCTCCTTTCAGTTCCCGCCAAAAACTCCTAAATATTTGTAGTAGTAGTTGTATTCGCCACAAAGGCAGGCAAAGGAGTCTTTAGTCCACACAGCCAATTCTGATGTTTAAGTCTTCGTATAATAGTCGCGCAGTTGTATTGTAGGCTACAACTAACGCCATGCAACGGAGTTCTTGTGACAACTCAAAAGGCCACATTTGACTATACAGTTCACATTTCTCACAAAACACATAATTACTACTCAAAAACTATCAATATCCTACAACTATTGTTCATTTTATAGTAATTTTACACATTTTTAGAAAATAACACTGCACAGCACAACGTCTCCTTTCAGTTCCCGCCAAAAACTCCTAAATATTTGTAGGTTATGAAGTAAAATGTCTTTTTTTTTAAATTTATGGCCTGGTAAGTAAAATGTCAATTGTTGCCTCATGTCAGTGACGTGGCACAATAATGTGATAATACTCGGCAAGCACTCCATCGAATTGTATTCGAATAGATGATTCGATACAAGTTGTTACCCGAGTATTTTATTTTTGAAGTAACAAAGTATTTTATTGCTGGTTTTATTAAAGTTTATTTATTTATTTTACATACATACATACATACATACATAACTTCACGCCAGTTCCCTTGCGGGATAGGCACGAACGACAGAGCGCCATTTAGGCTTATTCTTACACACCTCACTTGCTTCTTTGACATTCATAACTCTTGTCATGCACGCTCGTCTGTTCTTAAAGCTCCTAACATCACCTTCTGCTAGTACACGATCAATTTGATCATGGAAGGTGTGTCGTGGCCTTCCACGACTTCTGCATCCATCCACTTTTGCATTGTATATCTGTTTATTCATTCTTTCATCATGCATTCTTTCTACATGTCCAAACCACCGGAGCATTCCTTTATTTATTTATTTTAGTAATTAAATATTATACAAGTAGAATTAGTTTTATCAATTATTATTATTTAACAAAATTGGATCGTTTTGGTATTACGCCAAAAGGAAGGTTAGCACTGAAAATCAGCGTTGTGTCGGATATATCTAATTCCGGCACAGCAATATGCTGAGTGCAAAATTTCAAAATATGCTCTGTGTATAACAACGTATAAGGAATGTAATTACGTTGCTATTTCTTTAAATACAGTTTTAATTTCTTTTTCTATTTAAAATGTTAATTTAAAAACTACGAAGTGTATAATTTTTTCAAAGCCAGTTAAATGATTCCCTCTAATCAATGTCCTTCGCATCGTACACCCTCATGGAATCTGTTAATCATATTCCGTACACACACGATTATAAAGTGATGGCTTAATCTCGTTTCCCAAACAGTATCTTCTTTCAGTACAGAAATATTTTTTTATTTAATAAATAAACTTTAAACACAATATACCCTCTACGAATAAAAACGAGAATGAGAGTGGTATCCGATGGATTACTGTGGGATGCACAAGGTGGCTTCAGAAATGGAAGGGGATGTATGGATCAAGTTTTCTCTCTCCGCAATATCGTAGAGAAGCAGCTGGCTATGGGCCGGAAGGTTTTCTGCGGTTTTGTGGATCTAGAGAAAGCATTTGACAGGGTTGTGCGGAAGGAGCTCTGGGACATATTGCCCGGATATGGGATTAATGGCGAATTGATGCGTGCTGTGCAGTCCACTTACGAGGACTGTATGGTATGCGTGCGAGTGGATGGCAGCCTGTCGCCCTGCTTTGACGTCAATATTGGCGTCAGGCAGGGCTGCGTGCTGTCGGCTTTGCTGTTCATCCTATACCTGGACGATTGTCTCCAGAGAATAAGATTGATGGATGTTGGGGTGCGGATGAGTGATCTAGTTGTAAGCACTTTGCTTTATGCGGATGATGTCGTGCTTTTAGCCGAATCGCCATCAGAACTGCAAACACTAGTCACAATAATGAAAGATGACTGTCAGGCGAGAGGCTTACATTTGAATGCGAAGAAAACAAAGGTTATGGGGTTTGAAAGAGAAGAAACCAGAACGAATGCAAGGATAATGGTCGATGATGTTATGCTGGAGCAAGTGAATGAGTTTGTACATCTTGGATATGCTTTTAGCAGGGATAGAAGGTACACCGCTGATATAGAAAGAAGAGTGAATTTGGGGAATAGTTTGAATGGAGCGTTAGGTAAACTTCTAGGCGCTAAGAACCTCAGCCAGAAGGCCCAGCTCGCCATACACAACGCGGTGCTGGTACCTACGCTCACGTATGGAAGCGAGAGTTGGATATGGAAGAGAGAGCATGAAAGTAGAGTAAACGCGGTTGAGATGCGAGCACTGCGCAAAATCTGCGGAGAGACGCTCGCGGACCGCGTTCGTAATACCGAAGTAAGAAAGAGAGTTGGTCTGAAAGAAAGTGTCGCGGTGAAGGTAAGGAAAGGAATGCTCCGGTGGTTCAGGCATGTGGAAAGAATGCATGATGAAAGAATGACTAAACAGATATACAATGCAAAAGTGGATGGATGCAGAAGTCGTGGAAGGCCACGACACACCTTCCATGATCAAATTGATCGTGTACTAGCGGAGGGTAATGTCAGGAGCCTTAAGAACAGACGAGCGTACATGACAAGAGTTATGAATGTCAAAGAAGGGCTTAAATGGCGCTCTGTTGTTCGTGCCTACCCCGCAAAGGAACTGGCGTGAAGTTATGTATGTATGTATGAATAAAAACCATTGAGATGAGGTCTGGCGATCTTGATATCCAGGAGACTTCTCCAAAGCGGCTTATCAATTTGCTTGGAATAAAACTACGCAGGAGAACCAAAGTGTCTTCAGCAGTGTGAGTGGAAGCATCATCTTGCTGTAACTGTGTGTGTGAAGTAAGGGAATGATGATCTTTACTATTCACAACACTAGACAAACTTTTCATAGCACATGTAGGTATCTTAGTTGTTCCTGTTTTTAAAAGCAATATCACCTAGACGTCTAATAAAGCAGGAGACGCGACATATGCGCCATTCATTTAAAAACCAGGAATCATGTTAACTTCTGCAACCAATCAGAACTCTGACTTGAAGCATTTCAATTTCATGAAATTGAAAAGAAACTAATTGAAACTTTCAATTCATGACTGGTTTAAGTTACAAAAATATGTTTTATTCAATAAGTCGTCGATGAAAAGTTTTAACTGAAATTTCTATTAAAACAAAAAATGGGCTAGTGGAACCAACTGTAATTGCAAGTGACGATTTTTACTGGACGATTTATTATATCTATCTAAATATTCTAAGAATATTCGATTGTTTTAGATGAATGTATTAACCCTACAAGGCAAGCGTACACCAATGACACAAATAATAAAAATGATGTTAACACGATACCAATGGATTGGTATGACGATCATACACACAATTGTCCTAATGACGAAGTAAGTAAATACATAATATATAAGCCACTAAATTGATAGACGAAAAATGTCTACTCAGCTGATACGAAAATTATGGGATGGATGTGTGGTGTGAAATTAAAGAATGAATAAGGTGAGAAATGAGTAGATAATCTGTAAAAGTTGTAGCCATGACTGAAAACTTGAGAGGTAGAAGACTACAGCCATGTAGTACCTACCTTAAGCATGGGAAGGGATGAAAGGTATGTGACACAAATAACGTAATTATGATATTAACAGAATTATAAATATATTTTTACAGCTTCCACCTATACAGAAAGGCTGGACACCTCTCCATGCAGCAAGTAGCAATGTTCAACTAGAAGCCGTCAATCATTTACTTTCTGTTGACCCAGATACTATGAAATGTGATGAAACTGAATGCACACCATTGGACGTAATTGCTTCGAGTTGGGAACCCAGTGACTTCGACGTTGATCGGTGGGTACTATACTAGACAATATATACGACTATCACATTTATTTAACTGAAGGATAGCTGAACAGAAGGAGAAAAGCAGATAGGCTAACGGCCTAGATGGAAAGTGATTACCATCGCCTATGGTCATTTTCAACAGTACCAAAGGCTACAAAGGATAGATCTGTTGTAATGATGATGATAAATAATGTTTCTCAATTACAAGGTGATGAAATGTTCATTTTAAACTTTGTACGTTGGCACATGGCGAAGATAATTCAGAAACATATTCAGTTAAGATATAATATTTTTTTAATCCCTGAGTTTAGCAGACAGGCAGACGGCCTATCTGATGGAAAAAGGTTCCCACCGCCTATGGACATTTGTAAAACCAAAAGTGCGCACTACCATCGCATTGCATTACACGCACACTCCACAAACAAACCAAGACACACAAAGAGCCTAAAAATTAATAACCCAGGCACAGAAAAGAAAAAAACAACACACATGGCACTAGATAGGACTATATATAAGTATAGATACAAGCCAACACTGCACATGCACTTCCTTACAACACCAGCATGTGACAGATACACTCTACATTAGTATAAGTATAGTATTAAAATTAGAATAAATTAATATAATAAGTTATTCTTAAGGTACACCAAAACATAAAAATTACTACATATAATGTCACATACAGTAATAAAAATAAACAATAAGCGTGTATGGAGTCTCAAATTTTTCATAGAAATTAAGTAGTAAAAAAGTGTACGGAACTCGAGTCCGTAGAGATATTAATAATAATAATAATAACCCGCAGGGGGGCTTTGTGGCGAAGCCTTAGGTGAGTAGCGACACCTCGTACCTGACTCCGGGGGCCAAGGCAAGGCCCCCGCCTCCGTGCTTGCCTTAACCAGCCGGCACGGAGTGGAGATCGCTAGAGCTAAGACTCAAGCTCCAGGGGTGGAAGTGATAAATGGACTAACGTCGGAAGTAGCTTCGGTGAACCTGCAGCCCACCTCTCGACACCCCTTAGCCACTCACACCCATGTTGCCCCTGTCTTTATGGCATTTTTTGGGGCCCATGCAGGGAGTGGTGAGTCACCGTCTGCCCATTTTTCCATGTTCCCTAAACATTGCGACGGGCAGACGCCATAGTCTCCATATTCCCAGACCCCTAGTACCATTAGCAGTTCACCACAATAGCCCGGTACTTTATTTCCTCATTTCCCACATAGTCCTACACTGGCCGGGGCTTGTCCTTGGGTACATTACTATATGGTGTGGACAGGGATAATCGCCGGTCAGTGTCACGCGACATTTACATTAAATTTGTCAAGGGGCCTCTACGTGTTGGCCTTCCCATGGCCCCACGCAAGCCCCCCAAAAGTCCGAGCCATTTTTATGGCCCGTGGTCTTGAAAGACATACAGTATTATAATAATAATAAAAAAAAACACCAAAAGAACCGCTCTCTAAAGGGAGACTGGAACATGACTACTAATGCCGGAACACAACTCAAGGTTTTTATGGCGGAATACTCTAGACCAGGAGTGGTAGCCATCCAGGTGAGGAAATATCCTACCACCTGGCAAAAGTACCTCTTATCAACATAAACGATTTTGCTTGCTACTGTATTTTCGATTACATGCTCACGTAACCAAATAAAAAAAACAGTTGACGCACGTCACTTCTGCAAAACCCTTCATCATTCCTGAACTGAAGCGCACTAGGCCGAATTTCATACCGGTGATGTATTTTAGTTTTACAGACCTGGTTGCAGCTCTGATTCAAAGTGGTGGTACCTTCGCTTCGTCACAAGAACTAAGAAATAAATACAATTCACCACTACACACTGCTCTAAAAATGAAAAGCCCGGAAATGTTACTAATGTTGCTGGAAAACGGAGCACAAGTTGATTGTATTGATGATTCTGGTGATACGATACTCCATGTCTGTGTAATCAATAAACTAGAGAACTGCCTCAAGGTAATATCAGCTCATTAGAATTATCGCATATTGCCCGAATAACAGTTTTAATTTTATGAAGTATTATCTTATTTACAGGTTCTAGCTGATTCAAATCACATCGAACCTTCTCTATTAACTAAAGTAATTAATAAGAAAAATAATAAAGGTGAAAACGTTCTACATACAGCAATGAAGATTAATTGGCTGCCAGGCGTACATCTAGCAATTAAACTTATTTCTGATATTATTTCACAAGTAATTTTTATAAGTTTTTAATTTAATTAAGAATAAATTAGTAATGATCTGTTTGTTTTGTACAATTGTATATTTTATATACATATAATTATTATAAATATATTTATGGTGCAACAGAGGACGTACGCCAGAATGGTGGAGTGTGGAATGAAAGGACCGACCCCAAATAATAGACAGGAGGTGAAAAAAATTGTTTTGTACATCAGTATAATTAATTTTTTTCATTACTTTCAGACCAACGACGGTAATACGGCTATACATTTAGTAGCAGAAATAGGAGACATTGATATTTTGGAGACAATTTTATCATTTGACGATGTAAGCAAAGGGCTAAATTATAGAAATAAAAAAGGTGAAACGGCATTTTGTCGCGCTGTATTTCAAGGGCATTCATCATGCGCAGAACGTCTTTTTAAAGCCGGTGCTGATCCCTTAATACCCTGTAAAGGAAATGTAACTGCTATACATATATGTGCTAAATATGGATACATAGACATACTTAAATTTTTACTTAACACAGGACGTTTCAAAGAAATGCTAAATTGGCAAACTTCTATGGAACATGAAGGTTTTACACCTATTCATTTTGCCGCTTCATACAATCATCCGGATTGTGTCCAACTGCTTATTACAGCAGGGGCAAATATTTTCGCAAAGTCTAATTTTGGATCATACGCCGCTTGTACACCCCTGCATGAAGCAGTAGTAAAGAACAATATAGAAGTTATAACAATTTTAATTAAAGAAGACAGAAGAACTATGAAAGAAGTAGACAAATTCGGTTGGACTCCTTTACATACTGCAAGTTTTTTTGGAAGCAGAGAATCAATGTCTATTTTGTTGAAAGAAGGAGCTGACATTGCAGCTTGTACTTCTGTCTCCAAGAGCACAGCAATAGAATTCATAATTAATAATTTATCGATGCCCACTGAGTTTTTGGAAGACATTTTCGATCATTTTATAATTAGTAATGATACAAATGTTAAATCACCAAATTGTTTGATAACTATAGACTATAGAATAATTAGTCCAGACAAATCACTAGGGCAGAGCAAAGCTATTAAAGCTTTGCTTGCCACTGGCAACAGGTATAATCAGAGGAGATTACTTCTCCATCCTCTAGTTGAGAGTTTTGTTTACTTTAAGTGGAAGTCAGTCTTACCACTATTTTACATAATTGTGGGACTATACAGTTTATTTGTGCTTTCTTTAAATATATACATTGTATTCATATTTTCGTGCCGCGACATTAATAAAAAATTAAACCTAACAGACACAAATTATATTAATAAAACAGACGTAACATCATGGCTTCGTGGAAGTGTCTGGAAATATGTTATATATGTAACTGCTTCTGTTCTCGCTGTACATGTAAGTATGATGACGTATGATTGCAATCTTTTTTTGTATAGTGGTTAACTGCCGAAAGCCTTTGATACTTCTCAAAACGTAGCGTATTGAAAAGAATTTAAAATAACTAAATATCTATTTGACGCGCGTAGAAATAACCCTTAAGATGATATTTTATTAATTGTACTCACATGATAAACATAATATAGTCATATTATTAAAGAGCCTTCGTCAAGTTCTTGGCTACTCGCACTTTCATTACAATCAGTTCAAAGATTCATAAAGTAATTATGCACTTGTATTGCACATTTAGATCAGTTTTGTGTATGTAATTTTTTGTGTAGGAATTCCTCTGCTTGAAATTTAAATGGAGTTATTTTCTCCAATTTGAGATATCGGTTACTTTTATGACAATCATTCTTGCTCTGTCTCTGCCAAGTTTCTTGGAAGATTCTACAAATGCCTCAGATTGGTCGAGATATCTTGCAACTGCAGTACTTTTGTTATCGTGGCTTCAGATGCTTCTTATAGTATCAAAATTTCCTCAATGGGGTTTCTACGTGCAGATGTTTGGGAAAGTGTCTACTATTGTAATAAAGGTAGATTTCATTAATATTTATAATGTTTTAAACTTTCATAATGATCTGATAATAAAAATATAATTTGTAGAAAATGTTACATTCTGTTTGATATTCGCAACATTTTGATAATACAAGTATAAAAATATGTTTAAAATATGATAGAAAAATAAAAAATTAAGTTACATGAAAAGCATTAAAATTCCCTAAAATACGTTTAATTTTTTTTATTTATTGTGGGAGTTCAGCAGACAGGCAGACGGCCCACTTGATGGAAAGCGGTTACCATCGCCTATGGACATTTGCAACACCAAAGGTCCTACAAATGCACTGCTGCTCTCTTAAGGGAGATTGGAACCTAGTCACTAATGCCGGAACACAGCTCAAAGCTGTTATGGCGGCATACTCTAGACTAGGGGTGGTAGCCATCCAGTCGGGCAAATACCCTACCACCTGGCTGAATTATCCCAAATCTTAAATTATTAAATTATTTCAGGTATTACTGACATTTTCTTTCATAGTTATTGGATTCTCTCTGAGCTTCATGATTCAATTCCATTCTGAAGGTTCGTTTAGCGGCCCTTGGATAGCTTTTATTAAAACCATGGTAATGTTGATGTCAGAATTTGATTACGATGACTTATTTAAAGATCAACCTAATAACGCACATACTGAAGTCAACAGAATACTTTTCACCATGTTCCTGATATTTGGAGGAATTGTTCTCATGAATCTGCTAGTGGGACTTGCAGTAAATGACCTCCAGAGTCTCGAAATGCACGGCCACATTAGAAGAATCGAGAAGCAAGTAGAATTTTTAGCCTCACTGGACACAATAATGGAAAATCCTATTGTTAAATATATTTTTCCTAAAAATAGTTTATATTTAAGAAACAAAATTTTAGGTGGAGCAATGCTTACACCTGGTAACCCTAACTGGGGTTCTTATAAATCTATATCACGGAAATTGAGAAATGCTATCTTTCATAAAATTCAATCGAAGCATCTTAACAACAGCGTTATAGACGAAGAAGTAATTAAAAGTAAATTAGAAGAAATTCACAATATTGACAGAGATGTAGTAGCTAAAGTAGAGCATATGAATGCTAAAATCTATGATATTGCCACTAAAATGAAGTCTTTTGAAGATAATTTAATCAGATTAAATGAAAAATTGGACGGAAGAAAGGAATTTTCTTAATACATCAAGACAAGATTGTAAAGTGTTTAATGAATAATTAAATGACTACATACAATATTTATTGTTTATCTTACAAGATAGTAGGAAGGAATCGTATCCTTACATACAATTTTCTGGGAGAGTGGAGCGGTATCAAGTGCGAAGCAGCGCTGAATATTAATCTAATTATGTATACTGATAAATAAAATTGAAGTGTGTGTTTGTAATATCAGAATAACAGCATTTTACTAAAGGCATATGAAAATTTATACAGTACTTTAGTTATTTCAACTATAAAATTACGCTAACTTAAAAAATACAATTAAATATTAAAAATAAACTAAATTAGAAATAAATTAAAATAATGAAAATTACAAACAATATGATGGTAGCTGGAGGGTCCGAAGTAACCTCGAAATTGAGAATCTCGTGGCCGAGCCTAACATAATAGGAGAAATAAAAGCTCACCGCGTCCGCTGGCTCGGTCGCGTAGAACGGATGGGAGAGGATCGCAGCGTGAGGAAAGCATATTTGGGACGGCCGGTAGGTCGGCGTCCGGTCGGCCGTCCTAAATATCGCTAGAAGGACAGAGTAGAGGCGGACCTGTCGAGAAAAGTGGAATGCTCTCGTTTCGGAGGCCAAGACCAACTTTGGGTCGCTGAGCCAACGGAGTAAGTAAGTACAAACAATATATGAGTCCCAAATCGCCATCAGTTTAGAACATTCCCAAAATGCTGGCCGCATTTCCTCGCTGTATGGCAACGCTAATATGCTGCCTAAAATACAGGCCAGACCTTTGGTCACGTGAGACCTCTATTAAACGAGTGGTTAGGTCTCGATAGAGTCTATACACTGGGGTACGCACACGGGATTGGAAGGAAACACCAGTTCTTTTAAGTAACGCATTAATTGACTTGCACAGCCGCATGTAATACCTCTACGCAGGGTTGCCCCTATACGCACGACTAACGATGCACTGTCCCGACGATAAGGACTCGAACTTACAATACCGTCGCCGATATTGCGTAGACCACCTCCTGTGACCGCGTGTAGCTCGCTTCTGGTTCGTCTCTCGAACCGCGCTACACCCCTCCTTCACTTAACTGTTCACTAAATTCACCACTTAACTCGTTACTGTCTTCTATTAAACTTCTCTTCCAAGTCTTCCGTGTCGCACTTGTCGCTTCGCTGTCTTGAACTCAACTCAACTCTAAACTGCGCGGTAGGCGCGCCTTACGCTGCTTATATACCCGGAAGAATCTTCTGAAACCCATAATTTCGAACTTCTTTTCGTTATTCTTTTATTTGCTATCCATCCATTTCTATACATCTATCTATCTGTCTCTTCCTTCCCGAACCTTCTAACCTAGAACTTTCGTTTATTACTAGTGATTTTCAGTACGACATCAAACATCGTATAGGTATCAAGTTGCTTTAGTTACGACGTATGCAATTTGTCAACATGGCCTATGGTGTTTACTTTACTTATATTGTTCGCGCCGCTTATTTTAAAATCCTGTTCCCTTGAAATTATTTCCACAACTACCCGCTTTCCTAACCGCGTTATCCAATCACCTTGTCCCAGCCGCCATCTTCCATTCCATTCGACTATCCTTGTCGTACTTACCGCTGTGCTAATACTGCTCGTTTTTACGAATCAGTCTGCTGTCGACCCTCGTCGCACGTAGTCTGCTGTCGACCCTCGTACGACAACCCGCACATCTTTACCGCCACAACTTGCTATAAGTGCAGTTATACCGCGCCGCGTGTGTACAATTGATTATCGAAGGCCGCAAGAAGGAGACAAGCCAGAAGATTTGCTGCAAGTCTCACGATTTGGTGATCAGCACGCATAGTTAGTGCAGCCTAGAGGCACGCAGGTTAGTCTCCCTTCTTATCCATACCAGCAATCCTACCACCGCCATTTTGGATACGCGTTCAGTACTTAATACTGGGCTGGGTAAAATTGCATAAAGGCGGAACCTGAAAATTACGCATTTTTTGTATTCAAAGACTTTACATATGGTTTTCTATGGTACAATAACGACACTAAAATCATCGGTAAGCCATCATTTAGGCAAAAAATTAATAAACAATACAATTAATTAGGTACGAAATACGTGCATTATATCGCTAGAAATAATGTTCAATTTTAGCGTGACGACTTACCTACTAATTATAATAAAAACACAATTATTTTAATTTTGGGATTAGTCTGCAAATGTAACATATATGACATGATCAAAATAATTAACAATTATAAAATCAAATATTACGGCATTGCTAAAAAATCACGACATTTTGTAATTTGTAAGTAAAACCTCAGATTAATAATATTGAGAGACAAAGTTTTTACCTCACTTTGCTAAATGTCAGGCAAAGGAACTAAATCCGTACAGCATGAATATCAATATTATTCAATCAAACTGAACATCTTTGAATGACATAAAAATACGGGATTTTAGATTTTTCACATTATTGTGATTAAGATCATTATTATATTTTTGTAGTTTGTATATATAATTACCGACAACATGCAATACTAATGTTAGACAAACAATATATAGGTGTGAGGGGTGTTCGAAGGTTATGGCAAGGACAGTGGGTTAGGTTAGGTTATCTTTAGACCAAAGCCCACGAGCCGAGCGAGCGAAGCGAGCGTGCCGCGGCAGCGGCCGGCGAGTGGCAGAACCGACTTTAACTTTTATTGAAATTATCAACGAATAAATGGAAACCAGTCGGTTCTGCCTGGCTTTGGTCTAAAGATAACCTAACCTAACCCACTGTCCTTGTCACTGGTTACACCTTCGACCACCCCTTACACCTATACTTTGTTCTGCTTACATTGGTATTGCATGTAGTCAGTATTTACAATAATGTGAAAAATCTAAAATTCCATACTTTCATGTCATTCAATGATCTTCAGATTGATTGAAAAATATTGATATTCATGCTATATGGATTTAGTGTTTTTGCCTAACAAGTAGCAAAGTGGCAGAACCGACTGCTTACCATTAATTATGGTTAAAGTCGATTCTGCCTGCGGCTTTGGTCTGAAGCTAACCTAACCTAACCCACTGACCTTCTCATTGGTCGCAACCTTCAACTGCTCCTCACAACCTATTTTTTGTGTTGCTAACATTGGCATTGCATATTTGAGCTCTAGTGTGAAGCTAACCCAACCTAAAGAGTGGCAAGCAAAGGAAATAAATCCAAACAGCCTATTTTTGATTAAGAATACATCAGACAACGCTGTATGGATTTATTTCCTTTGCCTGCCACTCTGATGAACTAAATTACAACAAAAAGATTTGTCTTTAGCAGTTTTCTTTATGTAGCATGGCGGTTTTATCTGGGAAGTGTTTTGTAGTTTTTAACCTAATAAAATGTGCTTTAAAATTTAATAAAGTAAGATATTGATTGTTTTTACGTTAACTTATGTGTTTGTGCTCAAAATCACAAGTGTTTAGCAACGTGCCCTATTACTTTACAATAATAACATTAGCATAGTAGGCAGTCTCTGTATATTCTAAGGTAATTGTATTGTTTATTAATTATGTGCCTAAATGAAGGCTTTCCGACAATTTTAATTTCGTTATTGTACCATAGCAAACCATAATTATAATCTTGTATATAAAAGAAACGCATAATTTTCGGGTTCCGCCTTTATGCAAATTTACCCTGGGCTGCCGCCTTGACATATATTAACAATGACTATTATTTTGTAAGCAAGAGTTTTAACACCTTGTGATAGTTAACAGAGCAAATATTTTATTAAAAGAAGCTAAACTAACCGTTACAAACCTAACAAGTCTGTGCTTTGGTAAATGTCGTCAAATTATAAAGAAAAGATTTCTGCTTCAAATTCCACTTCAAATCCTTGGTGAACTTTAAAATCACTGCTCACGTGAAACTTGGTATTGTTACACGCGTATTTAGTTTCAACGTTAAACTTAAAATAATATGGATAAATTCGCTTTGTTTATGATTCACTGGCCTTGACTACAGATAAAATAGAATATTGCTAGAAATTTCTGCGAGACGGTAATGTCTCAAAAGAGAAGAAAGAGAAGTGGGCGTATTGGCGCGCCTCCACATGGGCGCCGGCGTCAGCCGGGAGCTTGGAGGCGCAGATACGCGCATGACTTCCCTCCCTAGGATAATACCGCTTCAGGGGCCCTCATGCATCAAGGGAGCAGAGGAGTCTTCACCCCTGTCGTCGAAGTGAGTTAGCTCTTCCAGGGGCTTTCCCAGGCACTTATTGCGCTAGGATCGGCGTGGGCGTAACTACGTTCTAAGTCTTATGGCTTTCCTGCCATAAACGCGGGGCATCGGAGGAGGGTGGTTTTAGTGGGTATTAGCCATTTGGGCTCGAGTCTGCACACAAGCCGGTTGATTATTGTTTGGATTGCCCTTTCTGGGAATGCCTCCATGATCGACTATGGTCTAATCCCCTGCAAAGGACCCGATATTGTGCGTAAATTGCATTTCCCCCGCCTGTAAAAAAAAAGAATATTGTTAGAAGGCAAAAAATTAGTTAATTTTCTAGACATTTTGGTCGAGTTGTATGTGCTTTGCTGTGGAATGAACAGTGCCTATGGTCTCAATAGAAGAATTATTTAAGATCCATACAAAGTGGAGAAGAAAAATTAGGAAAGTGGAAATATTCAAACCATTTGTTCCGGCTAATGTCTGAAATGGCTGGACTGATTTTAACTGGACTTTCAACGGCAGATAACTGATATTACAAGGAGTAACTTAGTCTACTTTTAAAATTAAGGTTCTGCGAATAAAATTCCACGCAGATGAAGTCTTGGGCACAGCTAGTATTAACCTGGCTTTCAATTACATTCTACTTTTATGGCCGCTTGCATAAGGTTGCTTAAATCTATTTAAGAAACACAAAACGTATTTATCACCCTTAAATACAATTAGCGTCTTGCACAACGTAAAATTTGCCGCTAAATATGTTTAAAGAATTGTCAATACGTTTTGTGTAAAACGTATTTAGGTAGTTTTTAATATGATTAACTAATTTTATTTAAAGGCGATCGTTATGCAAGCGGTCCTTAGTGTGATTTGACAGGCTTTATCGATATTATTCATAGAGAGTTAAAGTAAGTTTGAACGCTTCTTTATGGTTCTTAAAAAAGCGTTTAAACTTACTCTAACTGTCTATGAATAAGACCGTATGTATTTTAGATTTATGTAGAATAATTGTATATATTTAGTATAAATGTATTGGAAGTGATTGACGAGTGACGTGTATTAATATTATAAATGTCAAAGTAACTCTTTCTGTTCCGTTTTCACGGAAAAACTACTGGACCGATTTGGACGAAACTCGGTATATATATATATATATATTCGATAACGAGGATGCGTTTACGGTAAAACTACTAGATCGATTTGGCTGAAGATCAGTATATGTGTAATTTTAATACGGACGGTGGACAAGGTATACTTTTCATCCCGGATAATTACAAAATAATAAAAAATAATAAAAGATAATGGAATAGGTTTTGGGATAGAATTATGTAAACGTTATCCCAGAAAGTAGAATAGATTTTTTTGTGATATGCCATTTTCGTCATTTTGGTCGATTTGCCGATTTGGCCTGGTCGGTTTCATCAATTTCGTCGATTTGGTCGATTTCGTCAATTTGGTCGAATTGGTTGATTTCGTCTGTTTGGTCGAATTCGTCTATTGAAGTGAATCTTTCGGGGCAAATAGCACTTACATAAAAATGTAATACAATGTAACCTCTTTAAACAAGAGGCATGCACTAGAGATTGACTCGCGGCGCAGCCGCGGATTAAACTCTAGTATTAATATAATAAAAAAAAAAAAAAAAAAAAAAATGTTGTACTGAAACGAGGAATGAAAAAGTTGCGTTAATGCTGCGGCTTCATCTGCGATAGTGTTACAGATATCGACCCTTCCACGCAGAAGATATGGCGATGGATTTAATGCGTTATTTGAAATGTAACGTTGTTAATACCTTTAAATGTTGACAAATAACATTTATATATACACTAATGTGGCCTATGCATTAACGGCGTTATTTTTTTATGCTTTAAATAAGACTCATTCTGTTACAGTCTATAACACTAATGCAGATGAAACCGCAGCATAATCGCAAGCACGTCGAAAAGACGATGCGGTTCTGACGTCACTGTCTTTTTTTTTAAGTTTATGCCTTGGCAACTAGGCCTTTAAGCCAGGCGCAGTTGTATTGTAGGCTACAATCCACACCATTCAACGGAGTTCTTGTGACAACTCAAAAGGCCACATTTGTCTATACAGTTCATATTTCTCACAAAAACAAATAATTACTACTCAAAAAATATCAATATCCTACAACTATTGTTCATTTTAGAGTAATTTTACACATTTTTAGAAAATAAAACTGCACAGCACAGCGTCTCCTTTCAGTTCCCGCCGAAAACTCCCAGTAAAATGTCATTTGTTGCCTCATGTCAGTGACCTGGCACAAAGAATGTGGTAATACTCAGCAAGCACTCTATCGAATTGTATTCGAATAAATAATTCAATACAAGTTGTTACACGAGTATTTATTTTAATTTTGAAGTAACAAATTTTTATTAAAATTTATTTATTTGTTTTACTAATTAAATATTACAGAAGTAGAATTAGTTTTTAGTTTTTTAATATTATTATTATTTCATTAATGAAATTGGGTCGTTTGGGTCTTACGCCAAAAGGAAGGTTTGCACTGAAAATCAGCGTTGTGTCGGATATAATTCCGGCACAGCAATATGCTGAGTGCAAACCTTGTTCGCTGAAAATGCGGTGTACAAATTCACAAATTATGCTGTGTATAATAATGTATAAATAATTTAATTATGTCGCTATTGCTTCAAATAAAGTTTTTATTTCTTTCTTTCTATTTCTCTATTTCGTTGAAATCGATGATTGAATCATGACTTTTATTAAGTAGTCTACGAAACTCACATTGGAATTAAATATCTTGTATACAATCCTATATTAAATTTATTTGACAAATAAGGACAATAATAAGTCATTTTCCTCATAGATAACCGACAAACTAGGATAAAATTATTGCTAACAAGGTTAAAGATGTTTAAGTACAATTAGTAAATTAAGACATTTCAATAAATAATATTGGGAACATATAACGCTACTGTGTTACGAAAATAAATTGAGCCATTTTTGAACATTACAAAAACACCTTAATAACCAAATATTAAATACTTAGATTTTCATTTCAAAAATGGCTGGAGATGAAATGTGGTTGAGGAAATATCGCAGAAACATTTTACACGCTACGGGCGATGGAAACATCAGTTATATTAGTAAGTTATATTTTTTTTTTTTTGCAGAGTTCAGCAGACAGGCAGACAGCCCACCTGATGGAAAGCGGTTACCATCGCCTAGACCAGCGCTTCCCTGTGTGTCGCGACGCCCTAGGGCGCCGCGGTATTATCCCAGGGGCGTCGTGAGGCGATCTAAATAGGCTGGCTGTCTGTGTCGATGCCAACGAGTCGAGTGAGCGCCATACGTAATAAAAAATTTAGATGCTATTTGGAGTTTTTCTGACAAATTGTTATTAAGCTAGAACTACAACTAGTAGGTAAATGTATAGCAAGAAGGCCAGGGCGTCGCAAAAATATGGCAACATCCCAAGGGCGTCACAGTTAAAATATGTGGGAACACCAAAGGTGCTATAAATGCGCTGCTGCTCTCTTAACGGAAACTGTATGACGAACCTGGCAACTAATGCCGAAACACAACTCAAAGTTGTTATGGCGGCATACTCTAGACCAGGGGTGGTCGCACTCCAGTCTGGCAAATGCCCTCCCACCTGGCTGTGGGTTGTTTTGTCGCCTCTTACGACAGGCCGCCCCAACGCAGGAAATTGTATTCTTTCTCCATTCTTGCACGGATGAATGTTTTGTTCTATTACAGTTTCATTAATACAATGAAAGAGATGAGCCTGAAAACATACTTAGGTGTACAAGTATGAAATGCGGATATTTTTAAGCTATTGCATAGCTTTTATCGCGGGCTTTGAGCGCGGCGACCGATTCAAGAAATTCCGTAACTATAATAAAACCTAACACCCCCCACTCCGCCTACCATGTAGCTCAGCCGAGCGTTCGCATAACGTGTATGTATATGGTACGACCGTACGAAGCTCGCACGGATCGAGACGAGCTGCTCCGAAATCGGACGAACACGTAAGCAGCTGTTTGTGAGAAAGTATATAGGTGTATAGTATTTTATAAATTATTTATTAATTAATATTGTACACTTTATCTTAAATGAATGAATGATAGATGTATGATGATGATCGAGGCGATCGGACGGCAAGCGACGCGGGCCTTGCGCGTGTCGTATGAATTCTAACTGCCGGTGCTAGCCGTGCGCTGGGCGATCGACGTCCGATACAAGTGTTTACAAAAACTGGTTGCTCCAGCGAATGAGCTGTGCGTTCCCAATGCACAACTAGATCAATGTTATATTTAATTAATTGCTGTACACATTGGCTATCAATATGAGAACTATAAATAAATAATAGATAGGCTACAGGTGTATAGGTATCAATCATATCTTTATCCACACTCACCGCATGTGCGCCCCGTAAGTATACATGTAGGTATATATGTATACATAGGTGTATCTATATACAACAGTAAATAGCAGTTGCTGGTGAATAGCTGTACGCGTAAAATTTGTGTATAAAGTGTTTTAAATATGAATAAACAAAGTGCATTTATTAATGAAGAAAGTGATAAAAATACATACATACATACATAACTTCACGCCAGTTCCCTTGCGGGGTAGGCATGAACAACAGAGCGCCATTTAGGCTTATTGTTACACACCTCACTTGCTTCTTTGACATTCATAACTCTTGTCATGCACGCTCGTCTGTTCTTAAGGCTCCTGACATCACCTTCTGCTAGTACACGATCAATTTGATCATGGAAGGTGTGTCGTGGCCTTTCACGACTTCTGCATCCATCCACTTTTGCATTGTATATCTGTTTAGTCATTCTTTCATCATGCATTCTTTCCACATGCCCGAATCACCGGAGCATTCCTTTCCTTACCTTCACCCCGACACTCTCTTTCAGATCAACTCTCTTTCTTATTTCGGTATTATGAACGCGGTCCCCGAGCGTCACTCCGCAGATTTTGCGCAGTGCTCGCATGTCGACCGCGTTTACTCTACTTTCATGCTCTCTCTTCCATACCCAACTTTCGCTTCCATACGTGAGCGTAGGTACCAGCACCGATTTGTGTATGGCAAGCTGGGCCTTCTGGCTGAGGTTTTTAGCGCCTAGAAGTTTACGTAAGTATACATGTAGGTATATATGTATACATAGGTGTATCTATGTACAACAGTGAATAGCAGTTGCTGGTGAATAGCTGTACGCGTAAAATTTGTGTATAAAGTGTTTTAAATATGAATAAACAAAGTGCATTTATTAATGAAGAAAGCGATGAAAATATCAAAGAAAAAAATACTGCATAAATAAATAATTACAATTGCATAAGTTGATAAAAAATGCTATGCAATAGCTTTACCGCGGAAGTCCCCGAGTGCCACATGTTTTTTCCTTATAAAACACCTTAAGATCGGAAGATTATATTAAACACTTAAGATTGGAAGGAAACACCAGTTTTTAACTAAACACTTTAATTTACTTACACAGCCATACGTGATTCCTCTCCAGAGTTGCCTCTAGACGCACAACTAACGACGCACTGTTCCGACGATAAGATGTCTTACTCACAATGTCGTCGCCGATAGTGCATAGACCACCTCCTACTACTGCAGTGCTCACCTCCGAATTTACCGCATGTAGCTCGCTTCAAGATCTTCTTTCAAACTACGCTACACTCCTCCTTCACTGAACTGTCCACTAAACGTTGCACTTAATTCCCCACTAACCTCGCTACTGTCTTCTATTTAACTTCTCTTCCAACTCTTCCGTATCGCACTTGTCGCTTCGCTGTCTTGAACTGAACTCAACTCTAAACTGCCCGGTAGGCGCGCCTTACGCTGCTTATATACCCGGAAGAATTTTCTGGAACCCATAATTTCTTCTTTTATTTACTATCTATCCCTTTCTAAACATCTATCTATCGCTGTCTTTTCCTTCCCGAACCTTCTATTCCAGAACTTTCGTTCATCGTCTATCCCTTTCTAAAATGTATCTGCCCTTGTCATTTCCTTACAGAATCTTCTACCTTTTTCTAAAAGTCTTGAGACCGGCTTACGCTGTCAGAAAGTTCTACCCTCGGTCGCCACAATATCACTAATGTGTTATTATTATAATGTGAATAGCTGATAGCCATCCAAAAATTGTAAAATAGAAAAAAAAATGACACCATAATTTGTAATTCTCATGCAAAATCTAGGAGGTTTCGGCGTTTTGTAAGATGATGGAAGGTGTCTCATGTCACTTATTATATATTTCTTTTATTTCATTCTGAAGCTGGCAAATACGCAGACGGCCTATTTAATGGAAAGTGGTTACCGGCTCCTACAGGCGTATGCAACACCAGGGGCGAAGCCAACGCGTTACCAGCCTTAAGGATAGGATTTAGGAGTTAGGACAGGAGGGATGGAATAAAGATGCACGCTGGAGGACACAGCGCACCACGCATTAGAGGAGCGCCCCGCACATCTCACACCAGAGAGACGTAGCTATCATCAGTCATGATCCCTCGTTGCACAGTATAGTGGGCGAAATGCTGGTCAACGAGAAAAGATAGTAAGCGGAGGCGTCCTGCTGAGAGGACGTCATCTCGCGGAAGAAGGCTGCCTCAGGCAGAATCCCTATCGCAGACGGCGAACAGAGGGTCGGAGACGCCGCTACGCTCACCTCCTCCCATTGGTGTAGTGGAACCGGCGGTAGTGGGAGGAGCCACCCGTGCAAACGACACCTACCTACATGGGATGTTCTAGTCCCAGGGGCATCTTAATTTCACGAGTTGCATCGACCCATCGCAGCGAATTGCCTAAGGCACATCCCGTGGCACTTTCCAAAGACATGAAGTGTCTCTGGTTAGTGTAGTACGTTGTTCAGCAGTCGGCATCAAACAGTTACTTCCTTCTTAAAGATGTATGCAGAACCGGCTCCAGGGAGCCCCACATACCCCTCGTAGACCTCCCCTGGATCCAAGGGGATGCGTAAATACATTCTCCCAACGGACTAAAAAAGGGAGAATGGAATAAAGATTGGATAGAGGGATTAGGTAAGAGGAATGAGATAGAGAGAATGGGGAAAAAGGGATGTGAGCCATCCAATCTATCACTCATCGTACGAAACACGACTAGGTCAAGGCTAACTGTTTGACGCCGATATTCTGTGAGAGCGCGGTATCACACTGATCAAGATGGCCCTAAGTGTGGGCGGACATGGACCACCGACCACAGTCACCGAAATGGCGGTCACTCAGTACCGCGCGGACAAAACGAATGAAAAAGTCGCGATGATGCGTCACGCGCCACCGGCCCCACGTACTCGTATACGCCGAGTTCCTATAAAATGTATAAAAAACCGTGTTAAGGAAAACCTGTCGCTGATCACCGGTGACCGTGGTCGGTAGCCCGTTTGCGCCGAGTCTTAGTAATGATTTTAGCATGGCTCTACCACGTCTGTTACTTGACTGTCAATTATAAAATAACTAACTATTGTAGACAGTACGAAATATTTTTTCTGTTACAGACTCAGGAAATGATTCAGACGATGATGTACAACAAGACATATTTAATAGATATTTAATACATTTGCATTCGGCGGACACAGAACTTAAGACACCTGCAAAGAAAAGATTACGATCAATAACAGGTATTTCACTGCCTTTTAGAAAGAGGTAATTTTTCATTATATTATATTTTATACAGGTGTAACGTAGCAATATTACCACATGCTTTAGCGTGCAAAAGTATCGTCGCTTGCCTCGTGCCCGCCGCGTCTCTTGCCGCTCCCATCTGGAGCACAGGGGCCCGCGCTCCCAACTAGTCCTGTGTCGATCGCGATTGACAGAGTCTTTTTGACCCGATCGCGACCCATACGCGTGTGAACGAGTCGTCGGTCTCCGAAAGATTCGATCACCAGATGACATCACAAACGAAATTGGACTTTATTTGTGGAACATTACCGTAGCTTGTTGCTTATTTAATCGATTATTTCGTGCATTCAATCACGCAATGACGTAACTATTAAAATATCTTCTATCTCTTTCGTTTAAGTACATACATACAATCCTATTCACGCAGTGCACTCTTTCTATCTTGTTGTTTGTTGTGCGTTATGATTGTATCCAAAATAAACCGTATTGCGCGGGATCTCTCGGGTCGCACGCGACTTGTTAATCGCGGGAGTGGATTTTGATTTTGAGAATGAATCAATCAGTTGCATCGGTGACTCTGACTATTGACCTAGTATATTGTTTGCGTGTGTTAGTACTTTTAATAAAATATTTTAAGTGACGGGTGTGTTATATTATAGGTATGCCAAAATAACTCCGAAACTGCACCTGACTAAATATATTTCCGAACCGAATGTAGCCACGTGATGTCACGGGTGTTCCACGAATATCGTTGCGTTTTGGAAATATTACACGAAGAATTTTAAACAGCCACTTTTTGATAATAAAATTTTATTATTAAATGATAATAAATCTTAAAAATAATTGTATAGTTATGTTTTTATAGCAATAAAGATTACGAAAAAAAATCTGTCCTTTTTGGAGTCTTACGCAGTCTCTATTGCGTCCCTATTCTCGTTCTAACGTGAGAACCAGATCGATCGCGCAATCCTTCGGTCATTTATATTATATAGATCACACGAACTGTGACCGAAATGATTGAATCCTTTTAACCCGATCACTATACGAATGGGTCACGATCGACCCGGGTCATGAAAAATGATTGACCGACACAGGTCAAATCCCAACAAAAGAATTGATTCGAAAACCGCAAGACAGTCGTGCGTAGGATACAGTGCTAGGGATGCAACATCGCTCATAAAAAACATCGATTTTAGGATATCGATGTTTTCAAAAGCGAAATATCGATGTTAAAAATATCGACGTTTATGAACGATATATCGATGTTTTTTTATCACCATTTACATAAGCTTTTGACGCTTGTTCCTGCGATGCAAATGAAACATCGTTTTTTTTTTAATCGATGTATCGCCCAAACCACCTTAGTACACCTTTCTTAATTCTTGCTGTCACTAACATCATCCTTTTATGCCGCTGTTACTCTATCTTTGCAATCTTTGCATCTCGATGCTCTCATTCTACTAAATACTATGTTTATTCTATTTATATGTCTTTTCCCTTACCCACATCCACTACCGTACTTACTATTCAACAGCGTGGGCAGACACTATCACATCCCTATCGCCATTTAAAATAAATGTACATCTAAGAAAAATGGTATTTTTAATAGAAATGAAAGAAATAGATATGATAATCAACTTTTATGTTATAAATTATTACTGGCAATAAGAAAAAATATGAAAAATAGAGCACAAGATGGCGCGTTACGTCAATGTACGATAAAACATCGTTCTTGAACAACGATGTATCGTCGATGTTTTGGTTTAAACATCGATGTTAAAACATCGATTTTTATGAACGATACATCGATGTTTGGAAATATCGATGTTTTGTTTGCATCCCTATACAGTGCAAGTCGTTCGCGCATCCCGACTCCGGCGCCCGCGCGAACACGTTTCGAATTAGTTCCTCATGATTTATGGATGTATGATGGCCAATAATGTTAACCACATTACACAGGTGTATTTTTCAAGTGCGCCACTATGGCCGAGCCCGAAGAAGCTATAATATATAAAGAAAATATTGAAAGAAGTCGAGAAGCCTGTCAATATAATATAAATCGGTCACGAGTGACCGATTTTAATAAGAACTAAAACAGTGTTTTTTTATTGCACAAGTTCAGCTGACAGGCTGACGGCCCACCTGATACTAAATTTTGTATAACTTTTTTTTTATCTTGTCATGCTTGTAAGGAATTTGTGGAGACATATTGAAAGAAAGAAAGAAAGAAAAGAAAATAATGTTTATTTAGAGTTATTTAAAATTATTAAAATATACATAAGCAGTTTAATAAAATCCAAAACTTAACTAACTCTAAACAGGCCCTAACTCAGCAAATGCTGGTTGATCACAACCAACGCTGGTCTTCCGTTAGTGCCAGGCAGTAACGTCACCTTCACAGAAGAAAAAATAATAAAATAACTACGGAACATTTAATATTATTTATAATTAGAACACCATGAAACAAAGAATAGACATATTTTGAATAATTTAATATAAGTGCATAATATGTTATGTAATAATTATTGAAATTTGAAAATAATGAATTTGAAAAATAATAATAGGTATTACGAACAAAAAGAAATTAAATTAAATAGAACTATAAAAAAGACTCACTAGGCTTACTAAAAGGCGCTTGTATCAAGTGCGAGATCTGCTTGCTGCCTCTGGTGTTCGTACAGGAACGCTTTCAGTTTACTTTTAAAAATATATTGCAGCATAACATTTTAGTACGTCATGTCATTATTATAACTATAACATTATTTTTCTTTCCTTTTATTATCTTGGTCTTATTGAGTATGCATTGTTTGCTAGAACTCCATTAATTCTTCAAAAAGTAATTCTGTAACATACTTCTGTACAAAAGTTATAAAAAAAAGGGATTTGAGATATAAATAGAATATGAAATATAAAGAAAAACAATATTTAGCTAGACCTGTTGCTGGGGAGTTTCTTGCCGCTTCTTCTCCTTTACAGCACCAACACGTTGCGAAGCGGTGTACACAGAATAGGTAGAAAAAATTAAACTTTAACTTATATGTATGACCTTCAAAAAATGTTCTCCAGTGGAACTTATTTTGAATAAAAACTTTTGAATTTGAATTTGATGGAAAGCGGTTACCATCGCCTAAGGACATTTGTAACGCCAACGGTGCTATCAATGCGCTGTAGTTCTCTAAAGGGCGAGTGGAACCTGGCTATTAATACTGGAACACAACACAGGGTTTTGTGGCGGCATACTCTAGACCAGGGATGTGAGTAGTTTTGTCGCCTCTTACGACAGGTCGCAGGCTGCAATTGTATTCTTTCTCCGTTCCTGCACGGTTAAAACGGTGTCATTAGATTTCTGACGGAAGAATCGAATGGGCTGATTTAAAAAAAGCAAATGAATGAATGATTGAATGAATGAAAACTCTTTATTGTTCACCATAGCTTAAACCTAGACATTTAATATAAATACATTTCCATTAGAACAAAGGGCGGCCTTATCGCTTATAGCGATCTCTTCCAGGAAACCCGGTATGCAAGGAGACATTACAAGAAAAATTAAATAATATTTATTGGTTTAACTAAATTAAAACGAATTCAATCGTAATTAAATATAATTAAAGAAAAAACAAAATAATAATAAACTAATATAGATGTACATAACTAAATAGATCATCTTTACATATATAATTCTTCTGTACGTGTGTTGACAGTGAACTCCTCTTAAACGGTTGGACCGATTTGAATGATTTTTTTGTGTGTGTTTGAGTGGGTCCCCGGATGATTTAAATCCACAATTGGAACCGGTAGGTGGCGCTGCAATTGGGTTTCAAATTTTCTTCAGGGCAGGACAGCGTCCGCCGGGACAGCTAGTAATAATATAAATTACATATACCTACATGCTGTATTATTACACCAGATATTAGTGTAGCTTTTAAGGTATAATATCTGTGAAGGAATATTAAACGTCAAGGCAAGGGATAAGGTTGATTTTTTAATAAACTAATGCTCTGAAAAAATAAAAATCTAGAACCCGATCACAGCGCCACCTACCGGTTCCAATTGTGCATTTAAACCATCCGGGGACCCACTCAAACACACAAAAACAAAATCACCAAAATCGCTCCAGGTGATTAGGAGGATTCTAGAACCCGATTTCAGCGCCACCTATCCCGGTTCTAATTATGAATCTAAACCATCCGGGAACCCACTCAAACACACAAAAACAAAATCACCAAAATCGCTCCAGGTGATTAGGAGGATTCTAGAACCCGATCTCAGCGCCGCCTACCGGTTCCAACGCGACAAGAAGTATCCTATGTCCGTCTCCTGGTTCTAAGCTACCTCTCCACCAATTTTCAGCCAAATCGGTACAGCTGTTCTTGAGTTATAAATAGTGTAACTAACACGACTTTCCTTTATATATATAGACTAACATTGACTACAGATAAGGTAGAAGTATTGATAGAAAGCAAAAAAAATACTTCACGTTTTAGACATTATGGCTAGGTTATAATTACTTTTCAGATCCAGGGACCCTAGAACAAGTAGCTGTCTTTATGATAGAGTATATGATAAAAAAATAAAAAATTTCGAGCCAGTACAACTAATTGCTATGAAAAGGTACGATTCTTAACATGGAGGATAAAATTAAGAAAAATACATATAATATATGTACATTAGTGGCTGATCTGAAAAGTTTCTAACCTCAACATGAAGATAGCAACACTTGTAAATAAAAGCTAGTGAATTTCGTTGTTCATCTGTTGACAGTTACTCACCGAAGTTTCAGCCATTTTGGACGCACAATTGTTATGTAACAGTCGTTAGAGTGAGTTGATGTGAGTGTTTTTATGAAAATGGACGAAATCGAGTATTGAGCTGTTTATTTTGTCCTCAGGTTTTCAGAAATCGAGCACCGTTCAAAATTATCCCTTCCTCTTTTGTCTCTTAAGCTTTTGTTGCTTTTTAATAATCACACTTATTACGAAACGGCTGGCCCGGATCAGTCCGCCCACGGTTAGAACAGTAGGCTGGCAGGCACAGACAGACAGACACAGACGGCGGCGTCTCAAACGCCGCCAATCAAGATCTCTCCACGTCCCCGCGAGGGACGCTAGGAGACATAGCTCACCCCACAGGATAGACTAGGCGTGTTGCTGGGAAGTTTCTTTCGCCGTTTCTTCTCTCCCAGTCATAACACGTTGCGAAACGGCAGTAAGATAGCGTAGGCCACCGCAAACCACCGATCCCGGCCCGCCGTGATCCTTCCCTTCGGGCTTTATATTACCCGTCGCCCGTTCTCAATTAGTATTTTGTGTCGCCCTATGGTGGGCATCATTAAATTCATTCCCCATTCATGGCAACAGTCCAGCCGAGGTAAAACTCCTTAGGGAGCTCCCTCGAGCAAGTTGCCCCCCCGGGCTCGAGCGCCTTTGCTTCGCGAAGGCACTCGCCCCAAAGACCCCGGTAAAGTTGTAAGGTCTTCGGACCAACAACATAAAGTCAAGTCCTATAAAAATAAATAAAAAAAAAACACCTGTCGTTTTTACTCTGACATTGGCAAAATCAATGCCAAGTGCGTTGGAGCCGCATTTTTTAAAAAGTGAAGTGAAGTGAGTCATGAAAAAATTATCTGTCATTTAAATGTTTGTTTTTGAAAGGCAATACGCCTACGCAAATCAAAGATGAGTTGGATTCTGTGTATGGGGGGACTCTGCACCATCACTTACCACAGTGAAATTTTGGGCAGCTGAATTTGAACGTGGCCGTAAGAGCTTGGAAGATGATGAACGTTCGGGACGTCCAAAAACTGAAACTACCGACGAAGTGATCACCAAAATTCACCAAATAGTGCCAGACGACCGTCGAATTAAAGTGAGAGAGATAGCAGAGGTTATAAACATATCAAAAGAACGTGTTTCTCACATATTAAATCAACATTTAGACATGAGAAAGCTGTCCGTGCGTTGGGTGCCGCGTTTGCTCACGTTCAAGACAACGCATCGTCTCACAAATCAGCGGTTGCCATGTCGAAAATCCTCGAATTACGGTTTGCACTGCTTGACCTTCCACCTTACTCGCCAGATCTAGCCCCAAGCAACTTCTTTTTGTTTCCTCAGCTAAAAATTGCACTCGGAGGACAGAGATTTTCGTCAAATGAAGAGGCAACCTTCGTGAACAATTATTTTGCAGAAAATAACGCCGAGTAATATTTGGACGGGTTTCAGAGATGGGACCATACCGATGCTCCCATCTCTGTCTCCCAGCGGGGAGAAGTGTGTAGAGTTACAAGGAGACTATGCTGAAAAATAAAAATAAAAATTGTGAAAAAATGTACATACATACATACATAACTTCACGCCAGTTCCCTTGCGGGGTAGGCACGAACAACAGAGCGCCATTTAGGCTTATTCTTACACACCTCACTTGCTTCTTTGACATTTATAACTCTTGTCATGCACGCTCGTCTGTTCTTAAGGCTCCTGACATCACCTTCTGCTAGTACACGATCAATTTGATCATGGAAGGTGTGTCGTGGCCTTCCACGACTTCTGCATCCATCCACTTTTGCATTCTTTCCGCATGCCCGAACTACCGGAGCATTCCTTTCCTTACCTTCACCCCGACACTCTCTTTCAGACCAACTCTCTTTCCTACTTCGGTATTACGAACGTGGTCCGCGAGCGTCACTCCGCAGATTGAAATGTGAAAAAAATGTTTTGTATCTTTGTTAGGTCGGAAACTTTTCAGACGACCTAGTACATATTATTACGTCTATTTCCCATTGAAGTATACAGAGACGATGGCTTTCCACTTGATATGATCATGATTTGCTTCACCTGCTTTCATTAATCTATTTCATGTATACACATTTATTTTAGATGCTCTTTGCCTGGTCATTTTTTGAGCATTTGCGATTTGATCACATTGTTTCAAGCAATCGTTTCATTACTCTCCATTCTTCCTCTGATCTCTCTACATTTCCTAACCACCTTAACATTCCCTTATCACAACACTATTTGTTGACATATCATTGAAATTTAACCCCTCCCATATAATTATACTTATCAAAGCTCTTGTCCAGTAAAGAAGGTAACTCTAGCAAGCTTCTATATCCTATATAACTAGTAGCACGTTCCTATATCTTACTAACCATTCATTTTTCTTGCTACTGATTAAAATTTAAATGATTATTTAAAACTCTGGCGTACTGATATAACGTCAGAATTAGATAGATTATTTTACATATGTAAATATGATAAATCTGTAGAGAAGTCGCTTTTGCATAATTAATTAAAAAAAGAGAAAAAAATCTATGGATCTAATTCGCACCAACAGATTCCAAAAAATACAACTTTTAAATTTTTTGTCACTGTCTCTTAGAGCATGACATAAAAACTATTAAACGGATTTAAATGAAACTGGAAAAAGAGTTAGCTATGTCCTGGGTCGACATTTAGGAGTTTGCACACGATGTTCTAGCAGATAGGGAAACGAATATTATAATCGTTATATTTTCGACCTGTGCTGGTCCAAATTAGCTGAACTGAATATTTCTCATTTTTAAATTAACTGTACAAACTAGACTGCTAGACAGATTTATTATATTATATACTTATACGAGTAAAACCTTCTTCATTTTGGTTATCTGAAACAGAATTTTTAATTTGATATACATAGCATCACCGATTCAGAACAAAACCTCATCAGGGCAGTACAGCAGGTGCCATATGTGTCTTCAAAATCTATAGAAGAAGCAAATGGGTTACTTTTGAAAGCTGTTTGGGATAACAACTGGAGTAACATGAAATGGTACGCTTTTTATTTTTATTGTATGAGTTCAACAGACAGGCAGACGGCCCACCTGATGGAATGCGGCTACCATCGCCTATGGACATTTGCAACTTGCAACACCAAAGGTGCAACAAATGCGCTGCTGCCCTCTAAAGGGAGATTGGAGCCTGGCCACTAATGCCAGAACGCTACTCTAAACCAGGGGTGGTAGCCATCCAGAGGAGCAAATACCGTACCACCTGGCTGTGGGTTGTTTTGTTGCCTCTTACGACAGGCCGCCCGATCACAGAAAACTGTACTCTTTCTCCGTTCCTGCACGGGGTAGGCACGAACAACAGAGCGCCATTTAGGCCCATTCTTACACACCTCACTTGCTTCTTTGACATTCATAACTCTTGTCATGCACACTCGTCTGTTCTTAAGACTCCTGACATCACCCTCCGCTAGTACACGATCAATTAGTCATTCTTTCATCATGCATTCTTTCTACATGCCCGAACCACCGGAGCATTCCTTTCCTTACCTTCACCCCGTAAATGATGTATCTAACTGTATGTATCACTGTTATATCTGGGGTACTTTTACATCTAGAGTACACTGTTACATCTGGGCTAGAACAGAATAGAAAACGCTTTATTGTTCACCACATATACATTAAATCAACAATTTACAGTAGTCGCATTAAATAGTAAATGCAGGAACAATGGGCGGTCTTATCGCTTTGGAGCGATCTCTTCCAGACAACCTGGGCTATGGATGGGGTACTGTTACATCTGGAATACTGTTACATCTGGAATACTGTTACATCTGGAATACTGTTACATCTGGAATACTGTTACATCTGGAATACTGTTAAATCTGGAATACTGTTACATCTGGAATACTGTTACATCTGGAATACTGTTACATCTGGAATACTGTTACATCTGGAATACTGTTACATCTGGGGTACTGTTACATCTGGGGTACTGTTACATCTGGGGTACTGTTACATCTGGGGTACTGTTACATCTGGGGTACTGTCACATCTGGGGTACTGTTAGCGTTACTAAATTTTCCACGAAGGTATAGATGAGGCTTCATTGCATAATTTGTGATGCGGCATTGTTATTAATTGGACCTACTTATGCAAAATGGAACCAACCCACATACTGAAAGTTTCGAGAAAAAGCCGTTTTTATTAAAATTTTGCGTACAAAAAAATATGTCTATATTTTTGAAAAAACATTTAAAATATTGTATATTATATTTTCTCGTTATGATTTTTATTGAGTCGATAGAAGGTGCATTTTGAAAGTCTTCTGCATCCTTAACCCAATTTTGGCATGTTTGTGGATTGGTTCTGTTTTGCCAATCCAATTGTTAACGACATTAAATATAAACATATAACGTATGTTATACACTAATGCAGCTAAAACATATATACACTAATGTAGCTAATAATTAACAGCGTTATTTTTGACGGTATAAAAATGATGCAGTTGGTCACAATTACTAACACTAACGAAGGCGGAGAACGCGCTTGATTTTGAAAAATATTGTAACTATAAAGTTAATTTTTTTACGAACTTCTTCAGGGCATTTGATAAAGGCGCTAACCCGAACGCAACGTGTTACCAAAACAAGGTCAATGTTGCTCACATAGCTGCATGGAAAAGTGAGAAGACTCTAAAATTACTACTACATTGTAGAGTTGACAAGAGTAGAACAGATGAACTTGGTAGAACTCCATTACACTTCGCGGCATGGGCTGGAAACCTAGATTCAATGGCTTTGTTAACTTACTCATCTGAAGGTAAAATTTAAACACGATTCATACTGTTGCATCTACATAATTTACATTATTTGAAGTGTACTGTTTCACGCGTTAATGTCTCTGTGTATATGTGTTTATGCATACTCAGGGCTGAAGCTAGAGTCGAATTTGAGGTAGGGCAGCATTGGTTACAGGTAGAGTGGAAGTAAAAAAAATATCATAATTGATCTGCCCTCGACGCACGGGCTCCTAAATCAATCACCATGTGTATCACTGACCTCTAGGTTGGTGATGTACATTCAATACCTATTCGTAGACGAATAATTTCTGTGACAGAGCATGACCATCGATCTAAGAACTATTAAATCCTTAATGATGAAGAACAAGATGATGGTTGAACTTACAGATTTGAATGTAGAGCTCCACGTCTGAGTGTGAGTGAGGCAATAATTAATTGTTGGGTGGGGTGATACGAGTAAATAGATACGACCAAAAATATCATTTAGATCATATTGTTTCTGCATTCTTTGAATGCGAAGAAAACAAAGGTTATGGTGTTTGAAAGAGAAGAAACCAGAACGAATGCAAGGATAATGATCGATGATGTTATGCTGGAGCAAGTGAATGAGTTTGTATATCTTGGATGTGCTTTTAGCAGGGATGGAAGGTACACCGCTGGTATAGAAAGAAGAGTGAATTTGGGGAATAGTGTGAATGGAGCGTTAGGTAAACTTCTAGGCGCTAAGAACCTCAGCCAGAAGGCCCAGCTCGCCATACACAACGCGCTGCTGGTACCTACGCTCACGTATGGAAGCGAGAGTTGGGTATGGAAGAGAGAGCATCAAAGTAGAGTAAACGCGGTCGAGATGCGAGCACTGCGCAAAATCTGCGGAGTGACGCTCGCGGACCGCGTTCATAATACCGAAGTAAGAAAAAGAGTTGGTCTGAAAGAGAGTGTCGGGGGAAGGTAAGGAAAGGAATGCTCCGGTGGTTCGGGCATGTGAAAAGAATGCTTGATGAAAGAATGACTAAACAGATATACAATGCAAAAGTGGATGGATGCAGAAGTCGTGGTAGGCCACGACACACCTTCCATGATCAAATTGATCGTGTACTAGCAGAAGGTGATGTCAGGAACCTTAAGAACAGACGAGCGTGCATGACAAGAGTAATGGATGTCAAAGAAGCAAGTGAGGTGTATAAGAATAAGCCTAAATGGCACTCCGTTGTTCGTGCCTACCCCGCAAGGGAACTGGCGTGAAGTTATGTATGTATGTATGTATGTTAAAAATTGTATATATAACGTTATACGTATCGGTAATTTTTACGTTATTTCAAGCGACGTTGACATCTTTAAGAATTGGCTTTATTATGACTGCATGTTACCAAAATAATCGACAAACACAACTCTAAATATTACGCACGCTTTTAGCACATTGCTGTTTCACAATCTTTGCGACTGAAAAAGAGCGACGATGGTAACAAAACATAGTTCTAACGGTAAAGTTACCGATAAAAATAGTATTAACATTAACTTTTTTACCGGTAAAATGGCTAAAAATAACGGTAAGTTTTATAACGATCTTTATTTTTTACCTTTATCTGAAATTAGCATAAATATCGATACCACATTGTTACCGGTAATTCAAGCCCTGGTTGCTAGTCGTCCGGTAATCGGACGAATAATATTCGTCCGGTAACCGGACGATTGGACAATTTATCATTCCTCAGTATTCTTCTTTTATAGCTCGAAGTATTTAACCCTATTTGATTGTTCTTAGCTGAATCCATTGACCCTGAAAGGCACGCAAACACTGATGTTGATGATGTCGAAACGATACCAGTGGTTTGGTATGATAATCATACACACAATTGTCCTAATGATGAAGTAAGTAAATACATATATAAGCCACTAAAACCGTTTCCTCTCAGCTGAAACGAAAATTGTTGATATGGATGTGTGGTATTACAAGAAAGAATAAGGTGAGAAATGAGTACAAAACCTTTAACAGTTGCACCCGTGACTGATAAATAAACAGGTAGAAGACTAAGATACTACAGGCATGTAATGAGGAATGATGAAAGGCATGTGACAAAAATAATGTAATATGATGTTAATAAAATTATAAATAATATGTTTTCAGCTTCCACCTATACAGAAAGGCTGGACACCTCTCCACGCAGCAAGTAGCAATGTTCAATTAGAAGCTGTCAATCATTTACTTTCTATTGACCCAGACTCCATGAAATGCGATGAAACTGGATGCACACCATTAGACGTAATTGCTTCAAGTTGGGAACCTAGTGACATCAATGCTGATCGGTGAGTTCTATGCTAAATATACACGACAATCACGTATATTTAACTGAAGGATAGCTGAACTAAAGGAGTACAGCAGATAGGTTAACGGCCTAGATGGAAAGTGGTTAGCATCGCCTATGGTCATTTGCAACTGTACCAAAGGCTACAAAGCATAGACCTGTTGTGATGATGATGATGATAAATAATGTTTCTCAGTTACGAGGTGGTAAGACGTTCACCTTAAACTTTTGTACGATGGCACATGGCGTAGTAAATTCAGAAAGAAATTAAGTTAAGACATACTGTTTTTTATTGCTTGAGTTCAACAGACAGGTAGACGGCTCACTTGATGCAAAACGATTCCCACCGCCTATGGACATTTATAACACCAAAGGTGCTACCACTAATGCCGGAACACAGCTCTAAGTTGATATAGCGAAATACTCTAGACCAGAAGTGGTAGCCATCCAGGTGAGGAAACATCCCACCACCTGGCAAAAGTACCTCCTATCAACATAAATGATTTTCCTTGCTACGGTATTTTAGATTACATGCTCACGTAGCCAAATAAAAAAACTGTTGACGCATATCACTTCTGCGAAACCCTTCATCATTCCTGAACTGAAGCGCACTAGGCCGAATTTCATGCCGGTGATGTATTTTAGTTTTACAGACCTGGTTGCAACTCTGATTCAAAGTGGTGGTACATTCGCTTCGTCACAAGAACTAAGAAATAAATACAATTCACCACTACACACTGCTCTAAAATTGAAAAGCCCGGAAATGTTACTAGTGTTGCTGGAAAACGGAGCACAAGTTGATTGTATTGATGATTCTGGTGATACGATACTCCATGTCTGTGTAATCAATAAACTAGAGAACTGCCTCAAGGTAATATCAGCTCGTTAGAATTATCGCAA
Source organism: Dendrolimus kikuchii (assembly GCA_019925095.2). Classification (NCBI taxonomy): domain Eukaryota; kingdom Metazoa; phylum Arthropoda; class Insecta; order Lepidoptera; family Lasiocampidae; genus Dendrolimus; species Dendrolimus kikuchii. Next base: position 3,288,538 of record CM034410.1, on the reverse strand, counting down.
CTTGTCCGAATAACAGTTTTAATTTTATGAAGTATTATCTTATTTACAGGTTCTAGCTGATTCAAATCACATCGAACCTTCTCTATTAACTAAAGTAATTAATAAGAAAAATAATAAAGGTGAAAACGTTCTACATACAGCAATGAAGCACAATTGGCTGCCAGGCGTACATCTAGCAATGAAACTTATATCTGATATTATTACACAAGTAATATTTAAATTTTATTTTTTATAAGCTTCTTATTATTAACTCTTAGTATTTGTCATACTCAAATTGATCTATTAAGAAGAAATCAGTGATGATCTGATTATTTTGTACAATTGTAAATTTTATATACATCTATATAATATAAAGATTAATCCTTATTTCCCTTGGTCACGCCATCACGTGTGAACGGCTGGACCGATTTCGCTAATTCTTTCTTTGTTGTGTTTGTTATTGTCAGAAGAAGGTTCTTATGAAAGAAAAAATTAAGAAAATTGCGGGGAAAATTTAAGAATACTTAACCACCATATAAAATTATTTCTAATCTAGCTTTAGCGCTTTGGACAATATAAACTTTTCTAATGTAACGTTTGACATAGAATTGACAGAATGCGAGCAGCAAATATCGTCAAAGAGGATGTAAAAAAACTGAATATCGTTTAAAACAGATGCTTCGGTCGGAATTGTTTTATTGATAAAATACATGTAAGATAATGAATTTAGCTGTAATCGGGTTCCAACATTTAGATGAAATTATTTTTGTGTGTTTTCAAGTGGGTCCCGAGATGATTAAGATTATAGATCTATCGGTTGGTGGCACCGCTAAAGTCTTCCTAAACGGTGGGACCTATTTTGATGATTTTTTTGTTTTCATTAAAGTTGGTTCGAGAATAGTTTAAATTAATTATTGGTCCCGGTAAATATCGCTGCAATCGGGTTCTAGATTTTTATTTCTAAGGGCAGGACAACGTCTGCCGAGTACAGCTAGTATAGTTATAATAAATTCATTTGTGGTGTGACGGAGGACGTGCGCCAGAATAGAGAAGTTTGGAAGGAAACGACCGACCCCAAATAATAGACAGAAGGTGGAAAAAAAAATGATTTGTAGATCAGTATCATTAAATCTTTTCATTACTTGCAGACAAACGATGGTAATACGGCTATACATTTTATAGCAGATATAGGAGACATTGATGTTTTGGAGACAATTTTATCGTTTGACAACGTAAGCAAAGGGCTAAATTATAGAAACAAAAAAGGAGAAACGGCATTTTGTCGCGCTGTATTTCACGGGCATTCATCATGCGTAGAACGTCTTTTTAAAGCCGGTGCTGATCCCTTTATACCCTGTAAAGGAAATTTAACTGCTATACACATATGTGCTAAATATGGATACGTAGATATACTTAAATTCCTGCTTAACACCGGCCGATTTAAACAAATGCTAAACTGGCAAACCTCTAAGGAACATGAAGGTTTTACAGCTATTCATTTTGCCGCTTCATACAATCATCCGGATTGTGTCCAACTGCTTATTACAGCAGGGGCAAATATTTTCGCAAAGTCTGTTTTTGGTTCATACACTACTTGTACACCCCTGCACGAAGCAGTTGTGAAGAATAACGTAGAAGTTATAACAATTTTGATTAAAGAAAACAGAAGAACTATGAAAGAAGTAGATAAATTCGGTTGGACTCCTTTACATACTGCAAGTTTTTTTGGAAGCAGAGAAGCAATATCTATTCTGTTGAAGGAAGGAGCTGACATTTCAGTTTGTACTTACAACTCCAATAGTACAGCAGCAGAATTCATAATGAATAATTTATCGATGCCGACTGAGTTTATGGAAGATGTTTTCGATTATTTTATAACTAGCAATGATACAAATGTTAAAGCACCAAATTGTTTGATAATTATAGACCATAGAATCATTAGTCCAGAAAAATCACTAGGACAGAGCAAAGCTATTAAAGCTTTACTTGCCACAGGCAACAGGTTTGATCAGAGGAGATTACTCCTTCATCCTCTAGTCGAGAGTTTTGTTTACTTAAAGTGGAAATCAGTCTTACCACTATTTTATGTAATTGTGAGTCTCTACAGTTTATTCGTGCTTTCTTTAAACATTTATATTGTATTAACATTTTCGTGCCACGACATTAATAAAAAATTAAACCTAACAGACATCAATTGTATTAATAAAACAGGGATAACATCATGGCTTCATCGAAGTGTCTGGAAATATGTTATATATGTAACTGCTTCTCTTCTCGCTGGACATGTAAGTATGATTACCTATGATTGCAGTTTTTTTTAATATAATGATTAACTGCTGAAAGCCGAAGTATTAAAACGTAGCGTATTAAAAATAATTTAAAATTAATAAATGTAACATTACATTTTCGGCGAGCGTCTAAATAGCCCTTTAGATGATCTTTTTTTTTGCTCCTTACATTATCGTAAACACATTTATTTCAGAGCATAATCATTACAAATAAACTAAATTATAAATAAATTAAACTATACAATAGATTAAACTAAAAATAAACTATATATACAAACTAAAATTAAAGTATAAAATCTAGTTCTAGACCGCTGTCAGGCGGAAACGTGCCCAAAAGACTGGCCACATTGCCTCTCTGAATGGCAATGCTGATGCGTTGTCCGAGGTATAAACCAGTCTTTTGGTCACGTGAGACATCCACCAGACGTTTGACTATGTCTCGATAAAGCTTGTGCGCCTCAGGCCCCCATGATCCCAGGGTCTCGACCCCAAAAGCCGCAAATATGTAGCCATTTCCGATGGCCGAGTATTTGCGGCGTTTTAGGGCATCCTGTTGTGCAGCAGCTGTACCGGCAGACATGCTAGTAGCTGGAAGATGGGACGCTGCCAAAGTATCGACGCAAGACGCGTCCCATATTAAGGGGCGACCCATCTTCCAGGGCACCAATGACATACCATCGGGTCTCCTGCCATCGCCGCGGCACAGGCCGTTCGGTTCTAGGACGGCAGGTACCCCGGCGGTGACAAGAGCCCGACGGATTATGTCAAAATCTTTTATTTTATTTTATTTTATTTTTAATGCAGGAGTTCAGCAGACAGGCAGACGGCCCACTTGATGGAAAGCGGTTACCATCGCCTATGGACATTTACAACATCAAAGGTGCTACAAATGCGCTGCTGCTCTCTTAAAAGAGACTGGAACCTGGTCACTAATGCCGGAACACAACTCAAGGTTGTTATGGCTACATACTTTAGACCAGGGATGGTAGCCATCCAGTCGGGCAAACGCCTTACCACCTGGCTGTGGGTTGTTTTGTCGCCTCTTACGACAGGCCGCCCGGCCGCTGGAAATTGTATTCTTTCTCCGTTCCTGCACGGATAATTATACTTATATGATAAATTTTATATACTCTAATGTTATTAAAAAGGCTTCGTCAAGTACTTGACTACTCGCAATTTCATTACGAACAGTTCAAATGTCTGTACAGTAATTCTATACTTATATTGTAAATTTAGATCAAAGTTTTATGTAATTTTTCAGGAACTCCTCAGTTTTAAATTTAAGTTGAGCTATTTTTTCCAAATTGAAATACCGATAACTTTTGCGACAATCATTCTGGCTCTGTCATTGCCAAGTTTCGTTGAAGATTCTTCAAGGGTCTCAGATTGGTCAAGATATCTTGCAACGGCAGCAGTTCTGTTATCGTGGCTTCAGATGCTTCTTATAATATCCAAATTCCCTCAATGGGGTTACTACGTGCAGATGTTTGGAAAGGTGTCTTCCATTGTAATAAAGGTAGGTGATACCAATTATTAACAGGCATAGGTATTTCAACTATTTATACTGATCTGATGATTGAGTAGAAAATATCAGTTTCTGCTTGGATAATTTTGATAATATAGGTACAACAAAATGATTCAAACATGACAGAAAAATAAAAAAATACGTCAACTACATTAAAATATATTAATTTATTTTTAAATATCCCAAAATCTTAATTGTAATATAATTTCAGGTACTCCTGACGTTTTCTTTCATAGTTATTGGATTCTCCCTGAGCTTCATGATCCAATTCCATTTTGAAGGTTCATTTACCGGCCCTTGGACTGCTTTTATTAAAACCATGGTGATGATGATGTCAGAATTTGATTACGATGACTTATTTAAAGATCAACCTAATAACGCACAAACAAAAGTCAATAGAATACTTTTCATCGTGTTTCTGATATTTGGAGGAATTGTTCTCATGAATCTGCTAGTGGGGCTTGCAGTAAATGACCTCCAAGCTCTCGAAATGCACGGCCACATTAGAAGGATCGAAAAGCAAGTAGAATTCTTAGCCTCACTGGACACAATAATGGAAAATCCCATTGTTAAATGTATTTTTCCTAAAAATAGTTTATACTTAAGAAACAAAGATTTAGGTGGAGCGATGCTAACACCTTGTAACCCCAACTGGGGCTCTTATAAAGCTATACCGCAGAAATTGAGAAATGCTATCTTTCATAAAATTCAAACGAAAAATCTAAAGAACAGCATTATAGAAGATGAAGTATTTAAAAGTAAATTGGAAGACATTTACAATTTTGTTGACAAAGATGTAGTATCTAAAGAGAATATGAATGCTAAAATTAATGATATAGCCGCTAAAATGAGATCTTTTGAAGACATTTTAAGCAGATTAGATAAAAAGCTGGTTGGAAGAAAAGGAAAATTTTAAGACAAAGATTAATTATTTCTTAAACATGAGTAATTACATATCAGAGTATTCATGATAGTGTAAAAGTTTAGGTGCGTCATGTTTGGCCAGCTAGGCGTTAAAAACTTGCAATAATTATAAATAGAATAATATGTGTATGTGTTATATGTGCACCACAGACATGGGTCTGTGTAACGAAGGTAATCAACCCAGGATACCACGATCTTTCTTGCCGCCGCAGTGCCGGCAGGTTGTCACGCCAGGCCTCCTTGAATGACGTCTTACGGAGGACGCTTACCACCGCTAACGTGCCGGCCTCAATGGAGCCGAACGGTATTGCACGTGACGATGGTAGGTGTCCTGACTGAATGACTCTAATTCCCTTACAGCGTGGCAAGCCATTGGTGTGGGATGCGACCTGTGTAGACACGTTAGCCGCATCCCATTTACCAAACACATCTAGATCAGCCGGTTCGGCGGCGGAACAGCTGAATCACTCAAGCGGCGCAAATATGCAACCCTCAGTGAGAGTTATATGTTTGTGCCGTTTGCTGTCGAGACGCTTAGACCCTGGGGTCCTGAGGCCACGAACCTCTACCAAAATTTATCAAAACGACTCATTGACTCTTCAGGTGATCAGATCAGATCAGGCTGGTGCTTACCTCGGGCAACAGATCAGTATGGCGATCCAGCGAGGAAACGTAGCCAGTCTTCTGGGCACCTTACCCATAGAAGACGGTGATCTAAGCTCATTATTCTACTTACAGTCATGAGAGACTATGGGTAGAATACAATATAAATATATTTTCTTTTATTTTATTCGATTATTTATAATTTTCTTTAGATTTCTTGTCTGTTTAATGTTTTTAGAACATTGTGCGACTAAGCCCTGCCCTAGCTTCTGTGCCATATTTTCTCTCCATCCCAAAGGTGTCTGGAAGAGATCGCTGGCAGCGATAAGACCGCCATTTGTACCTAATTCTAAGCTATTTTTGTGTCTTGATTCATAAATTTTATTGTACAGTAAAGTATTATTATTTATAATGTATGTCTTTGAAGACCACGGGCCATAAAAATGGCCCGGACATTTGTAGGGCTTGCGTGGAGCCATGGGAAGGCCAACACGTAGAAGCCCTTTGACAAATTTAATGTAAATGTGGCGTGACACTGACCGGCGATTATCTCTGTCTACACCATGTAGTAATGCACCCAAGGACAAGCCCCGGCCAGTGTAGAAATATTGTGGGAAATGAGGACAGAAAATACCGGGCTATTGGGGTGAACTGCTATTGGTAATAGGGGTCTACGAATATGGGGACTATGGGGTCTGCTCGTCGCAATGTTCAGGGAACATGGAAAAATGGGCAGACGGTGACTCGCCACTCCCTGCATGGGCCGCAAAAAAATACCATAGAAGACAGGGGCAATAGAGTGCGAGTGGCTAAGGGGTGTAGAGAGGTGGGCTGCAGGTTCACCGTAGCTACTTCTGACGTGATGCCATTTATCACTTCCACCCTTGAGCTTGAGTTTATTGGAGTTGTTATTATTATGCTATTCTTTTCTAACTAATATAAATAAATACGCATTCCAATCAAATAAAGAGCGTTATTAATATTTATAGCCTTGCTCGTAAAACTTGTTATTCCGCTTACATTTTAATCCCTCATTCCTTCACTTACTACCCTGTAACATCCAGTCTCGTGATGTGAATTTTAAAACTGCAGTATTACACCGTATATTTAGAACAGTTTTAGGTTCTGTACATTTTGAGGTTTCTAGTCGTCCTCGTCAACCGAGCTCTAAATCCTGGTTCTATTCGGAGTGTAAGCTTTGACGCTCAAGCTCCACTTTCCTACTTTTTCTTCTTCACTTTGTATGATCTTCAACATTCAAAGTGAGATGTATGGAGAACATAGGTACTGTTAGTATAGATTTACACAGCAAAACGCATAGATCTTGGAGACCTATTAATTTCGACTTCCGAATTAAGAAAGCCTGAGAACGTGTTTGCAGAATTTATTTTTATCTATGTACTAGCTGTGCCCGCGACGTCGTTCGCGTGGAATTTGTTTTCAAGACCCCCCGATTTCGAAACATTCTTCATTGGTGCTCCGCTTCTGTTGGTTTTAGAGAGATGATATATAGCCTATAGCCTTCCTCGATAAATGAGCTATCCAACACTGAAAGATTTTTTGAAATCAGACCAGTAGTTCCTGAGATTAGCGCGTTCAATCAAACAATATATTAGTATATTTGGCTACTACACTAATACTTACATTTTAAATATCGCGACATCTTTTGAATGAAACGTCCGAATTGAATAATTCAAAAAGTTCTAGAAAGGTATTGTATTCGTCTTGAATATGGAGTAATTTATTTTGATAAGGATTAATACCAAGGTACAAAATAAAGAGTTTTTGAAGCGACGGCATTTTAATTATTTAAAAAAATAAAAGAAAACACTTATTGTGAGATAGCTACAATAGTTAGTCATATGGTTACGTGATATTTTTGTAGACAATTATATGTTCTGCCAAGTGGTAGTACATTGTTTTGTTCTATAATCAATAGTATTCGCAGTGCACGCCGTGTAAGAATTTTTTCGGGTCATTTTGTACATCTTGTATTACATTATTGGACTTTTAGTAAGGATCCCTAATTTTTTTGAAAATATAATATAGCCTATAGCCTTCCTCGATAAATGTACTATTCAACACTGAAAATTTTTTTCAAATCGGACCAGAAAACTGTCCAGAATACTGGGTGTATTGTGCGTAAACAGCATTTCCCCCGGCTTAAAAAAAAAAAGAAAAAAAGACCGGGGGTGGTAGCCATCCAGTCGGGCAAATGCCCTACCACCTGGCTGTGGGTTGTTAAGTCGCCTCTTACGACAGGCCGCCCGGCCGCAGGAAATTTTATTCTTTCTCCGTTCCTGCACGGCTAGAAACTGACTTCAAGTAAAATATTATAACTCGTTATCATCGTATTGTTTTATATTAAAGTTATACAAGTATGACTTTTAACTCCAGTAGATAGTTTATTTGTGTTTATTAGGTCTATTTGACGAATACATACGGTCGGCCTGGTGATTCAAAGTTAGTTGAGTTTCAACTACAATCGAGGCATTATGTGTATATTCGGAACGGGAATCACATCTTCTGCCTTACGGTTTTCACTTGTTTGGTTGTGTTTGTTAGAACTGTAAATTACGTGTGTATTTCCAATAAATTTTGTAATCTTCCAAAACGGCATCTAAAATCGAATACCCCAACACATAACAGTATTAGTATGGATATAGAGCATACGGTACCCTATTTGATGAGAGCCGAACAAAGTTGAACTATTCAGTCAGAGATGCTACAGCTCCTGCATTATTTAGCTGCAGTAAATCTAAAAGCCACATAAGAACGAAGAAGAATTTAAGCCGTAGTACATAGCATTGTGATTAACGCACTTGCGTCTCGAAAGTCTCAAATACGAATTATGCCGGAAAAGGCAAGCACCTGTTAGGGCTCTTGAACACGCTAAGAAATTTCACCTTGTTTGCGGCAGATGGGACCAATTCATGAAGACTCACGACAAGATAAATAGGAACGTGTAAACGATGAGATTGTTTTTGGGCAGTCGTGCGTAGGGTATGCTAGGATGCACTAGTCAAGTTTGTTTATAAAGACAAGATTTTTTTATTTTTATTGCAGGAGTTCAGCAGACAGGCAGAAGGCCCACTGGATAGAAAGCGGTTACCATCGCCTATGGACATTTGCAACACCAAAGGTGCTACAAATGCACTGCTGCTCTCTTAAGTGAGTCTGGAACCTGGTCATTAATGCCGGAACACAACTCAAAGTTGTTATGGCGGCATGCTCTAGACCAGGGGTGGTAGCCATCCAATCGGGCAAATGCCCTACCACCTGGCTGTGGGTTGTTTAGTCGCCTCTTACGACAGGCCACCCGGCCGCAGGAAATCGTATTCTTTCTCCGTTCCTGCACGGATATATAAACATGCTAACTACGCAGCATACAAATGTACTTAAATTACCTGAAGCACCTAATCTACTCCGCCCCTCGCTTTACCGCAACAACACAGAGTGCCTAGTCGCGTTTAGAGCAGATAAGATTTTTTTCTTCGGCGCCGCAGCAATATATACAGTTTGTATTGTTACGAGTTTCAGGACTCGAATAGAAATGCCGTTGGAATTATTGTACAATTTATTAGAACTATACAAACACGTATAACACAGGTACAAATATAACTGTGCACAACCAGTCCAAACGTAATGCACGATTCAATCATACGCGCAAAGTCCGTCATTAACGTCTTGCTTCGCTTGTGGCTATCGCTAGACTGACGATCTCTCCATTGGGGCATTGCTTTATACTGAAAAAATACAATATGTGTCTCGCCCGCGTGGACTGAATTCCTTAGAATCACACCTGGCTAATGACTACCATAAAAGATTATATAATACACAATGGGCTGTTTTACTAATTGCAAATTTTAAACACAAAGTAAACAAAAGAAGTCCAAATTTCAAAAAGGTAATAAAATGTGTTTCTACAGACGCAGGTGTGAATTTGTCTTCTGTCGAAATTCAGGTCGTAACAGTATGTAGAAACGACACGAATTCTTGCTTAGACCCAGCGACTTTTCTTACAGTTTAGGTTATTTTCGGACCACGTGCTGACGGCGAAGGAAAATATCGTGATGGAACTTTCATATCTAAATAACCTATGTATCAAATTCTCGAAACCGCCTTGGAACCGACAAGCACGGCGCGTATGCTGTCCGTTCCCCATAAAAACACTCCTTCCCTGTCCTTATTTCTGACGTGGTAAAGCCATATATAAAACTAGCTGTGCCCGCGACGTCGTCCGCGTGAAATTTGCTTTCAAAACCCTCCGATTTTGAAACATTCTTGATTGGTGCTCCGCTCCTATTGGTCTTAGCGTGATGATATATAGCCTATAGCCTTCCTCGATAAATGGTCTATCCAACACTGAAAGAATTTTTCAAATCAGACCAGTAGTTCCTGAGATTAGCGCGTGCAATCAAACAATACAAGTACATTTGGCTACAACACTAATACTTACATTTTAAATATCGCGACATCTTTTGAATGAAACGTCCGAATTGAATAATTCAAAAAGTTCTATAAAGGTATTGAATTCGTCTTCAATATAGAGTAATTTATTTTGGTAAGGATTAATACCAAGGTTCAAAATAAAGAGTTTTAAAAAAATAAAAGAAAACACTTATTGTGAGATAACTACAATAGTTAGACATATGGTTACGCGATATTTTTTGTAGACAATTATATGTTCTGCAAAGTGGTAGTACATTGTTTTGTTCTATAATCAATAGTTTTCGCAGCGCACGCCGTGTAAGGATTTTTTAGGGTCATTTTTTTACACCTTAGGTTACATTATTAGACTTTTAGTAAGGATCCCTAATTTTTTTGAAAATAGAATATAGCCTATAGCCTTCCTCGATAAATGTACTATTCAATACTGAAAGAATTTTTCAAATCGGACCAGAAAAATAAATAAATAAAATAATAACAGCCCATGAACGTCCCATTGCTGGGCTCGGACCTCCCCTTATAGGGGCACTGGACAGTATACCCCCGCCACGCTTGTTCGAGACGGCTTAGTAGGTTTGACATATCAATTTCTAGATGAGCTTTGTTCATCGCGATGGAAGAAGTCCTCGCGACTCAGAAGAATAAGTTAAGCTGTAATAACCTATAGCAGTTTGCCTACAAGCAAACATAAAGACATGGTCTAAGAGTCACTCTCCTGGCTAAACTAAGAAGGTCCGAAGCGAGCGTAGCTTGCGTTAATGTTATGAGGATTATGAATTTTGTTTGACTGACGATGCTCCATGCTTATAAGAACTATGACATAATCCAAATGACAGACATGTATTTGATCAATATTTTATTGTAATAACAACAATGTAAAAATTAGTACACTCCTTTCCTCGTACCCCTCCGTATTTAAAGGAACGTTTTGATCTCCTATATCTTTCTCATTCCCGTTATTTACGCTCTAGTAATAATCTCTCCTTAATGACACCTGTAGACACTTCTCCCTTCATTGATAACTCTTTCACGGTACAGGCTGTCCGATTATGGAACTCACTACCACTCAACATCAGACAAGCTAAATCCATATTGTCCTTTAAACTGATGGCTGCTAAATATCTTTGGTCCTCGCAAGTCTAAAACATGCTGCTCATTCTATATATATGTATAGTATGATATATCTTATTTTTGTACAGTATATAATTATTTATTTTATTTACTTTTTACTTATTCTTGGAATGTTTCTTATTATTTGTTGTCTTAACATTTTCTTTAGTTGAGGGGGTTGCCTGGAAGATATCGCTTTAAGCGATTAGGCCGCCCTTTGTTCAGCTTTTACTGTACTTAGTTTTAGAAAATTAGTTTTAATTTTTGGTGAAAAATAAAAGTGTTTTCATTCATTCATTCATACACTCAAATCAATACTCTAACCTTACCCAAAAAACAAGGCACATTGCCATAAATACATACATAATGATACAGGTCAACTAAAAAAAAAATGAAAAATAATATATATAATTTTTATATTATAACTTATACGTTAATATTTTAGTTTTCATAAAATACTAGAAATCGTAGGTACTGTTTTATTTATTTTTTTACGCTAGCAAAGTACTCTTGAGGTTTCTATAAAAGCAAATTTCATTATGCAAACATTTATTTCTTCCTTTTAGTACAGTCATTTGATTCGTAAAAGATTAAACCCGGAAAGATTTCCGGGATTTTCGAAAATGGGTAATTTTATTTCGATGTACTGTTTCCATATTTCAACTATGACACCTCATGCCTTTGCTGCCCGCACCATAATATTGAAAAGAAAATTAAAAATCTCGTTTCCGACTCATTTTATAAAAAAAATATTTAGTACACAATTAAACTACCTTTGAATCAATAGTTTTTGTGTACCAGCGTTGCAAATTATTATTGTTTTAATAATAAAAAGTACCAATTCTAAAGACGCATGTTTGCACGCAGAGAGTTATCTGTGTATTACACTTCATCTACCCAGATGTCCTAATTTACTCTCTAATCTATGTAAAAACTGTTTAATATCTTCAATCTCTAAAGACATTTGATCCATCTTAACATTCAACGTCTCAATATTATTTCTAGATTCTTCTACATAGCATTTTGTTTGATCTTTAATTTCCCCTACTGCATCGTCAATATCATCTAAATGCTTGACAATCTCATCATTCTTCACTGGTTTCAGTTTCTTATCATCTTTTATTAGATCCGGATACTCTATAGCTTTTTCTTTCTTCATGATGGCATCATGCATTTCTAGCATCATAGTTCTAAACGCTTGCATGTTGTATTCGTCTTCAATTTGTTTCTTTTGCGATTGTGCCTTATTAAAAATTGCATCTCGAAGCTTGGATGGAAAGACTTTAGAAAACTTCCATCTAGGTTTGCCAGGGCAAAGTGTAATAACATGTAGAACTTTCCGTTTATTCTTGATTTTGCTATTGACACGCTTTGGTAGAATTTTGTTGAATATTTTGTTGTATACTAACGTATCTAATGTGTCTAAGAATTCTACTTGCTTAGCTAATCTGTTAATATTACCTAAGAGCTCTAAATCATTAATATCATTAACAGCAACGCCTACTAACAAATTCATCAGAACTATAGCAGCTAGTACAAGAAAGACGAGGAATATAAGTCGAACTATTATTAGGGATGTAGCAAGTTCCTTAGAATGTTCCTCGTCGAATAGTGCCATATAATCGAACTCTGAAGTCATCATGACCATTGTTTTTACTAGCGCAGCCCAAGGTCCTTCAAAAGGCATTTGTGATCTGAATTGTATCATAAAGCTGAGTGAAAACCCAATTACCAGGAATGCAAAGGTAAGCAGGATCTGAAAATTATAAACAAAATAAAATGATATTTTAATCATACCTAGAACACCGCAATTCTGAGAAAGAGGACCGTATATCTACCAAATTTATCCAACCTGTATAATCCTCACTACGTTTTGCTTTACTATCTATCACAACATGTGCTAATTTTAATAAAATAATATGAACATAAAACCAAAAACGCCGAAACGCCACACAATGTTCTTTAATAAGCTGCGAAACTAAGTCAACAGAATAAAACACGAACTGTGGTACAAAATAATCTATGCGTATATATATATATATATATATATATATATATATAAATTGAGATTCACGTATATAGTGACTCATCACGATATCTCAGGAACGATAATACCTATAGACTTGAAAATTTGGCATGGACCTTCCTTTCGCCAAGCAGAGGTCAGCTAAGAAAATATTTTACGGCACGCGAAGCGGGTGGGTATCAGCTAGTAATCTATATATATATAAAACAAAGTCGTGTTAGTTATATCATTTATAACTCAAGAACGGCTGGACCAATTTTTATGACTATTGTGTTTTTGAAATTGTCTTCGTCCGGAATAGGGATAATAAGTATTAAAATATGATATTCATCAAAGAAAACATTATCATTAAAATATCATCAGTCACAACATCAGTCTAGCCATTCATTTGTTCTGATCTTTCCCAGCCGATTTCGCCAATGGTGACTGCATTTAAACTCATTTTAATTTATCTGATTTACGTGAATTATTTTTGTGTGTCTTCAAGTGGGTCCCGGGATAGTTTAGATTCAAATTTGAAACCTACTTGATTCATATTTGAACCAGGTAGATGGCGCTGGAATCGGATTCCAGGATTTAGGTGAAATTGTTTTTATGTGTGTTCAGATTCACGATTGGACTGGGTAGGTGACGCCACTGAACACCTCTTTAAAGATGCAATAACGAAGAGCAAGACATCTTCTGCCGGGTACAGCTAGTAATATATATAATTGAAAGTATATACCAGGTCAAATTTCATGACAACAATGAACAAACCAACATACAGTTACGAAACTTGTTATTCAAACAATGGTCATTTGGAAGAAATCGTAAATGCATGAAAGAAACTAGAAATTGAAATAAGTATTACCTTAACAACATTTGATGCAACTTTTCCAAACATAAGTACATAGTAACCCCAGTTCGGGAATCTGGACAAGAGGAACATCAGTTCCACCCAGGACATGAGCAGTGCCAAGGTTGCCACGTGACGAGGCCACTCGGCTTCTGTTATTGGCACTACCACTATTGAGTACGGGAGTATAACCGCCAACCCTAATGAGCCAAACTTCACCCATGTCTCCAATTGAAGGAAATACCGACTGCTTTTCACGTTCATGTAAAGGAGTTCCTGAAATATTGTTGTCATATTATACTTATTTTCAGTAAAATAAGGGTAGGTAACCTCCCAGCTGAGAATAAAAGTATTTCATATTCGTCATCATTAGTATGTACAAGATAGACATATAATTCATTCATGATAATTGCTGCATTCCCTAGATCCTTAAGAAGTAAGAAAAAAAAACAAAAAAATCACTCAAAATATGTTAAGTTATTAATATTATTTTTATATTGGCTAAGTGTTGTTACAGCCGTATGCTTTCTTGTAAGTGTTATTATTACATTGGATAAAATATGTAAAACTACCTTCTTTCCATAGTGAGTTTAAATGAAGATAATTATTTACAATATAAAGTTATTTTATGTTGAAGATTGATGAATACACGTGTAAAGGTAGACGAAAAAAGATATGGATGGATTGTGTAAAAGTGACATGATGATTTGTGGTGTGACTGAGGATGTATATCAGAATAAAGGAATAGAGAAGGAAAATATAAATTGTGAAGAACCCAAATGATTGGGATGAAGTGTAAGATAGGAAAAAGTTCTTTTACCTGTATTAATATCAAACAAATTGTCGCATAAACAACATATCCCCATATCGTCGTATCTAGCCATTCGGGCGGTGAATCATTCGTGTCTTTAAAAAAGAACACAGATACTATGAAAATTGTCAATGAAAACACAAAAAAGCTATACAAAGCTATGATTGTATAGAAAAATGGCAATAACGCCTTCCATTTGAGATATAAAAAGCTCTCAACCAATGGGTGAACTAAAAGTCGCCTTTGACCATATCTGTTTCCAGTCTTGAGCAAAGATTCAATAACTTTCATTTGTTCTGTTTCACCAGATTTTGGTAATAAAATCGAATAATCAACAGTAATCATACAACTCGGGTCTTGAAGATCTTGCCCATTACTTGAAATATATGAGTCGAATATATCTTCTAAAAACTCCGTAGGCTTCGATAGATTGTTGATCATCATATCTATAGCTGATCTTTTGAATTTTTTTGGACCATCAGTATAACCTGACAATACAGCACCTTCTCGTAGTAAAAGTACAATAACGTCTCTACTACCATGATGACTGGCTGTATGCAAAGGAAACCAACCCATACTGTTAACCTCATGGACAGTAGTTTTGTCAAATTTGAGTATAACTTTGGCAACATCTAAATGATTTTTTACTGCAGCTATGTGCAAAGGGGTTGAAGCTTTGTGAGGACTGCAAGTCGTTCGTAATCTTACATCAGCATTCTTTGATAGTAATACTTCTACGCATTGTACATGATTGTTAGACACAGCAAAATGTATGGGGCCGAAACCTCTCCTGTCACCTGCTGTGAGCGAATTTATTAATGTTTTTGTAATTTCTTCATCATAATCAAGAAGTTCTTTAAGGATTTCTAATTGGCCATAATCTGCAGCTACGTGTAAAACGTTAACATTCCCTGGAAGCGTTATTTTAATAGATGCACCTTCTGATAGAATTTGTTTAACACATTCTAAGTGACCGTGTACAATAGCTTTGTATAACGCTGTTTCTCCTTCTGCATTTTGGTAATCTAAAGAGTCTTTTTGTTTGGCAACGCTTAAGATTTCATTAAGTACGTCTATATTGCCTAAGGCAGCTGCTGAATGTATTGGTGTCTCACCATCATTAGCCTGAAAAATATGTATTTTTAATTAGGCACACAGAAAAGAATTTTGTCAATGCATATTTCATAGCGAAGCGAAGTTTGTATTTTTTTATTACGAACTTGGTAAATAGGACCAAATAATGGAAAGTAGTTAGAGTTGCCTATAGACGCTTTCAACATAACGCCAGCCTATAGAATGGGATAAAGAAAATGAATAGGGATTAAAATAGGGGGATCAAACAGGAGGAGTAAGACAGAGGGGATGGAAAATGGGATTGGAGCAGGCGGATGGAATAGAGAAGATGGGATAGGGAGAGGGGAAATTGAGCCATCGAAACTCTCATTCATCGTATGGAACACGATTAGCTCAAGGCTAACCGTTTCACGCCGATATTCTGTGAGAGCATAGTATAACACCGATCGAACTGAGCCTAAGAGCTGTAATCAAGTTAATGATTCCAGCACCGAAAACAACCATAGTCACCTAGATTAAATTAAATAACTAGAAGATTGTTTCTTATAAACCATAACATACAGGTTCATTAATTCTTTTTATTTTATTAAAATTTATGACAAAATATTTTAATTTGATTCTCGATACAAATTCTGAAACACTTTAAAAGCTGATGATAATAATTAACTTACTTTTAAAGTAACATCAGCACCAGATTCCAAAGCCACACATACACCTGGCACCCAGGCAGCCTCGATAGCATATTGTAACACAGTATGGCCATCTCTGTCCTTCACATCTACTATAGGTGATAATGGATCGGCATCTTTATGATCAAAATTGGCAAGAAGCTATGAAAAGATAAAGAAAATTTAATTATTATGGTGACTATTTATTATACGTACTTTATTCTTAACATTTAAACATAATCGGGCAATGTTTTACTTATTGTGTAATCTCTAAAAATTGTTTGTTATAATGATTTCCCGCTTTATACAGAATTTAACAATTCTATAGGATGATGCAAAGCAAATATAACTAAGGGTAATCATGTAGGATATTAATTTCTGCATGTACAATTTAAAAGACATGTGGTCTCATAAAGGCAAAATCCAAAAATGTTAATAGTCAAATAGAATTTGTTACTCAATACATAACTAAATGCTAATGACGAATTTAAAAAATATGTTAGGCTCCAAGAGAAATACTATATCATTGAAAACTATTTACACAACAAATATAATTTCCATAGCTGATCCATCTAGCTTTTAAGCTATTTTCTACGAACCAGTACATAGAGTAGAATAAGAAGGCTTTACAAAAACACTTTTAAATTTGAACTTACTTGCAATTCATCTTCAAGCTTCTTCTTCACACAAACATGCAACGGTGTTTGTCCTGCCCTATTGAGACATTTAACTGATGCTCCAGCTATTAAAATCTCTTTGAGAGCATCCATAGATTCCAATTCAACTGCCGTATGAAGTGGTGTATCCATATTATCAAGACTGGACTTGACTCTCATAGTGTTGAACTTTCCACCAGCTTTTAACAGCATTTTGATGACTTCTGCAAGACTGTATATTTTTAGTTTTGTTAATATTAACTATTATTGTGGTAACTTAGTGGTTTTTGGCCTGGATAATCTCCCGCGTCTCGAGGAAACGCCCGTGAGTGGAATCTAAGGAAACACGATCCGCATTTAAGTCCGTCGGATGAGGGAGTGGAGTTGTTCCGCGTTCCCCGTTCTGTCGGGCAATGAAAAAGGCCACTTTGGCTGGCGCCTGCCAGGGCTTACGCAGGGTTGGGGATGGCCATATCCAGCAGCCCTAGCTATAAGCTAATGGTAGGGGTATAGGGAATATTAGTGACGAATGTTTCACAAAAAATATTTTTGATTCAGACAAGGTTTAATAATTTCTATTTTCACAGTAATTTATTTTTGTGTATGAAATTTTGTCTGAATCAAAATGACTTATTGTGAAACATTCGTGTAATAATATTTGTTAAGAATACGGATTTGTCGTAAGTAAATTAATATAAATTTAGATTTTCAAAAATGTAGGTAACTCTTTAACAATAATGTTGATTATTACTATGTCTTTGAAGACCACGGGCCATAAAAATGGCCCGGACTTTTGGAGGGCTTGAGTGGGGCCATAAGAAGGCCACCACGTAGAGGCACGTAAATGTGGCGTGACACCGACCGGCGATTATCCCTGTTTACACCATATAAAAATGCACCCAAGGACAAGCCCCGGCCAGTGTAGGACTATTGTGGGAAATGAGAACAAAAAGTACCGAGCTATTGGGGTGAACTGCTAGTAGTACTAAGGGTCTGGGAATATGGGGACTGTGGCGTCTACCCATCGCAATGTTCGGGGAACATGGAAACCAAATAAAAAAATATTAATTATTATTGTTCTGAGCACAATACATACGACACTCACTGTTTACTATCGACTGTTTCTTCGTAATAGTATGCATAGCCAACCACGTCTAAAGGCGTCCGGCCTTCAAGGTCCGGTATATTCGGATCCGCTCCAGCTGCCAGGAGTAGTCTAGTGCAGTGACGTCTCACACATGAGGAAGCAACATGAAGGGGTGTCCAGCCAGGTTGGAAGAGGGGTAGCTGTGAATAAATACTTAATCAAAAACAGAATAGACGACTAAAATTAATATGATAATAATAAAAAAATATTATTAATCACAATTAAATATAGCCTATGTCCCTCAGGAATAATGTAGCTTTCTACTGGTGAAAGAATTTTCAAAATCGGTTTAGCAGTTCAATAGACCTCTTCATAATATTAGTAACTATAGTGCGTCGTAAGGCGATTTATAGTTCGCGCTCAGCGACCAACAATACCAAAAGCTTCCACCTACCGACGCCTACGAAGTTGCAAGCCTCCCGCAGTATCATTTTTGGCGATTTTATTTCGGGGCTCCAGTTTGAGACCAGCGTAAAGATCTACAATCCATTCGCATCTCCAATAAGCATCGTTAAATAAACTCAGAACTACTCTCAATACGCCGTTGGTCAAATGCCCAAACATGACCCAAATATTCCGCTGCGTCACCGATAGGCTGAACAGCTGGGCCATTTCCGTCCACTTTAACCCCGGTCACAGTATTACCCACTTTGATTGATGGATTACGCGATATGGATTTACAAGGATTGCTGAGAGTTGGACACAAATCTATAGGTACATTTACAATACTGGAACCGACGGTCAAATAAAGTCTCTAGGTTGAGAAATTTGTCCCAAAAAAATTATTTGGGTTTAAAAAATTTTGGAGTAGCTTAATAAATATTTGTCTCGAACCATTGAGGTATAATATGTTTAGAGAGAGCATTGCTAACAAACAACATCGCGAAAAACGGCATCAAAACTAGCTCTTTTCTTTTAAAAATCACTGTTCTAACTACTATCTTCTTCTATATATATAACTAGCGGCCCGGCGCGGTTTCAGTCGCGCTCTGTTCCGCTCCCGTGGTATATAGCGTCATATTATATAGCCTATGACACTCCCTGTTAACGTAGCTTTCCAACAGTAAAAGATTTTTAAAATCGATTTAGTAGATCCAGAGATTACCCCCTACAACGTCACAAACTTTACCTCTTTATAATATTAGTATAGAAAATCAATTGCTGTTCGTCAGTCTCGCTAAAACTTGAGAACGGCTAGACTGATTTGGCTAATTTTGATTTTGAATTGTTTATGGAAATCCAGCAAATGTTTAAAAGGTGAGTAAATATGAAAAAAAATGCTTGGAATATAGTAAAAACAACAATTTCGCTTGCCCTTAGAAACCATTCCTACCTGTCAAACATTTGATGTCCGTCCCGTCGTTCAAAAATCAAATTAAATTTAAAAGTGAAGTATTTTTTTCATTTGTCTTTTATCCGTGCAGGAACGGAGAAAGAATACAATTTCCTGCGGCCCGGCGGCCTGTCGTAAGAGGCGACTAAACAACCCACAGCCAGGTGGTAGAGTATTTGCTCGACTGGATGGCGACCACCCCTGGTCTAGAGTATGCCGCCATAACAACCTTGTGTTGTGTTCCGGCATTAATGACCAGGTTCCAGTCTCCTTTAAGAGAGCAGCAGCGCATTTGTAGCACCTTTGGTGTTGCAAATGTCCATAGGCGATGGTAACCGCTTTCCACCAAGTGGGCCGTCTGCCTGTCTGCTGAACTACTGCAATAAAAATAAAAAAAAAAATTTGTTTGGTTTTGAATGTCAAACATTTGATGTTAATCTCGTCGTTCAGAACAACAAACAAACAAAGAGATTAGCGGGAATAATAGGAGTTCACTCAAATTCAAAGGGCTAATAAGACACCTGCAAAGGATTAGGATCCGGCTCGCGACAATATACATAATACTGGTGAAATCATAAAAAAATCAATAGAATAATTGTGGTGTGTGATAAATAGATGCGGTACGCGAAAGGCAATGTAGGACAAAACTTTCGCGCTCCATGTCGAATTTTTTAGGTATTTGTGTTACGCAAAGAGTAACTTAAAATAAATCAATCGATTTCTCGTGATAATCGGATAATTTGGTTGGTTAACGATTTGGTGGTTTCAATCTCTAAATATGTTGTAATGAGAACTGTCAAATCGGGCGTTTTATTTTGTGATTATTATAAGTATTATGTCATTCCCATAAATTTTCGTTCTATTCGTTTAGCGCTAATGCCACTTATCTACAAGGGCTGAACAACTTACACTGCCTCGTATATCCTTGCAATCATGATCGATGTTGTCCTTCCAGGTCTTTGGTATGGCCATGTTGACCTCGCCAAGGTCACAGCGCACATTGGTCATCTCACGTATCTTTGGACAGAGCTTCTTCACATCTTCTTCTGTTTCTGAGGACATGTTCTCGTTGTCCACTCGTTCTTGCATGTCTGTATTGAATTGATGCAATTTTTAAAGCTCATAAATAAATAAATATATCTATTAATTATATAGTACGTCGATTCGGCATATACGTCATACTCCTTTACTGCACATACCTTCTCATGGAGCGAATTATGCCAGCAATAGCATATTTACTCGAATTGCCAAGACTTACAACACTAAATTTAGATATATTGACTTGTTTCGTTGCTCTAAACATGTATTCAAAAATTTAATCTTCAAATCAATTATTTTATTGTAACAGATACCACATCATATGAAAAATAACAATATATGTTTAAGTAATATCAATATTTTTTGTAGTATATTCCCCTCCCCAAACATAGGAACATTAATGGATAATACTTCCTTTTCTTTGGCTATAAATCTGCGCTTGGGTTCTCGTATATGTGCACCACACACATGCGTCTGTGGAACAGAGGTAACCGGCCCGGGATACCACGGTCTTTCTTGCCGCCGCAGTGCCGGCAGATGGTCGCGCCACGCTGCCTTGAATGATGTCTTACGGAGGGCGCTTGCCACCGCTAACGTGCCGGCTTTATTGGAGCCGAACGCTATTGCACGTGACGATGGTAGGCGTCCTGACTGAATGACTCTAATTCCCTTACAGCGTGGCAAGCCATTGGTGTGGGATGCGACTTGTGTAGACACGTTGGCCGCATCCCATTTACCAAACACGTCTAAATCGGCCGGTTCAGCGGCGGAAACAGCTGAATCACTCAAGCGGCGCAAATATGCAACCCTCTGTGAGAGTTATATGTTTGTGCCGTTTGCTGTCGAGACGCTTGGACCGTGGGGTCCTGAGGCCATGAGCCTCTACCAAAATTTATCGAAACGACTCATTGACTCTTCGGGTGATCAGAGGGCTGGTGCTTACCTCGGCCAACGCATCAGTATGGCGATCCAGCGAGGAAACGTAGCCAGCCTTCTGGGCACCTTACCCATAGAAGACGGTGATCTGGGCTCAGTATTCTACTTATAGTCTTGAGGGATTATGAGTAGAATACAATACAAATAAGTTAAGTTTTCTTGCATTGTATTCGATTATATGTTTTTACTATTAAAAAAAAGTATATTTAAATGTTATTGTATATGACAGAGGAGGAACCTCCGTGGTGTGATGTCTTTAAAGAGTATGACGCCAGCAACGCTGACGTCACGATTTTTGGCTTCTTGGTGACGACCAATATGTGAGTCCTCGAAATAGAATTTCAAGAGAACTCGGTGTCGTATATTCCAAGAGCGTTACGACTTCGCAAAGAGGTCCGTCCCGTTCGGCGGCTCGAGCAACAATGACCGAGTTTCTTTTTTTATTGGACTTGACTTTATGTTGTTGGTCCGAAGACCTTACAACTTTACCGGGGCTTTTGGGGCGAGTGCCTTCGCGAAGCGAAGGTGCTATTTTCGTAAATAAAATTATGTAAATTATATCAGTAATAATAATTCAAGAAATATGGCATTTTTGGGGCCCTTCCAGGGAGTCACCGTCTGCCCATTTTTCCATCCCCATATGCCCAGACACCTAATACCACTAGCAGTTCACCCCACTAGCCCGGTACTTTTTGTTCTCATTTCTCATAATAGTCCTACACTGGCCGGGGCTTGTCTTTGGGTGCATTTTTATATGGTGTAGACATGGATAATTTCCGGTCAGTGTCACGCCACATTTAGATTAAATTTGTCAAGAGGCCTCTAAGTGTTGGCCTTACTATGGCTCCACGCGAGCTCTCCAAAAGTCCGGGCCATTTTTATGGCCCGTGATCTTCAAAGACATACAATGTAATTCAATAAATACTTAAATCTAGGACATTATTAGGTTTGATTACATCAACAGACAATAGCTAGTTATATACAATAGTATTCATCAATAGTGAACGGGTGAACGCGATTTCCCGGGATGAATTCTTTTTGGAATTGATCGTGTACTAGCGGAGGGTGATGTCAGGAGCCTTAAGAACAGACGAGTGTGCATGACAAGAGTTATGAATGTCAAAGAAGCAAGTGAGGTATGTAAGAATGGGCCTAAATGGCGCTCTGTTGTTCGTGCCTACCCCGCAAGGGAACTGGCGTGAAGTTATGTATGTATGTATGTAATTCTTTTTGGGGTTTTTGTATTTTTTTATTTATCTTATTCTTTTTTCTCTCTTTTCTTTTTGAAGTGGAACTTCTTTAGAATCGTTGTGATTTGAAACTCGATGAAATGAGAAAGCGAAACGAAAAAGCGACATTAACCATTGTTAATTTTGTATTAAATAATTTTAACTTAGGTCATTTTGGTCACTTAAATCGTTTTTGTCATTTTGGTCACTTAGGTCATTTTGGTCACTTAGGTCATTCTGGTAGTTACGGTAATTTCGCTAATATCGGTAGTTTTGGTAGTCTCGGCAGTTTCGGTAATTTCTGTAGTTTTGTTGATTTGGTAGTTTTGGTAGTTCTAAGCGTTGTAGATATAATTATTTTCGCCTGTATATTCTTTTTTTTTATTTTTATTGCAAGAGTTCAGCAGACAGGCAGACGGCCCACTTAATGGAAAGCGGTTACCATCGCCTATAGACATTTGCAACACCATAGGTGCTACAAATACGCTGCTGCTCTCTTAAGGGTCACTGGAACCTGGTCACTAATGCCGGAACACAACTCAAGGTTGTTATGGCGACATGCTTTAGACCAGGGGTGGTAGCCATCCAGTCGGGCAAATGCCCTACCACCTGGCTGTGGGTTGTTTACTCGCCTCTTACGACAGGCCGCCCGGCCGCAGGAAATTGTATTCTTTCTCCGTTCCTGCACGGATAAAATATAATAATAATAATTCCCTGAAGTTTCACTTCTACTGCTTGTGAACAGCACACACACACATTTTTTTTTTTCATTTCATCAATAGTGTGCCTAAGGATAGTAAAAAGGTTGAATGATTTGACAAAAACCAGATTAACACGAGCGAAGCCGCAAGCAAATGATATTAAGCGGATATAAGATAACATATTTTTAATTTTATATATATATTTTTTTATTTATTTACTACAACTTAGTAAAACGCCGCATGAATGTGAAGCGTCTCATCCACAATTAAAGGACTGAATGGTTTTTTTGTACAATTGCTTATTTTTTTAATGTCTGTGAATTTTTACAATTAAAGAAAACAAACACCATACTTGTAGGTGCATACATACATACATACATAACTTCACGCCAGTTCCCTTGCGGGGTAGGCACGAACAACAGAGTGCCATTTAGGCTTATTCTTACACACCTCACTTGCCTCTTTGACATGTACTTGTAGGTGAAGGTTAAAAAAGCTGCTCAGTGGTAAAATTCTGAAATAATTCAAGGTTTTCAATTGTTGTAAGAAACGAAATTACAACGTCGAGGCCCAAGAAAGTTATGGGTGAAAATACAGACGTGCTTGCATGTCCATGTGTGTGTGGGTGCATGTGGGTGTGTGTGTATAAACCCACGAATTGAAAACCTATTCCGTTTTTTAAAGTGGTTAAAAATTGACTGATTCAAAGAGTATTTATTCAACGTAACTTTTTAAAATATCTAGAAATAGAATTTTAACAACATCAAGATAAGACTGTCAAGTAACAATCAAGAAAACTTTCGAAATATTTTTATTACAGAAGCATTTTTGTATAAAATAAATAAATTTTGGAAATCGCAACATGGTTCATAATAATAAATCACAGTACTGTCACTTTTTTTAGATCGCCGAAAATTGTTTTTTTTTTGTGAGGGGTGATGTTGGTTAATTTCATGGTAATTCTTCAAAGTATATATAAGTAATATTCAGACAGCAATTAAAGAGGCCAGCTCTTAAAACACTAAAATCTTGCACATTTAACCTGCAGCCATATTTTCAGGGTCCCCAAACAAAGGAAACTATGACCAGAATAAATGAAAATGGGAATGTGGTTGGAACAATTATTGTAAATTGCGAAGGTTATAATACTTTTGATAATTTTCTCCATAATCCCTCTGCTACATCTGCGTCATAATGCTTTAATTAACGCACTAACGAAGCTACTAACTACTAAGAATTCTGTCTTCTCTTGTTTTGGAAGGCGTTCTAAGATTTTAATTTAAAAACATTATATATTAAAACTACGTTTTAACGGTTTTAAGCGCGGTAACTTATTTGATTTTGGTTATTCCGACGTTTCGGCCACTTTTCAGTGGCCGTGATCACGGAAGACAGAGATGTCAAGTGTCAACGAGTATTGTTAAAGTTTTATTTAGCCTACCGCCGACTTGTTCATTTTAATTATTTAGTTTTAATTTTGTTTATGGTTATTATTTACTCTATACGAACTTAATCTAATTTATCACCGCTTCGCAACATGTTGTTGCTTGAAGAGAAGAAGCAACTCTTCAGCCACCAGGCTTAGCTCTAATAATTTTATATAATATTAAAATGGGTGAAAGGAAAAATAAAAGAAATTATCAATCAAATTGGTTTGTGTTCCGTTGCACGCAGAAAGAGCTCACAGTGTCTTGAGGTCTGGCAGTTGGTTTGTGCTGGGTTTGGGTCTTAATAGTTTTGTGTAATGATGCGTGAGGCTATTGATATCAAAAACATCCAAATTTCAATAGAGCAGATGGTTGGCAAGTACCACCTGTTTGGGATCCGATCATCAAAAAGATCTAAACCCAGCACAAAGCAACTGCCACACCTCAAGACACTGTGAGCTCTCTCTGCGTGCACCGGAGTAAAAAAAAATCAAATAAACAACCGCGCGCAAAACCGTTTAAACGTAGTTTTATTATGTATACAAGTCGCGAAAACGTAAGAAAATCATCATCCCTGTTACTTTTTGACGACTAAGGAGGTTAATCGTTACAGTAGACAGGAATAATCGCCGGTCAGTGTCACGCCACATTTACATCAAATTCGTCAGGGAGCCTCTAGGTGTCTAGGTTTTTATCCGTGTAGGAACGGAGAAAGAATACAATTTCCTGCGTTGGGGCGGCCTGTCGTAAGAGGCGACAAAACAACCCACAGCCAGGTGGTAGGGTATTTGCCCATCTGGATGGCTACCACCCCTGGTCTAGAGTATGCCGCCATAACAACCTTGATTTGTGTTCCGGCATTAGTGGCCAGATTCCAGTCTCCCTTAAGAGAGCAGCAGCGCATTTGTAGCACATTTGGTGTTGCAAATGTCCATAGGCGATGGTAACCGCTTTCCATCAAGTGGGCCGTCTGCCTGTCTGCTGAACTCCTGCAATAAAAATAAATAAATAAAAGGTGTTAGCCTTCCTATGGCCCCACGCACGCCCTCCAAAAGTCCGAGCTATTTTTATGGCCCGTGGTCATCAAGGACATATCAGTATAATAATTAGTCTCTATTGATCTTAAGAAACACTCAAATAGTTCGTTGCACTGTAAAAGTATCAAACTGTGCTACAATGACTGCGCGCAGCTCGTCGCGCATATAATATATAGTTGTGGCGCACGCTGATGGTGGTGGTTCTAGGATACCCAGGTCGATGTATCCGTGGAAGTTAAACACTGTTAATTGGTGAAAACTTGTAATAATAATACTTTACATATGAGAGCGTCTGCCTTCGGCTACAACCCAAACGGAAGAAGCACAAAAAATGCAACTACAATGTTGCTAGTAAAAAATATTTTATGTTGGTGTTGCCAACAATGACAATACCCACCTAAATACAATAATGTAAATTATAGTAGAGCACAGATAAAAACTAAACATATTGTACGAGTTGCAGGACTCGAATTAAAATGCTGTTGGAATTATTATAGAGTTTATTAGAACTTTACAAACACGTATTACACAAGTACAAATATACAACAAAGCCAAACATAATGCAGAAGGTCGTAGTTCCATAAAACGCGCAAAGCCCGTCACTAATAGATATTCCCGCTATGTACACACGTCTCACTTCGTTCGTGGTTCTCGTTCGACTACCTCGTCCATCAATCGAGGCTTTGCTCTATACTGCACAGATGCAATATGTCGGCCCGGCCGCGTGGACCGAATTTCCTAGAATGACACCTGGCTGCCATAAAAGATTACAATACGCAATGGGCCGTTTTCTCATCACAAATTTTAAACACAAAGTAAATAAAAAAAGTACAAATGCCGAAAGGTAATAAAGTGTGTTTCTACAAGTATGCAGGTGTGAATTTGTCTTTGTCGGTCGTAAGTGTCATGCGCGGCTATGAGCGCGCGCATGTATGTGTGAGTATATGGTGTGTGATTGTACATTTTTTTTTATTGCAGGAGCTCAGCAGACAGGCAGACGGCCCACTTGATGCAAAGCGGTTACCGTCACCTAAAGACACTTGCAACACCAAAGGTGCTACAAATGCGTTGCTGCTCTCTTAAGGGTCACTGGAACCTGGTCACTAATGCCGGAACACAACTCAAGCTTGTTATGGCGACATACTTTAGAGCAGGGGTGGTAAACATCCAATCGGGCAAATGCCCTACCACCTGGCTGTGGGTTGTTTTGTCGCCTCTTACGACAGGCCGCCCGGCCGCAGGAAATTGTATTCTTTCTCCGTTCCTGCACGGATTAGAGTGATTACGTGCGTTGCGTATACCCTAATTAAATGATTACTTTAATTTATTGGAATAGATTTTAATGATTAGCTAATAATTCCAGGTTTCCCTGAAACTACGACTCTTGATAGCTTGACAGCAGCTACTTATTCCAACCACATGAGAACTCTGTCACATTATGCTTTGAACGCGCTTAAAGAGATAGTAAGTTCAAATTATTATTATAATACAAGATGTTCCCCACGGCTTACCTTGCGGAGATTAAAATTAATCATGGGTAGTCAAAAAAAGTTAAAATGGGTTACTCCTGTGGTGAAATAAGAGCGACCCCTTTTTCCCCACTAGAGGTAGAATTTCCAAAAATGGCGACAACGTGTACATTTACTTTTAAAAAGAAGAAGGAATATGTATAAAAATTCAGGCTTCTTACTTTAAAAAAGTTTTTAAATACAAGCTTTTGAAATCCTGGATATCATGTAGCAGCAGAGTGCTAGCTAAGACAAGTAAAACGAGCCCAAACATGACGGGTCTAACTTGTTTAGTACAGGACTTCCAATAGCCACCTTCCGACTCCATCAGATCAGCTCCATGGTACCATATTATTGCATTGTCACGCGATATACACATGCGTGCAAAATTTCAGCTCAATCGGAAACCGGGAAGTTGGTCAAATTAAACTTGCAAGATTCCACCCGAACTTACATACATACATCCATTGCAAGTTAAATAAAAGCTTGTAAAAAGAGCTTTTATTAGTAAAAACTATTTATTTAGGTCTAAAATAGCACAATCCGTTAAAAAAAGTTTAATTAAAATTTATATCTGGAGCATGGCTTTATACGGATGTGAAGCATGGATAATGACAGTAAGAGATCGCGATAGATTAGAAGCATTTGAAATGTGGTGTTGGAGACGCATGGAGAAAATAAGTTAGAAAGAATAGAAGACTAATGAAGAAGTACATACATACATCCATTGCAAGTTAAATAAAAGCTTGTAAAATGACGGATTTTCATACAAACTTTCATCCCCCTTTTCATACATACATACATACATACATAACTTCACGCCAGTTCCCTTGCGGGGTAGGCACGAACAACAGAGTGCCATTTAGGCTTATTCTTACACACCTCACTTGCCTCTTTGACATTCATAACTCTTGTCATGCAAGCTCGTCTGTTCTTAAGGCTCCTGACATCACCTTTTGCTAGTACACGATCAATTTGATCATGGAAGGTGTGTCGTGGCCTTCCACGACTTCTGCATCCATCCACTTTTGCATTGTATATCTGTTTAGTCATTCTTTCCACATGCCCGAACCACCGGAGCATTCCTTTCCTTACCTTCACCCCGACACTCTCTTTCAGACCAACTCTCTTTCTTACTTCGGTATTACGAACGCGGTCCGCGAGCGTCACTCCGCAGATTTCGCGCAGTGCTCGCATCTCGACCGCGTTTACTCTACTTTCATGCTCTCTCTTCCATACCCAACTCTCGCTTCCATACGTGAGCGTAGGTACCAGCACTGCGTTGTGTACGGCAAGCTGGGCCTTCTGGCTGAGGTTCTTAGCGCCTAGAAGTTTACCTAACGCTCCATTCACACTATATTCATTCCCCCTTTTCATGATGATTATATATATATATTTGCCTCCGATGTCTGATTTATAGAATCAGCAAATTACCCATAAGCTACAGCGCCCCAGGCATATATTTACATCTTCTGTTCGTAGTTTGAAAACACATACTTATCCTAGAAATGTCTAAATTGATTTCGTATATTCCAGGATGTTTTGGACGAATTACTGATCTTGAGACTGGTGACAAAGAAGACGGAAGCAGTAGTGGCGCCAGATACAGAATTCCACTTAATCGTTGTAATGAGACGTTAGGGAAATCTCAACACAATCAAGGCCCTAATTCTGCTGCTACAACAGTGTAAGAATGGTCAATCACTGGCGTCACAGTGGCACCATAGCGATTGATATTACATACAATGACGCTTGTGAAAGATTGCTCTGATACGATAATAGCATAATTGGGGCCCAGATGAAACTCTAGTATAGAGTTATGCTTGTAATAAATATAATTAATACACACTGCAATATTATGATTATTATCTGACATAATTAATATAACTAGTGGTCGCCCAGTGGTCGAAATGCGACCATAATTAATTTAAATTATAAGTTTGAACATCATTAAGGTTCTGTTGTCAAAGACTATTCTTCTATAATCACAGATACCCCCTGCCTCAAAAACAGGCTACACTGTTAATTTGACTTTAACAATACACAAAAGAGTATTATAGGTATATGCGTGTGTGTGTTAAATACGTGGTAGTGTGTGTAATGTTTTTTTTTATTCATTTAATGTATTTTTTTATGCATAATTTAAAAAAATATTAGCATTCTGCACTCCTTCTCTATATAAACTATAAGTGTGCGAAATTTCATACTCCTCCATCCGCGCAATTTCGTAAAAAGGTTATACATTTTTTTTTCATCCGTGCAGGAACGGAGAAAGAATACAATTTCCTGCGGCCGGGCGGCCTGTCGTAAGAGGCGACTTAACAACCCACAGGCAGGTGGTGGGGCATTTGCCCGACTGGATGGCTACCACCCCTGGTCTAAAGCATGTCGCCATAACAACCTTGAGTTGTGTTCCGGCATTAGTGACCAGGTTCCAGTGACCCTTAAGAGAGCAGCAGCGCATTTGTAGCACCTTTAGTGTTGCAAATGTCTATAGACGATGGTAACCGCTTTTCATTAAGTGGGCCGTCTGCCTGTCTGCTGAACTCCTGCAATAAAAAAATAAAAAAAAAAAATTTGCTTTACGTATTAATATATAGATGAAAACCTCCATTGAAAAACCAATTTATACCTAATTAAACATAACTATGTCTAGTTACAAAATACGTCGAAATCAATTTTTTATGATAAGCTTATTATGATTAAATTATCATTCTTTTATCTAATTTTTAATACTAAAAGATAGTTATCATTGTTTAAATTCGTTAGTATATATCAGTTTTATTATATGTCACTGGTTTTGTTGGTTTTGTCACTGTTTATTATATATATATATATATATATATATATATATATATATATATTAAGGTGGTCCTTATTTAGGGTTTGTCCGAATTTTTTTTCACGATAGTCCTAAATCGGTTCTAAATCTATTAAAAAAAATTCATGCCAAGTTATAGTTCTTGATTTTA
Source organism: Dendrolimus kikuchii (assembly GCA_019925095.2). Lineage (NCBI taxonomy): Eukaryota > Metazoa > Arthropoda > Insecta > Lepidoptera > Lasiocampidae > Dendrolimus > Dendrolimus kikuchii. The sequence goes on along the minus strand of CM034410.1, from coordinate 3,258,262 downwards.
ATTTTAACCCGGCCCCCCCCGATAACCAAACTTTTAAATGGAAATAACAGGGGAAAAAAATCTGTTATTACTTTTGGAATTTTTTTACGTCATGAACGGATGAACAGATCATGTCGCCAAACAATAATTCTTGTAGAAAATTTAATGCTTTACAAAAAAGGTCTCTTATGATTTTTTGCTAACTCTAACGGTTTCTAAGTTATTTAAGGTCATAGTTGAAGCTGAAGTCCATTTTACGATTTTTCTATTTCTACCGTCGTTTAATGATTTAAAAATAAGGACCACCCTAATATATATATATATACATATATGCATCGATTAAGACGTATTAGGGAAAGGACTATACTGTATTTTCATAATAAGCGTGTCCCTGAAAACGTCCTATAGCTTACTGAAAGCTCTTGAACGTTTTCTGATGAAAAGATTTGTAAAGGGACGTTGGTGCGAGAAGGATCATTATGCGACAAAAGTTTATCTAAACAACCAAACCGAATGGAAATAATGAGATCGCTACCAAGCTCTTTCACTGATTCTTCACACAAATTACTTAGTTAAACCTTGTACAATAACCGCCCATAATGTCTCACTGCTGACCTCGGGCCTCCCATTATACACACACAGACACTTACAAGCCAATAGATGGCGCTGTACAATAATTGAGAACGCAAACAATTCCCGAAACATACAAATAATATATACAAATTTCTATTGAGCTTAGGCTAGTCATGGGAAAAATCACTCACCAGGAAGAAAAGAGTGATATATATCTTTTGTGATACAAAGATATATATCACTCTTTTATAACTTTAACTCTTGATTTTTACAGTGAATAGTGTCAGTGTCGATTGCAGACAAGATGAGTTATTATCTGTGAGTGGTATACTGATAAACTGATATGAAAAAAATATAAACAAATACAGTGAAAAATATAATAAAATTAATTACATTAAAACAAAAGTACACCATAAAACTATAGTGTTACGATTTATTTTGGCTTGCAATTATATTCGGTTTCCTCGTTCACTTACTACGCATGCGCAGTGCGCGGGCTAATCATTCTTTCTCTTTTCTTTCTAGTCTAGTTTCTTATTCAGATCTATAGTCATCGCGTGGAACAGGAATGAACTAAAGAGTTACAGATATAAAGACACATTTTGAACGCAAGTGATATACAGATATAATCACTCTTCGCGTCGGATATATATCTTTTGAGTTAATCACTCGGGAGTTACACACGGCTAGCTTAGGTCTGCGAGTCTACGAGGGACAACATTGACAACAATAGCCTCGCTGGAAGATCTTCCTTTGAGACGGAGGAGCATTCCACCTCGCTCCTCCACCCTGTACGGGGCACTCTCTTCAACACATCAGTTATCTCCATATGCAGGTTTCATCACGATGATTTTCTTCGCCGTTTGCACGTGGTGCTAACAATATGCAAAATAGGTCAGAAAACTGCCTAAGTGGTCCAAGCTCTTCGGTCAGGATTCGAACCCGCGCCTGTTGAGTTCGGAACGCGTGCGCTATCCATTACATGAGTTCAGCAGACAGGGTGACGGCCCACCAGATGGAAAGCGATTACCATCAACTATGGTTATTTACAACACCAAAGGCGTTACAAATGCACTGCCGCTCTCTTAAGGGAGACTGGACCCTGGCCACTAATGCCATATGATTCAACATAAACCTCACATATACTGAGTGTTTAAATAGACCAAACGTAAATCAGGCTTAAAGAAACCTACCTTCAGGAAAGTCTAGCAGTATGGCAACTTGTCTAGCATTTCCGGCGTAGGCTGCTAAGTGCAAAGGTGTTCGTCCTAGCCTGTCGATCCTTAACTTCTCGGCTCCAAATTTCAAGAGTAAGCCCAAAGAGTCTCCCCCCATGAGAGCTGCTGAATGACAAGCCGATACCAAACCTATACGGCACGTTGCATTTGGGTTTGCGCCGGAGTTGAGGAGCCTGGACAACGAAAATATGATTACTAATTTGTTTTATAGTATAACAGCAAATAAACTAGTGCATTACACGCACCCTTCACAAATAAACCAAGACAGACAAAGAGCCTAAAAATTAATAACCTAGGCACAGAAAGGAAAAACAACAAACATGACACTAGTTAGGATAATATATATAGGTATAGACATAAGGCACACACTGCACATGCACTTCCTTACGACACCAGCATGTAACAGATACACTCTACATTAGTATAAGTTTAGTATTAAAATTAAAATACATACATACATAACTTCACGCCAGTTCCCTTGCGGAGTAGGCACGGACAACAGGGCGCCATTCAGGCTTATTCTTACACACCTCACTTGCTTCTTTGACATTCATAACTCTTGTCATGCACGCTCGTCTGTTCTTAAGGCTCCTGACATCACCTTCTGCTAGTACACGATCAATTTGATCATGGAAGGTGTGTCGTGGCCTTCCACGAATTCTGCATCCATCCACTTTTGCATTGTATATCTGTTTAGTCATTCTTTCATCATGCATTCTTTCCACATGCCCGAACCACCGGAGCATTACTTTCCTTACCTTCACCCCGACACACTCTCTTTCAGACCAACTCTCTTTCTTACTTCGGCATTACGAACGCGGTCCGCGAGCGTCACTCCGCAGAGTATTAAAATTAGAATAAATTAATATAATAAGTTATTCGTAAGGTACACCACAACACAAAATTACCAAGAAGCGTGTATTAATACTTAAAACTTTCTTCAAAATAAGTTAAAAAAAAGGGTACGGAAGTCGAGTCCGTAGAATATTAAAAAAAACAGCAAATAAAAAACCTAATAAACCTGTACACTGTTTTTCTTTAAGTGATAATTTTGATATAACACACACACACAAGATTTTAATGTTAACATGTTAAGGGACGGGGTCTAAGTGACCCCGAGCGTGTCTCACTAGCCGTGCGGCTTAAAAAAACAAACCTCTCTGTGGTGCGGAAGGCGTAACTTTAATTTGGTTTAGTGTAGAAAAAAGCTGAATATATATCTAAGATGTGATATTGAACTACAATTCCGTGGTATATCTACCTTAACACGAGGTTACTTTGACCTATTACAGCACAGCACAAAACAAAATGAATAAAATATTTATTATCAAGCCAAAAAAGGCTAGTTTTTAAAACGTTACGGGGCTCAATAGACCTCGTGCCGCCACAATGGTAGTTCTAGTACTAGGTCTAAACCGCCCCGTACCCTCGGAATGGAAAGTACAGATAAATCAGTGCAAGGTAACTATTAAAGTAGAAAATGTTTACATTTCACCATCTAAACAAAAATACTAATAAAAATGTACGAGTATTCAGTGCTTTATCTCGTAAGAAAAAACAAGGTATAAATAAGCACAAGTGCTGTGCTTCCACATATTTCGAAATTTTATGAGGTTTATCACTCACGACCCAATTTCTGCTATTAGAAATTCGTAAAAATGACAGACCACTAGCGTCATAATGATTGCTTTGTATGAAAAAACAGCAAATATGACGTTGCTTGCAGACCAATCTGAGAATTTTGTAATAGCAGAATTCGGTTCCAGTGCAAGTATCAAAATAAAATGGAACTTTATACTGCTTTTTTTTATTGCAGTAGATTAGTAGACAGGCAGACGACCCACTTGATGGAAAGCGCTTACCATCGCCTATGGACATTTGCAACACCGAAGTTGCTACAAATGCGCTGCTGCTCTCTTAAGGGAAACTGGAAGCTGGTCACTAATGCCGGAACACAACTCAAGGTTGTTATGGCGACATACTTTAGACATGGGTTGGTAGCCATCCAGTCGGGCAAATGCCCTACCGCCTGGCTGTGGGTTATTAAGTCGCCTCTTACAACAGGCCGGCCAGCCGCAGGAAATTGTATTCTTTCTCCGTTCCTGCACGGATAAAATGTATATGTTTGCCAGTACATCTAGATAAGTATCAATTTTATTAAGCGATTCTTCAAAAGTTGCCGCTTTAGACCTTTTAATTATCATCCTTCAACATGTCTAATTATATATTTTCATACCTTTCAACCTCTTCTACATCATGTCCATCGATAGCTTCCAGCAGTTCTGTGTTTAGTCTTCTCAGTCTTCGGTCACTTCTTCGCCAATGTTTGTTGAACTGTCCTGACTCTTGGATCGGCGTGTTAGTCACGGTTGATGATACAGATGACGGGGTAGTATCTGGTAGATTCAAGTCTGGTGCACGATAGTTGGGATTTCTAGACATGACAAAAGTACAAATACAATAATTGCAACGAATAGATAATCTGGCTTATCCACTTACATAGAACATGGCAGGTTTTATTTGGCAGGAACTGAAAGGAGATGTTGTGCTGTGCAGTTTTATTCTCTAAAAATGTGTAAAATTACTCTAAAATGAACAATACTTGTAGGATATTGAGAGTTTTTGTGAGAAATGTGAACTGTATAGTCAAATTTGGCCTTTTGAGTTGTCACAAGAACTCCGTTGAATGGCACTATCTGATTACCTACAGTTCAGCTTTGCTACACATAGGCTTAAGAAAATGAAGAAATTATATTGTAAACTAAGATCTGGCTTAAAGGCCTAGCTGCCAAGCCATAAACTTAAATAAAATAAATAGAACATGGCACCAAGAATATACAGTAAGTTACCGTGTAATATAGATAGATAGATAGATAACTCTTTATTCTACACCAATACAAACATGAGCTTAAAGACTAAAAGTATATCTAGTTATGTACAAAGGGCGGTCTTATCGCTAAAAAGCGATCTCTTCCAGACAACCCCAGGAATGAATTGAGATGATAATGGCGATCGTGGTATACGTAACATATAGTACAAACTACTTACATTTCAATAATAAATACATAAATGATATATATATACATACATACATACATAACTTCACGCCAATTCCCTTGCGGGGTAGGCACGAACAACAGAGCGCCATTTAGGCTTATTCTTACACACCTCACTTGCTTCTTTGACATTCATAATAACTCTTGTCATGCACGCTCGTCTGTTTTTAAGGCTTATATATACATACATATAAATGATATATACATATATACATATGCAGAAATGTTATATATTACATAGATATATACTTAATATACATACCATACAAATACATATCTACAAAATATATAAATGTTTATAAATGAATTTAAATATCATATTCCAACGACAAGTAGTATTTTTTGATCATAGTATTAAATATAGCTAGCGATTTTGCTTGTCTGGTTATAACAGGAAGCGCGTTCCACAGCTGTATAGCCTTAACAGTAAAAGAATTGTTATAAAAAGTTGAGTTATGCGCAGGAGTGTTCAGTTTAAGTTTAGTAGAAGGGCGTAAATTATGAGAGCACGAAAGAAATTCAAAACTTATATAATGCAAGAAAATAATTTTAACATGTTTGAACAAAAATTATTCGAGTGGTTGGACAAAAAATCCTATTATAGTGTCCAAGGATATTTAAGTGAGAAGTAAAAATTAAGAAGATATCGTGCCATTTTAATTAAAATAAAATATGTATAAGGCACCAAATTAAATTTTACATTTCACAGAGATAGATTTTTTTTATTGCAGGAGCTCAGCAGACAGGCAGACGGCCCACTTGATGGAAAGCGGTTACCATCGCCTATAGACATTTGCAACACCAGAGGTGCTACAAATACGCTGCTGCTCTCTTAAGGGAGACTGGAACATGATCACTAATGCCGAAAGACAACTCAAGATTGTTATGGCGACATAGTTTAGACCAGGGGTGGTAGCCGTCCAGTCGGGCAAATGCCCTACCACCTGGCTGCGGGTTGTTTTGTCGCCTCTTACGACAGGCATAGATTAAGTAGGATTAATATTGCGATGCTATTAAAGCCCCGCTAAGTAATAAGTTCTCAGTTATATTGTACCTATGTAACACTTAGTTCGCAATAAAAATGATTGGATTAGATTTGATAGAATGGGGAGATTACGAAGTGGAAAGAACCTATCTGGGCCGATCGACGCGACGGCAACCAATTGGTCATTTTTTTTAAGCCAGGGGAAATCCGCTTGAGGACCATAAGCCGCGACAAGGGCAGAACCTTGGGGGGATATTCGCGACCTGTGTGTGGGATTCGCCAGATCGGGGGTGGCACCAGCATGCCCAGTCAGAACTGGTGCCATGCTGTTGCCACCCCCGGTTAGGGATACCCACTAAAACCCCTGGGTGTTCCGTCCTTCGCCTTATGCCAGGGCTACGGGTATATGACCTAGCCTCTCCGCAGCCCTGGCAGGCGTGGGCCCCCCTCACGAGGCCTCTTCCATTGCCGGGGACTCATCCTCCGGCATCATCATGCTCTCTTTGGCGTGGGGCGGTCTGTAACGCGCCCCACGGGAGGAGAGATGAGCGCGCGCGGAACACTCGCGCTCTCATCTCGACGGCATATGCGGGTGAGTGAGAACCCCTATACCCCAAGGGGCCCCACCCGCGCCGTCCGCTTACGGTGGCCGAAGGTCGAAATCCGCCCTCCGGCGTCGGCGCGTCCTCCTTTGGCGGGAGCGGAGCAAAGATGTCCGCTCACGCTCCCGCTCCGCCTCCTCCTTCGCAAGCATAACGCGCTCGCAGAAGGAGGAGAATTCTCGTTTCGGAGGCCACAACTCATTTTGGGTCATGACCCGCAATAGTTAGTTAATAGATAATCAGGGAAGTGAGACTTAGAATCTTTAGTGTAGCGACACACCTGCCGAAGGTACCGTGCCGACAATTCGGCACCTGAATTACCGGTCTTAATATTCGATTGACATGACACACCCAACGCGCCGAAGATGTGAAATTACGCGCCGTGTAACTTTTCCTCAAGCAGCTTATCTTATCTTTAATATATATAAATCTCGTGTCACAATGTTTGTCCTCAATGGACTCCTAAACTACTTGACCGATTTTAATCAAATTTGCACACCGTGTGCAGTTTGATCCGACTTGAAAGATAGGATAGCTAACATTTGGACCCGGTAGGTGGCGCTGGAATCGGGTTCTAAATTTTATTAGTTCAGGGCAGAACAACGTCTGCCGGGACAGCTAGTTGTATTATATAAACCTACCTTTTGATCTTTTTACCATTTGACAATATGAAGAGGTGAAATGATGTACTTTTGGATCCGTACAAGTATCGGAGCATATACATAAAGTGGTTCAACTATATGCGTGCATGACAAGAGTTATGAATGTCAAAGAAGCAAGTGAGGTATGTAAGAATAAGCCTAAATGGCGCTCTGTTGTTCGTGCCTACCCCGCAAGGGAACTGGCGTGAAGTTATGTATGTATGTATGTATGGTTCAACTATATTCATCGAACTTTCGGTCGTGTATTGCGTTGCATGATGTGTGCTGATTGCTCTTTAAAATACATAATACATAACCAACTATTCGACGAGAGGCTTCAGAGCCTAAGTCATCGACGTAAGGTCGCCAGTTTGTCGGTATTCTATAGGATACACTTCGGGGAGTGTGCCACGGAATTACATGAATTGGTTCCTCCCTCACCATTCTACCACCGGACAAGCAGACCTACGCCACCGATATATGGTGGAAATACCAACGAAGCGGACGAAACGCTATGCTTCCTCTTTCATCATACGCACCGCTGAAGAGTGGAACTCTTTACCGTCGTCTGTTTTTCCTGAAGAATATAATCTAGGTGTCTTTAAGTCTCGCGTGAACAGGTATCTTCTAGCGTGCTCTACCTTAGATTGCATTTCCGCCTGACGTCAGGTACAATGTCAGTCAAACGCGAACCTATTCAATATAAAAAAAAATACATGGAATGCGTTCTCACATTAACAGCCGCTAGACAAAAGCTTCGGCATTACGCCGAACGCTACGTAATTTCGGCTGATGTGTCATAGGTTAGTTAAAAAAACACTGCAAGCATATTTAATATAATCAAAACCTTACCACATACCGGAATGCAAGATGTCTTTTTTTTATTGCAGGAGATCAGCAGACAGGCAGACGGCCCACTTGATGGAAAGCGGTTACCATCGCCTATGGACATTTGCAACACCAAAGGTGCTACAAATGCGCTGCTGCTCTCTTAAGGGAAACTGGAGGGTAACTAATGCCGGAACACAACTCAAGGTTGTTATGGCGACATACTTTAGACCAGGGGTGGTAGCCATCCAACAACATAAAACAAAATATTAATGAGTTCAGAACTCAATTAAAGATATTTTTAAAAGAGCACCAGCTTTCACAACACCACCTAAAACTTGATACAAGTGGTATTTAATTTAATTGTTAATTCGATTATTTTAATTTATTTTTGCAATACATTTTTTTTTTTGCTTTTTTTTAATTGTTTTTAACTTATTTGTATTCTACTCATAGTCCCTCAAGACTATAAGTAGAATACTGAGCCCAGATCACCGTCTTCTATGGGTAAAGTGCCCAGTAGGCTGGCTACGTTTCCTCGCTGGATCGCCATACTGATCCGTTGGCCGAGGTAAGCACCAGCCCTCTGATCACCCGAAGAGTCAATGATTCGTTTCGACAAATTTTGGAATACATTATAAAACACTAATATATTTATTCATTATTATTATTTTCCCTATTTCTTGTATATACTACGTATGTATATGTGTGTGTATGTATGTATGTAATGTCTGCTGTGACAGCAGTACCTTAAGGGCTCAGCGGAAGATCAGCGCTGGTTTTAAAAGACCAGCATTATGCTGAGTCTGATGCCCATTTCAGGACAAGATTATGTTGTGATTTTTAAATTTGTTAACAATTATACCTACACTACACCAATGTAATTTTTTCCTGAATAAAATGATTTTCTTTCTTTCTTTCTTTCCATCCAGTCGTGCAAATGCCCTACCACCTGGCTGTGGGTTGTTAAGTCGCCTCTTACGACAGACCGCCCAGCCGCAGGAAATTGTATTCTTTCCCCGTTCCTGCACGGATAATGTCTAAAGAAATCCACAAGAATAGGAGCCTGATATGATAGTATAACGTAAGAAATAAAGTGATCCAAAATAGACATTTAAACTGGATAAAGAGAAAGTACAATTGTAACAATTGGTTTTCTATAAAATAGAGATGAGAGATATGTCGTAAATAACCGATAAAACCTCATTTTGATAATTCACTTTCTGCTTTAGCTTTTGAAGGCGAGAGATGTGTTCGACGACCGATTAAACGATTTATCTCACTCCATAGGTAGTTTATAACCTCACATATTTTCGTATTCTCAGACGTATTACTTTCGCTTTAACTAATACTCATGTTCGTTTAGCTTTAACAGATACATACCGCATCCTTAAAATTATAGACCCTAAATCATAATTTTGAGTTATTGGATTTAAATATCTATTGCATAAAAATAAGATACAAAATTGAATAACTTGATATTTTGAATTAGGTCGCTATAATTCTAAGGCTGCGATATATCTAAACACTTGCGGCTATTTCCTGTCGTCTCCCAAGAGGCCCAGTTTTGCTATTACTAATTTTCTGTCGTCTCCTAATTCTGCTATTACTATGTCGTCAAAATCGCCGGACACTGTCATCTCAATCGTAGGTTTGCCTGATTTCGGTATTCTGTTAATTCCAAAAGCGTGCCCGTGATAAGCCACTCTATCTTTTTAAATATCTATAAGTGAAAACTCGCGAAATAAATGCTTAAAATGTTGGCATCTTTACAATATTCCTTACGTCTAATACATTTTCCGCTAATAGTAATACCATTTTTTTTCTATTATTCCATCATGACGATATCGAGAAGATATTATAGATTTAGTAGAATATGAATTTTCGATATTAAGCAGGAATTTGAATTTCGATAATAAGAGTAAATTACATGCATAAATACCTATATATACACAATACATAGAATTACTTATTTATCTATTAATTAAAACATAATAATAATTAGTACTGAGCAAATTAGAAAATAATATTGTGGGGATACTGATAAAATATTCAAGAAGAAAGTTACAATATATCTTATACTAATATATAAAGCTGAAGAGTTTGTTTGTTTGTTTGATTGAACGCGTTAATCTCAGGTCTGATTTGAAAAATTCTTTCAGTGTTCGATAGCCCATTTATCGAGGAAGGCTATATAGGCTATATATCATCACGCTAAGACCAATAGGAGCGGAGCACCAATGAAGAATATTTCAAAATCGAGAGTTTTGAAAATAAAATCCACGCGGATGACGTCGCAGGCACATCTAGTACTAATATATAAAGCTGAAGAGTTTGTTTGTTTGTTTGATTGAACGCGCTAATCTCAGGAATTACTGGTCTGATTTGAAAACTTCTTTCAGTGTTAGATAGCCCGTTTATCGAGGAAGGCTATAGGCTATATATCATCACGCTAAGACCAGTAGGAGCGAAGCACCAATGAAGAATGTTTCCAAATCGGGGGGTTTTGAAAACAAATTCCACGCGGATGACGTCGCGGGCACAGCTAGTACTAATATATAAAGCTGAAGAGTTTGTTTGTTTGTTTGAGTGAACGCGCTAATCTCAGGAACTACTGGTCTGATTTGAAAACTTCTTTCAGTATTAGATAGCCCGTTTATCGAGGAAGGCTATAGGCTATATATCATCACGCTAAGACCAATAGGAGCGAAGCACTAATGAAGAATGTTTGAAAATCGGCGGGTTTTGAAAACAAATTCTATATAAAATGCATAATACATATTTATAAACAGTATAGTGTTTTAGAGGTAGAGGATAATATCACAATATAAATATAAGAAAGATTGACATTGATGTTTACTAGCTTCCGTTGCTCATCTAAGAGATAGTAAGTTCTTGCCAAAAGAGATAAAGGAGTGATTAGATTGCCTTAAACGTGGTGGTATATTGTTCTATATCCTAGATACAGCACAACGGAAGCGACCTCTAAAGCATGTCAATTTATGTAACTGAAATGCTAGTCGTCGAAAACATTGTCTAATTTTGACTTGACTCCCCCCCCCCCCCCCCCCCCTCCTTTGAACTTAAGGACACTAAAGAGAAGGCAAGCCAGTTTACGCCTTAGTTTTATTTTCAGTACATGATGTTTATTTAGAGAATGAGAGTTGGTCTGAAGGACAGTGTCGGGGTGAAGGTAAGGAAAGGAATGCTCCGGTGGTTCGGGCATGTGGAAAGAATGCATGATGAAAGAATGACTAAACAGATATACAATGCAAAAGTGGATGGATGCAGAAGTCGTGGAAGGCCACGACACACCTTCCATGATCAAATTGATCGTGTACTAGCTGAAGGTGATGTCAGGAGCCTTAAGAACAGACGAGCGTACATGACAAGGGTTATGAATCTCAAAGAAGCAAGTAAGGTGTGTAAGAATAAGCCTGAATGGCGCTCTGTTGTCCGTGCCTACCCCGCAAGGGAACTGGCGTGAAGTTATGTATGTATGTTTATTTAGAAATGGCGATATGTGGCTCCTTGGAGGTACAGAAGGGAGACGTAGGTCATCGGAATTTTCAGATATATTACGAAACACGATTATCTAACGGCTATCCGTTTCACGTCGATATTCTACGAAAGTCGACCCTAAGAGCTGTAGTAGAGATAATAATTCCAAATAGGAATTGTAGTGAACTACAATTTTTAAACAAGGAACTTTAATTTTTTGAAGTGAAACTTCTGCCAGGGCGTTCCATTAGTAGCTCACAACGTCCAACATGCTCCGTTAGCCGTTCCACAAGGCGACCGCGGTCGTTGTGGTCGTGGCGAAAACGTCACTAATGACGTCATCATTTTCGATCAAACAACGCTCACAACGACCCATGTCAAGAGGTGGGTCGAATAGCCGTTCCACTTGGGTTTACGATTGTAACGCCGCGAAGCAAGTGGAACGGGAAAAATCTCGGTCGTGAATGTGGTTGTTGTGAGTCCCTAATGGAACGTAGCATATATATAGACGAGGTCTTAGGATTTTTCTGTCACGAAAAAGCGTTACGGCCGCGTAGAAGAGCGGCATAAATTTAGACTAGACTATCGATGTTGTTATTGCTTCCGGATCGAATCTAGTTTTTTCGTTTGATAAAAAAAATATGTTTAAATAAAAAATGCATTAATTAAAATGTACCTAACCTAACCAAATCATAATTTGCAGTAAACCTGCGAAAAATTGAAATGTGTGCTGGGACACATAGTAGCAGTGAAACTTCTACGGACAAGTGGAAAAACGAATCGCAACAAAGTTTTATCTTGAAGTTTTACGGGCAGTTAATAACAATAATAATAAGTCCCGCAAGGGGGCTTTGTGGCGAAGCCTTAGGTGAGTAGCGACACCTCGTACCTGACTCCGGGGGCCAAGGTAAGGCCCCCGCCTCCGTGCTTGCCTTAGCCAGCCGGCACGGAGTGGAGATCGCTAGAGCCAATACTCAAGCTCCAGGGGTGGAAGTGATAAATGGCCTAACGTCGGAAGTGGCTTCGGTGAACCTGCAGCCCGCCTCTCGACACCCCTTAGCCACTCACACCCGTGTTGCCCCTGTCTTTATAGCATTTTTTGGGGCCCCTGCAGGGAGTGGCGAGTCACCGTCTGCCCATTTTTCCATGTTCCCTGAACATTGCGACCGGCAGACGCCATAGTCCCCATATTCCCAGACCCCTAGTACCATTAGCAGTTCACCACAATAGCCCGGTACTTTTGTCCTCATTTCCCACAATAGTCCTACACTGGCCGGGGCTTGTCCTTGGGTGCATTACTGTATGGTGTGGACAGGGATAATCGCCGGTCAGTGTCACGTTACATTTACATTAAATTTGTCAAGGGGCCTCTACGTGTTGGCCTTCCCATGGCCCCACGCAAGTCCCCCAAAAGTCCGGGCCATTTTTATGGCCCATGGTCTTGAAAGACATACAGCATAATAATAATTCATTTATTTCAGAAATTGAGTATTTCCATATCATACAGTTTCATATTATAAATTATTCCAGTGTTATAATACTTTAAATTCCAAAATTAGTTCACGGCACAACAATTAATAAAACGCATACTAGGGCATTACACCCGCGTCACTATAATTATTATAAATGTTTCTATTCCACGGCGTCAAAGGGACATGTATACCAAATGATGTCAAGTATGGACTCTGCCACCGGGTCGCGAGGCGGCAGAAAACAAACAAACTCATACATTTAACTGGGTGTGCAGTTGCACCCATTTACGTAGCAGTGGCGAGTCCCATCGATCTACAAAAAGAGTGAGCATGCTGTTGGTGCTGCCGCGAACGCTAGCCAGTAGGGATGCGCATCTCTTTCTAATTATTAATGTACATACATACATACATAACTTCACGCCAGTTCCCTTGCGGGGTAGGCACGAACAACAGAGTGCCCTTTAGGCTTATTCTTGCACACCTCACTTGCCTCTTTGACATTCATAACTCTTGTCATGCAAGCTCGTCTGTTCTTAAGGCTCCTGACATCACCTGAATTATTAATGTACTTAATGTAATTCATGTACTTGTCCAATTTGAAAATCTACCCGTAAAAATTCAAGTTAAAATTTTCTTGCGATTCGTTTTACCACTTGTCCGTTGAAGTTTTGTTTAAATATGGACTTACTGTGTTGTCTCCGCAAGTCCAAGGTGCCTCGGTCTTGTAGGACGCATTCTTGTGATCCCGAACTCATTCTGATGCAGTTCACCAAGGAGGGGACGAAGGTTTTCATGACCTTCGGATTCATCGGCACGTTCTAGGTCTGAAACAAAATTTAAAGAATTATGAATCCCAAATACATATACATACATACATACATAACTTCAGGCCAGTTCCCTTGCCGGGTAGGCACGAACAACAGAGCGCCATTTAGGCTTATTCTTACACACCTCACTTGCTTCTTTGACATTCATAACTCTTGTCATGCACGCTCGTCTGTTCTTAAGGCTCCTGACATCACCTTCTGCTAGTACACGATCAATTTGATCATGGAAGGCGTGTCGTGGCCTTCCATGAGTTCTGCATCCATCCACTTTTGCATTGTATATCTGTGTATTCATTCTTTCATCATGCAGTCTTTCCACATGCCCGAACCACCGGAGAATTCCTTTCCTTACCTTCACCCCGACACTCTCTTTCTTACTTCGGTATTACGAATATATATATATATATATATATATATATATTATTGCAGGAGTTCAGCAGACAGGCAGACGGCCCACTGGATAGAAAGCGGTTACCATCGCCTATGGACATTTGCAACACCAAAGGTGCTACAAATGCGCTGCTGCTCTCTTAAGGGAGTCTGGAGCCTGGTCACTAATGCCGGAACACAACTCAAAGTTGTTATGGCGGCATGCTCTAGACCAGGGGTGGTAGCCATCCAGTCGGGCAAATGTCCTACCACCTGGCTGTGAGTTGTTTGGTAGCCTCTTACGACAGGCCGCCCCAACGCAGGAAATTGTATTCTTTCTCCGTTCCTGCACGGATAAATTAAGGATTTTAAAAGTAATTAAAATGTAAACAAATAATGTTGTGCATTATACATGCAAACAACAATCAACCCCACACATAGCTTCCTCCGACATACACACACATATATATATATATATATATATATATATATATATATATATATATATATATATATATATATATATATATATATATATATATACATATTCCTTTGTACGTGTATATGTGACTGAAGTCCTCCTAAACCACTTGAACCGATCTTGATTAAATTTTTTGTGTGTTCAGGTGGACTCGACTTAGATCTGGTAGGTGGCGCTGCAATCGGGTTCCAATTTTTTATTTTTTCAGAACAAGTGCAAGTGAAATAGCTCTCATTATATGAACACGCATACATCAGCAAATAAATATAGTCTGCTAAAATATAACTTTTAAACACAACTTCTACTCTATTGTATGCACTCAAGGTCTAATTTTTAACATTTTAAAATGTACTATGAATGACTAAGAAATCCTAATGAACTTACCTTTTGTAAATATTGATAACAAACTTTTAGTGCACATTTCTTCTTATCAGCATTATAACAGAACATAACCTCTCTTTTATACAAAGATTTTTAACTTTATACACTTTAATTGAAATCAATATATTTAATGTAAAAACAAATCAAAGACATTGAAAGTAAAATACATTATGTAGCAGATCACTGCCAACGGGGAGCGTGCCCAGAAGGCTGGCTGCATTGCCACGCTGCATAGCAATACTTATTTGTTGTGCAAAATATGAGCCAGCCTTCTGAGCACGGGTCGTGTCAAAGAGTTCCTTACATATGTCTTTAAAGAAACTCTTTGCCGACGGACCCCACGGGCCTAATGTTTCCACCCCAAACGGCACAAATATGTAATCCCTTTCTAAGGCTCCATATTTGCGCCGTTTGACGTCTTTAACTGAAGCGGCGGCGTTGCCAGCCCCTGAGTCGGTCATTGGAAGATGTGACGGGGCCAGTGTGTCAACACAGGTCGCATCCCACACTAGCGGCCGCCCCATCTTCCAAGGGACGAGTGACATTCCGTGCGGTCTCTTGCCATCGTCACGCACCAGGCCATTCGGTTCCATAATGGCCGGGACGCCGACCATATATTTATAGTTGAACAATAATTTCACACTTCAGACCCCTGAATCTACAAATATCAACTATAAAGGAATTTTGTAAGTCAAGGCCTTTGACAAGGAAGATACTCGACTATAAATAACTATAGGAAAATATTAAACGAAGCTTGATTGGTACATTTCACATTAAAATTGTAGTGGAACACTTACAAGCCAACAGATGGCGCTGTGCTATTATTGAGGTCGCAAACGTTTACTGAAACGTAGGTATAAAAAATATATACAAATTTTCAACGATAACAGATGGGCCTAGGCCTGCGAGGAACAACAATAGCCTCGATGGAAGATCCTATTTTGAGACGGAGGATCATTCCATCTCCCTTCCTCCACCCTATACGGGGCACCCTCTTCAAAAGTAAAGGTAGGAACATACTGAACCAACGTATGCTACGCATTATGACATCTAGACTCTTGAATTTGTATGAGAACCGTTCAATTAGAAACATACTTGTCATACGCAACGCTATCACACGCGTCCCATGCAACGTTAGGTCTATCAATCCAGATCAGCGTGGGATGGTGGAGGGGATAACCATTGCTCTCAGAATCGGAAAACATTGTACACAACAGCACCTGAAGAAATAACTTATGAGTCTGACGTCAATTTGCGTTGTATACGCGGGACAAGTTTTTTTATATATTGGAACACACAACACTTTCACAAAAACTCTACAAACAATAATTTATTTCACAGCTCACTTCACTAATTTTAAAACGTTAATTTGGAAAAACACAAGACCATTTGTGAAACACTAAAACTGATCTGAGGAGTATATTTTTCTCGTACATTATAATATGTTAGACCAATGTAGTCAAGGCCAAGATGAGTCAGTAATCGCTATGTACATATTAACATCGGTTTACTTGTTGTTCTGATACGACATCCGTATAGATAACAACTGTCTTAGAACAAAAGACTGCCAGAATAAAACCGTAAACACGGCCAGTTGGTTTCACTCATATTTAAAATTGTTTATTTAAAGAATCCTCGTAGATAGGGTTCCCATCCGTACTATATAAACTACTAGTGGTCGCCTAGTGGTCAAAATTCGACCATAATTAATTTAAATTATAAGTTTGAACATTATTAAGGTTCTGTTGTCAAAGACTATACTTCTATAATCACAGATTTCGCCAAGGCTACACTGTTAATTTGACTTTAACAATAAACAAATGATTATATTATATGCGTGTGTATGAAATACATGGTTAGTGTGTGTAATGTTTTTTTTTTATTGATTTAATGTATTATTTAAAAAAAAATTGCATTCTGCTCTTCTTCTCTATATAAACTATAAGTGTGCGAAATTTCATACTCCTCCGCCCGCGCAATTTTCGTAAAAAGGGGTACAAAGTTTTTGCTTCACGTATATATCTGGCTAAAGTAAAAAGTAATAATAAATACACTTGGAAAATTTAACAACGAAATAAATAAAGTATAAAATAAATAATGAAAAATAAATGTGTATAAGTCGTGCGCAGGTTTGCTGATGATCACCCCTCTCGCTTCATACGACTGGAACCGAGGCTTGTCTGTCGTCTAGTACCTAATAAGAACTAGACGACCGCGGATCGCGGTTGTAGGCAGCGAGAGGAGTTATCCTCGGCAAACCTTCTACGCACGATATATGCTGTAAGGTAACCAATGACATTGGAATAAAAAGAAGTAGACATGGTACCTCTATAGGATTCTAGCTTTAGAAATGGCACATTGACGCACACATAGATAATGTAACATTGTACTGTCACACTACATTACAACACGTGTATAAGTAAGACAACGTGCCTTGTTTAGCGCAAGCGAAAAAGAGACGAGTATATTTTGTAAGCGTCGTACGGTCGTTGACGCCGACGCTAAACTGAGTTCCAAGTTTGCTAGTTTGCTCAGATTTTACGTGCCACTCGCAAAGCCTTAATTCCTTGTCTACTTCTTTTTATTCAATGTCATTGAAGGTAACAATATTTCGACAAGCATCAGCATGTGCAAGAGTCGTCGCTTACCTCGCCCCCGTCGCGTCTCTTGACGTTCCCGCCTAGAGCGCAGGGGCCCGCGCTCCCCAAAAGTGATTCGCATAACAATCGTGCTTATGAGACAATGCAAGGCGCACGCGCGTCTTTGTTATCGTCATGTATATTATCTAATGCGAATAAATAATTATAACCACATTACAGTACTATTTTTCGCCCTAAATTTTCCAAAAATACTATACCTATTTCCTTAATAAAAGGTGACAACCCTACTTATAGATGGTAATAGTTTGCAACGTAGTAGAGCCATACTCCAATCATTGTATTATAGCTCGCTTGGCCGGCACGATCGGTCATAGTATACAGGCGTGAAATGATGAATGAATTAGCCTTGAGCTTGTTTTTTTGATAACGCAGGGAACTTCTATTCTTGCGACACACACTCGGGCCATGAATACGGGGTAAGGCCAAATTCCGCCTGCACGAATACGTGTGCGACTCATATTGTATCGGTGCTTCAACTCCGAAGAGAAAGCCGACCAACTACCCACTAAATCTACCTGCCCGACGAAGTTACACTTTGTAACAACGCCACGGGATCTAGAACATAGTTACTTTTTCATTCCTTTTTCCCCGAGCGAACAAGATTGCCCGAGTCATCTACTTTTTATTTGGTACTGAACAATTTACAAAATTTACCTTATTTCTATTGCAGGGTTGCTATACTATGGTGTACATTGTTGTAACTTATATTGCTTTGCCAATTACCAACTACACATTGGTAAATAAAACACATAACTGCGTATGGTTGGTTGGTGTAAGGATTGGTTTAGATTGGGAGTGGTTGGTTCTAAGAAGTTGGTAATTGTTGGACATGATTGGGAGTGGTTGGAAATAGTTTGCCGCGATCTTTCCCCACAACGCCGCGACCTTTCCCCCTCGCGTGGCCTACGGTCCTCAAACGGATTTCCCCTGTATAAAAAAAAAAAAAAAATGGTTGGAAATAGTTTGAGGTATAATGGCTATGGTTTTGAACGTGATTAAGGTATCCAATATGTTTTATTTTATTTTTGTTTGCATAAATAGTCAAGTAAACCTTATCTATCTCGTACATTTAAGCATATATTATATATTTAAGCATAAGTAGTATTATATAGCTCTTTAACTATGTTTCTTATCTTCTATCTATCATCACCATACCTATCATCTTCTATCAGTGGCTAGGAAGAGATTATTCATTTTACCTATACTCGTACCTATCTTATAGTAACAACTATATTATATGGTATTTCTAGAAGTTATTTACTAGAACAGAGTTACTGAACTGTGACGTACTAGTGTGCAAGGTTCGTACAAACCAGGGAACCAGGATTGCACCACTACGTACAGCAGAGACAAAGGTCCACTGTTACCCCCATATACGCATTAGTCTTGAGGTAATCTTGCTGCTTACGGTGAGTGAGAATACTCATGGTCCACTCTAGCCCCTATCCCATGTCCCTTACTATCCCATATCTTCTATCTAATCTTTGCTAGATCATCCTTCCTATCTCATCCCATCTTTCGCGTCCTCTCTCTTCCATATTACAGGCTGGCAACACGTTGCCTTTATGCCTAGTATTGCAAGCGTTTATAGGCAACAGTAGTCACTCTCCATTAGATGGGCTATCTAGTTCTTTGCCACGTTTGGAATTTTAAAAAATAAGTATATTTTTATCCTAATTTGGTAACCATAAATAAACAAATCAAGTTTAGTATTAAAACTAGAATAAATTAATATAATAAGTTATTCGTAAGACACATACACCTCAACACAAAAATCAATAAATTAATATCACACACAAGAACCAAAATAACTAATAAGCGTGTTAAATAAAAAAAAAATAGAAATTAAGTTGTAAAAAAGGGTACGGAACTCGAGTCCGTAGAGTTATTAATAATAAAAATAATAAACCCGCAATAAAAATAATAAACCCGCAGGGGGGCTTTGTGGCGAAGCCTTAGGTGAGTAGCGACACCTCGTACCTGACTCCAGGGGCCAAGGCAAGGCCCCCGCCTCTGTGCTTGCCTTAGCCAGCCGGCACGGAGTGGAGATCGCTAGAGCTAAGATTCAAGCTCCAAGGGTGGAAGTGATAAATGGTCTAACGTCGGAAGTAGCTTCGGTGAACCTGCAGCCCACCTCTCTACACCCCTTAGCCACTCACACCCATGTTGCCCCTGTCTTTATGGCATTTTTTGGGGCCCATGCTGGAAGTGGCGAGTCACCGTCTGCCCATTTTTCCATTTCCCTGAACATTGCGACGGGCAGACGCGATAGTCCCCATATTCCCAGACCCCTAGTACCATTAGCAGTTCACCACAATAGCCCGGTACTTTTTGTCCTTATTTCCCACAATAGTTCTACACTGGCCGGGGCTGGTCCTTGGGTGCATCACTATATGTTGTAGACAGGGATAATCGCCGATCAGTGTCATGCCACATTTACATTAAATTTGTCACGGGGCCTCTACGTGTTGGCCTTCCCATGGCCCCACGCAAGCCTTCCAAAAGTCCGGGCCATTTTTATGGCCCGTGGTCTTAAAAGACATACAGTAAAATAATTAAAAAAAAAACAAAAAAAGCAAATCACTAAATGAAATATGCCGCGGGGCATGGAACCACTTCTTTATACAGGGGTATACCGTCTGAGGTCCATCAGCTGCGCGAGGGGGGGAAAGTCCCGTGTGAATAGGTACCTTCTAAATGAGCGTGCTCCATCCTAGACCACATCTCCGCTCCACATGGGGCGAGATCATGGTCAAACACAAACCTATACTACAATAAAAAAAAAATTGCGGGTGGTTGTGGGATTCGCCACGTCGGGGTTTTTTTCTTTATTGCAGGAGATCAGCAGACAGGCAAACGGCCCACTTGATGGAAAGCGGTTACCATCGCCTATGGACATTTGCAACAACAAAGTTGCTATAAATGCGCTGCTGCTCTCTTAAGGGAAACTGGAAGCTGGTCACTAATGCCGGAACATAACTCAAGGTTGTTATGGCGACATACTTTAGACCAGGGTAGCCATCCAGTCGGGCAAATGCCCTACCACCTGGCTGTGGGTTGTTAAGTCGCCTCTTACGACAGGCCGCCTGGCCGCAGGAAATTGTATTCTTTCTCCGTTCCTGCACAGATATAACGGGGTGGCACTAGCACCTCACGTAGGAAGTGCCATTGCCATACCGCACTTAGGGATACCCTCTAAAACCCCTGTCCTTACCCGGGCTGGCTCGGGCAGTCACCTTCAGCCCGGACGGACGACAGCCGGCCCTTTACGGGCTGCTCCCACCATTTGCTAGCCGGAGACCTAAATCTCTCCAGCTACTTAGTGTCTCGCCACGAGGTGAGTGTTAGTACGCGTTTCAAGACACACAGCCAAAGACAACAAAAGCACAGTCACATAATACATATGTTCGACATTAAACCTTGTCTCTTTTGCTGTTTGGAAGATGTTCGAAAGAGAACCTGTCTTATACCATAGTTTTTGACAAGTTGTTTTTATGTGTCACTGTATTCAAAAATGTGTTGTCAGAATATAGATATATAAAATAAAAGACGTTTTTATTCTCTCTTTAAAAATTATATCAAATTATCAATAATTAAAGCTTCTAAAGATATTGTCGGTTCGATTTTTTGACGGCCTCTGCGGTTGAGCGGGCTAAGCCTTTGCCGGCCTACCTCACTGCAACGCAGAGGCTCCGGGTTCGATTCCTGGTGTAGTAAATTTCGGAAACGTATTTTCTCCGTTATTTACTATGGTCTGGGTGTCTGGGATCGGCCCAGAGTAGTCCGTTGTATATTACCCATAACACAAGCGTAACTTGCTTAATATATTTCATTTTTTAACAACATAGATAAAAGTAATATTTTACCTTTGTAAACAGACATTTCCATTACAGTTTAAAACAAACACATATTAGCACTTAGAACGTTAAAAAAATATTATAATACAACCATTACACGCCTAACGGCTTTTAACTACTGATTTATGTTTAATAATAAGTCATGTTTTCCTCAATGTAGGTAATATTTGATAATCTTATCACTATTTCTTATCCGTGAAGCGTATAGAGTCAAATATAAATTAGACATGGCAATATAAATGACAGACAAACACACACATATAATAATACATATGCTTTTTTTATTGCTGAAGTAGAACGTATAGGCTGACCACCCACCTGATGGAAAGTTCCTTATCTATAGACATTTACTAAACCAGAGGTTTTCACACATTCCTTCCGGCCTCGAAGAAATTTAATGACACCTTTTTTAAAAAAACCTTTGCTGGGATCTCATTCCAAAGCTCATATTGAAGAGAGTGCCCCTACCCCCCTATAGAGTGGAGGAGCTAGATGGAATGCTTCTCCGTCTCAAAGGAATAGCGATGAGCAGTACACGTGTGAGCCAGTACATTTGTCCTATACAAAATACATTTCTACTGATGCGGCTCAAAATTTGAAATGTAACACTTCAAACTGTTTGTCGCGCTACTACTCAAAAGTAAGAGGAAGGACGGAACGAGACTTATGCTACAACAGTCCAATAACGCCTCTACGTATATGGATATGACAAACAGGGACAACATGACAATGTATGCCTGTTAGTAAAATGAGGTGACTGACGCCGAGCACATCCGATTCTTAACGAATATTTCCGAACTAGAAGTTTTGCACGGGACAAATGAGGGAATGACGCTCGCCGCCTCACAACTTTACAAATTTTCTCGCCTCATTTGAACTGATACATCGTACTGGTTCAGTACAAAATGTCATGTTACTCTTACAAACTCATCTTAAAATTATGTACTGCCCAACGCTACAAAGGATTTTTTTCCAGCGAGGCTATTGTTGGTCCTCGCAGACCTAGGCCCATCTATTATTGTTGGAAATTTGTTTATATTCTTTGTACGTTTCGAGAATCGTTTACGACCTCAATTATTGCACAGCGCCATCTATTGGCTTGGAAGTGTTCCACTACAATATATCTGTCTGGTAGAGCATCACGTAAAAACTACTGAACGGATTTAAATGAAACTCTACACCGAGTTACCTGAGGTCCCGGACTTTTACTTTTTATCCGGATAAATGACGTGGACTCCATGTTATAGATGACTATAGCTAAAAACTGTATAAAACTGAATTAAAAATTTTGTAACACTACTACCCACATATGAATATAAGTGAAACATTCAAGTTATGCATTACAGGAAGAAACTAACAACTATAGTACAGACTTTGCCTAGTCTAGGTGTGAGTATTCACTAATTTTATTAATTATTTTTAGTTTTCCCTAATTATTAATTAAATTTAACCTAATTTATTGTAATAGAACTTTATAGCACCGTCTATCGTTGTAACAATTCTCTGTTACCTAATAAACTATTTTATTCTTAAAAATGAATGAATTATGAATGTCAAAGAGGCAAGTGAGGTGTGTAAGAATAAGCCTAAATGGCACTCTGTTGTTCGTGCCTACCCCGCAAGGGAACTGGCGTGAAGTTATGTATGTATGTATGTATGTATTATTAAAAAAAAAGTTTGACTTTTCTAAGGATACTGACTTGCTTACTTCGTGACATATATATCCTTTTTTAACAAGACCGAAGTCGTGGATAAAAGCTAGTTTTAAAAAATGTTAATAATGTCCTGTCTACAGTATTTTCGTGACTGCGGTCTTGAATGGTATTTTAAAAGATAAGATTGACAAGAGACGCCTTTTTCACCAAATCTACATAACATTAATGCTTGTAATATTGACGTGGTTAGCTATTTTTGTTGTTTTTTTTATGCAGGAGATCAGCAGACAAGCAGACGGCCCACTTGATGGAAAGCGGTTACCATTGCCTATGGACATTTGCAACACCAAATGTACTACAAATGCGCTGCTGCTCTCTTAAGGGAAACTGGAACCTGGTCACTAATGCCGGAACACAACGCAAGGTTATTATGGCCACAAACTTTAGACCAGCGGTGGTAGCCATCCAGTCGGGCAAATACCCTGCCACCTGGCAAAAACTAAAGACTAACTACATACTACAGACAGACTTGCAGAGTCACAGAGTCAGAGAGGATATGAGGTTCAGAATAGTTCGGATTCATGCTAGGCCTTTCATCTCAGTTAAATATTTTTACCACCATATTGCCACCTGTCTAATAAATAATAATAATTTTAAAAGTATGTTATCTTAATGATAGATAATGTCATATTTTAAATGATATATAACAGTACATTTATTATTTATTATACACCATAATTTATGCGTGTATCCGAATGTATTTACAATTATTACCAAAATAGAATTGGAATAGGGTTAAGGCTTGTTATCTTTTTCGTTTACAGTATGTGAAAGGAGAAAAGAGCTTGTTCCAAACTGTTTGCTTTGAAAGAGGATCATGTATATGCTATCTTTTTCTATTACTGTATGTGAAAAGAGAAAAGAGTTTGTTCCAAACTGTTTCATTTCGGACTGTTTGCTGTGAAACGGAACATAATGGAACAGGCTGGAACAGAGCAGCGCCAAGAGCTCGTCGCCCATACCGGATTAGACACCTCGCTCCCGAACGTGGTACGAGCCATGGTCGGGAGCTCCACCGGATGGGACGCCGTCTCCTCCTTCTGCGAGCAAGTCATGTTCGCGAAAGAGGAGGCGGAACGGGAGCGTGAGCGTAATTCCCTGCTCCGCTCCCGCCAAAGGAGGACGCGCCGACGCCGGAGGTCAGATAGTGACCTTCGGCCGCCGTAAGCGGGCGGCGCAGGTGGGGCCTCTAGGGGTATAGGGGTTCTCACTCACCCGCACATGCCGTCGAGATGAGAGCGCGAGTGTTCCGCGCGCGCTCATCTCTCCTCCCGTGGGGCGCGTTACAGACCTAGCAGTAGCCGGGGGATACGTCCCCTGGCATAGGAAGAGGCCCAGTGAGGGGGGCCCACGCCTGCCAGGGCACGCGGAGTTGGGAAGCCCGTATACACGTAGCCCTGGCATAAGGCGCAGGAGGGAACACCCAGGGGTTTTAGTGGGTATCCCTAACTGGGGCGTGGCAATAGCGTGTCACCGGTTCTGACCGGGCACGCTAGTGCCACCCCCGATCTGGCGAATCCCACACACTCACACGGGCCGCGAACATCCCCCCAGGCTTCTGTGCCTGACGCGGCTTAGTCCTCAAACGGATTTCCCCTGGCCAAAAAAAAAAAAAGGCTGGAACAGGCGGAACAGTTGGAACAGTTGTTTCGGTCTTTACATAACAATGCAAAGTTTTTTCATAGAGAAACCTGTTCCGTGGACCTGTTCCGATATATACGCCTCACTCCTAAACAATAGCCTCGCTGGAAGATCTTTGAGATGGAGGAGCATTCCATTTCTCTCCTCTATGTGGAGGAAGTACTGAATGGATACCCCTTCAGTATCCCTATTAATATTATAAATGCGAAAGTAACTCTGTCTGTCTGTCTGTCTGTCTGTCTGTCTGTCTGTTCCGTTTTCACGTAAAAACTACTGGACCGATTTGGCTGAAACTCAGTATATATATATATATATATATATATATATATATATATATATATATATATATATATATATATATATATATATATATATATATATTTTCGATGCCGAGAATGAACATAGGATAGTTTTTATCCCGGAAAATTGGATAGTTTCCGGGATAAAAGTATATTTGTCTCTCTGTTTGTTATCCTTTTATGGAAAGACTATTTTATTGGACCGATTTGGCTGATACTCGGTACATATGTAATTTGAATACCGAGGGTGGCCAAGGGATACTTTTCATCTCGGATACTGATAGATTTATGTAAAGTTTATCCCGGAAACTAGGATAGGTTTTTTATTTGTGGTTTGCCATTTTCGTCATTTTGTTTATTTTGGTCAATTTGGTCGTTTAGGTAGTTTTGGTAGTTTTGTTTGGCAGTTTTGGTAATTGTGGTAGTTTTGGTAGTTGTGGCAGTTTTGGATAGTGGATTTAGTAGTTTTGGTTGGTAGATTTGGTAGTTTCGGCAGTTTTAGTATGTTTGGTAGTTTTGGTCGTTTGTGTAGTTTACACAATATTTAGTTATATAAATAAAACTAGAACGGGTTGAAATAGGGTATTAAAGTTTGTATGGGGGACCAATCATTTATCATAAACTTGATATTTTTATGATTATTATTATTGATATAAAAATCATAATCTTTTAAAAATGCTACTTTCACTCGATCTGTCTGTCTGAATACCGAAAATGGACATAGATACTATTCATCCTAATAGATATGGATAGTTTGCGATATAAAATGAAGTAAATCTTCCGAGGGCAAATAGCACCAACATAAAAATACAATATAATATATCCTGTATTAACGCCTGCTCTTAAAACAAGAGGTACGCACTAGAGTTTGACGCGCGGCGGAGCCGCGGGGTAAACTCTAGTACTTAATAAAACTGCATTTTAATCGTTTTAAGCGCGGTAATTTATTTATTTTATTTCATTTCTATTATTCCGATTCCGACATTTACGGCCACTTTTTAGTAGCTGTGATCACGAAAGACAAAGATGTCAAGTGTCAAGGAGTACCGAACTGAAAGCCGTTAAAACGTAGTTTTATGATCTACCAAGTTAATGGTTGCTCAAGATAATTGTACCTTAAGTTATCTGAGCGGTCGGTTTTTTAGTGTCTTTGTTTAAAAACAAAGGCAATTAACTAGTTTCTCGATGTACGTAATTGGCATATGGTTTGGCAAAAGGTCAGCAGTGGAACTCACCAAAAGACCCAGAGGCAACTTTGCCCGGTCTTTTATTTGTTCAGAAAGATAAACATCAGCCTTTGAATGTAAACTTTAAACAACAGGGCCTTACTAATTGAACTCGATCGTCATAAAGTTTTTCTGATTCTTTTTAGGGGTTTCTGGGAAAATACTGTATACAAATGAAATTTAATAATAACTAGTGCTCGAAATTCGACCATAATAATTAATGTCAAAGACCATACTTCTATAATCACAGATTTCGCCAAGGCTACACTATTAATTTGACTTGAACAATAAACAAAAGAGTATATATGCATGTTGTGTCAAATACATGGTAGTGTGTGTAACATTTTTTTATCGATTCAATGTATCTTGTATGTACAATTTAAAAAAATATTAGCTCCTCATCTCTATATTAACTATAAATATGGGAAATTTCATACTCCTCCGTCCGCGCAATTTTCGTAAAAAGGGGTACAAAGTTTTTGCTTCACATATTAATATATAGATTATATACAGGTAAGCTTCGTCAAGTCTTTATCCGTACGAGAACGAACAAAGATTACAATTACCTACAGCCGAGCGACCTTTCATAATAGGCGACAAAACAATCCACAGTTGGGTGGTAGGGTATTTTCCCGTCTGGATGGCCGCCACCTCTGGTCTAGAGTATGCCGCCATAACAACCTTGAGTTCTGTTCCAGCGTTATTGGCCAGGTTCCAGTCAAGAGAGCGGCAGCGCATTTTCAACGCCTTTGATGTTGCAAATGTCCATAGGCGATGGTAGCCGCTTACTACCATCAGGTGGGCCGTCTGCTTGTCTGCTGATGGTTTAGATTTACGATTTTCCCATGTAGGTGGCGCTGATACTACGTTTTAAGTTTTAATTTTTTAAAGGTAGGACCACATCTGCTGGGCCCGGTAATTTATTTGTAAAAAAAACAATTAAATACAAAATATATCTATCTATATGAGATATGTTAAGTCTGACAAATGCATACAATTTCCTTTTCTTACATAAAAACATAACTTGCTTAGCTTGTTAGTCGTCGTGGTAGCGTAATGGCTAACGCACGCATCCCTAACTCAAAGGGCGTGGATTCGATCCTAACCGGAACGCATGCATCAATTAGTCAGTTTTCTGATCTAATGTGCATATTGTTACAATTATCGCGTGCTAACAACGGTGAAGGTAAACATCGTGATGCAACTTGCACATCGAGATAACCGATCTGTCAAACCTGCCAAGTCGCCTTGGACAAGCGTGGCGGTATACTATCCGTTCCTCCTATAACGGGAGGCCCGAGCCCAGCAGTGGGACATGGGCTGATATAACATTTATATTTATTTATTGCTTAGCTTAAGGATATATAATTTGCTTAGCGATTCGTCATAAAAATTCTAAATAATAGTATTTTTAGGACGTTAAAATTTTCGACTGTAATTCACGCAAAACTAAGATTTTCGAGAACAAATAGTACTAAACCGCAATGATAGGGGCATACAAAGTTAAACCACCAGAGACTTAAGTCTGGTTTTAATCTAACTTGTCTGACGCTTATTGTATTTACTTATATTTAACAAATGTATGTTTGTACATAGTAAATCTTCTAAATGACACTTAGGACACAGAAAGAAAAAACTATATATAGGTAGACATAAGTCCCACACTGCACATGCACTTCCTCACAACACCAGCATGTAACAGATACACTACATTAGTATAAGTTTAGTATTAAAATTAGAATAAATTAATATGATAAGTTATTCTTAAGGTACACCAGAACATAAAAATCACTAAATTAATGACACACACAGTAACAAAAATAAACAATAGGCGTGTATGAACTCTAAAAACTTTCATAGAAATTAAGTTGTAAAAATGGGTACGGAACTCGAGTCCGTAGTTGTTAAAAAAAAATGGCATTAGTTAGCCAATCGCCAACCCTATTACCCTGAGAACCTCTGATCACACGATGTGTAACCAGCTTGGTCAGCATAAAAGCTTCCCACATTGTATTAGTTATAATTAATATTATTTCAGTCTTGTAAGAGCAGTAGACATAAGAGCACCTAATTGTAATTAAAGTTTATAATAAATAGTTTTTTAAAATAAAGGTGTGGTCGGTTATTATATATCTCACTTAAAGTTATAGTAAATTTAAGATTAGTTATTACGTAGGTATACATTAGTATTCTCATATTATTTTATACCTCACTTCTAGATGTTTTAGAAAATATTTATTTTTGCTAGAACATTTTTTTTTTCACTTTTATACGTATATATTTTCTTCCTTCAATCTTAGAACAGTAAAAACTTGAATCTAATTCAAAAAGAACGGTCAAAATGCGTTCAGAAACAAAAAAGTTACAGCTAAAAAACTGCATGAATTTTCTGCTATATCTTCGGAATTCAAAGTCTAATAGCAATAAAATGTAGAATTCATTTTGGGGCTTTACTGAAATGCGATCCTATAACAATAAAATTTACTAATAACTGAAGCTATTCTGAATCCAATGCAAAAATAACGATCAAAATCGGTTCAGAAACAAAAAAGTTACAGCTAAAAAAATGCAAAAACTACACACGTTAGCCCGATTTTAATGATCTTTTTGCTATATCTTCGGAATCCAAAATCCAAAGCAAATAGAATCATCAAAATCGGATCCGAAACAAAACATTTCTGGCTTAAAATACATAAATAAATGTATAAATCTTGTTTTTACTTACGAGATTTTTTTAAATAAACTTTATTTACATTGTGTCTTCAGATTATTTATATAAAACATTTTCTACTGTTTAACTTTAGATGTGTTTTAAGTTGTCTAAGACATTTCAAATTTTGTATATTACAAGAATCCTGTTTGTAATGTACAAATATGATCCTCTAAGGTAAAACAATGTATAATAATAAATATATAAAACATACTTCCATGACGACTAGTAATTGAGAAATTACTCTTTTTTTGAAGTCGGTAAAAAAAATGAATAAAAAATTAAAACCTTCTTTTTTGAAATTTTATTGATGTTAGCGACGCATAGAAAGGAGGAATAGTTATGTCTTTTTGTTGTTTGCAAATTTGCATGTGTAATTTTTTTTTTTTTTAATAAATGCCGAAGACGTGCGGCAGAGGACGCGCATAGGGACAACAGAGGGAGTTTAGTTTAGTAGGCTGCGGAGGTTGGCTCGTGTCGGTTGTCGCCCACGCACCCCAAGCCAGTCTTCGATCCACGTTGCACCGTGCTATATGTGTTTTTAGTTGCTTAGACCGCATGCCGCTTCTTTGCGGTATAGCGTGTATCGGGTACGTAATTAAACAATTATCTACATAAACATTTTGTAATTCTGTATGCATAATAAAACTACGTTTTAACGGTTTTACGCGCGGTAATTTTATTTGATTTTGGTTTTTCCGACGTTTCGGCCACTTTTCAGTGGCCGTGATCACGGAAGACAAAGATGTCAAGTGTCAACGAGTATTGTTAAAGTTTTATTTAGCCTACCGCCAACTTGTTAATTTTAATTATTTAATTTTAATTTTGTTTATGGTTATTATTTACTCTATGGGAGCCTAATCTAATTTACTACCGCTTCGTAACATGTTATGGCGTGAAGAGAAGAAGCGGCGCAAGAAACTCTTCAGCAAACATGCCTAGCTCTAATAATTTTATATAATATTAAAATGGTGAAGGTGATGTTAGGAGCCTTAAGAACAGACGAGCGTGCATGACAAGAGTTATGAATGTCAAAGAAGCAAGTGAGGTGTGTAAGAATAAGCCTAAATGGCGCTCTGTTGTTCGTGCCTACCCCGCAAGGGAACTGGCTTGAAGTTATGTATGTATGTATGTATGTAATATTAAAATGGGTAGAAGGAAAAATAAAAGTATTCATCAATCAAGTTGGTTTGTGTTCCGTTGTACGCAGAAAGAGCTCACAGTGTCTTGAGGTCTGGCAGCTGGTTTTTGCTGGGTTTGGGTCTTAATAGTTTTGATGATTGGATCCCAAACAGGTGGTACTTGCCAACCATCTTCTCTATTGAAATTTGGGTGTTTTTTTATTTCAATAGCCTCACGCATCATTCTAGGTATGAAATAAAACTACCGCGCGTAAAACCGTTTAAACGTAGTTTTATTATTTTGTAATTCACTTGACATTACAAATTAAATATCGATATAAAATTAAGTATAGTAAAAATAAACACACGGCGCATTCCCCTTGCGACCACGGTTCTTTGCAGACACGTGCACCTCTCATGAGCTCATATAATCTACTAAACGGGGTGGCCGTGGCGGGCGGCGCAACCGCGTCGATCGCGGACGCAGAGGAGAAAGCTGCATTCTTTTGCTGGCAGAGGGAATGGAAGTTGCGGACTCAATGTTTCGCGCTACAGTGGTCAAATATTTGCTCCTGTTTTATTTGATGAAGTACATTTGATGACATGACTTTTTACTTGGAAGTCTTGATAAGTTACATAAACAGACACCCATGTTATAGAGGCTATCTCTGAAATGTACCCTGGAAGCCTAATAAAACATTTAAAGGCTGGGGCCCCGGTGTCGCACGCCCAAAATTTTGATCAGGAATTTATGTACAAAATACCTAGGCCGTGCGGCATGAATTTTGTATGAGTACTCGGACCCAGTTTCTGTAGCGTTTTGTGTTGCCAGGTCCAATTCGCAGAACCCATCAACAGTGAGATAAAAAAATAAATAATGAATAACTAATCGACAGATAATCACACGTATTGTATATCTCCTGATTAAGCAAGTTACGCTTGTGTTACGGGTAATATACAACAAATTACTCTGGGGCCGATCCTAGATACCAGATCCCAGACCATAGTAAATAGTGGAAAAAATTAGTTTCCGAAATTTATCGTACCCAAAATCGAATCTGGAGCCTCTGAGTTGCAGTTAGGTAGGCTAGCAAAGGCTTAGTCCGCTCAACCACAGAGGCCGTCAAATATTTATTGCTGAAATAAAAAAGCACAATATACTAATGTTAACTAACTGTGAGACTGTGACATTTTCACGCCTTAACTATCGCATCCGTGCAGGAACGGAGAAAGAATACAATTTCCCGCGGCCGGGCGGCCTGTCGTAAGAGGCGACTTAACAACCCACAGCCAGGTGGTAGGGCATTTGCCCGACTGGATGGCTACCACCCCTGGTCTAAAGTATGTCACCATAACAACCTTGAGTTGTGTTCCGGTATTAGTGACCAGGTTCCAGTTTCCCTTAAGAGAGCAGCAGCGCATTTGTAGCACCGTTGGTGTTGCAAATGTACATAGGCGATGGTAACCGCTTTCCATCAAGTGGGTCTTCTGCCTGTCTGCTGAACTCCTGCAATAAAAAAATAAAAACTATACACCTGAGTGCTTAGTGCGAGTTTTTTTACTACTCAATCACGTTCAAGTTAACGCAAACGGGGAGCGTTCTGAGGAACTGTTTGATCTGGTCCCAACGCCTCGTTTTTACAACCGTACCGCTCGCCATCGACGGGATGTTTACCCTCATTTCCTTTAGCTCCCACACTCAACTACGCAACAGTTCTCTAGAATGTTCATTCCGCATACTACTAGTGATCTGGAGGGCACTTCCCGCCGAGGTGTTCCCTCTACGCTATGACATGGGGTCTATAAAACTCCTTAGAGGCCGGCAAGCGTTGAGAACGCCCCTGGTGTTGTAAACTTTTTTTTTTTATTGCTGGAGCTCAGCAGACAGGCAGACGGCCCACTTGATGGAAAGCGGTTACCATCGCCTATAGACATTTGCAACACCAAAGGTGCTACAAATGCGCTGCTGCTCCCTTAAGGGAGACTGGAACCTGGTCACTAATGCCGGAACACAACTCAAGGTTGTTATGGCGGCATACTCTAGACCAGAGGTGGCAGCCATCCAGTCGGGCAAATGCCCTACCACCTGGCTGTGGGTTGTTTTGTCGCCTCTTACGACAGGCCGCCCGGCCGCAGGAAATTGTATTCTTTCTCCGTTCCTGCACGGACTTCCATAGACGACGGTAACCACCTTCCATGATGCAAGTGCAACGTTACACTGTACTTTGTATTTTTTGTAAATTAGGTCTGCTTTCAACCTAGACGCATCCCCTGAAGTTGTCACGGATCTTGTTATCAGTTTTAGCTTTATTTATTTTTGTTATTCGGCAATTTATATAATTTTTAACATATACTTTTTTCTTATTTATATGCAGTACATATACGTATGTATCTATTTATTTATTTATGTCATTAATACATTAATTATTATTTATTACAAATAAGAATCTGTCATGTAT
Source organism: Dendrolimus kikuchii (assembly GCA_019925095.2). Taxonomy (NCBI): domain Eukaryota; kingdom Metazoa; phylum Arthropoda; class Insecta; order Lepidoptera; family Lasiocampidae; genus Dendrolimus; species Dendrolimus kikuchii. The sequence goes on along the minus strand of CM034410.1, from coordinate 3,225,641 downwards.
TAGACATTTATAGACATATCTACGTATCATCTCGTTTCTTACTCCAGGTCATCAATTTTATATGAGTTCGTCACTATTCATTTGTAATGCTGTCTAAGTATATATTAGTGTTACGATCTCAACGCTGACAAAAGACAAATTCACACCTGCATACCTGTAGACGTTTTATGACCTTTTCGGCATTTGGCCTTCTTTTGTTTACTTTGTTTTTAACATTTGTGATTAGAAAACGGTCCATTGTGTATTGTAATCTTTTATGGTAGTCATTAGCCAGGTGTGATTCTAGGAAATTCAGTCCACGCGGCCGAGCAGACATATTGCATTTGTACAGTATAAAGCAATGCCCCAATTGAGAGATGAGGCAGTCAAGCGATAACCACACGCGAAGCAAGACGTGTGTACATTCGTTAATCTATTTAGTGACGGACTTTGCGCGTGTTATTGAATTGTGCATTACGTTCGGACTGGTTGTATTCAGTTATATTTGTACCTGTGTTATACGTGTTTGTATAGTTCTAATAAACTCTATAATAATAATATAATAATTCCAACGGCACTTTAATTCGAGTCCTGCAACTCTGCAACATTAGTTTCAATTTATAGTGAACTCCGTTTGGTTTGTTTAGTATTCAGGTGTCAATTTTCTATTTCAACTGGTTTTTGTACCAGGGGCGCGCCTGAGCGTCGGGACTCCATATCACCTAGCTTTATTATTTGCTGTTTTGGTACGTCTCTGGGTGCATTAACTTTATTTTGCTATGTGCATAGATTTGAGTTTGAATTGTTTTCATTGTACGAACTTCGAAGTATTATTTTGAGAATGTTATTATGTGTTTACTTGTGCTCTATAATCCGCCCCCGGGAGGAATGTTACGAATGTTATTGTAAGTGACCTATTAAGAGTAAAGGTATATATGTCAATTTAGATCCAAGTAAATGTCTGTTATTTGGAGATGTGCTTATTATTTCTTTAAAAGAGGATCGATTGAGTCTAATACAGTTTAGCTAGCGAACTAGCCGTGTATAAATATCACCTGATATCAGCTTAGAAATCTAGTTATTCCGAGCAATTTTTTTGTAGCAGGCAACCCTATCTTTACTCAGCCTTTGTATTGTTGCATTTTAAAACATAAGTCCGTTTCACGACTGAATCAATGTTTAATATAGAACGGGAGACGATTGGAAACAAAGATTCTCACTTGCTTACATAATATTTTGGCGAATTTGTCTACAAATCAAGTCCTTATAGTCTATGAAACGTTGATCGACCTTCATCCATTTGATAACCACATGAAACATATTTTTTATCAAATTATATTGATTTGTAAACACGCCGAAACAAACACACAAGTATTCATAGCTATTTTTTAAGTCTTCAAAGAACGGTTTTTTGCAGTCAAGCCTATGCGATTATCTATATACTAGATTTTTAAACATTCTTCATTAGTGCTCCGCGCCTATTGGTCTCGTGGTGATATATAGCCTATAGCCTTCCTCGATAAATGGGCCATCTAACACTGAAAGAATTTTTCAAATCAGACCAGTAGTTCCTGAGATTAGCGCGTTCAAGCAAACAAACTCTTCAGCTTTATATATTAGTATAAGATTAATACGTGAAGCAAAAACTTCGTACCCCTTTTTACGAAAATTGCGCTGACGGAGGAGTATGAAATTTCGCACACTTATAGTTTTTATAGAGAAGAAGCGACGAAGTCTAATATTTTTTTAAATTATGCATAAAAATGCATTAAATTAATAAAAAAACACGTTACACACACTACCATTTATTTGGCACACACACGCATATATACTCTTTTATTTATTGTTAAAGTCAAATTAACAGTGTGGCCATGGTGAAATCTGTGATTATAGAAGTATAGTATTTGATATGTATTTTTTTTATAATTAAAACTAAATAATATATTTTAACTACTATAAATAAACTAAGTCTAACTAACATCGAATAACAAAAACTAAAATTAAAATAAAATCTATATTAAAGCCCGTCCAGCCCCACCAGACCACTGTCGCTGGGCATTGTACCTAGAAAGCTGGCAGCATTACCTCGCTGGATACAAAGGCTAATCCTTTGAGCGAGGTAAGCGCCAGCCTTTTTGTAATTAAATTATCTTTCTAATGATACCAATTTATTAACTTTCGAACAATGAATACAGGCTTCGTAAATGCATTTTTTTAACAGTGTTAAAAAATTGTCTTTTGTCGTATGCAGTAATTTGGCACGGTTATGCCTCGATATGTCGGCTAAATGTCTCTTTATTAATTTGTTTAATAATTAAGCATGCGTATGCCGTCTTGATTCGGCAAATTAACATCATTAATATTGCAGGAAGTCGGAGTAAGATGGATGTGTTAGCTTTTGAGCGATTAGCGAGGTCACAAGGCAGTTAAGGGGAAGGCAATCCACTCCGCCATGATCCCATACTGGCCTGGATAATTATGTTTGTTACAGTCTGCGCCAAAGAAAATTTCACAGACGCGACGCTGCAATCGCCGTACTTAATCTTGCCAGAGTAATAATTTGCTAATCCGTAATTTAATGTAGTTAATTACTGAATCATAATATTTCATAATTAAAGCTGTAACTTTATTTTTTGACAAAATGAAATAGTGGAGCTGCGATTTTAGTTTCTTTATTTTCCGTCTTTTTTTTTTATTGCAGAAGCTCAGCAGACAGGCAGACGGCCCACTTGATGTTAAGCGGTTACCATCGCCTATAGACATTTGCAACACCAAAGGTGCTTTAAATGCGCTGCTGCTCTCTTAAGGCAGACTGGAACCTGATCACTAATGCCGGAACACAACTCATAGTTGCTATGGCGACATACTTTAGACCAGGGTTGGTAGCCATCCAGTCGAGCAAATGCCCTACCACCTGGCTGTGGGTTATTTTGTCGCCTCTTATGACAAGCCGTCCGGCCGCAGGAAAATTGTATTCTTTCTCCGTTCCTACACGGATAAAAACGGTCTGTGGGACTTCTTTTACGACGCAATATCTACTTCGGAGAGAGTTCGAATCACTCTATGTTGTCTATGTTCTGTATCATGTTCCATGTTTATAAATTTTGTAGCCTTTTTTTTATTGATTTCATTAGAATAAATCATATGTACAGAGTATTTTCTTAAATTTTCGCGACTACTTGATCGCGGCTAATGAAAAGTGGCCGCAACATCGAAATAAAATAAATGCCGTGCTTAAAATCGTCAAAGCATAGTTATAATTACTAGTGGTCACCCAGTGGTCGAAATTTGGCCATAATTAATTTAAATTATAAGTTTGAACATTATTAAGGTTCTGTTGTCAAAGATTATAATACTTCTATAATCACAGATTTCGCCAAGGCTACACTGTTCATTTGACTTTAACAATAAACAAAAGAGTATATATGCGTGTGTGTGTCAAATACATGGTGTAATGTTTTTTTTTATTGATTTAATATATTTTTTATGCATATTTTTTTAAATATTAGCATTCTGCACTCTATACACTATATAAACTATAAATTTGCGTAATTTCATACTCCTCCACCCGCGCAATTTTCGTAAAAAGGGGTACAAAGTTTTTACTTCACGTATTAATATAATGATATATGTACAAATTAAAATAAAATTTAACACTAAAAATGAACTAAACATACAAATTAAAAAACAACAAATAATCGATACGTATGAAATAACTCTATGCATAAATACATAAACAAACAAATTGTATCTAAATATAGTAAATATTATAAAAACTCGATGTTAAAAACATACATTCGAATTGTGAGCCTCCTCTTCCTTTTTGAGATCGGTTAAAAATAATAACTACATAAAAACATGTGCAAGTGAGCGGCTACAACGGCCGAATAACAACGGCGGTCACATGACCTATTTTCAAAACAATATAAATTACACCAATGTATAATAAAACTACAAAGAGGAGCATAAAAACACGAGTAAAAAAATACATTGCTGACATGAAACACACAAGGTCTACGAAGTCTGCGATTAGTGAACACACGCTGGATAAACCCAACCACTACATCAGATTCGATAACCCACAAATCCTTGCGAAAGAGAATCGTTTCATACCTAGAATGATGCATGAGGCTATTGAAATCATAAAACACCCAAATTTCAATAGAGAAGATGGTTGGCAAGTACCACCTGTTTGGGATCCAATCATCAAAACTATTAAGACCCAAACCCAGCTGCCAGACCTCAAGATACTGTGAGCTCTATCTGCGTACAACGGAACACAAACCAACTTGACTGATAATTATTTTTATTTTCCTTCCACCCATTTAAATATTATATAAAATTATTAGAGCTAGGCATGTTTGCTGAAGAGTTTCTTGCGCCGCTTCTTCTCTTCAAGCCCTAGCATGTTGCGAAGCGGTAGTAAATTAGATTAGGCTCCCATAGAGTAAATAATAACCATAAACAAAATTAAAATTAACAAGTTGGCGGTAGGCTAAATAAAACTTTAACAATACTCGTTGACACTTGACATCTTTGTCTTCCGTGATCACGGCCACTGAAAAGTGGCCGAAACGTCGGAAAAACTAAAATCAAATAAAATTACCGCGCTTAAAACCGTTAAAACGTAGTTTTATTATGTATACAAGTCGCGAAAACTTAAGAAAATATTACACCAATGTATATTATTTTAAATCTTATTTCAATGCATTAAAGTTCGAAATTGGTAAAATAATATACAGTGGTTAACATTTTTCTTTTCGCTTAACATTTTTTTCGTCTAGCTCCCATCCGCCGAGTAAAGTGCGATGAGAAACTTCGTTCCAAAATTTAAGTAGAAAATCTAGTGCTAGACCTCTATCTAGTAAAAAAGGTTAATAGTAAAGTGTCAAGTAAAATTAACTTCGCCTTAAGAATTCACGTTTCGGAAATAAGTAGCTTTAGTTTCTGCGGTAATTAATATTTTAGTATATTATACTTATGGCCGCAACGCTCACCTAGTTATATACTTTTTTTAAATAATATATTAAATTTAAAGTTTGTTTCAATTTCAGTATATATATATTTTATGTTTTTACAGCTTTTTATTTCTAGATATTATTTATGTTAGACGTATGTATGGCGAATGATATGTGTGACTTATAACAATATAATGTAGTAACACTGAAGTAGGAAACCTATGGAAATGAAACGTCAATAAAAAATGGGTGCCACTGTGACGTCATCTGGGTGCATATTATAGAGGTCCATGTGTAGTAATGAAATGAGGTTATACTGAATGGTTCTGTTAATCGCAGACATACTTGAATGAATGAATGAATGAATGAATGAATCTTTTTTTATGTTTAAGGCTTGGCAACTAGGCCTTTAAGCCAGGCGCCGTTGTATTGTAGGCTACAATCGACGTCCATCAACGGAGTTCTTGTGAAAACTCGAAAGGCCACATTTGACTATACAGTTCACATTTCTCACAAAAACACATAATTACTACTCAAAAACTATCAATATCCTACAACTATTGTTCATTTTAGAGAGATTTTACACATTTTTAGAAAATAAAACTGCACAGCACAACGTCCCCTTTCAGTTCCCGCCAAAAACTCCAATTGGTCTCACTGTGTTTGACCTAAACATGGTTATACAAATATTTGGGTACATGTCTATCTAACAAATTATAACAGTTCTAAAATTATAAACACAATTTGATTAATTATATATATATAAAAATCAATTGCTGTTCGTTAGTCTCGCTAAAACTCGAAAACGGCTGGACTGATTTGGCTAATCCGTGCAGGAACGGAGAATGAATACAATTTCCTGCGGTCGGGCGGCCTATCGTAAGAGGCGACAAAACAACATTTGCCCGACTGGATGGCTACCAACCCTGGTCTAAAGTATGTCGTATGTTATGGCGAACAACTATGAGTTGTGTTCCGGCATTAGTGACCAGGTTCCAGTCTCCTTTAAGAGAGCAGCAGCGCATTTATAGCACCTTTGAGGTTGCAAATGTCCATAGGCGATGGTAACCGCTTACCATCAAGTAGGCCCCCTGCCTGTCTGCTGAACTCCTGCAATAAAAAAAAAGCCTTGGCGAAGTCTGTGATTATAGAAGTATAATCTTTGACAACAGAACCTTGATAATGTTCAAACTTATAATTTAAATTAATCATGTTCGAATTTCGAACGCTGGACGACCACTAGTATATTTAATATTACAAGTGGAATTATACATGTCCTCATCTTATAAAAGTATTAAAACAGTTTGCTTAGAAACAGTGTTTCAATACACACACTACATATACCTAAAATGAATAAAATATGTATGACCTGTACCTACGCTCGTATAAAATCTATGAGAAGTTTCGTAAGATAATAAAAGTCGCCCACTTGATTTAGTTAACTCACACGACTAAATAGTCCATGTTTACAGCACCACACGACACTTCTTATATTATACACTAGCTGTGCTCGGGACATCGTCCGTGTGTAATATTTTTTCGAGAAACTCTCATTTTAAAAGTAGCCTAAGTTACTCCCTATGACATCAGCTAACTGCCAGTGTAAGTCCCGTCAAAATCGTTCCAGCCGCTTCAGAGACTAGTCGGTACATCCAGGCAGACAGACAGACAAAAAGTCTAAAAATTGTATTTTCGGAATCTCTCTCAATCTCTCAAATTTTCCCCCTTCATTTATTTCCCATTTTCATTTTGACATTACAAACAAGACAATTTTATTTATCTGTATAGATATAAGAGGAGTTATTAACGGGGAAGTTTTTGGCGGGAACTGAAAGGAGTCGTTGTGCTGTGCAGTTTTATTTTCTAAAAATGTGTAAAATTACTCTAAAATGAACAATAGTTGTAGGATATTGATAGTTTTTTTGAGTAGTAATTATGTGTTTTTGTGAGAAATGTGAACTGTATAATCAAATGTGGCCTTTCGAGTTTTCACAAGAACTCCGTTGAATGGTGTGGATTGTAGCCTACAATACAACTGCGCCTGGCTTAAAGGCCTAGTTGCCAAGCCATAAACATAAAAAAACTGTAATTGTTATAGTTATTAACGGAGTACGACTAAGGCGGTAGTACGACTTGTGCAACTTTCCCCTATTTCAATTGATTTGACTATCCATCCCCCTACTTAGCTAGGTTTTCTATTACAGGAATTCCGTTCTCACCTGTGTTTATTTACTTTAAGATAATTAAAAAAATTATATATATATATATATATATATATATATATATATATATGTAGGAATCGTATTTGTTATTATAAAATAACCATATAACTGAAGCAGTCCATAACCAGATAATGTTCTTTCATGTAGTAATTGGAAGTTGTTTAACCGGATGTCAATGTAGAAGCATTTATTATTAAGCTAACAGATATCGGAAATGGAGTAACCGGATGTTGGAAGTTAATACGTATGGCGGAAGTTGTTTTATGAAGGAAGTGTGACTGAAGTGGCGCCACGTCATTACCGGATGGTGTCACTGCGGCACGCTACGAGGACCTGTTAAATACGCGGTGTTCGGGCAGAGGCGGAGCAGTCTTCAATCGACAGTCTACGAGTCCACAACCAAGTCTAGACCGACAGTCTACAATGACAGTCTTGGACTAGGACCCCATAATATATTGTGGTCGATATTTACTGCTTGATAATAGCAGTATTCTTGGAGGGCAAATTGGTGCTCGATACCTGACAAGCGTGGTTGCGACTCTTGGAGTTGTCCTAATATTTCTGTGTATTGGTGTGCAATATTTAATATCGTAATTGTGATAATTCTAGTGTAATAAAGTTTGATTATAATATTTCAGATTATTATTGAGTTATTCTCGGAGCGTCATTCGTTCGCTCCCGGCGTGAACCCGACATATATATGTATGTATATATATGTATATGCATATATATATATATATATATATACCCTACAGTCCTCCTTACCTTAAGGAATGTTTCAACTTCCTTCATACATAACACACCTTCGATTTGCGCTCCTCTAATAACCTCCTGTTAAAGGCACCTGCACTTCTTCAACATTTTACTCCTTCGCTGTGCAGGCTGTCTGCCTTTGGATCTCTTTACCCGTAGATGTCAGTAAAGCTAAATCACTTGCCATATTTAAAAAATCTGTCAAAAACCATTTACCTTAGTTTATAATAAAACATATTCTTTTCTTTTCAATTTTTCTTAACTTAGCTATATACTGTCCACATTGTACCGTTCTTCCTTTTTTATTTTACTTCTTTTTAATTTAATTATACCTAGACATAAGTTGTTAAAATTATCCTCTCGACCAGGTTGCCTGCCTCGCTTTAAGCGATAAGGCCGCTTTTTGTTTTGCCGTTAAATTATTGTAATAATTCATTCTGTAATTGTTTATTTGGCCAACAATAAAGTGTTTTCTATTGTATATGTATTGTCTATATGTATATATTCATTTATTTATATATATAACATAGATGCTGGCTGTCCAATATGTTACCTATGGTTTTTGCTATCTGTGGTGAAATAACATTCTTGTGTGATTACAGTTCATATGACATAAAAAGAGTATATACATTTTCCGAGTGAGACGTACGTGGTTTTAAATTAAATAAAAATCGCACAAAAAAACTAGTCAGCACTTATTGATTAATCTAAGAAAACAATGTCTATCGTGTAAACACTGGCTAGAACCACAATGCATGCAAAGCCATATTTTAAAATACAAGAAGAGGCCTACTAGATTAAATTGATGAAACTATTTACATTTTTTTATAAAGATTTTTATAATTGTTTTATGTGTTAAATTATTTTATAAGCTTTTTACGATGACAACTTGTAAAAGACAAGTGACCAGAAAAGAAATACCCAATGTTAGTACTTAGCATTATATTTGTATGTTCTTTTAGACTCGGTTCCTATATCTTATCGACAGTTCATTAGCCTTACTATCGTGTAAAATTCGACGTAAGCTGCATACATCTAATGTCAGAATTCAACCAATGGTAGGGTAAGTGAATGAATGGTAAGATATACAGCACGTTCCATTTGTAGCTCACAACGCTCAAAATGCTCCGTTAGCCATTCCACAAGGCGACCGCGGTCATTGTGGTCGTGGCAAAAACGTCACTAATGACGTCACCATTTTCGATCACACAACGCTCACAGCGACCCCATGTCAAGAGGTGTGTCGAGTAACGGATCCACTAGGATTTACGATTGTAACGCCGGCAAGCAAGCGGAACGGGAAAAATCGCGGTCGTGAATGTGGTCGTTGTGAGTCTCTAATGGAACGCCGAAATAAAAACCAGCCATTAGCAGTCTATTATACCAATAAACAACACATTATTCATTCAAATTCCTTTTTTTCTTCTGCAATGGATTCCGCGTTTAGCGCTGAGCCAACAACAAATGCGGAGATATTCAATTTCATAATATAGAAGACGAGGCCATTTTAGATATACTTTTGACTTTGGGCAACATTAAAACGAGGAAATTCAAATTACTTTCTTAAACCCAATGATACCAATAATTGTAAATGATTTCCCAAAGGACCTGCAATCAAAGTACAAAAATAACCATAAATCGATCAAATATAATCTGAAAAGAGTCTATATTGATTACCAAAGCTAACCATCAGGCTCACAAGTGCAGACCTGGGACTAAAAGAGAACCATATACTAGAATGATGATATCCCCGCTTTTATTATCAAATCAGAACTAAACACTATGATGGTAACAATTACTCGCCTCTGCTCCTATTTTTGATATAACAATATTGTGTACACGACTCTCTGCGGGACAAATAAACCCATGAGGTTTCTGTGCCACGGTCAAATATGTTTCTAATGTATATGAATGTAAGCATATTGGACAATAAATTTAAAAAAAAGTGTGCGTCTCGGAACGCCCGACAGAAGTGATGTCTTAAACTAATCTAAGTTGAACTATTTAATATTGAAATTGTTTAACTTGAGAAAAGCTTAGGTTATTACTTAAATTTTATGTATATAGCGCGTGGGTTAGAGAGAGGAGGAGCCTGCCTACCGCTGCCGTATGCGTAAGAGAAAGACTGGCGCCGTAACGCGTTACGTTACGAAGCGGTTTACCCTCCCATAAGTTATCACTTCAAAAAGCATGGGAAAAGTATTCTGCTTCCATGATATTAATTTAAAATACATTTAAACAAAAGACAACGAATGGTAGGTAGGTATCTTCTACAGAGATAAATAAAATTAAAGTGTCAGTTTGTAATGTCAATATAACAGCTTTTTTACAAAATGCATATGAATGTATATATGGTGCTTATGGGACTATTTTTTTATAAATAAAAAAAAATAAAAAATTTGTCTGTCTGTTTGTTGCGACTAATTTCTGAAACGGTTGGGCCGATTTTGACGGAATTTTCATTGACAAATAGCTGATGTTATATGGAGTAGCTTAGGCTATTTTTTTCGCGGGCACAGCTAGTATTTAAACAAAGCTTAATGTTGTATTTTGTGCATTTTAATTCTATAAAACACACACGCAATTTTGATAACAAAAACCCAAAAGTAACTGGCGAGCAGAGTTGCCAGTAAAAAGCAAAGTTTAGTGCTCACGGTGGGATAATCGCGGTGGCGTGAGTGTGGGATTCGCTATGTTGGGCTGGCACTAGCAACCCCAGAATAATGCTATTGCCATCCGGAGTCAGGAATAGCCACTAAAACCCCTCGGTGATTAGATTTACGTCTTTATGCCAGGGCCACAGATATACTTACCTTACCTTGACCGCTCCGCGAGCCCTAGTAGCATCGGTTTGCTCCTTGTCGTATCGTCCTTGTGTTTCCTACCAAACTCTTACAATGCCTATTCATAATTATGGAAAAGCAATTTTAGCCTTTAGACTAGCATTATGTTGAGAAAAAATAATGTGTCAGCTCCGACGTACGACTTTTGTTTACTCCGTAAACATTAAGTACCGAATAGTAAATAATATAAAAACATATGCACGTGCGCGGCGAGGGCGCCCAAATAAGGGTAGTTATAAGACCTAACTTTAAAATACCGTATCTTAGTGATTGATATTATTTTAATGGCTGCGTTGAATTTTTTTCGCGGAACCCTATTAAAAGTAGCCTATTTTACTCCCTATAACATCTGCCAGTGACAGTCTCGTCAACATCGGTCCAGCCGTTTCAGAGATTAGCCCGAACAAACAGACAGATAGAAAGATTTTTTTTATGTAAGTACCGTCTATACTTTCATATGCATTTAGTAAAAATCTGTTATTTGGACATTACAAACAGATACTTCAATTTTATTTAACTTTATAGAAGTATTTCATTACACTAAAGTTTGGAATTATATTTAAAAAAAAAAAGTAACGCTTTTGAGTTGACACTTGTATTAATTTCACTGCTCATAAAATTTACATACCGGAAGCCTTATATTAAAATTGGTTCTTGGTGAATAAACTCCAAAAATAGAAGACAATGGAGTAGCGAATTATTAAAAATTTAAAAATAGTGTAAAAAAAAATCTAAGTATATGATATATTCCATGGCACTAATGTTGCCTTCAAACATGCCGCCGTCAATCCAAACCAACAAACGCGTCAAACAAAGCTGCATACGATCAAATAATTCGACAAATAATTTGATCGTTTACAGGGCGCTGTATGATTCTGTTTTTGCAAAATTGGATACAGAACCCTATAAAGTAAATAAATACTTGGTTTCAGGAATTTTCAGAAGACACGAAAAGAGCTATAAAACGTATCGACCAACATCACAACGTACTTGGATTGCTATATTTAAGAAATGGTATATAATACATATAGTAATAGGGATGAGCATGAAAGTAGAGTAAACGCGGTCGAGATGCGAGCACTGCGCAAAATCTGCGGAGTGACGCTCGCGGACCGCGTTCGTAATACCGAAGTAAGAAAGAGAGTTGGTCTGAAAGAGAGTGTCGGGGTGAAGGTAAGGAAAGGAATGCTCCGGTGGTTCGGGCATGTGGAAAGAATACATGATGAAAGAATGACTAAACAGATATACAATGCAAAAGTGGATGGATGCAGAAGTCGTGGAAGGCCACGACACACCTTCCATGATCAAATTGATCGTGTACTAGCAGAAGGTGATGTCAGGAGCCTTAAGAACAGACGAGCTTGCATGACAAGAGTTATGAAAGTCAAAGAGGCAAGTGAGGTGTGTAAGAATAATCCTAAATGGCATTCTGTTGTTCGTGCCTACCCCGCAAGGGAACTGGCGTGAAGTTATGTATGTATGTATGTATGTAGTAATAGGGATGCGGACACAATACATGAAAATAAATTCTAATATTTTTATGTACAAAAAAACAAGTGTTTTTTTTATTTTTTATTACAGGAGTTCAGCAAACAGGCAGACGGCCCACATGATGGAGAGCGGTTACCATCGTTTATGGACATTTGCAACACCAAAGGTTCTATAAAGGAGCTGCTGCTCTTAAGGGAGACTGGAACCTGGTCACTAATACCAGAACACAACTCAAGGTTGTTATGGCGACATACTTTAGACCAGGGGTGGTTGCCATCCAGTCGGGCAATTGCCCTACCACCTGGCTGTGGGTTGTTTTGTCGCCTCAAAAAAATTGCATCATATTCTTCATCGTGTATATAGTCTATTACAGTTGTTTTTTTTTAATAGCTTCAATATACAGATACAAATTCAAATTCATTTATTTGCTTAAAACATACATACATACATAACTTTACGCCAGTTCCCTCGCGGGGTAGGCACGAACGACAGAGCGCCATTTAGGCTTATTCTTACACACCTCACTTGCTTCTTTCACATTCATAACTCTTGTCATGCACGCTCGTCTGTTCTTAAGGCTTACTGCTTAAAACATGCTACATAAATTTGAGGTGACATTCGAATATTAGATTCACATGTTTTGCCTATGAGGCGTGCAAATTTTCTTCAAGATGTCGTTTTGATAAAACACATTATCACAATTATTATTACAAAATTAACAAGAACAAAAATCCATCTAAATACATTAATGTCAATCATACGTAATTTGTCAAAATATCATCCTAAAAATTCGTTAACGGAGTAAAAACATTCATCCAACAGGCACTTCTGTAGTCTTGGTTTGAAAAGATTTGAGGACAGACATTTACAGTCCTCGGGAAGTTTATTATAAACCCTTACCGATATGTAATTTGAATTTTTCTGTAGTGACAATTTGCAGCTGGGGAACAATAATCTATTGTCTGTTTTCGCCCTAAGCTGCCGTGACCGCAGTTCGGGATGTTTTGGGAACAATTCGGGGGTTTCTTTTACGAATATTGCAAGTTACTAAAACTACAGCATGCTTAGAAATTTATAACATTACAAATATGTTTATTATCCGTGCAGGAACAGAGAAATATATTAAAAAAATACAATTTCCTGCGGCCGGGCGGCCTGTCGTAAGAGGCGACAAAACAACCCACAGCCAGGTGGTAGGGCATTTGCCCGACTGGATGGCTACCACCCCTGGTCTAAAGTATGTCGCCAAAACAACGTTTAATTGTGTTCCGGCATTAGTGACCAGGTTCCAGAATCCCTTAAGAGAGCAGCAGCGCATTTGTAGCACCTTTGGTGTTGCAAATGTCCATAGGCGATGGTAACCGCTTTCCATCAAGTGGGCCGTCTGCCTGTCTGCTGAACTCCTGCAATAAAAAAAATGTAACATATTACGTATTACAATATTTCGATAGTTTACAATCTCGCGAAATTATAATCTAACGACATTTACAATTTGACGTTGACATAGATATCCCTACGCTTCATGTACACGTAAATAATAAATGAATTTTAGATTGCCTCGAGATGTATACGGTGCCCGAAAATATGGTACGCTTCCTTTCAAAACGTTTACCACCACTCCACAGCGCAATGCGTAATGCAATCACTGAAATTGTAAGTAAATGGTCTGATTTACAATAATAATTCCATTGGTTTAAGGAATAATGTTTCACAAAAAAAAATATTATTACTACTACCTACTTAATATTCATTTGTTACCCTGCTTTATATTCCTTTAAATATAATCTAAAAATAAACTATAAACACAAACTAAAATTAAAGTATAAAATCTAGTTCTAGACCGCTGTCAGTCGGAAAGTGCCCAAAAGACTGGCCACATTGCCTCTCTGAATGGCAATGCTGATGCGTTGTCCGAGGTATAAACCAGTCTTTTGGTCACGTGAGACATCCACCGGACGTTTGACTATGTCTCGATAAAGCTTGTGCGCCTCAGGCCCTATGGTCCCAGGGTCTCGACCCCAAAAGCCGCAAATATGTAGCCATTTCCGATGGTTGAGTATTTGCGGCGTTTTAGGGCCTCCTGTTGTGCAGCAGCTGTACCGGCAGACATGCTAGTAGTAGTACTAGTACTACCTACTATATGTTACGTTTACCACCAATGCAATTATCATCTGAATTCATTCCTGGCGCCCAACTCAGCTAATTTAATATCTTGGCGTTGCAAAAATATTCAAAGTACGAAAGCTATAGTGACAATATATATAAAACTAGCTCACCCGTGCCCACTTCGCAGGGCATCAGAAATAAATTAAAAAATACTTATTATTATTCACAATCAAATATACCGTAATATATATATTTAGTCACTCAGGAATAATGTAGCTATCCACTGGTGAAAGAATTTTCAAAATCGGTTTAGTAGATCCAGAGATTACCCCCTACAACGTCACAAACTCACAAACTTTACCTCTTTATTTTTTGTTGAGTTTAGTTTCCTACTAAGCGAATTCAAAATATTTCCACCTACATCGCATAAGGTGCTGCTTAGCTAGCCAAGCAGCGTGGGCGGCGAGCACGCAACTTTTTTCTAATACTTACATTTTTAAACTCGTGATATCTTTCGAATGGAATGTTCGAATTGAATAATTCAAAAAATTATATAAAGGTATTGAAGCAGGCTTGAATATGAAGTAATTTATTTTAATAAGGATTCAATATATATATATATACACACTAGCTGCCCCGGTAGACGTTGTTCTGCCCTGAAGAAATAAAATTTAGAACCCGATTCCAGTGCCACCTACCGGGTCCAAATGTAAGCTATCCTTTAGGTGTCCATCGCGGACAAACAACGTGACACGTAATTAATATATATTAAGATTACCATTATAGCAGAAAAGGCGTTATCCGGAAGGAATATGGAGAGTTAGCAATCGCTTATAACGATTTTTTTTTAAATTTAAAATATGGCTATGGAATTTAAGACAAGTAGGTATACCTTCGACTCTTAAACTAGTAACAAGGATTGCGTTTTGAGTCAATCAAAGCTACCCCTCACCTATATAGTTAAACAAAATAATTACAACTCTTAGATATGTAATAATAACATATGAATAAAAACACAGTATTAATTCATTCAAATAACTAAGCCCCCTATAGTTATAAAATAATATAATATATATACTATAATTAAAATAAATCTTAAAATCACTCTTGCCTTTTTATAATCTGGGCCTAAGATGTAGTATGAAAACGTAGTCGTCGTCTGCTTTAGGCGAAACATTTCCACATTTATTATCAAGATTTATGGCATACAATTATTATGTGGTAATAGCGAGATAACCTCATTTAGGTAGCCCCTTAAGAACAAGCCTTATTTTTTTTGATAACGCAGGGGGAATGTGTTTAGACACTATCCTGGGGTCCTTCGGGGGAAGGGCCAAAATGCAGGTATAAGACCTGCATCGACGGTGTGTGGGACTCTCAGCGACCGGTCCTCCACGCTCGCTTCTAAAACGAAGTTGTCGCGAGAAACGGCCGCCAAACTACCCACTAAACCTAAACCTGCGCCCCATTTATATAGAGCTTTTACGGGGCGTCATGGGACCTTGTACAGAGTAACTGCACCATGACGCCCCTACGCCCTGTAACTGGGCCACCCCGGGGAGCAGAGTGACCCCGCTTCGTACAGCAGGGAGGGGGGGGGGCGAATTCACGGGGGTGACAGCGGCCCGCTGTGACGGTAATTATAGACAAGCTTAAGAACAAGCCTAACTGAATGCCACGACCAACAGGATGTACTAGACGAGTTGGTCGCGATTCGTATAGAAACGAAGAAAATTGAAATCATTGCAACATCTGATAAAGATTTCCTTGCCTGTGTCGTGCAAAAAGTGAAAAAACGGAAACTCAAAGCTGTGAAGGGAAAATGAAGATCATGAACAACCTTATAAAGGATCTGAAGGACGAGTGGCTTGTTACAACTGTGAGCTTTCTTGATTTTTTACGACCAACAGACTCTCCGTGCAGGAACGGAGAAAGAATACAATTTCCTGCGGCCAGGCGGCCTGTCGTAAGAGGCGACTAAACAACCCACAGCCAGGTGCTAGGGTATTTGCTCGACTGGATGGCGACCACCCATGGTCTAGAGTATGCCGCCATAACAACCTTGTGTTGTGTTCCGGTATTAGTGACCAGGTTCCAGTCTCCTTTAAGAGAGCAGCAGCGCATTTGTATTACCTTTTGTGTTGCAAGTGTCCATTTTTTTTCTTCCATCAAGTGTGCCGTCTGCCTGTCTGCTGAACTCCTGCAATAAAAAATAAATAAATAATAATTATTTTTCGAGATGAAATGCAGTTTACTAACTTTACACTGTGAGGGAAGTTGCAGTGGGGTAGTGTGGGTTCTTCAGCTAGGTTGGTATATCTACAGCTCCTCTCATAGCTATATTCTTTACATATACTTAAGTTAAAAACACATAACACTGTTACGACCGACAAAGACCAATTCACATCTGCAGTTTATTATCTTTCGGCATGTGGACTTCTTTTGTTTATTTTTTGTTTAAAATTTGTAATTAGAAAAACAGCCCATTGTGTATTGTGATCTTTATGGTAGTCATTAGCCAGGTGTGATTCTTGAAAATTCAGTCCACGCGGTCGAGTAGACATATTGTATTTGTACAGTATAAAGCAATGCCGCAAAGGAGGGGTGTGGCAGACGAGCGATAAGCACAAGCGAAACAAGACGTGTGTACTACATTCGGTAATGTGTGTTATTATATTTGTACCTGTGTTATACGTGTGTGTATAGTTCTAATAAATTCTATAGTAATTCTAACGGCATTTTAATTCGAGTCCTGCAACTCTTAACAATACATATATCCCCAAGTTACGCTTGTGTTGTGGGTAAAAGTAAAGTAAATAAAGGAAAGTTTGTTTACGAAGTTTACCAAGCCAGGAATTGAACCCGGGCTCTTTACGATCCAGTGAGCTAGACTGTCAAAGGCCGTTCAATATTACGCAGCTAAGGAAGAAACTCTTTAAACCATATTATTATATTTCAGACTTCATCAATAAATAAAGTTAACCCAGTGGTTGATAGAATAATGGATGATGAATCAGTCGAAGGTGTTATTATGACTAACAAAGAAGGTAATATGCGCTTTTAGGGTTCTGTTAAAGAGCAATCGTCATAGTTTCACTTCAATGTCTATCTGTCAGTGTGTCACAGATAATTGCCACAGAAATAAGGTTACCAGAACAAAAATAAATAAATTTCAAAGTAAATTTATCCGTGCAGAAACTGAGACAGAATACAATTTCCTACGGCCGGGTGGCCTGTGGTAAGAGGCTACAAAACAACCCACAATCAGGTGGTAGGGTATTTGACCGTCTGCTACACCCGTGGTCTAGAGTATGCCGCCATAACTACCTTGAGTTGTGTTCCGGCTTTAGTGTCCAGGTTCCAGTCCCCTTTTAGAGACTTTTAATTTAGATATAATTACTTTTCAAAAAATTCGTGGAGTTTAAAGTTGAATTAATGTAATAAAAACGAGGGAGTATGGATTAACCACCCAAACGCTGCCCTCAGAGCAGTTCCCATTTTAAACATAGTAGAAATGAGAACACACTTATAGCCAATTCATTTGCCTTACTATCCGTTAAAATTTAACATAAGCTGCATTAGGGTTGCCACGTTTAAAAAATTGTATGTTTGTTTTTTAACCGTAAAAATATAGTACATTTGAGAATTTCAGGGGGAAAATAGTACACATTTATTGTTTTATATTTAATTTGTTTCATTATTAAATTTTCCACGTGTATTTAAGATCAATTATTTTTAAAATAATTATGAAAATCTTTACAAAAAAACGCGACGCGAGTTATCACAAGAACTCCGTTGATTGGCTTCAGGTGATAACCTACAGTTCATCTGAGCATAGGCTTAAGAACATGAAGGAACTATATTGGCTACGTTCCATCAGAGACTCACAACGACCACGTTCACGACCGCGATTCCCATTTCACTTGCTTGCCGGCGTTACAATTATAAACCCAAGTGGAACGGTTATTCGACCCACCTCTTGACATGGGTCGTTGCGAGCGTTGTGTGATCGAAAATTATGACGTCATTAGTGACGTTTTCGCCACGACCACAGCGACCGCAGTCGCCTTGTCGAACGGCTAACGGAGCATTTTGGTCGTTGTGAGCTACTAATGGAACGCGCTGACTGTAATCTATGATCTGGCTTAAAGGTCTTGCTGCCGAGCCATAAACCTAAATAAATAAATAAATCGTGCTATACAAAATTATGTTAACTTAAACGTGATGTAAAAAACTCGCAGTAAGCATTCAGGTCTTAATCTATGTTTTAGGTGCCCCGATATTGACAAATATAACTCTAACAGGAGCAAGTAACTACGGGCTTAGGCTGCAACAGTTTGGTTCGATAACGCAAATGTACAAAAAAGAAATGGTATGTATTTTTCAAATACTACTACTAATGACAAAGGTCGCGTTCCTTTTATAGCTCACAACGTTCAAAATGCTTCTTCAGCGTTCCACATAGCGACCATGGTCGTTATGGTAATCTTAAAAACCTTAAAAAGAAAAAACTAAAAACCTTCATGGAATACCCCACTGAGATACATCACTAGTGAGGCTTAACGAGGGATGCAAATTAGCTCTAATTGCCCCTCAATTAATTGATTGCAACTGCGTGTACAGAGGTAGTTTTACACAAGGGACAGATAAAAGCGACCATTTAAAAACTGATTGCTGAATGGTCCATTCGGACCGGTTGAAAAAGAAATGCAGAATATTTATGACCGGAAATTCTTTTTTTTTTATAAAATCTTTTCGCCTTGTAATCGAATAAAACAATAAATGTACATTTCAAACATTTGTATATTTAAATTTATTTTAAGATATTGTAAATTTAAAATATTTCCAACAAATACGTTTGGCAACTCGATATACATAGGATTTAAATTAATTTACAGTTAAAGAATTCTAATAAAACTAAAATTTTATTTATCGGAACAGAAAGTACACCGAGTCATTAAAATTTGTTCAGTCTCTTATTATATTTATGTACTCTGTGTTCAGTAGTTTCCACGTGATGCCCTAACAGACAGACGGACACATAAACAAAATTCTTAATTGTATTTTCTAAATCTGCTGTTCTGAATTAGCAGGGGGTTGTTTTTCATGTTTAAAAGTATTGTACAATGGTGAACTTTTTACAGTTTAATTATATATTGATAAAGATATGTTTGATACTTTCATATTTTGTTTTTTATACTACGATATTTTTAAATACAGGATCCCTTCGACGAAGTCTTGATAATCCGTTTACACACAAAGAAACTTGAGATAATGTTCGCTACGAATCCAGAGTTCAACATTGTTGTACTTCAACACCCTCGTCACAAAGCAAAACAACAAGAAAAAATAAAAAATGTTATGTAATTTATTAATGTTATAAATTATTTTTACGAGTTATTTGGTTATGTATATCTTTATCTACTATTCATTAGAAATGTTATTGTATAGTTAATTAAACTATATATAATTTAATAAACAATTTTAACTTTAATAATACATCTTGTTTTCTTCTTGGTTATAGTATATTATTATCTATGCCTCTATCCACAGAAGACATTTATCTATACGGCCCCTATTTAATTCCAATGATGTGAGTTCGAATCATAATGTGGATATTGTTGTTGTACGGTACAGATGGTGTACTGAAACACCTCTTGCGTGGACTGTATTTATTTATAGGTGCTACAACAGCAATATGCATGATCAGCACTACTGGACTAAATGACACGTTCAAGGTTAATCAATACAAGTTAGCACTAGAACCCGAATGTCCCACTGAATACTGATAGCACTAATTGTATCGATTTCACCGATCAATACGAGTTGCACTAATCAAACACACTGGTATCCACAAGATTCACGAAACTCAGGCTGAGAGTCGAAATGACTGAAGTCTTCATTTACCATTAACAATACCAGAGGCTCGCACCACATTTGTTATGGTACTACTTTTCAGCAGTCGCTTAGCTGTTAACCGAGCGAGCTAAATATTTGCGATATGAGGGGCGTGGGGCTACGAAAGTTCAGGAGGAGAGGTCATAAGGATGATTCTGTCCGCAACAGTGGCAATTACTAAATGCTGGCATTGAAGAAAAACATTGTGATGTAACCTGCACATCGTTAACTTATCTATGAACCCAAACGAGAACTTGGGCAATATTTTTTCTGTACAGTGTCTCTTTGACGTATGATTTTTAATTTAAATCAATATGAACAATAGTTGAGGGATATTGACTATTTTTGTTTATTTAATGGGCTAAATCAATGAGCTGCATCCTGCGCTTGGATAGAGTTAATGCAATTTTTTAACCATAAACAATGCGGTTAAGTTTGCTTTACTACTGTCAATTTCAAAAACCATTCATTCGCTTGTGAAGTTTTTGGCGGGAACTGAAAGGGGACAATGTGCTGTGCAGTTTTATTTTTTAAAAACATGTTAAATCACTCTAAAATGAATAATAGTTGTAAGATATTGATAGTTTTTGAGTAGTAATTATGTGTTTTTATGAGAAATGTGAACTATATAGTCAAACGTGGACTTTCGAGCTTTCACAAGAACTCTGTTGAATGGTGTCGGTTGTAGCTAGCGGTGTGCGATTATGAGATATACTAATGAAATCATTCGATTATGAAGATATCTCGAGATATCTCAATTATGACAGATAAGTAGTTACTAATTTAGTTGTGAGTACTTGTGAGTCGCCTCTTGCTTGTTAAGAGTCAACAACGCTATACGAGCGAGCGAGACGCGTTGGTCGGATCGGTTTTTGAGGATTATCCCGAACAAACACAGACAAAAATTTAAAAAGATGGTCTTTCGTTGTACGTACCGTAAATATTCATTATATGCATTTAGTGAAAAGCTGTTGATATGAAATTACAAACAGACACTTCAATTTTATTTAGTTATATAGATATAGAAAGCATACTTCAACATAAATAAATAAAATTAATTTATATGGCGTATATATATTACATTTTTCCGGAATCCGATTAAATTAGTTTTACTTTTATTTTTGTAAATAGGTAAGTGTTCGAGAACATTAAATACACATACATGTAAACTTATCGTTATAAAACTCCACCAAAAACAAATACGCTAGCCACTCGCACCACCGAAAACGAGACGACGCAAAGAACGACTCACTGTAGTTGGAATGTTCCTAAAAGTATTGAATGATATTACAACTAATATTAGTACTACTAACCAAATCGTTGAAAAAAGTTGAGACATTGAAATGTCGGTATTGGATGTTACTAATACCAACATTATAATGTCTCGCTCGACTTTCGACTTTTTTCAACGATTTCATTAGTAGTACTAATATTGATAACATCATTCGATTATGATAACAAATTAGTAGCTAATTTCATAATCCATTATCAACATTAGTAATTCAAAGTAATTCGATTATATAAATAAGTATAATCGCCCACTTTTAGTTGTAGCCTACAATACAACTGCGATGCGATACTATACGAAGACTTACATTAAAAGTGGTTGTATTTACTAAAAAGTCCATTGCCTGCCTTTGTGGCGAATTCTATGACTACTCATTCACTTGTTCGTTCTTTCTTCTTTCAAGTTTCAAGGCGGCTGTCACGTCATTGAGGACGCTGATATTTGACGATATCTTATTTTTTATTCATTTAAATTAGGTTAATTTTATTAAATTACGCATAAATAACACATATAAGTGACAATGGCGGAAAAATATGATAAAAATGGCTACAACAGTAGTGATTTTAAGCGCAATTCGACGCAAGAAAATGTGGAGCATGAACAGGGACAAGATGGCGAGGAAGCATTGAAATTAAACGAAAAAGCCGGTGAATACATGAGAGAGCTTCTAAGTGAGAAGATCAAACTAAATAATTCTAAGTTTCCAATTTCTATGACGCTTATTGACCAAGGTAATAACGAAAATATTAATATGAATAGTAGTAAAATAAACATGCATTGCCAAAACTAAACCTAAAAGCAGGTTTAAAAATCTAATTATATATTTATTGTTACACAGTTGTTATGAGTCACATATAAGTATATTTTTTACAGAAGTGACAAAAGTACAGACAACTGGCCGGATACCCATTAGAGACTTCAAATACTTAGATGTATATCGTGACAGACCAACCAAGGTGACTGTGAAAGTCTTAGTGCCTTTGAAAGAGTTTCCCAAGGTATGGATAAACTAAATGTTTACTAAATATATATATTGTTGTTGTTATGTGTGTTGTATTGTCCAGTGTGACCAGGGTTGGATTTGGGTAAGCTGAAAATGATAGCGTAAAAAATTTAAAAAGATAGTATTTGTAAAAAATTATAGTACACTTTATTATTTTGAATTAAAAATACCTAAACATGAAATCAACAGGAGTTTACATAAAATTTAGTCCTCTTCCAAGTTTATCAGTTCTTCAATATTAGTTTCATCCTCAGAAATCTTAGAATTTAATCTTATTAACATATCCTCAGTAGGAATAAAATCAGTACAATTCCCACTTTTGCAAACTTACTGTTTGAACAGTAAGAATCTCAGAAGAAAAAGTATAATTCACGGGAACTCCTCATAAATAGTTCATTTATGACGATTTATAATCTGTATTTTCGACTACAGATTAGACAGCGTGATTAAATCTCAATTAACTTTTTTTTTATGTTGGGTTAGCACTGAACGGTATTTAAATACTACTTATATTAGTCATGTAGGTAAGGTATTGAAATTATAGCATTTTTTCATACTATTGTTAGATATGGATAGTATATAGAACGAAGCATGAAATTGTAGTACAAATACTATAATTATAATACGAAATCCAACCCTGACTGTGATTTCACTTTATGGTCCCAGATGGAAGAACAGCACTAGTCTTTGTTGGCTGGCATTATGCTGAGACTGGGTCCAATTTAGGACTTACTATTATTTGAGATATCAAGTTAACTTTGGGTGGTTATCGGTTAAAATTTCATGTTAGCCCCATACGA
This sequence comes from Dendrolimus kikuchii, assembly GCA_019925095.2. Taxonomy (NCBI): domain Eukaryota; kingdom Metazoa; phylum Arthropoda; class Insecta; order Lepidoptera; family Lasiocampidae; genus Dendrolimus; species Dendrolimus kikuchii. The sequence continues at coordinate 3,202,300 of CM034410.1, read as the reverse complement.
GTATTGTCAAGATGCAACTGATGGTAAGGCAAACAAATGAATAGTACATCATATTATCACTCCTCTTTCCCATGGGGGTAGGTAGACTATGGGTCTCCAATTGCAATGAACCAGACAAATAACTTTTGTGTTGTCTACTTTGGAATAATTAGTAAGATATAAAAACTGGCCATAAGCAAAATGAGTAATTTTATAGAAGAAGTGATAATGATGTATGAATAGTTGCCATGTTAGAGGGCATTTTTCGCAATTTATAATGGTTCTTCGTACAATTGAAATACAAATATTTGAAATGTAAAGTTAACATTTCGTTGTATACATATACTAGCTTCTGCCTGCGACTTAGTCCGCATGGAATAGTTAAAAAATAGTAAGTAAAAAAAACATGATTTTGAAACATTCTTCATTGGTGCTCTGCTCCTATTGGTCTTAACGTGATGATATATAGCCTAATTTTTTTAATCAAAATGTCAAAATTTAATAGTTAATTAGAGTTGATGAATTATGTGAAATGGTGATTTGTGTTGCGACAGAGGATGTATGCCAGAATAGAAAAGTATGTGAAAAAACAGAATTAGAGTTGATGAATTATGTGAAATGGTGATTTATGTTGCGACAGAGGATGTATGCCAGAATAGAAAAGTATGTGAAAAAACACATTTTTTAAAGACCCCAAATGAATGAAAGAAGTGCAAGAAAAGAGAGTTTGGAGGAGTTATTGGCAATTCATCAATAATATTCAAGTTGAAATAATCAACTTGGCTGGCATTATGCTTAGACTGGGTCCATTTAGGACTTACTTTGTTTCTGTTGTTTTTCTATTTCTATTTATATTCACTTAGTAGTTTCTGCTACCGCATACTAGTAGAAGGTGATGTCAGGAACCTTAAGAACAGACGAGTGTGCATGATGAGAGTTATGAATGTCAAAGAAGCAAGTGAGGTGTGTTTTTATCCGTGCAGGAACGGAGAAAGAATACAATTTCCTGCGGCCCGGCGGCCTGTCGTAAGAGGCGACTTAACAACCCACAGCCAGGTGGTAGGGCATTTGCCCGACTGGATGGCGACCACCCCTGGTCTAGAGTATGCCGCCATAACAACCTTGTGTTGTGTTCCGGTATTAGTGACCAGGTTCCAGTCTCCTTTAAGAGAGCAGCAGCGCATTTGTAGCACCTTTGGTGTTACAAATGTCCATAGGCGATGGTAACCGCTTTCCATCAAGTGGGCCGTCTGCCTGTCTGCTGAACTCCTGCAATAAAAAAAAAAGAATAAGCCTAAATGCGCTCTGTTGTTCGTGCCTACCCCACAAGGGAACTGGCGTGAAGTTATGTATGTATGTATGTGAAATAATCAAAATCTAATTATAATTTTTTTATATAAAGCTTCACTTACAGCTCTTGTTTAGACATAAAATAATGTAATCTTTCAGTTCAATTTTGTGGGAAAACTGTTGGGACCCAAAGGCAACACAATGAAGCAATTGCAAGAGGAGACAATGTGCAAAATGGCTGTACTTGGCAGAGGATCCATGAGAGATAGGTATATGCCTTAATTTTATAGTACACCTTAATAGAATAATAAATATAAAGAACAACAATTTTTAGCTAGATGTGTTGCTGGGAAGTTTCTTGCCACTTCTCCTTAACAGCAATGACATGTTGCGAAGTGGTAGAATAGAATAGAATAAAATAGAATAGGAAGTATAAATTTAATTTTTTAACAGCAGGCAAATGGTCTACCACCTGGCTGTGGGTGGTTTTGTCGCCTCTTACAATAAGACTCCTGGCAAGAGATTGTATTCTTTTCCCTTCCTGCATGTATAAAATTGATCCTGACAAGTGTAGCTTGTCAGAATCAATCTCTATGACTTAGTTTAATAATAATACAGAATGTATTTATTTTTACAAAATCAACCGATTCGATTCCTGATAAGGTTAGTCTGACACTAGTTTTCGTCAAAATTGGCCGCGATACTCCTTTGAGCATTTATCGCTATTTCAGAGACTCCTTTGAGCATTTATCGCTATTTCAGAGACTCCTTTGAGCATTTATCACCATTTCAGAGACTCCTTTGAGAATTTATTAAATAATAAATAAATAAATAATCGGCAGACAAACACACCTATTGTATATCCCCAAATTAAGCAAGTTACGCTTGTGTTATGGGTAATATACAACGCGAACTACTCTGGGGCCGATCCCAGACACCCAGACCATAGTAAATAACTTTGGGTGGCAGTGTGCTACGCCGGCAAAGGCTTAGCCCGCTCAAACACAGAGGCCGTCAAATTTATTGCTATTTAAGAGACTCCTTTGAGCATATATCACTATTTCAGAGACTCTTTTTTATGCATTTATCGCTATTTCAGAGACTCCTTTGAGCATTTTTCGCTATTTCATATAGTTTATGATTTGGCTTTAAAGACCCTCCTGAAAAATTCACCTGTATATCTAGCTTTATTTTATTTTGTGTCCCAAATAAATGAATGTCTTTACTTCTAGGCAAAAAGAAGAAGAGCTCCGTAATTCATTGGACCCCAAATATTCCCATCTCTCAGATGAGCTTCACGTAGAGATCACAGCCCTAGCTCCGCCAGCGGAGGCCCACGCTCGCATTGCGTACGCATTGGCTGAAGTTAAGAAGTACTTGATACCAGACAGCAACGATATGATATGGCAGACCCAGATGAGGGATATTGAGAGAGGTATTGTCAATATTATTTATTGATGTTAAGTTTTGGGCAATATTATTTTATTCCTATAACAAAAGTACAAGTAATTTATCTACTCTGTTTGTTTTTATGAGTGATTTTCAAATTTCTTGAACAACTTTCAGTGTGTTTGTTTTTATTGTTCCTTAGTAAAATTTACTTACTTTTTATGTGTTTTTATATTTTTTATTCATAATCTGATAAGTTGTGAAGTATCTAATATCATATATCGACAAGTATGAGCAAAGGGCTATTACTTAATCTTTTGCAAAAATGTGGGGACACTGCAAAATTTATGTTCATCATAAATTTTGAGAAAGGCTCTTGCATATATAAAATGACAACTTATATTGCAAAACTTTAAAGGATACTTTGATAATTAATGACATTTGTCGTTTAGTTACTTAAAATGAATTAGCATTTTCAACTACAAATGTTAACACTCTGCTCAGTGACTGTATAGGATGCCCTTTATACTATAGGATTTTTTTATTGCAGGAGATCAGCAGACAGGCAGACGGCCCACTTGATTGAAAGCGGTTACCATCGCCTATGGACATTTGCAACACCAAAGGTGCTGCTACTCTCTTAAGGGAGACTGGAACCTGGTCACTAATGCCGGAACACAACTCAAGGTTGTTATGGCGACATACTTTAGACCAGGCGTGGTAGCCATCCAGTCGGGCAAATGCCCTACCACCTGACTGTGGGTTGTTAAGTCGCCTCTTACGACAGGCCGCCCGGCCGCAAGAAATTGTATTCTTTCTCCGTTCCTTCACGGATAGAAGCTTGTTGCGAAGTTTGCAGACTGGCAGATGGCGCAGCTCGTGGAAAGTGGTTACTGTCGCTTATAGACTTTTAAACTCGCTTTCGTCCTCCATCTTAAGACATAATACAGCGTTTTCTTTTTTATTTATTTATCTTTTCTTTTAACACTACTACAATAAGTGAAAGGGTTTAGGGTCTATTTGACGGCCTCTGTGGTTGAGTGGGCTAAGCCTTTGCCGGCTACCTCACTGCAACGCAGAGGCTCCGGGTTCGATTCCTGGTATAGTAAATTTCGGAAACGTATTTTCTCCGTTATTTACTATGGTCTGGGTGTCTGTGATCAGCCCCAGAGTAGTATGTTGCATATTACCCATAACACAAGCGTAGCTTGCTTAATTTGGGGATGTGTTTGTCTGCCGATTATTATTATTTTTATATTCACCTTCAAACATTAACACTCTGGTCAGTGACTGTATAGGATGCCCTTTACTATAAGCCATTTTTTTGTTGCGAAGATTGCAGGCTGGCAGATGGCGCAGCTCCTGGAAAGTGGTTATCATTGCCCATAAACATTTTTTTTTTTTTTCAGTCTTCATCCTCTGTCTTGAGACATGATAGAGGGTTTTCTTTTTTTTTTAACACTACTACAATATGGGTAAGGGGTTTAGGGTGTTTTTATTTATTTTATTACTCATTTTTCATATTGTTATATTTAATACTACTAATGCCCGGTTTCTGAGGTACTTTTAAGTGTAGTTTATCTGTTGTTTAGCGCTATCGGTTTAATCTATATATATATAAAAGAAAATCGTGTTAGTTACACTATTTATAACTCAAGAATGGCTGTACCGATTTGGCTGAAAATTGGTGGGGAGGTAGCTTAGAACCAGGAGACAGACAGGATACTTTTTATCCCATTGGAACCGGTAGGTGGCACTGAGATCGGGTTCTAGAATCCTAATCACCTGAAGCGATTTTGTTGATTTTTGTTTTTGTGAGTTTGAGTGGGTTCCCGGATGGTTTAGATTCGCAATTAGAACCGGTAGGTGGCGCTGGGATCGGGTCCTAGATTTTTATTTTTTCAAAGCAGGACAATTATCCGTGCAGGAACGGAGAAAGAATACAATTTCCTGCGGCCGGGCGGCCTGTCGTAAGAGGCGACTTAACAACCCACAGCCAGGTGGTAGGGCATTTGCCCGACTGGATGGCTACCACCCTTGGTCTAAAGTATGTCGCCATAACAACCTTGAGTTGTGTTCCGGCATTAGTGACCAGGTTCCAGTCTCCCTTAAGAGAGCAGCAGCGCATTTGTAGCAACTTTGATGTTGCAAATGTCCATAGGCGATGTTAACCGCTTTCCATCAAGTGGGCCGTCTGCATGTCTGCTGATCTCCTACAATAAAAAAAAAAAAAACAATGTTTGCCGGGGGCCGCTAGTAAGTTATAAAATTGAGTTTTTGAACATACCGTCGTACGACAGTTACAACTAGGTTCAACTTAACTGACCAATATTAGGCGTTTAGCTATTACATATCTTTTGTTTGATGCAAATAAATATTAGATATTCCTTCTTAAATAGATCCATCTAGTGGCGACTTTTGGTATTAGTTGTAGTACATATATACATACATAACTTCACGCCAGTTCCCTTGCGGGGTAGTCACGAACAACAGAGCGCCATTTAGGCTTATTCTTACACACCTCACTTGCTTCTTTGACATTCATAGCTCTTGTCATGCACGCTCGTCTGTTCTTAAGGTTCCTGACATAGTTGTAGTAAATCTAAGTTTATCTATTACATAACTTTATGGAATCAATCATTATTGAACTCATAACTAGGAACCTCAGAAACCGGGCATTAGTAAGTTAAGTAGTAAGTAAGTTTTGTACTAAGTCCTTATTACATTTACTGTCCATATTATTTTTAATTCTACTGTATTATTTATTGTCTATTATTTTTATTTAACTTTACATTTTTGTACTTTATTCTATTTTAATACATTGGCAACACCAAGTGCGAAACCAGTGTGTTGTTGAGGATGGAATAGGAGAATGAGATAGATATCTGACTGGAGAAATGGAATAAAAGGCATGAGATATGGGATTGGAATAGGGGGGGATTGGATAGGGGGAGGGGAAAGAGTTGACCAGCTATTGATCAACCAACACGTTGATGTCATGGTGCCAATATCGAGTTCACTCTATAATGCGGCATGTCTAACCAAATATGACGGCCTCTGTGTTGAGCGGCCTAAGCCTTTGATGGCCTACCTCACTTCGACTCAGAGGCTCGCGGTTCGATTCCTGCTATGGTAAATTTCGGAAATTAATTTTCTCCGTTGTTTACGTATTTGGGATTGGCCCCAGAGTAGTCTATAATAACTTACTGTAGTGACTTGTCTAATTTGAGGATATACAATATGTGTGTTTGTCTGCCGATTATTATTATTATTAAATATAGACAAATGCCCTATTATTTTCTTTTAATTAAAACATTATTATTTCAAAATGATTAACTAAGATTAAATTTAGATATTATGATGTTTATATTCTATGCCGTGGATGACTCACAGATCGGCACTACTATGTTGCCTGTAGCAATGTAGTATAACAATTGTGATGCGCAACTTGATGGGCGTGCAAACGTCAAAAGTAAAATAAATGTTTGAACGGGGTTATTATAGGTCAGAGAATGTGGTTGTACACAATCTACTATCAAGAATGAAAGAATTTCTGAACAATCAATTAAACAATCTAAAAGCACTAAATATTGACATATAGCCGGTACCTATATCTTACCGACCGTTTATTTGCCTTACTATTGGTTACAATTTGTCATAAGCACCTCATCATAAACACATGTCAAATTTCTACCGATGGTGTGAGGCAAGTAGACGAATAGTAAGATATAGGAACCGGCCAATAGACACGTTGTTAAGGAACTACCTAACCGGGTTTCGCTGTCTCGCTTGCGCATTACCACATTTTAATTAACTTTTAAAATGAGTAGGTTCTTAATTCAATCATGTTTTTTTGTATGTTGTGTTCTGTACGCGGTTTATCCGTCAATTGTGGACCGATATTCATTATTTTTTTATTCGAAAGAGCATAATCCTGAAGTTCTCCCAAGGATCTGATGAGTGTATCTCAGTGAAATCGGGAGTAACCCTTGTTGAAGAGCGCCTACACTCACCGAAAGGCAAACTTGTATATGCGAGTCAGTAGTACATTTTCTACAGGCGCTTAATATATTATTACTAAAGCTATTCAAGTATTTGCGCAACTAAATAGTAGAAAATAATTCATTTTGACAATAACAAAGCCGACTTCAAACTAAAAAGCGAAAAATAAATATTATGTATAGCATCTTGAAGTTGGTGCCGAGTAAAACATAACGAACAACAACAAATTTGCAAAATGCATCGAATTCAAGAAAGAAGTAGTGGTAGAAAATATTGGTTAATCTTTAGTTTGAAGTCGCCTTTGTTTTTGTTATGTCAATTTATATCTTCGAAAATGTGGTGGTGCGCGAGCGAGACAGCAAACCCGGTTTGAGCAGCTCCTTAGACTGCCAGTCCATTGAAGCGAAGCGAGGCTGTGAGACGGAGAAATATTAACCAGTAGGATGGCGTCAATGAACAGTCAGCCAATCAATCAGTCGATATTTCTCCTCTCAGCTTCAAAGGACAGGTAGCCTTAAAGGCCTACTTTAACGCAGTTCGCTATCTCGCTCGCACATGACCACATTTATAAAATTCACTTACGATAAATCCGTATTACACAAATCTTACCAATAAACCCACGAATGTTTCACATAAATTTAATTTTCATTATTATGTATAGAGATAAATTAAATGTGATTTTTTTGCCATATGAAACTTTGTCTGAACCGAAATTATTTTTTGTGAAACATTCGCAATATTATTGATGAGATTTGTGCAATAAAGATATTTCAATTTATAGTGTAAACTCCATGTAACGTCACTCGATTTAACCACAAACTCCCTTTAGCGTCCATATCACTTGGCTTTGGTTGGTTTAGCTTGTCTTCCATACAATGATACACTCTATATAGCATTACACCCACTCTCAATAACGACAACAATTAAGTAATAAAAAGTACCTTTTAAGTTGCCAAAATTAGTAAAAACTGCGCAGCTGTGTACGTTCTTTTATCGCTTTACTATCCTAGCCCGTAATTAACTCGACTATCGGCATCACGCATACCGAAATTTCCATATCTAAGCACTTCCTTTATCTCCAAGATGCCTCAATTTCGCAAGATATGAATAAAATAAGTAGAAACATACTGGTACAGCAAAAGACGTCAGACAAAAATAACAGACTTCTCTCCATTTAACGACAACTCTCTATAACGCCATAAAATGTACAGACCCTTCAGTGTCGTTATATAGAGTTTACACTGTATATCTAGAAAAATGTGGTAATGCGCTAGCGAGATAGCGAACAACGTTTAGGCAGCTCCCTAACACGGTGTACCCGCGTTGTCGCCAGATGCGAGTGTTGCGCCGCGCCGCCTCCCACTCCTTGAGAACCCCGCGTCATCAAAGGGCATCCTGTACAGTGCTTGCACAATCACGACAAGGTCCCACTCGTATCAAGACCCGATCATTTGTGATGTGCACGCAGGTTAATACAACATTGTTTCTTTTCATTTACACACCATCACTCAATTTATTTCATACATTTTCTGGCTAAGCTCTTATGATATTTTGTTCTTTAATAGAGCTCGTATAGGCATTAAATCCTTTAAAACGGAATCAAAACAAATTTGTTCTCGAGTGTCACACACGGCTAATTGGGAAGCACCACTGATCAAATACAGATAATTGAAACGAACGTTGAACTGATGCTTTCTCCCTCTAACTACATAGAATTTGTATTAGCATAAAAGAGACGATATAATTCTCTTGGTTTGGCGCGACAATCTTGATGGCAGCTGGCAGCTTAGGACAAAACTAATATTAACTTTGTACCCTCCAAGGGGTTAAGTAGGGTTTCAAGCGATATTACAGTCCCCGCGGCGTAAGCTGACCAGCTTTGCATTTGTGGGAGTGCACACAATAGTGTATCGTGAGATACGTAGTTATGGAAATTACAGCTACTTTAATATATTGATTACTGCGGTGAAGTTATTTCACTGGTGAAAAATCACCACCTTATATTTAAGCAGTGACGATGACATCACAGTACCGCGACGTGTTACGTTGACGACTAGAACTGCATGGAAATAACACGTTGCACTTTCAACGTTATTTCACAGTGTTATGAACAACTCAAGCAAATTAATGTCTAACTTTTTAAAGAACAAGGTTCAATTTTACTCAAATAAGTTCGCTCGTTTATCGTTTTTACTGCTTTAGCTATTTTCAACTACATGGCGCTTTAACGGATTGTTTCACGTAAAATAACGCTCTGGTGAAATTTAACGGTCGGCAACAGCAATTTTTTTTTAATAAGGATCACCAACAGTTTTGTACATTTAACCAGTTACTAGACTTATGACTAAGGTTTACAATGCGATGTAAGAACTAATTATAGGTGAACACAACTTGCAGTATAATTTCTTCACTGTTATTTACTTAGACTAAATGATAAAATGTTACATGATAATTATTTCTTTTGAATCTTCGCACTAGGTTTGTTATGTGAAGCAGTTGGATTACCTCGGCATTCACATGATAGTAAAGCCTTACAGTGTACAGCTCTTAACAGCGTTTTTAAATTTAGGTTCAGAGAAGCACTACTTCTCTATTACATACATACATACATAACTTCACGCCAGTTCCCTTGCGGGGTAGACACGAACAACAGACTTTTACTTCTCTATTGTGTATAATAATTCCTAATACTGTTTTATATATATGTAGGAATAGTATTTGTTATTATAAAATAACCATGTGACGGAAGTAGTCAATAACAGGGTAGAGTATTCTTTCCTGTAGTAATTGGAAGTTGTTTAACCGGATGTCAATGTAGAAGCGTTTATTATTAAGCTAACGGATATCGGAAATGGAGTAACCGGATGTTGGAAGTTAATACGTATGGCGGAAGTTGGCTTTATGAAGGAAGTGTAACTGAAGTGGCGCCACAGCATTACCGGATATTGTCATTGTCGCTACGAGGACCTTATAAATACTGGGTGTTCGGGCAGCGGAGGGGCAGTCTACGACGGATAGCCTACAATGACAGTCTTGGACGAGGACCACATAATGTATTGTGGTCGATAATTACTGCTTGATAATAGCGGTATTCTTGGAGGGCAAATTGCTGCTCGACACCTGACAAGCGTGGATGCAACTCTTGGAGTTGTCCTAATATTTCTGTGTATTAGTGTGCACTATTTAATATCGTAATTGTAATAATTCTAGTGTAATAAACTTTGATTATAATATTTCAGATTATTATTGTTATTCTCGAAGCGTCATTCGTTCGCTTCCGGCGTGAACCCGACAGATATGTATGTTCGTATTGTCATATGTATATATATTTATATTGTTTTTATATTTATAATAATATGTATTGTGTATACTTGTACTTTATCATTATTTATAAACCGCACCACCATCAGTAATAAATCTATCAATCCCTGCCAAGGTTTGCCTGGAAGAGATCCCTATTTAGCGATAAAGCCTGAAGCCGCCCGTTGTACTGTCTCTTGTACTTTTCTACTTCGGTTTATCTATACTTTGGTGTACAATAGTTGTCTATCTATCTAATTCATATGTCAAGTATAAGATATTGCTACAAGTTACGTTCTATGGGATGTATCAGCCGTATTTGAGACAGACAGTAATCCATTCCGCTTCCATTGATTCTTCGAAAAGTAATTCTGTAACATACTTCTGTATAAAACGTGTGAAAAAGAGCTTGAGATATAAATAGAATAAGAAATATAAAGAAAAACGTTGTTAGGTTGCCCACATGTCATTCGTTACGTATTAGATAGTTCAAATCAGGTTGGCTGCGACTTTTCTTTATTTTTACAGTGCAGTTGTCTACACTATATTGAATTAGGTTTTTTTGGAATTGTAGTGAATTCAACAAGAAACTAAAGTATTGATTGTACGCGCATGCTCACCGGTGCATATCAAGGCATCTCCATCCATATTGTTACGAGTTAGCGGAACTCGAATTAAAATGCAGTTAGAATTATTATAGAGTTTATTAGAACTATACAAACACAGGTACAAATACAACCGAACACAACAAATCCAAACATAATGCAGAAGGTCGTAATCCAATAAAACGCGCAAAGTCGGTCGCTATTAGATTATTGAATGTACATACGTCACTCCCGTATCATACTTGTAGCTCAACTGACCCCCCTCTCAATCAGGCCGTCATTTTATACTTCACAAATGCAGATGTGCCTGCCCGGCAACCTCGACACAATTTCCTAGAATTAGCTTGTAATTGTAATCCGCAACACCTGGTTAATGATGTAGCCTGCAACCGAAGCGGCCGTAAACGAGTACAATAGAACAATAGGCTGTTCTCCACAATAACTTAGAAACGTATGCCAATAAATAAGTGAACAAAAGAACGACGATCATAAAAGGATTACAACTAGTTTTAGTTAGGTAGTAAAATATGCTTTTACAGATCTGTACGTGGAATTTGTCTTTGTCGTGGTCTAGGTTGTAACAATATCAAGGGATAAAATAAATCAAGTAAATAAAGTGTGCAGTTTCAGTCAAGGATCCTACAAACTCTGTTCAAATTGGAGTTGACGTTAAATTCCGTTTAAAGAAGGTAAAAAACAAGAGGTGTACTGACTTCCCCCCACCTTGACTGTACGTGTTTTTTTGTACCGACAGGTGGTGTTCGCCCAGGCGGCCCCCCTCCCAGGCCGGGGCCCCCGCCGCACGCCCCCCACCGCCCTCCGCCGCACGCGGCTATGGCGCCGCACGCCCCGCACCGGCCGATGGCCGCCAAGACCAAGGTGATCAGCATCCTCGACCGCGCCAGGTCTGCCATGGAGTCGTCGTACAGCTACGACGACCCGTACGCGGCGCACGAGCCACCGGTGAGCAATAGTAGCATCTCCCTATTTTTAATTAATTAATTTTTTTTATAGCAGCAGACAGACAGAAGGCACACCTGACGTGAAGCGGTTACCATCGCCTATGGACGTTTGCAACACCAAAGGTGCTACAAATGCGCCGCTGCTCTCTTAAAGGAGTCTGATGCCGGAACACAACTCGAGTTGTTAACTTGTTATGGCGGCATACTCTAGACCAGGGGTGGTAGCCGTCCAGACGGGTGAATACCGTACCGCCTGGCTGTGGGTTGTTTTCTCGCTAATTATGATAGGCCACCCGGGCGCAGGATATTGTATTCTTTCTCTGTTCCTGCATGGATAAAAATCATCTCTTCCCATATCTTGCTATTTATTAATTTTTTTGCACGTGTCCGAGTAAAAAGCAACATGTCTGTGAAAAAGTAATCTGGGTATGGGTCCTCTAATCTATAATAAATAACATGCCGTATATTTAGAATTACCTAACACGTGCTAATAACGGTGAAGGAAAACATCGTGATACAACCTGCACATCGAGATGACCGATGTGTCAAACCTGTGAAGCCGCCTTGGACAAGCGTGGCGGGTGTACTGGCCTCCCATAATATCCATAATTTAATCATATCCCATAATATATAATGTTCTGTCAGCCTGAATTTATTTTGTTTTACTCCTCTTAATAGCATCATTCACTATTTTCAACCAGTACCGTTGCAGGAGTGATCTGGCATGTTTATCCCTTAACATTAGACTTCTTAGACTAACATTAGAGTCTGCTCCGATATTTCCATTTTTGTGGCTGTTTTTAGATCACTCCTGGAGCGGTAATATGTCGGACACGAAGAGGATGTGCTGTATGGTCTCATACGCACCCGTGTCACATGAACATTTAGGGGAGTTTTTACATTTAAATCTGAACAGATAGGCAGAGAACCCGGCATGTCCTGTCAACGCTTGCACCATCGTTGGGGATAGTTTGGTCTTCTTGACTGTTGCGTATGCCGCACTAACGTTTGGGAGGGATAACTTAGTACTTAAATAATAAATGTATATTACACAAGGACCATTGTTCTTTTCGATAGATGAGGGTAGCCCCCCGAGCTGCCGAACCGGATTACTACTACGAGCGCGGCCACGAGCGCTACTACGAGGACGAGCCATATTACAAGGAAGAGACGCGCGAGTACAAGGGCAGCGCGCGCGAAGTGGGCACGCGCAGGCCGCAACACGCACGCCAGTACCGCGCGGAGCCCTACGCCCGCCCCGCCAAGTAGCTACGCACGCAAGTACTAGTCTAATGCACGTGGACGACCGCATCGAATAGTTTTATATCATTCAATTCAATTCATTCATACTCGAAACACTCCAGATATTTAAAATACCAAAGTACACATTAAGATATCGCAGAACTCGTTAAAATACCAAAGTACTCGTTTTACATAACAAAGTACTCGTTAAAGTACCAAAGTACTCGTTAAAATACCAAAGCACTCATTAAAATACCAAAGTACTCCTTATAATACCACAATACTTGTTAAAATACCACAATACTTGTTAAAATACCACGATACATGTTAAAATACCAGAATACTTATTAAAATATCATAATACTTATTAAAATACCACAATATGTGTTGAAATACCACAATACCCGGTTAAAATAACACAATACTTATTAAAATATCACAATACTTATTAAAATACCACAATACTTGTTAAAATACCACAATACTTGTTAAAATACCACAATACTTGTTAAAATACCACAATACTTGCTAAAATACCACAATACTTATTAAAACATCACAATACTTATTTTAAATACCACAATACTTGTTAAAATACCACATACTTGTAAAAAACCACAATACCCAGTTAAAATAACACAATACTTATTAAAATACCACAATACTCATTTTTAAATTTTTAAAATTTAGGATCAAGTAGTAAAACGCACTATGTTCTGTTTTGGAGCCTATTCGAGACAAACAGACAGGTTTCTTAAAAGCCGTAATTTAACTTAACTGTTATTATGAATCATATGCATAATAGTTTTTACTTATATTTTGGCGTTTATTTGGTAATCACAGACATTTCAAATTTCTTAGTACAGATGATCGAGTCAGAAATATACACATAGACAGATGAATGGTGGTCTGGGAAATAAATAATAGAAAAAAATATTTTTGATTGAAACAAAACGACGCGCTCGTCCATCTTTTTATTTTATGTTGATTTTTATTTTTATTTCTGCTTTGAAAATAATAACCTTTGTGGCATTATTTTTTTAATATTTAAATGTTCTGTCTGCATTTAATTAATGACCTAGTATACCAGGGTGTAAAAAGCCATCTCGGCTTAATTTAGTGGTTAGGTTAACCGGAAAACATGGACCATTTGACACTTTTCTGACCTAATTTGCATATTGTTCACCACATGCTGAAGGAAAATGGCATGATGGAACCTGCACATATATATATGCAATGCACATATATGCAATGTGTCAAACCCGCCAATACTATGTCCAAAGTCTGTAACTTTCTCAAAAAAAAAACAAATTCCTATGCGAGTCAAGATCCATTCAACTGACTTATGGATAAGTATCTGTAGTCTCTTGATTCAATACTGAGCCTAGATAGTTTATAGACTACCAAAACCGTCAAAAGTTACGATCCAAATTAAATTTGACTTGCAGACTCTGGGCCCTGTCCGATCCCATGAATAATAAAAGGGAGGCCCAAGCCCAGTCGTGGGATGTTTATGGGCTTTTATTATTATTATTATTGCCTCGTTAAATTCATGACGTCACAACTTGCTACACTCGTACAAAATCATTTCTATTAGTTTTCTTCCATGATATGTATACCCCGTTCAAAGGTTTATTTTAATTCGTGATGCTCTAAAGCATTACAGCTTAGACATTATATATTAATTGAGTTTATTTGTGTATAAATTTTAATCAATTTAATGCTACACATCATTTGCTAAAAATACTGTATTGCGTAATGAGTAAACCTTATAACTCACTTGTTTATACATATTATAAAAATGAAATAAAAGCAAAATATGACTTTTGAAATCTGTGCGGATTGGCACGTAAATATTTATTATAACCTCCTAGCGCCCACGGTCCTTAAAAAAGTACTTCAATGATATAGTGAATAAAACCCAGCACCTAATCCAATTTGTTCATATGAACGCCCAGGGTACTATTCACGTACCCCTACTTTAACCATTACTACTAATTTCAAGTTACCACCACCTTTAAATAAAATGATGTCTCCAAAGGTATTTTCGAGGTTTTTGCTTGTGTATGACCAAGCAACAGTGCCAACAAAAACAAAAGAAAATTGTCTTTTTTTTTCACTTCACATCGAACATGATCGTCGAGTATGAAAATAAATCCCTATTAATATTATAAATGCGAAAGTAACTCTGTCTGTCTGTCTGTCTGTCTGTCTGTTCCGTTTTCACGTAAAAACTACTGGGCCGATTTGGCTGAAACTCAGTATATATATATTTTCGATGCCGAGAATGAACATAGGATACTTTTTATCCCGGAAAATGGGATAGTTTCCGGGATAAAAGTATATTTGTCTCTCTGTTTGTTATCCTTTTATGGAAAGACTATTGGACCGATTTGGCTGATACTCGGTACATATGTAATTTGAATACCGAGGGTGGCCAAGGGATACTTTTCATCCCGGATACTGGGATAGATTTTGGGATATTTTTATGTAAACTTTATCCCGAAAACTAGGACAGGTTTTTTATTTGTGGTTTGCCATTTTCGTCATTTTGTTTATTTTGGTCAATTTGGTCGTTTAGGTAGTTTTGGTAGTTTTGGATGTTTTGGTAGTTGTGGTAGTTTTGGTTGGTAGTTTTGCTATTTTCGGTAGTTTATGCTGGTAGTTTCGGTTGTTTTGATAGTTGTGGTAGTTTTGGTAGTTGTGGTAGTTTTGGTAGCTGTAGTAGTTTTGGTAGTTTTGTTTTGTATATTTGGTAGTTTCGGTAGTTTTGGTAGTTGTGGTAGTTTTGTTAGTTGTGGTGGTTTTGGTAGTTGTGGTGGTTTTGATTGGTAGATTTGATAATTGTGGTAGTTTTGATCGTTTCGGTAGATTTGGTAGTTGTGGTAGTTTTGGTTTGTAGAATTGGTAGTTTCGATAGTTGTGGTAGTTTTGGTAGTAGTGGTAGTATTGGTAGTTGTGGTAGTTTTGGTTTGTAGATTTGGTAGTTATGGTAGTTTTGGTTGGTAGATTCGGTTATTTTGGTGGTTGTGGTAGTTTTGATAGTTGTGGTAGTTTTGGTGGTTTTGATTGGTAGATTTGGTAATTGTGGTAGTTTCGGTAGATTTGGTAGTTGTGGTAGTTTTGGTTTGTAGATTTGGTAGTTATGGTAGTTTTGGTTAGTAGATTTGGTAGATTCGGTTATTTTGGTAGTTGTGGTAGTTTTGATAATTGTGGTAGTTTTGCTATTTTCGGTAGTTTATGCTGGTAGTTTTGGTAGTTTCGGTTGTTTTGATAGTTGTGGTAGTTTTGGTAGTTGTGGTAGTTTTGGTAGTTGTGGTAGTTTTGGTAGTTGTGGTAGTTTTGGTAGCTGTAGTAGTTTTGGTAGTTTTGTTTTGTAGATTTGGTAGTTTCGGTAGATTTGGTAGTTGTGATAGTTTTGGTAGTTTTGGTTGGTAGACTTGGTAGTTTCGGCAATTTTTTAGTACGTTTGGTAGTTTTGGTCGTTTCTGTAGTTTACACAATATTTAGTTATATAAATAAAACTAGAACGGGTTGAAATAGGGTATTAAAGTTTGTATGGGGGACCAATAATTTATCAAGTTTATAGATATAAAAATTCATAATCTTTAAAAAAATGCGACTTTCACTCGATCTGTCTGTCTGAATACCGAAAATGGACATAGATACTTTTTACCCGGTAGATGAGTTAGTTTGCGATATAAAATGGAGTAAATCTTCCGAGGGCAAATAGCACCAACATAAAAATACAATACAATATATCCTGTATAATGCCTGCTCTTAAAACAAGAGGTACGCACTAGAGTTTGACTCGCGGCGGAGCCGCGGGGTAAACTCTAGTCATAATATATGCATGTAATCTTTACGATTTATTTTGATATGCTTATCAAAAATAGGTGCTTATATTCTATATTTGCTGTTTACATAAACACTTTATATGGATCTATGATATAATGAAAATTATCATAATTCAAGATTTAAGACCTTTTAACAGACCTTTGGGTTAATAAAGACTATTGTGATTGTTTCAAATTTTTTAAATAAATAATAATAAAGTAAATGTTTCTATTAATTTTAAAGGTTTTTTGTTTATTAAGGTTATCAAATTGGTTTTTAAGTTTAATTTCAATTTTAATATTTTTGAAGGTAGTTGTAAAAATTGATGTTGTAAGAAGTATGTTGTTTTAAGTCTAGTTACCAAAAGGTTATCTATTTTTGTCCTTTTTCCCTTGTCCTCGTTCACCTGAGACAAGAAAAAAATTCATACTTGCGAGGTTACTTACTTTAAGGTACAATTTTTAAAGTTCATAGTCTTAGGTTTTCACCATTGAAACCTTTTTAAAGGACTTTGGGCGTTTAATTCAAGAAAGCGTTACAAAACCTCGGCATTGGAGGATAAAATAGGCTTACAATTAAATTGTTTGAAAACTCACCGCTCGCTCGCTCCATATTCGAATTTTGAAGGTTTGTACAATTGGCGCCAATGTCACTAACGTCATTTGTCACACGCGACACTGATACGTTCTGGTGAGCAGCGCTTTATGGTATATTGCAAACATTAAAGCCCTTGTAAAATCGAAATAAATGCAATAATAATTACTTTTAATTAAAACGTCTGCATATCAAAAGGATTAATTACGATTAGGTATGATGACGATTATTTTGTAGTCTGTTCATTAGACTCAAGAGAAAACTATAAAAAAAATACCGAACTTGATAGGCGTGTAAATGTCAGTAGCTCCCTCAAAATTGAAGAAAAGTAGAGAATATATACAGTGGAGACTGATTAAACGGACTGATTGTTGTCATAAGGCGTTCGGATAATGGAATATATCAATAAAGTTATTTTTGTACATATAATTAACTTTAGACAGATAACTTACCTCACCTGCGTACACGTGTTTATTCAAACTAATGGTCGTCCGTGGTCGAAATTCGACCATATATAATTAATGTCAAAGACTTCTATAATCACAGATTTCGCCAAGGCTAAAGAGTATATATGCGTGTGTGTGTCAAATACATGGCAGTGTGTGTAATATTTTTTTATTGATTTAATGTATATTTTATGCATATTTTTTTTACAATTTAGTATTCGTCGCTTCTCTATATAAACTATAAGTGTGCGAAATTTCATACTCCGTCCGCCGCAATTTTCGTAAAAAGGCGTACAAAGTGTTTGCTTCACGTATTAATATATAAAAAACTTATCAATCAATATCGATGATTTCGCCGCACTATTAACTGTTACACACTGGTCCAGGCGGGCCTGAAAACTATACGCACGCGCCGGTGTGTACGCGCAATATCAACCTTTTACTATGACAAACGCTCAATAGTCTACGGCCAACCGCCAATTTTCGAAATTCACAACGGAACGAAAAACGAACTATTGTACGCGCCGCGTTAAAAACTATTGTAAAATTGCAAAAACATTGGATTACCTACACGTATTATTCAAGCAACGGGTGCTTAATTGAAGGACTTCCTACGCTTCATATGGTTTTTAAGAGATTAGACACATTTTACTATGTACGTACATATTTTCTTCTATCTATCATTTAAGAGCTATGCTCTTGTCGGTGGAGCCTCCTCCAATCTTCTCTATTATGGGCCAGTTGTGTAGTACTTCTGTGTAAGATACGACACGCCTTGGTCTTCCCTTCCCTCTCCTTGCTTCCACTTTGACTTCGATTAAAGTGCATAAGAGGTGTCGTGTCATAGCAAATGGCCAAACATCTTCCCCCTTCTTTCCTCCAGAGTTTTTAAAATTGTTCGTGTCTCCTTTATCATATCCAGTACAAGAAGTACATTGGTCCTCTATTCTTTCTAGCTTATTCTCTCCATGCGTCTCCAACACCACATTTCATGTTTCTAATCTTCTAAACCATGTTTCTAATCTATCGCGATCTCTGTGTGTCATTTTCCATGCTTCACATCCGTATAAAGCCATGCTCCAGATATAGATTTTGATTAAACTTTTTTTTAACGGATTGTGCTATTTTAGACCTAAATAAATAGTTTTTACTAATAAGAGCTCTTTTTACAAGCTTTTATTTAACTTGCAATGGATGTACCTATGTATTTATGTAAGTTTTGGTGGAATCTTGCAAGTTAAATTCGACCAACTTCCCGGTTTCCGATTGAGCTGAAATTTTGCACGCATATGTATATCGCGTGACAATGCAATAATATGGTACCATGGAGCTGATCTGATGATGGAGTCGGAAGGTGGCCATAGGAACTCCTGTACTAAACAAGATAAACCCGTGTTTGGGCTGGTTTTACTTGTCTTGGCTAGCACTCTGCGGGCACATGATATCCAGCATCTCAAAAGCTTGTATTTAATAACTTTTTTAAAAAAGCTTATTGCAATTGTTATTCTCGCTACTATTTCGTCGGTACATCGAGAATCTGATGTAATGCATCTAAATTTATCTACTTGTAAACATATTTTCTTAAATTACTAAAATATTGCAAGCTTAATCGAAAAATGACAGCCAGTCCGGATAATCTCTCCACTGTGAAATGGAAGCTATTCCGCGTCGAACAAAAAAAGAATCACGTAAATCGGATCATGAATCTCGGAGTAATCGGTGAACATACATAAAAAAAAGCAAAAAAAAAAAAAGATCCCGACGAATTGAGAACCTCCTCCTTTTTTTTGAAGTCGGTTAAAAAGGAAGATTTGCACATTCCCGTCATATTTATTTGTTTAGTATCTATGACGGAACAATATAAAATATTGAGTTTGTATTATTAATTTACAGGCCCGTCAGTAAGAAGCGCCCCCAATAAGCGGTAAGTAAATAATTGTTATTGGGTCCCATTAGCAGAGCAGCGTGAAAACAAAATTAATTTACACAAGAAAAACGGAGGAAAAATAATTCGTAAAATTCAGAATGAGATTTAAATATTATCAAGTAGTTTTTAGTGTTAAACAATTTTCAAACTACAAACGTAATCAATTTTCAATATTCTGGTAGTAAAATTAAAATTTACAGAAATAGTGTGTATAAAAAAAATTGTATTTATAACATAACAATATTTGTTATCATACATAAATAAATGTAATAAATGCGTTCGCGCATGTTTTTTTTTTTATTAAATTTTAATTAATTTAAATCTTTGAAGACAAATATTTCTCTTAATTCATTTGGTTTAAAAATTGTATTCAAATAATAATAAACTTAGGAGTTTATGAAGTAAGTTTTAGTATTAAAGCACTTATGTTAAGAACGGCGGAGGGTTAAATAAAAAATAAAAAAAATTTAGACAGATTAAAATAATTATGTCGTAAAATGTTGGTTGAAAATAATAATTGTACTTCTTTGTGTGACTTGAATAAATAGTTCTAAATAATAAAAATGATTTTTAATTTATCAAATACACTAGTAGAGTATAAAATTTTATTTATTACAAAAAAAAATACATAAAGCAATAATGAGTCGAGTATTTAAACAATTTAATTCACGAGGCACAATATTTCAGTCATTTTGAAGAAATTTGAAAATTCCTAAATAAAACGACTTAACAAAGAAAAGTTACAACAAATAATACTAGTGTAGAAAAAATTGTGAGAGTGCCACATGGTTTTGATACTTGAATAAAAGATTCATATGAAAATTATAATTAATTGATTATTTGCAAGTTTGTTACTATGATAATTATAAAACTACTAATAGAACTATGAAAAAGACCAATATAAATATATTAGAAAGAATACTGTTATAATTATGAAAAAAATGTCAAATTTGTGTAGAAGACGCATTGAAGGATTATCACTTAACCCTTAAGACAATTATCGATATACCAAAAAGCCGCAAGACTAACACTATCACTATCTCGTAATATACCAAGAAAATATACCCATTTCATACAAATCATACAACTCCTATATAAACAGAGTGAGACAACAACACAATTAACGATCACGTGGACAAACGCGATCTGCACTCTCATCGCGGACACATAATGTGCTAATAGTGAGCTAAAGGGTTAATAACGTGACGAATGTCTTTTGTTTGGCTTCAGAATCATAAAAAAAATCAAAGATACTTCAAGTCTCAAAGACGACTCAATGGATCTTGACCAAAATTTATTGAAAATATGTTTATGCCTTTATTATACCTTAATTATTTTTATTTTACAATTTTCGACCGCAAGGTTAAGTTTTTACGACTTGAAGTGATTATTTGACAATAGGTGGTAAAAACAAAACAGTAATCCAGAAAAGTCGAGCACTACTTCATTACACTGGTCGGTAAAAAATCCTCTTTTAAATAAAAAACCGATAAATATATAGAAAATGACATGCTGAATTTAGATCTGCTTTTAGTTTCTTGCTATCACGTATATTTTTTTATTTTTGCTTCTAACGCAATATTTTTTGTGCAAAACTTTGCTCTTCTTATCAAGCTCCAAAATACCATAATGTTAGTAGATTTCTTTTCCGCAAATCTTAAAGCAATATCTCATGAATGTGATGAAAGATTCTAGCAAAATGGTCAGAATTATTACTTGCAAATTTGTGTTACTTGATTTGCCATGAAATTACAATAGAATAAATGAAAAATAATTTGACATATACTTTTGATGATATTTAATGTCTTCGGAAGAATTAATTCAGCTATTGTCACAATAATTAAATACAAGTTTTGTATGTAAAGCAAACAAACGCTTAATTTAAAACATACACAAAGCAATATATAAAATAAAAACATACATAAAAAATACTTATCCGTGCAGGAACGGAGAAAGAATACAATTTCCAAGGCCGGGCGGCCTGTCGTAAGAGGCGACTTAACAACCCACAGCCAGGTGGTAGAGCATTTGCCCGACTGGATGGCTACCACCCCTGGTCTAGAGTATGTCGCCATAACAACCTTGAGTTGTGTTCCGGCATTAGTGACCAGGTTCCAGTCTCCCTTATGAGAGCAGCAGCACATTTGTAGCACCTTTGGTGTCAAATGTCCATAGGCGATGGTAACCGCTTTCCATCAAGTGGGCCGTCTGCCTGTCTGCTGATCTCCTGCAATAAAAAAAAATCTATTAAAATGCAAGTGGTACAAAATTTTAATACTGTTTATACTCAGAAGTGTTGAAATAATAAAAAACATCGCAATAGTTAGGAGTGATTTTTATTTTTTTGCCGACCAGTCATCGTTATCCAGGACTATGCACACATAAAATTTCATTTCAGTCATATGTATAGCAGACACTCCTTTTTCTGATTTTTTTTTCGCTATTTTGCTACACCATTGCATAGCGGTATGCAAAATACATATTTTATTAGTTAAATATGTATGCTGAATTTTATTTGTATAGCACATAGTAGTTTTTGATAAAGCGACCTGATATGCCACAGACGAACATGACGGTTTATTGTATAAGGGTTTCATATTTGTCAAAATGGTCAAAGAACTCTAAAAAATAATTTCTTAACTTCGTAATGTATAAGGTTAGGTTTAACCCAAAGCAAACATAAATTGAATTGAAACTTGACAAGAACATTTTTGACTATTTTGATCTAAAATTAGATTTAGGCGATTTTCTGTTTTAATTTCAGAGAAAAAATTAACACTGTAATTTTAAATTTGCCCAAAAGACCTGGTCCATGCAGCCTTACGAGATGTGTATAATATATGCATTTTGACAAGTTTAACATAATATACAATAATCAATTTAGTCTCTGCAATTGAAAAAAGTACCATAGAAGATTGTTTTTTCATGGTAGCACTTAAATTAGACAGCAGCTGTCGACCTATGAAATTTTCATTGAAATCGGTTCAATATTTTGCAAACAAAAGAGTAGAACCTTCTCGAAAAAATCGGGTATTCTGGATAAAAAGTACTGTAGATTCTAAATACAAAAGTTTTATAACGATCATCTAAAACCGCAAAGTTGGCGTATAACTCGCTTGAATACTGAACAGATACATTAAATATCAAATAATATTACTTTAAAAGAGTCACACATTTCATATTGCAGTGTAATAAATAAAATGGTAAAATTACATAGTATAGAAGTCAAACCAGTTACTTATTTCTGTAATTAACGTTTTGAAAAAATAGTTTGCTTTTTTTTAAATCAATATGTTTATAAATAATTATGACAATGCAGCGTTGTCACAATAATAATTTTAATTACGACGCGCTGCCGTTCAAAATTTAAACTTAGAATACAATTAAAACGTAACCTTAAGTAGCTAAATTCAGTGCGCACAACCTGACGTATAAATTATATTCGGCAATAAAATAAGAGAAAATTAAACGGTAAATTTCAAATATTACATGTGTTCATTATTAACCAATACGTTATGGCATTAGGTATAAAAATGGAATATAATTTAACACTGATAACATTAAAAAAAAAGAATAAATGAAAAATTATTGAAAGTATCAAAAATGTTATAAGATTTGAGAAAATATTAATACCTGTCTTAAATAATTTTTACAAGAATAGAACGAAACATATACGTGATATTATGATATGTGACGTAAATTAAGGGTGGCCTACATCCAGCAGTCGGCGTTGATTAACTGAAGATGACACTGAAGGTAAGTACTGTTACACAAGAGATACTTTATTTAAGTTTTTATTTTTGCAAAACTTGCATACAAGCAGACGGCCCGCCTATTGTCTATGCTACACCTGTGATAATATTAGTGACTGCGTAACGCAGATGTTGCCGAGGGTTTAATGCGTTATATATGATGCCAGGTGGTAGGGTATTTCCTCTACTGGAAGGCTTCCAACCCTGGTCTAGAGTATGCCGCCATAACAACCTTGTGTTGCGTTCCAGTGATCAGGTTCCAGTCTCCCTTAAAAGAGCAGCAGCGCATTTGTAGCACCGTTGGTGTTGCAAATGTCCACAGGCGATAGTAACCGCTTTCCATCAAGTGGGCCGTCTGCCTGTCTGCGAATTCCTGCAATAAAAAAAAAAGTAATACAATATTATTAATGGCCGTTAAACATTGACAAAGTATGTATATATATATGTATAGTTGTGGAATGAAAATGTTCGTCACCTTAAACTCGACATTTGCTTGGACAATTACAAGAAACAATACTGCCAACATATTAATAATAATTCATTTATTTCAGAAATTGAGTATTTCCATATCATAGTTTCATATTATAAATTATTCCATTGTTATAAAATTTTAAATTCCAAAATTAGTTCACGGCACAACAATTAATAAAACGCATACTAGGGCATTACACCCGCGTCACTATAATTATTATAAATGTTTCTATTCCACGGCGTCAAAGGGACATGTATACCAAATGATTTCAAGTACGGACTCTACCACCGGGCCGCGAGGCGGCAGAAAACAAACAAACTCATACATTTAACTGGGTGCGCAGTTGCACCCATTTACGTAGCGTACGTACGTAGATCTACAAAAAGAGTGAGCATGCTGTTGGTGCTGCCAGTAGGGATGCGCATCTCTTTCTAATGATGGCCGCATATTAAGCAACGTTACGATTCTGGTGTACACATTGTTTGGACGCGTCATGTAATGTGCCATAAGTCCCGCTTGTATTCGTGAATTGCAAAAACCATAAATGATTGATGCTCTTTGTAGGCCTTTTCGACTTGTTTTTCTTTATTTGAATGCATTCAAAAATAAATGCGCCATTTTTTAAGTTTGTGTTTGATTTAACTCCTATAATTCTAAAATGATGGCATGGACGATCAATAGATACATGTCGTATAATGTAAGTGTAAAGTAAATAGTAGATGGATGGATCGTGTGAAAGACGCCAAGGATGAAATATTGATTTGTGGTGAGACAGAGACCTATGCCAGAATTCAGTATAAGAGGAAAGGACTTATTGGGATAAAGGGAAAGAAAAAGAGGGTAGCTTAAATACATAAAGTTTCTTTTATTATTAGATTACAGCAGACTGACGACCAACCTGATGTCAAGTTGCAACTGGCGCCTATGGGCATTTGCGATTTGTGCCGTAATAATATATGAAATTAATACTAACATAAATATACTTACATATATATTGTCACGCCTATTTCCCATCATAGGGGTAGGCAAGGACGATGGATTTACACTTGCTATGATCTTGACGTACATCTTTTGTTTCATCTACATTCATTAATCATTCTGAAAGAGAGTGTCGGGGTGAAGGTAAGGAAAGGAATGCTCCGGTGGTTCGGGCATGTGGAAAGAATGCATGATGAAAGAATGACTAAACAGATATACAATGCAAAAGTGGATGGATGCAGAAGTCGTGGAAGGCCACGATACACCTTCCATGATCAAATTGATCGTGTACTAGCGGAGGGTGATGTCAGGAGCCTTAAGAACAGATGAGTGTGCATGACAAGAGTTATGAATGTCAAAGAAGCAAGTGAGGTGTGTAAGAATGGGCCTAAATGGCGCTCTGTTGTTCGTGCCTACCCCGCAAGGGAACTGGCGTGAAGTTATGTATGTATGTATGTATGTACATTCATTAATCTCTTCATACATACAAGTTTATTATAGATGCTTTGTACCTGGGCATACATCGCGGTCTACCAGCGCAACTAATACTAACCTAAGTAACTAGTTCACTGGGATTCGCATTTAGCAAAATTACGTCATTCAAACAATACGGCAGACGAGTTCATTCCATTTCATTAGGTACCTACCATAAACGCGTACTCATTTCTGGAAACGTGCTCAGCGATATTTAGCTTCGTCACGGACACCATTTACTTCGATGCGGAAAATGAAACGATATTTGTGTACAAAATTTTATTATTGAGTGATTAAACGTTAAATAAATTAAAAATAATTAATTTCCAAAACTTGCCAGCTACATTTCCAAATGAGGGTAGTATAAATCCTCATAAGATATCCAATATTTAAAATTTCTTAGTTTAAGGGCATTCCAGGATGGGATTAGACGACATCGTGCGTAAGAAAATAAACATTTAAGTGTCCGGTTCAGTGTTACGCAAAGGTCCCGAATTCGATACGGCTAAAGTAAACATAGTGTAATCAAATCAAACAGATTTTTTATATAGTCAATCTGTTTTATTATGATGCGTCAGTAAAAAGACAGTTCTTTTGCTATTAAATTGGGAGGCCCCTTCTTAGCACTGAATTCTTTTTTATAACATTTTAATCTAAGAAATTTTTTATTGGAAATCCTCTTAAAAAACAATGTTGATTAACTACTCCAATGCCATCTGCATCATATAGATTTCCTTCTAATGCCCTATATACGAATGTGCACGTCATTTTCACTTATAGACTAGAGAAATTAAATCTATGTTTCATTGTTATATCACTTGACATTGGCAGGTATAATAAGCGACAAACTAAATTGACCTCTTCAGATTAACAGCACTTAGCATTGCATGATATCGAGCCACACGAACGACGCTAGACAAAGAGGAACGATGTCGGGGGCTGTACTTCCCCCGGCAGTGGATGTGGCCTTTGGGGTCACCGCCTGCCAGGGCCTGCGTAATGCGAGGCCAAATATTTGTGCCCTTGTATAAAGGCGAAGAACGGAGCACTAAAAGGGTTTAATGGGTATCTCCGACCGTGGGCGTGGCAATATTATTTCTTCTTGCGATGCTAGTGCCACCCCTATGTGGCGAATCCCACACTTCCCATCACGTTTTCCTCCCGATAGCTAGCTCTCAAACGTATTTCCCCGCGTTTAACAAAGGAAAGCTTTTCCCATGGCCCTGGCATATGATGAAGGAACGAACACCGAGGGGTTTTAGTGGGTGACCCTAATAGTGGCAATAGTACTTCTACAGGAGTGCTGGGGAGCACTAGCACTTCCGTAGAAGTAGGGTCAATATGGCGCCTCTCACAGGCCCCCACTGTTTCCCCAGCGATGGCTAGACCTCAAATGGATATTTCCCTGGTTAAAAAAGGCCTATAATTAAAAATGCATATTTCAAATTAACATACACATATCACGCTGTTTCCCATAGAGGTAAGTAGAGACAGTTGATTTCCAGTTCACACGCAATTCAACGTTGCGCCCGCTATAAAAAAATAATGTTTAATTATATAATCGTATATCCTGAAGAAGCCATAAAGTTTGACGCAGTTTATACCAATTAACAGAGACATTGCATACTCCCAACTGAATGTGTATTACTAGAGTAATCACTACCACTTTAGCCAAATATTGCAGTAAGTGCTTGTTCTTGTAGACACACGTTAACGAAATATCAAACACGATATGGCATTTGAATATTCAAATAACAAGTTTTAATATCTTTGCCAACGTTTTCTTGTTAATCTGTGCTGAACTAAACAATGCAACAACACATTTAGGCTACGTTCCATTAGAGACTAACAACGACCACGTTTACGACTGCAATTTTTTCATTTCTACTTGCTTGCGGGCGTTACAATCGGAAACCCAAGTGGAACGGTTATTCGACCTACCTCTTTACATGGGGCGTTGTGTGATCGAAAATGATGACGTCATTGGTGTCGTTTTCACCACGATCACGACGGCGGTCGCCTTGTGGAACGGCTAACAGAGCATTTTTTGCATTGTGAGCTACTAATGGAACGTGCTGTTAGATTAACATAATTGTCAAGATTTTTTTATTCATTAGATAGAAGTTATTCATAAAATAAATTACAACACGGACAAATTAAAAACGTCAGCTGTATGAATAAAACAGTTGGCTGTTTCACTATTGAATTCACTTATTTGACTGTAACTTTTATCTCATGATTGAAAAATCAGAATATATTAAGTATATAAGTAAATTTAAATCAAATTTGAAGTGACTTAATGCATGTAAATCGAGCTTTTACAGGCATTTTATCAACATTTGTACGTAAGTATAATTTTTGTTGCAAAAGGTATTTTAAACTATTATTTTGTTTTAATACTTTCAGTTTTTGATTCAGGAGGGTCTAGTCTAAATAAGCCAAATGTCGCCTATAATAAAATGGATAAAGGCTCGAAATGATGATTTTATAATAAGTAGTACTTAAAATTACTTATCTACTTACATACTTAATACAGATAAAGCAGCCATACTAATTGCAGTGTGTTGTTATATACTGAGCTAATCTGATGTGTTTTGTATGACAATGAGTATGAATTCTCGATCAGGAGCAATCAATATCTCGTGCCTTCTACCCCGCAAGCGAAGGAATGACAGCTCATTGGAGGAATCCTGGAACAGAGTGAAAACATAAGTATGACATTTGTTTATAAAGCTTATTAGTCCATATTAATATAAAAACATGACATTGATTGTTTTTTTTATGTACCTTATGCTATTAATAGAATATTCTTATTGATGTCTTGATGATGAAGCAATTATTTTCAGTAACAGGGATTCTTTATTTTATCCTAGAGTCATTTTTGCAGGTAGGGGATTTGAAGTTTATGATAGTGTAAATATGATGTACATACTCTTCAGGTAGTACTTGAATGATAAAAAAACTGAATAAAAACTAATTACATGTAATGATTCAATGACTGAATTTTTGAGAATAGTGGAATTCCGCTAAGTGTTTACCCTATCTCTATAAGTGGTAACCCTATCTCTATAAGCGGTAACCCTATCTCTATAAGCGGTAACCCTATCTCTATAAGCGGTAACCCTATCTCTATAAGTGGTAATCCTATCTCTGTAAGTGGTAACCCTATCTCTGTAAGTGGTAACCCTATATCTTGTTCATACTTCTATACACATTCTTTGTGCATGCATATTTCCTTCTCTTTTGTATACTGGTATGTATGTATATATATATATATATATATATATATATATATATATATATATATATATATATATATATATATATATCACTGTCATTGTGACTGATTTCTCAAAGATGCCACCATTGTGTCATCAAATTAGTTTGCAGTGTTAAATAGACAGACATGTAAGAAATAATAAGTTTTTTGGCAAATGCAGTCAGTTGTTGAAACAAACCAAATGCCAGCCGGCCACGGGGTTTTAGGTGAGTCTATTATATTTATTTATAATTATTCATTATTTATTATAATTCAGCAAACATGTACTGCTGCAACTTTCCGTTTAGGGCCTATAGACAAGTGGCATTAGTGCTAAACAAATAGAACAAAAAATGAATTTAAAAAAATGGGTATGTGAATGACATCATTATGTCATTCCCATACATATTCACCTTATTCGTCTAGCTCTAATACCACTTGTCTACAAGGCCAGCACTATCTTCTGTCAGTTTAAAGTTCATACAAAACAGCCCCCACTAATGCATTCCAGTGGAGTAGTGGCACTAAAGTTAAAGATATTAAAAGTTAAAATACCATTTCGCGGACAACATTCCTGGCTTTCTCAGTGAGCTGTCCAATAAGTCCAGAGTACAACACGGACGTGGCATTGTCCAGAGAACTCTTTATTGGAATTCCTAAAACAAGATAATTTTTACATGAAGCATGTTAACAAAAACTACCTAATGGCTTTTAATGAAACTACAAAAATACAGCTTATAGAAGAAAACAAGATACAAACTAAGTTAGGAAAAAATTATTTACAATACAACAAAATATTATTGTAATTAAGACTGTCATGCTATGTGTTCGGGCTATTGCTAGCCTAGTGGACTGCAAGAATATAGGTAGGCTCCTTGCTTGTCGGTATTTTTTATTTCCCTAGCAACTTGTACCACAGAACAAAGCAGAACGACTCACCAAGGCTGCGTTGTTGAGGGTCCCTTGCCGGCCGGCTGGTCTCACACCATAAAACAAACGCACACGTCGCGTTTATCACCTGTCCTTGTTATCACAGTAGTTTATCACAAAATTAATGTACTGCCGCCGTAACTAGACACACGACTGTTAAAATGTCTTATTAACTCCGCCGAAATGATATGCACGTCTTTACTCGTTCAAGGCCGCGGGAGGACAGGGGTGGCGGCGCGAGCGCCGCCTGGTTATATCGATACTACCAAGTCCGTGTACAATGTTGCATGAACACACCCCCCCCTAACCAAGGCCCAGCCTTGGTTCTCAACAACTCAAGGGAAGCCGACATAGTTTCGAGGTGGGTCTCATCAAGACTCCATCCCTCGTCCTCACTTCCGCTACCCGTACAACCCCGTCCTTACCGGGAAGTAATTTAACTAACCGACCGCGTTTCCAATGGAGGGGCGGTAAATTATCTTCTTTGATTAAAACTAGGTCATCTAACTTAGGAGGTTCCGTTTTAGAATTCCATTTAAACCGCTGTTGCAACGTGTGCAGATATTCCGACCGCCAACGCGTCCAAAAGTGCTGAGACATCTTTTGGATTTGTTGAAACTGAGTTAAACGTTGTAGACCAACATCCTCGTAAGGATACTCCGGGAGAGCAACAAGTGGCTGTCCAATTAAAAAATGTCCGGGAGTTAACACTTCAAAATCCGCGGGATCCGTACTCAGGGGACATAAAGGCCTCGAGTTCATAACCGCTTCGACTTTGACGAAGAATGTGGAAAGTTTTTCAAATGTCAGCCGGGCATCACCGAGTACGCGTTTCGCATGAGTCTTAGCCGACTTAACTGCCGCTTCAAAGAGACCGCCATGATTAGGGCTCGCTGGTGCATTAAACAGCCAAGTAATGTTATCTCTCGCTAGCCGCCTCTCTAAGTCCGAGTGATGGTGGCGTAAGAACGAATATAATTCACGTAAATATTTGTCCGTTCCGGTATAGTTAGTTCCGCAGTCTGACCTGACAAGAGATGGAAGACCTCTACGCGATATAAAGCGCGAGAAAGCCGCGACAAAAGCTTCAATCGTAAGTTCCGACACGATTTCTAAATGAACTGCCTTTGTGGCCAGACAGACAAATACACATAAATAACATTTTTCTATTCTAGCGTTCCGTAATGAACTGGATTTTATATAATACGGCCCCGCAAAATCCGTGGCCGCTCCTTGAAAAGGACGAACTCCTCTTACGCGATCCGCCGGTAAATCTGCCATAAAGGGCTGTATAGGACGTGGGCGCGTCCGATAGCATTGCACGCATCTGAACACAATCTTCCGTGTAACGCGCCTAGCTGACACTATCCAATAGGTCCGAGATAAAATAGCCGCTAATGTATATGCGCCGACATGACAATATACTGCATGATAATGCATTACCAAAAGTTCCGTAAACAAACTCGTAGCGGGCAATAATATTGGATGTCGTGCGTTGTACGGTAATTCTGATGCGGATATCCGTCCGCCAACCCGTAATATACGATCTTTATCTATAAATAAATTCAACCGCCGCATAGCCGTACGTATAAGCTTT
Organism: Dendrolimus kikuchii; assembly: GCA_019925095.2. Classification (NCBI taxonomy): domain Eukaryota; kingdom Metazoa; phylum Arthropoda; class Insecta; order Lepidoptera; family Lasiocampidae; genus Dendrolimus; species Dendrolimus kikuchii. Next base: position 3,171,265 of record CM034410.1, on the reverse strand, counting down.
CCCGTTTTTAAAGAGTTAGTTTCCTCCTCAAAGTGCGCAGCTTGAACCATCCTAATTAAATGCAATATAGCGTTTCTACGCTCTGAAACCAATATATTTCCGCTAAGTCTAGAATTTTTAGTCTTATTTTTACAATTTGCCGAAAAACGTATTAAATAGGCCGTAACATTAATTAATTTATCAAATGAACTATAACGCTTAAGTAAGTCAAATTCCGAGTCTATTACACCGACATGAACTACCTTAGCTCGCAATCCGGGCAGATCATTTACAAAAAGATCTGATATATTAGCCGGCCACATTTGCTGTGGTTGGTGAAGCCAATTAGGGTTCCACCAGAGTTCGTCTTGAATCAAAGCCGCCGCCGTTGCTCCACGTGACGCTACGTCCGCACAATTCAACTCGCTGGGCACGTGACGCCATCGAATGGGAACCGAAGAAGAATTTATTTGGGAAACTCTGTTGCCTTCAAAAACTTGCAATTTATGAGCTGGTGTACGCAACCAAGCTAACACGATCGTGCTATCACACCAACCGTATACGTCATCGAAAATAATAGTATCGTCCATCGTGGAGACCACGTGATTGACGAGAGTAGTCATTAATGCCGCGCCGTTTAGTTCTAATTTAGGAATAGTCTGTTTCGTCTTTAGCGGGGCTACTCGAGATTTGGCGATGAGCAACCGCACGACGACTGTTCCCGCCGTGTCTTCTGATCTGAGGTAAACCGCCGCTGCGTACCCTACCGAGGATCCGTCACTAAAGCCATGTAAGGTGAACCGCATCGACCCTACCGAGGTTGATTTTAAAGAACGTGGTATAACTACACCTTGTAAGTTTGGTAAATCGGCTAAAGTACCTTGCCAACTTCTTACTATATCGTCGGGTGCTGGAGCATCCCAATCGACCTTCCGAGACTTATCACCGCTACTTATCAGGGATTGAAGTAGCAACTTTAGTTTAAAAATAACCGGAGCTACCCAACCTAAGGGATCGTACAGTCTGGCTACGACTGACAGAATACTTCGCCGTGTGACCGTGTTGTCCGATGGTAAATTTAAACGATATGTGAAGCTATCCGAAGCTGGATCCCATTGAATGCCTAGTACCTTTATGAGGCCAGAACCGTTCACGTCTTCAAACATCCTAGGACTCTCTAAGTGGTCTAAAGGTAAGCCGTGTAGTAACTCTGGTACGTTAGAAGACCACTTTCTTAATTCGTAGCCGGCCGTAGACATAAGGTCAATTAATTCTTGCTGTAACTCACGCGCCTCAAGCAAGGTATCTGCGCCGCCGTTTAAATCGTCAACATAACTGTTCTTACACAATATTTGAGCCGCCCGGGGGTACTTACGCCCTTGGTCCTGGGCCAATTGGTGCAGACACCGAATAGCAATGTAAGGACTAGACTTCAAACCGTAAGTATTAGTCGTCAGTTGATAAAGTAGTAACGGCTGATCAGGAGATGCTCGCCAAAATATCAACTGGTATCTCCGATCCTCTGGATGTATCCATGTCTGCCGAAACATCATGCGCACGTCCGTAGTAAAAACATAACGCGGCGCGCGAAAATTTAAAATAATTACCGTAATATCATTCTGAAGCCGTTCACCCGCATACAAGCAATCATTAAGTGACACGCCTGTACTAGTTTCTTCACTGCCGTTAAATACAACGCGTATTTTACCGTCCCGGAAAACACCGTGATGAACGAGGATGTAGGATTCCTCGTTTGAATTTAAATTAAAATTAGAAATTTCCATGTGGCCGAGCTTAAGATATTCTTCCATAAATGATACATATTTATCACGAAACTCCGGTTGCCGTAACATTCTACGTTCTAAAGACGAGAACTGCCGAAGCGCTTTATGTGTGATATCGCCTAATCGTCGATGATTAGGTATCAGTGGGAGGCGCACCATATATTTGCCATCAGGCTCCCGTACCGTACTTGAAGTAAATAAAAGTTCACACTCAGTGTCCGCCGGATCCCTAATTTTTATCCTGGGCGGTTCCTCACACCGCCAGAATTTTTCAACCGCTTCCAAAAGCGATACTCCCGAAAATGAAGTTAGATTATTAAAGTTTACCGAACTATTTAAATTAACCGAAAAACTGGGACCGAAAATTGCGTAATCAAAAATTGTACCTAGTGCATAAAGGCCGTTAGGACCGATTTGAACCGAATAACCGTTTAAAATTTGACCTAAAATGTCACAACCGAAAATTATGTCTATTTTAGACATTCGATAAATTCCATTGTCCGAAAGGTGTATGTCACTACTGGCAACACCAATCCGAAAAGCTAAATAATTAGTTGGTTTCTTTAAAACCACCGCCGTAACCGATAATAATGGATGCCCAGTCCGTTCAGGCCTAAAATTAATTAAAACTATTTGATTAGTACTGCTAGCACTAATCCCGCCAATACCGACTAAAGGTGTAGGTAAATAATGTCGCCTTAAGCCCAATTCGGAAACAAAGTCGCTTCGAATGATTGAAACCTGAGAGCCAAGATCCAAAAGTGCTCTCGCCTTTATAAAGTCCCCGCGAACCGATTTGGTTTCAACAATAACCGTAGGCAATACTACGTTATCCGCTAGTGCCGGTATTGAAGCGACATTATTATTCTTTAATTGCTATTGAGATGAATTGTTACGTTGCTGCCGAATCTCCGATGGCGCATGGGCTGAAGTTGCCGGCGCGTCGTACGAACGTTGTGGGTTGAAATGGTCAACGCGCGTCGAGGCGCAGCTATATTGCGCGGGCGCCCTGTCGTAGCGCGCTGCCGCCGCCGCCCGCGCCCCTCCGTCCGAACCTTCTCGCGATGGCGAATACATACGCCGATGAAAATTGTCGCTATTTGAAGCCGGAGAACAGCGAGCTCGCGCGGGGGGTGGCGATCGCCTTGTCATAAGCATATTGTGCCGGGGGACAGCTACGCCAGCGTTTGCTTGCCGAGAGTTATAATCATTGCGCGAAGGTGAGCGCGAGCCGGCAAAGAATGTCGTACAAATCAATTTATTATGCCCGTAATGACCGCACCCTCCGCATGCTACGCGCTCGTTGCAATTTGCAGCCGTATGATTTTTAAAACATTTGAAACACAACGAATTTGAATGTATGAATCCTTTTCGTTCATTAATCGAAAGTTTAACGAATTTATAACAATTGTTAATGGAATGACCCGATATGCCGCAATATGAGCATATTTTGTTACTACCCGCGTGATTAATTTTGACATCGTGAACTTGTTCCGTGATATGCGCCGCTCGCTCCGTTTTACCGGCCCGTGTGCCTGTAGTTATATATAATTCTTTGGTTGTATCTATGAGCCTACACTCATTTTGTAGAAATTCCGTGAGATTATTGAACGTAGGTAGATCAGTATTATTACCGCCGTATTTATGTTCGAATCGAGACTTTATTTCGATTGGAAGTTTTGTTAACGTCAAATGTACGAGTAAATAACTCCATTCCTCTACCGGTAAACCGAAGCTCTTTAGAGCTCGTGTGCATTCTAAAAGAGGGTTCAGTACATCCGACCGCAATAAATGATATTTTCGTAATACCGGAATATTTAATATACGTGATATATGCGCGTCTGCCAATAACCGTTTATTGTCAAAACGCGCATACAGTAATTCTATTGCAATATCTAGGGAGGTGTCAACCATGGGTAAATGTTGAATAATAGACTTAGGTTCTTTAACCAAATGAGAGGACAAATAGTGAAATTTCTCAGTTTTCGATATATCCGTACGGCATAGAACTAATGATTTAAATAAACTAATGAAACCACACCACATAAATAAGTCACCGTCGAATATACTCAAATTAATCTGTGGTAACCGCGAAGATGATGTACCACCCGAATACGAATCACGCTGTTCCGAAGTGCCAGCGCCCTGGTCACCTGCCACGCGGTGCTTTTCGAATTCCAGTTCTAACCGGTCATACCACGACGTGGCGCTTCTAAATTTTAATGTAAAATCGTCTAGATCCTTTTCATCTCCCTTGTAATAATTGAGTATACCTTCGTATGCATCGCTCAACTTGGTATAATTGTCATCCAATTTCCGTAAACGCACCGACAAAATGCTTGAACTTACATTCTTGTCGTCCAAAATGGCGACCGTATCATGAAACCAATCGTATTGTATTTTAAACCTTGTTTCATGCAATTTCGACATTTCGGAACAAACAGAACCTCTCAAAGGAAGAAAACCGTATAAATACAATAAAAATAAACCGTACGAGCACTCGGAGCTCGGTGTACCAAAATTTGTATAAATAGGTAGAACAAAAAATAATTAACCCCACAAGCAATCCGGCTAGAAGGACCAAATATGTTCGGGCTATTGCTAGCCTAGTGGACTGCAAGAATATAGGTAGGCTCCTTGCTTGTCGGTATTTTTTATTTCCCTAGCAACTTGTACCACAGAACAAAGCAGAACGACTCACCAAGGCTGCGTTGTTGAGGGTCCCTTGCCGGCCGGCTGGTCTCACACCATAAAACAAACGCACACGTCGCGTTTATCACCTGTCCTTGTTATCACAGTAGTTTATCACAAAATTAATGTACTGCCGCCGTAACTAGACACACGACTGTTAAAATGTCTTATTAACTCCGCCGAAATGATATGCACGTCTTTACTCGTTCAAGGCCGCGGGAGGACAGGGGTGGCGGCGCGAGCGCCGCCTGGTTATATCGATACTACCAAGTCCGTGTACAATGTTGCATGAACACTATGACTTGATTAAGATCTGTACAACTATGCCAGATTAAACGAAAAAGGAAGTAAAAGCAAATGGATAGATCCTAGCTTTGCCTTATGAAATTGTCTTTCATGTATCAACATGATATCTACAGAAGCTAATACAAATGATGAGGCTGTGTGACACAGGACCTTTACCTGTTTTTCATATATTTAAAAACAAAAACACTACTACTATTGTATATACATCTAAAAGATATTTACTATATAACATAATAATCAGTCCATGGTTGGAGTATAGATATAGGGCACCTTTATTTATAGAAGGGGGTGGAGGGGGAGGGTAGGGAGGAATAATTACCCCTACTGCAACCCTTATGTCAAGAAAATGTACAGTTCTTAAGATACTAATGTTTTCGTAAATATAACCTCAGGTCAGCGAGTGTCATAACCGATTTTAACCATCATTTAAATAATTATTAATGAATTAATGGTGACTAGCCTGTTCTGGCACAGGTGAGATGAGGTGAGGTTAGTCTTTAGACCAAATCGCAAGAGCCAAGTGAGTGTGCTGCAGTAGCGCCCGGTGTGCGTCTGAACACTCACAATAGGCTAGTCACCATTTATTCATCAATGTTTAAATTATGGTCACAAATAGGTTGTGACACTCACTGTCCGATGCACAAAAACATTAATATCTCAACTATACATTTTCGTGAAATAGGGGTTGGAGAAGGGGTACTCTACCCCTCTCCTCCACCACCCTACAGACCTATTACAATAAAGGTGCCCTATATCTATTCCGCACCATAATTCATTCCTAAGGTTGTGAAGGAGGGACAAACAAACTTAAACATTTCAATTTATATGATAGTATCACTGCGGTAGTTTAATATTTAAAAATTTAGTCCCCTACCGATAGCAGCTGTTATTTCGTCACGAAAGGTGAATCATAGTTATAGCATAGCATAAAACTGCAGTTTATTATGTGATCATGGAAACATCTGCATTGCAGTCATATTTGGTGGCAAGATATAGTAAATTCCGCATCATTTGCCATGGCAATAAGAAAATAATCGACCAAACCTTCGTGATTAACAATGATCACTCCCATTACACCCTTATGGGCTTGAATTCGCTTGATTGTCTCTTCAACTTCAGTTGCCTGTAAAGTAAATTATATTGTAAAGGTTATAGAATGCACAGTCCACAAGGCACGCACTTAAATATAAAGCAAATACCATTTTTTTTAATAATAATTCCCACAACTTTCACAAATCTCCAAACTGATTGACAATTTACAAATTTTTAATTTCTCCCTGACATTTAGATGACAGCTCTTTTTTAATGTTTTATGGTTTGGATACAAGAATAGCCACACATTTAAATAAAAATAATTAAAGAACTCTCGCTTATTTCATTTGTTACATTTATCTATAGACGTACTACGTGGGACGTAAACGTTAATATTATAATACATTCATCCATACATTTGTATCAAGGACTAACAGAATGATCTGCGAAATTTTTTATGACCTGACCACAGACTCGGGCTTGACGAGCAAAGTGTTTACGCATACTCACGAGAATGTGGCACGCCCTTAATAAAAATTGGACAATAGTAAGATGTCACAATTTGACAGCTTTATACTATCTGTACTATTCGGGGAGGGCACGGGTGTGCGGTGTGCAGAGAAGTTCATGTGTATTTAATTTTTTTCGTCGATGAGAAATGGCTTTTTTGTGATGTTTATCTCTCAAAAGAACAAAGAATTCAATAGGAAAACGTTTGGATTGAATGTAGCTTTAGGTAAAATGCATTGGTTTTGAGGAAACAATGAACGATAGTGCTGCAGAATGCTCAGAAGCATTGGATCCCCGCGTACAGGTATTACTAAAATCGATAATCTGAAGGTAACAGAGTGAAATGATACTAATTTCTTAACAAATTCACAGATTTTGTCTTCTTATTAAATTAGCTTCCACATTTAGAACAATTAAGAGTACTTTCATAGGGTTATGAAACAATTTTTCGGTCATGAAATTATTTTAACAATCTCGTAATTTTGTTATTGTTATGCAATTTATTATGCAAAAATTATATTCATACGTTAGATAAGAATGTTCTAATTGCAAACGTAAGGTCAGAAACAAGGTAACGCTTAATTTCTAACTTTTTAATGTTAATTTACTAATTATTGATTCTATTATTCTTCACATATTAATTACTAAGTAATTAGTTGGTTTCAATTATAACAATTATTTGGTTTCTGTATATAGTGTTAATATATTTTAAGAAATGAAAAATGTACAATACATAATTTACCCGATGAATTAGGGCTGCGCCTTTTGATTTTACAATATAATTGGGTAAGTCTATAGATCTTTGATACACGATTTTTAGTAGCGGGGTGGTGGAGTAGGGAGGAGGGCATACTTACCCCTACTACAACCCCTATAGTCCAGAGATCATGAAATATTTTTTTTAATAAACATAATCTCACATATATTTTTCATTAGTATTTCACTTATATAATAGGTCTAAAATTGAACAATCCTTTCAAAGTCTAAAAGAAAGCCAGTAATCAACAGAAAAAGAACAAAAAATAATTGTGTTAGTCATCAAGAAATAAAGGAAAAACACAATAGAGCACATCCACATACACTACAAGAGTAACTATGAAAATATTCAAAATGGCAGACAATAAATTTATAGCTGGAGTATAGTTATAGATAGCAGATCTGAACTTCTTTATAGGTTAGAAGGTTAAGGTTAGCCTTCTTAGTTATATTTTTTTATAACCACCCAAAATTCCCTTTATATCTCAAATAATATAAAAATGTGCTCTAAAACAATACTGCAACCAAAATTATAAATCATGTGTATAAAATAAATGGTTATAGTCAGTTCTGGCACTTGCCAGCCGATACAGTGTCACACTCGCTTGGCTCTTGTGCTTTGGTCTGAAACTAACCTAACCTAAATCACTGTTCATGACTGTTCGCCACCCATCATAACAATATTAGTCGAAAAATAGGTGAGGTTATGGTTTACCAAACATTAATATTTCAAGAACTCTGGGCTATAGGGGTTGCAGAAATCCGTGCAGGAACGGAGAAAGAATACATTTGCCTGCGGCCCGGTGGCCTGTCGTAAGAGGCGACTAAACAACCCACAGCCAGGTGGTAGAGTATTTGCTCGACTGGATGGCGACCACCTCTGGTCTAGAGTATGCCGCCATAACAACCTTGTGTTGTGTTCCGGCATTAGTGACCAGGTTCCAGTCTCCTTTAAGAGAGCAGCAGCGCATTTGTAGCACCTTTGGTGTTGCAAATGTCCATAGGCGATGGTAACCGCTTTCCACTAAGTGAGCCGTCTGCCTGTCTGCTGAACTCCTGCAATAAAAAAAAAAAAAGAAAAGTTAAGTATACCTTCCCCCTACCTACTCCTCCCACTTTCTACTTAAAGTTCATGAACTCGAAATTTTGTAGCAGCCCTTAACTGTCATTAAATAAATTGGTATTGAAACTTTATTTATTTTTAAATGAATAAATCAGGCTATGTTGGTATAACTGCTGAGAGTGTATTTGTAGTGGACAGATAATTAACTTAATAACTTGAGCAAATCAGTAAAGTTTTTATATTTAATATGAGTTTGAAACTATTTTTATTACACTTTATTATATACTTTTGCTTTTAACATAGATTTACATTTAAAAAACACTACCAAATGTCTATGGTATTTTTTATCTGTAGCTAGGTGACTAAACTAGTCAAATAAAAACACTAAAGTGTCTCTCTATGGCCAGCTGTAATTTCAACACAGAATACATAATTTTTAACTTCATAAATCACAGCCGCACCTGAGCTAAAGTTAAAGATACTAATTACAGCTAAGTGTCTAATTTAAAATGCATTTTTTCACATTTCAAATAATGCATTAAACCACTGCATGAAATGGCCTGTAACCTGTAACATGATTGCAGATGAAGCCCCACCATATCCTCACATCTATTTACAATAGATCTTTTTAATGAAAGAAATATAGTATAAGGAAAATTTAACATGCTATTTCATATTTAATACATTCTCAGTAAGTGAAATGTGTCAACTCAGATTGGCAAACTGAAATCTTGAGCTAACATATCGAGCCTTTACAGCCATTTTGTCATAAACAACATTTGGACCTAAGTATATATTTTGTTGCAAAAGATATTTTCAACTATTATTTTGTTTTACGACTTTCAGTTCTAGTTAGTGATGGCCAGGTGGTAGGGCATTTGCCCGACTGCATGGCTACCACCCCTGGTCTAAAGTATGTCGCCATAACAACCTTGAGTTGTGTTCCGGCATTAGTGACCAGGTTCCAGTTTCCGTTAAGAGAGCAGCAGCGCATTTGTAGCACCTTTGGTGTTGCAAATGTCCATAGGCGATGGTAACTGCTTTCCATCAAGTGGGCCGTCTGCCTGTCTGCTGATCTCCTGCTATAAAAAAAAATATATAGTATATTATCAGTTCTATTAGACCTTACTGAATCAAAAATGTAAGATCTTCAAACAAAATAATAGTTTATAATATGTTTTGCATCAATAAATACATACATACATACATAACTTCACGCCAGTTCCCTTGTGGGGTAGGCACGAACAATATGCTTATTATATAGGTCCAAATGTTGCTTATGATAAGATGGTGGTGATCACGGTCACTTGACAGTCCTCTCACAATCCCTTCATGACTGTGATTCACAGCAAAAGGTGTTGAAAAGATTTTTGTTGTTCAGATTTTTTTTATATGTTTCTCCAACAATTTCATGTTGCATACAGTATATTTAGAGCAGGGATATTATTTGAAACTATGAGTGGACAATTTGCTCCCTAACTACGACAAACCTGTATTTTGGGAGGCACATTTGTCTAAGAGATGTTCTCAATGTAATACAGTATTTTATTAAGTTTTTGCAACAAGTAAACATAATTTGAAAAAATATCTAACAATAATATGTATAAAATCGCATTAATAAATAAACTCCTACAGTTATTAAAGTAGATGAATGAACTAAGGCTGAAACAGAAGTGGCGTTTTATTTCATTCAAATTAGATAGATAGATAGATAACACTTTAACGTACACCATTTTAAAAAAAGTTACAAACTAGTATTATTCTAATTATGTACAAAAACTGGTCTTATTGCTAAAAAGCGATCTCTTCCAAACAACCCTTGGCAAGAATATTGCTGATTAGGAGTGGTGATGGTGGTATACATAATTATTGTTTTACATTTACGATTACTTAAATTTTAATAATAAATATATAACTATACTATATACACTAACTATACACATAAGTTATATACAAATACAAGATATAGTGATAAAATGCAACTATTAATATCTATATATATGAATGTCAAAGAAGCGAGTGAGGTGTGTAAGAACAAGCCTGAATGGCGCTCTGTTGTTCGTGCCTACCCCGCAAGGGAACTGGCGTGAAGTTATGATATTGATGATGTTGAATTTAAGAATATCCTTTGAGTCAGGTTGTCTGGAAGAGATCGCTTTTAGTGATAAGGCCGCCTTTTGTTTTACCAAGTATCTGTCCTCTTGTGCATTTTTGTAATTTCTGTTTTGGTGAACAATAAAGTGTTGTCTATGTCAATATGCACTGAAAAAAAATTAGAAACCCCCATTTATATGTAATATAGTAGTATTATTTATACATATATATTTATCTATAAACATTTACATATTTTTGTAGATATGTATTTGTATGTTATATATATTAAGTATATATCTATTTAATATATAAAACATATGTATATACTGCATTTACATATATTTATTACTAGAATGTAAGAAATTGTCCTATGTATTATGTATACCACCATCGTCATTATAATCTCAATTCATTCCTGGGGTTGTCTGGAAGAGATCGCTTTTTAGCGATAAGACCACCCTTTGTGCATAATGAGAAATAGTTTTAGTCTGTATGTTCTTTTTTTGTATTGGTGTACATTAAAGAGTTATTGATTGATTGATTTATATGGCTGCCTCTGCTATTAATTTTTTCGCAATTTTATTACATAATAACTTTACATATTACAACTTCGTGCCAAATTTCAGGTATGTTGAGCCAGTAGTTTCTGAAGAAATTACTGTGATATGCATAGATATATGAAATACAAATAATGATTTCATTAATGTGCCCTAACCAAAATTGTTATTGAACCAAACAAATAAAGTGGTTTAATTATTACAGATCTACTCTATAGATTCGAGGTTCATACCTTTGTTAGATTAAACGAAACAATTTTATTTATTAATATTAACCCTTACAAACTTTTTTTTTTATAATATTAATGGTTATAATTTTTATTTTTGGTTATTAATAACAATTTTTCACTTATAATATTGTTCTGTTGCTTTTGGAATATGGGACATTAATTTTTTATTACAGTATTAATATGCTCACAATAAGATAAATCTTTTTTCAATTTACAGATAGAACTAGAAAGATTAAATACAGCTACAGACGAGATAAACAGATTAGAAGTTGAGTTAGATGAAGCAAGACTCGCTTTCCGGAGACTGCTTGCTGAAGGGCATCTGCGGATTCAGCAGCTTACAAAGAAACTTGGAACTAGTGTACACAAAGCTAGGCCTTATTATGAAGCTAGATTTAGAGCAAATATTGTAAGTAATAAGTATATGTATTCCTTTGTTTACAAATACATTTTTTTTAAATCTTGAATAAATGACAAATCTTGATTGTCATTACAGCGGTATCTACATCCCAAGCTTAAGACTAGGGCTTGAGAAACCGGTAAAAAATATATCTTTATAGTTTTATATGCTAATTACAAATATCGGTAAAAAAACAAATACCGTTGTAAAATTTAACGTTATTTCTAGACTAGTTTACCGTTAAGTAAATATAATGTTAATATTAGTTTTATCGTTAATTTTACCGTTTTGTTTTGTTACCAACGTCACTTGCAAAGATCGTCAAACAGCATTGATGCAATGCGTGCATGCTAATCCACGCGATTTGTTTTCAAATAATATTTCAATTGATTTAGAGTTGAGTTTGTTGATTGTACCGGCAACGAAAAAAATACCGGTAAGTGTAACGTTAAACATAAGCTTGTTAACGGTATATTTAACGTTTAAATTATAAATGTTATTTAAGTAGCGATACAAAATCGTACTGGTATGCTGGGGCCTCACCTGCGTTAGTGTTAAAGATTTAGGCTGTGGCCGAATGTGTCTTATTTAAAGTGTCCAAAATTAACGCCAATAACGCATAGCCATATTATACATATGTTTTCTGTCAATATTTAACGTCATTAGCAATGTCGCATCTCAAATAACTCAAAATAAATATTGTATATTTTTTTCTCGGTAATTTTGGTGTTCAATAAAGAGTATTGTATTGTATAACGCATTAAACCCATCGCCATATCTGGGTGAAGCGACCTAATTGTTTAACACTAACACAGATGAAGCCCCACCAGTATAGCAGGTTTGTTTTTTAAATTAATAAACAATATTATTATTGATTAGCATACGCCAGCGAATTCTATCCGTGCAGGAACGGAGAAAGAATACAATTTCCTGCGGCCTGACGGCCTGTCGTAAGAGGCGACTAAACAACCCACAGCCAGGCGGTAGGGTATTTGCTCGACTGGATGGCGACCGCCCCTGGTCTAGAGTATGCCGCCATAACAACCTTGTGTTGTGTTCCGGCATTAGTGACCAGGTTCCAGTCTCCTTTAAGAGAGCAGCAGCGCATTTGTAGCACCTTTGGTGTTGCAAATGTCCATAGGCGATGGTAACCGCTGTCCATCAAGTGGACCGTCTGCCTGTATGCTGAACTCCTGCAATAAAAAACATAAAAAAAGCGAAACTTTGTTCCCGTTTCTATAACGACGAAGTAGTTGGTAGTGCATCCAGCATATATACAATACAATGCTCTTTATTGTACACCAACATTACAGAGAAGAATACACAATAAGTTTAAATGCTAAAAAGTAGTACAATGGGCGGCTTTATTGCTTAAAGCAATCTCTTCTAGGCAATCTTTGGACGGACAAGATGTAATTGCAAAGGTAGCATTGGCAAGCCTTTATATGTTATAGCTATAACAATATATGTATATAGGAGCAGAATAAATGTAGCATGGTTAAAGTGAAGACAGGTAACCGGTGTGACGTGCGACAAACTAACGCCACTGTAACTAAAAGGTCAAATATGTAGATCTGTCATACGACCAGTCATGCTATACGTGTCCGTATGTTGGGCCACTAAAGTGATAAACCACAAACGTCTCCACTCAGCCGAGATGAGAATGTTGATATGAATGTATGGTGTTACAAAAATGAATAAGGTGAGAAATGAGTACATAAGGGATCTTTGAAAGTTGCACCCGTGACTGAAAAATTGAGAGGAAGAAGATTAAGGTGGTATGGGCATATAATGAGGAGGGATGAAAGTCACGTGACAAAAAGAATGTTAAACGACAATATGGATGGGTACAATTGTAAAGGTAGACCAAAAAAGATGGATAGATTGTGTGAAGGATGATATGATGATTTGTGGTGTGACAGAAGATGTATGGCAGAATAGAGCAGTGTGGAAAGACATATTGTGCCGACCCCAATTAATTGAGATATGGTGAAATAAAAGAAAGAAAAATATATACGTACATAGACATACAAAACAAACAATAAACATGTTATACAGTTAGATAGTGCTCCTTCACAAGTCTGATAATGGAATAGATAATTTTAACAGATCGTACATCTGCCGACAAAGCATTCCAGAGATGAACACACAACGATCTTGCGTAAATCTCCGTAGTAAGTAACGGTCTCCTAAGTCCCAGCCTCTCTGATGTTCTCAAAGATCTCGAATCACTGTGAAAGAACTAAAAACGTTCTTTAAGATATATAAAAAAAATATTATAGATAACTACCCCAATATTCCAGACATCGCAAGAACTCCAAACAGCGACGGTCGCGTACGACAAGGCGAACAGCGCTCACGCGGCCGCTCGCGAGATGGTGTACCTGGCGGAGCAGGGGCTCGCGAGGCTCGCGGAGAGCTCCGACGGGGGTCTCACCCTCGACCCAGCCTGGCAGGAGATGCTCAACCACGCCACTCATAGGGTTAACCAGGTAAGCTAACAACGCTTACGGTTTTCAACATTGTAACACTCGTAATGTATCATGATAAAGCTTGGCCATAATGTCTAGAACATGAACTAACTTTTTTGCCTTCTGGCAATATTCTATCTTAACCATAGTCAAATATAAACAAAGTGAATTTATCCATGGCAATGTTGATCCAAGTCTAAATTTCACTAAAGATAATTAATCAGCTAGTGGTGCGTCACCCCATCCAAAGGGTTGACCACCACCGAAGCACGACACTACTTAAATTACACATCTGTAAATAGAGGGAGCTCTAATCGCACACTTCCCCTTTGCGTTCTTATTAGGTGACGGCGCAATTGGGCTCTAGATTTTTATTTTTTGGAGCAGGACAACGTCCGCTTGCTTTATGATTATTTTTAAAGTTTAAGGCTGTTGCGTGATATAATAAAACTAAGTTTTAACGGTTTTAAACGCGGTAATTTTATTTGAATTTTATGTAATATATCTTAATATATATAAATTACGTGTCACGTTGTGTGTCCGCGTTGGACTCCTAAACTACTTGACCGATTTTAATCAAATTTGCACACCGTGTGCAGTTTGATCCGACTTGAAAGATAGGATAGTTTACATTTGGACCCGGTAGGTGGCGCTGTAATCGGGTTCAAAATTTTATTTCTTCAGGGCAGAACAAGGTCTGCCGGGACAGCTAGTATATATATATATATACTAAACTGGGTGAGAAATAAAATAAAAAGAAATTGTCAATTTATTTCACCTCCGACCCATTTTAATATTATATAAAATTATTAGTGCCAGGCATGTTGTTCAAGAGTTTCTTGCGCCGCTTCATCTCTTCAAGCCACAACATGTTGCGAAGCCATGGTAAATTAAATTAGGCTCCCATAGAGTAAATAATAACCATAAACCAAATTAATACTAAATAATTAAAACGAACAAGTTGGCGGTAGGCTAAATAAAACTTTAACAATACTCATTGACACTTGACATCTTTATCGTCCCTGATCACGGCCACTGAAAAGTGGCCGAAACGTCGGAATAATAAAAATCAAATAAATTACTGCGCTTAGAACCGTTAAAACGTAGTTTTATTATGTATAACAATCACAATTTTTTTTTAAATTGTGAGTTTAATTTAAAAAAGTCATCGGAACGCATGCACAACTTAGGCAGTTTTCTGACCTAATGTGCATATTGTTACAATTACCACATGCTAATAGCGGTGAAGGAAAACATCGTGATGCAATCTGCACATCGAGATGACCGATGTGTCAACCCTGCCAAGCCGCCTTGGACAAGCATGGCGAGTATACTGCCCGTTCCGCTATAGTGGGAGGCCCGAGCCCAGCAGTGGGACATTTATGGGCTGTTATTACATATATTTATATATGAGTTTAATTTACCAGGCAGAAGCAGACAGAGCTTGCGCGACGGTGACCCAGCGAACGAAGTCAGCCGCCCACCGCGCCGCCACCGCGTTGGTGCAGCAGCTGCAGAACGGACTGAAGAGGCACATCGCCAAGTCCAGGTGAGTTCATATTACACCGTCTAGTGTATTCAAGCGCTGTAAATACAAAATGCACCGCTCACAGATTATTTATCAGACCTTTCCTACGTCTTACTGTACATTCATTTGCCATAAGACTGGTTAAAAGGCTACTGGTGGTTTTCAGCCTCAAAAAAGACAAACAAACTTATACAAAAAATACGTAGATTTTTACTTATCTTTTTAAGTAATGCCATATTATAGCACTACCTGCAAAATAGTGATGTTTGATATTTTTATGTATTAATTATAGGTAATACTTTATTGCTCACCAAAATAAACAAATACAAAAACAAAACACATAATTACAATATTTCGCAAAATAACAGGCGGCCTTATCGCTAAAAGCGATCTCTTCCAGGCGACTTAGCTTAAAAGAAATTCTTAACCAATCTGGCGATGTAGGTGGAGCAGAAAAAAGATAGGACTGTACAATTGAAATATACATACTTACACTAATTTGTAAATTTAATACATATATAAACATAATAGTAACATATATACGTATATACAAAATAATCTAAATAAATATATTTATTAACATTATATATGACAAGCATTTTATATTAACAATAGATAAACAAGTGATTGTTTATTATATTAGACATATTTATATAAAAACAGATAGTACTTTCTAAACTAGTTCTGAAATCTAGATAATGTTTTGACCTCTGACAGTAAAAAGCATTGCATTCCAGAGTTTGTCAGCCTGCACTGTAAGAGTGTATAATTCTTACTTATATAATATTTTACATACTTATATGTTTATTATTGAATAAAATATAATGTAAGTAACTCCATATCTTGTATTATTTATGCATACCACCTTTGACAAATCGAATCTATTTTATCCTTGCCACGGGTAGAAACCTTCCAGAAGGAAGAGATCGCTTCTTAACGATAAGGCCGCCCATTGTGCATATTAGAATATTTTTAGGCTATAAGTTTGTTTTTCGTTTTCTGTAATGGTGTACAATAAAGTGTTATCTCTCTCTCACTCTCTATTTTAAGAACCTCGCTAACCGGAGAAAAATAATGTTAAATGTTTTAAGAATCGATACTCGCTTCCATATAATTAAATTCAAAAGCGTTGTTATCTGATTATTTAAACTATTATATTAATAAGAAACTAGATATATTACGTGTCAAAATATCGATATACCTGCCTAATATTCTGTTGCTTAACACTTTTTTATACTGTTAGCTGGTTAGTCGACTATTTATTCGTTATGGATATCTTATTTTTTTTTAAATGGCAATACAAAACATCTAAGCGTCCACTCTGTCACTGTCAAGTGTCATAACGTCAGACAAAGCTATATGGTCTCAGCTATTCACACCTGTATTCCCAAATTAAGCGAGTTATGCTTGTGTTGTGGGTAATATACAACTGACCACTCTGAGGCCGGTCCCAAACACCCAGACCATAATAGATGACGAAAAGTTCGTTTACGAAATTTACCACGCCAGGAATCGAACCCGGAGCCTCTGCGTTTCCATTGGGCTTGGCCGGCAAAGGCTCAGCCCGCTCAACCACAGAGATGAACCAAAAATATAGCAATAAATTATATTTTCAAATTAGTTTTGCTGGACTATTGTTACTTCTAGGATGTTCTTCAAAGGCTGTAGTGCATTCTGCTTTTTAGAAATTGGTATATTATAATTTTCTCTTTAGGAAAGCTAATACTCTTCCATCTTTGTACAGTGAAGTGACTGATATAAACTTTAATACTATTATTGAACATGGCTTGATAACATTATCAATTACCTTTAAAAATATAGGTAATAACCGGTGTTTTCGAAAAAAATGCTGCCATAGCGGTATTTTTTTACCGTTACTTGGTAACTTTTATGATTTTAAAATCGTATGTATAACGTTGTACGTATCGGTAATTTTGACGTAATTTCAAGCATTTTTTAAGAATTGTCGTTATTACGACTGCATGTTACCGAAACAATCGACAAACACAACTCTAAATATTACGCGCACTCTTAGTGCAGTGCTGTTTCACAATGTTTGCGAGTGAAAGAGAGGGACGGTAGTAACAAAACATAGTTATAACGGTGAAATTACCGATAAAAATTGTATTAACGTTATATTTTTAACCGGTAAAATGGATAGAAATCACGGTAAGTTTTATAACGATGTTTATTTTTTATCGTTGTCTGTAATTAGCATAAATAACGATACCAAATTTTACCGGTATTTCAAACACTGGTATTGAATATATATTATACCTATATTTTACTGTTCATTGACTTGCCTTACCATCGGTTGAATTTTGTATTAGGTACTTGTAAGGAGGCTTTATCAAATTTTAAACGATATTAAGGCAAACGAATGACTGGTAAGATATAATAATAGCCCAACAGTCGCAAAAGGATGATTGAATAGTGACGTCACTGCCCACGTTCGGATTATTTTCAACAAAGGCACGTTCATGATATGTTTCATTAGAGAACGACCACGTTCACAACCGCGATTTTTCTCGTTCCACTTGCTTGCCGGCGTTACAATCGTAAACCCAAGTGGATCGGTTATTCGACCCACCTTTTGACATGGGTCGTTGTGAGCGTTGTGTGATCGAAAATGTTGACGTCATTATTAACGTTTTCGCCACGACTACAACGACCGCGGTCGCCTTGTGGAACGGCTAACGGAGCGTTTTAGGCGTTGTGAGCTGCTATTAGAACGCGCTGCTAGTAAGCGCACCAATATGGCGGCGTTAAGTTGACTCGAATCTAATTACAGTTTTAAAATATTTATGTTTATACAAAATCTTTACTTTTTTATTACATATTTTGACAGCTAGTTACTGTTAAATAATTGATTAAAACTATAAAAGCACATTCTTATTAATACAATTGCGTATGTACATACATCCTATTGTAAAATAATTTTTATAAGTAGACATCATATTTTAGCTGTCTGTGTTCTGGTTACAAAATATTGCATATTTAAATAAAAATTAGAGCACACGTACTTATCGATGAATGACGAAAATGGAACATAGCTTCTGGACATGTTTGTTATTTCGTAGCCAGGCGGCGAAGGTTCGCATATCCATACTTCCATCATAATCCAGTAAAAAAAGGCGAAAAAGCGGTAAATCTGGGAATGAAAGCCAATCAGCTATAAATTGGAAAAATATTTTTTTGATATTCTGAAACTTGTCTGAAAAGTCTCATAAGAACATGTGTCAGCGTCTTAAGATATTCAAGGTCAAAGGTCCCGAAAATATTTATTTTTTTTAAATCTCGCTTTCTACACATAAAATGATATTAGCATGTATTACAAAAGTTGCAGAGCCGAAATGTTTCTAGAAGTTTGGTATTAAACAATTCTCTATACATTCGACCGTTTTTGATATAGCGAAGAGTCCGCAGTGCTCAGCCGCCATGGCGTATCTCAAGGTCAACCATCAATTTCGGCACTATTGCACTTGAATAGTTTAATGGGAAGGCACCAGTAAAACCATAAGAATTCTATGTAAACTTTATTTAGCATATACAGATAGCCTTAACACAATGACACAGGGGAGAAGGGGGAAAGGGGCGAACGCAATGCCACGGGCAAATAGTGTTACATTTGTTAAAACAGGCTAGGGTGTGAAATTCGTAATACCAACAGACACATAGTACAGTTTATAAAAATAATAAATTATTGAGTAAAACTAATATAATGACTAGGGATGGGCCAAAATTCGTTTTGCATTCGGTTTGACTTAATTTCGGGAGCTTGAGCCGAACTTTACCGATTTTGATTAAACTTTTTGTGTGCGTTTGGGTGAGTCCCCGGATGGTTTAAATTTACAACTGGAACCGGTAGGTGGCACTAGAATCGGGGCCTAGATTTTGATTTTTCCATGGCAGGACTACGTCTGCCGGGACAGCTAGTATTTTATATTTATAACTTTACTATTATTAACGGTGGTTCGGGCATGTGGAAAGAATGCATGATGAAAGAATGACTAAACAGATATACAATGCAAAAGTGGATGGATGCAGAAGTCGTGGAAGGAGGCCACGACACACCTTCCATGATCAAAGTAATCGTGTACTAGCACAAGGTGATGACAAGAGCTATGAATGTCAAAGAAGCAAGTGAGGTGTGTAAGAATAAGCCTAAATGGCACTCTTGTGTTCGTGCCTACCACGCAAGGGAACTGGCGTGAAGTTATGTACTTGTTATTAACAAGTCCATATTGATTTGGTAAGCCATTTCACTGTACAAATGAACACTTGCAGTTACGATGTACTTTAGCAATAGACTTGAGCTTGCCTAGTGCACTGTAGTTCTGTCTTCTCCGCAGGCCACGCGACGCCAACGCGCGCACCTACGCACCCTTGGTACTTATTTTTTTATTTTAATTTATGTGTGTTGCATGACCCCTTCTGTGTAGTCATAATGCATGCCAACGTTACGTACACCCGAATACGTACATGTTTGCATATACAGGCGAGTTTATTTAATTCTCCCCGGTTGATTATTTCAGACCCCAGCGGTAATTACAAAAAAAATATTCCTTAACAAAAATTTGTTAGATATTTAGGGACAACCTTGTGCTCATCTTAGATTTGACCTTGATCCATATTGCCAAGGTCGTTTGAAGGTCAACTTGGTTTTTTTTTGTCATCTCAGTAATGAAATGACCAAAAAAATTCAGCTTTTATCATTTCTGGAGTGAGAGAGAGAAAAATCCAAGTTGATCTTCAAACGTCCTTGAATATATGGATCGAGGTCAAATCTAAGGTGAGCACAACGTAGCTCCCAAAACATCTAACAGCTTTTGTTAAATAATATTTTTGCGATATATTACCAGCATTCCGAAATAATTAACTGGTGAAATTAAAATGACTCACCCGGTATATTAATCTGTGTTTTAACAAAGAAATATTCGTCCCTTCTTTCTTCCGGTCTTTTCTGTTCTTAATTTATATCTTAAATGTTATGTTACAGTAAGTAGAACTTCCTCCCTTTTGTATTTTTTTTTGCGGTGATGCGAATTGCGAACGTCTCCTTTAGTTAGATCTAGCTCAAGAATGATTTCAACATGATAGAGCCGTGTTGGAATCATTATCTGGATTATAACTAGCTGGGCCAGCTCGATGGCTGTGAAACCAGGTTCTCACAAAACATCCGCGGTAAACTTGAGCTAAGCGTACCACGACTGTGTTTCGTTCGATGAATGAGGGTTCCCATGACACGGATCTCTATCTCCTCTTCCCGTATCCCATCCCCTCTATCAGTTTCCTCCTCGCCGATCCTTCTGTCTCTTACCTTTCTTTTTAACGAGGGGAAGTCCGTTTGAGGACTATCCACCGCGGGGGAAACGCGATAGGCAGTATGGGATTTGCCGTGTTGGGGTGGCACTAGCACCGCAAGCAAAGAGTGCTATCGCCGCGGTCCGGGATACCCACTAAAACCACTCGCTGTTCTGTTCGTCGCCTTTATGCCAGGATCACAAGCTACTAAGCTAAATACACTTAGCCATTTCGCAGACCCCTGGCAGGCGGCGGCCCATAAGGCTACTTCCATCTATGTCATCGACTTTTTTTTGATAACGCAAGAGGAATGCTTTTGGACATCATGACCTGACCCTTCGAAGAAAGCTCCGACATACAGGCATAAGACCTGCATCGAGGGTGTGTGATACTCTCAGCGACCGATACTCCGCGCTCGCTTTTAAAACAAAGGTGTCGCGTGAAACGGCCGCCGAACTACCGCTAAACCTAAACCTGCGTCCCATTTATAGCGCTTTTACGGGGCGTCATGGGTTCTAGCAGAGTTATTTCACTGTGATGCCCTTACGCTCTGTAACTGGCCACCTCGAGGAGCAGAGTGACCCACTTCGTACAGCAGGGGGAAGTACGCTGTCGCCCCTGTGACAGCGGCCTCCTGTGACGGTAACTATGGTAGGCGTGCCGGTCCGCCTCCTGCGGACGGGATCCGCCTGTGCATCCTCCTCCCTCTCTCTTTCAGCGGCCTCCTTCTGCGACATGATCTATGTCATTACCTATACTATCCTCTGAATCACATCCTAAAGGCTAGCGACGCGTTGACTTCGCCCCTGGTGTTGCAAACTTCTATAGGCGACCGTAACCGCTTTCCATGAACTAGCTCTAGCTTCCATCTGAATTCTGGCATACTTCCTCTGTCACACCGCAAATCATTATGTCATATTATCCTCTTGACTGCAAAGGCCATATTTCGAAGAGAAGGCCCGCATCAACACGGCATTGGAAGCGCAGAAGGCGAGGATCCAGACCCTGGAGGAGCAGGTGGCTGATGCCAAGCAGCAGTACTCTTCAGCACTCAGGAATCTGGAGAGGATATCTGATGAGATTCACAGGCATCGCTCCAGGAGACAGTCGACGAGGAACGGTGAGTTCTTCGACGTTGTTCTCGCTTACCACCACCTATGGACATATGCGAATAAGAGAAAAAAAACACAGTTTCATTTAAATCCGTTCAGTAATTTCACGTGATACTGTAACAAACAGACGGACGGACAAAAAATCTAAAAGTTGTTTAGTTTAGGCATTTTTGTATTTATTGTACGAAATCGAACCCAGATCGTGACCTGATAAATTAGAGCTGCCTTTTACGGAGATGAATATGTTGCGGTGGGTGTGCGGAGTTACCTGGAAGGACCGCGTCAGACACTACCGCATCCGTTTCAGTATTCATGCAGGAAATGTAAAACTAGGAAATATGGATATATGTAAATAAATAAATAAAGTATAATAACCCCACCCTTCCAGACCCATATACCACAACCAAACGTACCCATAATCGCATTCCAACCTTTACCAAATTTCCAACCTAACCCAACCTCAACCAACAAATCCCAATTTATAAAATTATTTGGCACAAAATAGTAGTTAATAGAAATAAGTTAAAGTTTTTAAATAGTGCCAGGTGGTAGGGCATTTGCCCGACTGGATGGCTACCACCCCTGGTCTAAAGTATGTCGCCATAACAACCTTGAGTTGTGTTCCGGCATTAGCGACCAGGTTCCAGTCTCCCTTAAGAGAGCAGCAGCGCATTTGTAGCACCTTTGGTCTTGCAAATGTTCATAGGCGATGGTAACCGCTTTCCGTTAAGTGGGCCGTCTGCCTGTCTGCTGAACTCCTGCAATAAAAATAAAAAAAAATAAAAAATAAAGACATAAAAAGAAACGCAAACCTCGTCTTGAACCATGACGGCGAGCCCGGCGAATAAAAAAATTAAAAGTATTCATGCGGGGCCGGACGGGGGGGGGGGGGTGGCGGCAAGCCGGGTGTCACTACCCGGGTGGGAAATTCAAACTTCGCAGACAAATATACAACTCATCATCGACGCAACGTTAACTACTGAGACGTCCAGTATTTTAAGCACATAATTTACTTTTCGCGGGGCGCGTAAGCATAGATTAAAAAGCACAGTACACAGAAGTAAATAGTTTAGATTTATGTAAATTAATTAATAATTTAGTGAAAAGTAATTAGTAAGTATAGAATGATATTACAAAATTGTATGGTCCGGTGTGGTGAGCAGACACCCTTAAGCCCAAGAGATACTGGCATGGCGTCGTGAATAATGACATACGTAGCAATTGTTCTCACATTTAGGGCTGCCGAATACCGCGCAAAGTTGTGAAGAAAAAATGCTAATGCACACCCCGGCACGTCGAAGCGAATTCTCGAACGCAACCGGGATTTAGCTCCAGGATAGAAATACATAAATAAACAATTTGTATCAAAATATAATAAATATTGCAAAAACTCGACGTAAAATTAACTCGAAGTTAATATACAGTCAAATTCAGAATCTTTTCCTTTTGCAAGTCGGTTAAAAATGGTAAATTGTATAAAAACATGCGGACGAGAGCGGCGACAGCGCCCGAATGCGGCCAAATAACACTGACGGTTACAAACCTTTTATTTTCAGAACAGCTTTATATTACACGAATATATATTATTTTAGATCTTATTTCATTGCATTGAAGTTCGAAATTGTACAATAATATATAGCGGTGAGAATTTTTCATTTCGCTGTAACACTTCCATCTAAGTCCAATCCGTCACCAAGTAACGTGCGATGAGGAACTGCATTCCAATAATAATTATATATTTATTTATATCATTTTAACCCTAAAAAGGGGCCAAATTTAATATTATTTTTGTCCATTATCTGCCATCAAAGTTGTCGCGCCAAAACCAAGAGAATTATATCGTCTCATTTACTCTAATACAAATTCTATGTAGTTAGAGGGAGAAAGCATCAGTTCAACGTTCGTTTCAATTATCTGTATTTGACCACAAATTTGTGGTGCTTCCCAATTAGTCGTGTGCGACAGTTCGGCAACAAATTTGTTCAAGAATAATCAAATTAAGCTTATTTCAGAAAGTTTTTTAACCCTTCAGCTCACTATTAGCACATATGTGTCCGATGACAGTGCAGATCGCGTTTGTGCACGTGCTTGTTTTTGTGTTGTTGTCTCACTCTGTTTATATAGGATTTGTATGAAATGGGTATATTTTCTTGGTATATTACGAGATGGTGATAGTGTTAGTCTTGCGGCTTTTGGAAGAGCTGAAGGGTTAACTCGTGATAGATGATGTTGATTAATTGATACCAGATGTAGACCACAATTCAACAATAACGGACACGGCGAGCGACACGAACACTACAACCAGCGACAAACTGGAGGAGCTCTACGACCACAGCAACGACGCGAGCGTCCGGGAGTGGCTGCGGAGGGCCGCCGACGCCCAGCGCCCGCGGTGCCTCCAGGACAGCGACACCTGGACCGAGATCGACCTGGACTACTCCAGCCCCGAGGAGGTGAGAACTGAACCGTCCCATATCGCCTTTATAACAGACTAGCGGCCCGGCGCGGTTTCACCCGCGCTCTGTCCCGCTCGCATGGTATATGTTCTATAATGCCTATGACA
The DNA here is from genome assembly GCA_019925095.2 of Dendrolimus kikuchii. Taxonomy (NCBI): domain Eukaryota; kingdom Metazoa; phylum Arthropoda; class Insecta; order Lepidoptera; family Lasiocampidae; genus Dendrolimus; species Dendrolimus kikuchii. Next base: position 3,146,885 of record CM034410.1, on the reverse strand, counting down.
CTCCCTGTTAACGTAGCTTTCTAACAGTAAAAGAATTTTTTAAATCGGTTAAGTAGATCCAGAGATCACTGCCTACAACGTCACAAACTCACAAACTTTACCTCTTTATAATATTAGTATAGATTTTATTGGTGGCTTCTTGTTTGGAAGTCAAACTGGATATAATGAACTGTATGATTAGTATTATTATTATTAAATTAGAAATATACATGTAGAAGTACGTAATTACAAATTGTGCGAGAGAGTCGAGAGAGAGAGAATGGTAAGTCGTCAATGTGAATTGTGGTAATTTTTGCCTTCAAGGCCGCTCCTATATCCCGCGTTTAGTCAGACGCCTAGCTGCTAATTGTGCGAGCTATGGGCGTCGGCGGTATGCGGGGCGCGGAGAGTAGATGTGCTCCGGCGGACGGATCAGGGGGGTGCTCTCTGTCCGCAACAGATTTCAAAGCATGAAACTATCTGCAGTCTTATCACTTTTTAATATTTTCTTAGGTTTTCGCGAGTTGTATACATAATATTATAACAAAATTTAACAATACTCGTTGACACTTGACATCTTTGTCTTCCGTGATCACGGCCACTGAAAAGTGGCCGAAACGTCGGAAAAACCAAAAAAAAAAAAAATCCCGCGCTTAAAACCGTTAAAAAGTAGTTTTATTATCACTTTTTGTTGTGGCAATAGCGATCAATATGCTTGAGTACATTTTTAGATTAACACTTTAATTCGCTTCGACTCTGCGTAAGTGCGCCTTGACCCTTGTTTCTTTTAAATTTTTGACTTACTTGAATTATATTTTTCTCAATAATAAAATATCTAAAAGCGAGAGGAAGAACGACTTGTGAAAACACTCGTCATGTACGATTTAGCGACATTACACTTACACTTAGTAGGGCACACTATCTCGAGCAGGGATTCCCAAAGTGTTCGATAGCGACCCCCTGGAGTCGAAATCGATTTCGCAAGGGTCGACATGAATCAAAACTGATTTTTGGTGGTCGACGAGGACTCCTTAACAGTCTTTGATGCATTCGCAGGTGAGCTTCGAGAAGTGCTCCCTCCGGCCGCGGTCCACGCCCGAGAAGCTGTCCCCGCCGAGCCCGCTGGAGTCGAAGGTGTCGGCGGCGTCACCGCGCCGCATCATCCGGTCCGCCGACCGCGCCGCGTGCCTCCGCGCCGAGATCGAGAAGGGCCGCAGGCAGAGCCTCGATGCGATCCTCCACGACACCGGCGAGAAGGTCAAGGAGATGTTCCAAGGTTAGTTATGCAACGTGAATCCGCCATCCAATCCGTTTTTTTTTTATTGCAGGAGATCAGCAGACAGGCAGACGGCCCACTCGATGGAAAGCGGTTACCATCGCCTATGGACATTTGCAACATCGGTTGCTACAAATGCGCTGCTGCTCTCTTAAGGGAGACTGGAACCTGGTCACTAATGACGGAACACAACTCAAGGTTATGGCGACATACTTTAGACCAGGGGTGGTAGCCATCCAGTCGGGCAAATGCCCTACCACCTGGCTGTGGGTTGTTTTGTCGGCTCTTACGACGGGCCGCCTGGGCTCAGAAAATTGTATTCTTTCTCTGTTCCTGCACGGATATATAAATAAATAATAAATATTGTTATGACCTATGTGCCGATAAAGACAAATTCACACCTGCCGCCCTGTAGAAACACATTTTATTACCTTTTCGACATTTGGACTTCTTTTGTTTACCTTGTGATTAAAATTTTTGATTAAAAAAACAGACCATTGTGTATTGTAATCTTTTATTGTTGCATTGTGATCACTGCCAGGTGTCTCGGATTTAAAAGCACAAACTGATTCTAAGAAATTCGGTGCACGCGGTCGGGCAGACATATTGCATCTGTGCAGTATAAAGCAATGCCCCAATGGGGAGATCGGCTGTCAAGCGATAACCACGAGCGAAGCAAGACGTTATTGAATTGTGCATTACGTTTGGATTGATTGTGTTCAGCCATATTTGTACCTGTCGAGTGATATATATATATATATATATATATATATATATATATATATATATATATATATATATATATATATATATATATATATATATATATATATATATATATATATATAAGGGTTTGTACAATCTAGCAGCCTCTTCAGATAAGGGGTATGCGAAAATGGCGCCCCCTACTATTTTCCACTCTATTTGGCCGACCTTTAGTTTTAGACGTAAAATGTATTTGATTGTGAAATGTTGAAGTAGGGCTCTCGTTGTTCGGCGAGCGGCGCGGGTCGATCTCGGCGCCGCGCACGCCGCGGCGGGCGACGTCGCCGCTCGCCCGGCGGAGCCCCCTCCCGGGCGGCGAGGGCTCGTCCGCCTCCGACGAGCGCTACTCGGACACTGACAGCTTGGCCAGGTATTTACCCTACACACCCTACTCCTATTGGTGGCAGTTGCTTCTTCCAGATAAAACTCGATGTAGACTGTATGACTGCACATAGACGAGTAATACGAGGGAGTGAGAGAGAGTGAGTAGTGCGATTAAGTGCAAGTGCTTGTGCAATGTGCATCTCCTACCTCCAAGGCCGCTTTTTATATCCCATGTTCCGTCCGACGCCTAGCTGCTAACAGTGTGAGCTATGAGCGTCGGTGGTACGCGGGGTGCGGAGAGGTGTACTCCGGCGGGCGGGTCAGGGGGGTGCTCTCTGTCCACAACAACTTGTATACCATAGATCACCCCCAGTAGAGGTCGCGTTACGAGAGTTTTGATTCTAACATTGTTCATCACTCCCGCACCGATACCGAGTGAACCAGGATGCATTCATTGAACTTTCGGTACCGCTTATACCAACAAATCGAAAGCGGCCTTAGTATTCTCCCGGTAAGGTAGTCAATAGTCATGGTAAAACTTATATATTGTATAGTACTGTTGTTGCCGTTGGAATGATCACAATCTTTAAGAAGTACACCCACGTAATTCACAGTTCTTACAAAGACAACCAAACACAAAATTCCGAATTGTAAGGCAGGAGATCGTCATAATATAAAACGTGCAAAGTCTGTTGATCTGCGATTTACGGTCCCGATTTACACATAATAATACCTCAATTGCAGTTGAAACTCAACTTAATCTGTGTCAACAGGCCGGCCTTATATTTTCGCAAAATTGACATAGACCCGCGATAAATGTGCACAGACCGTTTATTATAATTGTCAACTAGTACAGCTTTAATCCAAAACAATATGGTTTTTAAGAACGTGCAGCGAGAATGACAAAAAGACCGTTTATGATTTCTTGTGCTACTGCTTCATCTGGGATAATTTTATCGTCATTGATCGTTCAGATCTATTCTCTCATATGATGAAAACTTTTTGTTCCTGGGAAATAAATTTCCCTGCTGTTAAAAAAAAACTATGTGAACCATCGATAATACATGCGACTGATGTCCCAACTTTTTTACAGCCACTATTAAACCACGCCATAAATAGTAATAAAAAAAAAAACAATTTTTTAATATCAATTTTTACTTATTAACTTATGTAATTTAAATAAATTTGAACTAAACATTTATTATCTATCATCAATGACAAAAAAAGACATTTACTTGACTTTTCATATGTGCCGTATTATGTTTACATCAGATTTAGATATGTATTGAACGCCTGATTTCATTAGAGAAGTAGTATGTATGGTTTCCAATCCAGCGTGGAAATGCTGACCGACGATCAGATAGCGTCGTTGATGTTGGACGCCCAGTTGGAAGCGGTCTGCGAACGGTTGGCCGGAGTCGCCGTCAGGCATTCGCCGGAAGCGCGATACTGAACAACCAAGTGTTATTAGGTGAGTCCTTATTATAGGTCGATTAACTAAAGCTGGCACTTTCACGGTACTCACTAATGCAATTTCCTACATACATACATACATAACTTCACGCCAGTTCCCTTGCAGGGTAGGCACGAACAACAGAGTGCCATTTAGGCCTATTCTTACACATCTCACTTGCCTCTTTGACATTCATAACTCTTGTCATGCAAGCTCGTCTGTTCTTAAGGCTCCTGACATCACCTTCTGCTAGTACACGATCAATTTGATCATGGAAGGTGTGTCGTGGTCTTCCACGACTTCTGCATCCATCCACTTTTGCATTGTATATCTGTTTAGTCATTCTTTTATCATGCATTCCTTTCCTTACCTTCACCCCGACACTCTCTTTCAGACCAACTCTCTCTCTTACTTCGGTATTACGAACGCGGTCCGCGAGCGTCACTCCGCAGATGTTGCGCAGTGCTCGCATCTCGACCGCGTTTACTCTACTTTCATGCTCTCTCTTCCATACCCAGCTCTCGCATCCATACGTGAGCGTAGGTACCAGCACCGCGTTGTGTATGGCGAACTGGCCTTCTGGCTGAGGTTCTTAGCGCCTAGAAGTTTACCTAACGCTCCATTCGGTTGCAATGCAATTTCACAATTAATATAATAAGTTATTCTCGAGGTACACCACAACACCAACATGCATTCATTAAATGTCACACACAATAACATAGTAACAAGCGTGTACAACTTCCTAACTTCTTAAATTTAATTGTAAAAATGGGTACGGAACTTCTTTTTTTTTTATTGCAGGAGTTCAGCAGACAGGCAGACGGCCCACTTGATGGAAAGCGGTTACCATCGCCTATGGACATTTGCAACACCACAGGTGCTACAAATGCGCTGCTGCTCTCTTCTCTCTTAAAGGAGACTGGAACCTGTTCACTAATGCCGGAACACAACTCCAAGCTATTATGGCGGCATACTCTAGACCAGGGGTGGTAGCCATCCAGTCGGGCGAATGCCCTACCACCTGGCTGTGGGTTGTTAAGTCGCCTCTTACGACAGGCCTCCCCAACACAGGAAATTGTATTCTTTCTCCGTTCCTGCGCGAATAAGAGGAACTAGAGTCCGTAGTTGTTAATAAAAATAAAATAATGAAATTTCACTATACAGTAAAAATATATGCAAGGTTGGGTGGGTTGTGTATCCTTATTAATATTATAAATGCGAAAGTAACTCTGTCTCTGTGTTCCGTTTTCACGGAAAAACTACTGAACCGATTTGGCTGTGACTTAGTATATATATATATATATATATATATATATATATATATATATATATATATATATATATATATATATTTTCGATGCCGAGAATGAACATGGGATACTTTTTATCCCGAAAAATGGGATAGTTTCCGGGATAAAAGTATATGTGTCTCTGTTTGTTATCCTTTTATGGAAAGATCGATCCGATAGAGATCGATTTGGCTGAAACTCGGTACGTATTGTAATTTGAATACCGAGGGTGGCCAAGGGATACTTTTCATCCCGGACACTAGGATAGATTTTGGGATAGATTTATGTAAAGTTTATCCCGGAAACTAGGATAATTTTTTATTTGTACTTATTTCTTAAGTAGCTATACAGGGTTATACATTCAACCCTACTAATGTAAAAGATGTGTTTTGTATTTCAGGTAGTACACAACTAGCTCAAGAGCGTCATCCTAATTATTGAGTCTTAACTTTTACGGTCTAAAGCTCATTGTGACATGGCAGCTGAATTGAAGAATCCACAAGTACAAGCAAAGTACAAGGGCCGAAACTATAGGAAGCACCTCAGTATTGCAAAGATATTAGGGTGTCCTACCATTAGGGCAGCTGAAGATGGCAATAATTGTGGGAGGATGGGTGCAAACAGCCACCGCCAATTCGTAACAAGGTTCTTGTAAATTTTTATTGATAAGGCAGGTAAATGATGTTTTGCTAACCCCAATCTCCCCACCTTCATAAATTGTACCTAAGCTTTAGATAAAAAGTAAAATCTAGTAAAAAGCTTCTAGATTCAACATGACTAGATACGCATATACGTTTAAACATGACACATCGCCAGCGTGTTATGCTTAAGGTGCTATCTAAATAGAATTCGCTATCTCGCTCGCGCGTTACGACATTTTTGAAGTAATAAATAGTCAGAATTTACTTACGACATATCTCAACAATAATATTACGTATCAATACAGATATTACACAAATTTCAACAATAATATTATGAATCAATACATATATTACACAAATCTTAACAATATTATGAATCAATACAGATATTACACAAATCTCAACAATAATATTATGAATCAATACAGACATTACACAAATCTCAACAATAATAATGAATCAATACAGATATTACACAAATCTCAACAATAATATTATGAATCAATACAGATATTACACAAATCTCAACAATAATATTATGAATCAATACAGATATTACACAAATCTCAACAATAATATTATGAATCAATACAGATATTACACAAATCTCAACAATAATATGAATCAATACAGATATTACACAAATCTCAACAATAATATTATGAATCAATACAGACATTACACAAATCTCAACAATAATATGAATCAATACAGATATTACACAAATCTCAACAATAATATTATGAATCAATACAGATATTACACAAATCTCAACAATAATATTATGAATCAATACAGATATTACACAAATCTCAACAATAATATTATGAATCAATACAGATATTACACAAATCTCAACAATAATATGAATCAATACAGATATTACACAAATCTCAACAATAATATTATGAATCAATACAGACATTACACAAATCTCAACAATAATATGAATCAATACAGATATTACACAAATCTCAACAATAATATTATGAATCAATACAGATATTACACAAATCTCAACAATAATATTATGAATCAATACAGATATTACACAAATCTCAACAATAATATTATGAATCAATACAGATATTACACAAATCTCAACAATAATATTATGAATCAATACAGACATTACACAAATCTCAACAATAATATGAATCAATACAGATATTACACAAATCTCAACAATAATATTATGAATCAATACAGATATTACACAAATCTCAACAATAATATTATGAATCAATACAGATATTACACAAATCTCAACAATAATATGAATCAATACAGATATTACACAAATCTCAACAATAATATTATGAATCAATACAGACATTACACAAATCTCAACAATAATATGAATCAATACAGATATTACACAAATCTCAACAATAATATTATGAATCAATACAGATATTACACAAATCTCAACAATAATATTATGAATCAATACAGATATTACACAAATCTCAACAATAATATTATGAATCAATACAGATGTTACACAAATCTCAACAATAATATGAATCAATACAGATATTACACAAATCTCAACAATAATATTATGAATCAATACAGACATTACACAAATCTCAACAATAATATGAATCAATACAGATATTACACAAATCTCAACAATAATATTATGAATCAATACAGATATTACACAAATCTCAACAATAATATTATGAATCAATACAGATATTACACAAATCTCAACAATAATATGAATCAATACAGATATTACACAAATCTCAACAATAATATTATGAATCAATACAGACATTACACAAATCTCAACAATAATATGAATCAATACAGATAATACACAAATCTCAACAATAATATTATGAATCAATACAGATATTACACAAATCTTAACAATAATATTATGAATCAATACAGATATTACACAAATCTCAACAATAATATGAATCAATACAGACATTACACAAATCTCAACAATAATATTATGAATCAATACAGACATTACACAAATCTCAACAATAATATGAATCAATACAGATATTACACAAATCTCAACAATAATATTATGAATCAATACAGATATTACACAAATCTCAACAATAATATTATGAATCAATACAGATATTACACAAATCTCAACAATAATATTATGAATCAATACAGATATTACACAAATCTCAACAATAATATGAATCAATACAGATATTACACAAATCTCAACAATAATATTATGAATCAATACAGACATTACACAAATCTCAACAATAATATGAATCAATACAGATATTACACAAATCTCAACAATAATATTATGAATCAATACAGATATTACACAAATCTCAACAATAATATTATGAATCAATACAGATATTACACAAATCTCAACAATAATATGAATCAATACAGATATTACACAAATCTCAATAATAATATTATGAATCAATACAGACATTACACAAATCTCAACATGATATGAATCAATACAGATATTACCCAAATCTCAACAATAATATTATGAATCAATACAGATATTACACAAATCTCAACAATAATATGAATCAATACAGATATTACACATATCTCAACAATAATATTATGAATCAATACAGATATTACACAAATCTCAACAATAATATGAATCAATACAGATATTACCCAAATCTCAACAATAATATTATGAATCAATACAGATATTACACAAATCTCAACAATAATATGAATCAATACAGATATTACACAAATCTCAACAATAATATTATGAATCAATACAGACATTACACAAATCTCAATAATAATATGAATCAATACAGATATTACACAAATCTCAACAATAATATTATGAATCAATACAGATATTACACAAATCTCAACAATAAAGTTATGAATCAATACAGATATTACACAAATCTCAACAATAATATGAATCAATACAGATATTACACAAATCTCAATAATAATATTATGAATCAATACAGACATTACACAAATCTCAACATGATATGAATCAATACAGATATTACCCAAATCTCAACAATAATATTATGAATCAATACAGATATTACACAAATCTCAACAATAATATGAATCAATACAGATATTACACATATCTCAACAATAATATTATGAATCAATACAGATATTACACAAATCTCAACAATAATATGAATCAATACAGATATTACCCAAATCTCAACAATAATATTATGAATCAATACAGATATTACACAAATCTCAACAATAATATGAATCAATACAGATATTACACAAATCTCAACAATAATATGAATCAATACAGACATTACACAAATCTCAACAATAGTATGAATCAATACAGATATTACACAAATCTCAACAATAATATGAATCAATACAGACATTACACAAATTTCAACAATACCATTACGATTGTTACACAAAAAAAATGTTACAGACAATATACATAAAGATACATAAAAACAATAACAAGAATTAAATTTTATATGAAATCGAAATGTATTTTCTATGAAACATTCCTAATTTTTTGCTAAGTGGAATACACATTTGTCGTAAGTAAATTCGGTCAATTCAAAATTTTAAAATCAAGCTTGATAAGACGTACAAATTTATCTATAAATCATGATTCTGACACAAGTTTAAGCTTTATATTTGAGAAATAAGGAAATACATATTGTGTCTAATATATATATTAAAATCAGGGTTTTTTTCAAAGTCTAAATGCAAATAGGGTAAACTATATTATTATTGGCACCCTATTAATTTATTCAAAACATTAATAAAGCTTAATATTTTTGCTCTGAACACCTCACAATCTTTATCAAAATGATAAATAAACCAGAAACTAGACACTGGAGGTACAATTTGCTTTTTTCAAATTTGCCGTACGACCAGTTTTCTTCAAGTTACAGCCTGTTGAAAATCATCCAAAAATTTGGATAATTTTTCAAAAAATATTAAGATTTTTAATACTTTGAATAAATAGACAGGGCGACAAGCGCACGAGGTACCGACAATAGTATGATTTACACTATGAGCTCTATAATCGAGAAAGCCCAAGAAATATTAATAATTTGGAAATTAGGCTTTATGACAGATACAACTATGTGTCAAAGTCATGAAAATGTCACATAAGCTTATTAAATGACATAAAAAACCATTCACTCATTCATTCAATTTCAACCGTCTTTGAGATTTTACTATGCGCTTAATATTGCCTAACGTCTAGACATAAGAGATTGCCGAAATATTAATATAAGAGAATATAATGTGAAAACAATGGAAATAGTGTTTTATTCTTTTTTAATGTCATAAGTTGTTTTGGATATCATATAAATCAAATCTCAACACTACTGCCACAAAATTGTAAATATAGTTTTTTTTCTACAAATAACAATTTAACATAGAGTAAAGTCATAATTTTTCAAAAAAAGCAAAATAATAATAATTTCTCGTATTATTTTTTGTAACTTAAATTTATCAACCAAATCCAAAAATATGTTAAATATATACACAAAAACTATATATCTAAGAATTGTGTTACAAATGAAAAAATTACAATGATTCGAGAAAAAAAATAGTTTTTATGTTTCTGGAAAATTATGGTTTTCCCCTTACACTGAGATTACAGCTATCGATGTATTTTTAAATATTGATATTTTAACGCATTTATTTAAATAAACCAGTATTCCCTACAAATCGATACGAGTTGTTTCTATTTCGTCTGTTGTTAATATTAAAATTAGTAAAATGGATGTAAAAAAAAAATAACTTTTCGAAGCTCTATTTAATTCATAATTAGATATAATGAAGAGAAAAATGCGTGTTTTTGTTTTACATTTCTATATTTTGAATTACATTTTGAAATCAACCACAAATTTTAAAAAAAGACAACTTATCAAACACTATGGTATAAAACATATAGGTTTCATTTCCAACAATATTAGTATTTAATATCTCTACACTATTTCTATTGTTCTCAATGGATGATTGGTACAAAAATTACGTCAAGTCGTTTATATATTTGTATAAAATAAGTTTTTTTTTCGCGTAATAATATTATCAACATATCAATGATATAATAATCTTAATCTATTGTTTAGTTTTAATTTCGGTTAGCAATTTTTTTGTTAAGTTGCTTTTTGTTTGAGATAATATTTAATATGTCACTTAACTACAAGATTAAGCCATTTCGCATTATGCTTCAGTGCTTTACAGTTACTAAATATCCATCTACATCGCGATTCTATGAATTTAGTATTTTCGCGGTGTATACAGCCTCATCATTTTATATGACGCTATAGTTCACAAAAAAATGTTCGATTCCTGTGACAGTTGTCAAAGTGACAGTATTTTTATTTATTGAGATTTATGGCTTGGCAGCTAGGCCTTTAAGCCAGATCTTAGATTGTAATCTAACTGTATTGTAATACAGTTTCTTCGTTTTCTTAAGCCTATGTATAGCTCAGCTGAAGCCGATCAACGGAGTTCTTGTGACAAGTCAAAAGGCCACATTTGATTGTACAGTTCACCTTTCTCACAAAAACACATAATTAATACACAAAAACTATCAATATCCTACATCTTTTGTCCATTTTAGAGTAATTTTACACATTTTTAGAAAATAAAACTGCACAGCACAACATCTCCTTTCAGTTTCCACCAAAAACTCCAAAAGTGACAGTATTTCTGTAGTTGAGGTATGTTCTCTTCACAGCTATATAACAGACCAAGTAATGTTTTACGCCACAGTTATATTTGGCAAAGTTAAATCAATCCCGTATATTAATAACTATGACAAGAGCTATGAATGTCAAAGAAGCTAGTGAGGTGTGTAAGAATAAGCCTCAATGGCGCTGTTGTTCGTGCCTACCCCGCAAGGGAACTGGCGTGAAGTTATGTATGTATGTATATTTGCTATCTACTGGAGTAAAAAGGAAGTTAACATGGATAGGGCGGGGAAAGTCTTTGGGTAGAATGGAGTATAGGGGAGAAAGGATTTTAGGACTTATGGAGGATTGAGTGTTCCCTCTTCTAACCCACATTCACATATGGAGTGGTCATGGATTCTAATTTTTGCTAAGAACACTGGGAAGCAAAAATGACTCAAGCCGAAGACGTATTATTGCGGATGTGACCTTTTTAGGAAATTTTTGTTATTTAAAAAACCAGGGTTTAAAATATGTCATACATTTTGATGTATGACATACACTTCACATAAGTCGCTTTGACATGTGGCAAGTTCGTAATTGTCAAACTCAACATTAACTTCGGCAAAATCATTGCTAATTGCGTTGTGTAACCTCAACTTTAAAAATGCCTACATGACATTCAAAATTAACGTAATAACTTCACATCTTTGGAACATCGCTTTAAATATAACATCAATGACGAAACAACTTTGTATTCAACTTATAGATTAGAATCACAAGTGAATAGGCGCCTTTAAATCCCGCTGCAATATCTGGAAGCTATAAAAGTATCTAATACCGAAGTAAGAAAGACAGTTGGTCTGAAAGAGAGTGTCGGGGTGAAGGTAAGGAAAGGAATGCTCCGGTGGTTCGGACATGTAGAAAGAATGCATGATGAAAAAATGAATAAACAGATATACAATGCAAAAGTGGATGGATGCAGAAGTCGTGGAAGGCCACGACACACTTTCCATGATGAAATTGATCGTGTACTAGCAGAAGGTGATGTTAGGAGCCTTAAGAACAGACGAGCGTGCATGACAAGAGTTATGAATGTCAAAGAAGCAAGTGAGGTGTGTAAGAATAAGCCTAAATGGCGCTCTGTTGTTCGTGCCTACCCCTCAAGGGAACTGGCGTGAAGTTATGTATGTATGTATGTATGTAATACATTTCGCGAACACCTAGAATAAAGCAATGCTTTGTCTCGCTTATATGTCAACGTCACAGGTTAATAAATTTTATGACAGTGACATAAATGACAGCTGTCATAGGAATCAATACTTTAAAACAAAAAAAATAAGTGAAGTGAATATATATAAATAAATAATTTATCACAATTTATTGAAGCGAAGTGTGTGATTGATTATTATGTTAAGTAATATAAGACGAATAAGTGAAATTAAATCAATTTTACGCAATAAGTAAAACGATAATAATTTATTTGTATAGACATAGTTCGAGCTGTTCTTCTAGTGCAATCGTGAGGTTAGTCTATCTCTTACTGACTCTATCTCATAAGAGAGATGGTAATAAAGCGATTATTGAAAGGGAAAGTAGTTTTTTGCTACTAGCAACACTGTGATTGTATTAGAAGTTTGGTTCTATAGCAACTTTAACACGGAGTGATTTTGTTAATATGACCAGTGTAGCCTAATTCAAGTTGTTATTAGTCAAGTAGTTATGATTCAGCAGGTTTAAGTATGGTGTAATTAACTTTATGAATGTATTGTAATGGAAAATGACAGTCGTAATTTATTAAAGATATTTAATACTATTTTAAATGCATGAAATACATTTTCCGAGTTGCAAGTTGTTTCCTAATTTCATTCTAGACACATTGGTAAAATCAGTCCGTGTCAAAGGGACTTACCATCACCGATATAACGCCTAAATAATGCCTATTATTGTCTTTTAAAATAGTAGTTGAATTATTAGTGTGTGGTTAGGTGTCTTCGAAAGAAGTTAGTGAAATTTAGTATTACGCCGAAGTTAGTTAATTTCTGTCTTTCAATTTCTATAGGAATGAGATCAAACAATTAAAAAAAAACGACCATAACTGTTAAAATAAGATTTCATAAATTACCTTTTAACTGCTTTGATGTTTCTTCATTTTCTTGTAAAAAGTTCATTTTTTTATACACAACAATATTTTATACTTGAACCTTCTGTAAGGGCCAAATTTAATGTTGTATTTTTCCACAAGCTGCCAGGTGTCATCAAAATTGCCGCGCCAAACCAAGAGAATTATATCGTCTCTTTTATTCTAATACAAATTTTATGTAGTTAGAGGGAGAAAACATCAGTTCAACGTTCGTTTCAATTATCTGTATTTGACCACAAATTTGTGGTGGTTCCGTCTTACACGTTAAACACAAATAAGCAGTTAAAAAAGTCGCATATTAAATATTTTTTAACAATTAATTCGTTTATTTTTTTGCAAGAAGACAAATAACTCGTTACTATCAAAATTGAAAGTCAGAAATGAACAGTTTTCGGCATTAGGGGTCTGTTTCAATGCACTTTTTTATTTTTTTAAATATTCGGCGATTCGCATGGTCGCCACTTTCGAACGCACCGGTTGTGTTTTAGAAGCTTCGATTGAAATTTTAAAAATAAAATTGTTACAGTGTTTTAATGTCAAGCTACTTCATACTGGGTGCTAGAATAAAATAACATTTATTATTTTAAATTTTATATCGGGACAAAGTGTGCCATTTTTGGCACCCCACCTAATTATTGGCACCGAGTTAATTTATTTACGATATTAAGAAATATTTGTATTTCTGTATTTTGTAGCCATAAAATATTATTATATTGTCATTGTATGGCAACAAAATAAAGAAATGTGATTTCTTAATGTTTTAAATAAACTGATGTGATCATTGAACGGGATGTCAACAACGGCATAGTTATCCCTATTGTCAAAATGAATCGAAACAGTCCCTACATACAAAGAAACAGTATCATACTCTTATTTATAAGAATATATACCTTTAATATCTTGCCTTCATGACAATGTGCATTTGACCAGTGATTTATTTTATCTCAGTATTATTAAGTTTGAATAAGTCACAAATATGAAACAGTGATTCTCGTATAGTCTTACAATCCGTGACTATTAAAAATTATATTAATATTATTATTTTTGTTGGGCTTAGCCCTTTAAAAAAAAAATAATATCAATATACAGCCTCTAAAGGTTGGTTGGCACTCTGTTATTTCATTCAAGATATTAAGAAATGTTAATATTTTTCATAGCCAATAAATTATGGCTAAAAAATAAAAATAAAATTGCTTAATATCTTGAATTACTTGACATCGTGCTAATTATTGAGTGAGGTACCAACAATTGTGTAGTTTACCCTATATGCGCAGTGCGAGGAATTTTTTTCATTGATTTACACCCGGTTTCTTATCTTATTGAAGCATACATTTTTATATGTTATTGACAAACTCTAAGGTAAATTTTCTAACCAACGGTAATTAATTCTCATACTAGCCGGATTAACCAAATTCTACGAATTTGTTTGAAAAGAATGAAACTAAACACGATGCTATTCAATAACATTGAATAGTTTAATTTTTTATTTATATACTATATATATAGTATAGTCTGTTTAATGAAAGCTGAGAATACAATTTGGTAAATTTAAAAATTTGAGCTGGTAACCCTGGATATAAGTATGCGTAAAAGACTACTGTGAAATTACAATTAGAAACAGCTGTTAATATTTGTCATTCGGTGTTACCAGTATCTGTAAACACAAACAACTTTATTCTCAGCTTTCACTACATTGTAAAATCTGTCTAGGCTATAGATTTTACATTTCGTGTACAGAATGGTCCTTCGAGACGGTTTTTTGTTTGTTTTTACAACAACGCAGACGAAGTAAAGTTATAATATCATATAATTATTATTTTTCACTGAATTTTTTATTACTAAAGCGATACCGCATTATTTTGTAAATTAACAGAAATCCGGCTCGAAGGACCATTCTGTAAACATTTAAGAAAAGGGTTGTTGCTTTACATTCAATATGTTTTTAGACTTTTTGCGTTTGGTTGTTTTCTATATAATTTTGTGATGGTCGGCTATGTATTGGTTTAATTGAAGTATTGATTTTCATATGGATAAAGAATTGCAGGTCGTTACCCAAATTTGTTATAAGGGATTGGTAACTAAATATTATTTATGTATCTGTATTAAATGCATAAATATTATTTAGGTATTAATTATTATAATGTGTTTTAATAATTTTAACGTATTTAATATAACAAATTTATTAGCCCGTTAATTGGTCGTCATTGAAATAATTCGAATTACCATATTCAATTATTAAATGCTTCCTCGACTATGAAAGCTTAAGTGCAGTTTTACACGACTGATAATTCCTCCCAATGTACCTGCGCAGTAGACCAATTTTAGTGGCGCGCAACAGTGTACGAATCGTGTAAGCGGGACGGAGCATAGTAAGAAATAAAGCTCAATATAGATTATTCACATGTCGGAAACCGGCGCGCACTTTTCTGCGCAAGCGAAAAACGCCGATCGGAATTATAAGTCGTGTAACACTGCATTCGAAAGTGGCAATGAAAGATATTTTTGAAATTGGCAAAAATTCCTCGGCACTGAGCGCGTATTCCAAACCGATGGACTTTATTTATAAGATATTTCTTTTTTCTTTTTTAATTATAAATGTTTTATATCGAATAATTGTTTACAGTCGTCTTCCAATGGATTTATAAAATTTATTGTTGGGTGTTATTATGGAATTAGAGTGCTGTGAATGACAGTCTCCCACTTAAAATATGACCGAAAAAGCGCTTTAAATATTACATTAGTAGAAAAACTCACAAGTTGATTTCTCGCACGTTTTACTTCTTATGAATATTGCAGATCAAATTAGTAAAACAAATTTGAGATGTTGAATTTGTTTATGAATTAAATTAAATGGGTCAGATAGAGGATGGTAGCTGGAGGGTCCGAACCCACCTCGATATTGAGAATCTCGTGGCCGAACCTAATATAATAGGAGAAATAAAAGCTCCTCTGGGTCGGTCACGTAGAACGAATGGGTGAGGAAAGCATATTTGGGACAGCCGGTAGGTCGGCCGTCCCAAATCTTATCCGTGCAGGAACGGATAAAGAATACAATTTCCTGCGGCCAGGCGGCCTGTCGTAAGAGGCGACAAAACAACCCACAGCCAGGTGGTAGGGTATTTGCTCGACTGGATGGCGACCACCCCTGGTCTAGAGTATGCCGCCATAACAACCTTGTGTTGTGTTCCGGCATTAGTGACCAGGTTCCAGACTCACTTAAGAGAGCAGCAGCGCATTTGTAGCACCTTTGGTGTTGCAAATGTCCATAGGCGATGGTAACCGCTTTCCATCAAGTGGCCCGTCTGCCTGTCTGCTGATCTCCTGCAATAAAAAAATAAAAATAAATATCGCTGGAAGGACAGAGTGGAGGCTGACCTGTAGGAGTTAAGAGCCGATAATTGGCAAGAAACTGCGCAGGACAGAGGAAAGTGGCATGCTCACGTTTCGGAGGCCAAGACCCACTGGATCCCTGAGCCAACGAAGTAAGTTAAATCTAATACGGGAGGGGATAATCAAATCAATTGAGATACTTTTTATAAACTTACAGAAGTCGCAGCCTCATAGATTTAGTACGGGCGTTCCTACTTATGACGTCATAAGTAGGCACAATTAAGAAAAGTCAAATGGCGTTTAAATCTGAAAATTATTTAAGATGATTTCTATCATAGTTTATTAACAAATTATATGATAAGATGTTATTTTAACAGCTTTTGTAATTGGACAGTTTTGAAGGATACTAGTGACATCTAGCGAATAGGGTGAAGCTAAGCGTCAAGACAGCACATTTAAGTAATAAGATTGTCATTCCAAATACTCTTCTTCCATGTGTATAACAAAGTGATCGAATACTGGAAATCTTTTTTTGAAAAATTATACCAGTTCCCTTATATTCGGTTTAGGAAATACAACGCCACCTAGTGGCAGATCATAGCAAAGTGCATGGCGCGATAACATCTCCGTGTTCAAATTTCTATGGCTACATTTCTCTTGAATTTCACAACGGCCGCTATTTTTCCCGTTCCACTTGTTCGCGGACATTACAATCATAGACTCAAGTGGCACGGATTATGCGCGTTGATGTCATTAACGACGGAATACACAAATGCCATTGGCTGCTGTATGGTTGATTTGAAAATCGCGCCTTTGTCAACGTATCTGTAGAGAAAATTATTGCTCTGTGGTCAACGCCCACTTAGACCCACCTTTTGACATGGGTCGTTGCGAGCGCTGCGTGACCGAAAATTTTGTCGTCATTAGTGACGTTTTCGCGCCGACCCGCGACCATTACGACCGTGATCGCCATGTGGAACAGCTAAAGGAGCGTTGTGAGCTGCAAGAGGAACGCGTCTTACATATACCAATAAGCTGCGGCGCCATCTATTGGCGAGTAGGCGTAGTTGAAACTTTCGCCATAAAACAAAACGATTAGATATGCCAACTTTCATGATATTTTATGATCAGGATGAAGAAAGGGTCAAACCTTTTCAGGGATTATTGCGATCGAAGACAACACACATCCATCTTCATATGGATAATATTTTATTTTATATATAAGAATGTATAATAAATTTATGTATACAAATGTTTAATACAATTTTATTTTATGTATAAAAATTAATCTATAGTAACATTTTATTTTGTTAGTTTCAGTATTCGATCACGAACGTTCTTTATCAAAAACGTTTCATCTATCACAAATTATATTACTAAGAGAATTAGTGAAGAGTTGTTAAAAACATAAAATGATATTATGAATATGTAGGAGAAATGCTAGAAATTAAAATCGCCTTATAGAAAACGTAACTCTAAAAAGCTTCTAAACCCCCACAACTAGATGGCGTTATATTCATATCTCGCTTTTTAACATGTTGTTACAGTACGCGCAAACTTGAAGTGCTTCGAGTGAAATTAGTTCCGTGAGTTTACACAGGACCAGGCGAATGTTTACGTTTATTACACCTTATGGTGTGTTGTGCGAAAGAGATGGCATGCGCGTCCGGATAGCAGCCGAGTGAGAGCGTAACACTCCTCTCAGCTCCGTCTGTGAACCTTATAATTGTGTTCTACGTATTGATGTGTACGAACTTCAAGAACGCATTTATGTTTTGCTCGTACTGTATTATTTTTACATTGAATTTGTGAAAAATTGAAAATAAACTTATTATATTAATGCTGATATTAGACATATCCATTAAAATAAGTCAATTTGGTCGAAAAGCGCCGAACTGAAACATTGAATGATTCAAGTCTATGTTTACATGGATCACTTTGGTTGATCCAACCAATTTGAAAGACAATTGAACCTTTTAATATCGGCTTGTGACTATTTTTGATTGACTCGGTCGTAAAAATGGTTTTAATTAAGAATCAAAGAGTGAGAAAAGAATTAACGGTGGCGCCATCTATGACTTCAATATATTTAGCGGTTTTTTAGACTTACATTTTTTTACTAAAAGATTGTCGTTTCTAGTGTTTTATTCCATGATATTACTCTAATATAGTAACTAAGTTAATAGGGAATGCTTTTTGTAAAAAAAAAATATATACGCTTATCCAGTGTTCTCGCACAAAATAGTTTTAATTGTTTTTTTTTACCATTTCATAGCTTAATATCGTAAGGTAATTAGTAGGGATTGTCTATTTTTACCTGCTGTTTGAGACTAGGCGATGGATGAAAGGTTTAAGTGAACAGAAAGCGGTTTATATTCACATATATACATACACACGCAAATACATTAAAACAAACATATAATTGTGGGGATACAGGCAAATAAACTACACTTTTACAATTGCAATGCTTTATCCGTACAGGAACGGAGAAAGAATACAATTTCCTGCGTTGGGGCGGCCTGTCGTAAGAGGCGACAAAACCACCCACAGCCAGGTGGTAGGGCATTTGCCCGATTGAATGGCTACCACCCCTGGTCTAAAGTATGTCGCCATAACAACGTTGAGTTGTGTTCCGGCATTAGTGACCAGGTTCCAGACTCACTTAGGAGAGCAGCAGCGCATTTGTAGCGACTTTGCTGTTGCAAATGTCCAAAGGCGATGGTAACCGCTTTCCATCGAGTGGGCCGTCTGCCTGTCTGCTGATCTGCAATAAAAAAAATCTTTTTAGTATATGCTTATTAAGACATATATCATTTGAAAGAAAGCAATTAAAAATAGACAATCTCTGAAGTATAAGCAATAACTGGCCGATTCATCAAAGCCGTGATAATGCCATATTGTAAGGAAGTGATCAAATTATATTCCGTAATCTGAAGGAAGAACACCAAGATGGACAAACATTAAAAAAAAATAACTACTCTATAGGGCAATACAACTCTTTCTTCACTTGTCTTTTGATATGTAAAACCCAGCTAGATAAACCAACACCCTTATCTTGGATCAAATATAAACAAATCATATTCCAAAGGTGGGGGCTTTATCTGCGATAGTGTTACAGTTAGTAGACCCTTTCACGAGATGCGCCATTGTTAATGACGTTAAATATCGACAGATAACGTATGTCTATACACTAATGTGGCTAAGAGTTAACGGAGTTATATTTAACGCCTTAAATAAGACGCATTTGGCCACATTACAAATCTTTGACACTAACGCAGATGAAACTCCAGCAAAAGCCAATCTATTGTAGGATATTGTTGTAAATAGAGTTCCATTCTTCTAAAAAAAAACGTCGTACAGCTCGCTTAAATTTCCACACTGTGTATTTGAAACCTTTTTTTTAATTTAAGTTTATGGCTTGGCAGCTGGGCCTTTAAGCCAGATCTTAGTTTACAATATAGTTTCTTCATTTTCTTAAGCCTATGTGTAGCACAGCTGAACTGTAGGTTATCAGCTGGTGCCATTCAACGGAGTTCTTGTGACAACTCAAAAGGCCACATTTGACTTTACGGTTCACATTTCTCACAAAACACATAATTACTACTCAAAAACTATCAATATCCTACAACTATTGTTCATTAGGATATCATTCGTCATGTAGGATATTGTTGTTATTCAATTGGTCACAATGGCAGACAAAGGATCTAATTAAAATATTTATTTAAATTGTTTATTTTTTTAATGTTAAAATGGTGGTCAGTGTTTAATCACTGTTTGTGTAACAAGAAAGAGAAGAAAGATTTCTAATGCCCTCTAGAGAGGTAGATTATAACATTATTACAGTTATATTCTTAATTACAGGATAGTAAAAGAAATGGATTTCAAAATTGTATTTTTCTTCCTCGTGAAAATTCCCCTTGCGCCTTATTTGCTCGTATGTTTATTATCACGGTACTCACCTTTCACTAAAATAAGAACACGCGACTAAAATTACTACGATAATACATATTCCGGTGATAACTCAAAATTGCATATCGAAAATAAATTCAATACAAATATTGATTACAGAGTCGAGTAAAAAACAAATGACGACTAATGACTGTCTTGTTTAATAAAATATAGGATAAACTCTACCTTTGTCGGTACACCTCTCTATAATACATACATACATAACTTCACGCCAGTTCCCTTGCGGGGTAGGCACGAACAACAGAGTGCCATTTAGGCTTATTCTTACACACCTCACTTGCCTCTTTGACATTCATAACTCTTGTCATGCAAGCTCGTCTGTTCTTACGGCTCCTCCTGACCTCTCTATAATAGCACTTTAAAAACTAAAGATTGATTAACATTTATTATATATTTTATTATAAACAGTCTCCCATACGATTAACCGAGCAGCGGTCGCTGTATCAAAAATCGGTTTAGAAGGCTATTCGAACTGTATCAATAGCTGTTGTAGAGTTTTTTATTCTCGATATGCGAACACATAGCTTTAATACGATATTATTTTCGCTGTTGTGATATTAATCTGTACAAAAAGGTTAGCTTACGTTACGTAGAGTCTCAGAACTTCAGCTATAGAAACCGTGAGAAAATAAAAACTGAATAATAACTCTTATTCATATAAAGCAGTAAACCCAAATTACACGTATTCATTTCTGTTTTTCAATTGCGATGAAACGGTGCAAAAGTATCTAAAAATATAATAATTGAACTTAATCGTTGCAATATTTTTTATAAGCGACGTTTATTAGTGCTTAAATAAAGCAGCTAGAAAACCGTTATTACATTTATAAGCAGTTAAAAAATTAACTTGTGAAAAAAGTTGTATCAATTAAATTCATTTATCTATTTTATTAGATTTTTTGTTCATCTATGAAATTGAATCACGGGAACGAACTGTCTAATTTCGGCTGTTATGGTGTATATGAGTGCGAGTGAAACAAAAGATGTCCAAAATATCATTAAACATGTTTTAACTTTTAACATTGTGTTCTGATTATGCTAATAATAAATTAAAAATAATATGTACTATCCATGATCTTTGCTCGTAAATTATGACATCTTAATATGGTTGTCAATTATTAAAAGCAATATAGTAATGTATCACTGTCCTGCTTTAAACTAATGACAACCTTTTAAATAACGAATGTATGACTATATGCATCCCTTTCTAACGCGCTTTAGACGCCAAAGTAAAAAGAGTTCGAATGTACTATATAGCTTTTTTAATACGGTTTCTATAGCTTTATTTATTATTCTGAGCGTAAAATAAATGTAAATGTCACATACAGAGTAATAGAAGCCTAAAACTACTAATAATAATAAAAATATGGCTTAGCAGAAGAACGAAACGAAGCGTGACATGACACATGTTCACTGTCGCGGTCACACGTCACTGTCTCGCAGTCCAAATGTTCTTCATATAATGGGATACTTGACAGTATAATAGAGATAGGTTCTATTATCATATAAGACGTCACATCTTCCTGGAGTATTTATAGGTACATTGTGACGTCTTAAATGTAACTAGTCAAATAGCTTGTTGGTTATTGTACAGATAATGAATAATAAAATTCCTTTCGTAATTTTTTTAAAGATAAACAAGTAATTAAACGCATGCTGTTTTTAATATACATTGTTTTAGATTTTTTTATATAATTATTTATAGAATTGAGTATGTAAAACGGACATGTCGTGTGTCACGGTCTTGTGTCTCATGTCTCGGTCTTTTGTCTCATGTTTCGGTCTATTACTTTTGTCCACCTTTATTGTTATAGTTATAAAAATGCATTGGCATCAGTGCTGTAGATTACCAACTGTGTGTGACATGGTATATTCGTGAGGTTATATACGTACGTTGACGCAATTATTATGTACATAAGATGTGTTAAGAAATAAAATCGCCTTCAGATGAATAAATAAATATTAAGTAGTTATGGTGTGTTTTATTTTTGAGGGTTTTAAGTACCTCAGAATAAAAAAGAAACCGTTATTGTATGTGATACAGCAAGGGTGAAAATTACCCAAATTAGGTCAAACTGATGATGTTTGAAAATGTGGCGGCACAACAACTACTGAACCTTTCAACCTCAAACGCCCCGCTTCCCTGCGCAGTCCCGATTGAGCGATCGACGTGGACGCACGCGCGCGCTGCCCACCGATCGCATCGCGTAAGTGAAACTCCCATAAAAACATACGAAAATATTTTACGTAAAATAATAATAATCTTACTATAGACATTATCCTCAATCTTGTTTCTCAGTAGCCCTTATATTCATCACAGTGACAATTCAAAATTTGCACTGTTTATTTTTAATACAAATACAAGCAGTTTTAAGATTCGCAAGTTATTTTGAAACTATGCTTATTTTTCCAAAAAAATATTTATTTTAAAACATTAACTTTACTAGCAGCTAATTTTTCAAACGAGGCAATTATTTATACAAGGATTTGTTATTTCTCTAAAGCTTGATAGACAGTGTATTGTCTATGCTCGATAGTCTTAAACATCGTTTAGCCTGAATAGAGATTTGCATAAGAATAAATTCTTTTAGCGTGTATTATATTTTTGGATTTAGCTGCATAGAAACCACTGGAATCATTCTTGTTAACATAATAATGATGATTTGAATGAACTTATGTATTTGATATTTTTTTTCTGTTCCGATATATTTGGGTATAAAAGGTGGTCTGAACAATTGACACCTTTGGTTGTCCGAACTTATCTGTAAATTGGACCGTCGCTGTGTTCGCTCCAGTGTTGCCAATCTATGAATAATCATTAATAAGATTTGAATATTTATAACATTAATCTAAGATAATCATATATTTATAAAGCTCAGGCTCCATCTGCGATAATGTTATAGTTATTGAATGTCGCCAAATGCGTCTTATATATAGTGTTAATAATAACGCAGTTAACGAGTAGACAACTTTTTTAGAACTGGCAGCGCTAATTCGTTTGAAGTTGCAAAATGGAGGCTGTAGATCCATTTATTACCAGATAAGTTGGGCAGCTACGTCAATATTACTGATTGTTTTGAATGTTCCTATCATGGGGAGTTGAGGTAAGGAGTACCATTACTGGGAGCAAAGGATTCATCACCCTCGCTGACGAAGTGAATGTGTTCCGATTCCCGGGGCACATTCAGGCACTTTTTGCGCTGGATCGGACTGGGCGTAACTACGTTCTAAATCTCAGCCTTTCCTACATAAAAAGCGCGGGGCACATGGGAGGAGGGTGGTTTTAGTGGGTAGTGGTTGTTGCCCATGCAACTTCTCTGAGTCTCCACACAAGCTGGCTTGATTATTGTTCGGGTTGCCCCTTATCAAAGGGGAAAGCCTTCATAATTAACTATGGTCTAATCCCTTGCAAAGGACCCAGTATTGTGCGTAAATAGCATTTCCCCCGCCTTTTAAAAAATAAAAAAGGAGTACCATTGCTGTGTTGAAAAAGTGTCCGTCAAAACGCAAATAATAAGGGTGGTGCTGCAGTAGCATAAAATAAATCTTAAAGGAAGCGCCAGAAATAATTATAGTGAGATAGAAAAATAGACAAAGACCGTAACATTTCCGCTTTGCATTTTATTATTAAAAATTTACAATAATTAATTCACTACGCGTTTTCTCACAGCATTATATCTATTAAATTATTTTACACTACGTAAACAGTTCAGGTGTTCTATGCTGGCATTTTATTCATTTTATGGCACTTCAACAATTTTTGAACCATATAGGCTACGTTCCATTAGAGATTCACAACGACCACGTTCACGACACCGATTTTTCCCGTTCCACTTGCTTGCCAGCGTTACAATCGTAAACCCAAGTGGAACGATTATTCGACCCACCTCTTGACATGGGTGGTTATGAGCGTTGTGACCGAAAATGATAACCTCACTAGTGACGTTTTCGCCACGACCACAACGACCGCGGTCGCCTTGTGGAACGGCTAACGGAGCATTTTGAGCGTTGTGAGCTACTAATGCAACGAATGAATCGAAGTTTTTCGTACGTCAGCGCTATTGTGGTAAGACTTTTGAACCTCTATTTTCATCATACTGCTGGACACTTTTTCAAATTGTCCATATAAGATGGTACTCCTTATCTCTACCCTCCATAGATCCTATTTGATATTCTTGACTGTCACTTATATGACGCTCACTGTCCCATTGTAAATTCTTCTCTTTACACGACTTAAAGTTATAAAAAAGTGTTTTAAATAAAAATGTATCAAATAATTTAATGTTCATTTATTTCAGTACAATAATCAACACAATACACAAACCGGGACGGAAAATAATCACATATAAACAGAAAAATGGCAAAATAATAAATATAACATCGATTCAACACCATATTTATTTTATACACAGAAATAATCTATAAAAATACTTTCTTTTTTTGGTTACAATTTGGCGCTATGAGAACAGTTCCGATTTGCGCAAAATATTATTCATTTTCAAAATTGTTTTATCCCATTTTCATCTCTATATTTATTTAAATTTTATGGATTGGCGATCATGAAATTGCGTATCTGTGGTACATATCAATCAGTTACTGTAGGGCACTCAGATCAGAGTAACTAAGGGAAAATATTACAATATTCGTCTCATCGGAAATCAAAACAGTAATCTCTGTTCAAGAACTAGGTGGTCTAATGCACAGATAGATACATAAAAGTCATCTATTTACCTATAACGTGAATATGTAACACAATGTAATTCGTGTAACACAAAGGAACTCGCGTAACACAAAGGGACTCGGGGTAACATAAGGTAACAAGATCAACTATTTGAAAATATTCATCGAAGGTAACCGATTGTTAATGTTCTTATATGCAGATCCGCCTCTGGAACCTTTATCTTGATTACTACTGTTACGGCACGCTAGATCTGCGTGATACCACGCAGTAACAGAATATCGGCGTGAAATGGTTAGCGTTAAGCTTATCGCCTTTCGTACGATAAGCGAGAAATCCCATCCATCCCACTTTCCCCTTTACATATACCATCTTCTCTATCCCTCCCCCCAAGTGCCATTTTCCTTATCCCTTCCCTCTCCCCATATGCCATCTTCTCTATCCCTTCCCCCTTTCCCCAGGTGCCATCTTCCCTATCCCTTCCCCCCTTTCCCCAGATGCCATCTTCCCTATCCCTTCCCTCTCCCCATATGCCATCTTCTCTATCCCTTCCCCCTTTCCCAAGGTGCCATTTTCCCTATCCCTTCCCTCTCCTCATATGCCATCTTCTCTAGCCCTTCCCCCTTTCCCCAGGTGCCATCTTCCCTATCCCTTCCCCCTTTCTCCATATGCCATCTTCTCTATCTCTTCCCCCTTTCCCAAGGTGCCATTTTCCCTATCCCTTCCCTCTCCCCATATGCCATCTTCTCTATCCCTTCCCCCTTTCCCCAGGTGCCATCTTCCTTATCCCTTCCCCCTTTCCCAAGGTGCCGTTTTCCCTATCCCTTCCCTCTCCCCATATGCCATGTTCTCTATCCCTTCCCCCTTTCCAAGGTGCCATTTTCCCTATCCCTTCCCTCTCCATATGCCATCTTCTCTATCCCTTCCCCCTTTCCCCAGGTGCCATCTTCCTTATCCCTTACCTCTCCCCATATGCCATCTTCTCTATCCCTTCCCCCTTTCCCCAGGTGCCATCTTCCCTATCCCTTCCCCCTTTCCCCAGGTGCCATCTTCCCTATCCCTTCCCCCTTTCCCCAGGTGTCATCTTCCCTATCCCTTCCCTCTCCCCATATGCTATCTTCTCTATCCCTTCCCCCTTTCCCCTGGTGCCATCTTCCCTATCTCTTCCCCCTTTCCCCAGGTGCCATCTTCCCTATCCCTTCCCCCTTTTCCCCAGGTGCCATCTTCCCTATCCCTTCCCCCTTTCTCCATATGCCATCTTCTCTATCCCTTCCCCCTTTCCCAAGGTGCCATTTTCCCTATCCCTTCCCTCTCCCCATATGCCATCTTCCCTATCCCGTCCAATCTGATCCCTCAATCCGATCCTAGAAGCTATCATCGCGTTGGCTTAACCCCTGGTGTTACAAACGTTTATAGGCGACGGTAACCATTTTCCATCAGCTACACTATCTGCCAGCTTACCAGTTTTGCAATAAGAAATAACATTTCCATTGTGTAACGAAAAAATATAACTCGCGTTACTCTGACATCAAGCCAATACCAAGATATGCAACGTCTGACTTTTGAAATGTGCTAGATAACAATGTGCTTCGTTACCAAAGAAATCTTCAAATATTTTGCACAAAACTGAACTAGGTACGACTTAATTCTAGATCTACATGAAAAACATCAAACATTTACTTATTTATACATAGCTTCTTTTTAACGAGTGAATAGTACAATTTCCCTTAGGATTAATAACTATAAAATTACATATTAAATGTGTGCATTACGTGGAGATAAGGGTCAATATGCTATGTAATTTTTTTTCGACGCTTTGATTTTGCCTCAGTGTGCCTTGACCCTAAGGACTATTTTAAAATTACATTTATTACTGGGACATTGTAATTCGTTAAAAATTCTTTAATTGTAAAACTCAATTCAAGTTTTAAATAATTTCAACCAAAAGAACTAATTAACAAAGAAATAATTTAACATAATATCGAATCTATTCGCGAACATTCACTGCTTTTATAATAAATAAAAAAATATACCAACAAAAAAAATCCACTAAATGTATTGTTTTACTATTGTATTACTTATCACATAAAAATCCATTATATTGAGCATAATATTCACAATAAATCTACATGTACTTCGCGCCAAACTTTATGTCTGCTGCTCTCTTAGTCAGCGGCAAATGATTACGCTCCGAAAAATACAGAAGAGCCCCTATGTATTGGAACGAAGTGCCTAATCGCACGTTGCGAAAGGGGGCTAGACAGAAAGAATTAAGACCAAAAGTTGTAACGACACTTTTTGCTATAGTTGTAAGCCGTGAGGCGTGCGCGTGTTTCTCTGTCTGTCTCTCTCTCTCTCATAGAAATCAAGCCTGTTATTTTCGTTTCGTCTTTCTATTTCGCATTGAACAGTGTGGTGTCGCGACGATTATTTTTGTTGAGTGTATACAGGTTTTTTGTACATAATAAATAATAATAAAAATATTTTGGCAAGGCCCCCGCCTCCGTGCTTGCCTTAGCTGGTCGGCACGGAGTGGAGATCGCTAGAGCTAAGACTTAAGCTCCAGGGGTGGAAGTGATAAATGGCATCACGTCAGAAGTCCCCATACACCCCTTAGCCCCCCACACCCATGTTGCCCCTGTCTCAATGGCATTTTTTGGGGCCCATGCAGGGAGTGGCGAGTCACCGTCTGCCCATTTTTCCATGTTCCCTGAACATTGCGACGGGCAGACGCCATAGTCCCCATATTCCCAGACCCCCAGTACCACTAGCAGTTCACCCCAATAGCCCGGTACTTTTTGTCCTCATTTCCCACAATAGTTCTACACTGGCCGGGGCTTGTCCTTGGGTGCATTACTATATGGTGTAGACAGGGATAATCGCCAGTAAGTGTCACGCCACATTTACATTAAATTTGTCAAAGGGCCTCTACGTGTTGGCCTTTCTATGGCCCCACGCAAGACCTCCAAATGTCCGGGCCATTTTTATGGCCCGTGGTCTTCCAAGACATACATAATAAAAAAATATTATTATAACTTAAAAAAAAATTATTACAATTCCTTCGCTAATTAATCGAAAGGAACTTCGTTCCATCCGGGTGTCCCTTGACACCTCTTAAGTTTTATATTTCCAGAGAGCCCCACAAGATATTTCGCTTGCGTTTTAATACTGCAAAACATCACTAGAATTCCAACCAACATTTTCTTGCCTAGGGGCTTGCATTTTAGACCCTTCCTTGGCTACGTTCCATTAGAGACTCACAACGACCACGATTTTTACAAGCTTTTATTTAACTTGCAATGGGTGTACCTATGCATGTATGTAAGTTCGGATGGAATCTTACAAGTTAAATTTGACCAACTTCCCGGTTTCCGATTGAGCTGAAATTTTGCACGCATATGTATATCGCGTGACAATGCAATAATATGGTACCATGGAGCTGATCTAATGATGGAGTCGGAAGGTGACCATAGGAACTCCTGTACTAAACAAGATAGACCCGTCGTGTTTGGGCTCGTTTTACTTGTCTTGGCTACCACTCTGCTGCTACATGATATCCAGCATCTCAAAAGCTTGTATTTAAAAACATTAAAAAAAAACTTATTCCCGTTGCACTTGCTTGCCGGCGTCACAACCGTAAACTCAAATGGAACGGTTATTCGACCCACCTCTTGACACGGGTCGATGTAAGAGCTGCGTGAGCGAAAATCATGAAGTCATTAATGACGTTTTCGCAACGACCATAATGACGGCGGTCGCCTAGTGGAACGGCAGACAGAGCATTTTGGGCGTTGTGAGATACTAAGGAAATGCGCCTCTTGTCACAGCTGATCACACTCGTGAAACTCCTCCATCGCTAGTGTGACATCACATATTTTGCAACTTCACATCAATATTATTTCCATTTAAATTATTTTTTTAATAACTTAAACACTGTCACTGTATGATAAGAATTGAAAATATTTTGAAGATTGTTCGTTAATAGTTCAAATTTCGCGTTTCCAAGTTTAAATATAATTAGATTTTGAAATGTGACGTCACGCAATTTAGGACCTCTCTCACTCCTTGTCAAACTTCGTCAATCTCCCCCCCCCCCCCCCCCCTCCATGGGTGTAATTTATGGATGACCCCTTAGTTACATACATACATAACTTCACGCCAGTTCCCTTGCGGGGTAGGCACGAACAACAGAGCGCCATTCAGGCTTATTCTTACACACCTCACTTGCTTCTTTGACATTTATAGCTCTTGTCATGCACGCTCGTCTGCTCTTAAGGCTCCTGACATCACCTTCTGCTAGTACTCGATCAATTTGATAATGGAAGGTGTGTCGTGGCCTTCCACGACTTCTGTATCCATCCACTTTTGCATTGTATATCTGTTTAGTCATTCTTTCATCATGCATTCTTTAGTTAATTATATATTTTTAGGGTACTGACTTTTTATCTTATATTTTAACATGATTTTTATAAATTGATAACACTATTTGTATTCGTAAGTTGGTAAAGCCGGTGGGATACACCAAATCCTGTGTTTTGTAGCAAACTAGCAAAGTGGCGTTCTGAGTTATATAAAAGGCCGCGTTCATTTGGTTACTTTACCCCTGGCCCGCGCTCAGTTAGTGCTTGTATCGCCCTATGGTCGGCATCATTAGATTCATCCCCCTCTCATGGCAACAGTCCAGCCGAGGTAAAGCCCCCTAGGGAGCTCCCTCGATCAAGTCGCCCCGAAAACCCCGGTAAAGTTGTAAGGTCTTCGGACCAACAACATAATGCAAAGTCCAATAAAAAAGAAATTGCAATTACGGAACTGGACAGCCAAGCACGAAACAGATTTTAGTGAGTATCAAATTTTTACATGAACATGAAGTTTGACGCGAAATACATAGACATAGATTATTCAGATTAAGTAACAAAATGAGCAAATAAATAAATCGGCAGACAAAAACACTATGGCTACGTTCCATTAGGGACTCACAACGACCACGTTCACGACCGCGAGTTTTCCCGTTCCACTTGCTTCTTGGCGTAGCAATCGTAAACCCAAGTGGAACGGCTATTCGACCCACCTCTTGACATGGGTCGTTGTGAGCGTTGTGTGATCGAAAATGATGACGTCATTAGTTACGTTTTCGCCACTACCACAACCACCGCGGTCGCCTTGTGGTACGGCTAACTGAACGTTTTGGGCGTTGTGAACTACTAATGGAACGCGCTGTATATTGTATATTACAAAACTAATTACATTTGTTATGGGTGGTAAAAAAAATATTACTTCTGGGGCCAATCATAGACTCCCAGACCATAGAATTTGCTATGATCATTTCGATTATTTAACGAAATCTACATTTACGAAACTTACTCTACCGAGAAACGAATTCGTGACCTCTGCATATGATTGAAACAGACAAGTCAACGCTTACATTACTAGATTACAGAGACTTTAAAGTGTTTCCGTAAAACGCGTCCCCTGCTATTGTTTTGCAATAATCATTAATATAAAAAACATATTATTTGTACTCTTTATAAAATAAATTGATGTCTAATACATAAATACATTTTTTTTAAACATGCTGTGCTATTTTCCACTTGTATAACATGAAACAACTCTCATTTTACAATGAAAATATTCTTAATATGTAATTACCTACTTACTTAAGAAGAACTATAATAGTTTTTGAGTAAAAACAAAACAAACAAAAAATATTACTCTAAAATGAAATAATCGAAATTTTAGTTAAATTAATACACAACAACTGTAGTTGGAAATAACAAATTACATGCAAAATTTTAAATTCATAGAAATATTATGCACAAAACTTGAGCAGGAGACCCGCTACTTTTCTATTCATCTTACATTACAATAAATAAAAAATAAATATTTGTGAACCCCACAACTTGGCGTTGAGTCTCAAAAATTGACTTAAACAACAGATTAACACACCCTGTATAAATTAATAGCATCACTTTCAAATATTGGTTAACTTTGGCTGAAATAAATGTTCCTTAGTGGTCTGGCCTGAGTGTTGTGAGAATTTTCAAAAATCACATTTTAAATTATTAAAGTCAAAAATATTTTTTACAACTTCATCGTTATTCAAACTTTTTACAACATATAAGGTATTCGTGGAATAAAAAAAATATAAATAATAGCTTCTCAAACTTTTTAATAGATATAGTTGCCAAATTGTAGTCGTTATAGTTTTAATAATAAGTAGTAACGTAATAGATCTAAGTTTAGTTTTTATAGGGAAAGAAATAAATGATACCCGAAGTCGTTTTAGGAAAATGATAAAAAAGAAATGTAAAAATGTAAAGACCCTTTGTCCCGAAATGTGATACGAGGAAAATAAAATTACAAAAAAAAAATATCAAAAAGAAAAAAAATGGCCTATAAATAATAAGATTTTTAGTACTCTTTACTGGGCGATTTTGATTTTCAGAATCTGTACAATATATTTATATACTCCGTTCCAAATGCAGAGCGAAAAATGGATGGATTATGTTAACACTGAAAACAAACGATAGTATCGATGTCCATACATTAATCATCGTTTCCTCGTCGTTAACGCGTCGACCGTGTTTCTTGGTACGAGGCGGGGCAAGCGAAGCCCCAAATCAGAAGTCGCAAACCTGTTTCTACACGTTTCGTTCGTGCCATGTTGTGGATCTCATTTTTTTTTTGGATTTTATGGCTTGGCAGCTAGGCCTTTAAGCCAGATCTTAGATTCAATGTAGTTTCTTCATTTTCTTAAACCTATGTGTAGCACAGCTGAACTGTAGGTTATCAGCTAGTGCCATTCAACGGAGTTCTTGTGACAAATGTAGCCTTTTGAGTAAAGGCTACATTTAACTTTACTGTTCACATTTCTCATAAAACACATAATTACTACTCAAAAACTATCAATATCCTACAACTATTGTTCATTTTAGAGTAATTATACACATTTTTAGAAAATAAAATTGCACAGCACAACAACCCCTTTCAGTTCACGCCAAAAACTCGTGGATCTCATTGCGCTCGGGAATGCGCTAGTGTTGAGATTGTTTTAGTTGGATATTTCTATTGTTAATTTATTTTTCTGTTTCTGTTTCTTGATTTCTTGTTGTTGTTTTGAGCTGTTTAATACTTAAGTTTTGAGTTGTATTAAAGTCCGTGTTATTGGAGTTGACTTTTTGCAATTGATATTGAGCCGTCTCTATCGTCATCAGGACCGTTTAAAGATTTCAGCTCACCTCGTAAAAAGCGCATATTATATCATATGACGGAAAACGAAAAGCAGACAAATATTATATTCACTTCTTCGTAAAGTGAAACGGACACATAAAGAGTAATGAAACCCGTGCACTACTTTATAAAAAAAATCGTACCGAACCTGTAAGTAGAACTACCGACATTGGTGAGATGACTTATTCTGTTATGGCTTTTTTTTATTTGAAAAAAAAATATAATAGATAAGAAAACTTTAACTTAAACGAGCTAGACTACAACCATTTTGTGTACTCATAAAATAATTTTACATAATTGTTTGCAGCAACTACCAATCTTATGGAGAATCATAAATTTCACCCCTTTAACTTGTGACGAAATAGACTTCTTGGAGTGTAGTAAAAAAATCACTTGGTATTTTAAAATACAAACCCATAAAAAAGGTTGGTTACCCCTGCAGTGCTTTGAAAGGTCAATGTCACTGTTTTGCTCTGGCTTTGGAATAGACTTTACAATTAAAAACCATTTATTTCAGCCAATCAACACAGACTATAATCTTAATTTATTATGCGAATTATTTGGATTAAATAATCTTAAACTACTCCTTATGGCTAACTCTAAAAATGTAACACTTTAATAATAGCCAAATTTAAATGTATCAACTTACATATAACGCACCAGGCGACAATTGAAATATTGTCACATTATAGTTACTGAATATAAGATATAACAAAATTAACCCTAAAACACTAATATAATCTAGGGTAGTATTATGAATGTGAATTTAATTGTTTGTTACGCTTCAGGTCTCAAATACGCAATAGATCACTATGACATTTTGCACAGGAGTCGTCAGAGATACAGAAAAGGACATAGGATACCTTTCATCCAGGAAAAATTATTGGGGCATAGAAAATAAAGTCAAATAGATGGCGCTGCAGTTGCATTTCTTCACAATCATTAACATACACCTCGTCATGGCAAAATGACGTTATCATGAGGACCTGCTATTTTAGATTGGCATGATGACGTGTTTGTTAGGTTGCCATGACGACGTGTTTGTTAGGTTGCTGACGACGTGTTCAGGTTGATATGCTCCACAGCGGCGATTACTGGGAAGCGGTTGTATCCGTTTGTGAGACAGTAATGTCCCAAAAGGAGGCCACCGAAAGGGAGAGAGCTGCGCAGGCGCAGGCGCAGTTATGCGCAAAATCTCTTCCCGTGATTCCATCGCAGAAGTAACCTCTGCTGGTAATGTCGGTAAGTCTGCGTCCCTTGACGTCATTTCCTTCTAACACAAGCGCGGGAAATGGGACGCAGGTTTAGGTTTAGCGAGGTATTTGGGAACAACTTTACCAGAGTCCTCATTGACTGGACCCAGTATGGTACGAAATGTACTCCCCCTGCGCATCAAAAAAAAAACGCTACCTGCCATTTAGAAAAATATTCCCGAGGCATAGGAAAAAACCTGAATTGTTTGATGAAATGTGCATTACAGCGAAACCACGGGCAAAAGGTAGTCCAACTATAAATATGTTTTATAGTTCCTAAGTTAAGGGCGGTTGAAATAGTAACTATAATATGACTTACCTTTTTGGAACGATTCATTCGCAGTACATTATCTAATCAAACGATTACTAAACAAAATTTACCAAACTCTACATGGGAAGAAATAGCAAAAATAAGATTCATTTTTCAATACTTTCTGTCACGCACTCGTTTATTCCAAATAATTCACACGATTCCAACTATCATGGTCACTGGTGAACAAATACTTCCAACTGGTACGGAAAACTTTAACGCCATCTAGCTCAGAGAAAGGTCAAACTCATCTCATAGCTTACATATTTTTTACATAGATGGCGTTAATAACGCAATTCTTGATAAATTTCGTTTAGTAACAGTTTGTCATTGAAATTGTCAATGCAAAATCTTTTATTAAACAAAAAGCACAACTAACTAGTATTCATCGAATGTATGTACTTTCAAATTCTATTTTAACTACAATAATATTTGTAACTTTTGCAGACTATACAATTCTTACCTCGTACTATTTTCTATTGTGTTATTTATTCTTCGTCACACTGACAGTATTGTCTGTCATATCTGACATATGTCACTGTCAGATTCAAATAGTAAGAACAAGACAATGTTTCAAAAGTCCAGGCAGTATCTTACACTACGACCTACAAAAAACATATTCTATACAAGCCTCTTGAAAACACAATTTTAATACCTTATATATCCGTAAAATTTGTAATAGAGGTTATAGGCGCTCCACCTTCTCGAGAGAACCAAGGAGATCACGAGACTTGCCGGTTCTCGCGAAATTGTGGGATGCCCTTTAATGAAAACTATGGAAAGCAATACCTGGAATGACAGTCACTTAGTAATAAAGTACGCCTCAATTCCTAATTCATAGATAGCGTCACAGATTACACTTTTTGAAGTTATATTTAAAACATTGTTTAGTCGAAATCAGCCTAAAATAGATTTTTTAATAAGTTAGTATTCATCGAATGTCCGTTTTATTCTAAATTTTTTTTTTTTTAAATAAATCCCCAAAAAGCAAAAGACAGACCTGTGACATCATTCAGTCATGTACAATTTAGAAGTTTTTCAAACGAACAGCACGCACAAAACTTATCTGCGCTTCGAGTGAAGTTAGTTTCGTAAGTTTGCGCAGGTCCAGTCGAATATTAAGGTTTATTACGTCTTACGGTGTGTTGTGCGAAAGAGATGGCATGCGAGAACAGATAGAAGTTGAGCGAGAGCGCAACACTCCTTTCCGAGTGAACCTTATAATTGTGTTTTGCGCAATAACGTGTACTAACTCCAAAGACGCATATAAGTTTTGCTAGCACTGTACGAGTTTTACTAGGCCGTTGTCATTCCCAACATTCTTGTTATATTCATGTAGACAAGTGGCATTAGCGCTAAACGAATTGAATAGAAAGTATATGGGAAATACATATCGCGTTACGCTGAGTACTATATCATTCTCATATATTATCTATTCTATTCGTTTAGCATTAACGCTACTTGTCTACAGGGTAAAGTAAAACTACGAATATATACCTTATTGAAACCGTACGTTATAAATATCCTACTTAATTAATACAAAATATACATTTTAATTCATTACCATAACAATATTTTTTTTTATAAATATCAAAAAGTCGACTACAATTTTGGAATATTTCTCAATTTTAATACTTTTTATTATAATTTTTTAATTTTCTTTGGCACTTCACTAATACTATTTTTAAATACTTGAGTACTGTACGAAAACCGTTAATTAAGCCTACTCAATAAACAAGCCTAGCATAATAAAGAAAGGAATATGGAGAACAGCCAAATCAAACTTAAAAGAATTAAAAAAAAAGTAATTATGTTTATAGTCAATCACTTTGGGTATTTTGTCTCTGTTGCACATTTTCCTCATGACATACAAAGTTACATACAAATTGTCCTTTCAAACGAAGTTAAACTTAGCGTTTCATTTATTACGTATACATTCATCATTGTCAAAAATACTCTCCGAATAACATCAACTGCGTGTACACGCCTAATTTTAATTTTTACTTTTTATACTTATTTAAAAGTTCAATGCACTAAAATAAACAAATACAACATTTGACAAGTAACCTGCTTTTCATCACACATGTACATAGTTTTCTTACGCAGCGTGTACACGCATCTCTTAAAATGTCAAAAGAAAAATCGGAAAAGAATGCGAGTATACGTGAAAAATCAGTGAAATAAATAATTTTATAAGTTTCACTACTTCCAATTTAGTAAAAAAAAATACAATCACAGGGTATAAAGATAAACTTCTTGACAAAATCACTACTTAAACACTTCTACAATAAAATTGCGTGTACGTGAAACAATCAAGATATTTACATATTTATTAAAATATGCTTTTGTTCATCATAGAATATTTGAATTTTCAAATGCCAAAACTTATAAACCAAGTACAACCTAGATGGGCTTGTACATGTAACTCTTTAGCGACTAAAGCTAATTTACACGCGACATATAAAGCCAATAAATAAATTAATACATTTTATTATTTTTATCAATATTAACAGTATTTCAATTTCCATGCGTCAATTATGAAATTATTTTTAAAGTATTGATACGCGTGTACACGCGATACTTTAGCGTATAAATCTAAAATACACGCGACACGTGAGGCCAATACATAAACACGTTTTTTTTTAATTTCATCGTTTATAACATCACTTTAATTTCTATACGTCTAAAATATGAATTTAATTTAAATGGCCCG
Source organism: Dendrolimus kikuchii (assembly GCA_019925095.2). Taxonomy (NCBI): domain Eukaryota; kingdom Metazoa; phylum Arthropoda; class Insecta; order Lepidoptera; family Lasiocampidae; genus Dendrolimus; species Dendrolimus kikuchii. The sequence goes on along the minus strand of CM034410.1, from coordinate 3,109,905 downwards.
ATCGGCGTGTACACGCTAATACGTGAGCTTAGTAAGATGTCATGGCGTGAATACCGGCTATACTTGTCGAAAAACACATCACTTGTAAAGTGGCAGATTGCACGCCGAATTGAATGCATGAAAGTTCCTGCCACTCGTGTAAAAATTTATTAATTTCATTATTTCCTTTAAATTATTACAATATTCTATACGTCCAAATCGATTAATTTATATGTCTAAATCGGCGTGTACACGCTAATGCGTAAGCGTGGTGAGATTTCAGGTCGTGAACGCACGCTGCGACCTGCAAATTTCACACATGAGCATACTCGCCGAATAACCCTCCACTTAGAAATTGACAGATTATACGCTTAATTGGGTGCGTGTAAGTTCCTGTGACACGCGTGTAAACCTTTATTTTTTTCATATTTTTCTTTAAATCGTTACATATTTTATACGTCCCAAATAATTAATTTATATGTCTCGATCGGCGTGTACACGCTAATGCGTGAGCGTGGTGAGATGTCATGGCGTGAACGCCGGCTGCGACCTGCAAGTGTCGCACGTGAGCATACTCGCCGAATAACGCTCCACTTGGAAAGTGGCAGATTGCACGCTGAACTGCGTGCGTGCAAGTTCCTGGCATGCGTGTAAAACCAGATCCGCATCTATTAGCTCATCTGTGGATATAAGTATTTTTTAATAAGGTTTTATTTTATATACACGAATATATGTTATGGATGTATAAACAAAATAAATAGTACTCCGAACAGTGAATCAGCATTGCTATAGACCATTTCAATACAGCCAGCCTTCTGGGCACGCTTCCCTCTAACACCAACTTGTTACATAGTCTATATTAACTTACTTATAACTTAATTTTTATATTAGTAATCTTATTAGCACAATTTTGCTAAATTTCAATTTGTTGTTTAGAAAAAAAGATTAGTTTCTGACGTAAAAAGTCATTTTAGAATCTACAACAATAAAACAACAATACAATTACAATAATTAATATCCAAGTCGAAAATACATAGTAAAATATCAACATTCAAACATCAAAAAAAAACATACAAATTTAAAAAAAAAAAAAATTATTACAGGAGTTCAGCAGACAGGCAGACGGCCCACTTGATGGAAAGCGGTTACCATCGCCTATGGACATTTGCAACACCAAAGGTGCTACAAATGCGCTGCTGCTCTCTTAAAAAGGACTGGAACCTGGTCACTAATGCCGGAACACAACACAAGGCTGTTATGGCGGCATACTCTAGACCAGGGGTGGTAGCCATCCAGTGTGGCTGTGGGTTGTTTAGTCGCCTCTTACGACAGGCCGCCAGGCCGCAGGAAATTGTATTCTTTCTCCGTTCCTGCACGGATAAAAACTGGGACGTCAGTCACGGCGACTGAAAAGGAACGACTTTCCTCACGTCTAGTTGAAGGGAGACTGACACAACGGAACGGCCGGTACTCTCCCCCCCGTCTCGCCGGGCACATATCTAAGGCGCGGTACAGCCGTTGCGGCCGAGCTATAATAAGGGAAGATTTATATTAGACCGGGCCGTGTCCGGGGCGTTCCGTGTACGTGGCCCGGACGGGGCACGAATTTGAAACGTTACATACATTTTGTATCGCCCGTGATTTATATTAGACCGGGCCGTGTCCGGGGCGTGCCGTGTACGTGGCCCGGACGGGGCACGAATTTGAAACGTTACATACATTTTGTATCGCCCGTGATTTATATTAGACCGGGCCGTGTCCGGGGCGTACCGTGTACGTGGCCCGGACGGGGCACGAATTTGAAACGTTACATACATTTTGTATCGCCCGTGATTTATATTAGACCGGGCCGTGTCCGGGGCGTACCGTGTACGTGGCCCGGACGGGGCACGAATTTGAAACGTTACATACATTTTGTATCGCCCGTGATTTATATTAGACCGGGCCGTGTCCGGGACGTGTCGTGTACGTGGCCCGGACGGGGCACGAATTTGAAACGTTACATACATTTTGTATCGCCCGTGATTTATATTAGACCGGGCCGTGTCCGGGACGTGTCGTGTACGTGGCCCGGACGGGGCACGAATTTGAAACGTTACATACATTTTGTATCGCCCGTGATTTATATTAGACCGGGCCGTGTCCGGGGCGTGCCGTGTACGTGGCCCGGACGGGGCACGAATTTGAAACGTTACATACATTTTGTATCGCCCGTGATTTATATTAGACCGGGCCGTGTCCGGGACGTGTCGTGTACGTGGCCCGGACGGGGCACGAATTTGAAACGTTACATACATTTTGTATCGCCCGTGATTTATATTAGACCGGGCCGTGTCCGGGGCGTTCCGTGTACGTGGCCCGGACGGGGCACGAATTTGAAACGTTACATACATTTTGTATCGCCCGTGATTTATATTAGACCGGGCCGTGTCCGGGACGTGTCGTGTACGTGGCCCGGACGGGGCACGAATTTGAAACGTTACATACATTTTGTATCGCCCGTGATTTATATTAGACCGGACCGTGTCCGGGGCGTGCCGTGTACGTGGCCCGGACGGGGCACGAATTTGAAACGTTACATACATTTTGTATCGCCCGTGATTTATATTAGACCGGGCCGTGTCCGGGGCGTGCCGTGTACGTGGCCCGGACGGGGCACGAATTTGAAACGTTACATACATTTTGTATCGCCCGTGATTTATATTAGACCGGGCCGTGTCCGGGGCGTGCCGTGTACGTGGCCCGGACGGGGCACAAAATTGAAACGTTACATACATTTTGTATCGCCCGTGATTTCTATTAGACCGGGCCGTGTCCGGGGCGTGCCGTGTACGCGGCCCGGACGGGGCACGAATTTGAAACGTTACATACATTTTCTATCGCTCGTTTAGCACCCGGTGTAATATAAACGTGCAGCACGGAGTGGCTCCGCTCCGGCCCCGCCCCGGCCCGGTCACGGACCGGTCTAATATAAATCTTCCCTAATAATTTAAATAGTACAATCGGCGGTCTTACCTATGGCAATGTGGGCGGTGAGGACGACGTGGTGCGTGGACAGGGCCCACACGTGCAGCGAGTGCACGTGCCTTACGCCGCTCACCGAGGACAGGGCCGACACGCATTCGCGGTATCTGTCGACAGGTCATCCACGACCGCGGATTATGGAGTTACCTTAACCGTATATATTATTATACGGTTAAGGTAACTCCAAAATAAAATTATTATACCTTCTTTAAGCGTTCATTTTACTCTAAGGGAGCGTTGTGGAATGAAAGATGTAATAACAAGAATTGATAAAGGAATGTTAAGACGGTTTGGACTTGTAGAAAGAATGGATAATAGTAGAATCACAAAACAGATGTATGACAGTATTCGTTCAATTGATATTACAAATATATTTTTTTATGTTATCAAAAGCCAAATTATTAGGGATGGGCCGAAATTCGTTTCACATTCGGTTTGACCGAATTTCGGCATTCGGCCGAAATTCGATTTAAATGCCGAACATTCGGTGCAAGGAAAAAGTTAAATATCTACTTGCACTATTTTGACTGAAGTTAATAGAAATCATATCTTATACTAATATATAAAGCTGAAGAGTTTGTTTGCTTGAACGCACTAATCTCAGGAACTACTGGTCTGATTTGAAAAATTCTTTCAGTGTTCGATAGCCCATTTATCTTGGAAGGCTATAGGCTATACATCATCACCCTAAGACCAATAGAAGCGGAGCACCAATGAAGAATGTTTCAAAATCGATAGGTTTTGAAAACAAATTCCACGCGGACGACGTCGCGTGCACAGCTAGTCCATCATAACCGTAATATAAAAATTGGCATCTATAGACTCATGGTCATTTATTTTAGTTAGGAACATGCAATGTGATAAAAATTAAATAATATTAGTTCTTGATTGAGTCCTTGCCTAATCAAATAGACATTAAATTAAAACAAAAATAAAATAAACTTATTACTCCTCTAAGAAACATCAGTAAGTAGTGCAACTGCTTAATTATAAGGCGTAACTTGAATTTAAAAAAGCACGTCTAAGCGTCATCAGCAATTATAACTTTAATTTTGATTGAAATCACTTTTTACGAATTAAACATTATGAATTTATTTATTTTCAATCAAAGCTCTAAAAATCTATTCTTTTATCCACCTACTCATACTTAAAATTTACCAGAGGCAGGTTATGGCGTAAAAAAGCCAAAAATTCGGTGTTATCTTAACGTTGTCAACAGATCACGATGTGTTGCTCTTGAGAAAAGAAAGAAAAGCGCGGCGAAATCAAGCCGAATTTCGGCCGAAATTCGATCGAATTTTTTGTTTTAACCGAATGTTCGGCCGAAGTTCGTATTCGGTTCAAATCACATTCGGCGCATCCCTACAAATTATCTAAAGAGATTCTACAATAACATTTATATAGTAAGCTTATAGTCCTCGCGGCGTATGCTCAGCTTTGCATTTGTGTGAGTGCACTTAGATAGTTTAGCGTTAGATACGGCGTGTGGCGCAGCGCGTCCCGCGCATGGTACGAGCTAGTGATGTAACGAATATTCGCGAATGAATTTTATTATATACCTATCCACAATAAACGTAGCGAATTTTTGGCAAATGTATGTAACAAACGAAGAGGAAATTATGTATATATGTGTTATATATTAATGAAATTACCGTAGTTAATTAGTACGGATTTATTTCTGTTCAGCGTAAACAGGTTATACAACTGTTGAAACAAGAAGGGGGGACACAGATATAAGTGTGAGCGAATGAGGCATAGTCGCGTTCCATATACCACGCTCTCCCACCCTTATACAAAAATATAAAGTAATATTATGTTTAATTCTTAAGTAAATAGTTTTTACTACTTGATTATATATATATATATATCGAAAGAGAGATTAATCCTAAAGTAATTTTCTATGTTGCTTCTAAAGTTTGAGAACAAGGTAACATTTGATTGATGTGGAGTTTCCATTACAATCCTTCCACATCAATAATGTAACTTACCCCCGGTACTGACTCTTCTATTATCAAACCCTGAACCCATGGCTTGGTGCCTTTCCTGTAATCCTTGACCATGAATGATAATGCTTGATTCCATATACAGGGCATTCCACGGCTATGGGACACGGAGAAAAACTACGTAGTGTTCTAATATTCTAATATTCATCTACCCTTTGGTTTCAATTATACATTTCTATTGTATACTAGGATATGCCTGCGGCTTTGTCCATGCTTGACTTGAAAGTTCCGCGGGATTCCCGGGATAAATAGTAGCGTATAGTTTAGTTTAGATAATTAGCTGTCGATCAGTGAAAACCGCATTGAAATCGGCCCAGTAGTTTTTAAGTACATGAATCCCGAACAAAACGACGAATTTTAAAAAATGCATCGTGTTCTCCACCATTAATTTAGTTTACTCCAGTTGGTTTTTTTTTAAATAGAAGTTTATAGTATTATAGATTTTATTCAACGAATACGCGTTTTATTTTAAAGGTCAACATTCGCGAATATTGAAGCATTCGCGAATACGAAAAATTCGACATTCGTCACATCACTAGTGCAAAATAGTTTATATTGCTTTCTGAGGAGTTTTTGGCGGGAACTGAAAGGGTAAGTTGTGCTGTGCAGTTTTTATTTTCTAAAAATGTGTAAAATTACTCTAAAATTAACAATAGTTGTAGGATATTTTTAGTTTTTGAGTAGTAATTATGCGTTTTTGTGAGAAATGTGAACTGTATAGTCTAATGTAGCCTTTCGAGTTGTCACAAGATCTCTGTTGAATTCCATTGATAACCTACAGTTCAGCTGAGCTATATATAGGCTTAAGAAAATGAAGAAACTATATTGTAATCTAATATCTGGTCTAAAGGCCTAGGCTGCCAAACCATAAACCTAAATAACTGCTTTCCGAAACGTGGCCTGACGCGCAGCGCGTCACTCACGCATCACCTCCCTGCCGCGCACTTTCCGCATTTCCCCTCAGGTATCGCTAATGACTCACTCAAACGCAAAGCTGAGCTCACGCCGCGAGGGCTACTACCTGAATGATTTCGGCACACCCTGCATGAGCATCGCGAGGGCGTCCCTCACCACCCTGGCGGAGGTGAGCAGCACCAGCACGCTGAATACGAACGTGCATATCGGGTCCACGAATTTCGCAGCCGGCTGAAAATTTTATGTTGCTGGAGCTTTGGGGCCATCCAAAAATTACGTCACACGTTAAGGGGAGGATGGGGATCGACGGAGTGTGTCATTGTATGACAATGGGTGAGAGGGGGTTCTAAATCTCGTGACGTCACGTTTCAAGAGTTTAAGCTAATTACGGAACTGCTGTTTTAATGTAATAACTTCTTGATGTAAAATTGCAAATTATGTAATGTCATACGAGGGAAAGTCGTGGTAGCGTAATGGCTATTACCACGTGCTAACAACGGCGAAGGAAAACATCGTGATGCAAGCTGCACATCGAGATAACCGATGTGTCAAACATGCCAGGCCGCCTTGGACAAGCGTGGTGGGTATACTGTCCCCCCCGTCCCCGTCCCCCGTATAATGAGAGACCAGCAGTGGAACATTTATGGGCTGATATTGTATATGAGGGAGAGAAGAATCACACGAATGTGACTAGCTTTGAGAAAGAAAGGAGGGGGCAAAAAACATGGAATCCGTGTAACGTAATTTGTGGATGACTCCTTTCCTCAAGTATTTTCCCTACTGGATGGCTACCACCCTTGGTCTTGAGTTGTGTTCCGGCATTAGTGGCCAGGTTCCAATCTCCTTTTAGAGAGCAGCTACATTGGCCGCACCTTTCGTGTTACAAATGTCCTTAGGCGATGGTCTGCTGAACTCTTGCAGTACAAAAAAAAACGCTGCTGGTCAATCTCTAAGGAGTAGCTCTATTTCACTTAGCTAAAAACTTAACTAGTGAGGGATGTGATGATGTATGACGGTTGCTTGCGGCCGTTGAGCGGTGTACTGGTTAATAAAATACAACTTTCATCGTACTCTTTTAATCACACAGTCTCATGTTGTTTATAGTTGAGAAGGATTTAGGTGAGGGCAAGCAGCAAGCGCGAAAACTGACTTTTGTACACGAGCACGAATGTCGTGTTTTTTTTATTGGACTTGACTTTATGTTGTTGGACCGAAGACCTTATAACTTTACCGGGGCTTTTGGGGCGAGTGCCTTCGCAAAGCGAAGGCGCTGGAGCCCGGGCGGGCAACTTGCTCGAGGGAGCTCCCTAAGGAGTTTTACCTCGGCTGGACTGTTGCCATGAGAGGGGGATGAATTTAATGATGCCCACCATAGGGCGACACAAAGCACTAATTGAGAACGGGCGACGGGTAATATAAAGCCCGAGGGGAAGGATCCCGGCGTGCCGGGATCGGTGGTTCGCGGCGGTCTACGCTATCTTACTGCCGTTTCGCAATGTGTTATGGCTGGGAGAGAAGAAACGGCGAAAGAAACTTCCCAGCAACACGCCTAGTCTATCCTGTGGGGGGAGCTATGTCGCGGCCCTCGCGGGGACGTGGAGAGATCTTGATTGGCGGCGTCTGAGACGCCGCCGTCTGTGTCTGTCTGTCCGTGCTTGCCAGCCTACCGTCCTAACCGCGGGTGGACTGATCCGGGCCAGCCGTTTCGTAATAACGTCGACTCTGTCCGTCAGGACGTTACGCGGTCGTCGCGAATTTTCCCCAAATCGGTCTGCTTTCTAGTGATAACAGGCCGAATTTGGGTCGGATCGAGACGTGGCGCACACCAAACTGTAGGTCTTGAGGAGGCCTACAGTACAGTGGTCGCGGACCAGGGGTCTCCCTTGGAAAAACGGGAATTAAGGGTGAAAAACGGGAATTTATGAAATTTGGGAATTTGGGATGCGATTATTGAAGGCGCTATTAGGCGCACGGAGACGAGAGTGGTGTCGACGGATAGTCCTCGACAAGCACTATCCGACAATGCCAAAAAAGGGGAGGGTAACAATAGAGTCTTTCGACGAGGCTTATAATCGGACGCGACGAATGTCGTGTGCCCGCGTCGAAGGCGTGTGTCGGACTGTGTGCCGAAATGTCCCGAACTGGACCGAGCTGCCGTTCGGGTTTTTATTGAAATGGTGTTTACTTGCTACAGATTAATATTAGTTTCACGCTTACGTGCTTGTTTCTGATGTTGGCATTAATGTCGCCACACCAGGTTTCTTTTATATATTTAAACCTTTACAGTCGGTCTGTGTCTGAGCGAGCTAAGCCTTCACCGGCCGACATCAACTACAACACAGAGGCAAGAAGGGGAAGTCCGTCAGTGGGGTAACTCCGAACATCTCTCCGTTATTTCCGTATGTAAATAGGCAGGACGACAACAAATCGGTGAGTAAAGCTAAGACACCATTTAATTCGTTCGAATTGTAATTAACGCTAAATTTCGTTGAAAAAAGTTAAAAATAAGCTTTTTTTAAATACAAGCTTTTGAGGTCCTGGATATCATGTAGCAGCAGAGTGCTAGCCAAGACAAGTGAAACGAGCCCAAACACGACGGGTCTATCTTGTTTAATACAGGAGTTCCTATGGCCACCTTCCGACTCCATCATCAGATCGGCTCCATGGTACCATATTATTGCATTGTCACGCGATATACATATGCGTGCAAAATTTCAGCTCAATCGGAAACCGGGTAGTTGGTCAAATTTAACTTGCAAGATTCCACCCGAACCTACATACATACATAGGTACATCTATTGCAAGTTAAATAAAAGCTTGTAAAAATGGGAGGTGTACGAACTTACCACCCCACTGACAGACTTGCCCACCTTGACTATACTAATATTTCTTAATCTATACATATAATATAATAAAACTGTAGAGGTCGAATTTCTGTACAATGAAAAAAAATGCTAAAAACCGAGTCAGGGGATGCGAGAAATGAAATAGAAGTAATTTAGATTTTTTTCAAATGTTTTGTTTCTCTGTTTGTCTGTCTGTTTGTACGGGCTAATCGCCGAAACGACTGGACCGATTTAAATGAAATTTTGTATGGTGCTAGTTCATATCCCTGGTCAACATATAGGATACTTTTGACCCCGAAAAATTAAAGAATTCCCGTGGGATAGTTAAAAAAAACTTTAATTACTTAAACAGCTTATTATACAACCTGTGCAGTTAATTAAGTATTGATATTACCGGTATCATCATACAATAAAACAATTTATACATTAAAAGACAATTAGGCTATATATCATCACGCTAAGACCAATAGGAGCGGAGCACCAATGAAGAATGTTTTAAAATCTGGAGGGTTTTTTTTAACTATTCCACGCCGACGAAGTCGCGGGCAGAAGCTAGTAAATTAACATGATGCTAATTGAGGAAGGATATCAACAATAATTAAGAGAATAATGGAATCCTGAAACCACTCACATAGAACTTAATGAGGATTGAAGCCAACAACACGCCGCAGCTTTGTATCAGGTCCCCGATCACGTGAATCAACGCAGCGCGAAGATTTATGTTCCTGGAAAGTTTAATTATTTGATACTAGAGTTTACCGCCATAACAACCTTGAGTTGTGTTCCGGCATTAGTGACCAGGTTCCAGTCTCGCTTAAGAGAGCAGCAGCGCATTTGTAGCACTTTTGGTGTTGCAAATGTCCATAGGCGATGGTAACTGCTTTCGATCAAGTGGGCCGTCTGCCTGTCTGCTGAACTCGTGCAATAAAAAAATAAATAAAAAAACAACCTTGAGTTGTGTTTCGGCATTAGTAGCCAGGTTCCAGTCTCCCTTAAGAGAGCAGCAGCGCATTTGTAGCACTTTTGGTGTTGCAAATGTCCATAGGCGATGGTAACTGCTTTCGATCAAGTGGGCCGTCTGCATGTCTGCTGAACTCGTGCAATAAAAAATTAAAAAAAACAACCTTGAGTTGTGTTTCGGCATTAGTGACCAGGGTCCAGTCTCGCTTAAGAGAGCAGCAGCGCATTCGTAGCACCTTTGGTGTTGCAAATGTCCACAGGCGATGGTCTGCGAAACAAGAGTCAACCTCTAGTGCGTATTTCTTATTTAAAGGGCAGTCGGTACAGCTTACATTGTATTAAATTTCTATGTATTTACCCCCGGAAGATTCACTGCATTATATAACGCCAACATCTCCCATCCCCCATCTATCTATAAACTGCATAAATGACAAAAACTTGACAAAAATGACAATAATGACAACATGGACCAAGTGGACGAAACAAAAATCACATAACGTATCCTAGTTTCCGGGATAACTTTTACATAAATCTATCCTATTACCGGGATGAAAAGTATCCCTTGGCCACCATCGGTATAAAAATTACATCTTAATATATATATAAATTGCGTGTCACGTTGTTTGTCCGCAATGCACACACATCGCGGACAAACAACGCACAAATTTGCACACCCTGTGCAGTTTGATCCAACTTGAAAGATAGGATAGCTTACAACCGTTGTCGAGATGAGAGCGCAAGTGTTCCGCGCGCGCTCATCTCTCTTCCCGTGGGGCGCGTTATAGACCGCCCCACGCACGGAAAAGACCAAGTTGGCGCCGGGGGAGCAGCTCCCTCGGCAGTGGAAGAGGCCCAATGAGGGGGGCCCACGCCTGCCAGGGCATCGCGGAGTCGGGCAGCCCAATTATCCGTAGCCCTGGCATAAGGCGCAGGACGGAACACCCAGGGGTTTTAGTGGGTATCCCTAACTGGGGAGTGGCAATAGCATGGCCCCAGTTCTGACTGGGCATGCTAGTGCCACCCCCGATTCGGCGAATCCCACACTAAGTCGCGAAATATCCCCCCAAGGTTCTGCCCTTGTCGCGGCTTAGTCCTCAAACGGATTTCCCCTGGTAAAAAAAAAGCTTACAACCCTTGGAACCGGTAGGTGACGCTGAGATCGGGTTCTAAATTTTATTTCTTCAGGGCAGAACAACGTCTGCCGGGACAGCTAGTATTATATATATAAGTATCGAATTTCAGCCAAATCGGTCCAATAGTCTTTCCGTAAAAGGATAACAGAAGTACAGAGACAAATATATTTGTATCCCGGAAATTCATTCAACTTCAAGTCATTATTCAAACTAAGTTCCCCTGGAAAAATATTTTGAAAATCATATGTCTCTTCCTATTATGTGTACTTCGCTTAATTTGATTCAACTTTATTCGATTTAAAAAATTCACTGGGAGAATACATTTGCGCATCTCCTCGGACCCCGGAGATGGGCAACGAGACTGCAAAAGTGTCGCTTACCATGGTACGGCCACGTTTTACGGAGACCGGCTAATTATGTGGGGAACAAATATCTAGCCATACCGCCTCCGCCAGATCCCGGTCGAAGGAGAAGGCCCAAGAAATGCTGGCTTGTCGTTGTGAAGGATGACATGCGTACCAATGGTCTCAAAACGGGGTTTGCTGACCGCGCGAAGTGGAGTAGAAAAAGTAGGAAAGCGGACCCTGGACCTCGGGGCGAACGCTCCGAACGCATCCTGGATTTAACGCTAGGATGACGATGATGATGGACTACGTTATAGACAGTTTGCCGTAGAATGCCCCTGAGAAAAGGGCACCCCACGACCCTGGGTGTGACTCGCCGGAAAGCTCATCCGACCTCGAACCGGTCCCACTACGTCATTGGGTCTTCGCTAGCTCGTCGTCCTCCCTAAGCCTCTCAGCCAAATTTCACATCACTCATATCAAATCTACTCGACGTCCGACTACTCAACTCCAATCACCTTCCATTCCTCCTGATGAAAAGACACTCACCTAGCCTGCGCCCCCACAACATTAGCCTCTGTGCTGGCCAAGTCTTTCATAGTATAATCCCCATTGGCAAGGGTCCCGTTACTGTGCTTCTGTTCCCTCCTTCTGAAGATCCCCAGGAATTGCCTCGGTGAGGACGCGTCGTGGGCATGGGAACACGCCGCCCCACCGTGAGTATGATGGTGGGCTACAAGATTGGAGAAGCAGATAATGTTTAGGTTTCCAATATCTAATAACAAAGAATTCAGGAACTACTTATGTAAAATATTTAAAAAAAAATGTTTTATTATCGACAAATACACTCTTCAAAAATACTGAGAAATATAAAATAAACAAAACAATATAAGTCCTAAAAATGAAATACATGTTTGGTACACATATATTTTTAGACATATATTTTCCCACAGCGCTACAACATGGGGTTTTTTAAAAAGGGTGTCATAAAATTTCTTTGAGGCCGGCAGCGCATTGGTGACTCCTCTGGTGTTGCAAACGTCTATAGGCGACGGTAAGCGCTTTCCATCAGATGGGCCGTCTGCCTGTCTGCTGTACTCTAGCTATAAAAAAAAGCTTCTTTTAATCAAATAATTGTTCTGTTAACTACCAGAAGGTGTTAAAGCTCTTGCTTACAAAATTGTAGTCATTATTATTAAAGTCAACATCATAAGATATGTTGACAAAATGCGTATGTCGTAAGTAAAGCAACTTGATATTTGCACGATGTTTGATGTCGTACTAAAAATTATTAGTAAGAATCGAAATTACTCGTGACTTATTGGAGTTGCTAGAGTTTAGACAAAATTGCGAAAGTGGCGCCCCTGTTATTATCTACTTTATTTTGCCATCCTGTATATAGAAAACTTGTGGAGACAGGTGACACCGGTGTGATATGTAACAAACTAATGACACTCAAAGTGTAAGATCAGCATATATGAAGCTATAATACGACCGCTTGTAGCAATAAACAACTTATGTTGCTACGAGTTGTAGGACTCGAATTAAAATGCCGTTGGAATTATTATAGAGTTCATTAGAACTATATAAACACGTATAACACAGGTACAAATATAACTGAACACAATCAGTCCAAACGCAATGCACGACTCAATAACACGCGCAAAGTCCGTCACTAAATAGTTTACCGAATGTACACAAGTCTTGCTCCGCTTGTGGCTATCGGTCGACTGCCTCGTCCATCAATGGAGGCATTTCTTTATACTGCACGGATGCAATATTTCTGCTCGGACGCGTGACCGAATTTCCTAGAATCACACCTGGCTAATGACTGCCATATAAGATTACATACACAATGGGCTGTTTTTCTAATCACAAATTTTAAACACAAAGTAAACAAAAGAAGTCCAAATACCGAAAAGGTAATAAAATGGGTACAGGTATGCAGGTGTATATTTGTCTTTTGTCGGCACCTAGGTCGTAACAATATCTACAAACTTCTATCATCAACATCCTACGTAGGAAAACCCTCTACATAATTTGTTAATGATAAAAGTTCGTAGTAGAGTCGTACTGCTAGCACAGTGTGTGAGCGGGACGGATGATGTGCGAGCGAGATAGAGCAACTATTAATATGTGCGCTGCTCTCCCGCGCTGCGCTAGCCAGTAGTTCGTTGTCCGCTGCGATGACTAGACGTATGCAGCTCCCATATATTGTTCACTCACCAATATCAGAGGCGCATCCGTGCAAGACCAAGGCCAGGATGACGTTGAAAGCGACCCCGCAGCCGGAGACGATCATCATCATGTCAGGCTCGATGTTATACTCGCCTGTGTGGAGACGTACAGCGGCCACATACACGAACACGCCGGTCAGGATCCAGATCAGGAGTACCGACACCATAGCGCCGAGGACCTCTGTACGAACACATTTCTGTGGTTCCCATACTTGATGGTGAAAGTTAGCCTAGTGCTTGTCGTATCATGCACAGGGAATGTATCCACATTCCCTGTGCATGAAGGTAAAAATTTATTTCGAATATAAATGGGGCAAAACAAAAACTAATTATTTACATTTATTTATTTTATTATTACTAGTTTGAATATTATTAAGGTTCTGTTGTCAAAGAACTATACTTCTATAATCACGGATTTCACCAAGGCTACACTGTTAATTTGACTTTTAACAATAAACAAAAGAGTATATATACGTGTGTGTGTCAAATACATGGTAGTGTGTGTAATGTTTTTTTTATTGATTTAATGTATTTTTTATGCATAATTTAATAGTACATTATGGTACTAGTGTGTAACATTGGTGATTACCGCCGAGGCGCCATTGAGACTCGAGCCGTAGGCGAGGGTCTTAAGAGAGCCGAGGACGGTAATCATCAATACACACGTGTATCATACGACGTTTTTCAACACACTTGTGAATAAAATAACAACAAAAACTCATTTTATTTAGTAGATAAAAAAAAGTAATATATGAGTGAAAGTTTTATTTATTAAACACGTACGAGTTAAAATTATCTATTTAAATAAGAAGTTGCAAGAAATGAGCAAGCAATAGGAACATTAATTTATTTGTTCTATAGAACACGATCTTTTTTTTTTAATAAAAACTTTTTTAAGAACAAAGCAACTCAACCAATAAAATTAAAAAAAAAATCTATAACTCACTAGTGAGTTATAATGTTTTTTACTCACAGTTTGATAATGAGTATCATTCTGTGCCTAATTGCGGTGACCATAGAGCCACTTAATGAGCAAGTGTGTTGAAAAAATATTATTATTATATTCTGCACTCCTCTATACAAACTATAAGTGTGCGAAATTTCATACTCCTCCGTCCGTACAATTTTCGTAAAAAGGGGTACAAAGTTTGTGCTTCACGTATTAATATGATCATAATTGTATGTCTCTAGAAACCACTGGCCATAGAAATGGCCGGGACTTTTGGAAGGCTTGCGTGGGGCCATGGGAAGGTCAACAGGTAGAGGCCCCTTGACAAATTTAATGTAAATGTGGCGTGACACTGACCGGCGATTATCCCTGTCGACAACATATAGTGATGCACCCAAGGACAAGCCCCGGTCAATGTAGGACTATTATGGGAAATGAGAACAAAAATTACCGGGCTATTGGGGTGAACTGCTAATGGTACTAGGGGTCTGGGGATATATATATATATATATATATATATATATATATATATATATATATATATATATATATATATACATATATATATATATTATGCTAATGTATAGTGTGCTATGATGTTATAGTTGTGATGTAAGGCTCTTGAATAAATATAACTTCACTCTTAAACTGACTTTTTATTTTCACTTTTGTAAGTATATTTTTGTCATAAAAAATGATCTCTCCTAACTGAATTCAAAAACCGTGTCTCTTTCTACATTTTTGAATTCCCACCAATGAGAGCGAGTTTTATACACATCTCTCATTGGTTAATCGTATCCTTACGTCCTGGCTAACATAGGCATATAGGCATTGAATAACAATAACAAAAGTAGATCATTATGTAATTAATAAATTTAACTTAATTAAATAAATAAGAAAATTGAAATAGATATTTATATATAATTTATTTTATGATTAGAAATTATGATTTAAACATGAATGAAAAACATAGCGTAGATCAAAATAAAGTTGTTGCTATATTTTTCATAAGGTAGCAATTGTCAAACGTCAAAGTCAAATGCCAAAGATTGACCTTGAACTTGACCTACTTTTGTTTATGAATATGAATTACATTAAAATACAAGTTTTATTTATAATACGAAAGTTTCTGATAGAAATGAAATGAAATTCCATAAATGTATAAACAAATAATTGAGTCGGAAAACCGAGCGTGTGGTAACCAGGATCGTGGTATATTTTAAACAAATATAATATAAAACTACAGCTAAACGTGGTAAGTGCATCCACTACAGGACTATGGCGTCTATCCGTCACAATGTTCAGGGAACATGGAAGAATGGGCAGACAGTTATTATTATTTTCTTATAACCGACATGCATTCAAAATATTCAAAAATTAATTATTATTAATAAAGTGGAAATTCATCAAGTATATAATTGTATTAAGCTTTGACATAAAGGTGACAAAAATGTGTAAAATCCAACCTCGAACACATTTCGACGCAGGGCCAGTCTAAGGCAAGCTACGCCACTGATAGAATAGTAACCGTTTTGATAATACGGTACGGACGTCGTTGACTCACCCCCCTTTTAGAGCCCCCCCCCCCCCAAGTAAAACTCACCAGCCCTTTTGTACCCGTAAGACATGTGCACGTCTGGGCGTCGCTTCGCGCAGTGGAAGGCGAGGAGCGCCAACGCGAAGCCACCGCAGTCACTGAGCATGTGAGCGGCATCCGACATCACCGATATACTCCCCGCCAGGTAACCGCCGATTAGTTCGCATATCTGATGAACAATTCAAAAAAATACCGTGACCTTAAATTGGGTATATGCCGCGCGCAGGTTTGCCGGTGACTAGTTACTACTATTGTTGTATATACTTATGTAAAGTATATACAATAATGAATGATTGAATGAATAAATGAATGAAAACACTTTATTGTTCACCAAAAATTAAAACTACGTTCTTAAAACTAAGTACAATAAATGTTGAACAAAGGGCAAATAATAGTAATAACATAATATTTTCTTAAGTGTTCCCGACTTGTATACATAATAAAACTACCTTTTAACGGTTTTAAGCTTAATACATTACATTTCGTACATTTTTTTATTTTTATTGCACGAGTTCAGCAGATAGGCAGATGGCCCACTTGATGGAAAGCGGTTACCATCGCCTATGGACATTTGCAACACCACAGGTGCTACAAATACGCTGCTGCTGTCTTAAGGGAGACTGGAACCTGGTCACTAATGCCCGAACACAACTCAAGGTTGTTATGGCGACATACTTTAGAGCAGGGGTGGTAGGCATCCAGTTGGGCAAATGCCCTACCACCTGGCTGTGGGTTGTTTTGTCGCCTCTTACGACAGGCTGCCCAACGCGGGAAATTGTATTCTTTCTCCGATCGTGCACGGATATTTTATTTATTTATTGCAGGAGATCAGCAGACAGGCAGATGGCCCACTTGATGGAAAGCGGTTACCATCGCCTATGGACATTTGCAACACCACAGGTGCTACAAATACGCTGCTGCTGTCTTAAGGGAGACTGGAACCTGGTCACTAATGCCCGAACACAACTCAAGGTTGTTATGGCGACATACTTTAGAGCAGGGGTGGTAGGCATCCAGTCGGGCAAATGCCCTACCACCTGGCTGTGGGTTGTTTTGTCGCCTCTTACGACAGGCTGCCCAACGCGGGAAATTGTATTCTTTCTCCGATCCTGCACGGATATTTTATTTATTTATTGCAGGAGATCAGCAGACAGGCAGACGGCCCACTTGATGGAAAGCGGTTACCATCGCCTATGGACATTTGCAACACCACAGGTGCTACAAATACGCTGCTGCTGTCTTAAGGGAGACTGGAACCTGGTCACTAATGCCCGAACACAACTCAAGGTTGTTATGGCGACATACTTTAGAGCAGGGGTGGTAGGCATCCAGTCGGGCAAATGCCCTACCACCTGAATTAAACAATAATAAATTAAAACAATAAATTAATTGCGACAACTGTTTATGTAACCTTTTTTGTCAACCCTACTGACCGTCGACGCGTGTCATCATGAGGCTATCGGCAAACCTTTTGTGTTATAAGTTTTAAGACAATATTTTTATTTTAATATTTTCTTAAGTTTTTGCAAATAGTTTACATAATAAAACTACGTTTTAGCGGTTTTCAGCGCGGTAATTTATTTGATTTTAATTATTTCCACACACAAACTTTGGAATACGCTGCCTCTTACTGTCAGAGAGGCCAAAACATCGCCTACATTTAAGAATGCACTCAGAAAACACAACTTTTCCTTAAATAATTATTCCTAATTCTTATATTATAGACTATTTAGTATATACATATGTATATATAAAAATACATACATACATAACTTCACGCCAGTTCCCTTGCGGGGTAGGCACGAACAACAGGGCGCCATTTAGGCCCATTCTTACACACCTCACTTGCTTCTTTGACATTCATAACTCTTGTCATGCACACTCGTCTGTTCTTAAAGCTCCTGACATCACCCTCCGCTAGTACACAATCAATTTGATCATGGAAGGTGTGTCGTGGCCTTCCACGACTTCTGCATCTATCCACTTTTGCATTGTATATCTGTTTAGTCATTCTTTCATCATGCATTCTTTCCACATGCCCGAACCACCGGAGCATTCCTTTCCTTACCTTCACCCCGACACTCTCTTCCAGACCAACTCTCTTTCTTACTTCGGTATTAGGAACGCGGTCCGCGAGCGTCACTCCGCAGATTTCGCGCAGTGCTCGCATCTCGACCGCGTTTACTCTACTTTCATGCTCTCTCTTCCATACCCAACTCTCGCTTCCATACGTGAGCGTAGGTACCAGCACCGCGTTGTGTATGGCGAGCTGGGCCTTCTGGCCTATATATAAAAATGTATGTATTTAATTTATAAAGTAATTTAAGTATGTGTATTTAATTTATAAATTATGTAGTTTAAGTATATTTATTTATGATATACCTACTTAATGATCTGCACCACCTACATCGCCAGATTAGGTTAAGTTATTCCTTAAGTTAGGTTGCCTGGAAGAGATTGCTTTAAGCGATAAGGCCGCCTATTGTTTCTACCATGACAATATTGTAATTGTGTATTTTTGATATTGTATATTTGGTGAGCAATAAAGTGTTATCTATCTATCTATCTATTTCCACGTTTCGCCCCCCCCCCCCCTCCCACAATTTATTAAAGATATTAACATTATATATATATATAAACATTAATATATTCATCATTGTATGACTACAAATTAAAAAAAAAAAATTGAATAAAAGAATAGGGTGCCAATGACTACTGGCGTGCCAACAATAGTATAGTGTCCCTATTAAACCATATTATGAAATTAAAAAATATAATGCCTGGTGCGTGACGATGGCAAGAGACCGCACGGCATGTCACTCGTCCCTTGGAAGATGGGGCGGCCGCCAGTGTGGGATGCGACCTGTGTTGACACACTGGCCCCGTCGCATCTTCCAATGACCGAGTCAGGGGCTGGCAACGCCGCCGCTTCAGCTGAGGACGTCAAACGGCGCGAATATGGAGCCTTAGGAAGGGGTTACATATTTGTTCCGTTTGGGGTTGAAACATTAGGCCCGTGGGGTCCGTCGGCAAAGTTTCTTTAAAGATATATTTAAGAAACTCTTTGACACTACCCGTGCTCAGAAGGCTGGCTCATATTTTGCACAACAAATAAGTATTGCCATACAGCGTGGCAATGCAGCCAGCCTTCTGGGCACGCTCCCCGTTGGCAGTGATCTGCTACATAATGTATTTTAGTTTCAATGTCTTTGGGGTTTAAAAATATATTTACATATAATATTTCTAAAGCTGATATATTACACGGCTCCATAACCAAAGTAATCCATATAAACATAATTTGAATAATGATTCGTTCCTCGTACAAAACGAGGGATGCCTCGTTTTGTACCTTTCAACCAAATTGATTCAATGTCGTAGATCTGTCTAACATGTGCATTATATAAAACAGTTTATATCTTAAGTCATAAGTCACAAGTATTTATTTCGTACAATAATATACAATTATCTGTACACGTCATACCAATTACATTTACAATTTTCATTAAGGAAAAAATACATAAAGTAATTAAATAATTTTAAAATTAGAAAAATTCCTCTATTGAGTAAGGCGTCTGCTCGATAAGATAACTATTTAATCTCTTCTTAAAAGAACCGAGACTTTCGGATGCTTTTATATTGAAAGGCAGTCTATTGTAGATTAAAGGTCCCATTACATGTACCGTCTTGCTCATCTTAGAGAGCGAGCATGATATGGCCGAGAGCCTTCCCCTGCCCCGAGTGCAGTAAGAATGCGTGCTGCCACGCTCAGCGAATGTATCCATGTTTACTCTGACGTACACCGCAACCTGGTAAATAAATACTGCTGGCAACGTCAGAATGGAAAGATCCTTAAAATAAGGTCTAGCTGTACATGCGCCATCATTCTCACTGCTCTCTTCTGCAGTCGGAAAACTCTCAGCCAATCAGCGCGGAAAGTCCCCACAATCTTACCATGAAGAATCCACATAGTACTAGAGCGATGAGCAGTTGCGGGATAGCGCTGGGCGGCTCAGTTTGAGGCTTCCAGTGGCAATGTTCGCCGTCAGTCGTCGGTGTCACCGGCACGTCGGTGTATGTTTCCTGTACAACAGAATCTAATTTACAATATAAGCCTCGTACTTATCTGCTAGCCGTAAACGTAGCCTTTACAGTTACTAAAAGAAAGACAAGAAAGTAAAAAGAAAATAAATAAAAAAACGTGCGTCTCGGGACGTCCGACAGAAGTGATATAAGTTAAACTAATCTAAGTTGAACTATCCAATATTGAAATTGTTTAACTTGAGAAAAGCTTCGATTATTACTTAAATTTTATGTATATATGGGTTACAGTAAGATAGGAGGAGCCTGCCTACCGCTGCCGTATGCGTGAGAGAAAGGGAAGCCAGACAGACTGGCGCCGTAACGCGTTACGTAACGAAGCGGTTTGTCCTCCCATAAGAAGTTATCACTTCAAGTCTTTATTTAGAACTACATATAATACAAAAAATAAAGCCACTGATACTAAAGGGTCAAATATATAAATCTGTCATACGACCAGTAATGCTGTAGGGGTCCGAATGTTGGGCCACTAAAGTGATAAGCCACAAATGTCTCCACTCAGCCGAGATGAGAATGATGAGATGAATTTATGGTGTTACAAAAATGGATAAGGTGAGAAATGAGTACATAAGGGATCTTTGAAAGTTGCACCCGTGATTGAGCAATTGAGAGGAAGAAGATTAAGTTGGTATGAACATTTAATGAGGAGGGATGAAAGACAAATGACAAAAAAGAATGTTAAACTACAAGATGGATGGGTACAAATGTAAAGGTAGACCAAAAAAGAGATGGCTGGATTGTGTGAAGGATGATATGATGATTTGTGGTGTGACAGAAGATGTATGTCAGAATAGAGGAGTGTGGAAGGAAAAGACATATTGTGCCGACCCCAATTAATTGGGATATACATACATACATATATAACATCAAGCCAGTTCCCTTGTAGGGTAGGCACGAACAACAGAGTGCCATTCAGGTTTATTCTTACACTTGCTTCTTTGACATTCATAGCTCTTGTCAAGCACGCTCGTCTTTTCTTAAGGCTCCTGACATCACCTTCTGCTAGTACACGATCAATTTGATCAAGGAGGGCGGCCTATGGTGAAAGAAAAGAGCCATCTCTTCCAGGCAACCCCCAAAAAGCAAAAAAAAACATCAAGACAAAAGTTCTAAATTGGCTCTCTAGATCTGGAGATTGCTGGTTATTAACCAGCGCTTCTATCGCTAGAGCCATTTTAGTGACATACAGAGGCAAAATTGAAAAATATCAAAAGTGTACACAAAAAAGAAGACGTTTAGAGGCAAAACAATTAGCAACAGATGAAAAAGCCTTGCCACTACTTCTACTACACTAAAAAACAATACAATATTAAAATAAGCTTTTTTAAAAAGGTTTTTAAATACAAGCTTGTGCTAGCCAAGACAAGTAAAACGAGTCCAAACACGACGGATCTATCTTGTTTAGTACAGGAGTTCCTATGGCCACCTTCCGACTCCATCATCAGATCAGCTCCATGGTACCATATTATTGCACTGTCACGCGATATACATATGCGTGCAAAATTTCAGCTCAATCGGAAACCGGAAAGTTGGTCAAATTTAACTTGGAAGATTCCACCCGAAGTTACATACAGACATCCATTGCAAGTTGACAATGACACGGGGTTTTTTAAGCAGGGCGTTATAAAATTTCTTAAGAGGTCGGCAACGCGTTAGCGTTACGCCTGTTGTTACAAACGTCCAGCGGCGAAGGTAACCATATTCCATCAGGTGAGCCGTATGCCTGTTTCTCTGCTTCAGGCAATAAAGAAAAAGCGAAGATCAATGTCGGCGTTGACATTAGAGCACGGTACTTTATCTGCCGCGGTTACAATTAATCCTTGCAGATGAGTTCCTTGTTTTTTAGCCAGGGGTACTCCGGTTAAGGACTACAGGCCGCGACAAGGACAGAACCTCGAGGGGATGATTCGCTGCCCGTTTGTCTGATTCGCCAGATCGAAGGTGGCACTAGCACTTCTAGACAGAACTAGCTATTGCCCCAGTTAGGGTTACCCTGGATGTTCCGTCGTGCGCGTTATGCCAGGGCTACGTTAAGCGGAAACAATCCCAACTCCGGATGCCCTACCCGCCCGCTCACGGTGGTCGAAGGTCCAAGCTGCAGGAACGGAGAAAGAATACAATTTCCTGCGGCCGGGCGGCCTGTCGTAAGAGGCGACAAAACAACCCACAGCTAGGTGGTAGGGCATTTGCCCGACTGGATGGCTACCACCCTTGGTCTAGAGTATGCCGCTATAACAACCTTGAGTTGTGTTCCGGCATTAGTGACCAGGTTCCAGTCTCCCTTAAGAGAGCAGCAGCGCATTTGTAGCACTTTTGATGTTGCAAATGTCCATAGGCGATGGTAACCGCTTTCCATCAAATGGGCCGTCTGCCTCTCTACTGAACTCCTGCAATAAAAAAAAATAAAAAAAATGCTGGCCCTCCGGCGAAGACTCGTTCTCCTTTGACAGGAATGGAGCAATTAAGTCCGCTCAAGCCTCCGTTCCGCCTCCTCCTTTGCAAGCATGACATGCTAGCAAAAGGAGGAGGCGGCGTCCCATCAGGTAGAGCTCCTGACCATGCCGCGAACCACGGCCGGAAGCGAGAGGTTGAGTCCAGTAACAGCGACGAGGTCTCGGCGATGCTCTGTTCAGGCAGGACACGCCTGAGAGTGTTCAGCGCCGTATCCTCGTCGCCGGTGTCACAGTGATAGCACCCTGACGTTGGCTCGCGGCCGAGGCGACACAGGTACCTCCCGAAGCAGCCGTACCCCGTGACCTGTGTCAGCCGGGCAGATGGGTACCCGACTTAACTAGCAAGCAAAAAATACTACGAGTAATAACCCAGTAATAAGTACACTAAAAGGTGGCGCCACACATTCTTCTCTCGCCTTTTGATGTTTTGTAGTTTAAGAAAAAAAATCTAATAAATATCGGACTTATTCATATTGACTTAGACCTAGGGTTAGCACCTTTTTAAAAAAAAAAGTATTTTTGTTTTTAAACTGTAAAAATATAAACAAAAATACTTTTTGGACACTTAGGTGAAATAAAGAGTACATATTTATTTTTCATTATTGAATTATTATATATTTTATTTATTTCATTATTGCATCTTCAGTGTTCTGTTATTTTTAAAATAATCGTAAGTATCTGAACAAAAAGCGCGACAGTTGAATTAGCAATGAAAATATAGTACATAATACCGCGTTCGTAATACCGAAGTAAGAAAGAGAGTGGGTCTGAAAGAGAGTGTCGGGGTGAAGGTAAGGAAAGGAATGCTCCGGTGGTTCGGGCATGTGGAAAGAATGCATGATGAAAGAATGACTAAACAGATATACAATGCAAAAGTGGATGGATACAGAAGTCGTGGAAGGCCACGACACACCTTCCATGATCAAATTGATCGTGTACTAGCAGAAGGTGATGTCAGGAGCCTTAAGAACAGACGAGCGTGCATGACAAGAGCTATGAATGTCAAAGAAGCAAGTGAGGTGTGTAAGAATAAGCCTGAATAAGAACTGGCGTGAAGTTATGTATGTATGCAATATAGTACATTTCGTACTATATAATTTTTCTATAATATATAGTACAATTGGCTAAAATATGGTACGGTTGGGAACCCTACTTAGACCATACCTTAACTATTCATTCACTTGCCTTGCTATCGATTGAAAGATCCATACAAGTAAGACCAATGAGAACGGACGGTAAGATATAGGAACCGGCCATATGCCATTCATGAAATTATCAACAGCCGACATGCTGCCACTACGCCGCCGCAGAGCCGTTATCGCGCTGCTACTCTATGGATTTCTCTACATATGCGAACATTGTAAGCCCTACCATACCGCTACTCTACTGCTCGCTTGACAGCGAAAACGCGGCAGCGGCGCGGTGCAGCGCGGCTGCGGCGTTGTGGCGGCGCGATCGAGCCTAGTCTACAGTGTAACGGTGCGACGGCGATGCCGTATACACGTGCACTCATAAGATATATAACCTGGTTTCATATCATACGTAAATAGATGTTTTCTGCAGTTTTCATATCATACGTAAATAGATGTTTTCTGCAACACTCAAATAAAATTGGTGAATGCAAAATAATCCCTAGAAGATCTCATACATATTTTATGACAAAGTTAACACGCGCCGTCATAAATTATTTCCACTTTGTTAACAATTGAATATTTAATGTGTTCAGGGAGACGCATTAACGGCGGGTCATCCCAATGTTGTCGCTTGTTGGAGAGAGAATAAATAATAAATTAATTAAAGTAACAAAAGTTTTTCTCTAATATGGCATGTTACTATATTTAAAATATTAAATTAAAACTGAAAGCAAATAAAACCTTGTGTTGTTGTAAACACGCTTATCATTATTTCTTATCGACAGACAAACACATATTACATATATGTAGGTATCCTGTATCCCAAGCCAAGTAAATTTGTGTTATGGGTACATACAACAGACAACTCTAGGATTGATCTCGAACGCACCCAGAACATAGTAAATAACGCAAATAAGTAACATCCAGACATTAAAATTACTAAGTTTTCTAATTAGTAAAACGAGTTTGTACCTTAGACTTAAATATGTTGAAACATATATAATTTATAGATCTTTCTGAATCATACTTCTGGCAAATACGTTGAATTTCATTTACGAGTGTGTACACAATGACATTGAATAAAAAGAAGTAGACAAGGAATTAAGGCTTTGCGAGTGGCACGTAAAATCTGAGCTAACTAGCAAACTCGGAACTCAGTCTAGCGTCGGCGTCAACGACCGTACGACGCCTACACAATATACTCGTCTCTTTTTCGCTTGCGCTAAACAAGGCACGTTGTCTTACTTATACACGTGTTGTAATGTAGTGTGACAGTACAATGTTACATTATCTATGTGTGCGTCAATGTGCCATTTCTAAAGCTAAAATCCTATAGATGTACCATGTCTACTTCTTTTTATTCAAATGTCATTGTGTGTACATATATGGGATAACCTGCCTTTAAACGAACGCTTTTAGATATGCTCGTTATGCTTCAACCTTAAAATACCCCTCCATTTTGTAGATCACACGTGTACTATATTACCCCTCTTATGCATAATACCTATAAGAAATTTATAGGCTCGTTGAGTTTTAAAAAAGTGTTATATGATCGCATTTCGTCATATAGTTATTAATTCATAAATTAACTGAAGGTAGTTTTCAGTAAAATCAGTATAAAAAGTCACAGCCTCCTTGATTTTATACGAGCTTTATGACTTATGACTTCATAATTCTACTTTTTTTTTTATTGCGTGAGTTCAGCAGACAGACGGCCCACTTGATGGAAAGCGGTTACCATCGCCTATGGACATTTGCAACACCAAAGACTACAAATGCGCTGCTGCTCTCTTAAGGGAGACTGGAACCTGGTCACTAATGCCGGAACACAACTCAAGGTTGTTACGGCGGCATACTCTAGACCCCTGCTGGTAGCCATCCAGTCGGGCAAACGCTCTACCACCTGGAAGATAAGTCATATAGCGTTATCATTTCATGCTCAGTTTCTATATGTCACTATCTATTCGTTTTGCTACCGAAAGACAAACTGGATATAAGTAATGTCGCTTTTCTACCTGCACGTGTACATTACATGAATAATAGTTAAGAATAGAATTTACTTCCCATGCGTCTTGTAGACGCCATTATACATTTAAAAAAATATCTATGTAGCATTATGTTCTCGAATGATACAAAGCGGTCTTCTAAATTTAAATCTATACGAATTTAGATTTGAATTCAGAATTGGTACGTTATTAAAAACCCAAGACTAAATACATACATACATACATACATAACTTCACGCCAGTTCCCTTGCGGGGTAGGCACGAAGAACAGAGCGCCATTTAGGCTTATTCTTACATACCTCACTTGCTTCTTTGACATAGACTAAATAAATAAAAAATAACAATCAATTGGAATTTCCATCACGTTGGCGTCGCGACAGAAATCAATAAGTCTCGCATTGAGCCAGATTGTTTCAATTTACATAATATTAAAGTGTCAACAACAAACAATCGTCGTACTTACATTAAGTATTCGCATTTTGGCATACAGCCAGCACTAACACAAAATAATATTCGAAATTCAAAATTATTGTACTCTTTCAAAAGCACTGCAATTTATTTAGACTGATTGACAGTTGAATAAAATTGAGGGTACCATTTTCGGTGCTACATTTTTTGTTTTTTACTTTTCTATATTTTAGTTTGTAAAGGTTATTTGCACTTATCCAAGTTTTATATTAGAAAAAAAATACGCACAAGCCTACCTTTTCCCGCGTTTGATACATACATACTTATTTGTTTATTATGTTTAAATAGTTGCATATTATCACCATATCTTGTATATGTATATAACTTATGTGTATATTTGTATATATAGTATAGTTATATATTTATTATTAAAATGTAAGTAATCGTACAATAATTATGTATACCACCGTCGCCACTCCTAATCAGAATATTCTTGCCACGGGTTGTCTGAAAGAGATCGCTTTTTAACAATAAGACCGCCCTTTGTACCCAACTAGACTAATACTAGTTCGTAAGTTTTTCTGTAATGGTGTACAATAAAGTGTTATCTGTATATCTATCTATCTATACTTACATACATACATACATACATAACTTCACGCCAGTTCCCTTGCGGGGTAGGCACGAATAACAGAGCGCCATTTAGGTCCATTTTTACACACCTCACTTGCTTCTTTGACATTCATAACTCTTGTCATGCACACTCGTCTGTTCTTAAGGCTCCTGACATCACCCTCCGCTAGTACACGATCAATTTAATCATGGAAGGTGTGTCGTGGCCTTCCACGACTTCTGCATCCATCCACTTTTGCATTGTATATCTGTTTAGTCATCTATCTATACTTGTTGTTATAATTCTTAGGGCCATTTTATCGATCATCAGATAAAAGTTGTTATAAGTCGAATAAATTATAACCTGACTGAATTCAAAAGTGGTACAATTCAACTGTCATTTTTAATTTTTCCATGTTGTATTTTATCTTATGAATAACTTTTATCTGTTGATTGAAAAATCAACCCTTAAACTTACAAATATACAATTTTATAAATGCCTTTTCATTGTTACTATTTTCGTTTTTTACTTTTCCATATTTTGGTTTGTAAACGTTATTGCATTTATCCAACTTTTATGTCATGGGAAAAGTAACCAACAAGCCTGGCTTTTGCCGCATGTATTGGGACCATCCATAACTTACGTGACATTGTGTGATAAGGGGTGGGAGGGGTCCTAAATGTCACATTTAAAAATCTAATAATTTATTTATTTAAATAATTTTTATTATCTTTTACTTGGTAAACAGTTAGACATTTTATCTAATATGCGGGTAAATAACTCACTACAATAATTTCGATAAGAATACACATAGTTATTTTAATTATAGTCTGCATAGCAACCAAGGCTGATTATAATCAAAATTAATTGGTCACAGTATAATTTATACCACAGTTTAATTAACTTCACACAGTAGTAATAGAAACGTAAACATATAAGGGCTTGTAAAAGAACGACACCCTTCATCAGCTATCACACTATCTATATGTGCAGGAACGGAGAAAGAATACAATTACATGCAAAAAAGTTTTGAATATCCACAATTAGCGGCGAAATCGCGTAACAAACATACAAAAAAAAAATGTAGTCGAATCGAAAACATCCTCCTTTTGCAGTCGGTTAACAATAGTGATGAGTAGTACACGTGTGAGACAGTACATTTGTCCCGTACAAAATAAATTTGTACTGATACGGCTCAAAATTTTAATTTGTACTACTTCAAACTCACGCGTCAAATGCAAGAGGAAGGACGGAACGAGGACAGCAGTACAATAACGCTCTACGGATATTCACATGACAAAGAGGGACACGGGACAACATGACATGTACGACTGCTAGTAGAATGAGGTGACCGATGCCGATCACATCAGATTCTTAACGAACATTTCCGAACTGCATCCGTGCAGGAACGGAGAAACAATACAATTTCCTGCGGCCGGGCGGCCTGTCGTAAGAGGCGACAAAACAACCCATAGCCAGGTGGTAGGGTATTTACCCGACTGGATGGCTACCACCCGTGGTTTAGAGTATGCCGCCATGAAAACCTTGTGGTGTGTTCCGGCATTAGTGACCAAGTTCCAGTCTCCCTTAAGAGAGCAGCAGCGCATTTGTAGCACCTTTGGTGTTGCAAATGTCCATAGGCGATGGTAACCGCTTTCCATCAAGTGGGCCGTCTGCCTGTCTGTTGCACTAATGCAATAAAAAAAAAACTAGGAGTTTTGTACGGAACAAATGAGGGAATGACGCTTACCGCCTCACCGGCCTCATCGCTTCAAATGTACTGCCGCGGTACAAATGTCCTCGCCTCATACAATACAAAATGTCATGTTACTCTTACAAACTCATTTTAAAACCATTCCTACCCAACTCCAGTTAAAAATATGAAATCACTCCCAATCAGCTCAATAGTGTTCAAATTGCATTTTTTAAGTTCTAAACATTTTTTTGTAATGCAACATTTCTTGGTGACATGACTTTCATTTTTCTTGATGAGGCGGCACTTCACTTCAGAACAGTTGCCGATGCTGTATAAAGCACAAATACGGGCATGTATGGAGTACTGCCAGGTGGTAGGGCATTTGTCCGACTGGATGGCTACCACCCCTGGTCTAAAGTATGTCGCCATAACAACCTTCGAGTTGTGTTCCGGCATTAGTGACCAAGTTCCAGTTTCCCTTAAGAGAGCAACAGCGCATTTGCAGAAACTTGGTGTGGCAAATGTCCATAGGCAATGGTAACCGCTTTCCATCAAATGGGCCGTCTGCCTGTCTGCTGATCTCCTGCAATAAAAAAATATAAAAAAAAATACTGTTCTCATCATCGGGATGGCTCAGCTAAATACTAACTCGAGGCACTAGAATCGATTGAGCGGAGAGCCAAGAAGTTGATAGGCGACGACCAGCTATTAATGACAAATTACAAAGTCTCGAACATCGACGCAGGGTTGCCAGCTTATCGGTTTTCTATTGGATACATTTTGGAGAGTGTGCATTGGAGCTTTTCAATCTCATCCCGCAGTCTTCCTTCCATCATCGGACAACCAGACGCACTGGGATGCGGCACCGCTATATGGTGGACATACCACCTATGCGAACAAGGCGCTTTGAGTTCACCTTCATTATGCGCATCGCAAAGGAGTGGAACTCACTGCCGGAGTCTATTGTTCCCGAAACCTACAACCTGGGTGTTTTCAAGTCTCGTATGAATAGCTACCTTCCAGGTAAGTTGTATCCGTGCAGGAACGGAGAAAGAATACAATTTTCTGCGGCCGGGCGGCCTGTCGTAAGAGGCGTCTTAACAACCTACAGCCAGGTGGTAGGGTATTTGCCCGACTGGATGGCTACCACCCCTGGTCTAAAGTATGTCGCCATAACAACCTTGAGTTGTGTTCCGGCATTAGTGACCAGGTTCCAGTCTCCCTTAAGAGAGCAGCAGCGCATTTGTAGCGACTTTGGTGTTGCAAATGTCCATAGGCGATAGTAACCGCTTTCCATCAGTGGGCCGTCTGCCTGTCTGCTGTTCTCCTGCAATAAAAAAAAATAAGCGTGCTCGGTCTGAGACCATATCTCCGCTCAAATCGAGCGAGATAACGGTCAAACGCGAACCCATACGTGATAAAAAAAAAAAAACGAAATGTGTGCTGGGATACATAGTAGAAGTGAAACTTCAACGGACAAGTGGAAAAACGACGCAACAAAATTTTAACTTGAAGTTTTACGGGCAGATTGTTAATGTACTTGTCCAATTTGAAAAGCTGCCCGTAAAACTTTAATTTAAAATTTTGTTGCGATTCGTTTTTCCACTTGTCCGTTGAAGTTTCACTTCTACTACGTGTCCCAGCACACATTTCGATTTTTCGCAGGTTTACTGCAAATTATAATTTGATTAGATTAGGTACATTTTAATGAATGCATTTTTTATCTAAACATATTTTATTGTATCAAACAAAAAAACTAAATCCATAGTTTACTCTAAAATTATGCCGCCTCTCACCACGTCTAGTCTAAATTTATGCAGCTCCTTCCAGCGGCCGTAACGCTTTTTCGTGACAGAAAAATCCTAAGACCCCGTATATATAGAAGTCTCACTTCAAAAAAATCTTGTAATGCACTTGCTCATTTTAATTTGTACCTAAATTCAGATGGATTATAATGTAAAGCATCCTTTTGCGTATGAGTTGCACCACATCGAACGCGGGCCTAAGTTTCAGAAAGCCCTGAACCATGACATTAATATTCTGAAAACAATAGAACAATCTTACTTGGGATGTTTTTAATGCTCAAATACACTCAATTATGTATATATGCCTTTGTTGTATTCATATCGTCTTCTACATACAATCACTAAGCATTCACAGGACCTTGCCCTTGGTTTATTTTGCAATTATTTTAAAAGTAAAATCATTACAAACATGAAAGTGGCTATCAGTGGCGTAGCTTGCCTTAGATGGGCCCTGTATCAAAATGTGTAAGGAAATATAGTTTTTTTATAAAAGAAACAAAAAATGCTCGAATTGAATTAAAATAATTTCATATTAATTATAAGTTATCTATACTAATATTATAAAGCTGAAGAGTTTGTTTGTTTAAACGCGCTAATCTCAGGAACCGCTGGTCCGATTTGAAAAATTCTTTCAGTGTTGAATAGTACATTTATCGAGGAAAGCTATAGGTGATATTATATTTTCAAAAAAAATTGGGATCCTTAGTAAAAGTCCAATAATATAACCCAAGGTGTAAAAAAATGACCCGAAAAAATCCTTAGACGGCGTGCGCTGCGAAAACTATTGATTATAGAACAAAACAATGTACTATCACTTTGCAGTGCATATAATTGTCTACAAAAAATATCGCGTAACCATATGTCTAACTATTGTAGTTATCTCACAATAAATGTTTTCTTTTATTTTTTTAAATAATTAAAATGCTGTCGCTTCAAACACTCTTTATTTTGTACCTTGGTATTAATCCTTATCAAAATAAATTACTCCATATTCAAGACGAATTCAATACCTTTCTAGAACTTTTTGAATTATTCAATTCGGACGGTTCATTCAAAAGATATCGCGCTATTTAAAATGTAAGTATTAGTGTTGTAGCCAAATATACTAATATTGTTTGATTGAACGCGCTAATCTCAGGAACTACTGGTCTGATTTGAAAAATTCTTTCAGTGTTGGATAGCCCATTTATCGAGGCTATATATCATCACGCTAAGACCAATAGGAGCGGAGCACCAATGAAGAATGTTTCAAAATCCGAGGGTTTGAAAGCAAATAGTTGATTATAAGTTGTTACTTATAATACTA
Organism: Dendrolimus kikuchii; assembly: GCA_019925095.2. NCBI lineage: Eukaryota > Metazoa > Arthropoda > Insecta > Lepidoptera > Lasiocampidae > Dendrolimus > Dendrolimus kikuchii. The sequence goes on along the minus strand of CM034410.1, from coordinate 3,078,400 downwards.
AGTGCTCCTAGGAGCTAAGTTAGATAAACAATTTAAATCAAAGATAACTTTTCTCGCCTTTTTTCGGCAAGCTTATTTATGAAATCATCCATAGCTGAAGACGATTTCAGTTTTTCTAGATTTTCTGCCCATATCGACAATAATGACAAGTGTGATAGCCGTTCCTGTTGGCCAAGCAGTTATTCTCAAAAATGTTATCTAATATATATATATATATATATATATATATATATATATATATATATATATATATATATATATATATATATATATATATATATATATATATATATATATATATATATATATATAATTGAAATCCACGTATATAGTGACTCATCACGATATCTCAGGAACTGTAATACCTATAACTTGAAATTTGGCATGGACCTTCCTTTCGCCAAGTAGAGGTCGGCTCATAACGGATTTTACGGCACGCGAAGCGGGCGGGTATCAGCTATTTAATCTATAAAAGATTATGGATAACATTTTAGGAACATTTGCTTACACACTTTCGGGGCCTTTGTTGCCTGGGGGCCCCGTATTGCTGATACGACTGACACGGCAGTAAATACGCCCCTGGTGACTATGTTTTATCTATATACTAGCTGCCCCGGCAGACGTTGTTCTGCCCTGAAGAAATAAAATTTAGAACCCGATTGCAGCGCCACCTACCGGGACCAAATGTAAGCGATCCTATCTTTCAAGTCGGATCAAACTGCACACGGTGTGCAAATTTGATTAAAATCGATCAAGTAGTTTAGGAGTCCATCGCGGACAAACAACGTGGCACGTAATTTATATATATTAGATTCACTATAGTCTATTTTAAACGGAACATATGCATATAAAGTAATTTGTAGCATTATCGTAAAGTACGACATAAATATGTATTATTTTTTTTATTGTGAAGCTAGCAAGCACGCAGACAGCCCAATTCATGGAGCTGTATCCTGCAATATATAGACAATTTTTAGATAAGATAGCCAAAAAGGGATGCGGTCGCGATATTTCTGTGCCATGGTTGCATTTTCCTAACAAACACGTCATTATGACAACGCAAACGAAGTTTCCCTGACACTATTAGTATCGTAAGGAAGGTAAGGAAAGGAATGCTCCGGTGGTTCGGGCATGTGGAAAGAATGACTAAACAGATATACAATGCAAAAGTGGATGGATGCAGAAGTCGTGGAAGGCCACGACACACCTTCCATGATCAAATTGATCGTGTTCTAGCAGAAGGTGATGTCAGGAGCCTTAAGAACAGACGAGCGTGCATGACAAGAGTTATGAATGTCAAAGAAGCAAGTGAGGTGTGTAAGAATAAGCCTAAATGGCGCTCTGTTGCTCGTACCTACCTCGCAAGGGAACTGGCGTGAAGTTATGTATGTATGTATTAGTATCGTTTAAAATGGATATCTAATCACATGTGATGTATCTTCTTGATACAATTGCCTTGAGGCAAATAACATAATATTTTCACGTCATGCGCATCATATAAAATGATAATAATAGTATTAATCAAAATAATCTACATTTAATGAGGTTATTAAGCCTTTCAAAAATTTATAAATTAGATAATAACAATAATTGGAAGTCCAGACTTAACCAATCAGCACTGAAACATTATTTGAAATGCTATAAAATACATACATACATACATAACTTCACGCCAATTCCCTTGCGGGGTAGGCACGAACGACAGAGCGCCATTTAGGCTTATTGTAAGAATATGGCCTCACTTGCTTCTTTGACGTTCATAACTCTTATCATGTACGCTCGTCTGTTCTTAAGGCTCCTGACATCGCCTTCTGCTAGTAGAAGATCAATTTGATCATGGAAGGTGTGTCGTGGCCTTCCACGACTTCTGCATCCATCCACTTTTGCATTGTATATCTGCTTAGTCATTCTTTCATCATGCATTCTTTCCACATGCCCGAACCACCGGAGCATTCCTTTCCTTACCTTTACCCCGACACTCTCTTTCAGACCAACTAAAAAAATGATAATTAACAGGCCTTGCTGATAAGATACTTGTGCTCCTTCATATTAGAAAGTTTGAAACCTGGCAGATAAGCACACAGCAAAACTGTTTTAACGGTTTTAAGCGCGGTAGTTTTTTAAAGTTTTATTATTCCGATGTTTCGGCCACTTTTCAGTAGCTGTGAACATGGGAGACGAAGATGTCGTGTCAATAAGTATTGTTAAAGTTTTATTTAGTCTACTGCCACCTTGTTCATTTTAATTATTTACTTTTATTTTGTTTATTATTTACTCTATGGGAGCCTAATCTAATTTACCACCGCTTCGCAACATATTGTGGTTTGAAGAGAAGAAGCGGCGCATGCCTAGCTCCAATAATTTTATATACATAATATTAAAATGGGTGGCAGAAAAGCACACATTACTTAGCCAGTTTCTCTGACCCAATTTACATATTACCATACACCGATTTCTTGATTTCTTTCTACATACATAACTTCACGCCAGTTCCCTTGCGGGGTAGGCACGAGCAACAGAGCGCCATTCAGGCTTATTCTTACACACCTCACTTGCTTCTTTGACATTCATAACTCTTGTCATGCACGCTCGTCTGTTCTTAAGGCTCCTGACATCACCTTCTGCTAGTACACGATCAATTTGATCATGGAAGGTGTGTCGTGGCCTTCGACGACTTCCGAACCACCGGAGCATTCCTTTCCTTACCTTCACCCCGACACTCTCTTTCAGATCAACTCTCTTTCTTACTTCGGTATTACGAACAAAAAAAATTACCGATACTTATAACACTTATAATGTTATACATATGATTTTTAACGTTACAATCATAAAAGTTACCAAGCAAGGGTAAAAAAATAAAAATATATACTGGTATGGCAGTATCTTTTTCGAAAATACCGGTAATTACCTATATTTTTAAACGTTAATAACGTTTTCAAGCCCTGGTTTATTATATAACAGAATAAATAGAATTTTGTCATCTCTTTTTCTTTCCTACAAATCCTATATAAACAGAGTGAGACAATAACAATAAATCGTTGCGTTTTAAATTCGAACATGAATTCTTGTCACTTCGGAGTGAACCATGATCAGATAGAGGAAGCTGATGCATGAATGAACTAATTTGTGGAACATCCGTCTGAACCGGAGAGAGTCTTAAGAGTGTAGCGCTAGGAAGAAAGAATCCTAAGAAATGATAATCTCACAGTAAAGATTATAACTCATAACACTCTAGCAACACAAGTGGCGCCACCTGTTTCCAGCATCCATTCTTCTTTTCATAGAAAACTTTAAATAGGTCTTTCAATCAAATAAAATTTATCCTACTCTTACAAAATGGACATAATTATAAATCCTTCCATTTTTCTTTTCTTTGCCAAGATGGCTAGAGCAGTGTTACGCAAAGTATGTACCTCGGCACACTGGTGTACCGTGGTCATTGATTGGTGTGCCTCAGAAAAATAAGGTTATGCTGCAATTTGAACTTTAGGTTTGTTAATTAATAATAATAAATAGCTTTTCTACAATTAAACTTTAGGATTGTTGATTAATAATAAATATTGTTTGGATGATTAATAAATAATTGTTGATTAATATTACTTAAAAAATGATTGTTATTTGTGGTGTATCTCCAAAAATTTTCGTTATCCTAGATGTACCTTGAACACAAAAAGTTTGCGGAACACTGGGCTAGAGAGCACTACATACTTTTCAACACACTTGCTCATAAAGTGGCTCTATGGTCACCGCAATTAGGCACAGAATGACACCCATAATCAAACTGTGACTAAAAAACATTATAACTCACTAGTGAGTTGTAGATTTTTTTTTTTAATTTTATTGGTTGAGTTGCTTTGTTTTTAAAAAAGTTTTTATTCAAAAAAAAGATCGTGTTCTATAGAACAAATAAATTAATGTTCCTATTGCTTGCTCATTTCATGCAACTTCTTATTTAAATAGATAATTTTAACTCGTATGTGTTTAATAAATAAAACTTTCACTCATATATAACTTTTTTTATCTACTAAATAAAATGAGTTTTTGTTGTTATTTTATTCACAAGTGTGTTGAAAAACGTCGTATGATACACGTGTGTATTGATGATTACCGTCCTCGGCTCTCTTAAGACCCTCGCCTACGGCTCGAGTCTCAATGGCGCCTCGGCGGTAATCACCAATGTTACACACTAGTACCATAATGTACTATTATCACAACATTACATTAGCATATTATCATATAGATATATATATTGTTAAACAACAGATGTGATATCATTGACAAGCATTTGTATAACCTTTATAACATAAACAGCAAAACACTATTTACTTTACACATTAACATACTAAAGATGCATACAAAGTATGCATATTGGCTATGAGCCATGTGATGTTTTCGATTTAAATATAGATATATATTTTATTATCACTATCATATCTATATGTATAAAAATCAATTGCTGTTCGTTAGTCTCACTAAAACTCGAGAAAGGCTGGACTGAAAATAAGATAAAATTAAAAATCTAAAATCAGTACAAAAATATTGGAAATCGAATCAATTCAATATTTGTGTTACAATGTACATCACTATTATACGTAGATATCACTAAGCTCTCTTGCAAAAATGGCTTCCTAAATAAAACTGTATTCACATCTATATATATTAAAAATAAATTGCTGTTCGTTAGTCTCGCTAAAACTCGAAAACGGCTCGACTGATTTGGCTAATTTTGGTTTTGAATTATTGGTGGAAGTCCAGGGAAGGTTTAAAAGGTGAGTAAATATGAAAAAAATAGGCTTGGAATTTAGTAAAAACAACAATTTCGCTTTTAGATTATAACAATTTTTAGGCACTGTTAGATTATAAGAACAAATTTAATATAACTCTAATTTAAGTTGAAATGTATATATATCTGTTTGATGCCAAAATAAATGAAAAAAATAGAAAAAAACTGTCGAAGCAAGCCTTCCCGCTTACAAGCAGGTAGGTCACATACTTTTTAAGGACAGATATTTGATACTGGTCGCCTGTTTCAAACCAAACCAAGGCAATATCTAAGCAAGCAAATGCTTCAGAAGCCCCAAATATGTTTTCATTTTCATTGTCTATATTTGTAAGCATCATAGTTGTTATTATTATTATTATCGGCAGACAAGCACACACATTGTATATCTCCAAGCTACGCTTGTGTTATGGGTATATATACAACAAACCACTTTAAGGCCGATCCCAGTCACCCAGACCATAGTAAATAACAGAAAGTTCATTTCCGAAATTTACCATGCCAGAAATCGAACCTCGAGCCTCTGTGTTTCAGCAAGTTCACCGGGCTAAGACTTAGCCCGCTCAGCAACAGAGGCCATCGAAAGTCTCAAAATTTCGATAAAGATTTAGGTAACTTCAAAAATACTTTGAATGAAAATTTATAAGAACAATATCCATTAAGTGGTTTTTGAGATATGGAGCATTTTCCATTTAATGCTTTTCTTACGGTTCTGTAGCAAAATAGTGAAAACTGTTGACATTTGTCATTTATACAGAACCCTACAACGTTTATGGATTGTCACACACTTGCCATATTTAATTCAGCTCCAAAATAGTACTTATTTGGGTTTAATAAAATTCCTATTTTCTCTAACAGTTTTTTTTTAAACTAAGTTTCTAATGATACTAGAAAATATATGATTTTTGTGATTAGATATCATTAATAATATTTTTGGGTGGGGTATAGATATATGGCACATTTATTTAGTACTTGAGATATAAAATTAATACTGGGTGGTTATAAAAAAAATAAACACAACCCCGCCTTAGCCCTCTAACCTATACTATAAAATTTCGGTTTTGTTCATAATAAATAAATGTGCCGTGTATCTATACCTTAATGATATTTAATCACAAAAATTGGCCGAGTTTTCACAAGTACTCCGTTAAATGGTGTGGATTGTAGCCTACAATACAACTGCGCCTGGCTTAAAGGCCTCGTTGCCAAGCCATAAACATTAAAAAAATCACAAAAAATATATATATTTTTAATATAATTAGAAACTGTTAGAAAAAATATAAATTTTATTAAACCCAAATAAGTACTATTTTGGATATATATCTATACCACACCCATATTTTTTTTTATCAGAGATGAATATGCTGTAGTGGATATGTGGAATCATAAATAAGAACCGTTAGAAAATCACACATCCATGGTAGCCTTCATATTCATGACACAGCACATAAGCTACAAGACTGTCACCTACATCGGTTTGGCAAACTGAAAGAAGACCAGCAAGTTACTAGGGGAGTGAATATCTACTAATATCCTCTGCCAGGTCATGTAAAATATGAGGCTGAGTTATGTAGCTTAGTAACGTGGGATGATATGTATGCTAATGATCGTAATAATAAGGAACATAATAGACCATTCAAATTACCGAACTCCGAACATAACTATGATATAATGCTAAGACTTCATTCATAATTTTAAAAAATAAAGACAAAATATCTTACACCAGATAACAAAGGCGCTCTATCCAAATGTTCTGAAGAGGCAAATGCAGACTCGAAGTATGACCCGCGACTCCTTGATTCGTACCGGGAGCCCCCATCGTCCCACATCCGAGCCTCCAGCTCGTCAGACATTCTGGCGCCGTACTCCGCAAAATTTTTTCACACTCGATAATCTAAACACTCATTTTGCGGCGAAATCTCACATAAATCGGTTAAATGTTACTAAAACACGGGCTATACTAAATAATTATGATTTTTAATCTTAAGACCTATTTATATTTACGACAGAACTTGATAAAAACAGCGATAAACTGACAAAGTAATACCAGCAACTTTGCTTAGAACGATCGTGTGCGTTTTGAAACTATTTGAAACCATAAACGTCAAACGTGACATTACTATATTATGCATACAATTATATTAAATAATTAATAACATTGGAAACTATTTATCATAAATAGTAACAATGTTTTTTGTTGTAAATGGCATATAAAATATACATCTTGCGATGCTTACTAGAATATAATAGAATTGTTCTTTTTGTACAAAAATATCTACAATACAAGAAGTATATTTTTAAGTTTCCGTACGCTCTTGGGATGACGTTTACACTTTGACAGTTGCAATCAATAAAATTATGTTCAGACAACATGTAATACTACAAAACAAAATTAAACCCACGATTTGTAATATTATATGTCAATCTCTAATAAGATTTATTATTATTGGTCTTTTTAGCATATGCTCTTCTTAAATTACCTTTCAAACCGAGAGAGGGCATTTGTAATTATTTAATGAATAAAGCATAAGAACTTTTTAGAAATAGCTTTGGGCGACTTGTGTAGCTAGCCAAGGTGAAGCACTTGGTTTCTATATTCAGGTTTTAAAAAATCTTTTAGGAAATAGACAACATATCGCCTGCTGCACTTTTTACACAAACACACCACTTACCATCCTATAAATGTTGTTCATTATTAACTAATATTGCACAGCAAAATTCATCTTCAACGATTTCTTTTTAAAGCCAAAAACTCGATGAAACTGTCGGTTGGTATTGCTCAAAATTTGCCCAGGAAAGAGATTATTAGACGTACCTAATTTAAAAAAATAAAGGGATAGGAGCACGGTCGTTCGACAATAAAACAAGAAGGCAGATTAAATTTTTAATGAAATATTCATTTCATAAAATTATAGAATTATATCTGAAATAAGTAATAAGGAAAAATATCACCTCTTTAAAAATAACACTGCGAAAGTCTAAAAATACGAAATAAGTAAATATTTACAACCATGTAAGAACTATAATTTAAATATTAACAATTTATTTCTTCTACATTTTTTTTAGTTTATTAATCGCTCATAGTTAACACCCATGATAGTATTTTTCATTCTTTTTAAAACAATACTAACTAGCAGACTATTCAAATGATAGATAACCAGTAAAATTAAAAAGTCATGTAGGCATGTATCGCTTCCTACATTGGAAAATACTTTTCTAATTTTGAATTGATTCAAAATTAGAACACATGTCAAAGATGCAAGTTTCCATACTCTAATAACAACTAAGGGTCAGCGCAGACAGAACGTAGCGCAGCGGAGAGGATTTTATTAACGCACTTGAAAATAAACTTTAAAATTATTACAATAAAGTGCATAAATGCTTGAACCTGAAAAACGCGTGCTCGCAGATACGCGGGTATCCTCGCGCGGCGTCGAGTCGGCGCCCGCGTCGTACGCGTACTTTCAGTGTTGTCACTGAGTTTAAAGAGGGATGACGTCATTTTTTTAGATTTTGAATTCGAAGTATCTACATAACGAATAATAAATATAACCATCATTATTCATTTATGAAGTTACTTTGTTTGTTAAAAATAATCTACATTTATACACTAAATGCAACAGTAAATGACATAACAGCTACCTGCTTTCACTTCCTTCAAAAACCACTTTGTTTCAAAACAGTCTATTCTATCTAGCGACTAAAATTTACAATAAATTACCACTGAAAATTAAGGAACTCAAAATCAAAAGCTTTAAATTAAAATTAAGACAATTATTAATAAATAAAGCATATTACACAATACATGAGTATCTTTCTGACCCAAATACTGATACAGGAGTCTGATTTTGTGACATGAGGAATCATAATTATTATTAAGCATTATTACTATAAATTCTATATTAATCCAGACATTATTAGCACAATTATAATCATATCCCAGTCCACCATCGTTGACGAACTTTCGCGACAAACTGGCATGTTTACTGTAGAGTGGTAACCCAGAACGGTTTACTCGCGCAGGCTCGCGAGGTCGCGCGCAAGCTCGAGCATACGCGATCCGTAAAGAAAATGCCCGAGACCGCGCGGGGATTATTCCTCTCTGTCTGCGCTGACCCTAACAACAGTTTCGATATCCAACACAAACTTGGGATGATAGAGACGATTTTGAGGAAACATCGCAATTTTTTTTATCCAGGTCCTTGTCGTGTTAACTGCGATCGGAAACTGTTCCATAAACAGATGATTTGATTGTTTAAAATCGTGTAAGAAGGCAACAAACAATTGTTTGCTTTCTTTAATTTAATTGCAGCTATATTTTAAAAGGTAAAAAATAGCATTGTATGAACATAAAGATGGTGTATACTGTTAGGTTTCGCAGTTTCAAGTAGAATGTCGTGAATATTGTTGTTATCCGCAAGAGTTAACTTGCGACCTGAGCGGAATGCGCGCTCCCCTCTCGACCCCCGCCTCCTTAACGCTCTCGCTATCGACGCGCCAGTACCACGCGCTTACGTCATCCGAGCGAAGTCTCAAGTTAACTCTTGCGGGTTGTACAATATAATTGATGCAAAACTTTGTGACTTCTCTGGAATAGCTGCAGAAGGCTGATTATATATCCCACTAAGAATTGTGTAATTAATTCCGTTTGTTTTGAAATTACGTAAGATTTAGAGCTTTATAGTTTAAAGAAATGTCACACTAACAATAAAACTACGTTTTAACGGTTTTAAGCGCGGTAATTTATTTAATTTTTATTATTAACAATAACACAACACTCATTGACACTTGACATCTTTGTCTTTCGTGATCACGTCTACTGAAAAGTGGCCGAAACGTCGGAATAATAAAAACGGTTTTAAGCGCGGTAATTTATTCTAAAACCGTTAAAACGTAGTTTTATTATGTATACAAGTCGCGAAAACTTAAGAAAATATTATGTGACATTTCTTTAAAACTTCACATGAAAAGTAGATGGCGTTAAAATTTTCCGTTATCAACATTTGATTAGCTAGCTATATCAATACTATATTATATAGAGGTAAAGTTTGTATGTTTGTTTGTAGGAAGTAATCTCTTATACTACTGAACCGATTTCGAAAATTCTTTCACCAGTAGAAAGCTACATTATTCCTGAGTGACATACGACTATATTTCATTAATAATATTTTTTTAATGACGCCCAGCGTAGTGGCTACGGTTCAGTCTTTACCACTCGAAATGTGTGGTTTGTGTGAATTTTCTTATGCACAACAAGAACACTACTAAACTACAAAAGTAATAATATATTTTCTAATTAATCTTGTGTAAAATTGGATATTTTTGTTTAATGACGCAGCCATCTGTAGCTATCTATGAGCAGCCATAAAGTATGCCTTGGTATATAACACACATTAAATATGAATAAAATAAAAAATGTTATACTAGCAAAGTATTAAATTTAACAAAAACAAAAACTTACAACAAATCTTGATTTAAAAAAAAACATTAAATGCATAAACAAATTATTCTATCATAATTATTATATACACAAAATTACATATACATTTTGTTATAAATGTCAATTGTTGATCATTTCTTTATTCGCAGTGTTATTTATATTGGAAAATATCAATTATTATAAGAATAAAATCCCTCTCGTATTCGTCGTCTCGCCTCTCATACGTATTAACACAATACACTTAAAATTCATAAAGTAGGGCAAATTATAATATCGTTGGTAACCCAGTAAAATATTGGCCTTAGTATAGCAACACTAAAATGTTTACACTTCCCTTTTCCGTTTACAACTGAACATTGTGAAGGTACTAACACATTAGATGAAACAAGTCGCTGGCTAAGTAAGTGGAGAATAAAAGCTGGTGCTACCCAAGCAGTCCACGTCACATTTGCATTGAGACATGGGAATCGCCCACCTGTAAGCTTAGCCGGATGTACATTACAACACAGTGATAGTGTACCTACGATACCTTGGAATACACTTGGACCGACGGCTGACGTAGAAATCTCATATAAAAAACGAAGAGAAATGAGCTCAATACAGAAACCTCTACTGGCTAATGAGGCGGAACTCAACTCTCAACAGACAAACTGCTTATCTATAAAAGCATCATGCCATGTTGGACGTATGGAATACATCTGTGGGGAAGTGCTAGTGACTCAAACCTCAATATTTTGCAGAGACTTCAAAATATAATAATAAGAAACAGCAAATGTCCCATGGATTACAACAAATCATTAAATACATGAACATCTGCAAATGAACACTGAGAGGGAGGAAATCCGAAGCTACAGTAGCACATACAAAAAAAGGCTAGCTAAACACCCTAACACAGAAAAGAAAAAAAACAACACACATGGCACTGGATATGACTATATATAAGTATAGATATAAGGCCAACACTGCACATGCACTTCCTCACAACACCAGCATGTAACAGATACACTCTACATTAGTATAAGTTTAGTATTAAAATTAGTATAATAAGTTATTCTTACGGTACCCCACAACATAAAAATCACAAAAGTCACACACAGTAACAAAAATAAACAATAAGCGTGTATGGACTCTAAAATTTTTCATAGAAATAAAGTAGTAAAAAAGGGTACGGAACTCGAGTCCGTAGAGATGTTAATAATAAAAAAAACCACCCTAACAAGCTAGCAACCCGCTAGATTTTAGCTGGTTAGATACCAGCTGCGAGACACGGCTAAAAAGGCGTGTCATCTTAAAACTCGATAACTACTGAAACCAGTTAACACAGACCTTATGGGAAGTTGTTTCCGCTGGGAGACACGCTCGCACCGACATTGCATGCGCTTAACACATTTGCTTATAGTTATTAAGACTGATTGCAGATAAAGAGTACAAAACAAAAAAAATTAACACATATTATATAACAAAATGAATGAAATGAAAAAGCCAGAAAGTGTCTGTAGAGGCTCGCTTGGTTGTCCATCAAGGGATGTTGGTGCCAACAATAATGTATGGTAGTGAAAGTTAGATATGGCAGAAGAAGCATGAAAGTAGGATAAATGCAGTCGAAATGAGAGCTTTGAGAAGTAAAATTATGTGAGGTAAGGATGAACGATATTATGGGAGCTGCATACATCCAGCCATCGCAGCAAACGACGGAAAACTGCCTAGCACTTTTTTTTTATTAATAAAATTAGGGATCCCTGCTAAAACTTCAATAATATAACCAAAGATGTAAAAAATTTAGCCATAAACCACCCGTGCGAAGTCTGGACGGGCTGCTAGTTTATTTTAAGAATATACAACGATAATAATAAACCCGCAGGGGGGTTTTGTGGCGAAGCCTTAGGTGAGTAGCGACACCTCGGACCTGACTCTAGGGGGTCAGGGCAAGGCCCCCGCCTCCGTGCTTGCCTTAGCCAGCTGGCACAGAGTGGAGATCGCTAGAGCTAAGACTCAAGCTCCAGGGGTGGAAGTGATAAATGGCATCACGCCAGAAGTAGCTTCGGTGAACTTGCAGCCCACCTCTCTACACCCCGTAGCCACTCACACCCATGTTGCCCCTGCCTTCTATGGCATTTTTTGGGGCCCATGCAGGGAGTGGCGTCGCATCATCAACAAATCAATCAATCAACATCTTGATGGGCAGACACCATAGTCCTCAGTCTTAAATCCTTAGCTCCACTAGCAGTTCATCCCAATAGCCCGATACTTTTTGTTCTCATTTCCCACAATAGTCCTACACTGGCCGGGGCTTGTCCTTGGGTGCATTTTTATATGGTGCAGACAGGGATAATGGCCGGTCAGTGTCACGCCACATCAACATTCAATTTAGTCTTCTACGTGTTGGCCTTCCTTCCTAAGGCCCAACGCAAGCCCCCCAAAAGTCCGAGCTATTTTATGGCCCGTGCTCGTCAAGGCACATATATGGCGGAGGAGAGAGTGGCCAAGCGCATCTTCTTTTCTGAACTGGAGAGGAAGGAAAGCGGAATCATGGCGGACCCCTCCTCCGGTACAAGGATGTCCAAAAGCGACACATGAAAAGATGCAATATAGAGCCCTCTCGATGGGAAAATTTGGCAGCACAGCGGCCAGAATGGCGCAGGATGGTGAACAGCCAAGTACGCGAGTTCGAGGTTCAGCGTATAGCTGACCTTGATATTAAACCTGCTGCCATTATACACAATTATGACAACGGCGTCCTCACGTGCCCTTGGTGTGCACGGAGTTTCGCCGCCAAGATAGGCTACATAAGCCATCTTCGCACGCACCAGCTCCAATTATCCGACTAGGGGTCAAAGTGGTCGCCATGGCCGAAAACGGTCGGAACAATCATCATCATCATCATTAAAAACATTAAGTTTTTTATATCTTGAATAAATTGAATGGGTGCCAATCATTGAGTGGGGAGCCAACAATAGTGTAGTTTACCCTACGACTAAGAATTCCTGCTTGTAGTTTTTAAGGAGTTACCTACATAAAGTTTGCTATCTCACTCCCACATTACCACGTTTATGAAAATATAATATTAATATATATATAATATAACTAGCTGTCCCGGCAGACGTTGTATTGCCTTGAAGAAATAAAATTTAGAACCCGATTGCAGAGCCATCTACCGGGTCCAATTGTGAATCTAAACCATCCTCGAATCCACTTGAACACACACAAAAAAATTCATTCAAATCGATCCAGCCGTTTAAGAGGAGTTCACTGTCAACACACGTACAAAAGAAATATATATATAAAGACTAGCTGTCCCGGCAGACGTTGCATTGCCTTAAAGAAATAAAATTTAGAACCCGATTGCAGCGCCACCTACCGGGTCCAAATGTAAGCTATCCTATCTGTCAAGTCGGATTAAATTGCACACGGTGTGCAAATTTGATTAAAATCAGTCAAGTAGTTTAGGAGTCCATCGCGGACAAACAACGTGACACGTAACTTATATACATTAAGATTACAGAATTCATAAACGACAAATCTGTACTCTAAAAATCTCAACCATAATATTACAAATGTTTCACAAAAAATAATTTAGATTCAGACTACGTTTCATACATAAAAATAATGTTTATACATAGAAATGTATATTAAAACTACGTTTTGAACGGTTTCAAGCGCGGTCATTTTTTAAATTTTTATTATTCCGATGTTTCGGCCACTCGGTAGCCGTGATCACGGAAGACAAAGATGTCAAGTGTCAACGAGTGTTGTTAAAGTTTTATTTAGCCTACCGTCAACTTGTTCATTTTAATTATTTAGGTAGGTAGGCGAAATAAAACTTTAACAATACTCATTGACACTAATTGATATGCTGAAAAAGATAGAATGTTAAACCATGTTAAAAAAACGGGTTAATTCCGTTTTATATAATACTCTTTTTAAGGTTAAACTCTCGTAACGAAATAATTGGTTAAAAACCGGTTATAACCTATTAAAACCGGTTAATTTGAAACCGGTTGTCAGGAGCCTTAAGAACAGACGAGCTTGCATGACAAGAGTTATGAATGTCAAAGAGCCAAGTGAGGTGTGTAAGAATAAGCCTAAATGGCACTCTGTTGTTCGTGCCTACCCCGCAAGGGAACTGGCGTGAAGTTATGTATGTATCTATGTAATTTGAAACCGGTTCCAAGTCTTGATCATAATCAAATTTATGTAAAATATTCGTATTGTTAAGATACGTAAAATACAGATTTGTAAATTTTGGCAATTTATATTCCCAAAAATATCGTAATACGTTGGCGAGATAGCCTCATTTGGGTAGCCCCTTAAAAAATGTTACAAGCCCAACCATCACTTGACAACAGTTTAAATATACCCAACGCAGTAGTTCATTTGTCCATTCTTTCTCCGTTTTATTCATAGTTGTACACGACACAACAATTATTACAAACCGCACACTACCTGAAGAAGTTCATTCGCTATCCTGCAGTGGGCGGAGCTTCCACGACTTTAGAGGCATTCCGTTCGGTTTATGAATTACGCGGCGGACTAGGCGGACTGCCATGCAGGATAGTGAAGGGCCCTTTAATGATGAGCGCACATTTAGGCTAAGCGTACGCCATACACGCCGCAACAACTACATTTAGTACAACCAAGTTCAAAAAAGGAAGTATATCCGATATTCTCGCAGAATATCGACATGAAAAGGTTAGCCTTGAGCAAATTGTGTTTCGTCCGATGAGTGAGAGTTCCGATCTGATGGCCTATTCCCCCCTCCCCTATAGATAGATAGACAAAACTTTATTGTATACCAAAGCGAAAATAAACAGAAAAAGAAAAATACAAGAGATAGCACAATGGGCGGCCTTATCTTTAACCCTTAAGACTATTATCGATATACCAAAAAGCCGCAAGACTAACACTATCACTATCTCGTAATATACCAAGAAAATATATCCATTTCATACAAATCCTATAGAAGCAGAGTGAGACAACAACACAATTAACGATCACGTGCACAAACGCGATCTGCACTCTCATCGCGGACACGTATGTGCCAATAGTGAGCTAAAGACTTAAAAAGCGATCTCTTTCAGGCAACCTTTGGCAGGGATTGATAGATTTTTAATAACTACTGGTCACCCGTGGTCGGAATACGACCATAATAAATAATTTAAATTATAAGTTTGAACATCATTAAGGTTCTGTTGTCAAAGACTATACCTCTATAATCATAGATTTCGTCAAGGCTACACTCTTAATTTGACTTTAACAATAAACAAAAGAGTATATATGCGTATGTGTGTAATGTTTTTTTTAATTATTTTAATGTATTTTATGCGTAATAAAAAAAAATTAGTATTCTGCACTACTTCTCTATATAAAGTATAAGTGTGACAAATTTTATTCCTCCGTCCTCGCAATTTTCGTAAAAGGGGGTACAAAGTTTTTGCTTCACGTATTAATATATAGATGACGGTGGTGCAGTATCTATCCTAAAGTATCCCATATTTCATCCTCTCTATCTCATCCACCTTTTGTTTTTATAAGGTGTAATCCGTCATGGACACCCTACTCTTCGGGGACTACGGTAGGTTAGGTTTTGACTCCCGATGGCATGCTCGGACCTACCAACTAAACCACCTCCTTGTTCCATCTTGACGCCGTATGTCAGGACCTCGGGAACCAAAGACACATCCGATGGCCCTGACGGCGGTGGCTCTTATAGAGCCCCTCCTACATATGGAGGGTTTTCGACCCTTCATATGATGCAGCACCATCTCTCGACCGCTATTTGAGCGATAAGTACCCCGAATCTTATACATTTGCCAGGTGGTAGGGCATTTGCCCGACTGGATGGCTACCACCCCTGGTCTAAAGTATGTCGCCATAACAACCTTGAGTTGTGTTCCGGCATTAGTGACCAGGTTCCAGTCTCCCTTAAGAGAGCAGCAGCGCATTTGTAGCACCTTTGGTGTTGCAAATGTCTATAGGCGATGGTAACCGCTTTCCATCAAGTGGGCCGTCTGTCTGTCTGCTGAGCTCCTGTTCCCTTTCCGCCGCCTACTTTTGCGACATCACCGTGGCGCAGAAGGTTTCTATCTATCTCATCCACTTATCCCATCCTAAAGGCTGGCAACGCCTTGGCTTAGTCCACTGGTGTTGTCCACGTCTACACTAGATGACAGTTCTCACAGTCCATTAGGTAATAAAAAAAATGGAAAGTGGTTACCATCGCCTATTACATACACGTTTGCAACACCAGAAGCGAAGGCAACTCGTTGCCGACGTTTAAGATAGGAGGGATTGGGATAGAAGGTAAGACAGGAGGGATAAAACACAAATAGCTCAAATTTAACCATTTTACGCCGATATTTCGTGCGAGCCTAGTATCACACTAATCGAGCTGAATAAAAAATAACCAGCTATCCGTGCAGTAACGGAGAAAGAATACAATATCCTGCAGCCGGATGTCCTGTCGTAAGAGGCGAGAAAACAACCCACAGCCAGGTGGTAGGGCATCTGCCCGACTGGATGGCTACCAGCCCAGGTCTAAAGCACGCCACCATAACAACTTTGAGCTGTGTTCCGGCTTTACTGGTCAGGTTCGTCTCCCTTTTAAGAGCGGCAGCACATTGGTAGCACCTTTGATGTCACTAATATCCATAGGCGATGCCTGTTGAACTAATGAAATTAAAAAAAAAGCTCCAGCTCGTACGCGCCTAAATATGCACTCACTTTCAAGAATCACAATAAAGAAGTACAGTCCGATTAATTGTATTTACACATTATAACTAGCTACAAATGGTCATGATCGTACAACAATAACGTTCAAACGCGAAATCATTTTGAAAACAACACGCGTAACCAAGGCTTGGAAACCGGTTGAAAAAAGTCAAACCGGTTACTTCGGTTTAAGCTCATTCAAAGGGTTTTTGATAACAAAAGTTCATTAAATAGGTTTAGTTGAATAAACCGGTTTCGAACCGTTTTTACCGCACACCTTCAAAGTGCAGCCATGTGATACACAGCAAGTTTTCAGTCACACACGAATACATGTTGAATGAGGTCTCGCGGAATAAACCGGTTAATGCAGGTTTATACAACGCTCTCTTTAAGGTTTACACTCCGAATGAAATGATTGACTAAAACCGGTTATGGTCGATTATAACCGATTTATTTTAAACCGGTTCCAAGTCTGGCATATGATTATAAAAAAATGTTAGAAATTGTGAATTAAATTTTATAGTTCTCGCAATAGGGATGCGGACGCATGTTAAAATAAATTATAATATTTTTACACATAAAATAACATCTCATCATTTAAAATATCGCCATAAAAGTAATTTTAATTACTTTTCAAACAATAATTAATGCGCTATTTGACTACTTTTACTTCTACCTACTAATGACGTCATGCGTAGATACGCTAGTACAAACTCCATGAGGCTGCAACGTTTTGTTAGATAACAAAAAGTATTTCAGTTGATTTGACTGTCCGTTTCCCTATTGCTTTATAAAATTTGGGACAAAGTGGCCTAAAGTGGTCGCTTTTGGCGAATCGACCTGTAAAGAACTATACATATACTGATAGGCGAAAAACGAAGTATAGAATCCCACTTTATTTTGACACTTGTCATATTCGCAATTAAAATCTTCGAACGCAGCCGCTTTAGACCCCAGACCCGTCATTGTTCTACGACCATAACGAATTATTTCGATTTTCACAGTTGAACAATTCAAATGGAATGCTAATTGCTATCAATTACATATTCGTTGAAAGGATTTTAATTGCTAAGCGAAACAATTAAATTTTTAATAATGACTACTAGAGATGCCAAGAATAGTGGTTTAGCCGAATACCGAACATTCGGCCACGCCCTCGGCCGAAGCGCATTCGGCTATCGATTATTCGGCGTAAGTTACATGTGTCATATCGCTCGTGTAACTGCTGCAAGGAGTTTTTGGCGGGAACTGAAAGGTGATGTTGTGCTGTGCAGTTTTATTTTCTAAAAATGTGTAAAATTACTCTAAAATGAACAATAGTTGTATAGGATATTGATAGTTTTTGAGTAGTAATTATGTGTCTTGTGAGAAATGTGAACTGTATAGTCAAATGTGGCCTTTTGAGTTGTCACAAGAGCTCCGTTGAATGGCACTAGCTGATTACCTACAGTTCAGCTGTGCTACACATAGGCCTAAGAAAATGAAGAAACTATATTGTAAACTAAGATCTGGCTTAAAGGCCTAGATGCCAAGCCATAAACTGAAATAAAATAAAAATAACTGGTGTAAGTCAAAGGCTAGTTATCGTTTTTAAACAATAATATATTTACACGCCACGAATTATATATAAGGACAGTAGACAGTAGGTAGGCACACGTTTTTAACCCAACGGTATATATAGCAACGCAGATCCCGATCGTAAGAGCTATATAACTATTGAACCTTATTTACTTTCTTTGAAAAGAAAGCTAGCGGTTGCCATACCTTGTCCGCTAGCTGTTGTAATACCGCGCCCTTTGCGCTGGATCGGACTTTGCGCGAGATCGGACTGGGCGTAACTACGTTCTAAGTCTCAGCCTTTCCTACATAAAAAGCGCGGGACACATGGGAGGAGGGTGGTTTTAGTGGGTAAGAAAGAAAAACTTTATTTGAAGAAATTGCGACGCAATTACATTCCTTATACATTTCTATACACAAAAGCATATTTTGAGAATTTGTACGCCGCATTTTCAGCAAACAAGGTTTGCACTCAGCATATTGCTGTGCCGGAATAATATCCGACACAACGCTGATTTTCAGTGCAAACCTTCCTTTAGGTGTAAGACCAAAATGACCCAGTTTTGTTAATTAAATAATAAATGAGAATAATAATTAATAAAAAACTAATTCTACTTATATAATATTTAAATTGTAAAAAAAACAAATAAATAAATTTTAATAAAAAACCAACAAGTAGTGGGTAGTGGGTGCTGCCCGTGCAACTTCTCTGAGTCTCCACACAACTATGGTCTAATCCCTTGCAAAGGACCCAGTATTGTGCGTAAATAGCCTTAAAAAAAAAATATCGCGCCCAAGGCTTTGATGCATCAGTCAAGAGGGCAAGCGTTGCAATTGCTACATATGCAATTCGCGCTTAGTAGGCTAGTATTGAAGCAATAATTTGTGAAGTATTTGTTTATGTCCTCGCGAATGATAGATAATAATTAATACTATATTTTTCATTTAAAATCGCGCTTAAAATGTGGTTTTAAATGATTTTTATTCGATTCTGACATTTTAAAAACTGGCCGAAACGTCACATTACTATAAAATAACAATTAACACTGTTAAATCGTACTTCAACTTTAAATTTTGATGGAAATACAGTGTAAACTCTATATAACGACACTGATGGGACGCTGCATTTTATGGCGTTATAGAGAGTTGTCGTTAAATGGAGAGACGTCAGTTATTTTTGGGTGACGTCCTTTGCTGCACCAGTAATTTTGTTGTATTTTTTTTACTTATTTTATTCCTATCATGCGATATTGAGGCATCTTGGTGATAAAGGGAGTACTTAAAAATTTCGATATGCATGATGCCGACGGTCGCGTTTATTACGGGCTAGGATAATAAAGCGACAAAAGAATGTACACAGCTACGCAGTTTTTCACTAATTTTGGCAACTTAAAAGGTACTTTTTATTACTTAATTGTTGTCGTTATTGAGAGTGGGTGTAATGCTATATAGAGTGATGGAAGACCAGCTAAATCAACAGAAGCCAAGTGATTTGGACGCTTAAGGGAGGGTTTGTCGTTAAATCGAGTGACGTTACATGGAGTTTAAACTGTATATACATATTTCAAGCAATATGTGCGGGGTTTTTTTTTCACGGTTAGGTGTTCGGTATTCGGCCGAATGCCGAATAGCAGCCGAATATTCTTGGCATCTCTAATGATTACAGTCTATTCCAAATAGGACGGTATGGAAGAAATTACGTAAATAGATAAATAAATATCATGATTCTAAAGTATAAATTTTTTCTTAAACAGTAACCGTATTAAATATATTTTTACAAGCTTTTATTTAACTTGCAATGGATGTATGTATGTAAGTTCGGGTGGAATCTTGCAAGTTAAATTTGACCAACTTCCCGGTTTCCGATTGAGCTGAAATTTTGCACGCATATGTATATAGCGTGACAATGCAACAATATAGTACCATGGAGCTGATCTGATGATGGAGTCGGAAGGTGGCCATAGCAACTCCTGTACTAAACAAGATAGACCCGCCGTGTTTGGGCTCGTTTCACTCGTCTTGGCTAGCACTCTGCTGCTACATGATATCCAGGGTCTCAAAAGCTTGTATTTAAAAAGCTTATTATATAATTATTATTAAATATAATATTAATTTTGTAGGAAGCTTTACGATAACGCTTTAAATTACATTTTATGAATGTGTCAACCATAGCGTCCTATTTTATATAGACTAATTAGCAATTTCACTAGGACTCGCATATTACGCCACTATGAATCAGACCCTATGAGTAATTTTGTCATTTCATACGTCATTCTACTTAAACACTCATATTCACTATGCTGTTTAGACGCAGTCGAGAAAATATAGATAACACTGATTTCTATACGCACTACGCTGCGACCCCGTCGCCGGTCAGCCGGACGGTGTTACGCACTATGCGGATACACTATGCGCGTAGCCGTACCGATGGCCGGAGTCCGGTTAGCCACATAGTGCGTATGTGAACCTAAGATGTGTCTCATTGCTGAGCTTTTGCTAAATTTATCATTACCCCGACCATACATCTGTAAGTTGTGTCACCCTAAGTTTGCGAACTTTCACAGACGACAAAGGTCTTCGACCTATAAATACGCTTGTACAGTCGCGGAATGAAAATGTTCCTCACATTAAAGTCGACCTTTGCATGCACGAGTACAAGAATCAATACTGCTAACATTTTAATAAATGTTTCCTTTTAAAAAAAGGAAACGCGATAAAAGAAAATTGCAATGTTGCCAGTGATAGACATTGAGATTACCAATAGTTTTAATCATCAGAAACAAAGAGGATATAATCATTACGCTTATCATAAATATTAATACCAATAAAAAGGTTCGACACCTCTAAACAACCTTCTTAGAGAAAATAGAAAATCAAAAACTTGGATCTAAATAATTTTAAACTTTATTGTCAAATAGTTAAACATAATTTTATATGGAACAGTCTGTTCTGTGAAGATTGAAAAGGTAACATGTGCTCGCTGAACGTTATATGAATCAATTTATAAATTGGCGAACATTTTCACACCACGACTGTACGTATTTCTATCACCCCCGCTTTACTATAAATAAATTTTGTTACAAAAGTCAAAACAGTATAAGCACATATGAAAGTAACTTTAAAACTTGACAGGTCAATGACAGTGACTTTTTAACCGACTTCCAAAAGGAGGTTCTCAATTTGTCTATATGTTTTTTATTTTTATTATATGCCGGGTTCTATATCTTATTATTAATTCTATTACTTTACCATTGGCTGAAAAACTACAGTGAAACTTGGATAAGGGGGCCCTTGATATGTGAGAAACTTCTGCCAGACCTCAAGACACTGTGAGCTCTTTCTGCGTGATCCGGAACACAAACTAACTTGATTGACAATTTCTTTTTATAATATTTTACCTCCCACCCATTTTAATATTATATAAAATTATTAGAGCTAGGCATGTTTACTGAAGAGTTTCTTACGCTTCTTCTATTCCAGCCACAACATGTTGCGAAGCGGTAGTAAATTAAGCTCCCATAGAGTAAATAATAACCATAAACAAAATTAAAACTGAATAATTAAAATGAACAAGTTGGCGGTAGGCTAAATAAAAATTTTACAATACTCATTGACACTTGACATCTTCGTCTTCCGTGATCACGGCTACTGAAAAGTGGCCGAAACATCGGAATAATAAAACTTCAAAAAACTACCGCGCTTAAAACCGTTAAAACGTAGTTTTATTACTTGCATGTTAATAATGCACACGTGAATCTGAGAAGTGTTGTTAATGTGTTTCAATCTAAATTAAATCTCTCCTCTCTCAGAGCGTTTTCTGGCCAAAAGCCTCTTCCAGGTCATGCTAATGCAGGCAACTCATCGATAGTAGGGTCCAGCAGGAATCCTGAGCTCATCCTATTAGTGCTTACTCTGCCTGCCTTTGAGTTGAGTTGCCAATCTTTGGGATGACTTTTGCCAACTTCTGGGATGACTTTTGTCAACCTTTTGGGATGACTTTTTCCAACTTTTGGGATGACTTTTGCTAATCCTTGGCGTTATTTTTGCCAAGCTTTGGATTGACATTTGCCAACCCTTGGGTACTTCTATCAAGTTTGTGCCAAATCTTTGCCCGTGGTAAAGCAAATTAATTTATAATAAGCAGGGCTTTTTTCGTGGGGGTACGCAGTGCCCTTAAAGGAAATTTCGAAAATATCGAAAAATCGCCATAAAAACTGAAAATGAACGAATTTAAAAAAAATAAAAAAAAATGATATTTTTAAAATAAGTCAAAATTATCCAAATACAAAATCATAGACAACAAACAAACAAAATTTTATAGACTTGCAACTTTCGAGAATTAACGTGGCCCCAAAAAAGACGTGACAAAAAAGTCTTTATAATAAGATATAAAAACCCGGCATTAATCAAACAATATATTACTATAACAACACATTCGAGGAATCAACAAAAGAAATGGTATCGTTTAAATTGTATCAACTATTTTCAAACGGGGCAACCTCACCGGTATATCCGTCCCTCTCTCTCTGTCACGGGTACGGCGCGGCGTGCGAGCGGGAGGCGTATATACGCTACACGTTAGACGACGACTACGAGCGGGAAATCTGCGATCATAACGACTGCGCCGGCGCGGAACGGGACGCGGCTAAGCCACCGGCGTCCAAACGCGGCCAGTCGACGAACTCCTTGCCATGCCTAAAAAAAAAACCAATATAAATAAAAACCTTTATATGTCGAAGTGACGTTCGAAAAAACTAGAAAACAAGATGAAAAATGAAAAAAAAAATGAACATATTTATTTGTTAGAAAACACATGCACAATTTGTAGACAATTGCTGGAATCTTCTTTTAAGCAAAATTTACTTGTATCAGAAGATCCCGCTCTTCCATACCTTAAATATAATTGTATTTAAAAGTTTCTAAAATATTTTCATGCTATAAATGACATAAAATTGATATTAAACATTATTTTATTACAAATTGTATAATTGTATTTATTGTAAATAAAGTTAGTGTGCTTAATTTTCATTAAGTACAAAACATAATAATCATACCAAAATATTTTATTACATTATCATATTGTATTGCTAAAATAATAGTTACTAACTACTCTTAAATATTTTCATTAAGTACAGAACATAAATTTATAATAGTATTTAATAAAAGAAAAATAAGAATACGTGAGTTTGGGTGTATGTGTGTGTCTGTGTATCTCTCTCTCTCTCTCTCTGACTCTCTCTCTTTCTGACTCTTTCTCTTTCTGACTCTCTCTCTCTTTCTGACTCTCTCTTTCCGACTCTTTCTCTTTCTGGCTCTCTCTCTTTCTGGCTCTCTCTTTCTGACTCTCTCTTTCTGACTCTCTCTCTTTCTGACTCTCTCTGTCTCTCTCTCTCTTTCTGCCCCCCCTCCCCCCTCTCTCTCTGTCTCTCTCTCTCTTTCTGTCTCTCTCTATCTCTCTGTGTGTGTGTGTGTTAAGATGAATTCAAGATCTAAAACCAGTACAAAAATGTTGAAAATCGAATCAATTCGATATTTGCGTTACAATGCACATTAGGGATATTCACTTAACGTCGATATATCGAATCTATTCGATGTTTTCCGTACGATATATCGGATTGATTCGATGTTTTGACAAATATTTATCGTGTTCGATATATCGATGTATTTATTTATAGAAAAATCTAATATTTCCTTTTTTTTGTTGTTGTATGTAATAAAAAAATTATATTAATTTGTCGTTTTTAATTCACTTACAAATGTATAACATCTCGGTCATCTCACCACTATCTTAGTAGTAGTAGAATTCTATTCAAGTAACACTCATAGAAAATCACAATTAGTTTAGCCACGTTACTCTGGTCTCTTGATTTTACATTCACACATACAAAATCAAGGACTACACACTTTGCGCGTTTCACTGGAAAAAGGTAATATTAAACTTTTGTGGAAAGTATTCGATAGTGAAAAAATATCGATGTTTTCTAGCGATATATCGATAAACATCGATACTGGGATCCTATGTTTTACATCGAATATAAATATCGATATATTTTTTTAATGCACATCACTATTATACGTAGACATCACTAAGCTCTCTTGCAAAAATGACTTCCTAAAGAAAACTGTGTTCAAATAAGTATATAATATTAAATATCAATATTAATCGAGTCAATTCTTTCATTAATCCACAAAGAACCTCAAAACGTAACAAAAAACAGTTGAAGGAACAGAACAAACAATATATAGCAGCGCATTTGTAGCAACTTTGCTGATGCAAATGTCCATAGGCGATGGTAACCGCTTTCCATCGAGTGGGCCGTCTGCCTGTCTGCTGATCTCTTGCAATAAAAAAAAATATAATATATACTAATGTGGTGACACAAAATCGCTCGGGGTTTTTGGCGGGAACTGAAAGGGGACGTTGTGCTGTGCAGTTTTATTTTATTTAGGCAAAACAATAACTTTGACATTACTCATTGACACTTGACATCTTTGCCTTCCGTGATCACGTTGAAATAAAAATTAACAATCAAATAAATGAAACACCGCGCTCATAACCGTTAAAACGTAGTTTTATTATGATTATTATATTTTTATTGTGAATTGAAATCTAACAAATAAAAATTAGATTTCAGGAAATATCGGTTTTTATTTTTAGGAAAACAATATGTAGCGAACACAATTTATGTATACTCGTGGTAAAGAGAACAAATACATTATCACAAACAAAACACAGTATTAAGTAGATATTTAAAAAGTAATAAAAGAATCTCGCTCATCATCTCAAACTCGTGCCATTCTCCAATCGCTCGTCTCAACCTCGAATCGCTCGTCTCAACCTCGAATCACTCGTCTCAAATTCTATTTGCTCGTTTCAGCCTCCAATCGCTTGTCTCAGCCTCTAATCACTCGTCTCAAATTCTAATCGCTCGTCTCAAACTCTAATCACTCGTCTCAAATTCTAATCGCTCGTCTCAACCTCCAATCGCTCGTCTCAACCTCCAATCGCTCGTCTCAGCCTTTAATCACTCGTCTCAAATTCTAATCGCTCGTCTCAAACTCTAATCACTCGTCTCAAATTCTAATCGCTCGTCTGAACCTCTAATCACTCGTCTCAAATTCTAATAGCTCGTCTCAACCTCTAATCACTCGTCTCAAATTCTAATCGCTCGTCTCAACCTCTAATCACTCGTCTCAAATTCTAATCGCTCGTCTCAACCTCTAATCACTCGTCTCAAATTCTAATCGCTCGTCTGAACCTCTAATCACTCGTCTCAAATTCTAATCGCTCGTCTCAACCTCCAATCGCCCGTCGCAATACCAGTAACACGCAGCACACTTACCTAAATATAAAGCTGAGCGTCGCTCCAACGGCCGCGCCCCAGAACATGAGGTAGAGCAACACTTCGTTCGAGTATCTCTGCGGGAGGATTGCGCTCGCACAGAACATCGACATGGCCACTAGGAGTACTGAAGGGAACTGGAAAAAAAAGCATACACAGTAGGGTAAATTATGCAATTATTGTCACAACCTCCCCCCCCCCCCCCCCCTCAATGATACGTACTATATTAATTTACTGAAAACCTTTAACGAAACTAGTTACTAAATCAGAAGTAAACACTTGAACGATGATAACAATCCATTTCTTTGCCTCTGCTCCTATTTTTATATAACACTAGCTGTGCCCGCGACTCCGTCCACTCTTAACAGACAACATAATCCACGTTATTTTGCCAGCAAGTCAAATGAAATGGCACCGTAATACTAAATCGAGGAAGATGTTTTTCACGGTTCATTTACCAAGTATTTATAACGATCCCTATATTATTGTTTCTCAACGATATTTATGTCGCGATCTATGAAAAAACCAAAGAGTTAAGAGTAAAAAGTCTTAAGACCCCTTCACTGCAATATGTCAATAATATTTTTCAGCATACATGCTCGTACAGTAGCGCTTATTGCAATGTTTTATGGCCATAAACAGCCTTATCACACACGCGTGATTTTCACTTTAAATTATCGCGCGGATTAGTGTCTTTTAATTGCAAATTTTACAAAATACAATATTAGTTTTATTTAGTAACTAGCTGTGCCCGCGACGCCGTCCGCGTGGAATTTGTTTTTTTTTTTTAATTGCAGGAGTTCAGCTGTCTGCTGAAAGAACTTTCCAAATCAGACCAGTAGTTTCTGAGATTAGCGCGTTCGAGCAATCAAACAAAAAAAAACTCTTCAGCTCTATATATTAGTATAAGATAGTCTGTGTTATTCTGATGTGTAAGCTGTATTACTGTAAAGTTTCATCAAAATCCATTCAGTAGTTTTTGCGTGAATGAGTAACAAACATACATCCATACAACTATACATTCTTACAAACTTTCGCGTTTAAATTTCTTTTTTTTTATTGCAGGAGTTCAGCAGACAGGCAGACGGCCCACTTGATGGAAAGCGGTTACCATCGCCTATGGACATTTGCAACAGCAAAGTCGCTACAAATGCGCTGCTGCTCTCTTAAGAGAGACTGGAACCTGGTCACTAATGCCGGAACACAACTCAAGGTTGTTATGGCGACATACTTTAGACCAGTGGTGGTAGCCATCCAGTGTGGCTGTGGGTTGTTTGGTCGCCTCTTACGACAGGCCGCCCCATCGCAGGAAATTGTATGCTTTCTCCGTTCCTGCACGGATAGAAATTTGCCAAACTAGTCTAATTTGCAAACCGGCTCGTAAAACTTGAAGTTAAAATTTTGTTGCGATTCCTTTTTTCCACTTGTCCGCTGAAGTTTCACTTCTACTATGTGTCCCAGCACACATTTTGTTTTACATAAACATAATTACAAAAATAATAATATATACACATATACACATTCGTATATATACAAAGTCACATACTGTAATGTATTTCCAGTCTCTGTCCCGTCGCAATGGGCACAAAGCAGTGTTGCCCTCGCCGTCGTGCACTACATACTTGCCCAGGAAGAGGTCGATTGAGTCCTTGAAATTTAAAAAAAAACAATTTAAAAGGGTAGTATAAATGATTTTATAAATAAACTAGGATATGCCCGTGACTTCGTCCACGCTCGACTTGAAATTCCCGCGGGATACCCATGACACAAAGTATCGCAGTATTTAAAAAAAATCGTGTGCGCCTCGGGACGCCCGACAGAAGTGATAACTTGCGCGAGAGAAAGGGAAGCCTGACAGACTGGCGCCGTAACGCGTTACGTAACGAAGCGGTTTACCCTCCTGTTAACGATAGAATCCGATGTCTGAACGGCCGGCTCGGTGTTGCCTGTAAAGTGGAATAATATAAGAAAATTAAATAGAAAATAATATAAATTATAAACAATTTAAATATACATATAATTAGCAGAAGGTGATGTCCGGAGCCTTAAGAACAGACGAGCGCTATGAATGTGAAAGAAGCAAGTGAGGTGTGTAAGAATAAGCCTAAATGGCGCTCTGTTGTTCGTGCCTACCCCGCAAGGGAACTGGCGTGAAGTTATATATGTATGTATAATGTAAAACATCAGTATTTGCTTCTTTAATAAATAATAGCTGATTAAGTGCATAGAGAATGATCGAATGCACGAACTTCACTCGGGATCGACCCGAGTCAGTTGCCCGCGACCACCGACCGTGCTTATACGTGCTCTGCATTCCATTCTCCAAAGGCAATCAACGGCTAACTTTTCAAACCCTAAAGATCTTGTTTAATTTTTCTCCTTTGCACAATTGGACGTTATATCCGTTACACCTCCCATAAGAAGTTACCGCTTCAGAAATGTTATGTCAGGTATGGTTTTAGTGGAAACTGTGTCGGAATAATCTAACTTTTATGCATCTGAAAAACTTCAAACCTCTCCCGGGGAAAAAATATAACACATTTTATTACATAAAGTTTGCTGTAATAACTTCTTATGGGAGGGTAAACAACTTCGTTACGTAACGCGTTACGGAGACTATCTGTCTGGCTTCCCTTTCTCTCACGCATACGGCAACGGCAGGCAGGCTCCTCCTCCCTCACTATAACCCACGCCCTATGTACATAAAATTTAAGTAATGACCCAAACTTTTCTCAAGTTACACAATTTCAATATTAAATAGTTCAACTTAGATTACTTTCAGTGATCACTTCTGTCGCGCGTGCCGAGACGCACACGTTTTTTTTGTTATCTGGTCACTTTAAATAATTACCAGAAATTTCCCGCGGGATTCCAGGATAAAATGTAGCGCAGGTTTTAAGTCTTAAGAATTTGCTGACGATCGCCGACAGCTGCATCGAAATCGGCCCAGTAGTTACGTGAATTCCGAACAAATTACAACAATACGACGTTACGTTACGAGTATGTCTGCCGAGCACGCCAATTTGAAGACCTCCCTACTGTAATAAAACTACGTTTTAACGGTTTTAAGCGCGGTAATCTTATTTGATTTTGGGATTTCCGACGTTTCGGCCACTTTTCAGCGGCCGTGATCACGGAAGACAAAGATGTCAAGTGTCGACGAGTATTGTTAAAGTTTTATTTAACCTACCGCCAACTTGTTAATTTTAATTATTTTGTTTATGGTTATTATTTACTCTATGGGAGCCTAATCTAATTAACTACCGCTTCGCAACATGTTATGGCTTGAAGAGAAGAAGCGGTGCAAGAAACTCTTCAGCAAACAGGCCTAGCTCTAATCATTTTATGTAATATTAAAATGGGTGGAAGGATCCTTCCTCGTTGACACTTGACATCTTTGTCTTCCGTGATCACGGCCACTGAGAAGTGGCCGAAACGTCGGAAAAACCAAAATCAAATAAGATTACCGCGCTTAAAACCGTTAAAACGTAGTTTTATTATGTATACAAGTCGCAAAAGTTGAAGAAAATATTATCTCCCTATTGTCTTTTGTCTCACTCACTCACTTTTTTATATGGAGATTTTTTTACTTCTCTGTACGAATTTTCAAATAATTTCTTTCATACAAACCGTGGCTTGACAATCACAAACACAATAAAAAACGTCTTAGCCAAATAAGTGTAGTCGTCCTGAAGTGATGCACCTACATACAACTTAAAAAATTAAAAATCTAAAAAAATCTGAGATAATTTGTCTGTCAGCTACCCTATTTATTTAAAATTGAGATTGTACTATGTGTTTTGCATAGAAATATTCTGTTAATAAAACTGACCTGTCTAAACCCATCACTGAAGTTGTTCTTGTAGTATCTAGTCAGTGAGTTGATACCGTCTCGAACCAGACCCATGTGCGTCCTTTTGCCGGTTCGTGTGAAATCAGTCTTAAGAGCGCCCGTACCGGAGTATTGGATTGAGATCATGTCTGCATGGTCAGCCCAAACCTAAAGAAATTATTCTATTAATGATTTAATGTATAAATAGATCTGTGTACGATGTAAAATTATACCAGTGTTGCCTGATGACGGGGATTCCCTGCATTCGGGAATTTTTTCGACTTTGAGAAGGAGATTCGGGGGTAAAGATTCTTTGGGGGACCTTTCGGGGGGGAAAATTAAGTCGAGAGAAATTTTGGAGTTTTTTTTAAGTACCATTAATTCATCCACAAACACAATTATCACCATTACTGTGCGATCCAAATAAGAATAGGAATGTCAATAACGTCTATCTGTCAAATGTCACTTGAAAAGTATGGTTTGCAAAAAACTTATTTGCATATCAATAATAAATAGTCTTGCATCAAATTTAAATAAAAAGGTTAAATTAGTAGTAAATTGTCTTAATATAATTATTAATTATTTAAAGTTATTTAAAGTCACAATATGGCGCAAAGCCGATCCTAGTCTCATTTGAATCGCATTATACAATTATTATATCTAAGATATAATATAGTACTACTTACCTTGGAATTATATTCTACTAGTGAATCATACTTCAATTCAATCGTACATTTTAATAGTTCAATTCATTCGTTCATTCGTTATTTATTTATTATGCCGTCTGTACTCGTATACGTCGTATCCTATAGGCTACGTTCCATTAGAGACTCACAACGACCACGTTCACAACCGCGATATTTCCCGTTCCACTTGTTTGCCGGCGTCACAATCGTAAACTCAAGTGGAACGGTTATTCGACCCACCTATTGACACGGGTCGTTGTGAGCGCTGCGTGAGCGAAAATGATAACGCCATTAGTGACTTTTAGCCACGACGGCTTTTTATTATTCCTTTAAAATAAGTAAAAACTGTTTTGGAGGTTTTTCTTTCAAAAAGCTTATTTTGGGGGTATTTTCGAAAAAAGTTTCGGGGTTAATTGACATGGTCATCTGGCAACACTGAATTATACACAACTAGCATTTGCCCGCAGCTTCACAGACGTCAATGTAAATTTTGTAAATTTATTCGGTTTTATGTTTTTTGCAATTGTGTATTTGGTGAGCGATAAAGTGTTGTTTATCTAGCTATCTTTTTTTTTTAATTAAAATTAATTTTCTTCAAGTACCAAGTTTAGTTTCAATTTCGCGATTTGTTAAAAAGCAACTCACATTCTGGCCCACCTGTATAATTGTAAAACGTGAAAAACATTATTTCTTTATTTCAATTTGCCAGGTGGTAGGGTATTTGCCCAACTGGATGGCTACCACCCCTGGTCTAGAGTATGCCGCCATAACAACCTTGAATTGTGTTCCGGCATTAGTGACCAGGTTCCAGTCTCAATTAAGAGAGCAGCAGCGCATTTGTAGCACCTTTGGCGTTACGAATGTTTATAGGCGATGGTAACCGCTTTCCATCAAGTGGGCTGTCTGCCTGCCCGTTGAACTCCTATAATAAAAACAAAATAAGATTTTTTTAAAAGGTTTCTAAATACAAGCTTTTGAGGTCCTGGATATCATGTAGCCGCAGAGTGCTAGCTAAGATAGGTGAAACGAGCCCAAACACGACGGGTCTATCTCGTTTATCTCGTTTAGTACAGGAGTTCCTATGGGCACCTTCGGACTCCATCATCAGATCAGCTCCATGGTACCTACCATATTATTACATTGTCATGCGATATACATATGCGTGCAAAATTTCAGCTCAATCGGAAACCGGGAAGTTGGTCAAATTGAACTTGCAAGATTCCACCCGAACTTACATACATACATAGGTACATCCATTGCAAGTTAAATAAAAGCCTGTAAAAAAATCAATCACATAATAAGCATGAAAGGAGGAAGAGACTCACAGTGTTGAAGAGCTGGTCGAGGTGCGGATGCGCATCGCCCTCGGAGATGACAGCGAGCAACTTGAGCACAGCGGTGAGCTGCAGCCGCGCCAGGAGGCTCTGCACCACGTTGGTCCTGTCGAGGCAGTCCACGCAGTTGGTGCGGAACACGCCGCTCTGGCGCAGCAGCACCGTGCCACCGCGCGACATGAAGTAACCAAACTCCGTCTGATAAAAATGTATTTTTTTTTAATTGCAGGACTTCAGCAGACAGGCAGACGGCCCACTTGATGGAAAGCGGTTACCAGCGCCTATGGACATTTGCAACACCAAAGGTGCTACAAATGCGCTGCTGCTCTCTTAATTGAGACTGATTAGTGACGGACATTGCGCGTTTGATTGAATTACGACCTTCTGCATTGCGTTCGGACTTGTTGTGTATTATTATATTTGTACCTGTGTTATACGTGTTTGTATAGTTCTAATAAGCTCTATAATAATTCCAGCGGCATTTTAATTCGAGTCCCGCTAAACCCGTAACAATACATTAAATCAATAAAAAAAACATTACACACACTACCATGCATTTGACACACACACACACACGCATATATATTAGCTCATAACGCCTAAAATGCTCCGTCTACCGTCCCACAAGGCGTTACGGTCGTGGCCGAAAAGTCACTAATGACGGCATGGTCTTCGCTCACGCAGCGCTCACAATGACCCATGTCAAGAGGCGGGTCGAATAACCTTTCCACTTGAGTTTTTTTTTATTGCAGGAGTTCAGCAGACAGGCAGACGGCCCACTTGATGGATAGCGGTTACCATCGCCTACGGACTAATGTATGGCGGTGAAAGTTCGATATGGCAGAAGAAGCTAGAAGCATGACAGTGCGATCAACGTAGTTGAAATGAGAGCTCGACAAGCATAATTATGTGAAGTTAGGTTGAATGACTATGATAAGGGAACGTTGTGAATTAAAAGAATATGTAATAACAAGAGTTGATAAAGGAATGATAAGTTGGTATGGGCATGTAGAGAGAATGGATGAAATTAGAATCACAAAACAAGTGTATGACTGCATTATTATTATTGCAGGAGTTCAGCAGACAGGCAGACGGTCCACTTCATGGAAAGCGGTTACCATCGCCTATGGACATTTGCAACACCAAAGGTGCTACAAATGCGCTGCTGCTCACTTAAGGGAGACTGGAACCTGGTCACTAATGCCGGAACACAACTCAAGGTTGTTATGGCGACATACTTTAGACCAGGGGTGGTAGCCATCCAGTCGGGCAAATGCCCTACCACCTGGCTGTGGGTGGTTTTGTCGCCTCTTACGACAGGTTGCCCCAACGCATGAAATTGTATTCTTTCTCCGTTCCTGCACTGATAACAAATTGTAAATAAATACCATCCTTGACTGATGAATGTTATTACTATTATTACTACTAGCCGACCCGGCAAACTTCGTACCGCCTCAGAATCAATAAATAAAAAACGTTGATTTCTGAACGACGGTACGAACATTAAACGTTTGATATTCAAAACCAAAAAAATAAAAAATACGCTTCACTTTTAAATTTAATTTGATTTCTGAACGACTCTTAAATTTTAATTGATTTCTAAACGACGGGACGAACATCAAATGTTTGACAGGCAGGAATAGTTTCTAAGGGACGGCAAAATTGTTGTTTTTACTATATTCCAGGCATTTTTACATTTTTACTCACCTTTTAAACTTTCCTTGGACTTCCACAAATAATTCAAAACCAAAATTAGCCAAATCAGTCCCGCCGTTCTCGAATTTAGCGAGACTAACGAACAGCAATTGAATTTTATATATATAGATGTGAATACAGTTTTATTTAGGAAGCCATTATTGCAATAGAGCTTAGTGATGTCTACGTATAATAGTGATGTACATTGTAACACAAATATCGAATTGATTCGATTTCCAATATTTTTGTACTGATTTTAGATTTTTAATTTCATCTTGTTTTATAGTTTTTTTGAACGTCACTTCGACATATAAAGGTTTTTTTTCATATGTTTCAGTTAACATTATATAATATCAGCCCATAAATGTCCCACTGCTGAACGGACATTATACCCGCCACGCTTGTCCAAGGCGGCTTGGCCGGTTTGACACATCGGTTATCTCGATGTGCAGGTTGCATCACGATGTTCTCCTTCACCGTTGTTAGCACGTGGTAATTGTAACAATATGCACATTAGGTAAGAAAAATGCCTAAGTGGTGCATGCGTTCCGGCCAGGATCGAACCAGTGCCCTTTGAGTTTGGGACGCGTGCGCCAGCCATTACGCTACCACGAATTTTATGAACATTATATAATTTAATAAAATCTACACTAATATTATAAAGCTGAAGAGTTTGTTTGTTTGTTTAAACGCGCTAATCTTAGGAACCGCTGGTCCGATTTGAAAAATTCTTTGCGTGTTGAATAGTACATTTACCGAGGAAGTCTATAGGCTATATTATATTTTTAAAGAAATTAGGGATCCTTACTAAAAGTCCAATAATGTAACCCAAGGTGTAAAAAATGACCCGAAAAAATCCTTACACGGCGTGCGCTGCGAAAACTATTGATTATAGAACAAAACAATGTATTACCACTTTGCAGAACATATAATTGTCTACAAAGAATATCGCGTATCCTTATGTCTAACTATTGTAGTTACTCACAATAAGTGTTTTCTTTTATTTTTTTAAATAATTAAAATGCCGTCGCTTCGAAACTCTTTATTTTGTACCTTGGTATTAATCCTTATCAAAATAAATTACTCCATATTCAAGACGAATTCAATACCTTTCTAGAACTTTTTGAATTATTCAATTCGGACGTTTCATTCAAAAGATATCGCGATATTTAAAATGTAAGTAATTAGTGTTGTAGCCAAATATATACTAATATATTGTTTGATTGAACGCACTAATCTCAGGAACTATTGGTGTGATTTGAAAAATTCTTTCACTGTTGGATAGCCCATTTATCGAGAAAGGCTATAGGCTATATATCATCACGCTAAGACCAATAGGAGCGGAGCACCGATGAAGAATGTTTCAAAATCGGAGGGTTTTGAAAGCAAATTCCACGCGGACGACGTCGCGGGCACAGCTAGTTTCTTATAAATATTTCTACGCTCCTATGTGAGCAAAACATATGTAAACTATAACATATATGCCAAATGTTTAACCATGTTTTGAACAAATAATTTAATTTGATTTGAAGTCATAAGTCATGAGTCTATCACCGCTTCCAAAGCAATTTCAGTTACTGTTATACCATTTCCAAGCATTTATTTTACTTTTGACAGCTCGATGACAGATCAATTAGTAATGTCTTAATGCGTTACCGACTCGATTTGATATGAAAATCGACTTTCTTTCTAAATAAGTTTTAAACGACAGTCGCGCCCCTATCATAAGTTCAGGTGCAATGTCATAAGTCATAAGTCTTTTATTTAGTACATTATCATGAAAATTATACAAAAACAATGTAATTAAATAAAATTTAAATTAATAAATTCATATTTTGAATAGGGCGTCCGCTCGATAATTTTTGGGAGTTTTTGGCGGGAACTGAAAGGAGACGTTGTGCTGAGCAGTTTTATTTTATAAAAATGTATAAAATTACTCTAAAATGAACAATAGTTGTAGGATATTGGTAGTTTTTCAGTAGTAATTATGTGTTTTTGCGAGAAATGTGAACTATATAGCTAAATGTGGCCTTTCGAGTTTTGACAAGAACTCCGTTGTATGACGTCGATTGTAGCCTACAATACAACGGTGCCTGGCTTAAAGGCCTAGTTGCCAAGCCTTAAAAATTAAAAACAAATAAAAAAATTGATTCCTTTATATTATTTGATCGATATTAATAGCTGCTTACAGGTTATGGCCGGACAAAAATGGGACTTTGCTCACCTGCTCGTGGGTAATCCTGTCGATGAGCACGTTCAGCCTGTAGTATCTCATACCTCGGCACTCAGCGTGGAAATCGAAGGGCTCGTACCTGACGCCGGGGAGCGCTGAAGCCGCAACAGCAGCCCTGTACCCGCGCTCAAGCGCTTCTTCCTTGCCGCGTTGGTCGATCTATGACAAGTTTACGATGTAACAATCAACCAAACTAGATGGCGTTGTAAGTTTCTTGGTGACCACCAAAAATCAGAGTGGATCAAAGACACGACACTAGCATAATAGAACTCTGGTATTTGTATTCTTTATCAGATAACTTTAATCTGTTATGTATAGTCAGCGTCTTATAGAAAGGAGCGGCCAAGATGGTCAAATAGATAAGAACATCGAAAGTCATCATTAATATGGTTACAACTCAGGTCCCGACAAAAATAAAATCCACCTGCATATCTGAAACGAAACACATTTTATTACCTGTCGGCATTTGAACTGGTTGTAATTCTTTTAAGATCGTCTTCTTTTGTTTACTTATTTATTGGCATACGTTTCTAGAGAACAGCCAGCATTTATAAATAATAAATAATATTATTTATAATCTATTTGTACCTAGCTGGCCCGTCAAACTTCGTATCGCCTCAGAATCAATAAATAAAAAACGTTGATTTCTGAACGACGGGACGAACATCAAACGTTTGACATTCAAAACCAAAAAAATGAAAAAATACTTCACTTAAATTAAATTTGATTTCTGAACGACTTTTAAATTTAATTGATTTCTAAACGACAGGACGAGCGTCAAATGTTTGACAGGTAGAAATAGTTTCTAGGGGAAAGTGAAATTGTTGTTTTTACTATATTCCAAGCATTTTTTTTTCATATTTACTCAGCGTTTAAACCTTCCCTGGACTTCCACAAATAATTCAAAACCAAAATTAGCCAATTCAGTCTAGCCGTTCTCGAGATTTAGCAAGATTAGCAAGAATTGATTTTGATATATATAGATATAGGTGTTCGACTTACAAGATATATATACCTGGCTGCCTTAGGATGAATACATTCAAATATGTCATCATACATGAGTATAAATTTAAAATAAATGGACTCACCAAATTCACCAACACCTGGTTCCCGTACCTCTGGAGCTGATCCCTCAGGTGCTTGGTGTACGCAGCGACATGGTCGTCGTGGGACAAGCTGACGGCCGGCTTGTACCGGATGTCGGGGTACTGGCTCCAGTACAACGGAATCGAGCCCCGGGTCTGCACGAAGGAGGACTTCTCGCCGCCGCGCTCCACTATCTGTTCCGTCTCTACGAAGTTCGCCACGTTGCCCTTATGATGATATTCATTTATTATATTAATACGTGAAGCAAAACTTTGTAACCCTTTTTACGAAAATTGCGCAGACGGAGGAGTATGAAATTTCGCACACTAAGCTTATATATAGAAGGAGTGCATAAAGTTAATATATTTTTTTTTTTAATTATACATAAAAAATACTGTTACATCCTAGGCGCCGACAAACACAAAATCCACCTGCATATCTGAAACAAAGCACATTTATTACCCGTCGGCATTTGAACTAATAACATTGAAATTCTTTTATGGTCGTCTTCTTTTGTTTACTTATTGGCATACGGCCTATTGTTGTATTGCAATCATTAGCCAGGTGTTACGGATTTAAGGTACAAGCTGATTCTAGGAAATTCGGTCCACGCGGCCGGGTGGACATATTGCATGTGTGCAGTATAAAGCAATGACCCGATTGAAGGAGGGGTTCGTCTAGCGGGAATCACGGTCAAGGCGAGACGTGTGTATATTCGGTAATTGATTAGTGACGGACTTTGCGCGTTTAATTGAATTACGACCTTCTGCATTGCGTTCGGACTTGTTGTGTATTATTATATTCGTACCTGTGTTATACGTGTTTGTATAGTTGTAATAAGCTCTATAATAATTCCAACGGCATTTTAATTCGAGTCCCGCTAAACCCGTAACAATACATTAAATCAATAAAAAAAACATTACACACACTACCATGCATTTGACACACACACACACACACACACGCATATATTTTTTTTATTTCAGGAGTTCAGCAGACAGGCAGACGGCCCACTTGATGGATAGCGGTTACCATCGCCTATGGACATTTGCAACAGCAAAGGTTAAAGGTCGGTGTCGCCATAACAACCTTGAGTTGTGTTCCGGCATTAGTGACCAGGTTCCAGTCTCCCTTAAGAGAGCAACAGCGCATTTGTAGCAACTTTGCTGTTGCAAATATCCATAGACGACGGTGACCTCTTTCCATCAAGTGGGCCGTCTGCCTGTCTGCTGAACTCCTGCAATAAAAAAAAAAATGGAAATGTCGAGAGAACACAAAACACATACCTGTGCATCGACGCCCCTCATGAAGAACCTGGTGCCGGCGCGGTCCACGCACCTCCTGGACACCAGCGACCACGTGATCTGGTGCCCGTTCACGCTCACGTGGTTTATTGACACAACTGACGTAACGTGGTCAAGGCCAATATATTCTGTCTTTCATAATTCATAAATTTATTTATTTACTAGCTGCGACCGCGGTTTCACCCGCGTGGTGATGGAAAATCGTTATATTTCGGATAATTCAGACTACATCTTTATAAATTACCAGCTTCTGCCCGCGACTTCGTCCGCGTGGAATAGTAAAAAAAACCCTCAATTTTGAAACATTCTTCATCGGTCTCCTATTGGTCTGAGAGCGATGATATATAGCCTGTAGCCTTCCTCGATAAATGCGCTATCTAACACTGAAAGAATTTTTCAAATCAGACCAGTAGTTTCTGAGATTAGCGCGTTCGAGCAATCAAACAAAAAAAACTCTTCAGCTTTATATATTAGTATAAGATAGCCTGTGTTATTCTGATGTGTAAGCTGTATTACTGTAAAGTTTCATCAAAATCCATTCAGCAGTTTTTGCGTGAATGAGTAACAAACATACATCCATACAACTATACATTCTTACAAACTTTCGCGTTTAAATTTCTTTTTTTTTATTGCAGGAGTTCAGCAGACCGGCAGACGGCCCACTTGATGGAAAGCGGTTACCATCGCCTATGGACATTTGCAACACCAAAGGTGCTACAAATGCGCTGCTGCTCTCTTAAGGGAGACTGGAACCTGCTCACTAATGCCGGAACACAACACAACTACTACTACTCTAGACCAGGGGTGGTAGCCATCCAGTCGGGCAAATGCCCTACCACCTGGCAAATTATATTTATAAAGATCAACTTACAAACATCGCTATCATTACAGTTGTCACCAATACGATAGCGTGGTACACATCATACATTATATATACATATTCAATCGTCATAACATATAATATAGGCTACGTTCCACAAGAGACTCACAACGACCACATTCACGACCGCGATTTATCCCGTTCCACTTACTTGCGGACGTTACAATCATAAACTCTAGTGGAACGGATTATAGGGCGTTGATGTCATAAACGACGAAATACACAATTGTCATTGGTTGATTTGAAAATCGCGCCTTTTTCATTGTCAGTCGATAGAGAGAACTAATGCTCTGTGGTCAACACCCACTTCAACCCACCTCTGGACATGGGTCGTTGTGAGCGCTGTGTGATCGAAAACGATGACGTCATTAGTCGCGTGTCCTATATATATTTCTAACTAGAGTTTACCCCGCGGCTGCGCCGCGGGTCAACCTCTAGTGCGTATCTCTTGTTTAAATAGCAAGTGGTACAGGTTACATTGTATTGAATTTGTATATATTTGCCCCCGAAAGATTCACTTAATTTTATATCGCAAACTATACCACCCCCGTCTATATGTAAACTACATAAATGACAAAACTTGTCAAAAATGACAAAATAGATAACATGGTCCAAGTGGACCCAGTGGACCTAGTGGACCCAGTGGATCCAGTGGACCCAGTGGACGAAATGGACAAAATCACAAAACCTGTCCTAGTTTCCGGGATAAACTTTACATAAATCTATCCCAAAATGTATCCCATTATCCGGGATAAAAAGTATCCCTTGAGCACTCTCGGTATTCAAATTATATATGTACCGAGGTTCAGCCAAATCGGTCCAATAGTCTTTCCATAAAAGGATAACAAACAAAAAGACAAATATATTTTTATCCCAGAAACTATCCCATTATTCGGGATAAAAAATATCCTATGTTCATTCTCGGCATCGAAAATATATATATACTGAGTTTCAGCCAAATCGGTCCAGTAGTTTTTCCGTGAAAACAGAACAGACAGACAGAGTTACTTTCGCATTTATAATATTAGTAGGGATGTATAAGCTATATTGTTGCTGCTGTAAAGTGTCATCAAAATTCGTTCATTAGTTTTTACATGATAGAATAACAATTACCCATCCATCCTTATTTAACTGGTTCGTAATACGAATAGGATATAATTTTAGAAAAGGATACATCCCTCGATAAGGGGCAAAGTGAATCTCGCAAACTGCTCTTGGGAGTAATCTCTTAGAAGGTGGCCATTCCATAGGAAACGAGGATCGGCGCGATTCGCTATTGACATCTACGGAAGACAAGATTAAATAGAAGATGATAAGATGAGACAATAAGAAGATAAGATAAGATACAATGATAAGATAACAGTAATATGGCATGTATTTTAATTTAAAAGTTGTAATTTTATTATTTGATTTTTAATGTATAAATGGATAGATTTCGGTTAATTTATTAAGTAACACAGTATTTTCAACGAATAATATAAATGCATTAAATTGATTAAAATGTATTTTTTTTTATTGCAGGAGCTCAGCAGACAGGCAGACGGCCCACTTGCAACACCAAAGGTGCTACAAATGCGCTGCTGCTCTCTTACGGGGGGGCTGGAACCTGGTAACTAATGCCGGAATACAATTCAAGGTTGTTATGGCGACATACTTTAGACCAGGGGTGGTGGCCATCCAGTCGGGCAAATGCCCTGCCACCTGGCAAAATTTATAAACAAACTCGCTTTTCATAGAAAATCGAAATGGTTGAAAAGTGTATAGTAGAATGTGGCAGAAGTGGTATATTACATAGTGCCTGACCTATAGTTCTAGCGGAAACTGTCTAACTAAGCTAATTTTTATGCACCCAAAAAACTTCAAACCGCTCCCGGGAACACTCCCGCGGGATTCCCGGGACAAAATATAGCATAGATTGTAAATCTAAGAATTCGATGTCGAAATCGGCGCAGTAGTTTTTACGTGAATCCCAAGTAAACAGAAAGAAAAAAAGAAAAAATTTATTGACTAAAAGAATACGACGCTATACATAAAAAACAAATAATACATTCACAGCATTTTTACATAAAACACAAAAACATATATGTAATTAATAAATAAATAACTAAGGCTTGTACGTCGAGATTTTTAGTCAACGAGGTTGACAACTCAGCATTGTGCTGTATCAAAAATTTTTAAAAATCCCGATATAGCGCTGATTTTCAGTGCCAACCTACATACACCACCACCATACACCTTACCCAATAACATCTCTATAGATATTGTATATATATAAGTTCGTGTACACATAAACACATACAGCATATACACAAATACATACATACATATAAATATACTGTGAAAAAAAACACAGACACGGACAAAAAATCTAAAAAAAATGCATTGTGTTCTCCATCATTTATATAGACTTTTCCACTCGTTTTTTTTTAAATAGCTCAATGTACAGTCACGGCATGCTAAGAATCTCATAATATTATAGATTATGGATTATGTTTTTTTATGAATTACAAGTTAATTAAAATGTGTTTTCATATATTTAACCCTGTAAAACGGAACCACCAGAGATCTGTTGCCCGAACTGTAACACACTGCTAATTGGGAAGCACTACAAATTTGTGGTCAAATACAAATAATTGAAACGAACGTTGAAACTGATGCTTTCTCCCTCTAACTACATAGAATTTGTATTAGAGTAAAAGAGACGATATAATTTTCTTGAGTCAGTACTTCATGTATTCTTACATATAGAATATTTACCTTATGAAATTCGGGAGCAACTGAATGCAGTCGTTGCAGAGTGTGCGTAAGATCATACCCATATGAAAAGTATATGCCTGGAGTGTTAAGAGCCGCGCGGACCATACGCTCATACGTGTTGTTGTCTTCTATCTATAAACAAAATAGATAGAAGGAGACAAGATATATTTAGAATTACATGCTGTTACATATTTCTGGGATACAAATTAAAATGTTGTTTGAATGTAAACAGAGTTTATTATAAGTACACACACGTAATTCACTGTTTTTAGAAACACAGCCGAGTATGACAAGTCCAAACCGTGAATCAGAAATCTAAATGACATAAATTGTGCAAAGTCCGGCGCTACAAGATCCTCGTTCCGAAAGTACACTCAAATAAGTTAGTCCCCGACTGACCGACCTTAAATTCGAAGGGGTAATAAAACACATGTAAAGGATGATCATCGGTTCGCAACAATACAATATAAAATATACTTATAACTAAAGTATAAAAAAAAACAAACATCCAAGAATGAGGTCCTAAATTGATTTTAGCTCAGCATGATGTTGATTATATCAACCAGTCCATATATATTTTGCGAATATATAAGGTTGGCCGTTTGAGACAGATATAGTTCAGTGTCAACTGCTATCAAGGCGTTACTGAATGTACATTTGGAACAGGAATCTCGCAACTATAGATTTCGCGCGTTATATGTTATTACGATCTTCTGTTGCATTTGGTTGTATTTGGAAGACTGAAAATTGCGTGTATGTACTTCTTATAAAGTTTCTATACATTCATTCGATATTTAATTTCGAATCCGCAAATTAGTAACAATATGAACAATGTTTGACAAAAATGATTGTTGTAAATGGCTTAAAATTCTGTACATACCTGTGAATTGGTCAAATGTATTGTTGATCTAGTATAAGGAATGATATCCGATCCTGCCAACTCATAAATATCATGACCGTTTAGTCTACCCACCTATAAAAAAAAATTAAATTGTAATCTAGTTTTTGACGAGTTTTATTTAAATATGTTCAGTAATTTTCACATGATGTTCTACTAGATAGACAAACAAAAATTCTAAAGTTGCATTTTCAAAATTTGCTGACCTGAATCAGACCCTATATGTCTATCTCTTTTTTACATTTATTGTACAAACTCGGACTCATAAACAGTAAGATTATATTATACTTACTAATATCCTATATTTAGCAACAACCAAATACAATCCAGATATAAGCTTGATTGTCCCAAGAAACCCACAAACTGGTCTATAAGCATTCGCTGGGATTGGTATTTTCACCGTACCATATGCTGAAAGTTTAATAATATTAATTACAACTATAAAAAGTTTTTATAACAATGGACATCAAACCTTTCCACATCATAGTGATATATCATGGGAAAGAGAATACATACTCAACCTTTTTTTTAAACGAGCCGCATACAGGTATTAGAGCAATTTCCACAGCTACAATTATATTTTTTTACTACTAAAATTCATTCCAGGCGGACTGATTATCCACATGATTAAAAGTGGTTATATTGTCTATGGATATTTGCAGCACCAGAGGTATTACCCATACAAATCCATTATTTTGTACAACTGTATAGTATGTCAGGTGGGCTAGCCACAAAAGCCCGGCAGGCTACATGCGGCCTAAAGTTGCAGGATGAATATTACTGCACTAGAGTTTATGATTGTAACGTCTGCAAGCAAGTGGAATGGGCAAAACTGCAATTGTGACCATGGTCACTGTGAGTCTCTTGTGGAACATAGCCAAAGTGGTTTATCTGGCTCTTTGACTCAAATAATCTTTCTCACTCAGAAGAGTAAATTTCTCATAGTTATTAAACCTTGACATCATTTCAAGAGTTAAATAAATAAATTTTGATTTCAACTGCACAAGTGTTATTACCTTTAATAGTGGCCTCTCCAGTAACTCTATCTATAACCATAATCTCTGTTGGATTAATTGTTGGTTCTAGATAAAATTTGTCTGATGTTGTGTATCTGAAAAAAAAAATTCCAAAATAGAATTTTGAATATGAATAAATATAAATGAATGTGAATACACTTTACTTTTGTTCATCAGAAATTAAAAAATAAGTAGATTACAGGACTTTTTAATGTTAATTACAATACTAACAAAGTGTATTTGTTTTCTATTAAATTTTTTGACCATTTACAACTATAAATTCGTCCAATAATGACCCTATATGGTGAATATTTAAAATTAGTTTTGTACGGACTAGCAACAGCCGTACATTGCCATGTGAGCGGTTTATGCTGACAGGTGCATTTTAACATATTCGCATCAGTACTCATTTAACATTGTACTCGGTCAGTCGGCAAAACCTACAACCTGGGTGTCTTCAAGTCTCGTGTGAATAGGTACCTTCTAGGTAATTGTGCTCGATCTTAGACCATATCTCCGCTCAAATCGAGCGAGATAATAGTCAAACGCGAACCTATACGGAATAAAAAAAAACGGCCATTGATCTTAGAGCATAATCATAAGCACCATCATTTTCATTACCATAAATTAGCATTAAAC
Organism: Dendrolimus kikuchii; assembly: GCA_019925095.2. Lineage (NCBI taxonomy): Eukaryota > Metazoa > Arthropoda > Insecta > Lepidoptera > Lasiocampidae > Dendrolimus > Dendrolimus kikuchii. The sequence continues at coordinate 3,034,212 of CM034410.1, read as the reverse complement.
CATTAACATCCTAAAACATCTATCATTAACATTCTATATAGGAAAACTCCTTACAAGTTTTATCCAACAAACTATGTTACACAAATATTAATATAATGGAAAACAAAAGGCTGCTCTATACCTATTAAAAACTTTATACCTATTAAATACCCATTAATAAACAATATTATAAGATTGTTATGTAGAGTATCAATTATCCATCGCAATATTATATACTGATTTTTATATTACAACTTAAAACAATATATTTATGAATCTATACACACAAATACACAATTAAGGGAGCATTATATTATTATAAGTACAATATTATTTTAATTAATAACTAATTGTGGATATAGATAATAACAGTGGTCCCCAAAATACAGGCTTTGCCCAGTTTATGGCCAGTAGGTAATATAAATAATATTATAAATATTAAGTAATTTCTGAAAATAATAGTACATTATGGTACTAGTGTGTAACATTGATGATTACCGCCGAGGCGCCATTGAGACTTGAGCCGTAGACGAGGGTCTTAAGAGAGCCGAGGACGGTAATCATCAATACACACATGTATTGTACGACGTTTTTCAACACACTTGTGAATAAAATAACAACAAAAACTCATTTTATTTAGTAGATAAAAAAGTTATATATGAGTGAAAGTTTAATTTATTAAACACGTACGAGTTAAAATTATCTATTTAAATAAGAATTTGCATGAAACGAGCAAGCAATAGGAACATTAATTTATTTGTTCTATAGAACACGATCTTTTTTTTGAATAAAAACTTTTTTAAGAACAAAGTAACTCAACCAATAAAATTTTAAAAAAAATCTATAACTCACTAGTGAGTTATAATGTTTTTTAGTCACAGTTTGATTATGGGTGTCATTCTGTGCCTAATTGCGGTGACCATAGAGCCACATTATGAGCAAGTGTGTTGAAAAGATTATTATATATTGATATATGCACAGTCCAGTGTGTGACAACGTTTTTGCTGTATATCCAATCAAATCTCTATAGTGATTCTTACAAGCTTAACTAAATTCAACCTATGTATTTACATAAACAAAATTGTTTATGCCTAATTAATTTAATATAGTGAGACAATTGAACTCTCATCTTAGATCTAATAAACAATGACGTAAGAACTATCTTTTTAACTTTAGTTGCTGATATCATCTGATTCCAGATAGATATTTCTTGCTTCAATGATCAGAATCAATGTCTGTTTATAATGAAATTATAACATAGATACGTTATAATCTAAATCCTCAACTATTATTTCACTATACTTAAATGACTAAGGGCACAATTACAGCGTAAATTAGATAATAAATTGTATGGCTTCGAAGAAAACAAGAGTAAAGCAGCTGTGAACTTTAACTCGAGCAAAGATATTGGTACTTGAAAATTTGTATTTCCCTTTTGTAAAATTTTGTACTTACAGTTTTATATCATCGTGAATTAATAACTGGTCTGGCATTCTTGCAGCTTTTTCGGCACAATAAATTACTTTTAATAAAACCTTTCAAGCCTTCCAGCAAAATTGTTCAATTGACAATTCGAAATGACAGCAGTAGTAGTAGTAGAATTCGCCACAAAGGCAAGCAAGGGAATCTAAGTCCATACAGCCAATTCTGATGTTTATGTCTTCGTATAGTAGCGCAGTTGAATTGTAGGCTAAAACCAACGCCATTCAACGGTGTTGTTGTGAAAATTCGAAAGGCCACATTTGACAATACAGTTCACATTTCTCACAAAAACACATAATTACTAATAAAACTACGTTTGAACGGTTTTAAGCGCGGTAATTTTATTTGATTTTGGTTTTTTCCGACGTTTCGGCCACTTTTCAGTGGCCGTGATCATGGAAGATCCGTGATCCGTGATCCGTTAAAACGTAGTTTTATTATGTATACAAGTCGCGAAAACTTAAGAAAATATTACATAATTACTACTTAAAAACTATCAATTTCCTACAACTATTGTTCATTTTAGAGTAATTTTACACATTTTTAGAAAATAAAACTGCACTTGCTCAGACTATACTTTACGTACCAAATCGTCTTAGCTAGAGTTGTACCTAACGTAAAATTCGATTAAATTTTATAATCTTTTATAATACTCGCAACGAACCACGAAGTATTTTGTCTTAATCACACGTAAACATTGTTCGTGTCGATATCACTTTCTCGAGTACCATGCGCAAAAGTTCGCAAAGCCATTCAGACGGGCCACGTCTCATCAGCCGTACTGTATCTGGATAATGATTGTTACCGTCAAAAAAAGAAGTATTTTTAATTAATCATTTAATGTATATTTTATCTTTTCTGTTTCACTAGTGCTTTTCTATGAAATACATCCCAGTCGAGTACTTTTTACGAGTTGTCACAACGTGTTTTCTCTAACAGAAGTTGGTAACACGAAAACAGAGCTTACAGGATTCGAGAAGCTATCCGCTTAATGTTGTAGGACGAAATGTGATTGCTAAAACTTCACAGTCCTGCATCACGGGGCGGACTGCTAGGTGAACGCTATGCAGATAGTGAATGGACCCCATGAAGAAGAAATAAGACATTGACATTTTAGTTATTCATCTGACGAATGACAACACTTGACAATAAAAATAATCTATGCATTTTTTGGATATATGGATTTTGGTAAAAAAATTTGGTTTTGGAGTCGAATTAGATTTTCTTGACAATTTGAATGTTTGATAATTTCAATTAGCTGCACTTAGCTTTTATTAGCGTATTATCTAAATGAACGAGTAGTGCTTATTGAGTAATTACGGAGTCCAAGACTCATAACTTTAAAAAACAAACCTATTACCGACAGTCACAAACAATACTTAAAAATAATTCGCAATAGGATAAGGGTGTTAATCAAATCACAATACAAATATGAGCAAGAAGCCTATATCGTTCGGTAAAATCAGTTTCAACTTGGCAAAACAAAAAGACAACAGTGACCAAAGCGAGGCGAATACTGCTACTTCGGGTTTCGGTACTTTTGGCCGGACTCCTATCCAAGAACACAAAGAAATCGAAGATATAACTGATGATTTAGAAAATCAACATGTCCAGCAAGTTATGGGGATTAAAAATTTCGGGAAAAAGGCTAAGAGTTTTAATTTACAAGAGATGGTTGAACAAGCAAAGAAAACCGCACAAGAAGCGAATAAAAGGCGTTTGGAAGCTGAAGCGGCGAACAACTTCTCCTCTCAAGACCAAAGTGTACTCCTTGGTCTCTTGCCGCCAAAATTACGAGAAGACACTGATGATGATGATGACTTTATAGGCCCACCAATACCTACAGGGTTGTTGAGTACTAGTAAAAGTGATAAAAAAGTCGAATCCACTGATGAAAAAGATACGGGTGAAGATAGTTATGATGAGTTGAGTGGTTCTGATGATGAGGATTTGTCCTTGGATAAGAGAATACCCAATACTCATGAGGTAATTTAGTTTATAGTATGTGTAATTAATTTTAAATACAGACAGTTAATATCTACAGAAAAAGATCTATTGATAATTGCGAACAATATTGCCTCTTTGCTTCAATAAGTCCAGCAAATCTTTTTTTATTTGATAATTAAAATTGCCCTTTCCCATTTTTTTTAAAGATATATTTTTAAAATACATTTTGGAATGACAGAAAAAAATTACTTCATTTTGATACTTTGATTCTTTGGAAGTTAGAAAAAACTGTTATACAATTTCAATTTTCAAGATAACACATTATTGAAGCAGAGGCGATATGTAGAATTGAGGTAGGTAGCAAATTATATTTAAATTAACATTATGATGACGTTTCATTCTATTTTGTTTATAATTTTAATAATTTGACATGATGTACATACATACACACACACATACATAACTTCACGCCAGTTCCCTTGCGGGGTAGGCACGAACAACAGAGTGCCATTTAGGCTTATTCTTACACACCTCACTTGCCACTTGACATGATGTATTCAATTAAATTGCCTTCATTGAGAATTTAGATTAAATATAAAATATTGCATACTACTGGCAGAATATAGATGTACTAACAACTTATTGTAACACCTTTTATCTTACTTATATTCATAATAAAATTAATTTGAATTTCTTTATTCACATGTTTTTTATTGAACGTGTGCAACATTCTTTCTTTCATTGAATGTATGTAATGTATTATATAAAATTTGCAGGTGGAAATGCATCATGGTACAAAAGCAGTGGTGGCCCTTGCAGTAGACCCATCTGGTGCAAGACTTGCTACTGGCTCAATAGACTATGATGTGTCTTTTTGGGACTTTGCTGGTAGGAAAGAAATCTTTACGCACATAATGTTTCTTTACATTCCAAACTTTCTGCATAAAGTTGACAATGAAGTCATATTTATAAAGTAATATTTGAATTTTTACTACTTCATTTGAAATTGTCAAAAGAAATAATTATACAGCAATAAGGTCATAATGTGATATACACTTAGGCTCGGCGAAAATGAATCATAGACCACAGTTTCCAGTGACAAGTTACCAACAGTTCACATGCGGTTTCATATATTTTGTACGTAATCATTGGTCATGTGTGTTTTAAGGCTTGTGATTATTATAGATCTCTGCTGCTATAACTTGCTCTTCTGTTCATCTTCTTACTAAAATAATAACATATTTTTCTAGGCATGGACTCATCAATGCGTTCATTCCGAACATTGCAACCTTGTGAGAACCATCCAATAAAAGCCCTACAATACTCTGCAACTGGTGACTCCATTCTGGTTGTCAGCGGCTCTGCTCAAGCCAAGGTATTGGACAGGGATGGATTTGAGGTGCTTGAGTGTGTTAAAGGAGACCAATATATTACGGATATGGCTAAGTAAGTTAAACTTATTTACTATATTCTTGTGATATTAGCTTGAAACAAAGTATAAGCAAAGAAAACAATAAACAATGTTTCTCAAAATTTTATTTCTTAAATGTTGCAAATATTTCTTGGCAGTAGTATCTACATACAAATAGCTAGATAGTATGGCAATTTGCTTACTTCAAGTATATAACACTTCTGAAGAGAAAAATAATGTAAATAGATCAAAGTACAAGACCACATCTATGTATCCTATACTCAGGGCTTTTTTTTTGTGGGACACGCAGTACCCTAAAGGAAATTTCTAAAATATTGAAAAATTGCCCTAAAATCTGAAAAAAATGAAAGAACAACAAAAAATTATGGGCTTACAATTTTCAAGAATACGCGTGCCCCCAAAAAAAAAGTGACAAAAAAGGGCCTGCTTATACTAATATATAAAGCTGAAGAGTTTGTTTCATTGAACACTCTAATCTCAAGAACTACTGGTCTGATTTGAAAAATTCTTTCAGTGTTAGATAGCCCGTTTATCGAGGAAGGCTATAGGCTATATATCATCACGCTAAGACCAATAGGAGCGGAGCACCAATGAAGAATGTTTCAAAATCGGGGGTTTTAAAAACAAATTCCAATGCGAACGACATCACCACGGACACAGTTAGATAGTTTATAAATTTAATATTAATAAATCCTCTTTGTCAAATTACAGAACTAAAGGCCACACAGCAGCACTAAATAGCGGATGCTGGCATCCGCAAATACGGGAGGAGTTCATGACATGCTCCCAAGATGGGACATTAAGGCTCTGGCTAACAGACAACCCTAAACAGCACAAAGCAGTAATCAAACCTCGCCAACAAGGCGGATTGAGGACCAGCCCTACTGCCTGTACGTTTTCAAGAGATGGCAACACCGTAGCCTGCGGATGCTTCGACGGATCAATCCAAATGTGGGATCATCGGAAGAACTTTGTCAACACCACATCGTTGCTCCGGGATGCACATCAAAAGCAAGTGGAAATCACCAGTATAGCATTCTCGTACCTATCATCATATTTAGCAAGTCGCAGTAATGATGATACATTAAAACTATGGGATTTACGTAGTTTTAAGAAACCTTTAAATGTCTTTGATAACTTATTCTCGAGATACGAGCAGACAGATTGTTCTTTTAGCCCTGATGATTCAATGGTGTTTACTGGAGAGTCTTTACAAAAAGGTCAAGACGTTGGGAGGTTACTTTTCTACAATACAAAAACGTTTGAACAAGTAACTAAGATTTCTGTTACGAAGTCACATGTAGTGAAATCTATATGGCATGCAAAGTTAAACCAAATATTTGTTAGTTGCGGAAACGGTGTTGTTAAGTGTTACTATGATGATAAAAGAAGTTTACGTGGTGCCAAGTTGTGTATCGTAAAGACGCATAGAAAGAAGCATTCTGTAGAAGTAGTCAGTTCACAGCAGATTATAACTCCACATGCTTTACCATTGTTCAGACAAGAGAAACTACGTACTAGTAAGAAGAAGATGGAGAAAGAACGTTTGGACCCTGTCAAGTCTCATCGTCCTGATTTACCAATTACGTCAGGACAAGGTGGAAGAGTTGCAGCGTCAGGAAGTACATTGAGCTCATTTGTGATCAGGAACCTTGGTTTGAGTAAGAGAGTGGATGATGAACAGGATCCAAGGGAAGCGATCTTGAAATATGCAAAGGAAGCTGAGGAGAATCCGTTTTGGGTCACTCCGGCTTATAAGAAAAATCAACCGAAGCCAATATTTCAGAATAATGGAGAAGATGGGCCATCTGATGCCAAAAAGACAAAGACGGAGGACTGATTTAATATTTATCAATAAATATGGGATAAATGTTCCTAGCATACCAGCAAAACTTTGTTCGCATTGCCAAGTGACAATTGTATTTATTAGTGAATTGAAATGGCAGCACCTAAAACACAATGTCCGCAATGCTGAAAATAGGTTTAGCTATATATTCTTTATCTTACGGAAACGCGGTCATTTCTCGGCATAAAAGGAATCCTGACACCGATATAAAGTAGCTCTGTGTTGATTTTCATTTAAATCAAAGTATGTATATAAATTCAAAAAATTGTATTTTCCCTGATTTCCCTCCTGATTTTTTCTCATTTGTAAATTCATTTTACAAACTCGACCCCTTTATATATTTATTATATTTAGTGTCCCAAATTAAACAAGTCATAGTCTTGTGATAACACAAGTGGGTACACCCACATAAGTGGGTACACCCACATAAGTGGGTACACCCACATAAGTGGGTAATATACATATACATTTCAATCAGACATGCCGAATATAAATTCTAAAAATTGTGTTTTCGTAATCTGCTGGTCTGAATTAGCTCCCCCCCCCTTCCTCCTGATTTTTTCTCATTTGTAAATTCATTTTACAAACTCGACTCCTTTACATATTTATTATATTTAGTGTCCCAAATTAAACAAGTCATAGTCTTGTGTTATGTGGGTAATATACATATACATTTCATTGCATTTGTATTGTTTGCTACAACTCCATTAATTCTTCAAAAAGTAATTCTGTAACATACTTCTGTACAAAACTTATAAAAAAAAGAATTTGAGATATAAATAGAATATGAAATATAAAGAAAAACAATATTTAGCTAGACGTGTTGCTGGGGAGTTTCTTGCCGCTTCTTCTCCTTTACAGCATCAACACGTTGCGAAGCGGTGTATATAGAATAGGAAGTAAAAATTAAATTTTAACTTACATGTATGACCTTCAAAAAGTGTTCTCCAGTGGAACTTATTTTGAATAAAAACTTTTGAATTTGAATTTCAATCAGACATGCCGAATATAAATTCTAAAAATTGTGTTTTCGTAATCTGCTGGTCTGAATTAGCTCCCCCCCCCTTCCTCCTGATTTTTTCTCATTTGTAAATTCATTTTACAAACTCGACTCCTTTACATATTTATTATATTTAGTGTCCCAAATTAAACAAGTCATAGTCTTGTGTTATGTGGGTAATATACATATACATTTCATTGCATTTGTATTGTTTGCTACAACTCCATTAATTCTTCAAAAAGTAATTCTGTAACATACTTCTGTACAAAACTTATAAAAAAAAGAATTTGAGATATAAATAGAATATGAAATATAAAGAAAAACAATATTTAGCTAGACGTGTTGCTGGGGAGTTTCTTGCCGCTTCTTCTCCTTTACAGCATCAACACGTTGCGAAGCGGTGTATATAGAATAGGAAGTAAAAATTAAATTTTAACTTACATGTATGACCTTCAAAAAGTGTTCTCCAGTGGAACTTATTTTGAATAAAAACTTTTGAATTTGAATTTCAATCAGACATGCCGAATATAAATTCTAAAAATTGTGTTTTCGTAATCTGCTGGTCTAAATTAGCTCCCCGCCCCCTTCCTCCTGATTCTTTTCTCATTTGTAAATTCATTTTACAAACTCGACCCCTTTACATATTTATTATATTTAGTGTTCCAAATTAAGCAAGTCATAGTCTTTTGTTATGTGGGTAATATACATATACATTTCAATCAGACATGCCGAATATAAATTCTAAAAATTGTGTTTTCGTAATCTGCTGGTCTGAATTAGCTCCCCCCCCCCTTCCTCCTGATATTTTTCTCATTTGTAAATTCATTTTACAAACTCGACTCCTTCACATATTTATTATATTTAGTGTCCCAAATTAAGCAAGTCATAGTCTTGTGTTATGTGGGTAATATACATATACATTTCAATCAGACATGCCGAATATAAATTCTAAAAATTGTGTTTTCGTAATCTGCTGGTCTCAATTAGCTCCCCCCCCCCCCTTCCCCCTGATTTTTTTCTCATTTGTAAATTCATTTTAAAAACTCCGACTGTACATATTTATTATATTTAGTGTTCCAAATTAAGCAAGCCATCTTCTTATATTGTGTGGGTAATATATAAAAGTTGAAAGGCACTGTAACGTCTAACCTCCTTAGTCATTATAATAAATTAAGAAATATAATATTTTTGAATTTCGAATTCGAGGAACGCCTCCGAAAACAACATAATACATTATTGCATCGGCTCGCGAGCAGAACACATCTCATTTAAAAGTGTCTCGATTTCGAATATAAACTTAAATCCTAAACCAGTCTCTCAATGAAGATAAAGATCCCGGTCAGCTTTGAAACCGCTGGCCGTCACAGTACCCCTACGTGCTGTTCTATTTCCCAACAGTTCCGTAAATAGGGCGGTGCCCCCGGTGCCCAGGCACAGGGCGTAGACTCTGGAGGGCGCAAGAATGGCTAGACCAGGCAGGACTTTCATTTTTCGGTTTGCTGCACCCCTAGTGCTCGATTCCAACACATACGTACCTACATGCCAGTATCATCAAAAACGTCTGTTAAATTAGACAAAATATCGCGCTCATTTTTTTGGCAGCGTACGAGCGTACTTCTGTTCTAGTTCTTTCAAAAAATAGAATTTTCTTCCAAAATATTAGATAATTGGTCCACCAACAACAGGGTGATAAAAGTGCGTTATTTTATCAGCCTGAATGTAATACATAGCATTGCTCTAGCTAGGGTACCTATATCTAAAAGAAACAAGGGCGCAGTTATAGAAGCTCGCATAGGGCGCATAAAAGGCTATTTACGGCATTGTATCCGGGACAACGTGTATGCAAAAGTTCTGTGGCGTGAAAGCGTCACAAACTCACATTTGCATCGTCTGACGTAAGGAACAGTGTTATTTTAATATCAGTTGAAAGTTAAAATAACACTGGGGCTTATGTCAGACATAGAGCACAGATAAATAATGTCAAAATATACCCTACTGTGTAGACGAAATCAAGTTTAATAATTTTAATATATCTAGATTATGGTAATACAAGTAGACTATGGGCGCGTTCCTTTAGTATCTCACAACTCCCAAAATAGTCCGTCTGCCGTTCCACATGGCGACCTCAGTCGCTTTGGTCGTGGCGAAAATGTCACTAATGACGTCATTATTTTAGATAACACAGCGCTCACGACCCATGTCCAAGAGTTGGGTCGAAGTGAGCATTGACCACAGAGCATTCATTCTCTCTATCAATTGACATTGAAGCAGGCTCGATTTTCAAATCAAGTAATGTCATTTGTATATTTCGTCGTTAATGACATCAACGCTCCATAAGCCGTTCCACTTAAATTTATGATTGTAACGCCCGCAAGCGAGTGGAACGGGAAAAATCGCGGTCGTGAACGTGGTTGTTGTGAGTCTTATGGAACGTAGCCTATATGAATAGTGGCGACAGAAAATAGAAAATATTTATTATTAAATTAAATACTACATGTACAATTTTGTCTTTTTTTTTATTACACGAGTTCAGCAGACAAATACCGGATCTTGAATTTTTTCGAGGCGGGCAAACACTGAAAGATGACGACCCTCATCACCTGTTTTTATCTCAACCATCATCATTTTAGCCATCAGACGCTCACTGATGGTCATAGGCTTCCCGGAAAAAATGCATTGATATGGACGTGTCGATTTTTACTTTAATGCAACATAACTAATACTTGGTATATTAAAACAAGTACCAAGTTACTGTACTTCGCATACAAGTGCATGCGAAGATTATTGAAAAGAGAATGAGAGTGGTATCCGATGGATTACTGTGGGATGCACAAGGTGGCTTCAGAAATGGAAGGGGATGTATGGATCAAGTTTTCTCTCTCCGCAATATCGTAGAGAAGCAGCTGGCTATGGGCCGGATGGTTTTCTGCGGTTTTGTGGATCTAGAGAAAGCATTTGACAGGATTGTGCGGAAGGAGCTCTGGGACATATTGCCCGGATATGGGATTAATGGCCAATTGATGCGTGCTATGCAGTCCCCTTACGAGGACTGTATGGCATGCGTGCGAGTGGATGGCAGCCTGTCGCCCTGGTTTGACGTCAATATTGGCGTCAGGCAGGGCTGCGTGCTGTCGGCTTTGCTGTTCATCCTATACCTGGACGCATTCGCCCGCTGTCGTTCGTCGCGCGCGCACGTCTCCCGTTCCGCCTCGGCAGTCCGTTATTCGTGTTCGTTGTGTTCGTTCGTTCACCCGGTCGATCTGTGTTTTTTCTGTGACAGTGCAGTGAAAAGTGCGTCATCAGGTGGTTTTTCCACCAAATCGTTCGTCCCCCTCAGGGACAATGGACGGCGTGGAGCCCTCCCCATCGTTGTTAGAGGGTTTGCTGTCGTTTTTACGACAGCAATTCCCTCAAGCTCTCGACCAATTTTTGAGGACTCCGGAGTCCCAATCAATGGTGTCCGTTATTTCGGAACTTAATTCCGAGAAACCTGTGTCCCGCGAGTCACACGTGCAAAGGGCCCCCCTCCCCGCACCCGCATCTGCCGCGACCATCGCACCTGCCGCGACTAGCGCACGCCCCGCAACCCCCGCCGCCGCGCTTACCGCGGTCCACCTGCGCTCTGCCGTAGCGCCCGCGCCCCCCGCGTCCATACCCGCCGCGTTACCAGTGCGCCCGCCGCCCGCACCCCCGCTCAACGATGCCCATCGTGTGGCACCAAAGTCGCGTGCCTCGTTTTCTCGCGGTTCCGCATCGACAAAACCGCGTTCGAGCTCTGCGAGTTCGACGACATCGCGTTCACGTTCGCCCATTCATCGCGTAATCGATTCTCGTCGAGAAATCGATTTATCCTCTGAAGGTCCGCAAAACCTCAGGGATGCCCCTCCTCCACCGGCCGATGAAATTACCCCTATGGATGTCGCGCCTCCCGCGAACATCCCCTTAGACCACGAAGACGATGACGGTTTTATAACCGTTAATCGTACTAAAAAACGTAAGACCCAGAGGGAGGTCCCCCCCAACCCCGCCCCAACAGCGGGCACAACACCGACAGCGGCACCTTCCAGCCGCCCTGGGCCACCTTCACAACGCCCGCCGCCACCCCTGACCATCCGCGAGAAAGCCCATTGGCTTCAACTCGCTAAAGAACTGCCAGGTAAGGCAATCTCCATAAAAGAAGCCCGTGATACTCAACACGGCATCAAAGTTATGGTCACGTCTTCAAGTGACCACCGCGCCCTAACTACTTTATTATGTGACCGTAAAATCGGTTACTACACTTACGCCCTGCCAGAAGAAAAACGCCTTCGGGCTGTAATCCGCGGACTTCCTCAGGAAATTGAAAGTTCCTATATTCTAGAGGACCTTAAGTCCCAAGCCCTACCAGTGCACGAAGTGCACCGTATGCACAGAGGCGACGCCACAAAGTCCCCTCTAAACCTAGTATTGGTTGTCCTCGACCTCTCCCCAGAGGGGAAAAAGATCTTCGATCTTGAGAAGGTCTGTGGCCTCTCTGGCCTTCGTGTGGAACGTCCACACGAAAAACATACACTGCGGCAGTGTCATCGCTGCCAACTTTATGGGCACTCTGCCCTACATTGTCAATCCCGTCCCAGGTGCGTCAAGTGCCTGGGTGACCACGGGACCTCGGAGTGCACTCGCACCCGGGACTCCCCGGAGCCACCGAGCTGCATCCTCTGCGGCCAAGCGGGTCACCCCGCTAACTACAGAGGCTGCCCTGCCGCCCCCCGACCCAAACGTAAGGTCGGAAAGGGAAATGCCCAAAAAGGCACTAGAAAAGTGCCGAACAAACCCGCATTCGTGGCGGCCCCCCCCCCCAGTGGTAAACCACTGGACGGGTCTTCCCACGACGGAAGCGTTCCCTCCGCTAAGGACGCGTGCCCCAGTTATGGCCGGCCTACCCTCGGCCACCCCCGCCCCCACCCTCGCCCCCATTTCTAAGGGACCTTCAGGGCCATCGGCCCACCACTTTATAGCGGAGGACTTAGCTTTGGCGACTAAATTCGCCAAGAACTTGCCCTTCGACCTGCAAGAGGTTCAACTCTTGGCTCGGAAACTGAGGCAAGTTTCAGAGTCAACACAACCCTCCCTCCGGGATCAACTCGTGATCGAAATGGATCACGCGTACCTCCTCCAAATACTTAGATCGTTGTAACTAAACAACCTAGTCAAATTATTGTTACCGGTAACAAATGGCGCATGTAGGTAGAAATAAACCACGCTCATTGACTCTGGCGACTTATAACGCCAATGGCCTTCGAAACCAGCGCGACTTGGTCCATGACTTCCTGGTTACCAATCAAGTAGATATACTACTAGTACAGGAGACCTTCCTGAAACCGAGTAATAGAGATCCAAAGATCTCTAACTATCGGATCACTAGACATGACAGGGTAGGCCGTGGTGGCGGCACCCTGATCTATTTCAGAAGATCCCTACACTGCATGCCTGTAGTGACCCCCCCACTAGAAGGTATGGAGGTATCCGCCTGCAGACTAGCAATGACTGGCCACCAACCTCTAGTCATAGTTTCAGCATACCTCGCATGCCAAAAAACCCTCATTAAGAAAGACCTAGAAACCCTATTCAACTTAGGCCCGGCTGTTATTATAGCCGGAGATCTGAATTGCAAACACGAGCAGTGGAATTGCAATACCACTAACCCCAATGGCAGAGCCCTAATAAATATATCAGACAATCTTTTGTTTGATATACTAACTCCCATGACCCCCACAAGATACCCCCCCAACCGCGACTGGGGGACCCCAAACACTCTCGACCTAGCATTACTGAGGGGCGTAACCCTTCAGTTCCATTCGATCGAAACGATGGACGATATCGACTCGGACCATCGTCCGGTTATCCTCAGATTAGGACCACAGACAGACCAGACATCTGAAACTAGGACCTCTGTGGATTGGTTGAGACTTGAGACCCTCCTCAAGGCAACCAGCTCACAAGACCTGGACCGCATCCCGGACCACATCGTGTCCCGCCATGACACGGAGACGGCAATCGAGGCCCTCACCAGCCACCTTCAATCCGCAGTGCGGAACTCGTCCAGGCAGGTGCCAGTGGAGGATGACCGCCACTTATGCCTGCCGGACGAGGTGAGGGTACTGCTGAGGGAAAAGAGAGCCGCCTCCAGAGCTCACGACAGATATCCCACCGAGGATAACAGAGTCCGACTCCGCGAACTAGAGCGCGAGGTCAAACTACGTATCCGGGAAGTCAGGGAACAACGTTGGGACAGAACGTTGAGGGATATCGAGCCAACTCACCAGGCATACTGGAAGCTGGCTAGAGCTCTCAAATCAGACACCCTTACTGTCATACCCGCGCTAGAAAGAGCCGACAACACCGAGGCGTTCGATGACGAGGAGAAGGCCGAGTGCCTTGCTCAGAGTCTAGAGCTTCAATGCTCCCCCACTACGCAAAACGTCGACCAGTCACACCTGACGGAGGTAGACTCCGAGGTCGAACGTAGATCCTCCTTACCAGCGGAAACCACACTCGACACGGTCACGGTCGAAGAAGTGCAAGATCTGATCAAGTCTCTCAAACCGCGAAAGGCCCCAGGGACCGATGGCATCAACAATCGCGTTTTAAAACTCCTACCCGCCCATCTAATTATAATTCTAGTGAGCATCTTCAATGCCGCCATAACAAACTGCTCCTTTCCCGCGATCTGGAAGGAAGCAGATGTCATCGGTATTCACAAGCCGGGAAAACCGGCTAATAAACCGTCTAGCTACCGTCCAATCAGCCTACTGAGCGCACTCAGCAAGCTTTACGAGAGGGTCATCCTCTCTCGACTTAGAGATTTTGCCTTCAGCAAACATCTAATACCCGATGAGCAATTTGGCTTCCGTGCCAGACACTCATGCGTCCAACAGGTGCACCGCATCACGGAGCACATATTATCTCACTTTGCCCATCGCCCCCGCCCTATAGGAACAGCCGCACTGTTTCTAGACGTAGCAAAAGCCTTCGACAAGGTCTGGCACAACGGCTTGATTTACAAGCTGTACCAGTTCGGTATGCCAGACAGACTCGTGCTCATCTTGCGAGACTTCCTCCTAGGTCGTAGCTTCCGTTTTCGAGTGGAGGGAACGCGCTCGTCCCCTCACCCACTCACAGCCGGTGTACCACAGGGCTCGGCCCTGTCGCCACTACTCTTCACGCTGTACACCAGCGACATCCCAAAAACTCCAGATGTGGAGTTGGCCCTCTTTGCGGATGACACCGCACTCTATACATCAGATCAAAACCGACAAATGGCTTGCATCCGGCTGCAGACAGCTGTCACAGAACTAGGCGAATGGTTTCGCAAATGGAGGATAGAGGTAAACCCGGAGAAAAGCGCAGCAATGTTCTTTTCCCCGGGCACGCTTCGCTCCCCCAAACGCGCTAGCCTTCGCCTAAAAACCATTTCGCTCTATGACCAACAAATCCCCTGGGCAAAGTACACCAAATATCTTGGTGTCACCCTAGATCGGAACTTGCGCTTCAACGAGCATATCACTATAGTCCGAAATAGAGCGCGATTTGTGATGGGTCGTTTAGCACCCATGATAGACAAACGAAGCAAAATGTCCCTCAGACACAAGCTTACTCTGTATAAAACATGCATCCTCCCGATCATGACATACGCGAGTGTGGTATTCGGCCATGTCAAGCCTGCCCTTTTAGATAAACTGCAAATCGTGCAGAATAAATTCATGCGCAGAGCCGTCGGTGCTCCCCTCTATATGCGTAACGTCGACCTCCACCGCGATCTGGAGCTCCCCTCCATCAAAAACTACATTACGTCGCTCTCGCGTAAGTATTTCGATCTCGCGCCGCACCATCGAAATCCGCTCGTCGTGTCCGCGTCCGATTATAAGCCTCGTCGAAAGGCTCTTGTGCGACGACCGCGTAACGTCCTGACGGACAGGGTCGACGTTATTACGAAACGGCTGGCCCGGATCAGTCCGCCCACGGTTAGAACAGTAGGCTGGCAGGCACCGACAGACAGACACAGACGGCGGCGTCTCAGACGCCGCCAATCAAGATCTCTCCACGTCCCCGCGAGGGACGCTAGGAGACATAGCTCACCCCACAGGATAGACTAGGCGTGTTGCTGGGAAGTTTCTTTCGCCGTTTCTTCTCTCCCAGCCATAACACGTTGCGAAACGGCAGTAAGATAGCGTAGGCCACCGCAAACCACCGATCCCGGCCCGCCGTGATCCTTCCCTTCGGGCTTTATATTACCCGTCGCCCGTTCTCAATTAGTATTTTGTGTCGCCCTATGGTGGGCATCATTAAATTCATTCCCCATTCATGGCAACAGTCCAGCCGAGGTAAAACTCCTTAGGGAGCTCCCTCGAGCAAGTTGCCCCCCCGGGCTCGAGCGCCTTCGCTTCGCGAAGGCACTCGCCCCAAAGACCCCGGTAAAGTTGTAAGGTCTTCGGACCAACAACATAAAGTCAAGTCCAATAAAAATATACCTGGACGATTGTCTCCAGAGAATAAGATTGATGGATGTTGGGGTGCGGATGAGTGATCTAGTTGTAAGCACCTTGCTTTATGCGGATGATGCCGTGCTTTTAGCCGAATCGCCATCAGAACTGCAAACACTAGTCACAATAATGAAAGATGATTGTCAGGCGAGAGGCTTACATTTTAATGTGAAGAAAAGAAAGGTTATGATGTTTGAAAGAGAAGAAACCAGAACGAGTGCAAGGATAATGGTCGATGATGTTATGCTGGAGCAAGTGAATGAGTTTGTATATCTTGGATGTGCTTTTAGCAGGGATGGAAGGTACACCGCTGGTATAGAAAGAAGAGTGAATTTGGGGAATAGTTTGAACGGAGCGTTAGGTAAACTTCTAGGCGCTAAGAACCTCAGCCAGAAGGCCCAGTTCACCATACACAACGCGGTGCTGGTACCTACGCTCACGTATGGAAGCGAGAGTTGGATATGGAAAAGAGAGCATGAAAGTAGAGTAAACGCGGTTGAGATGCGAGCACTGCGCAAAATCTGCGGGGTGACGCTCGCGGACCGCGTTCGTAATACCGAAGTAAGAAAGAGAGTTGGTCTGAAAGAAAGTGTCGGGGTGAAGGTAAGGAAAGGAATGCTCCGGTGGTTCGGGCATGTGGAAAGAATGACTAAACAGATATACAATGCAAAAGTGGATGGATGCAGAAGTCGTAGAAGGCCACGACACACCGTCCACGATCAAATTGATCGTGTACTAGCGGAGGGTGATGTCAGGAGCCTTAAGAACAGACGAGCGTGCATGACAAGAGTTATGAATGTCAAAGAAGCAAGTGAGGTGTGTAAGAATGGGCCTAAATGGCGCTGTTGTTCGTGCCTACCCCGCAAGGGAACTGGCGTGAAGTTATGTATGTATGTATGTATGTACCAAGTTACTCAAAGACCTTGTCAAAGACGACGCTGGTGGATGCTCACGTGTTTACCAAAAAATGTAAAAGTTTTATTTTATTCTACTTTCGGCTGAAATAGTGCCAACGCACAGGCATTGATTTTGCCAATGATACAGTAACGAGTACAAAGTGACAGGTGTTGGAATATTTAAAAAAAGTTAGGATATTAATCGGTATTCGGTTGCAAACGCCTTTAATCCAAAAGTTTTATAAACAACACGTTTAAATGCGACCGTTGCAATGGCGTCAGTAAGCAAACCAATGGGGCGGTCGCGGCAAATATTCGGCTAATTTGAGTCCTTTGATGTGTCAGTAAAACCCATAATCGATAGAAACGCATTATTGCTATTGGGGTTATTTGCCTTATTTGTACAAATGAAGCAAATACAACGAATAATATCCGCTACACATGACTATTTTTGGGCAAACAAATCAAACACCGGCCAAGTGAAGCGCCGCCATTACGCGCCAATAGAACACGGCGGGAAACAGCGCGCGCGCAGTGGCGCACAACCGCGCGCTATTTTGAAAACAGATTAATACAGGCATCGCGCTTGCGTGCTTGTTTATGATGCTGGCACTAATGTTGCCACATCATATTAAAGTATTATTTAGTTTTAACTGAATGAAACACTGAAAATCTTTAAAAAAAACCAATAGTTTAAAGTACCTTTTGCAACAAGAAATGTATTTAGGTACAAAAGTAGCTTGGGATTAAATGGCGGTAAGGGCTCGATGTGTCCGCTCTCCTATTCTATTTATTGCGCACAATAAAACAATAATTGAATTTTAAACATTTTTATTGACTTACAAATTCTAAAAATAAAACTACTTATAAATAACAGACTATGCATTCATTTTCACTCTCTCCTCTTCGGATTTTGACACATCCGTGGATGTTTTGAAACGAATCCTTTGGCTTTTGTTCTGTGAAATAAATATGACATCTATATATTAACACTAGAAGGGCTATACATGTATACTCACAACGCTCAAAATTCTCTTTCAGCCGTTCCACATAGCGACCACGGTCGTTATGGTCGTAGCGAAAACGTCACTAATGACGTAATTTTCACCGCTCACAACGACCTATGTCAGAGGTGGGTCGAAGTGGGCATTAAGGTTGACTACATAGCATTTATTCTCTCTATCGAGACGTTGACAAGGGCGCACAATCAACTATACAGCATCCAATGATATTTTTGTATTCCCTCTTTAATGCTCCATAATCTGTTCCACTTGAGTTAATGATTGTAACGCCCACAAACAGGTGGAACGGGAAAGATCGCGGCCGTGAGCGCCAAGAGGAACGTAGCCATTGTTTTTCCTTAGAAGATCGTTTTCGGACATTAGAAGGATTTTTGCAAACAATTACACTATTTAATTATTTTTAAATGTCTTAGGCAATTTAAAGTTAGATATTACGGTAGAAAATGTTTTATATTAATCATACAAAGACACAATTTAACTTTATCTTTTAAGAAAAAAAACAAGGTATATGTATGGAAAGATTAATGAAAGTAGACGAAGCGAAGTGTTAGGATCTTAGCATGTGGAAATCTATCATCTCTGTCTACCCCAATGGGAAATGGGCTTGTCAATATATATATATGTGTGTGTGTATGAAATCTTCGGAACCCTATGTAAGGGTGTTGCCCCTATAGAGGAGTTTGACATTTATTCGGCACTAGCTGCGCCCCGCGGTCTCACGGAACATCGTTATATTTTGGATAATTCACACTATATCCTTATAAATTATAGCCTATGTGTTATTCTGATGTGTAAGCTATATTATTGTAAAGTTTCATCAAAATCCATTCGGTAGTTTTTGCACGAAAGGGTAACAAACATACATCCATACATTCTTACAAACTTTCGCGTTTATAATATTAGTAGGATATTATATAATTATTTAAGTAAATAAGTATGTCAAGTTTTTTAGAGAAAATGTGCAAAAAATCCATGTTTGTCATATATAATATGTGTTATAAATACATTATACTCTGATTTTTAATTACCTGGACTAAAATGACAGCTTATTTTTTTGCTGCAAGCTTGCAGCAACTCCCCATTGTGGATTAGATCCTATAGAAATTCTGTAGAATTTAACTTACAGAGGCGAGTTGTTGATTCAACTCACGCAAATTCACTTATGAATAAAAAAAAGGTCAATTGCAGCTGTCATTTTAGTCCAGGTAATTAAAAATCAAAGTATAAATAAAATAACTGAGGACTAAAATCTGGCCATTAATACAGGAACACAACGCATGGTTGTTATGGCGGCGTACTCTAGACCAGGGTTGGTAGCCATCCAGACGGGCAAGTACCCTACCACCTGGTTGTGGTTTGTTTTGTTACCTCTAACGATAGGCCGCAGGAGTCAATATTCTTTCCTACATGGAAAAACTAAGCATCAAATAAAACCGTCGACGTAAATAACATGCGTCATCGCCGTGTTCCCGACTCGATGGCGGGCACACATCAATTTGATGGTTACTAATTTTTCGTACCAACACAAAGCCGCGGGCTGTCAATACTTTATGATATTTTTCATACTCAGGCTGGGGTTTTAACTTCTTTTTCAACTCTGGAGTACAACACACAAGCTGACGGCCCAACTCTGATGGAAAGTGCTTACCGTCGCCTATAAACATTTGCAACACTAAAAGTTGCTACTAATGTGCTGCCGGACTCGTATATGGAGCTGGAACCTGGCCAGCAATACCGGAACACAACTCAAGGTTGTTATGGCGGCATGCTCTAGAGTTCTAGCCCAGGTGTCGTAGCCATCCAGACGGGCAAATACCCTACCACCTGGTTGTGGGTTGTTTTGTCTCCTTTTACGACAGGCCGCCAAAACGCTGGAAATTGTATTCTTTCTCCGTTCCTGCACGGATGAGTGGTAGTGTTAAAGATTTAGGCCGTTGCCGAATGCGTCATATTTAAAATAACGTCATTAACGACGTTATTCATCTCAAATAACACATTAAACATATCGCCATGTCTCCGTGAAATGGCCTATATCTTTAACACTAACGCAGATGAAGCCGCACCTTTAGAATAAAATACCAAATTCACTTACAAACTTCTTAGCTCTGTCAATTAGCACTGAAAACGCGAAGTGGTTCAAGCGAACCCCAGTAGGCAAAGCCACGCCTTGGAACCTGTACAGGTGTGTAACATCCTCGTCGGTGACGTCTGAAAGAAAATTATTGATGTGCTAGGACATACCCACGACTTCGTCCACGCTTGACTTGAAGTGCCCGCGGGATTTTCGGGGCACAAAGTCGGAATAAGAAAATGATTGATGTGCTAGGATATGCCCGCGACTTCGTCTACGCTTGACTTGAATTGCCCGCGGGATTCTCGGGGCACAAAGTCGGAATAAGCTAATTTCTATTCACCCGAACAACTTCAAACCGCTCCCGGTAAAATTCCCGGGATAAAAAGTACCGCAGAGTTTAAGTTTATGAAATAGCTATTGATGAGCGCCAACCGCATCGAAGCCGGCCCAGTAATTTTTACTTGAATCCCGAACAAACAGACAAGAAATAACAAAAATGCATAATGTTCTCCATCGTTTATATAGTCTATTCCAGTTGGATTTTTTCTCAATTTAAACTCATGTCCTACCCAACTCTAATCGTCAACTACTATTAAGCCCAGCATCTTTGGAAGTGTACAAACCGTACAAATGCAAATCAGATATTATATAAATACAGTAGAGTCTCACTAAACCGGCACTATTAAAAACAAGGAGGTGCCGGATTATGTAAAAAAAATATTTACATGTAAATAAAATACAGCATGTTGCAATGTACTTGACAAAACGACGGGCAAATAAATAAGATAAACAAAAGGTGCTATTGTAATAATTTTTGAGGTTATACTGATGCCAGTGATGAGCCAAGTGCGGAATGAGAGTGGGAAGTGGTAAGGGAGTCGTGAGGGAAGGGTGCCGGATTAGTGAGACTACTGTAATGACAAAATATATTTACTATCAATCTTGTGCACGGCTGGTATGGCGACGCGTCCGATTTGCGACGTGTTCCCGATTAAGGGCCCCTTGGATATATCCACGTGAGTGCCCATCCTGTACACAGTCACACTCCCTGCAAGAACCAGAGGTATCTTAAAACATTTATGTATTCTGGGAAACAAACGGCAATGGATATTCATACACAGCATTGCATTTTATACGATTGAGGAATATTTTTATTTTAAACGGACGAATAGACATAATAAATTGAATTTTAAATATTTATTGTAATTATAATAACATTACAAACAATAACATAATCATAATATGTATAAGGATTACAAATGGCTTGTAATCAAAACTACAAAAAAGACGAAATATGTAATTTTTACCACTTAAGACATACATAACATCTGCAAAAATGTATATGTTTCAAACAAATAAACTACTTGAAGTGAAACTTCTTTAGAATCGTAATTTGAAACGCGATGAAACGAAAAAGCGATACTAAAAAGAGATAAACACATAAAATTCAACCTTATTTAATTCGAAATAAAACACATTTCTCTTTACCCGTTAGTATTAATTTTCAATTAAAATAAAACTTAAAAGAAATCGAGAGCAACACTTATTATAAAAAAAACTTGTACACGCGTGCCAGTATTACACTTTCTACAGGCGCTTAATTTTTTTGTAGGCATGTTACGTGATTTCTTCGTCAATTGTGGATCAATGTTGATTTTTTTTCTTTATTCGTAAGTAACACTATTACGGTGATCCCATGGTCACCAAGTCAAGATCGGTTTAGTGGATCGCAAGGAAATCGAGAGCAACCCTTCTTGAAGAGCATATATATCCTAGAATGAGATGGCAAATTTTACAATTTCTACAGGTGCTTAATATATTATTTCTAAAGCTATTAAAGTATTTGCGCAACTAAAAAGTAAATAATATATATTTTTTTTAACAAAAACACAACCGACTTCACACTAAAAACTAAAATATAAATATTTACCCAACTTCTTTGTAAAACATAAAAAATACTATATTTTGCAAATTTGTTATTTTATATTTTACTTGGCACCGACTTCAAGATGTTGTAGAAAGAAGTTGGTTAAAAAATATTTTTTTGGTTTTTAGTGAAGGCCATTTTGTTTTTGTTATATTAAATCCAGTTAATTGCTTTTAAAAACTAAATTTAGCGTCGTATAAATATTTCATGTAATATATGGTTGCATTTGCTTTGAATCCACATCTTGATATACTGTAGTGCCCACTGGGCTGTATTGCCCATTTGGTAACATACATTGTACGGGCTGTCAGGGGGGACTTTCATTTCTTCGTTCGGATAACTGGTTTCCAGTAAAACAAACGTGTGTTTGCTACCAACTTTTATTACAGACTGCCTGCGGTGGGGGGCTACAGATTAATAAATACTAACGCATTATTTTAGTACAAAATTGCACTAACGTATATAGTTTACGGAATTTTGGGAGCCTCAAAAAGTACTCATGGTAAAATTGTATAACGTAACTGAAATAAGATATATACTTACCATGATTTCTAGCTATATCTGGTATCTGTTTGCTCTTGTGTGGATTATCTATAAACATCTCCTTGGCTAATGCCTCACCGACTTCGAGCCTTTCCAGCGGTAAGTTCTGTCTTATGATCTTAACATACTCCGCACTCAGGGTTATCAGCTCTTGCTCAGTCGGCTTCCAGTCGTGAAGACTTGGGAGATCTATGTCATATGTGAAGGAACCACTGCGGACTGAAAGGAGGGAAATTGTTAACAAACTAGCGGTACCGGCAGACGTTGCCCTGGTCTGAAAATCGTTTTAACGGTTTTAAGCGCGATAATTTATTTGATTTTTATTATTCCGTCCTCCCACCCATTTTAATCTTATATATAAAATTCTCGTGTCAATGTTAGTTACCATACTCCTCCGAAACGGCTTGACCGATTCTCATGAAATTTTGTGTGCATATTGGGTAGGTCTGAGAATCGGACAAAATCTATTTATCATCCTCCTAAATGTTAAGGGTAGTCCACCCCTACATTTTTGTTTTAATTTTTGGATAATTTTTTATTTTTTTAGGATACAGCCAGGGTTGGGCAGTATTTGAAATACTTGTAATTGAAATACGTAATTGAAATACAAATACGTATTTTGTATTTGTATTTCAATTACTTCTTAAAAATGTAATTTGTAATTAGTATTTCAAATACCTGACGCTGAGGTATTTTGTAATTAGTATTTCAAATACTTATGGTTGCAAAATACATTTCACAAAATACATTTAGCTACCTTAATAATGGGTGTGTTCTTCAGAAAATAGCGCTCGATAGCTTTCATAAGCAAAATGGTGACCGCTAAATATTAGGTACATGCTGCAGTACTGGCCATTTAAAATAAATATTTTTGTTTGGCTAAGATATATAATTTCAAATTAATTTTACTTTGAAAACACGAAATTCTTTTTTAAAAATTAGTCATTTATTTATCGACAAGTGTTATGTTTTCTTCGCATTTGAATCTTTTTCGTCATCATGGATAGTTAAAAATTCGAGTACATGTGGAATAAGAGTACCGTCGTGGCAGCAACGCGGCAAGAGCGACAAGCAACATCAACGACCTTTATGAGCGAACACTACAATGAACGCACCACTTGTTATTGGTTTGCCCGCTTCCATTCTGGAAATTTCGACCTTTTTTTTTATAGCTGGAGTACAGCAGACAGGCTGACGGCCCACCTGATGGAAAGCAGTTACTGTCGCTTATGGACATTTGCAATACCAGAGATTTCATCAACCCGCTGCCAGCCTCGAAGAAATTTTATGACAACCTTTTTGAAAAAGGTTCTACAGAACCGTTGCGTACATGCGCGAAGCAGCTTAAGGAAGTGGGGGTGAAATCCCAACACATGGCGAGCAGTTCGATGGTAGAAAGAGGACGAATACACCATTCTATACAGTGCGGGGGGCTACAGATTAATAAATACTAACACATTATTTTAGTACAAAATTGCACTAACGTATATAGTTTACGGAATTTTGGGAGCCTCAAAAAGTACTCATGGTAAAATTATATAACATAACTGAAATAAGATATATACTTACCATGATTTCTAGCTATATCTGGTATCTGTTTGCTCTTGTGTGGATTATCTATAAACATCTCCTTGGCTAATGCCTCACCGACTTCGAGCCTTTCCAGAGGTAAGTTCTGTCTTATGATCTTAACATACTCCGCACTTAGGGTTATCAGCTCTTGCTCAGTCGGCTTCCAGTCGTGAAGACTTGGGAGATCTATGTCATATGTGAAGGAACCACTGCGGACTGAAAGGGGGGAAATTGTTAACAAACTAGAGGTACCGGCAGACGTTGCCCTGGCCTGAAAATCGTTTTAACGGTTTTAAGCGCGATAATTTATTTGATTTTTATTATTCCGTCCTCCCACCCATTTTAATCTTATATATAAAATTCTCGTATCACAGTGTTAGTTACCATACTCCTCCGAAACGGCTTGACCGATTCTCATGAAATTTTGTGTGCATATTGGGTAGGTCTGAGAATCGGACAAAATCTATTTATCATCCTCCTAAATGTTAAGGGTAGTCCACCCCTACATTTTTTTTTTAATTTTTGGATAAATTTTTATTTTTTTAGGATACAGCATTAAAAAATACATACAACCCTAAATTTTCACCCCTCTACGATCAACCCCTATTTTTATTTGTTAATTATAAACTTTAATTTTTTGGCAAGATTTTTAATCTTATATTGTCATGACTTAGAATAAAAAAAAATATATTACTCTTTTCGATTCACAATTAGAACCGGTAGGTGGCGCTGAGATCGGGTTCTGGAATTTTATTTTTTAAAGGCAGGACAACGTCTTCCGGGGCCGCTAGTATTATATAAAATTATTAGACCTAGGCATGTTTGCTGAAGAGTTTGTTGCGCCGCTTCTTTTCTTCAAGCCACATGTTGCGAAGCGGTAGTAAATTAGATTAAGCTCCTACAGAGTAAATAATAACCATAAACAAAATTAAAACTAAATAATTAAAATGAACACGTTGCCGGTAGGCTAAATAAAACTTAAACAATACTTATTAACACTTGACATCTTTGTCTTCCGTGATCAGGCCACTGAAAAGTGGCCGGAACGTCGGAATAATAAAAATCAAATAAACTACTGCGCTTAAAACCGTTAAAACGTAGTTTTATTATGTACTAGCTCTGCGCCAGCCGTCGCACCCGCCTGATGATGGAAGATCGTTATATTTTGGATAATTCACACTATATCTTTATAAATTATAGCCTATGTGTTATTCTGATGTGTAAGCTATACTACTGTAAAGTTTCATCAAAATTCGTTCATTAGTTTTTGCGTGATAGAGTAACAAACATCCATACATACATTCTTACAAACTTTCGCGGTTATTATCTTTATATATAGAAATTATAGATATACAAGTCGCGAAAACTTAAGAAAATATTATATAAAAAAGTAGTTATAGTGACATAACGACAATAGTTGGAAATATGGCATCGCGAAGTTTTATGTATATATTGATATGTTCTTTAATATTGTAGACCATTTTCTTGCTCTATCATCAATAGTTGCCGCAGCGCATGCGACGAAAGACATTTTATAGCAAATTTTTTACACATTGAGTTACATTATTGAAGTTTTAGTAGGGATCCCTATTTTTTTTTCTAGTAATAAATATAGCCTATATTACTCAGGGATAATGTAGCAATCTAACGATGAAAGAATTTTCGAAATCGGTCCAGCAGTTTTTGAGTTTATTCGTTACAAACATACAAAACTTTCCTGTCTATAATATTAGTATAGATACATACATACATACATAACTTCACGCCAGTTCCCTTGCGGGGTAGGCAAGAACAACAGAGCGCCATTTTGGCCCATTCTTACACACCTCACTTGCTTCTTTGACATTCATAACTCTTGTCATGCACGCTCGTCTGTTCTTAACGCTCCTGACATCACCCTCCGCTAGTACACGCTAGTATAGATAAATTTAAAAAAAGTTAAAATGACTGTTCTATTATGAGTTGGCATGTATATAGGGAGAATCGGCAAAAAGCAGATTACAGATTGCACATCTCGGGGTCATTAGTTCTCTACACAAGCTTTCAAAATGTATGTGTTGTGTGTGAAAATAAACACATAAATACCATTCGGATGTGGGAAACTGTGCAGCACGACGGGCACTGTGTCCTTGAAGGCGACAGATGCGCACGCGCCGAGCACCAGCGAGCAAGTGCGCCAGAACGCCAAGTTCACGTGCAGCGGGTCGTGTACAGAGAATGTTTGAAACTAGAATTAAATATGTTTCAATTAATAAACAGGCAATGTTACTGACATAAGTGACAGATGAAATTTAGGGCTAATGATTTTTTTTTTTCATTTTGTAATAAGAAAATTTAACGCTTTTTTTTTTTAAGCCATATCTCAATCTATTACCTTTCTTTATTAGCCTATCTCCTTTCTATTTTACAAAAAAAAATTGTCATGGTGTGGCCAGCCACAGAGTGTTGCCACTTAAATAAACTGCATTGATGAAGGAAAACATCGTGATGATATTGTTACGAGTGGCAGGACTCGAAAGGAAATGCCGTTGGAATTACTATAGAATTTATTAGAACTATACAAACACGTATAACACAGGTACAAATATAATAAAACGCGCAAAGTCCGTCACTAAATAGATTACCGAATGTAGTACACATGTCTTGCTTCGCTTGTGTTTATCGCTCGAGTGCCACATCCCTCCCTTGGGGCATTGCTTTATACTGTACAAATACAATATGTCTACTCGACCGCGTGGACTGAATTTCCAAGAATCACACCTGGATAATGACTACCATAAAGATTACAATGCACGATGGACTGTTTTTCTAATGACAAATTTTAAACAGAAAGTAAACAAAAGAAGTCCAAATGCCCAAAGGTAATAAACTGCAGGTGTGAATTGGTCATCGGTCGTAACAATATGAACACATCAAAATAATGAATGCATTGAAACCGTCAATCTGCCTTGAACTAGGTTTGTTGGAGTTCCCCCAATTAGGGATAGACCCGAGCCTAGATATAGCATGTTTATGGATTATTATAAGAATGAACCACTAGTAATAAATATTAGGTTGGGGAAAAAGTTTGTTCACATTTTATATAAAAATTCAAAAGGTTTTTTTATAAAATTTATTTACATTTGACAAAAGTATGTAGGTGCCATTATGTTGGATAACTTTTTGCCATCTTGTAGATAGGGATGTGATCCCATTGCTATAAATATTTTGGGGCTTCTGATCAAAAAACTATGATAAGTGGTTTTGGCAGTCCTCTCGTGATGTTAACCTGACACTGCCTAAGGAATTCTGCAGAGACCGAAACAGGTGAAAATCTGAAGGTGCAAGGTCAGGACTATACGGCGGATGTATTAACACCTCCCAGCCAGACTCTCGTAATTTTTGCTGAGTGGCTAAATATGTGTGAGGTCTAGCGTTATCATGGTGAAAAACCACACCCCTTCTGTTGATTAATTCTGGCCGCTTTCTCTCAACTTTTTGCTTTAATCTCATCAGTTGTTCGCAGTACAGTTCAGAATCGATGGTCCTGCCTGGCGGTAACAGCTCATAATGAATAATGCCCAACCAATCCCACCATACACACAGTATCACCTTGTTGCGAGTTAACCTGGGTTTCGCCACAGTCTGTGAACCCCTACCGGCCTTTGACCACGATCTTTTTCGCATGTTCTTGTCGTACGTGATCCACTTTTCATCACCAGTTATCAGCTTCTTCAAAAATGGTTCGGTTTCATTACGTCGTAATAAGAATCACAAATGAGTACACGGTTCATTAGGTTTCTTTCAGTGAGCTCATGAGGCACCCAAATATCGAGCTTTTCTGTGTACCCAGCTTTTATCAAATGCGACAAAACCGTTTTGTGGTCAATTCCCAGTTTTCCAGCTACATCGTAACTACTAATATGCCGATCTTACTCTATTTTTTCAAAAATGGCATAAATTTTGTCCGTAATAGGGCAACCAGAGCGACGTGCATCTTTGATATCAAAATTTCCGGATTGAATGCGCTTAAACCAAATTTGCGCTACCCTCACAAATACTGCATTAGGTCCATAAACATCACAATTTTTTTTCGCGGCTTGTGTTGCATTTTTACCTTTTTTGTAGTAAAATTTTAAAATGTATCGAACTTCTTCATTAGATTCACTCATTTTAATAATAAGAAAAACAAATGAAAATCACACATTTTCCTAATTTGAATTTGGAATTGTCTAGCCAAAGAGATCTTATTACAAGTTCATACATAGTATATGCGAAAAGACTTTTTCCCCAACCTATTATATACTCTTGTTTCTTGTTAAAGTCAAATTAACTGCATAGCTTTAGCAAAATCGATGATTATAGAAGTATAGTCTTTGACAACATAACCTTAATAATGTTCAAACTTATAATTTAAATTAATTATGGTCGAGTTTCGACCAATGGGTGAGCACTAGTATATAATTAATTATTGAAAACAAAACAATTTACCTCTAAAGTGCAGCTTTCTGTAAGTGGTCTATGCATGTCCCAATACACAGTGCCGTCTAAAAGGGCCAATGCACTTGTGTTCATGTGCCATTCAGTGAAATCTAAAAATAAAATACATAATACATAGTCAAGGTGGGTGAAGCCCGTCAATGGGGTACGTACACACACTGCTCATTTTTTAAGGTTTTTAGAAGAAATATACCGCCAACTGCAATTCAAAGACTGAATTTAATGGTGTTTAAGCTTCACTGATTGATTTGTTGTCATTGTAACTATTCAAAACTGTAAATAATGTGGGTGAATGGAGTTCCCCCACTGATGGATTTCGCCACCTTTTCTATGTATAATAATAACACAACTAACAAACACGCCCTGCATATCCTCAAGCTAAGCCATAGCCATTTGAGTGTGTAATTTTTTCTTTCTCTATTTTTAACGAAAATCTTTCGACACTATTTATGTTACGATCATAGTATGGAAGATCATATGTATGTATATTCGATATACAGTAGAACCTCGATAAGTCACAAACCTCCCAAACTCAAAAAAAATTGGGTTCCTCTCCCTTCAACCCCAAAACCTCTGTAGCTCGAAATATGAACCCTCTATAAGTCAAAATAATTAGTGACTCCCTATAAGCAAATTCAGCACCTATTTTCCCTCTATTATTCGAAAAAATTAACCTCTGTATTTCGAACATAGCAATATTTGATTCTACAACTTTATAACTCGATTATTTGAATAAATCTTAACCTCTACAAGTTAAATGTTTCCTTAGAAAATTTACTTAAGTCGAAATCTCTATAATTCGAATTTTTTAGAGTCTCCCTTCAAGTTCGACTTAAAGAGGTTCTACTGTATATGGGAAACCCAATAATTATTTGCCTGGGAATGGCAGTTTTATAGAAGTCTCCCTTCAAGTTCGACTTAAAGAGGTTCTACTGTATATGGGAAACCCAATAATTATTTGCCTGGGAATGGCAGTTTTATAGAAAATGATTTAAAAACTGAATGAACATACGCCTTGCACAATCAAACGGTGTGGAGATATCCTTGTTCATGACAAGAGTACAGTCTTTCGGCACACCCTTGTATCTAACTTCTATCTTCTCTATTCTTCCAACACTTTCCATTTGTCTTTTTTTCTCTAGTGTAAATAAATGATGGCGTCGCTCTATCGCTTCTTGAGTGCTTAGGCATCCTGGAAATGCATAGAATTCTAAATTAAAAACGTTTTAATATTTGCATTTAGCATTAGAAATAATTAGAATAACAGAAACACCGCATACGATGATATTAATATGTATACTTTTTCTTACTTGATAAAACTGGAGCTTTTATGTAGTAGTTCTGAGTAATATTTTTCGTTAAACGCGTTATATTAAGTTTCATTTTGATTCATTAACATGAATCTCGAGACAAAACAAAATTAGACGATTTTTGAGGTTAGATATTTTGACATTCAACTAAATAAAAAAAAATAGTTCCGCAAGACTTTGTTACAATGTTTAACATTAAACCATTAAAGTGAGACGCCTATAAATGTCTTCTCACTGGAACAACGTGTTCATTTAACACCTAGGTTAGGTAATCATACTAAACTTTAGCCTGGTTTAGAAAACTAAATATAACAGAGGTTTACCGACAAATAATATTACTGAAAGAATAATTGTTTGTTTATTTTTAATCTGTCATCCTTTAAACTTCTTTTGTACACATTTTTTTCATTTATTTTTAAAAAGTTACAAGATTTAACAAATACCTATTGTTAATGCAATTTTGTACTAAAATGATGTCTTAGTATTTGTCATCTGTAGCCCCCCCCCCCTCGCAGAAAATCGCTAAAAGTTGGTAGCATACACACGTTTGTTTTACTCAAAACCATAGTTATCCGATCCAAGAAATTGAAGTGCACCCTATCACCTCGTAGACCTAATTTATCAAACAAACTGCAAAGCAGTTTGTTGGCAATGCAATTTGCATATTGATAAATGTATAATTTTTTTGACACTTATTATAATAACCAAATTATTGTAAGTATAATTATTGGCACTTAACATTTATAATTACAATACCTGGTGTCACCGACCTTATGGATGAACACAGACGGTAGAGAAATATAACCAGGTTTAAATAATAAGTGAAACGTTTAAAACAAAAAAACTATTTTATAAATAAACCTTTTAATAATACTTAATTAGTAAACACAACTTATACCATAACAATCTATCCAACCATAGTTCTTTTCCTTCCTCTAGCTCTAACTTCTTCAAACTTACTAAGAATTTCTTTAATGTTATTCTTACTATGATTCTTATATGCATCAAGAATTTTACTGAATAAATCTGGATAATCATTATGAGTGCTAATAAGCGCCCTTTCAAGGACATATAAGTCAACACCCTTATCTTCTGTGCTTGAATCTATAAAAGATAACCCGAAATCAATCATTACTAAGTCAAACCGCTCTTTTTCCAAACATTTTTCTTCCGTAGTTTCATTATTTAAATTTTTAGGCACCAGTAACATATTTGAAGTCGTCAAATCCCCGTGAATAATATTATTTTCATGTAACTTTCTAACTGTTATTCCAATCATTTTACAAATTTCATCAAGATTTTGCGTTATTTCGGCATTTTTTGTGGCATGTTGTATAATATAATCCTTAACAGTAATACTATGCTCGAAATGTTGCATATAAATTCTTCGTCTCTGGAAATCAACCAGGTACAACGCGGGTGTTTTGACATCTGCAGTTTTACATCTTACTATCGACCGCGCTTCGTTTCTAATTCTTTCTTTGGTGATTGATTTGTCTAAATCTGGATGTCTATAGCGCTTCTGGAATCTTTCTTTTATTAAAGTTGATTTACCTAGATATTTGCAGATGTACAATTTAGCTTCGGCGCCTTGCTTTAGAATCTTTAAGTCGTTCATATCGTAAAGTTACACTTATTAGTAAACTTTAACAAATAAATGAAGTTTTCCTATATATTTAACGTGTTTCATGAAAATATTTACTAATACTTTCTTTGTTTTTGACTAAATTTTATAGTTTAAAAAAGTTTTCCACGGATTCAAGATAAACAAATGACATTTTGTTAATTTGACAATTTGTCACTTTGACAGTTGACAATAGCAAATGATAGGACAATACTTTTGTATAACTTACTAGTCTGGTTACAAAGCTGTTTTGGCTTTATGTAATATTGGATAAAATTAAAAAGTATACCAATAAAAATGCGGTATAGTGTACTATATTTACTACGAAAACTTGAATGAGCGATTTTTTATCTATAAAGTTTTAAATTGTGTGTCTAACGAATTCAGTCAGCGATTACTGCCAAAATATATACAGTACATGACTCAAATATCGCTATCCGGGAACAAACAATAGAACGGCTTAGGATTCGTGATAAGTATCACAAAATTGATATAGATGGTCCTGTATTTACTATGAACCACGGTCACAGGATCACGGCATAGTCTTTACGATCTTGGCAGGTACACCAACAAGTATAAATTGTTGTTAATCATAGATAGCCAACTGTTATCTTCGACAGGACGTAGGCCTCTCCAATTTGTGCAACATTTGCAGTCCGCTGCTTTCTTCGTCTAGCTCTTGTTTGCTCCATCATTCATTGGTTATATGGTTAGTAATGACCAGCTCGCCACCATGTCAGTTTACTAATTTAACTAGCCACGTCTCTTATTTTGATTCTCTTGCTGATATTCTCATTACTTATTTTAACTTTCACAGACTAACTGAACATAATATTTTGCTGGATAACTCGCTGAGCCAATACAAGATTTGTATAGGGCATATGTAAAATTATACTTATTGTTTACGTATAACGGAATGTGTAAAACAAAGCGCGAACTGAGGCGCGAACATTAAAATTCCGCGCATGAAACCCGCATTTGTAGCGGAGAAGATATCGCGCACCAGTTTTTGTGCATACTTTCTATATTTGTATACGTATACAATTCACTCAGTACTCAGAAAATACAGAGCTTCGGAGGCTGTGGGTGTGTGATATTGGCTGTTGCACTCGCGCCGGCCGGCAATAAGACTTGAATCACTCAAACACAAATTCTTCACTGAAGACTGATTATTTTAAATAGTTTACCTAATCGATTTAGCTGACTAACACGCGAATACGACTTAACTCCGGGAAAATACCAAAAAGTATTTTAATTAAATAGAACCTGTGCATTTTACTGTGTTTATTTATTGTAATATTAATAAAAATAAATAAATTGTGAGAAAAATGTCTGAAGGTTTGGAATACGAGACAATTGTGCAGAATGGACCCAAAAAAGTAAGTTTTTTTTTTAAATTACCTTCATAAGGTTTTTTAATACATTCAAGATTTAATTCTTATTTTGTAAATGTATATTTTTACATTTATACAGATTTGTTATTGATTTACATTATATTTGTTAAAACAAAACGAAATTTTGAATACTAATCATGTAAAGAGTTAATTAAGTATCTAATTATATAAAAACAAATTGTTAATGCATAAAAGTAAAAACGAGATCTTGTTGCTTTACTATTCCTAGAAATGGATGTTACTTTGTCACGATGAAACGTGCCATATGAGCCAGACAGGCAAGTTCAGTTTGAAGGGGGTGGAGTGGAGTCCTATAGAAATGTCTGGGTGTATTATAGCGCTTATATTGCACCGCATCGAGTCACATAGTATAGGCAGTACGATGCGATTGCCTTCGCCCATCCCGTTTTATGAATCTGTACTTTTTTGCAAATGGCGGGAAATAGCGGGAATAAAATTTTAATTGGATGATGTCATGGTTTAATTTGATTTATGTTTTCAATGTAGGTATTTATATTACCGTTTTAGAACACAATTTTATGCGTTTTATCCTGTGTAGATTGAAACAACTCAAATAACTCGTGGTAGGTATATTGACTATAGTTTGCTCGCTAGTTTGCTTACGTAAATTTGTAAACAATATGTCGTAGAAATTGTCGCGGCTGCCGGATAAAAGTTATTTCATATTCATCTCAGTTATCAAAATTATATTATATAAAATTTTATTATATTTGATCAGCTCATTCTCAAACCGTGAAAAAGGGATAAATGAAAATACAATTGAAAAGTTTAATTTCCTTTGATTTTTTTTCATTATGCCTATATATATAGTACATTTATCCGTGCAGGAACGGAGAAAGAATACAATTTCCTGCGGCCCGGCGGCCTGTCGTAAGAGGCGACTAAACAACCCACAGCCAGGTGGTAGAGTATTTGCTCGACTGGATGGCGACCACCCCTGGTCTAGAATATGCCGCCATAACAATCTTGTGTTGTGTTCCGGCATTAGTGACCAGGTTCCAGTCTCCTTTAAGAGAGCAGCAGCGCATTTGTAGCACCTTTGTTGTTGTAAATGTCCATAGGCGATGGTAACCGCTTTCCATCTAGTGGGCCGTCTGCCTGCCTGCTGAACTCCTGCAATAAAAAATAAATAAAAAAAAACATACATAAATTGTAAACTAATACAATGAAGAAAACTTAACTTTTATATTGTATTCTACAAATAACCCCTTAGACTTAGAGTATAAGTAGGATACTGAACTAAGTCAATGGGTAAAGTTCCCAGAAGGATGGCTACGTTCCTTCCCTGGATCGCCTTACTAATCCTTTTTCCGGTGGAGGAGCCAGGCCTTTGATCACCTGAACAATCAATGTGTCGTTTTGTAAGATGTTTATAGAGGCTTATGGTCTCAGGACCCCACGGTCCAAGCGTTTCAACGACATATAACTTTCACTAAGGGTTGCATATTTGCGCCGCTTGAGTGATCCAGCTGTTTCCGTCGCTGAAACGGGGGATCCAGCCTATTTTATTAAACTTTTTTGAATTAATTGTTCAAGTTCCACACGTGCACGTGATATCCTATTTTCTAAATCAACATTTAAAATCAATTCCAAATGTTTTGAACTGGTTTGTTCCGTTACATTAATATGTTATGTTTATATATTAAACATGACAAATAACAATGATGCGAGTTGACGTTTAGCGAAACGTGACATCTTAAAATGTTAATCACTAATTAACTTTTGCCGAATACTTTTGCTCGGATCAATTATTTTTCTGTTGTGATTTGAAATTAGAAATGCTGTCTGTCTAGTTATAAACAGCGGTCCTCGAACCAAACCGCTGATCAGACTACAAAAACTAGATGGTCTATGTGAGGCCTTACTCTCAAACATCTTTCGTCGTTCGTTTTAGTGCTTCTTTTGCTTGTTTTTTTATATTTAAGTACATTTTTAATTACATGTTCCATTTAAGTAAGCCCTCTGGTTCGCGACGTTGGCAAGAGATTCTCTGGAGTTTCGGAAGGCACCTTCCCTTCGCCAGAAGCCTGAAGTTGGGGCTAATCATACTGTCCACTTCTAAGCACCTTGAACAGCGCTAATATGCGACCGTTGGAACGGGGTACATATTTGAGGCATTTCGGGTGGAAACTTTACCTCTATGTGGACCAAGTGTACACAGACTATTAAAAAAAATGGCTGGTCGAGGCCACAGGCTACCGGAAGGTTGGATCTTACCTCGCTCAAAAAAATAGTGTTTGTATTCAGCTCCTAGAATTTGCTATCGATCGGTGAAAAAATCGCGATAGAATTCCAAATTCTTTTTCAATCTGGTCATTTTAAATAATTCCTCAAAAAAAAAAAGTAGCGCAGTTTTAAGTTGAAGAATTTGCTGTCCATCAACGTAAACCGCATCGAAATCGGTCCAGTAGATTTTACGTGAGTCCCGAACAAACACAAAGATCGACAAACAGACAAGAAAAAAAAATTGTGTTGTGTTCCCCATTGTTTATATAGTGTATTTCAGTTGCTTTTTTTTTAATAGCTTCAATGTACAGATACAGCATGTTCAGAATTTTATAATATTATAGATTTAATAAACGATATAAATAATGTTAATTTTTGGATGTTGGTAGCCCTTCGTGGCAAGTTATTGTCAACGGGGAATAGTATAATTTATGTTGGTTATTAAGATTACATTATAAAAGACATCACGACATTATCAAGATAACAAATCTATGGTTAGGTACATACAGTACTCAAACGTGTGATGTTGAAAATCAATATCCTACGATTTTTGACATTTTCAAAAAGCTTACTGTCACTTATTTAAATAACATGTTTTTTTTTAATGAATTTAGAACTGCTGCAACTTGATGCCTAATTCTGTTATTATTGTCTCGTCAAAATCGCCGGACACTATTGTTTCAATTGTAGGTTTGCCTAATCTCGGTATTCTTATCTTTATAAGCGAAAACTCATGAAATAAATGTTCAAAATGTTGGTTTTTCAACATCCATTTCCATGCTTTTTTCCCTGATGTCACGTGCGTATTCAAACAGATGAGATCCATAGGAATAACGAGCGTCAAGGCGCAACTCTTTACCGGACAGGGGGTTCTCCGAATGCCTTAACCGGTTCGGGTTGAAGGAGGTCCCCTCATATAGCTGCGATCCGCGAGAGGCTGAAACAATACCGCGCACCTCCTTTTTTATTGCCTGGTATTTACCCGGAAGCGTAACTACCTTGAGTGCAAGCTGAAGATAGTGGTAAAATATAGTGGCATGCCAGACCTAATGAGTAAACGGCACTACGAGGATTTTATGGCATATTGTATTAAAGTAGTTAAAACAGTAATAAATAGAAACAAAGTAGGTAGATAATATATGTATTGAATATATAATTAAGTTTATATATTACAGGCATAAGGAAAAATAGTATATCTATTCTAATATTATAAAGAGGAAAGATTCTATTATTTGTTTGCATTACTTAGGCTCCGAAATTACTGAACCGATTTGATAAATTATTTCACTGTTGGGAACATATGTACAAAAATGCCCTAGAGATGTTACTGCAAGTACCGCTGTATCAAAATATGATAGATAAGTAAGAGTCAAATAAATATATATATATAAGACAGTAAAGAAGTATACTAGAATAAATAAATACATAAGGAATTAAAGAAATACAATAGAAGTAGGGAACAAGAAATGTAGTAGTATAAAAACTAGCAATATAAAAAAAAAACAAAAATACTGTGATAAGCATGTGCGTCAGGTAGGGCTGCCAACTATTTTTGAGAAAAATAACATATTAGATTTTTTAAGTAGGCAGGTAGCAGTAACTAGTATTTTTCAAAATTTTATCTATTACTTCTCTTGGAGACACTATTTTTGTGTGCGTCTAGCACACCCTAACAACTCTTGATTATCGTTAAATTTTTGGAAGCTAACTTTACATTCCCAATTTAAATTTAAATAAACAAATAATTATTTTTTTAATTAAATTTATAGATGTCCTGTTTCTTTCTTCTCGCCATTTTCGATTAATTACTGAATAAACTCTTTTTGTGAAAGCTGGATCGATAATAGTTCAGTAATTATCCATATAAGTATTTCATTTTACGCATCAGAGTAAATATTGGAAATAGAGTATTTTCAAATACTTTATTTTTATGAAAAAGTATATTTACCAAAAATAAAGTAGGATACGTTATTATAAAGTATGGTTGGCAGCCCTAGGATCAGGAGAAGTATTAAAAAAAATTCTTTCTTGTTCATGGTTATACCTATTTTTTTTCTACTATTATTCTACTGCAACGATATCGAGAAAATGTTGTGATAATAATAGAATACGAATTTTAGACACTATCCCAGTGGAGTCGTATTTTAAATATCTTTGCAACGCCAATATGTTGAAATATAAATTAATGGATGAAATAGAATCGGGCCCCTGTTCTCTCCCCCGACACGGCATCTAAAGCTACCATTGAGTTTCGGAATGTTGTATATTTAAGTTTGTGTAGTGGCAACACCGGACACAAAACAAAATGGAGTCAAATAAAACTAGTGTTAATTGAAGACATGAGTGAATGAAAGGGATATGTTACAATTGGTAAATATTGATAAATTGACCTACAAAGCTCTTTTACTATCACTTTTCTACACATATAACTCCTTCATTACTTACTATTTTCAAAATCAAATTCAAAAAGCGTTGTTTTAAGTTCTAATATGGTTTCCTTGCCTGTTTACATTACATATTTTACACATTACATTCTCCTTTAACGTATTTTTTTTATGTCACATAACTCCTTCATCTACTCATGTCTTCAATTGTGATTCAATTGTTTTATTTATGATGATAAGATAAGACAAAACACGGAACAGTCTGTATATAACTTTGGGAATAAGTACTTGCAAATAATTTGAATGCAAGGTAAATAAATTATGATTCGCACTTAACAATCTCTTGCTGTAACGGTAGTGCGGCCGTGAGACTCTGAATCAGCAGAACCTTTCAGATAACACTTTCACAATGTCGTGAACTTGAACTGGCGACTTTGTATTGAAATAAGAGTTTCCAAATTTATCTCGGCTGAATACGAAAGTAATTAAATTCTGATTACAATCTTGAGTTAAACGAGTGTATTATTTTTTCATAAACTTAACGGCTCTTTACTGTCTATCTCGAACGCGATGGTATGGCCGACACATCCCATAGAACGTAACTTATAGCAATATCTTATAATTTACCAATGAATTATATACATACATAATACATTGCGGGGTAGGCACGAACAACAGAGCGCCATTCAGGCTTATTCTTACACACCTCCCTTGCTTCTTTGACATTCATAGCTCTTGTCATGCACGCTCGTCTGTTCTTAATGCTCCTGACATCACCTTCTGCTAGTATACGTATATATATATAGTACTTTATTTATATTTTATTTTTAATAGTATTTGATTGTGAGTTTATTACTTTTATTTTAGTTTAGTACATATATACATACATAACTTCACGTCAGTTCCCTTGCGGGGTAGGCACGAACAACAGAGCGCCATTCAGGCTTATTCTTACACACCTCACTTGCTTCTTTGACATTCATAGCTCTTGTCATGCACGCTCGTCTGTTCTTAAGGCTCCTCACATCACCTTCTGCTAGTACACGATCAATTAGTTTAGTACATCACCAAAAATAGGTTATTGCAATTTCCTTTAAAATCTCCTTAGACACCGGGTTGCCTGGAATAGATCGCTACTCGTATAAGCGATAAGGCCGCGCATTGTTCTAATGCAAATGTATCCATATCAATTGTCTAGATTTAAGTTTATGGTGAACAAAAAAGAGTTTTTATTTATTTATTCATACGTATTAAATTATTATCCCACGGGAACTCTTTAATTTTTCGCGATCAAAAGTATCCTATATGCTGACCAGGGATATAAGCTACCACCATACAAAATTTCATTTAAATCGGTCCAGTCGTTTTGGAGATTAGCCTGTACAAACAGACAGACAAACAGAGAAACTAAAAATGTGAAAAAATCTAAATTAGTTCTATTTCACTTCTTACATCCCTCTGACTCGGTTTTTAGCATTTTTTTTCATTATACAGAAATTCGACCTCTACAGTTTTATTATATGTATAGATAAATGAACACTTCTTACTCTTTAAAATTGTCATTTTAATAAATTCACTGTTTTCTCTATATTTACGTATTCACGTCAAATTTTATTATTTACCTGACGATTTAATGTTACCTACTAAGGGCATACCTTTCACTACGCCCAATTTATTTTTATATAGTTAAAATTCGTATCTAATTCATAGGTCAAGATATTATTACAAGTTACGTTCTAAGGGATGTGTCAGCAATGCCGCCGTATTTGACATAGACGTTTATTACGCGCGTAATCCATCATCGGATGACAAGGCGCTCTTGTCTATGCCATCGTTTGACAGTCGTAACGCCACCAGTGCGAACGAACGTTTCGCCTCTACGTTCCTTCTACTTACGGCATAGTTATGGAATGCACTACCAGAGTCCGTGTTTCCCGAGAAGTACAATCCACGTATCTTCAAGTC
This sequence comes from Dendrolimus kikuchii, assembly GCA_019925095.2. Lineage (NCBI taxonomy): Eukaryota > Metazoa > Arthropoda > Insecta > Lepidoptera > Lasiocampidae > Dendrolimus > Dendrolimus kikuchii. The sequence continues at coordinate 2,994,567 of CM034410.1, read as the reverse complement.
TCGTGTGAATATCTCTAGTTAAGCGTGCTCCATCTTCGACCGCATCATCGCTTGACATTAGGCGTGATTGTAGTCAAACGCGAAGCTATTTGTCATAAAAAAAATAACACTCGACTGCTATGTTCTAACATGGAAGAAAATAGTATTCTCTTCCATGGGAATAGTATAGAAAAAATGTTTTATAATATTTTCAGTGATATTAATTACATACATACATAACTTCACGCCAATTCCCTTGCGGGGTAGGCACGAACAACAGAGCGCCATTTAGGCTTATTCTTACACACCTCACTTGCTTCTTTGACATTCATAACTCTTGTCATGCACACTCGTCTGTTCTTAAGGCTCCTGACATCACCCTCCGCTAGTACACGATCAATTTGATCATGGAAGGTGTGTCGTGGCCTTCCACGACTTCTGTATCCATCCACTTTTACATTGTATATCTGTTTAGTCATTCTTTCCACATGCCCGAACCACCGGAGCCTTCCTTTCCTTACCTTCACCCCGACACTCTCTTTCAGACCAAGTCTCTTTCTTACTTCGGTATTACGAACGCGGTCCGCGAGCGTCACTCACAGATTTTGCGCAGTGCTCGCATCTCGACCGCGTTTACTCTACTTTCATGCTCTCTCTTCCATACGCGAGCGTAGGTACCAGCACCGCGTTGTGTATCGCAAGCTGGGCCTTCTGGCTGAGGTTCTTAGCACCCAGAAGTTTACCTAACGCTCCATTCACACTATTCCCCAAATTAATTAATTACAGATGTTCAAATAAGAATGAAAGAACCAAAATACAATCGAGTAAACACATTACCTGTAAAAGTAATTGAAACGCTTTCATTCCGAAACAATGCTGTTTTAGATGATTAATAAAGAAATTATTATTTAACGATGTATAATTATTTATACAATTAAATTAAATAAAACTATATATACAAGTTAAAATTAAACTACAAAATCTAGTGCCAGACCGCTGTCATTTGGAAACGTGGCCAAAAGACTGGCTACATTACCTCGCTGTATGGCAACACTAATGCGTCCAGACCAGTCTTTTGGTCACGTGAGACGTCTACCAGGCGTTTCCCTATGTCTCGATATAGGTTGTGCGCCTCAGGCCCCCATGATCCCAGGGTCTCGACCCCAAAAGCCGCAAATATATACCCATTTCCGATGGCGGAATATTTGCGGCATTTTAGGGCCTCCTGTTGTGCAGCAGCTGTACTGGCAGACATGCTAGTGGCTGAAAGATGGGACGCCGCCAGAGTATCTAATAAATGCTTTTAATATAAGCTTATTAAAAAAGTTTATGCATTATCTATAAAATCGACGTCGTAACTTCATTCACTTTTCATATATAAATATAATCCGATAATTTTATTAATATATGGATCGGAAAGAAACATTCTAACGCTTACTACGTAATTATTCAATTATTCAATCCTATAATTATTATAGGATTGAATAATTGAAAATTAATGAAAGAGAACAGTCTAAGAACGTTACGTGTCAATGGACTATGGAAACATACGAAAATATCTATGACATTTTATATAATGCATAGACGCGTTATACGCCTGTATTAAAAAAAAATTCAAACAAAAACATACATAATTTTTATATATCTACATCTTAAAAAACCGAAAGGGTTTGACGAAGATGCTAAATCTGCGCATTAAGTACAATTAATAAATATGAGGTAGTCTTGGCACTAGATAACCTGCTGTCCTTGTTCCATAAACCTAGTTATTATTTTTTTATGTACATATTATACATCGTTTCAAAAGCAGCGTCAATAACATATCAACTGTAATTTAAGTTACAGTGTCTCATTCAACCAGAGTAAAGGGGACGCTCGATTTTAGTATAGATAGATAGATAATACTTTATTGCACACCAAAACAGCTATAAGCATTTATATATTTTCATAGATATGTATTTGTATGGTATATACATAAAGTATATATCCATTTAACATATAAAACTTCTGCATAGATATCATGTAAGTATTTAGGATTCAAATGTAAGTAATTGTACTGTAGGTTACGTGTACCTCTATCGCCATTATGATCTCAATTTCTGGGGTTGTCTGGAAGAGATCGCTTTTCAGGGATAATGGGCTTATGCCCTTTGTGCATAATTAGATACAGTTCTGTTGTTCGTGCCTACCCCGCAAGGGAACTGGCGTGAAGTTATGTATGTATGTATGTAGATACAGTTTTAGTGTGTAAGTTCATTTTTCTATTAGTGTACAATAAAGTGCTATCTATCAAAATAAACAATTACAAAAGTCCACGTTTACAATAAATACCTTCTAGTAGTTTCTAGGCAACAACAGGCGGCCTTATCGTTTAAATCGATCTGTATCAGGCACCCTAAATTTAAAAAAAAAACTGGCGATTTGGATGGTGCAAAAAAAGGCAATATACATATATATTCATTTAAGCTAATTAAAAAATGCAGCTGTACATGAAGCTTCATGTTAAAATAATGTTATTTTAAATATATCTTTATTTGAATAAAACTACGTTTTAATGGTTTTAAGCGCGGCAATTTATTTGATTTTTGTTCTTCCGACGTTTCGGCCACTTTTCACTTGAAACCGTTAAAACCTAGTTTTATTATGTATCCAAGTCGCGAAAAGTTAAGAAAATATTATTCCTTATCTTAATAACTAATAGCAAATTTTAAGTATATTGGAATAGTTTTTGTACATCGTATATATAAAAAGTGCGGCATTTTATCCCCAAACTAAAATAGATTTCGCTTTTTTAGTATGTTACAGGCACAACTCATGACGCAAAATGGTGACAAAATGACAAGTTAATACCGGGCAATTACCTTGCTTTTATATAGTCTAAATAAAGTGCACTATATCGTATCTAAATATAAAAACATCTTAGAGTATTATAACTGATTAATTATTATTTATTTTTAATCTTTGTATTAATTTGGATTATGTCGTTTCAAAGAATTCGTATGAGATATATTAAGGTGTTACTAATTTTATCTTTATTTTCAACTTGGGGAATTTCCATGTTTCTTCTGGTTTCGGTATGTTCTATAAGACGTGTCATGTTTCATTTTAGTTCATATTCGGTTTTTTTTTATCGAAGGAGTTCAGCAGACAGGCAGACGGCCCGCTTGATGGAAAGCGGTTACCATCGCCTATGGACATTTGCAACATCAAAGGTGCTACAAATGCGCTGCTGCTCTCTTAAGGGAGACTGGAACCTGGTCACTAATGCCGGAACACAACTCAGGATTGTTATGGCGGCATACTCTAGACCAGGGGTGGTAGCCATCCAGTCAGTGGCGAAGCTAGGGGGAGGCGGCGGGGCCGGCCCGCACTGGGTGTCACCCACTTAGGGGTGACACCCGATCGTGAACATCAGTTATAGTGCCACCTATAAAAAATCGTAAAACTGTCAGTTTGCATAACTGCCACTAATAAAATAATGTATATAATAATAATTATGTAGATGCCTACTTGCCTAGTAAGTTTTCTTCATTCAGGACCATGTTTCACAGTGGGCTCAAATAGTTGCATACATACATACATACAACTTCACGGCAGTTCCCTTGCGGGGTAGGCACGAACAACAGAGCGCCATTTAGGCCCATTCTTACACACCTCACTTGCTTCTTTAACATTCATAACTCTTGTCATGCACACTCGTCTGTTCTTAAGGCTCCTGACATCACCCTCCGCTAGTACACGATCAATTTGATCATGGAAGGTGTGTCGTGGCCTTCCACGACTTCTGCATCCATCCACTTTTGCATTGTATATCTGTTTAGTCATTCTTTCAAATAGTTGCCACGAGCATAATAAATTTATTTAGTGTACACACTGTTATTCGATCGGGAATTGCCCCAAAATGTAATATACCATTCGCGCATAACTCCCTAGTCACGTGTTAAAGCTAGAAGTAAGAAATTTTAATTTTTTATTAACAAAATTTCTTTCACATAATATATAAAAATTATTTGCAATACTCGTATTTTAATAAAACTGTAAATTATTATTACTTTTCTTTTTTATTTTAACAGTTTTGATTGAGTTTAGGGGTGTCATCTATAATATCCGCCCCGGGTGCCATCCATGCTAGATACGCCACTGCATCCAGTCGGGCAAATGCCCTACCACCTGGCTGTGGGTTGTTTTGTCGCCTCTTACGACAGGCTGCCCGGCCGCAGGAAATTGTATTCTTTCTACGTTCCTGCACGGATTAGCAAATCTACTAATACTCGGTATCAAATCTACATATTATTGTTATGGAAATTTCCAAAACTTTCAATCAGGTTAAAAGGGACAAAAAACTTCCCAACACACTTTCTTATTATATATAACACCAATTAAGTTTTTATTGAATAGAAATCGTATAAAGAGTGAAATAAAACACTAACAGTGTCAAAACAAATCTTAATGACTTTTACATAATAAAATAAATATATCGTAATTTGAATTTCAAATATTAAATCGAAAGTATATCAAACTGGCCAGTGGCTGCGTTAGGGCAGGGCGCCAGTGTGGTCCCCCGGATCTTTGGGGCAAACCTCCAGGCCTCGGGCGGCCAATTCAGGAGGCGGCAAATTTAAACTTCGAAGACAAATTGACAGCTCATTATTAACTTTTTAAAATTGAGCACTGAGACGTCCAGTAGTTCAAGCACATAAATTACTTTTCCCAGGACGCGTAGGCATAGGTTAAAAAGCACAGAGCACGCGTGTCCATCAGTGGGCGTCTGATGGCTGAAATGATGATAATGATTAACATAAAATATAGGCAAGTGGTGACGGCATTTCTCAGTTTTTATCCCCCCCCGCGAAAAAATTCAAGATCGGGGGCTGCCCCGGTTATGGATGAGGCCGTTGGGCCACCCCCCGCCAGGGCCGGCATTAGGGGGTTTCCCGACCGCAGCGTGGCAAGGGCATTTACTAGCAGTGCGAATGTCACCTTAACGTGGAGAATCCCAACTCCCAGCGCGGCTGATGGTCCTCACGATTCCCCCTCGTAAAAAAAGAGCGCCAGACCTGAAGAGACGCTAGACCTGAAGAAACACCTTTCATATCTTTTAACACAGTGTAACAGGTTTATCCGTGCAAAAACGGAGAAAGAATACAATTTCCTGCGTTGGGGCGGCCTGTCGTAATAGGTGACAAAACGACCCACAGCCAGGTGGTAGGGTATTTGACTGTCTGGATGGTGACCACCCCTGGTCTAGAGTATGCCGCCATAACAACATTGAGTTGTGTTTCGGCATTAAAGGCCAGGTTTCTGTCTACCTTTAGACAGAGGCAACATATTGGCAGCACCTTTAGTGTTACAAATGTCCATAGGCGTAACTGTTTTCCATTAAGCAGGCCATCTGCCTGTCTGCCGATCTCATGCCATAAAAATTAACACAGTAAGAATAGGACGTTTTAATCGCCAAGCTGGTGATGTTGTAGTATTCCTTTTGTGTGTTATTTCAATATTGACAAACAGGCAGACGACTCAGCTCATGGAAAGTGGTTACCGTGGCCTATAGATGTTTGCAACACTAAGGGAGAAGTCAACGCATTGCCAGCCTTTAGGATAGGATGATGAATGAAGAATGGGATAGCGATAGAACGGTCAAACAAGAGGAAAAGGATAGAAGGAAGGAGCAGGAGGAAATGCACGTCTAATAGGAAGGAATAAAGAGGGACAGTTGCTCTCTATATGATGAGAGGAGTTCCCTTGAGCCAACGCCGTCAGGAGCATCGGATGCGTGTATGGTTCCCGAGGTCCTGACATACGGCGATGAGATGGAACATAGGGGTGGTTAGTTGCTAGGTCCAAGCATGCCATCGGGAGTCCAATGATATCCTACTGCTATCCCCGAGGGGTGTCGTCGGAAGTCTCACTCATCCTACAAACATTAGCTCCAGCCTAACCTTTTCACGCCCTATATTCTCGCAGAACGTGATGTCACATCGATCAAGCCGACCATAAAGCTGTAATCAAGATCCAGTCTCAATACTAGCATGAATCTACCACGTACAAATAATTCGTCACAGTGTTAAGCGAAGGAACTTAGTCCATACGGCCTTTTTTTATAGGTGGAGTACAGCAGACAGGCAGACGGCCCATCTGAGGGAAAGCGGTCACCATCGCCTATGAACGTTTGCAACACCAGAGATGTCACCAACCTGATGCCGGCGTCGAAGAAATTTTATGACACCCTTTTTAAAGAACCCCATATTGTAGCGCTGTGGGAAAACCACGGCTGGGAGCTCATTCCAAATCCCCACGGCGCGCAAGAGAAACAAACGTTCTAGAGAACCGTTGCGTACAAGAGCGAAGCGGCTCTAGGAAACGGGGATGAACGCCCAGCCGATGGCGTGCAGTGTGGTGGTAAAAGAAAGACGAGGCACCAATCTGAACAGTTTCTCGGAACTCTCCCCATTGTACGGTCGGTAGAATACGCAGAGAGACGTGTCTTCGAAGGCAAAAGGCCTTGTCTGATGTACTTATTTTTATATTATATCGCTTAGCCAAGTAATAGGTTTTTGACTGACGTCAATCAACGGGATTCTTGATAGAAACCACATCAGCTTAAAAAAAATAGTTTACGTTTCATCGCTTTTATTATTTTCACGCATTTCATTACGTTTATCACTGCTACGGAACCCTTAATTGAGTGTGACTGCCAGCCGTGCCATTTACCAAATTTAAAAAAAATAGAATAGCTTTTAAACTCTGTTGTTTGATTTTTATGGTTTCGCCTCTTGTATCGTTTACACTGAAATCTTCATAAATATCATTTATTTAATTAAGATAACCTTATGCACTGATTATTTTCAGAAAAAACTATAAGAACTGCAAAATTATCCTAATCACAGGAACAGTAAAATGTCTCTTGATCATGTTTAGGTCTTGAAATATTCTAAAAATATTAGCAGGAGACATGTGTGTAAAATGCAAATGTATTCGAAATTTCAATTCCGGCTTGCTAAGAATCACTTAGTTGCCATAACTCCCTCTTATTATATGATTCGGAAGCAACATATTACAGCCGTAATCTCGACTAGACAGGGGTCATTGGCCACACCTACTCGATTTTGTGTCTCAATGATCCGGTATTTAAGGTTTTCACAACTCTATCGACTTTGTCGTATGGATTATTTAAGTTTATTTGATTTGGAAAGTAAACTTTCTGCAGTGATTGGAAGTTTTTGTGGTAAGAAAGTGGCCAAGCTAGCCGAGGATAACATCTAAAGTTATCATTGGTTAAATTAATATCGGCAACTGACCACTCGTTTTGCAAAGATGTGGCAGATGTTTAATGGGTTTGATAAGATTTATTTTTAGTTATTTATTTTGTTTACCAACAATTAAGTGCTTGCACTAATACCAAGGACGTATGTGCGTCCTTTATAAGAAGAAACGTGACAAATGCAGTAATTACTTATAGGTAAACATTACATGCAATTTGATATTTTGTAGTACTTATTAAAAAGAAAATTTAACGGGTTTAAAAACTATTAAATTACAAACATATAAAAATTAATTAGTAATGTGAGATGCAAGAATTTAACGAAATTTGTAATATGAATTTGCATTTAGAGTAGTAATATCACTGTAAAGGGTTATTAGTTTACGTATGGGAGATTGGCTCCAAGAAACGTGCGACGTAAATACGGACATGGAGGTGTTCGAGGGCATTCAGACGGTAGCTATTTAAAAAAAAAACCTGCGATAGATAAATAATTATAACGAAAAAAAATTTTTTTAGCTAAATGTAGCTGGAGCAGTTAAGCCTTTAAACAGCTGTATGTTCGGGTGAAAACGACTTTACCGATTTCAATGAAATTTTTTGAGTGTACTTGCGTGTATCCCCGAAAGGTTTAAATTCACAATTGGAACCGGTAGAGGCACTAGAATCGGGTCCTAAATTTTTATTTTTTCAGGACAGGACAACGGCTGCCGCGAATGTGTCGTATAAAGATGTCGGAGAATTGGAAGTTAGGTCTGAAATATGCCCTTGCTCTACCTAAGAATAATTACTAAACCGTTATTCTACTGAGGACTATAGCACGACCTTCATTTTTAATCCATTGGATCTTGATTAATTTTATTAAGTGAAAACTTCTTTAGCTACGTTGGACACTTGGAATGAGGAAAAAGCACGGAACTCGCGTAATCGTCACGCTCAGATAAAAAGTTTTCACTTCTGACGTGCAGCCTGACTGACGGACACTTAAGAGTTAGAATCTCCTGTTCTAATAATGTACTCTATGAGTAAGTAGTAGTAGAATTCGCCACAAAGGCAGGCAAAGGAATCTTAGTTCATACAGCCAATTCTGACGTATAAGTCTTCCTATAGTAGCGCAGTTGTATTGTAGGCTAGAACTGACGCCTTTCAACGCAGTTCTTGTGAAAACTCGAAAGGCCACATTTGACTATACAGGTTACATTTCTCACAAAAACACGTAATTTCTACTCAAAAACTAACAATATCCTACAACTATTGTTAATTTTAGAGCGATCTTACACATTTTTAGTAAATAAAACTACACAGCACAACGTTCCCTTTCAGTTCCCGACAAAAACCCGACATGATGACGTTTTAGAAATATACAACTGGTATTCTCAAAACAATGTTCATAATATGAGGCTATAAAGATAATACATTCACATTATAGAGGTGATATTCTAATAAATGTTACTACATATTAGTGTTGTTTCAATATAAATTAATATTGTTATATTCATCATACAAATATGTGAAAACGACCTTTTTAGGCCCTCTATTATAACATTAGTTACTTTGCTGAAGTTTTCCAATGAATATTATAAACACAATGCGTCATTTCAAATAGTTTCTTCAAAAATTTCAGTGTCATGTGATATTTTTAACTCTCCATACCTCCTTTGGCATGAAAGTGCTAATTTTGATCACATTCTAATTTTGTCTGTTAGGGTGCGAGCGTTCACATTGCATTGGTCTAAATATAAACCGACATTAATCCAAGCATTGACTTCTTGCTTATTTCATTAGAATTTCTGTAGTTAGGATTTTGTGTAAAGTTCTTTATAATTTTGGAATGCGATATGATATATTACGTTTGCACCCCATTTTCAACCTTCTGCAGCAACAGGAGCTTTAACGTTTTAAATAAGGCATTCGGCCGCAGCCCAACGGTCATTTTCATAGTGAATTAAAGTGATAAAAAAGGTTCTTAAAGTAGCCTACATGTACCAACTATGTACAATTGTCAGTGTTGTGTATTAAACAAAAAGATAATTAATTAATACCTTCTATAATTTAATCCTTTTTGTTAGCACACCCCTCCCAAGAATCGGCAGAGAGAAGAGAGGGCATAGATAACATTTTATTGTCTTTGGTAGAGAGCGAATTAAATGTTTGGATACATTGACATTAAACTTATCGTTCGGATATGACAGTCAGCATTTTAAAAACAAACAATTGCGGTCTACTGCTTAACAACACATTTATATTCGTATATTTTCGGTAATAAAATCAGAGTCATTACAGCGCTCGTTGGGTTTGGTATTTTTTACATTTTACCCCTACCTTCTAAACTAAAACTGTATACACAGTACAGTTTTTTAGTCCTTCGAGCCGAATGAACCAGCGACCTTAAAATACACTACAAACTTACTCTAACTAAATATGAATAAGACCGCAAATCTTTAATACCAACGCAGATGAAGCTGCAGCATAATAAATGAGTTTGAGTTGAGTATTATTTAATTGGTTACCAATTAAAATAAATTAATTAACCTTTATTACATAGGATCCTGTTATATAGGAACAAACAGGAAAAATGTTAAATTTATAGGAAGTACAGTGGTCTAATTAAATATATCTATGTAGTGTTAATATTTTTTATACTTTATTATAAACTATGAATGAATGAATGAAAACTCTTTATTGTTCACCACAATCTTAAATCTAGACAATTGATATGGATACATTTGCATTAGAACAATGGGCGGCCTTATCGCTTATAGCGATCTCTTCCAGGCAACCCGGTGTCTAAGGAGATTTTAAACGAAATTTCAATATAAGATTTTTGGTGGTGTATTACAAAAAAATAAAATAAAATAAAATAATAATAAAGTACTATCTACTTATATATACAGATATAGATATATACATACAGATATACATATATAATTAGATATACGATGATATTATAAATATATATACGAACAATAGATACATTCATTTAATGCAACAATTTTTATTTAATAGACCAATAATGGTCAGTGACCACACGTTTAAATGTAGTCATTGATTTAGCTTGTCTGATTGGAAAGGGGAGGAAGTTCCACAGTCGAACAGCCTGTACGGCAAAAGAATTTCCTACGAAGGAAGAAGTGTGTGCAGGTGTTGTTAACAAAAGATTTTCATTTGAGCGCAAATTGCAGGAATGAGATTGATAGAGAAAACTAAAAAGTTCCTTTAAATATGGGGGAGAACAGGGATTGTAAAGGATATTGTGCAAAAGTGAGAGTAAGTGAACATTCCGGCGAAAGCGAATAGGTAACCATTTAAGCTTATCACGAAATTCGGAGACATGGTCATATTTACGCAAACCAAATATGAACCGGATACAAACATTTTGAAGGCGTTCTAGCTTATCTAGTTGTTCCTGGGTTATGTCTAGATAGCAGGCATCTGCATAATCAAGTAGGGGGAGAAGCAAGGATTGTGCAAGCATAACCTTAGTAGCAGTAGGTAGGAAATTCTTCAACCTTCAAACTATGTATGTTACAAAAAAATCTTAAAAATATATAAGTACAATAGAACACTTTTAAGTTGAATCTGGATAAGTCGAAAAGCTCCCAAACTGGAAAATAAGTTGTGATCCCTTTCCTTCAACCCCAAAACCTCCGTTGCTCGAAATCTGAACCATCTATAAGTCGAAATAATTAGTGAGTCCCTATAAGCAAATTCAGTACTTATTTTCCCTCTATAAGTCAAAAAAATAAATTGGACCTCTGTAACTCGAACGTAGCAATATTTAATTTCTCTCTATAAATATAAATCTTAATATTTATAAATTACGTGTCACGTTGTTTGTCCGCGATGGACTCCTAAACTACTTGAACGATTTTAATCAAATTTGCACACCGTGTGCAGTTTGATCCGACTTGAAAGATAGGATAGCTTACATTTGGACCAGGTAGGTAGCGCTGGAATCGAATTCTACATTTTATTTCTTCAGGGTAGAACAACGTCTGCCGGGACAGCTGGTATAATATTAATCTTAACCTCTATAAGTCAAATGATTCCTTACAAAATTTGCTTCATCCATAGGTCGAATGTTCTACAATTCGAATTTTTGGCGTCTCCTTTCAAGTTCGACTTACAGCGGTTTTACTGTACATTTAAAAAAAAATAACCGTAACTTTTAAAGATTTGCATTGAATATCAAATGTAATAAGCTGAGCGGAAAACTTCTTGAATTTTTTTTATCAACACGTAAGCCATGTAAGTACGTTGCTATTTCGTCAAATAAACATTTCCTTTCTTGCTTTCCTCCGTTGTACGCGACTGCCAAGCACTTATCCAATTTATTACTACTTAATGAAAGCTAAACTGATATGTTTGAAACAGACAAAATACTTTAGTCGAATGAAATGATCCGTCACAAATGAACACATCCCGACCGGTCAACGCACTTCTGGACAGACAAAGGACTGTTTTGTACCAATGCATGTGTTCTCAATGGTTTTGATTCAATGTTAGGGATATACATGGTACTTTCTTTTATAGTGGCATTCGGCTATAAGCATTTTTTTTTATTGCTGCATTATAGCAGACAGGCTGACGTCCCAAGTGTGATGAAAAGTGGTTATCATGGCCTAAAACATGTGCAACACCCAAAGCTGTCATCCGTGCAGGAACGGAGAAAGAATACAATTTCCTGCGGCCAGGAGGCCTGTCGTAAGAAGCGACCAAACAACCCACAGCCAGGTGGTAGGGCATTTGCCCGACTGGATGGCTACCATCGCTGGTCTAAAGTATGTCGCCATAACAACCTTGAGTTGTGTTCCGACATCAGTGACCAGGTTCCAGTCTCCTTAAGAGAGCAGCAGCGCATTTGTAGCACCTTTGGTGTTGCAAATGTCCATAGGCGATAGTAACCGCTTTCCATCAAGTGGGCCCTCAAAAATAAAAAAATGTTGCCATAACAACCTTGAGATGTGTTCCGGCATTAATGGCTAGGCCTCAGAGTCTCTTTAGAGCAGCAGTCCATTTGTAGCACCTTTGGTATTTTAAATGTCTATAATGGTAACCGCTTAAAATTTCGTAGCCCAATGTAGAATGGAAATCACCCTCTGCGTAGTACATCATTACGCGAGAAGAGCCTCCCGCATTCTCTAGTTACTATGATCTTTGGCATAAAGCCAACTGTATCCTATAATTAGCCATGTGGTGTCTCAAAACAACTTATTAAGTGTCGGGTCAAGAGTTCATATCAACGCAAATGAATAGCTTAAGCTCTTCCAAAAGCCGCGAGACTAACACTATCACTATCTCGTAATATACCAAGAAAATATACCCGTTTCATACAAATCCTATATAAACAAAGTGAGACAACAACACAATTAACGATCACGTGCACAAACGCGATCTGCACTCTCATCGCGGACACATATGTGCTAATAGTGAGCTGAAGGGTTGTTCGTCGGTTTGTTCTGGACAAAGACAAGAAATCTAAAAAAAAAAAATCGTGTTCTCTATTGTTTATATAGTCCATTCCAGTTGTTTTTTTTAATGGCTTTAAGACAGACACGGCTTGTTTAGAATATAATATTATTGATAGATAGATATGGGCGCCGCTTTAAAAATGTCAGCGCCGGCGCTAATGCGCTGGAGGTTTTCAGTCGGCGGCGACGCTAAGTAAATAATGTTAAATTATTATTATAATTATACGCAATTTATAATTTTATAATTCATAAAATAGAAACTAAAATATCCTATAAATAAACCTAGCTTAAAAATATATATACAATAGTAAAAAAACCTATTTAAAGCCCGTCCAGCCCCACCAGACCACTGTCACTGGGCATTGTACCTAGAAGGCTGGCAGCATTACCTCGCTGGATACAGAGGCTAATCCTTTGAGCGGGTAAGCTCCAGCCTTCCGGTCTCCTGTTGTATCGACCATAATTTTTTAATCTTTTGAAATAATTTGTGGGCACTTGGCCTCCATGGGCCCAAAGTCTTCACCCCAAACGGCTGAAATATGTAACCTGTTTCAAGGGTTGCATATTTGAGCCGTTTGAGGTTTTCGGCAGAAGTGGCAGTGCGACAGGCCCCAACTTTGGACTCCCGGAGATGAGAAGGCCAGTGTGTCGACGCCAAACGCCAACAAAAAAGATTTTTTTGAAACCCGCAAACTATAAGTATTCTGTCACTACACACTCTTAAATTGTTCAGAATATGACATCATACATTGTAATATACATACATACATGCATACATACATAACTTCACGCCACTTCACATTGTAATATCTCTGCCTATATAAGGCATATGTAGTTACAGCTGGCTTTATTGCAAGCCAGACCCTATTTGGGGCATACGAAAAAATGTATATGCCTCGTGTATCAAGGCTATTTTAAAAAAAAACATTATTACGTTTAATGCAAACCAGTGAATACCTTATCCCTTTCTAAGTATTGGTGGCAGTTGCTTCTTCCAAATAAAACTCGATGTATGACTTATTATTTCGTTATTTCCAGTTAAATTACAACTATACATAGAGTTACAGAAAATATAATGATGAATGGCAGAGAATAGAGTAGTGCGTATTGGTGCCATTAAATGCAATATGTATGTGAGCATTGTGAGCTTTTCCGTCTTCCAAGGCCGCTTCTTATACCCCTCGTTCCGTCCGACGCTTAGCTGCTAACTGTGCGAGCTATGGGCATCGGCGGTATGCGGGGCGTGGAGGTGTGCTTCGGCGGGCGGGTCAGGGGGTGCTCTCTGTCCGCAACACTAAAGTTCCGTAGCAATCAACTAATTGTAAAAACTGAAGCCTTATTATTGGACTAAATAAGTCTAAAATTAATAACAAAAGAAATTAATCCTAATAATGAATTATAGAAATAATTAAGGACTTAACATTTATTAATCTATTTAAATAAAAGTAAATGTTTGTACGGTTGTACTCCTTGCGTTCCTAAACCAGTAATCAGATTGTGTAACCAAATCTAATATAAAAATTTCGGATAGGGGTGTAGTCTAAATGTGTTCTTTGTTTATTTAACAAATAAATCATTTTAATTTAACGAAATCATAACTAACATAACAAACAGTGCGGCAATGCAGCAAACCTTCTGGACACGCTCCCATCTGGCAGCGATTTGTTACAGTCTATAATACATACATACATAACTTCACGCCAGTTCCCTTGCGGGGTAGGCAGGAACAACAGAGCGCCATTCAGGCTTATTCTTACACCCCTCACTTGCTCCTTTGACATTCATAACTCTTGTCACAGTCTATAATCGCTTGTACTATTTATAAATTAGTTTATTTAGAAATGCGGGCTTCATTGCACGTATAGAAGAAACATCTGTATTTGAAGATTATATCAATTGGGCTATTTCACTATAACTTTGAATTATAGTATAACTAAGTAATAAAACTAATTGTTAAAAATATATAAACTAAACTAAACTATAAATAAAGCTATACTTACAAAATAATATAAATCTATAAATAAATAAATATTTTTAGTTTTTAATTGTATTTTTAAGTTAATTAATTGTATATTTTATAATGTTAAGTTTTCTTTTATTCTAATGAAAAAGACATAATAAAAACTTTATTATGATTTTGCTTTTGCAGTCGATGGGTAACGCTTTCAAATGAGTAGCTATAATAATCTATCTATCTACCTGTACTATAATAAATTTGTAAATGGTTTGAGTTTGTACATTACGTCTAAAAATGTTAATAAAATCAGGGGGGCTAATTCGGACCAGATTTCGAAAATGCAATTTTTAGAATGTTTGATAAGCGTGGCGGGTATGTATACCCGCCACACTTGTCCAAGGATAACAGGCAGTAAAACGGGAAGGTTGGGACTTTTATGGGCAGATATTATCTACGTCATACTGCAACACCCCTCATTGTGAACTTACGTAATGAATGAACAAGAATTACGGACGTTTTGAAACAAATTATACTTACATTTTAACAATGTAATAAATATAACAAACATTAAATTACTTAAATAGAGTTATATTAATGATATGTCTGTTAATTAAGTTAAAATTTTACCAAGTAATTGAGTTCGCGTCAGTGGATTGGAAAGCGCCATTCCTGAGATGCGCATTGTCTCTTAAGACTTCCAACGTGGTGCAGCAGACGAGCGACTTGTTGAGACTTTTAAACATTAATAAATGTATAATTACTACGAATTTAAAATAGAATACCATATTCTGTAGAACACTTTTTTTTATTGCAGGAGATCAGCAGACAGGCAGATGGCTCACTTGATGGAAAGCGGTTACCATCGCCTATGGACATTTGCAACACCAAAGGTGCTACAAATGCGCTGCTGTTCTCTTAAGGGAAACTGGAACCTGGTCACTAATGTCGGAACACAACTCGAATGTTGTTATGGCGACATACTTTAGACCAGGGGTGGTAGCCATCCAGTCGGGCAAATGCCCTACCACCTGGCTGTGGGTTGTTAAGTCCCCTCTTACGACAGGCCGCCCGGCCGCAGGAAATTGTATTCTTTCTCCGTTCCTGCACGGATAAGCTTGGTGGGTTTGCCACATGGATTATTTCGACTGTGCGTTCGGGACGCATAGCCATTAATTAGGCTACCACGACAATAAATCAGCTATACAGTGTGAATTTTTCAAGTGAGTCCTACGGCCAAATTCGAAGCTAGAATATTAATAGCAACTTTTGCACGCGGATTCACTCGTATCGTTTGGCTGTGTATAGACAGCGAAACATTGGCAGCGCTTAACCCAATGTAGACGTTGGTAATATGAACTTTACGAGGCCACTTTCATTTCCCAGTCGGAAAGAAACGAATAAAATAAAATTATTAAACTTTTAATAACATCATCATCATCATCGGACATACTGGAATGGCGTTGTCGATATCTAACGCCACTTCTGTAGCGAAAAATATTCAAAGGGGGTCTCGGCGCCGATTTTGAGGAACACTAATGTATATTAATAGATTTTTGAAAAATTAATCAGCTTCCAAATGTCTTCTGTGGATAAGATGTCAGAAGACTCGGTACTTGTAACGCATACGTTATCTGTCAATATTTAACGACATTAACAATGTCGCATTTAAAATAACGTCTCAAACTCATCGCCATGTCTGCGTGAAACGGCCAAAATCTTTACCGTTATCTCAGATGAAGCCCCATCTTTATCATTACAAAATAATGTTCATGTCACATTAAAAACAACTTCCTTGCCAATCTAATAGAATCACTGACATTAATATACCTTCGTCTGTACTGCTATAAAAATAAACCGGCGATTAATCGCAAGTTTGCAATACGATCCGCCATTGTCCGTGTTATATTTCTTAACAAGCTGTCAAGTTTACGTTTAAAGACAATTTTATGAAGATTAACTACCGATACCGTAATGCTTCATTAAGTTGATGTTATTCTGCCATACATCCATACTAAGTTTTGAAAATATATATCACTAGGGTATTCTCCGATTTTGAACCTGTCTATCGCGGGTAGTGTTATAGGTATATAGATATATATAGACACTATTAAATGTATTACCGTTGGGTAGGATATATAAAAAAAGCAAAGTAACAACAGCCCATAAATGTCTCACTGCTGGGTTCGGGCCTCCCAATATAGGGGGGGAGGGGGAGGGGGGGCAGTATACCCGCCACGCTTGTCCGAGGCGGCTTGGCAGGTTTGACACATCGGTCATCTCGATGTGCAGGTTGCATCACGATGTTTTCCTTCGCCGTTATTAGCATGTGGTAATTGTAACAATATGCACATTAGGTCAGATAACTGCCTAAGTGGTGCATGCGTTATTAATCTGCATTATTATTATGGATTGATTAATACTACCATAAACACTTAAGGGTGACAAAAGTCTGATCAAAAATTTTGTGATCTATTAAAACGTCATAAAAAGAATATATTAGCTTCAAAATTGAATCTTACATATTACTCATTAGTCTAGCACCACTCAAAAGCAATTTTATCTACATTTAAAGAAGAAGTCCTCTGATGAGGTCCACAGCAAGATGTCTTCTTTACTTTACATTTTGTACTGTATTATAATATGTATAAAAATTTGTGATCCTATTTTATAATATGTATAATGAACTAATACAAGGTTTAACTAAAGTAATCGCTTCGACTTCGTTGGCGTCGGCGGGAGGGAGCTTCTTCTTATGAACTGCGAACGAACTAACGAACTACTCACGAACTACAAAAATGCGCCCCAAAGGCGTCCTATATTTATAGAGGCTGCCTCCGCCGACCCCTCGCTTCGTCGTAACACCCCCTTTACTTTATTTCCTTAATTTTACATACATTAAGCCTTATGTTAACTTACCACTATTATACATTTTGGTACACCCTAGATCTTAGTACATTTCGAGGGTCCTTACACAGTTGTGACCCATGGTTTTTGTTAGCGGGACGTCGTAATGGGCGTTTACCTCGCCCCCCGCTTCATTAGTATAAATATAAAGCGCTGAGCGCCCTTACCATTACCCATTCGCCCGCTGTCGTTCGTCGCGCGCGCACGTCTCCCGTTCCGCCTCGGCAGTCCGTTATTCGTGTTCGTTGTGTTCGTTCGTTCACCCGGTCGATCTGTGTTTTTTCTGTGACAGTGCAGTGAAAAGTGCATCATCAGGTGGTTTTTCCACCAAATCGTTCGTCCCCCTCAGGGACAATGGACGGCGTGGAGGCCTCTCCGTCGCTGTTAGAGGGTTTGCTGTCGTTTTTACGACAGCAATTCCCTCAAGCACTCGACCAATTTTTGAGGACTCCGGAGTCCCAATCAATGGCGTCCGTTGTTATCTCGGAACTTAATTCCGAGAAACCTGTGTCCCGCGAGTCACACGTGCAAAGGGCCCCCGCGCAGGCCTCCCTCCCCGCGCCCGCATCTGCCGCGACCATCGCACCCCCCGCGACCCCCGCAGCCGCACATGCCGCAGACCACCTGCGCTCTACCGCAGCGCCCGCGCCCCCCGCGTCCGTACCCGCCGTGTTACCGGTGCGCCCGCCGCCCGCACCCCCGCTCAACGACGCCCACCGTGTGGCACCAAAGTCGCGCGCCTCGTTTTCTCGCGGTCCCACACCGGGAAAACCGCGTTCGAGCTCCGCGAGTTCGACGACATCGCGTTCGCGTTCGCCCATCCATCGCGTAATCGATTCTCGTCGAGAAATCGACTTAACCACTGAAGGTTCGCAATACCTCGGGGTTGCCCCTCTTACACCAGCCGATGAAATTACCCCCATGGATGTCGCGCCTCCCGCGAATATCCCCTTAGACCGCGAAGACGATGACGGTTTCATAACCGTCAATCGTAGTAAAAAACGAAAGACCCAGAGGGAGGTCCCCCCCAACCCCGCCCCCACTGCGGGCACAAAACCGACAATGGCACCTTCCAGCCGCCCTGGGCCACCTTCACAGCGCCCGCCGCCACCCCTGATCATCCGCGAGAAAGCTCATTGGCTTCAACTCGCTAAGGAACTGCCAGGTAAGGCAATCTCCATAAAAGAGGCCCGTGATACCCAACACGGCATCAAAGTTATGGTCACATCTTCAAGTGACCACCGCGCCCTAACTACTCTATTATGTGACCGTAAAATCGGTTACTACACTTACGCCCTGCCAGAAGAAAAACGCCTTCGGGCTGTAATTCGCGGACTTCCTCAGGAAATTGAAAGTTCCTACATTCTAGAGGACCTTAAGTCCCAAGCCCTACCAGTGCACGAAGTGCACCGTATGCACAGAGGCGACGCCACAAAGTCGCCTCTAAACCTAGTATTGGTTGTCCTCGACCTCTCCCCAGAGGGGAAAAAGATCTTCGAACTTGAGAAGGTCTGTGGCCTCTCTGGCCTTCGTGTGGAACGTCCACACGAAAAACATACACTACGGCAGTGTCATCGCTGCCAACTTTATGGGCACTCTGCCCTTCATTGTCAATCCCGTCCCAGGTGCGTCAAGTGCCTGGGCGACCACGGGACCTCGGAGTGCACTCGCACCCGGGACTCCCCGGAGCCACCCAGCTGCATCCTCTGCGGCCAAGCGGGTCACCCTGCTAACTACAGAGGCTGCCCTGCCGCCCCCCGACCCAAACGTAAGGTCGGAAAGGGCAATGCCCAAAAAGGCACTAGAAAAGTGCCGAACAAACCCGCATTCGTGGCGGCCCCCCCTCCAGTGGTAAACCACTGGACGGGTCTTCCCACGACGGAAGCGTTTCCTCCGCTGAGGACGCGTGCCCCAGTTATGGCCGGCCTACCCTCGGCCACCCTCTCCCCCGCCCCCATTTCTAAGGCACCTTCTGGGCCATCGGCCCACCACTCTATAGCGGAGGACTTAGCTTTGGCGACTAAATTCGCCAAGAACTTGCCCTTCGACCTGGAAGAGGTCCAACTCTTGGCTCGGAAACTGAGACAAGTTTCAGAGTCAACTCAACCCTCCCTCCGGGATCAACTCGTGATCGAAATGGATCACGCGTACCTCCTCCAAATACTTAGATCGTTGTAACTAAACAACCTAATACAAATTCTTGTTACCGGTAACAAATGGCGCATGTAGGTAGAAATAAACCACGCTCATTGACTCTGGCGACTTATAACGCCAACGGCCTTCGAAACCAGCGCGACTTGGTCCATGACTTCCTGGTTACCAATCAAATAGATATACTACTAGTACAGGAGACCTTCCTGAAACCGAGTAATAGAGATCCAAAGATCTCTAACTATCGGGTCACTAGACATGACAGGGTAGGCCGTGGTGGCGGCACCCTGATCTATTTCAGGAGATCCCTACACTGCATGCCTGTAGTCACCCCTCCACTAGAAGGTATGGAGGTATCCGCCTGCAGACTAGCAATGACTGGCCACCAACCTCTAGTCATAGTCTCAGCATACCTCGCATGCCAAAAAACCCTTATTAAAAAAGACCTAGAAGCCCTATTCAACCTAGGCCCGGCTGTTATAATAGCCGGAGATCTGAATTGCAAACACGAGCAGTGGAATTGCAATACCACTAACACCAATGGCAGAGCCCTAATAAATATATCAGACAATCTTTTGTTTGATATACTAACGCCCATGACCCCCACAAGATATCCCCCCAACCGCGACTGGGGGACCCCAAACACTCTCGACCTAGCATTACTGAGGGGCGTAACTCTTCAGTTCCATTCGATCGAAACGATGGACGATATAGACTCGGACCATCGTCCGGTTATCCTTAGATTAGGACCACAGACAGACCAGACATCTGAAACTAGGACCTCTGTGGACTGGTTGAGACTTGGGGACCTCCTCAAGGCAACCAGCTCACAAGACCTGGACCGCATCCCAGATCACATCGGGTCCCGCCAAGACACGGAGAGGGCGATCGAAGCCCTCACCAGCCACCTTCAATCCGCAGTGCGGAACTCGTCCAGGCAGGTGCCAGTGGAGGATGACCGCCACTTATGCCTGCCGGACGAGGTGAGGATACTGCTGAGGGAAAAGAGAGCCGCCTCCAGAGCTCATGACAGATATCCCACCGAGGATAACAGAATCCGACTCCGCGAACTAGAGCGCGAGGTCAAACTACGTATCCGGGAAGTCAGGGAACAACGTTGGGACAGAACGTTGAGGGATATCGAACCAACTCACCAGGCGTACTGGAAGCTGGCTAGAGCTCTCAAATCAGACACCCTTACTGTCATACCCGCGCTAGAAAGAGCCGACAACACCGAGGCGTTCGATGACGAGGAGAAAGCCGAGTGCCTTGCTCAGAGTCTAGAGCTTCAATGCTCCCCCACTACGCAAAACGTCGACCAGTCACACCTGACGGAGGTGGACTCCGAGGTCGAACGTAGATCCTCCTTACCAGCGGAAACCACACTCGACCCGGTCACGGTCGAAGAAGTGCAAGATCTGATCAAGTCTCTCAAACCGCGAAAGGCCCCAGGGACCGATGGCATCAACAATCGCGTTTTAAAACTCCTACCCGCCCATCTAATTATAATCCTGGTGAGCATCTTTAATGCCGCCATAACAAACTGCTCCTTCCCCGCGATCTGGAAGGAGGCAGATGTCATTGGTATTCACAAGCCGGGAAAACCGGCTAATAAACCGTCCAGCTACCGTCCAATCAGCCTACTAAGCGCACTCAGCAAGCTTTACGAGAGAGTCATCCTCTCACGACTTAGAGATTTTGCCTTCAGCAAACATCTATTACCTGATGAGCAATTTGGCTTCCGTGCTAGACACTCATGCGTGCAACAGGTGCACCGCATCACGGAGCACATACTATCTCACTTTGCCCATCGCCCCCGCCCTATAGGAACAGCCGCACTGTTCCTAGACGTAGCAAAAGCCTTCGACAAGGTCTGGCACAACGGCTTGATTTACAAGTTGTACCATTTCGGTGTGCCAGACAGACTCGTGCTCATCTTGCGAGACTTCCTCTTAGACCGAAGCTTCCGTTTTCGAGTGGAGGGAACGCGCTCGTCCCCTCACCCACTCACAGCCGGTGTACCACAGGGCTCGGCTCTGTCGCCACTACTCTTCACGCTGTACACCAGCGACATCCCAAAAACTCCAGATGTGGAGTTGGCCCTCTTTGCGGATGACACCGCACTCTATACATCAGATCAAAACCGACAAATGGCTTGCGTCCGGCTGCAGGCAGCTGTCACAGAGCTAGGCGAATGGTTTCGCAAATGGAGGATAGAGGTAAACCCGGAGAAAAGCGCAGCAATGTTCTTTTCCCCGGGCACGCTTCGCTCCCCCAAACGCGCTTGCCTTCGCCTAAAAACCATTTCGCTCTACGAACAACAAATTCCCTGGGAAAAGTACACCAAATACCTGGGTGTCACCCTAGATCGGAACTTGCGCTTCAACGAGCATATCACTATAATCCGAAATAGAGCGCGATTTGTGATGGGTCGTTTAGCACCCATGATAGACAAACGAAGCAAAATGTCCCTCAGACACAAGCTTACTTTGTATAAAACATGCATCCGCCCGATCATGACATACGCGAGTGTGGTATTCGGCCATGCCAAGCCTGCCCTTTTAGATAAATTGCAAATCGTGCAAAACAAATTCATGCGCAGAGCCGTCGGTGCTCCCCTCTATATGCGTAACGTCGACCTCCACCGCGATCTGGAGCTTCCCTCCATCAAAAACTACATTACGTCGCTCTCGCGTAAGTATTTCGATCTCGCGCCGCACCATCGTAATCCACTCGTCGTGTCCGCGTCCGATTATAAGCCAGGCGGCGTTCTGCACGCCTGTAGCCCGGTCTCATTTACCGGGATCTAATAGGGTCCTACTGGTCAATAAAAGGCACAACGCTACAACATTTATTTCCTAGTGAGTTAAGGCTTATTACATTTTATATTCAATTCTTATAATTATAATTTATTTATTTAATTTCAAATTAATAACGGTTAAAAATAAACTATATCTATCTCAGTCCGACCCGTCTCTTTCCTGCGCCTAACGGTCGCGTATACATAGTCTGTGAGGCTTAGCAAATTATACCTATGTTCTTATCGCCTATTGAGACGGGTCGGTGAGTTTCATACATTGTGTTTGTCGTCGTCAACATTCTCCCGCCGTCGCGTCTCGCGATTCTCCTATGGGCAGCACGACGACTCTCTTGGTAGGCCGCCTCAGCACTCGTCCGCTGGCCGTCGTCACGTCCAGGACTCGAACCTCGCCGTCTCTGCCGGGATGCACTGCAGTCACTCGTCCTCGGGGCCATGTGTTACGGGGCAGATTTGGGTCGCAAATAATAACCAAATCGCCTACCTTAGGGTTGTCACCACTTGCGTAGGGCTCCCGCCGGTATTGTAGTAGCGGCAGGTACTCCCGCACCCACCGTCGCCAGAAGACATCGGCGAGGTACTGCGCGCGTCTCCAGTGCGCGCGCGCAGTCACGTCGCTGGCCTCGAAGTTCCCGGGGGCCGGCATGTGGCAGTTCGGCCCCAGGAGTAGCAGGTTCGGCGTGATGGCTGGGGGCTCGTCGGGACCCACGGCCACATGAGTGAGCGGCCGCGAGTTCACGGTGGCTTCGACTTCGGCGAGCAGTGTGGCGAGCGTCTCATCGCTCGGGCGCTGCTCGCGCAGGGTGACGCGCAACGCCTCTTTGACGGTGCGCACCATGCGCTCCCAGGCGCCGGCCATGAAGGGTGCCGCCGGCGGTAAGAACCGCCAGGCGATCTGCCGGCGCGACGCTTCCTCTTCGACGGCGCGCCCAGCCTCCGCGAGTTCGCGGTCGGCCGAGCGGAAACACGTAGCGTTGTCGCTCCAGAGTTCGGTGGGGACGCCGCGCCGCGCTATGAAGCGGCGCAGCGCGTTGATGGCTGAGTCAGCACTCAGCGACGCGACGACCTCGAGGTGTAGTGCCCGTGACGTCATACATGTGAATAACGCCACATATCTCTTCTCCCGGTGACGGCCCACGGTCACCTCCAGTGGGCCAAAGTAGTCTACGCCCGTGAAGGTGAAGGGGCGCGAGTGATGCGCCAGGCGAGCTGCAGGCAGGCTCCCCGTCGATGGACTCGCTGGCTGGGCCCTCCTCAGTCGGCATTGGAGGCAGTTCCTCAACACTGCTTTGACTGAGGGCCGTATCTTCATAACCCACAGCCGCTGTCGTAGCTCGTTGACCACCATCTCGACGCCACCATGGTGTAGTTTCTCGTGTACATGTTGTATGTACAACTTTGTGTATTTATGTTTCCCGTCTAAGATGGCAGGATTGGCCATCTCGTAGCTTATTTCTTGCGCCTCGTCGATTCTTCCTCGCAGCCGCAATATGTTATGTTCGTCGGTTTCTATAGTTAAACCGGCGAGCTCTCCCTTGTTATGACGTCGACGTATCGTATCGAGCGGTTTATCGCCGAACGATTCGCGTTGTGCGAGCGCAATGAGTTTACGCTCAGACAACATTAACATTTTCCCGTTGATTTTCTTGAATTTTCTTTCAACGTTATTTTCTTTTTCGCTCCCGCCGATTTCAACGGTGGTTTGACCGGATGGCGCGAAGCTTGAAATCGCCTCCTTATAATTGGAGGTCCACCCTCGTAGTTGGAAACCCGCTCGCCGCTGTATGTTGTCAACGGCAGCTGTCATTTTCCTGGCTTCTTCAACTGTTTGAAGGCTTTGCAGATAGTCGTCCATGTAATGATTGACCACTATTGCCCTCGCCGCTTCTCTGTCTTCATTTTCAAATTCCCTTGCGTTCTTGTTTTTCACGTACAAGGCTACGCAAGGCGAAGACGTTGCACCAAAGATGAGCGACGTCATTCTATATTCCTCTGGAGGCTCGCTATCGCGGCGGTTGCCACGCCACAGAAAGCGTAATGCATCCCTGTCGGCTTCTATGATCTTCACTTGCATGAACATTTCCTTTATGTCGGCAGACACTGCCACTGGATACTGCCGGTACTTCATGATGACTCCCGGTAGTGATCGAAGAAGGTCGGGTCCAGGCAGCAACATATCGTTCAGACTTCTGCCATGATACTTGGCGGCTGCGTCGTGGACCACCCTTATTTTCTCCTTGTCTGGATTCACGACGGCGAAGTGGGGAAGATACCACGTCCTCCCGCTGGTGGGGGGAGTGGAGGCGCGCTCGGCGTAGCCTGACAACATTAAATTTTCAATTCTCTCTTCATACTTCGCTTTAAGCTCTTCATCGCGATCCAATTTTTTTTCTAAGTTCTGAAGTCTCTTCAATGCATTTTCATAATTATTTGGCATAGGTGAACTTTCATCTTTCCATAAAAGTCCCGTTTCAAATTGTCCATTTTCCAAACGACGAGTTTTCTTTTCTAATATTTCCAAGGCGCGTTGTTGCGGATCGCTAACCTGCGTTCTGGGTTCGATTCCCAGTGATTCCAACGCGAAATATTTTTTCATAATTTCTTCAAGCGGGTCGTGGTCTTCTTCCATCATGCTCAAGTGTGAGCAGAACACGACCGGCGATGTGGTTGAGGTGCGGCAGCCGTGCAGCACCCAACCCAGCTGCGTACGAGAGGCGACCGGTTGGTGACGCGGGCCTTTACGTACTTCATTTGAAATAATCAGCTCCCAATTATCTTGGCCGATTAGTATCTTCGGTGTAGCTTTTTCATAGATGAGTACATTTTCTATCTCCTGCAGATGTGCACAGCCCTGCACATCGCTCCGATGAACGGTCTGGCTGAAGAAGCTCATGTTCTTTATTGTGCGAGCGTCCCTCAGTGTGTGTTCTTCTGTTTCATATGAGCCTCTTATCCTGGCGGACACTCGCATGCTGTAGTCATGCGATGATTCTTCACCGTTGACTCCCTGCATCTTCATGGGATCCCGTGGTCCGCTAAGTCCCAGTTGCTCGGCCAGCTGCGCATCAATAATGGTCACGGTGCTGCCTTCGTCCAATAGTGCGTAGGTGTGACGACTGCCCCTCGGTCCGGTTATAGCGACCGGGGCCACCTTCAGATAGGCACGTCGTTTGTTTCTTCCATCATTGATAACGCTGTTGATCGCGGACGCTAACACTTCTCCCGCCGGTTCTGACGTCACACTCACTGCACTTGGACTTACCTCGTTAACTTCAGGTCTCCTTTGGTGATGCAGCAAGCGGTGGTGGTGTAGCGTACACCTTTCCACCCCACACGGCGGGGCGCGGCACGAAGAACGTCGATGCCTACTTCGCAGGCAGCGGAAGCACACTTTACACTTTTTGGCTAAGTCCCACCGCGCGCTCACATCCGCACCGACGAACTTGCGGCAATCGCTAAGTTTATGATCGCGTTTGCAGACTGGGCACGGTTCACTTTTTCTCATATTCACGCGTTCACTGTCGTTGTTCACTATGTGTATGTGCTCCGTCCTCCTTTTCGATCGTGCCATCTCGCTCTCGCGTTCGATCGGTGCATACGCGGCGCACTTGTCTGCCTCTTCATTCAGGAAGCTCGCAAGTTTCTTAAGTTCCGGAACCCCTTCGGTCTTCATAGCTGCATAGTCGTACCACTTGTTCCTTACGATTGGAGTCAGCTTCTCCACTGCCGCGCGTAGCATCTCTGGGCTATGTAAATACTGCGGCTTGTTCAATACTTCAATTGTTGCTACTAGGTTTGCCATCTTGTTGGCAAATAGGCACAAGTCCCGAGGGCTGTCGGTGACTCGTGTCCATGTCTTCATTTTCTCCATTTCTCCCAGCACAAGGGCATCTGGACGGCCGAACCTTCTTTCCAATGCCTTCAAAATATCTTCAGGCCCCGTCTGGGTAATCAGCAGGGCACTGACGGCCTCCAGTGCGGCTCCCCTTAGGCTTCTACGTAGGCGCGCGACGTTCTCCCCTGCTGAGAAGCTCCCTCCCGATTCCCGAAAGGCTGCCTGGAAGGACAGCCATTCGCCACTATTTCCATTAAAAGTCGGGAGTTCTTGCATGTATCGCTGCGCCTGTCTTGTGCTCGTTCGCGCCGCTTCAGTGATCGCTTCTGCCAGTGACGTCACATCCATGACGTTTGAACGTGCAGGCGGGCCTCGTTCTGAGACCCGTTGTCCGCGTGCCATATTTCCGACGTGGACGCCCTGTCCCCGTTCATTCATTCTCCCTATATCGCTGGCTAACGTCGCTGGGGCGGGGGGGGGGGGGGGGTTCTGTGGCATGTGGTTCCTGCGTTTGCGGCAGTCTCTCGAACCACATGTCTACTCTTCTTGATGGTAGTTCGCTTTCTTCGATGACGTCATCATCGTCCGATGATTCGGCTTGTAGCCTATTTATTCTCGCTTGTTCGAGTTCAACGGCTGCCTCCAACTGTTTCAACTTCAATGCGGCTAGTCTCTCTTTGGCTTCCAGCTCGGCAAGTCGTCTGCGGGAAGTCGTGGAGCGTAGTGACTGCGGTCTTGAAGTTTCTTCTAGAGTGCATTCTTTTCTGCGAAGTATTTCGCGTAAAACTGGCGGTGGTTGTGGCTGCAAATCCGTAACAGAGACCGGCATTGTTGCTTTTACTGTCGTTGCCGACGCCGTTGGCGTTGCTTTTACGGCAGTTGCTTTTACTGTCGTTGCTTTTACGGTCGTTGCTTTTACTGAGCTAGTCTCTGTTCCGGATTCCGCCGTGACACTGCCAGTTGTCGTTGAGGTTGTTGCTACCTCTGTCGCACTCTTCTTGTTCGCCTGCGCAGCGTCCTTTTCGATTCTGCTTCTCGTATTCGGCATACTTCAGTTCTTCCAATACGGCTCGAAGCTGACCAGACGATGTTGGTGTTGCAGTGGACTGTAGGACTGTAGAGGGTTGGTCGCTGGTTCGGGTAACCGATTTTCCGAAATGAAAACAACCGAAAACGATGCTACGGGAGGCTTCGACTTCGTTGGCGTTGGCGGGAGGGAGCTTCTTCTTATGAACTGCGAACGAACTAAACGAACTACTCACGAACTACAAAAATGCGCCCCAAAGGCGTCCTATATTTATAGAGGCTACCTCCGCCGACCCCTCGCTTCGTCGTAACACCCCCTTTACTTTATTTCCTTAATTTTACATACATTAAGCCTTATGTTAACTTACCACTATTATACATTTTGGTACACCCTAGATCTTAGTACATTTCGAGGGTCCTTACACAGTTGTGACCCATGGTTTTTGTTAGCGGGACGTCGTAATGGGCGTTTACCTCGCCCCCCGCTTCATTAGTATAAATATAAAGCGCTGAGCGCCCTTACCATTACCTCATTACAAAAACGTGCGCTGTCGAGCGCGGACCTCTGCCTGCACCATCATTATGGCCTACTCGCGTTCGGAGTAGGCAGTAGTGCAGGCATACCTCACGGATCCCGGGCTCCGGTTGCGTTCTGCAGTCCCGTAGCCCGGTTTCCGCTACCCTTTTGGGTCCCGGGTTCCAGGCGGCGTTCTGCACGCCTGTAACCCGGTTCCCTTTACATGCTGAGTCCCGGGCTCCAGGCGGCGTTCTGCACGCCTGTAGCCCGGTCTCATTTACCGGGATCTAATAGGGTCCTACTGGTCAATAAAAGGCACAACGCTACAACATTTATTTCCTAGTGAGTTAAGGCTTATTACATTTTATATTCAATTCTTATAATTATAATTTATTTATTTAATTTCAAATTAATAACGGTTAAAAATAAACTATATCTATCTCAGTCCGACCCGTCTCTTTCCTGCGCCTAACGGTCGCGTATACATAGTCTGTGAGGCTTAGCAAATTATACCTATGTTACTTTTTTTTAGAATTATCAGAGTATATTAAAAATAAATCGGACATGTGCGTTTTGGACAACGCACATTGAAGGATTGCGTAGAGGCTAGATTTTTGATTTTTTGCTAACCCGATTGAAACTATAAGATAAAGTAAAATTCATATTTAGCTTGAACTCCCTTATCGTACAATTAATACTGACTATACCGTTTTATTGGTTTTCAAAACTGATAAGAATAACTTTGAATTGAGTATATGTCATAAATTCTACAACAATACGTACATACATACATATATAACTTCACGCCAGTTCCCTTGCGGGCTAGGAACGAACAACAGAGCGCCATTCAAGCTTATTCTTACACACCTCACTTGCTTCTTTGACATTCATAGCTCTTGTCATGCACGCTCGTCTGTTCTTAAGGCTCCTGACATCACCTTCTGCTAGTACACGATTAATTCGATCTACAACAATGATCATATAATTTCGACCACTAGTACCATACCATAATAATTAATGTCAAAAACTATACTTCTATAATCACAGATTTCGCCAAGACTACACTGTTAATTTGACTTTAAAAATAAACAAAAGAGTATATATGCGCTGTGTCAAATACATGGTAGTGTGTGTAATGTTTTTTTTAATGATTTAATGTATTTTTAATGCATAATTTAAAAAAAAATATTAACGTTCGTTGCTTCTTCTCTATATAAACTATAAGTGTGCGAAATTTCATACGCCTCCGTCCGCGCAATTTTCGTAAAAAGGGGTTCAAAGTTTTTGCTGTGTTTTTGCTTAATATATAATATAAGAGTTGAAGCATGGCAAGAATGTAAAGAAATCGCAAAAAGGTTTTTTACTTTTCTGTTGCGATTATTCTCGTTGTTTTGTTGTCATATGTTGTAGTTCAAGTAAACTGCAAAACATCAGAAAATTAAACTATATTTTTAAATAAATTTAATTTGCTAATTATTTCTATAGCAATTTTTTTCTTTAACTACATACATCACTATAGTATATCTAATTAGCGTCTCCTCGCGGCTAACTTGTCAATCAGGTTTTTCTAACAGGCGAGAACAGTACATTTTTTTCTGGATGAAACTTAACCTATTCCAATAACTACACGTCGTCATGATGACATGACTGTACCGTGATGATGCGATTTTTCAGTTAAGGCTTGTAGTAACGCCAACGTCCTTGAGGATTTTTCGGTTCTGATTTTAACAGCGATAGCGGGGATTATAGACGCGGTCGCTTTTCAATTTTTTGTGAATAAAATATAACAGTATCATGAAAGAAGAATACGTAGTATTTAAAGAAAACAATAAAACCAAATTATTTATCTCTCCTTTATAAAGTTTTTATTTTATTTATCCTGTTTTGATAAAAATTCAAGTAGCAAAATAGTTTCATGTCAATTAGGTGAATTGGTGAATTTTTTCTTAACTTAAAATAACTACAGAAAATTTCCAAAAAAAACCACGTCACGTCTGATATAGTGAAGATTTATGATATTTTTTATTTGTAATTTACTGATCAGTTATTACCAACGAAAACTTGTTCGTTCGCTCGTAATAGGAACCTTATATTGTTCAGTAAAAAAGAAACGCAATTGCAACGCCATCTATTCGGCTTTGTTTTCTGAAACATTTTTTCTAGATGAAAGGTGATTTACTGTATTCCTGACATGTAGGCAAAATTTCATGATGATCGGTCAAATAATTCCATTCCTCTCAGGAACCTTACACAGTTAATGAATGGGGTCCCTAAGGGTCCCGAGAGGGTTAGAAAAATGCATACATACCTTTATCTGGGGGAGAGGAGGGTAAAACCTATTCTTACGTAATATTTTACAAGTCGACATTTAATATTAGAAATGTATAATATTTTCTTAAGTTTTCGCGACTTGTATACATAATAAAACTAAACAAAATCAAATAAAATTATCTGGGGGAGAGGAGGGTAAAACCTATAAGAATATTTTACGTAATATTTTACAAGTTGAAATTTAATATTAGAAATCTATAATATTTTCTTAAGTTTTCGCGACTTGTATACATAATAAAACTAAACAAAACCAAATAAAATTATCTGGGGGAGAGGAGGGTAAAACCTATACTTACGTAATATTTTACAAGTCGGAATTTAATATTAGAAATCTATAATATTTTCTTAAGTTTTCGCGACTTGTATACATAATAAAACTAAATAAAATTATCTGGGGGAGAGGAGGGTAAAACTTATACTTACGTAATATTTTACAAGTCGGAATTTAATATTAGAAATCTATAATATTTTCTTAAGTTTTCGCGACTTGTATACATAATAAAACTAAACAAAATCAAATAAAATTATCTGGGGGAGAGGAGGGTAAAACCTATACTTACGTAATATTTTACAAGTCGGAATATAATATTAGAAATCTATAATATTTTCTTAAGTTTTCGCGACTTGTATACATAATAAAACTAAACAAAATAAAATAGAATTACCGCGCTTAAAACCGTTAAAACGTAGTTTTATTATTAGAAATCTAGTTCTATTTCTGAAGCCAAAAACTTTTCTTTAGGTGCACTACGATTTGCATCTTATTTTACTCATTTTTAGAATAAATTGTTTTAATTTACGTTAATCTGTGGGTTTTAGTGTAACTGATCCTTGATCTAACAACGTTTTATTATTCGGAAAACGAGATTGAATCTTACGTAAGAAGAGATAAGGGTTCGAGAATTCATTAAAATCTTCCTTACATAATTAATGAATGGCCCCTAAAGAAGTAACAAACATACGAACTCGTATTCGCAAGTATAATATTTGTTAGGTCTATATTCATATAAAATAAAAGTATAATAAGCCAGGAGGCCCTGAAACGCCGCAAATATGTGTCCATTGGTAATGGGTACATATTTGTGGCGTTCGGGGTTGAAACCTTGGGGCCGTGGGGGCCTGGAGCTCATCACCTCTATCGAGACCTCTCAACGCGTTTAATTGAGGTCTCGCGTGACCAAAAGGCTGGCTTGCACCTAGGGCAACGCATCAGCGTTGCCATCCAACGTGGAAATGCGGCCAGCATTTTGGGCACGCTCCCTGCCGACAGCGACCTGGAGTCTATTTTTTACTTATAGTTTGTTATTTTGCAAGTCTAGTTACATTTATATTGTAGTTTAATTTTAGTTGATATTAATTTATAATTAGTTTTATTTATGTTATTGTTTTTAGTGTTTGTAAGCAATCAATTATAACAGTTCTTTAATAAGCTTTTTTAAAAAGGTTTTTAAATACAAGCTTTTGAGATCCTGGATATCATGTAGCAGCAGAGTGCTAGCCAAGACGAGTAAAACGAGCCCCAACACGACGGGTCTATATTGTTTAGTACGGGCGTTCCTATGGCCACCTGCCGACTCCATCATCAGATCAACTCCATGGTACCATATTATTGCGTTGTCACGCGACATACATATGCGTGCAAAATTTCAGCTCAATCGGAAACCGGGAAGTTGGTCAAATTTAACTTGCAAGATTCCACGCTAACTTACATGCATACATACATAGGTACATCCATTGGATGGATTGGATGGATTCCAACTAAAATTCGAACATAGAGTCTTAATGGTGTCTTAGCTTTACTAATCGACTTATTAATGCCGAAACTATTCAAACACGAAAATAACAAGAGATGTACGGACTTCCCCCACCTTGACTATAATTTAAAAAAAAACAGTCTAATGATGCGCGGAATGTTGGACGCGGGAGAATCACCCTTCTTTGAAGTCGGTTAGCAATTTCTCAAGAGTTCTAACCGCTTCATACATCAACTTTACAAATAACACATTATCCTGTTTATAAAAATAGTGCACGGATAAACACATCTCGTACGGTTGGTTCGTTCACCCGGTGCGCACGCGCTGCGTCACCGAGCTTAATTTAAATACACGTATTTTGACCTTGGGGCCGGCTTGCTTAGTTCCACGGTTTCTTGTTTTTAGACACATCCGTGCAAGAACGGAGAAAGAATACAATTTCCTGCGGCCGAGCGGCCTGTCGTAAGACGCGACAAAACAACCCACAGCCAGGTGGTAGGGTATTTGCTCGTCAACCTCGAGTTGTGTTCGAGCATTGGTGGCCAGGTACCAGCTTCCCTTTAGAGAGCGGCAGCATATTGGCAGCACCTTTGGTGTTGGTGAAAGAATGACTAAACAGATATACAATAGAAAATGGGATGGATGCAGAAGTCGTGGAAGGCCACGACACACCTTCCATGATCAAATTGATCGTGTACTAGTAGAAGGTGATGTCAGGAGCCTTAAGAACAGACGAGCGTACATGACGAGAGTTATGAATGTCAAAGAAGCAAGTGAGGTGTGTAAGAATAAGCCTAAATGGCGCTCTGTTGTTCGTGCCTACCCCGCAAGGGAACTGGCGTGAAGTTATACCTTTGGTGTTGCAAATTGGTGTGCAAATAGTTAATGGTAACCGCTTTCCATCTGGTGGGCTAACAATTTCACATCGACATTCTGTGAGAGCGTGGTATCACAACGATCGAGCCTTTTTTTACGAGGGAAACCCGATTGAGGGCCATCAGCCATGTGTGCGGGATTCGCCAGGTCAGGGTGGCACTAGCACCTCTAGCCAGAACTAGAAGTGCTTTTACCACACCACAGTCTGCGATACCCACTAAATCCCCTCGGTATTCCGTCCTTCGCCCTTAGTGCCTAGACCACGGATATACGACCTAGCCCCTCCGCTGGCTCTGGCAGACGGTGGTCCAAAAGGCCGCATCCGTGCAGGAACGGAGAAAGAATACAAATTACTACGGCCGCGTGGCCTGTCTTAAGAGGCGACGAAACAATCCACAGCCAGGTCGTAGGTAAGTAATGTATTGCCGCCAAAATGAGAAAACACTATGACTATGTTCCATTAGGGACTCACAACGACCACGATCACAACCGCGATTTATCCCGTTCCACTTGCTTGCCCGCGGTACAATCGTAAACCCTAGTGGAACGGCTATTCGACCCGCTTATTGATGGGTCATTGTGAGCATTGTGTGATCGAAAATGATGCCGTCATTAGTGACGTTTTCGCCACGACCACAACGACCGCGGTCGCCTTGTGGAACGGCTAACTGAGCATTTTGGTCGTTGTGAGCTACTAATGGAACGCCCTGAATGAACAATCATATAAAAATGAGGAGTTTTTAGTGGGAACTGAAAGGAGATGTTGTGTTGTGCAGTTTTATTTTCTAAAAATGTGTAAAATTACTCTAAAATGAACAATAGTTGTAGGATATTGATAGTTTTTGAGTAGTAATTATGTGTTTTTGTGAGAAATGTGAACTGTATAGTCAAATGTGGCCTTTCGAGTTTTCACAAGAACTCCGTTGAATGGTGTGGATTGTAGCCTACAATACAACTGCGCCTGGCTTAAAGGCTTAGTTGCCAAGCCTTAAACATTAAAAAAAATGACAGATTCCAAATTCAAATGTAAGACTTTGTTACTTTTTAATTGTAACAGTATTTATGGCCACACTAAGTACCTATATAACCTAAATTATCTAAAAGTATTCAGTTAGCAAGTGACAAGCATATAATTGTAGTTTTATTACACAAGCCATAAGCAAAATTCATTAGCAGTACGTGTTTTTAATTTAAGAGAATAATAAGGAAATAATTAGGATGAATTAATTAGAATATGTCAATTTATACTTGTAATTCTGCCAAAACAATAGATATTTACCACATTTCAGTTTTATTTACACTTGTGTACATACATACATATTATAATGTATACATGCCGAAAAGACTCGGCTTTTATTTTAGTACTATCTATGTCTTTTGTTATTGTTTTAACAGTGCAACAATCAAAAACCTTACGTAGCCATTTGTGCCTCAACGTCACAGCCAGATCGTAGGGTATAATAACCTTGAGTTTTGTTCCGGCATTAGTGACCAGGTTCCAGTTTCCCTTTAGGGAGCAACAGCACATAGATAGCACCTTTGGTGTTGCATATGTCCATAAGTGATGGTAACCGCTTTCCATCACGTGGACCGAATGCCTGTCTGCTAAACTCATGCAATTAAAAAAATACTATGCCGGGGAACTTTCTTCCCCTGGCGTCTTTAAACTCTCATTCCGTGGTGTGGTCTGTAACTCACCCCACAGGAAGAGAGGTAAGCATGCGTAATACGTCCCATCTCGATGACCTTCGAGATGGCTCAACGGGTAATGATTAGTGGCCGGTTCCTTTAGCTTACTATCCATTCATTTGCCCCATCATCGGTTATATTTTGACATTAGTTGTATGGAGTTTTTTAGGTTACTTTTATAATGATTTTTTTTAGCAACTCTACGGACTCGAGTTCCGTACCCTTTTTCACAACTTAATTCCTATGGAAGTTTGTAGGGTTCATACACGCTTATTGTTTATTTTTGTTACTGTGTGTGACATTAATTTAGTGATTTTTATGTCCTGGTGTACCTTAAGAATAACTTTTATATTAATTTATTCTAATT
Organism: Dendrolimus kikuchii; assembly: GCA_019925095.2. Lineage (NCBI taxonomy): Eukaryota > Metazoa > Arthropoda > Insecta > Lepidoptera > Lasiocampidae > Dendrolimus > Dendrolimus kikuchii. The sequence goes on along the minus strand of CM034410.1, from coordinate 2,959,628 downwards.
TTAATACTAAACTTATACTAATGCAGAGTGTACCTGTTACATGCTAGTGTTGTGAGGAAGTGCATGTGCAGTGTGTGCCTTATATCTATACCTATATATATTACTAGCTGTGCCCGCGACTCCGATTTTGAAACATTCTTCATTGGTGCTCCGCTCCTATTGGTCTTAGCGTGATGATATGTAGCCTATATATAGCCTTCCTCGATAAATGGGCTATCAAACACTGAAAGAATTTTTCAAATCAGACCAGTAGTTCCTGCGATTAGCGCGTTCAATCAAACAATATTAGTATATTTGGCTACAACACTACTTACATTTTAAATACCGCGATATCTTTTTATTGAAACGTCCGAATTGAATAATTCAAAATGTTCTAGAAAGGTATTGAATTCATCTTGAATATGGAGTAATTTATTTTGATAAGGATTAATACCAAGGTACAGAATAAAGAGTTTTTGAAGCGACGGCATTCTAATTATTTAAAAAAATAAAAGAAAACACTTATTGTGAGTTAACTACAACAGTTAGACATGTGCTTACGCGATATTTTTCGTAAACAATTATATGTTCTGCAAAGTGGTAGTACATTGTTTTGTTCTATAATCAATAGTTTTCGCAGCGCACGCCGTATTAGGATTTTTTCGGGTCATTTTTTTACACCTTGGGATACATTATTGGACTTTTAGTAAGGATCCCTAATTTTTTGAAAATATAATATAGCCTATAGCCTTCCTCGATAAATTTACTATTCAACACTGAAAGAATTTTTCAAATCGGACTAGCGGTTCCTGAGATTAGCGCGTTTAAACATAACAAACAAGCAAACTCTTCAGCTTTATAATATTAGTAAGTATAGATAACTAGAGCCATGTGTGTTATAATGATTTTATAAATGAATACAACAAAACTTAACTGACTTAAATTTTATCCTACCCCTTAGTCCCTCAAGACTATAAGTAGAATACTGAGCCTAGGTCACTGTCTCTTATGAGCAAGGTGTCCAAAAGGGGGGCTACGTTTCCTCGCTGAATCGCCTTACTGATCCGTTGCCCGAGGTAGACACCAGCCCTCTGATGATCTGAAGAGTCAATGAGTTGTTTCATAAATTTTGGGAGAGGCTCATGGCTTCAGAACCCTACGCGTTTATCACATAAACGACTTTGAATCGTTTATGTACTACTTGAAAAAAGAATCGATTGAACACGTTGTATAAATAAAACTATCAAGGTCCACAATGGTTAACCGCTGTGCCGGTCTACACAACCGCAAATATGATAATAGGAAATTTTCTTTTTTTTTATATCTAGCCTAGGGTTGTAATGTTAATGCAGATTGTGCACGCTTTATTCTTGTCTTGCCCCACTGAACTCTATTATCACAACGTGACAGACTGCTCTAGCTTCATTTTTACGGATTCTTAAGGGGTTATAGGTATTTTTTTTTTATTGCATGAGTTCACTTGATGGAAAGCGGTTACCATCGCCTATGGACATTTGCAGCACGAAACATGCTACAAATGCGCTGCTGCTCTCTTAAGGGAGTCTGGAAACTGGTCACTGGCCGGCACACAACTCAAGCTTGTGATAGCGACATATTCTAGGCCAGGGGTGGTAGCTATCCAGTCGGGCAAATACCCTACCACCTGCCTGGGGGTTGTTTTGTCGCCTCTTACGACTGGCCGCCCGGCCGCAGGAAATTGTTTCAGCATGGATAAAATTTTCCAGTGCCCAGAATGTTGCATACATTACTTAGCTGGATAATTCAAAACCAAAATTAGCCAAATCAGCAATTTCTTTTTTAGTAGTAGTAGTTTGAGAACCATTGGTGTAGGTTATACAAATCTATATATATATAAAAGAAAGTCGTGTTATTTACATTATTTATAACTCAAGAACGGCTGTACCGATTTGGCTGAAAATTGGTGGGGACGTAGCTTAGAACCAGGAGACGGACATAGGATACTTTTTATCCCGTTGGAACCGGTAGGTGGCGTTGAGATCGCGTTCTAGAATCCTCCTAATCGCCTGGATCGATTTTGGTGATTTTGTTTTTGTGTGTTTGTGTGGGTCCCCGGATGGTTTAAATCCACAATTGGAACTGGTAGGTTTTTATTTTTTCAGAGCAGCACGTCTGCCGGGGCCGCTAGTTAGTTATATACTTTAAACCGTTGTAAACGGCATTAAGGCGTTAATAAAAACATAAATTACAAGCATTATCGTTGAGGTATGTGCTCCAGAGCGTGGCGGGCCTGATGCCGTATTGGTGATCACTTTCGATTCAGTGAAAATGTCTAACTGCGAAACTGGGGCAGTTGGTGTGTGGGGCAAGGCGTTGATCTTATAATCTTCTTTAATAGACCCCCCATCCGATCGGGCACACGGCGGTGAAGCGTAATATTCATCATACTTCTATAATCACAGATTTGGCCAAGGCTACACTGTTAATTTGAATTTAACAATAAACAAAAGAGTATATATGCGTGTGTGTGTCAAATACATGGTAGTGTGTGTAATGTTTTTTTTTATTGATTTAATGTATTTTTATGCATAATTTAAAACAAATATTAGCATTCTGTACTCCTTCTCTATATAAATTAAAGTGTGTGAAATTTTATACACCCCGAGTGCAATTTTCGTAAAAAGTATACAAAGTTTTTGATTCAAGTATTAATATTTAGATTGTGTATTTAGAACTAAACCTTGGTTACTTAATGGTTAGGTTCGAATCTAACCTAATATGCTCATTGTTAAAAATAAAAAATACTTCGTTTAAAAAAACCGACTTCAAAAACTAAAAACTAAAAAGTAATAATATCTTTTTTCTAAAGCTATCATTATTAATATATATTATCTAAAACATCTTAAAGTCGGTGCTTAGTAATTTAAAAAAAAATATAGTAATTTATATGTTTTACTTTGCACCGACTTCAAGATGTTTTAGATAATATATATTAATAATAATAGCTTTAGAAATAAGTTATTTTATACTTTTTAGTTTTTTAGTATTTGAAGTCGGTTTTTTTAAACAAAGTTTTTTTTATTTTATTTGTTACTTTTTAGTGTCTAGCTATGTATGGGTAGACCTACGAAAGGTGCCGCGCTCCTTAAAAAATATAGGTCCCAAGAAACGGGACAAAAAAATGTTCGTAAAATGAAAACTACTGGGCCAAACTATGTTAAATTTTTAGGGGACCAAATGGCAACTTTTCCGCATCAAACTAAATAAGAATCACGTAAATCACGTCAATCCCTTAGACTTCAAGATGTTGTAGAAAAAAGGCGGTTGAATGGCTTTAATTTAAAGACACGACTTTTTTAGAATTTTATAATATTATAGATTTAACTAGGCGTAGAGTGTAATTTATTGTTTATAAATTAATTTATTTTTATCATGATATTTATAAAATATACTATTTGGCTCATTAAAGATATGACGTCATAACTTGATATTCAGGTGCAACTAATGTATAGATTATAATTGATTTGAAAAAAATTTAATAAAAAAACAAGTAAGCGGTGAATTGCCGTTAGGCCAAAAGAGCGTACATTCATTACTTAGTTATAAATTCAAATCATATACGCGTAATTAATTTTAAGCAAAACAGTATTAAACTAATGGTTTTTAATGAAATTAAGTTTTTCAAAAGAAAGTGTAACATATTTATGTGGTTTGTTTGGCGTGAACATGAAAGCGAGTGAAATGGGTTTTCTTTTAATTAATAAACATGTATAGCTACTTAATTTTTTACAGAAAACTTATACGAGTAAGTTAGAATAATTAAAAAAATTGCTAACGTTTTAATGTGTGTGTTTTAATGTGTGTGTAACGCAAATATGATCACATATCTGAATTTCGCACAAAGCTCAAATGGTTGCCAATTCGACTTCGCCGTAATGCTCATGTTCTCTCTCTTTTTTATAACGTATTGTTTGATCCTAGGACCCCGTCTTATCTTAAAGAACGTTTTCAGTTCTTTCACAGTGATTCGAGGTCTTTGAGAACGTCAGAGAGGTTGCGACTTAGGACACCAGCGCATACTACGGAGATTTACGCAAGATCGTTCTCTGTCCAGGCTGTGCATCTCTGGAATGCTCTGCCGGCAGATGTCCGGTCTGCTAAATCTATCCATTCTTTTAACAGACTTGTGAAGGAGCACTATTTAACTGTATAACGTGTTTATTGATTGTTTTGTATTTCTATGTACGTATATATTTTTATAACTATAATATATGTATTATAATTATTTTATTATTATCTATTTCAACTGCACGCCAACGCTATCTATGTAATTAGTTCTTGTCCATCCAAAGGTTGCCTGGAAGAGATTGCTTTTAGCAATAAGGCCGCCCATTGTACTACCTTTTAGTATGTAAGTTTATTGTGTACTTTTTCTATGTAATGTTGGTGTACAATAAAGTGTATTGGATGGAAAGCGGTTACCATCGCCTATGGACATTTGGAACAACAAAGGTGGTACAAATGCGCTGCTGCTCTCTTAAGGGAGACTGGAATCTGGTCACTAATGCCGGAACACAACTCAAGGTTGTTATGGCGACATGCTTTAGACCAGGGGTCGTAGCGATCCAGTCGGGCAAATGCCCTACCACCTGGCTGTGGGTTGTTTTGTCGCCTCTTACGACAGGCCGCCCGGCCGCAGGAAATTCTTTCTCCGTTCCTGCACGGATAATACAGATATACACTAAAGTTACATAATAAAAAAAAATTGTATTAAAATCAGTGCTTATCCAACTACATTATCCACGAACTAAAAGATGGTAGTGTACAATACTTTAAAAGAATAGGGGATATATACAAAACTCACGTTCACCCACTCACGCACACACACACACACACACGCACACACACATGAACATGCATGCGCACGCGCCCGCGCAACCAAACACACAAATTACGTCGCTATCCCTTCAAATAAAATGGTTTCCTTTCTTCCTTCCATTAACCCCCGTCCTGTACCATCTCCTTTATCCCATCGCCCTATTCCAATCGCATATAGTAGCTTATACCATCCCTTCTCTTCCCGTCCTCTTGTCTGCTAATCTCATTCCCTTATTTCGTCTTATCCCACCCTAAAAGCTGGCACCGCGTTGGCTTCATCTGGTGTTGCAAACGCCGATAGGTGACGGTAACCACTTTCCATCAGCTCGGCCGTTTGCCTGTTTGCTAGCTTCGTAAAAGACTCTAAAGAAACTATTTATTTTTATTGTCATATGTTTCATTATTTAAAATATATTTTTTAAACTTATATCATAAATATTGAAAGTTCTAAATAAAGATGGCGTCCCTTAGTATGGCACGCGTCTTGCGTCGATACTTGGCAGCGTCCCATTTTCCAGCCACTAAAATGTCTGCCGGTACAGCTGCTGCACAATAGGAGGCCCTGAAACGCCGCAAGTACTCAGTCATCGGAATTGGCTTTTGGGGTCGAGACCCTGGGACCTGAGGCGCACAAGCTTTAGCGAGACAGCCAAACATCTGGTGGATGTTTCACGTGACCAAAAGACTGGTCTATATCTCGGGCAAGACATTAGCGTTGCCATTCAGTGATGTAATGTGGCCAGTCCCTTGGGCACGTTTCCAACTGACAGCGGTCTGATACTAGATTTTATAGTTTAGTTTTAATATGTATATATGATTTATTTTTAGTTTAATTTATAACATATACAATATATAATTATTTATAATTTTGAGTAGCCTTAATAAATATTTTTTGTATATCTAAACATTTAAAAGCTGGCTGAAATAACTTGGTAAAAAAAATCATGTCTGTATGACACTTAATTGTCGCTTGACACCGAAAATTACAGATAAATTAGCATATAGCAAAAACTATCATCTAAAATTCAAAAATAATATGAACGATTTGATTCATATCATAAATTAATTATGGACATGCAAGCAAATGCTTTAGAAAGTTCATATAAGTCCTTACAAGATCACATAAATAAATTAACAGAAAACCAAAGCAACATCATAAAAAAATTCGACACATTGACGCAGAATGTCGATGATCTGCGAACAATTCTAGGCCAGTTCACAGACAAAATTAACGCTTTGGAAGAAATAGCTACAGATAGACGTAAATTAAAGACTGAAGTCAAGATTTTGAAGAACAGAATCGATGAGTTGTACGCTATCGTCAAAGACGGGAAGGAAGAAGATTCTTGCCCTAGTGATGATGTACAGGACATCGAGTCTTGCCATTCCGGGTTCTCCTGTTCCTCTAAGGTAGATTACATAGATAACTGTTTATTATACATCATAGCATATTCAGAGCGCGTTCTATTTGTAGCTCACGACGCCCAAAATGCACCGTTAGCCGTTCCACAAGGCAACCGCGGTCGTTGTGGTCGTGGCAAAAACGTCACAAATGACGTCATCGTTTTCGATCACACAACGCTCACAACGACCCATGTCAAGAGATAGGTCGAATAATCGTTCCACTTGGGTTTACTGTCACGCTGGCAAGCAAGTGGAACGGGAAAAATCGCGGTCGTGAACGTGGTCGTTGTGAGTCCCTAGTGGAACATAGTCACAGTGAAACCTGGATCAGTGGGCTCTTGATATGTCAAAAACGTCGGTTATTGATAATTACAATGAAGTCCCGATACTTTTACATTTTAATATCTCTATTACTGGGAATTTTCAAGCCATTTTACTGAGATTTGATTTCTTAGCTTTTTCGAAGTGAGGTAATTTATCAGGCTTAACGCCACGCCGCCTTGAATGATGTCTTATGGAGGGCGCTTGCCACCGGTAACGTGCCAGCTTTATTGGAGCCGAACAATATTGCTCGTGACGATGGTAGGCGTCCTGACGGAATGACTCTAGTTCCTTGGCAGCGTAGCAAGTCTTTGGTGTGGGATGCAACCTGCGTTGACACATTGGCTCCATCCCATTTACCAAACACGTCTAGATTAGCCTGTTCGGCGGCGGAAACAGCTGATTTTTTTTTATTGCAGGAGATCAGCAGACAGGCAGACGGCCCACTTAATGGAAAGCGGTTTCCATCGCCTATGGACATTTGCAACACCAAAGGTGCTACAAATGCCCTGCTGCTCTCTTAAGGGAAACTGGAACCTGGTCACTAATGCCGAAACACAACTCAAGGTTGTTATGGCGACATACTTTAGACCAGGGGTGGTAGCCATCCAGTCGGGCAAATGCCCTACCACCTGGCTGTGGGTTGTTAAGTCGCCTCTTACGACAGGCCGCCCGGCCGCAGGAAATTGTATTCTTTCTCCGTTCCTACACGGATGAATCACTCAAGCGGCGCAAATATGCAACCCTCAGTGAGAGTTATATGTTTGGGCCGTTTGTTGTAGAGACCCTTGGACCCTGGTGTCCTGAGGCCATGAGCCTCTACGAAAATTTATCAAAACGACTCATTGACTCTTCAGGTGATCAAAAGGCAGCATGTCTATACTCTAGGTCTCTAGTAATGAAATTCGTAAGTATACGCTGTGGATTGAAAAAAGTAATTATAATAATAACAGTTGAAAATGGAATGTAAAGTTGGTTTGGACATGTAGACATGTGGAGAGTGTATGATAACAGTCGGGGTGGTAGAGATGGTGCTGGTAGACTGCGAAGTACTTGCCACGATCAAATCGCAGATGACTTAAAGATTGACCAGGTTAAACGCACCTTTAATAAACGTGGATGTATGAAGTATGAATGTAGATGAAGCAAAAGATGTATGTGAAGCTCGTAGCAAGTGGACATCTATCATCTCTGCTTACCCCTAGGAAAAACAAGCGTAATGTACCTATGGTTTTTTTTAGTTTTCTTTTTGTTCAATATTGACCTTGTTTTAACATTAAATAGACATTTTATGTAATTTTCGTGTAATTGTAATATCTTTTTTTTTATTAACTTTCGAGCCAGTTTTTATTTTTATTACATAGATTATTTTAGAAACTTGATTGATATATGTGTCGCGGCACGATTTACAACGGGAAGGTACACACCGGTCCAGCCGAGTATGAAATGAGTACGCTCGCGCCGGTGTGTACACGCAATATCAAAATTGCCTATGACAAACGCTCATTGTCTACGGGCAAACGCCAATATTTAAAAAAAAACAAGAACGGAACAAGGATGAACGACTTTACGCGCAACTAAGTGTTGTAAAATCGTATAATTTTAAATATACGCATATTAAAAGCCAAAGGGAGCTTCATTGAAGACTTCCTACGCTTCAATATGTATTAATTTTGTGTTTTATATTTAAGAATATTAATTATTGTATGTTTCCCAAATAATTAAATAAATAAATATTTATATGTATGTAACAATAATTTAGTAGTTATATCCAATAGAGAACATAAAACAGCAGGCGCCAAAACACAAAAGCCAAACTTTCACCTGAACAGAACGGTTGGTTGTGTGAGAAATGTGTCTTTACTTAATTAATAGCGTTCATTAATCATAAGACGGTAATCATGTTCGGTGGTGAAAAGAGATGGAAGAATTTCCCGTTTTGCTCTCTCATGAACAGGGTACCGTCGCGGAATGTTACAAGCCGTTATCCTATTTTTTCTATATATATTTTTGTCTGTACGTGTATATATCACTGGACCCCTTCCAAACCACTTGATGAAATTTTTTGTGTAAGAGGGCCCGTTGCAAGAGGCGACAAAATGTACCCTATAGTCAGTTAGTAGGACATTTGCTAATCTGGATAGCTACCACTTCTAGTCTACTGTATGGCATGCCCATGCCGTCATGACAATCTTGAGTTTGTGTGCCTGGCGCTATGGTCATCGCCATGTGTGCAACTCGAAGGCGTGTAAGGCAGACCTCATTGGCAGTTGTGTCCATATTCCGAATTTTTAGGATGCAAGCGCTTGTATTTCAAATACAACACTACGCATCTTATGAATACATGGAACCCAAACAGCTAGTCATTGTTCTAATTTTATAGAACAATATGCATCTGAATGCGCGGAACCCAGATATCTAGTACTTATTAAACTTTATGGAACAATCCTAATTAGTCCTAATTATTACATACATATAACCAAAATTGAACGTATCCAAAAACTTTTTGTCAAACATTTGAATTTCAAGTTTAAAAACCATTTCAATGATTATACTGAAGCTTGTCTACATTATAATCTAATCCCCCTTAGTGAAAGAAGGCATTACCTCGACATTACCTTTTTGTACGATATCATAAATTCTATTATAGATTGTCCTGCTCTCACTTCGTCTTTGAATATCTATGTACCACAGCGTTACCGTCGTAATTCTTCCTCACTCAAACTGTTTGCTACCCCTGTTCCAAAACTAACTACGGACAAAATGAATATCTACGTCGTTGTACAAATACCTACAACAAATATTTTAGTGACATAGACATTTTTAATTCTTCGAAACAAAGATTTAAGTCATTAGTAGTTAGGAAACTTATTAATAAGATTCAAATGGAATGTAATGTTCGTATTTAGACTTAGTGATTTAGTTGTATTTAGGTTTCCCGTCAAAAGTTTCACAGTATTAGATATATCGAATGATTAATTTTAGTGTAGTGTGTAGCTTACCATTTGTTTCTGTTCCTTTTTCTAAATTATAAGTATCCAGTTTTGGTTTAGATTTATTGTTATTTATTGTTAGGCCTTAAATTTATGGTTATACTGTCGGATACTTTAAAAAAAATAATAATAATACGCGTCTGAATGCTTGGAACCCAAATATCTAGTCCTTTTTCTTAACTTTATAGAACAATACGCATCTGAATGCGCGGAACCCAAATATCTATGTAGTCCTTGTTCTAGCTTTACAGAATAATACGCACCTGAATGCGCGGAACCTAAATATCTACTCCTTGTCCTAACTTTATAGAACAATATCCATCTGATCGCGCGGAACCCAAATAACTAGTCCTTGTTGTATCTTAACAGTCTTGTAAGTAAAAGTAGGCAAGTCAACGACTGTTTAAGTTTCCAAATAGTGTTGTAATGTATTGAATTTAATTTTACGGACGTTTTCCGTTGCGGATCGCTTTAATGTTAGTCTACTTAGATTTTTTTGTAAATAATAACAACTAGCTGTTTTCCGCGGCTTCGCTCGCATAGATTAAGTTAAAAGGTAGTTTCAAAAATCCTTAGGTGCACCTACAATATAGAAAGAACCCGCATGTAAATTTTCACGGTCCTAGCCCCAGTAGCTTAGGCTCTGCGTTCTTTTTTTTTTCATTCTCCTCCTGACGCACACGCTTGTCGGGTAATTATTTTCTTATTCTTTTATGTTTTAATTTTTTCTTTTATTTTTCTCTTTTTATTCTTTGCCAATTTATTTAATTTATTTAACAAATATGTACAAAATACAATTTTGTGATCCGAACATATTTTCTTACTCTCGACTTTATACAATACTATATACTATAATCTATTTCTACTACTATTTTTAATATTCTAGCAATGCGTTGATATGTTAGTCGGTTATTCAGTGAGGTCAAATAATATATATATATATATATAAGTGGAGCGTTTACAGGTTCTTATCTATAGATATAGATACAGATATATATATATATATATATATATGTGTATATATATATATATATATATATATATATATATATATATATATATATATATATATATATATATATATCTGTATCTATATATATAGATAAGAACCTGTAAACGCCCAACTGCTGGGCTTGGGTATCTCAATTTTTTTAGAGGAACGGACATTCTATCCGCCATGCTTGTCCAAGGCGGCTTTGATGTGCTTGACACATCAGTTATCTCGATTTACAGGTTACATCACGATGTTTTCTTTCACCATCAGTTATATTCACGTTAGTCAGGAAACCTAAATGATGCATGTTGTTGAAATATGAATAGTTGTGAACGCAACCTTGAGACGACAAAATTCATGTAACATAATATATGTCAAATTTGTGCATTCTGTCTGTGTTCACTATGTTTCGTCTTCCATACCGGAATTTTTGGCGGGAACAGAAAGGAGCCCTTGTGCTGTGCAGTTTTATTTTCTGAAAATGTGTAAAATTACTCTCAAATGAACAATAGTTGTAGGATATTGATAGTTTTTGAGTAGTAATTATGCGTTTTTGTGAGAAATGTGAACTGTATAGTCAAATGTGGCCTTTCGAGTTTTCACAAGAATTCTGTTGAATGGTGTGGATTGTAGCCTACAACTGCGTCTGGCTTAAAGGCCTAGTTGCCAAGCCTTAAACATGAAAAAAATCTTCCATACCGGAGTTTTTGGCGGGAACTGAAAAGAGAGGTCGTGCTGTGCAGTTTTATTTTCTGAAAATGTGTAAAATTACTCTAAAATGGACAGTAGTTCTAGGATATTGATAGTTTTTTGAGTAGAAATTGTGTTTTTGTGAGAAATGTGAACAAATATAAATAGTCAAATGTTGCCTTTCTAGTTGTTTTAAATCTGGCTTAAAGGCCTAGCTGGCAAGCCATAACCGTAAATAAATAAGTCTCGCATACCTTCCAGAAATAAATGCAGTACATAACTCTCGCGTGTTTTATTTCTAGACTGTATTTAGCTAAGTCTAATATTAAAATAAAGTTAACATGTCATTTAAACATTTGAAACGCGTGTTTCATACTCGAGAGAGTTACAGGTTTCATGTTTTAATCCATGCAATTATATCACTCTTCAATTTATTAAGAAAAAAGAAAAAAACTACATTATATATGTCTTTTTTTCAAAATAAATGCCAATCGTCTATCGATATACATCTAAGATAGATATATATTTAACTAGCGGTAGACGTTGTCCTGCTATGAAAAAATAAAAATCTAGGACCCGATCCCAGCGCCACCTATCGGTTCCAATTGTGAATTTAAACCATCCGGGACCCGCTCAAACACACAAAAACAAAATCACCAAAATCGATCCAGGCGATTAGGAGGATTCTAGAACCCGATCTCAACGCCACCTACCGGTTCCAGCGGGATAAAAAGTATCCTATGTCCGTCTCCTGGTTCTAAGCTACGTCCCCACCAATTTTCAGCCAAATCGGTACAGCCGTTCTTGAGTTATAAATAGTGTAACTAACACAACTTTCTTTTATATAGATATATAATAATTACAGATAATTTAAGAATTTCCTTTGAGTCAGGTTACCCGGAAGAGAGATTGCTTTTGGCGATAAGGCCACCTTTTGTTTTACCAAGTAACTATTTATTGTCTTGTTGTGTAGCTTTGTAACTTTTGTTTTGGTGAAAAATAAAGTCTTGTCTATGTCTATATTTTTTTTTAATTGTCGCTGTAAATTTGTGTTGAACAGGCTCCGTAACGACTGAATCATTTCATTGAAAATTTTAAGGATTAACAACAATTATTTTACCTTGTTTCAGGTAACCATGACAACCGGTCTGGACCGGGACATGATACGCGCCGCCTATGATGACGTCAGATCCGATACAACGCCCACAGAATGGTAAGGCAACCGGGATTTATCGGTTATACACATTAATCTTGTACGAAGTGTAAAACGTAACTTTCGAAAGTTCCTAAGCCTTTTTTTTTTGAGGCAGGGGGAAATACATTTCGTAAACTACTGGGCCCTTTACTGGGATTAGACCAAAGTAATGAGAGTTATCCACTGAAGATGGCGTAGATAACAGAGTCAATTGCCGGCTTGTGTGGAGACTCAGCAAGGTACCCTATTAAAGAGGTAACCCACGGGCTAATACTCCACTAAAACCCCCTTCCTCCCATGTGCCCCGCGCTCATGGTAGGAATAGCGTGAGACTTAGAACGTAGTGATCCGTGCAGGAACGGAGAAAGAATACAATTTCCTGCGGCCGGGCTGCTTGTCGTAAGAGGCGACAAAAGAACCCCCAGCCAGGTGGTAGGGTATTTGCCCGACTGGATGGCTACCACCCCTGGTCTAGAGTATGCCGCCATAACAACCTTGAGTTGTATTCCGGCATTAGTGACCAGGTTCCAGTCTCCCTTAAGAGAGCAGCAGCGCATTTGTAGCACGTTTGGTGTTGCAAATGTCCATAGGCGATGGTAACAGCTTTCCATGAAGTGGGCCGTCTGCCTGTCTGCTGAACTCCTGCAATAATAATAATGCAGTCATACACTTGTTTTGTGATTCTAATTTGATCCATTCTCTCTACATGCCCATACCATCTTATCATTCTTTTATCAACTCTTGTTATTACATATTCTTTTAATTCACAACGTTCCCTTATCATAGTCATTCAACCTAACCTCACATAATTATACTTGTCAAGCTCTCATTTCAACTACGTTGATCGCACTGTCATGCTTCTAGCTTCTTCTGCCATATCGAACTTTCACCGCCATACATTAGTGTTGGCACCAACAATATTTTTGTGTTGGTGCCAACACTAATTATGAAAAAAACTTCCTTAGGCTAAAACGAAAAATGTTTATTGAAAAATTAAAGAAAAAATAGCAAATTATAGAAAAAAATCGGTGCGCAGCGACAGCGCCCGAATAAGGGCGGTTAGAAGACTTTCTAATTTCAAAACATCCTAATTCACACTTATGTATATTATTTTATTCTAGATCTTATTTCATGGCTAAAGTTTGCAATTGTACAATAAAAATTATGTTATAGGTCGCCTAGAGAGTGCATAACGCTTTTTCCTTACATGGCGAACTTTACCAGTTCATCCTTGTAAGCCGCGTAAAAGAACGTAGTCCCAATAATGTGTGTGTGACACTAAAGCTCTAACACATTAACACGTTCACAGCTGCGGCACTGATCTATCTGTACTTTCCATTCCTGCGGTACGGGATGTTGCAGACCTTGTAACAAAACTATCATTATACCGGCACGAGGCATATTGAGCCCTGTAACGTTTTAATTTTTTTTTATATGTGTATAAAGTAGTTTATGGATTTTTGTTTTGTGCTATGCGCTACTAGGCCAAGGTGACCGTATTAAGGGTATACCGCGGAACTCTGGTTTAATAGCACATCTTAGATATACCTATATATTCATTTCTTTTCCACACTGAACCAAATTGAATATTACGCCCTCTACACCACAGGGTATCCGTGCAGGAACGGAGAAAGAATACAATTTCCTGCGACCAGGCGGCCTGTCGTAAGAGGCAACAAAACAATCCACAGCCAGTTGGTAGGGTATTTGCTCGTCTGGATGGCTACCACCCTTGGTCTAGACCATGCCGCCATAACAACCTTGAGTTGTGTTCCGGCATTAGTGCACAGGTTCCAGTCTCTTTTTAGATAGGGGCAGCACAATAGGAGCACCTTTGGTGTTACACATGTCCATAGGCGATGGTACCAGCTTTCTATCAGGTGGGCCGTCTGCCTGTCTGTTGAACTCAAGCAATAAAAGAACAGAGAAGTCTATGATTTTCTTAGCCGCACCGCAAGTGAGACACGTACGGGGTGACTCAGACCCCGTTTCGCATAGAATGTGTTAAAAGCCGTATAGAAAATAATTTTGTAGGAGGATAAATGCGGGCCCAACACAACGCGTGTGGGCGCAGTGTATTTGGGTCACTCATAAAATGTATTAAAATGAATGACGTAATAAAATTGTAGCACTAATATTACTTAGAGTATTATCTACTAGCGGCCACCCGTGACTTCGTCTGCATTTGTCCTGAAATATAGCAAAAATAGGATTTGTTCGCGGCTTGGCCGCGCTTGACAAGTAATGTAGATTACAGTTATATCGCCAGTGTTTAAAATCGAATGGTATTTTCAGCAGGGTAGCGGATTTTTTAGTTTGATAGTACATGAATTCTGAACATAGGTAATTTTACTAAAGGCATACAAATATCTAAATCTACTAAAGATATGTAATAAACATGAAAACTATCATATCAAGTCACCTCTTGACATGGGTCGTTATGAGCGTTGTGTGATCGAAAATGATGACGTCATTAGTGACGTTTCGCCACTACCACAAAGGCCGCGGTCACTTTGTGGAACGGCTAACGGAGCATTTTGAGCGTTGTGAGCTACTAATGGAATGCGTTGTAAGTAGTACTAAGAACTAAGCGACCGTGGGTCGCGATTGTGGGAGCCGGCAGGGGTTGTCATCGGCAAACCTTTTGCGCACGACTTACAATGTGGTACTTCTTTTCAGGGCGGTGTTCAAATTCGACGGCGCCCGTATAGTGTGTTCGGCACGCGGTAGTGATTTCACAGAGTTCCGTACACAGTTCTCCGATGACGACCGGGCTTTTGGCTACCTTAGGTAAGTAATCAAGTGTTTATTAGCTTTTATACACATACTCAGGCCGGCAATTTAGAACTTTAATGCAATGAAATAAAATCTGAAGTAATATCCACTAGTGTAACATGCAAAAGTGGATGGATGCAGAAGTCGTGGAAGGCCACGACACACCTTCCATGATCAAATTGATCGTGTACTAGCAGAAGGTGATGTCAGGAGCCTTAAGAACAGACGAGCGTGCATGACAAGAGTTATGAATGTTAAAGAAGCAAGTGAGGTGTGTAAGAATAAGCCTAAATGGCGCTCTGTCGCTCGTGCCTACCCCGCAAGGGAACTGGCGTGAAGTTATGTATGTATGTATGTAACATATGGTGTTTTGAAATTTTAATGTTTAAGGAGTATAAACTCGATGCGTGTCAGAGCTGACACAATTTTTTGTTTTTCACGTTTTAGACGTAAGACTACGCTTATAATCAAACAGACAGATCGTTAAGCTAGCGTGGAAATAAGTAAACAGTGGTACGCTTGCCATACGTTTGGCCATGTTTGGCTAAGACCAGGGTTTCTCAAACTATTTTGGGCAAGAGACCGTTTTTCCAAAATGAACTGATACCTCAGTCCCTATAGCCAAATAAAAAAATCCTGTCTAATTTTTATCCTATTGATAAAAAATATCTTACACTAACTTGTCCACGCTTTTCGACTTGTTGAGCTTTTTAAAAGTACAACAATGATAATTCTTAATAAAATATTGTTACGACCTACACGCCGACAAAAGTAGATTCACACCTGCATACCATAAAAGCATACTTTATTACCTTTCCGCATTTGCACTTCTTTCTTTCTTTGTGTTTAAAATTTGTTATGAGAAAACAGCCGGTTGTGTATTGTAATCTTTTATGGCAGTCATTAGCCAGGTGTGTTGAACTGATTCTAAGAAATTCGGTTTACGCGGTCGGGCAGCCATATTGTATCGGTGCAGTATAAAGCAATGGCCCAATGGAGAGATCGGCAATCTAGCGATAGCCACAAGCGAAGCAAGAGCTTAGTGACGGACTTTTCGCGTGTGATTGAATCGTGAATTACGTTTGGACTGGTTGTGTACAGTTATATTTGTACCTGTGTTATACGTGTTTGTATAGTTCTAATAAATTCTATAATAATTCCAACAGCATTTTAATTCGAGTCCTGCAACTCGTAACAATATTAATCATTCTTATAGCAAGTTGGTGCACGTAACACAAGTTAACACAACTTATACAGTATGTTGAAAGTTTCAAATAAGAACTTGTGTTAATTAATAGGGATCGATTTTTACACCTCGTCGACTCCCAAAATCAGTTTTCGTGTATGTCGAGCTCTGGGAAACCGATCTCGACCCCAGGGGGTCGTTATCGATCGCTTTGGGAATCCCTGGCTTAGACTGTAAAGCAATTTTTATTGGATTTTAGGGTTCAAATGGGCGACGAGATGTCCAAACGCAAGAAGTTTTTGTTTGTTACGTACGTTGGGCCCAACGTGTCCGTCATCAACCGTGCGAAAATGTCCACCGACAAGGCTATCATCAAGGATATATTATCGGTAAGATATGAATCATGTGTACCCAACTCAGATAAAATTAGGATTATTCTACATAAAATGCTTAGCCACTTTCCCTTCCACTGTCCTATTTCGTCTAGTACCTCTTCCACCCCGTCTATTGTATCCAGTGCTGCCAGCATAGATAACTTATTTTGAATAACACTTTTGAATATTTATTTGCCAGGGCCCTAAAGTTACATTTTGCGAGCACAGGTTACAATTTTGGGTTTTGCTTATAATTATGTTCGTAAACTGTAACTAAATATCATCAAACTAGCCGCGCCCGCGGTTTCACTCGCGTGGTGATGGAATATCGTTATATTTTGGATAATTCACACTTATAGCCTATGTATTATTCTGTTGTGTAAGCTATCTTATTGTAAAGTTTCATCAAATTCCATACAGTAGGTTTTGCGTGAAAGAGTAACAAACATATATCCATACATTATTACAAACTTTCGCGTTTGTAATATTAGTAAGGATTTAGATTCCATCCGTGCAGGAACGGAGTAAGAATACAATTTCCTGCGGCCGGGCGGCTTGTCGTAAGAGGCGCCAAAACAACCCACAGCTAGGTGGTAGGGTATTTGCCCAACCGGATGACTACCACCCCTGGTCTAGAGTATGTCGCCATAACAACCTTGAGTTACTTGTGTTCCGGCATTAGTGACCAGGTTCCAGTGTCCCTTAAGAGAGCAGCAGTGCATTTGTAACACCTTTGGTGTTGCAAATGACCATAGGGCGATGGTAACCGCTTTCCATTAAGTGGGCCGTCTGCCTGTCCGCTGAACTCATGCAATAAAAAAAAATAAAAAAAGATTTATATAAATAAATATTAAATCGTTAAAAATTACGAAAATCGCCTTATTTGTAAAAGTTGCTTACATGTTATGTGGGAGGGTCAAGTTAGAAAAATGGCACCATCTGAGAATGATTCTCTCCTATCATAGAGAAGGGATACTCATTGGCATCATTCCTGGGGCCTAATTCTGTTATTACTGTCTCCTTAAAATCACCAGCCACTCGTATCAGTCGCAGGTTTGCCTCATTTCGGTATGCTATTAATGCCAATGGCGTACCCATGGCATTGCTACGCTATCTTTAAAAGCGATAATTCGCGAAATATATATTTAAGATTTTGGTACCTTTTTAATATTTATTTTTAAAGGCACACACATCACATGCACTTCCTCACAACACCAGCATGTAACAGATACACTCTACATTAGTTTAAGTTTAGTATTAAAATTAAAATAAATTAATATAATAAGTTATTCTTAAGGTACACCACAACACAAACATACATTCATTAAACGTCACACACAATAACAAAATAATAACAAATAAGCATGTATAAATTCTAAAAACTTTTTTCTAAATTAAGTTGTAAAAAAAGGGTACGGAACAGGAGTCAGTAGCTGTTAAAAAAAAATCAGACAACGTCATTTCTGCTAATGATAATACCAATTTTTTCTACTATTATTCTGCTAAGATAATATTTTGAAGATACTGTGGATTTAGTAGAATTCGTATTTTCGAAATTATCGCAATGGAATCATGCTTAATATTAATTATAGATATCCAAGGTTTATTCTACACGAGCCATATCAATTTATTTTCTAGCACCTCAGTTGCAAAACATTATTTTTTCTACTTGCATAAACTTATTTTTTTTTTACACATAAATCTTCTGTAATATCTTAACTGATTGTGAAAACCACTTAAAAATCCATTACATGGTTCAGAAGGAGTTACCGGATCTACAGGCAGATAAACAGACATGGAAAGCGACTTTGTTTTATTCTAAGATAAGGAAACTCAAGTAAAACAAACTATGTCTATAAAACATTGTTTTTTTAATAAATAAATATGATAAACTAAATTAAAATTAAATGAAATCATACAGGTACTTCCTAACATTAAAACCAACAGTTTGTGCCACAGCCAAAATGAAATCATAACCAACAATACACTTATATTTCGCTGTATCTAAGTCTATCTCCTTACTGCCCGCTATTAATCTCAGTTCAACTAATGTAGCAATTTGCGCTAACAGGTTACTAGTCAGCCCAATCTTTTCTTCTAGAATTGCGTAGAAAATGGCTAAGAGACGATCTAACGTAAACACTTTTGGTCCTAATTGCGTATTTAATTTCTCATTAACCTTAGCCTTCGCCTTGATCTGCTGCAGTCTTTTACGTTGTTTCCCATGGTTCTTCATAAACAGCCTTTTATCTTCTTTCGGTGGATTGTAGCTGGCCAAATATGCCGCTATCAGTAGATACTTGGCATAGTAAGGCAATTCGAAGCTCTGCGCAAATGTTTTAGTTGAAGTTAGCTCATCCTTTAATGAATTTTCAAAGTTATATGAATCTGATATATCGCTGTTCTCTTTTCCTAATGTGGGTTTTATTGATTTGCCATCGCTGATACGTAAATATAGGAGTTCCAAACTCGCTTTCAGTATTGGTGAAATATGTCTCCATAGCTTGGTCAAATCATCAGCTTGTATTTCATTCCTAATTATTGGTTCACAATATTTCGTAAAGTTGATTTTGGCCATATGTTGTAGTTCTATCAAGTCACGACATGGTCTGTAGAATACACTGAGAAAAGCGTTCAGAAAGTTTCCAAATAGCTCAGGTTTTTCCAATTCTGTTTCTATATGTTTCTCCACTTCATAATTTGACTTTAAATGTTGTATAAATGACTTTTGATACATAAATATAATCTGAAACAGTTCTTCTTTGTTGTAATTAGGAAAATAAAGCTTTATTGGCTCCCTGATGCCCATTTTAAAATAGAAGTTCTCATAAACTAAATGTGTTATGAATATAGTGCAAATGTTAAGGTTACATAGTTCTTTGAGCCTCAAAAATGCTGGCATTATATTATGATCCATTGTACGAAGCCTCTCAGCTCTATCGAATACTATCACAATGGGCTGGTTGTCATTATTCTCGTAATACATTCGGTTGAAGTTATTTACTAATTCTAACATCGTTTCGCATTTTATATCAATGTTTTCATCCTTCAAACCTGTCAATATGCTCTCGTACATAATTTTGGGCGAATAACATTCAATGCAGTCTATTATAACATGTTTGAAGCATAAATATCGAAGGATAGACTCGACGCACAAACTTTTTCCGGTTGCCATACATCCAGTAATGAAAATAGAACACGGTAATGGTTCGTCGCCATCTCCGAGCAAATCAAATAAATCGCGAAGTTGGTTTTCTCTACATAACACTTTGTTGTATATTTCGTCCATTTTTCATGCTTTTCCAAATAAACCGTCGGTTTAAAACCGACAACAAAAAAAACAACGAATGAAAACACGTTAAGCTAATTTTGACAGTGACATTAAAGTTTTTTTCCTCATCCAATGTACGAATGTGCAGGTTTCCTACGACGAATTTTGCGGCACATTGATTTTTCGCGGCAACTCAAAATGCTTTAAGAAATTCGGTTTAATACACAAATGATCATTTATATAAAATAAAAATAATTGAAATAGTATTAAAGCCAACGCCTAATTAAGTCAACAATGTTATATAATACAACAGCTAACATATATTTTTTATTCTGTTTCAGAACTTTGCAGTCGAGTTACAATTGGAAAACCAGTCTGAAATAGATATTGATCAATTCAAGGACGCTCTGAACAGGGCCGGAGGTGCGAATTACGGCACAGGCATAAGGGATTTATGAATTACGCAATAAAAATTCTCAAGTTCTTACCACATATCGATTAAATGACTGAGCGCCATCTTGTTCTCTCAATTTAAAAATAGAGATAAGAACAAAAAATAATGTAAGATTCGAGAGTGGTAGGCAATAAAATCAATACATCAAGCACAATTTTTTGTAGTTAAAGTCATAGTTATGTGCTTGTAATTTATTTAATAATTTATAAATAAAAATTGTTCATAAAATACAATAGCGGTTAGTGAGGAAAATGTGGAAAATATTTTTTTACCTAAAAATTGAGATTAGTATATTTTTGTTTATTTAATATGCTTGTGTTTTAACACAGTCAGACCTTGATTTTGAAGTAATATGAATTTAGAAATCTAGTAGCTGCAATGTAAATACAGTACTGAGTGTTTTGTGGGAACTTCATGGACTTTATTTAAAAAATTGGTCAAAAGTAATATTTGTAGGATATCTCACCTGTTTAGAGAGATGTGCTTTTTCGAGCTGCCCGAAGTTGATGGCGTTAGTCAAAGACCTACAATTCGAGTCCATCTTTTGCTTGAAGATGATTCTAAAACTTAACTATTCATGAATACTTGACTCTGGCTCCATACACGAATTGTGCAGAACCATATTTAAAAAGAAGAACAAAATGTATTTTGTTTTGTAATACCTATAATAATTTGTAGTGTCAAATGTAAGTTGACGCGTGGTAAAAAAATAAATAATAATTTTAACAGTTTTTAGTACTTCGTTGTTTCCATAATTTATTCAGAAAACCTACGGAATAATATAAAGACCTGAATATAACTAACAATTACAATTTCGAGACTACTATTAGTAAGGATACGGAATTATTTTAATATTGTCTATGAGGCGCAATCTCTCGGTGGTCTTCCTCCTCTTGGCCATTTGAGGCAGCGAGGAGGTTGGGGCCTCGAGAAAAACCTCTTTGCCCCAGCTTCTACTCGACGGACAACTACCTGTCGGTGGCGTGGTTTGGAGCCATCGGAGCCTTCATAACGGTAGTCTCTCAACGGCTCTCGTTGGCCAGTCTGCGGCATCCGATGGCCTTCGCGGGCTTTGGGTGGCCTTCTGTGGCTTCTGGTGGCCTGTCAGCGGCTTTGTGGTTTTCGCAATCTCGGGGGTCGGCAGCCAAGTGCGTTGATGGTCCGGTGGCCGCGCGTGTAGTGGAGCGATCCCGTTTGTAACTCGGACTTATATTTGACCTTGAACCACAGAATATAAAATTCAAACACAGTAATTAACCCAATGTAGGTATATTATTTTATCAAGGTTTGCCAGTGTTTAAATATCGTTCTTATGTTTATGTTCAAAATGTGCAATTATATTGTAGATACGAGTAATCGATGTATTTGTAAATGTAAGGTTTTTGCCAAATATTTAGTGAATGTTGCCATGTACCAGGCGCGGTGGATGCATTTATTTTTGACATATGACGAAATTATACATGTTTATATACATTTTGAATGTACCGGCTTGTTTATATACATTGAAGATTTTACTCAGCATTATTATTGGTGAAATAATTAAAGTAAATACACATAACCGTAGCAAGTGTTTCATTTTGACTTCACAAAATGAAGATTTTACTTTCTGCACACATTCCACATGACAAATTGTACATGATGAAGTCAGCAACTGCACTGAATTGTCCGTCGTGTCTTAAGATAGACGATTTCTTTCATATAGGTATTAGTGGAATGTGTCGAAACTAACAGCCTTAGAAATGGTATGAATTTATTATTTCGGACCGTCAAAAAAACTCATACATTTAGCACATGCCACCTAGTTTATATAATAAGTTGATTGTTAATTATTAAGGCGACTTATAACACGTTCCTTTAGTAACTCAGAACGCCTAAAATGCTCCGTCTGCCGTCCCACAAGGCGACCGCAGTCGTTACGGTCGAGGCGAAAACGTCACTAATGACGGCATGGTTTTCGCTCACGCAGCGCTCACAACGACCCATGTCAAGAGGCGGGTCGAATAACCTATCCACTTGAGTTTACGATTGTGACGCCCGCACGCGCTGATAGCCAAATTCACCCAAATTGTGGCTGACGCATAACGGTCTTGTTCATATTGAGTAGGAGTAATAATATTTTTATTCTTCATTACTTGAAGAACAGGAAAAGATCCTAGACCATACGGCTTCGTCGTTTATGTATTATTCATATTGGCTACGTTTCTACAAGAGGCTCACAACAACCACGTTCACGACCGCGATTTTTCACGTTCCACTTGCTTGCCGGCGTTACAATCGTAAATCCAAGTGGAACGGTTATCCGACCCGCCTCTTGACGATGTGATGTGTGTGTGATATGAGTGATGTTTTCGCCACGAACACAACGACCGCTGGCGCTTTGTGGAACGGCTAACGGAGCATTTTGGGCATTGCGAGCTACTAATGGAACGCGCTGAGTAAGATTACATTTTTTTTTTTAATTTTTGCTTTTAGTCAAACTGGCAAACGGGTCCACTTGATGGCAAGTGGCTACCGTCGCCCATGGACATCTCCAACACCAAGGGAGCCGAGTTGCCTACCTCGTTGAGACCATAAATATCTATATACGCCCTTTTTGAAGAGCCCCATATTATAGTGCTCTGGGAAAAACGCGGGATTGAGCTCATAGCTTGCTCACGTAGGGCATAAAGGAGCGAGCGCCACGTACAGTAGATAACTACCAGGTGTCAAGGAAGTGTGGATGAGCTCCCAGACGTCGGCGAGCAGTGTGGTGATAAATGGCGACGTAGGTACCAAACCACATAGCTTCTCAGAACACCCCCCATTTTACAGACGGTAGAACGCGCTTAGAACGCCAACATCTCTTCTGAGACTTAAAGGTTAAATACATTCATTTTCAGTGAAAATTTTCAAACATACATTGTCCGTATAAAATTAAAGATTTAAACATACTTGAGGAAATAGCTATATCACTCAGTGACAGGTACTGGTTTCTGTCGAATGCTGCTATGACGCTATTTGCCTCTACAAAAACTCAAATCGCCGCGTAATGGAGTCGTAAGGCTGGCTCCTACCTCGGACAACGGATAAGGATGGAAATCCAGCTAGATAACGCAGCCAAGCTGCTGGGCACCTTACCCATTGCTAGGCTCAGTAATCTTCTTATAGTGTGAAGGCATTATATGTAGACTGCGATATAGCTAATAGGCAATTAATAATTTAGTCTTCTTTATTGTACCGTTGTGGATTATTATAAGTAATATAAATTTACTAGCGGCCCCGGCAGACGTTGTCCTGCTCTGAAAAAATAAAAATCTAGCACCCGATCCCAACGCCACCTACCGGTTCTAATTGCGAATCTAAACCATCCGGCGACCCACTCAAACACACAAAAACAAAATCACCAAAATCGCTCCAGGTGATTACGAGGATTCTAGAACCCGATCTCAGCGCCACCTACCGGTTCTAATTGCGAATCTAAACCATCCAGGCACCCACTCAAACATACAAAAACAAAATCACCAAAATCACTCCAGGTGATTAGGAGGATTATATATATATATATGTAAACGCGGTTGAGATGCGAGCACTGCGCAAAATCTGCGGAGTGACGCACCTACCGGTTCCAACGGGATCTGAAAAAGTATTCTATGTCCGTCTCCTGGAATGACTCTAAGCTACCTACCCACCACCTTTTCAGCCTAGCGGAATCGAGCCTTAAGAACCGTTCTGACAAGAGTTATAAATGAGGTGTGTAATTAACACGACAGGGAACTGGCGTGAAGTTATGTATGTATGTATGTATGTATGTATATTAGCGAAAATTTAAATAAATAAAATTCGCTTTTAAGAAACATTATATTGGACTTGCCCTTACAGAAATTGTTCACAAGTGACATAAACAAAATACAAAGAAATGATATTATATATAAACTAAAATTATGAAAAATTATTCTAAAAAGTTCCAACAGTACTATATTATAAAATGAGGGCAAGCGAAGCGAGCCCTAACACTATCCTGCAATCTTTGCAGTTTTGTTGTACATTTTAATGAGAAACTATCACACTTTCAGATTTCGGATTTGGCATAGTAATTTATTTCTAGATGTGTTATCTATCATAAAAATATTATTTCATATACATTTATAAAAAAACTAGAGTTTACCCCACGGCTGCGCCGCGGGTCAACCTCTAGTGCGTGTCTCTTGTTTAAAGAGCAAGTAGTACAAGTTACATTGCATTAAATTTTTATGTATTTGCCCCCGAAAGATTCACTTCATTTTATATCGCAAACTATACCACCCCCGTCTATATGTAAACTACATAAATGACAAAAGTTGACAAAAATGACAAATGATCCAGTGGACTAAGTGGACCCAGTTGACCAAGGGGACCAAGTGGACACAGTGGTCCAAGTGGACCCAGTGGACCCAGTAGACCCAGTGGACGAAATGGACAAAATCACAAAACCAGTCCTAGTTTCCGGGATAAACTTTACATAAATCTATCCCAAAATGTATCCCATTATCCGGGATAAAAAGTATCCCTTGGCCACTCTCGGTATTCAAATTATATATGTACCGAGTTTCAGCTAAATCGGTCCAATAGTCTTTCCATAAAAGGATAACAAATAAAAAGACAAATATATTTTTATCCCGGAAACTATCCCATTTTTCGGGATAAAAAATATCCTATGTTCATTCTCGGCATCGAAAATATATATATACAGAGTTTCAGCCAAATCGGTCCAGTAGTTTTTCCGTGAAAACGGAACAGACAGACAGACAGACAGACAGACAGACAGACAGACAGACAGACAGACAGACAGACAGACAGACAGACAGCCAGCCAGACAGACAGACAGAGTTACTTTCGCATTTATAATATTAATAGGGACTAGTGGTCGCCCGTAGGCAGACGGCGCACTTGATGGAAAGCGGTTACCATCGCCTGTGGACATTTGCAACACCAAAGTTGCTACAAATTCTGGAACCTGATGACTAATGCCGGAACACAACTCAAGGTTGTTATGGCGACATACTTTAGACCAGGGGTGGTAGCCATCCAGGCGGGCAAATGCCCTACCACCTGGCTGTGGGTTGTTAAGTCGCCTCTTACGACAGGCCACCCGGTCGCAGGAAATTGTATTCTTTCTTCGTTCCTGCACGGATATATTTTTTATGCAAAATTAAAAAAAATATTAGCATTCGTCGCTCCTTCTCTATATCCCTATTAATATTATAAATGCGAAAGTAACTCTGTCTGTCTGTCTGTCTGTTCCGTTTTCAGGGAAAAACTACTGGACCGATTTGGCTGAAACTCAGTATATATATATATATTTTCGATGCCGAGGATGAACATAGGATACTTTTTATCCCGAAAAATGGGATAGTTTCCGGGATAAAAATATATTTCTCTGTTTGTTTGTTATGCTTTTACGGAAAAACTACTGGACCGATTTGGCTGAAAATCGGTATATATGTAATTTTTATACCGAGGGTGGACAAGGAATATTTTTCATCCCGGATAATGGGGTAGATTTTGGGATAGATTTATGTAAAGATTATCCCAAAAGTGGGACAGGCTTTGGTTGGTTTTGTGATTTGCCATTTTCATCATTTTGGTTGTTTTGTCCTTTTTGATCTTTTGTTCTTTCCCCCATTTGCCCTTTTGCCCCTTTGCCCATTTTGCCCTTTTGCCCTTTTGCCCTTTTGCCCTTTTGCCCTTTTGCTCTTTTGCTCTTTTGCTCTTTTGCTCTTTTGCTCTTTTGCTCTTTTGCTCTTTTGCTCTTTTGCTCTTTTGCTCTTTTGCTCTTTTGCTCTTTTGCTCTTTTGCTCTTTTGCTCTTTTGCTCTTTTGCTCTTTTGCTCTTTTGCTCTTTTGCTCTTTTGCTCTTTTGCTCTTTTGCTCTTTTGCTCTTTTGCTCTTTTGCTCTTTTGCTCTTTTGCTCTTTTGCTCTTTTGCTCTTTTGCTCTTTTGCTCTTTTGCTCTTTTGCTCTTTTGCTCTTTTGCTTTTTGCTCTTTTGCTCTTTTGCTCTTTTGCTCTTTTGCTCTTTTGCTCTTTTGCTCTTTTGCTCTTTTGCTCTTTTGCTCTTTTGCTCTTTTGCTCTTTTGCTCTTTTGCTCTTTTGCTCTTTTGCTCTTTTGCTCTTTTGCTCTTTTGCTCTTTTGCTCTTTTGCTCTTTTGCTCTTTTGCTCTTTTGCTCTTTTGCTCTTTTTGTCCTTTTTGCTGATTTTGTCCCTTTTGTAATTTTTGTAGTTTAAAAAAAAATTAGTAAAACTAGGACTGTTTGTAATAGAGGATGAAAGTTTGGATGAGACCAATCATTTCTCAAGTTCATAGATATCAAAATACATCGTCTATAAAAATGCGATAGTAACTCGATGTGTCTTTCTGTTAAGTTTTCAGAAAACACTGGGAATACTGGATCGTTTTTATTGTAATTTTGTTTAAATGTAGTTTTAATGGCGAAAATGGACACATATACTCATGCCAGGAGATCGGCATGAGTATATATCAAGCATCGAGTTTGCGATATAAAATGAAGTGAATTTTTCGAGTGCAAATGGCACTAACATAAAAATGGTGTACATTGTAACCTGTATTAACGCCTGCTCTTTAAACAAGAAGTAGGAACAAGAAGAGGTTAACCCGCGGCGCAGCCGCGGGGTAAACTCTAGTAAACTATAAGTTTGCGAAATTTCATACTCCTCCGTCCGCGCAATTTTCGTAAAAAGGGTTACGCTTTTTTGTTTCTACGTATTAATATATAGATATAACAATTTTTATTATTTACAATTTTATTGTGTCCCTAACGCCATCTGTCGATAATTATAAAACCAATAAGACATGTGTAATATCAGACGGAATGTTACCACTACGGCCATTTGTTCGAAAACTAAAGAACTAGTATCGATGTAAACGTAAACAGAATGTTGTTTAGTTAAAAATACGTAGTTCTTAGGTAAAGCACAAATAAATAATGAGCACAATCATAATAAGTGTTGTTGAATGTATAACAATATTAATTATTGACAGAAGCCTATATTAACAATCCATACATTAAAAAATATTTAAAAAAAAAAACATCCAAAGCTTTAAAATAAAATTACGACAATTATTAATAAATAAAGCATATTACACAATACACGACCCAAATACTGATACCGGAATCTGATTTTGTGACGTGAGGAATCCTAAGTATTGTTAATCAATATTATTATAAACTAGCTGACCCGGCAAACTACGTACTACCTCAGAATCAATAAATAAAAAACGTTGATTTCTGAACGACGGGACGAACACCAAACGTTTGAGAGTTTTTGGCGGGAACTGAAAGGGGACGTTGTGCTGTGCAGTTTTATTATCTAAAAATGTGTAAAATTACTCTAAAATGAACAATAGTTGTAGGATATCGATAGTTTTTGAGTAGTAATTATGTGTTTTTGTGAGAAATGTAAACTGTATAGTCAAATGTGGCCTTTCGAATTTTCACAAGAACTCCGTTGAATGGTGTGGATTGTAGCCTACAATACAACTGCGCCTGGCTTAAAGGCCTAGTTGCCAAGCCTTAAACATAAAAACATCAAATGTTTGACATTTAAACCCAAAAAAAAACTTCACTTTTATATTTAACTTGATTTCTGAACGACTTTTAAATGTAATTGATTTCTAAACGACGGGACGAACATCAAATGTTTGACAGGTATGAATAGTTTTTAAAGGAAAGCGAAATTGTTGTTTTTACTATATTCCAAGCGTTTTTTTCATATTTACTTACCTTTTAAACCTTCCCTGGACTTCCACAAAAATTCAAAACCAAAATTAGCCAAATCAGTCCAGCCGTTCTCGAGTTTTAGCGAGACTAACGAACAGCAATTGATTTTTATATATATAGATTGTATAATAATTTGTATCAAATAATAGAATTTATAACTAATAATGTCTAGCATTATTAGTTATAAATTCTATTATTTGATAAGCTACATACAGTGATACCTAAACTGTTATCATTAATCATGGACATCATATTCAAACCTGTATACACAAAATAAATTACTTTGACTTTAAATTATTACTTGGTAGAAAACTTCGCAAGGCCTCCTAAAGCACCACTTTTTGCTAGTTTATCTATATTTTAACATGACCTATTTACAAATAAACGAATATTACGTAGTGTTTGAAATATCTGTACCTCATTTATCGGAGTTCAAGGCTAGGCAAAGGAAACGTGATTATTTTCCCCATGCGCTTATTGTTAGATTATGACAAATTCACAAGCGAGTTGCGCTGTCAAAATATGCAAAGAACAGGTCACGTCTGTTCCCCTGCTTTCTTAGCGAAACTAAGGATGCGAGATCACTCATTTTAAGTTAGGTTTATTTATAGGATATTTTAGATTTTTAATTAATATTAATGTGTATAACTAATACTTACATTTTAAATATCACGATATCTTTTGAATGAAACGTCACAAAACAGTTGATTATTTTGTTGCCTCATTGTGTGAATGTGGTCTAGACGAAGGAACAGTGGAGCATATATTCTTTCATTACCCCAAAATTAACACGCATATTTATGATATTTTACCTTTAAATTGTGATCGTCCTGTGAATGTTAACTCTTGTCCATTCTAAATTCATATATACTTTATGTAAATGTTTATATACTAATAATATTTATTTATAACGTAGTTAGTCTAATACAATTAAATGTTTTGTGTTCTCCTTAGGTCATCAGAAAACGTTCTCCACCGTTCAAACGTCATTATAAATTAATTTCTGATTACCAAGCACCTGTCATTTTTATAGTCACTCCCA
Source organism: Dendrolimus kikuchii (assembly GCA_019925095.2). Classification (NCBI taxonomy): domain Eukaryota; kingdom Metazoa; phylum Arthropoda; class Insecta; order Lepidoptera; family Lasiocampidae; genus Dendrolimus; species Dendrolimus kikuchii. The sequence goes on along the minus strand of CM034410.1, from coordinate 2,930,338 downwards.
AAGTCACTCCGACATTGGCAAAATCAACGCACATTAAAGCGTTGGAGCCATCGCCGAACAAAAATAGAATAGAATAGAGGGTCTAAAGCCGTTGCCTTTGAAGAATTGCTTAGTGAAATTGACACGTGTCGAGATATATTGACAGTTGTACGACATAGTATTATAAAGTTTCACTTTTTTTTTTGGTTTTGAGGCGAGGGAAAATGCTTAACCGATTTACGCACAAACTGGGTCGTTGCTAGGGGAACGACACGCGTCGGTCGGGGGCGATAACACTGCAGCAATAGTATGCTCTTGGCAGCGCTCCGTCCGCGATCGACGTCACAGAATAGTGTGGAAGACTCCGAGCGTTGCTGCACGGGCGAGCAACCCCAATACCCACTAAAAACCCCCTCCTCCCTGACGACCCTGCGCTTTGAATGTGTTGGAAAGGCTGAGATTTAGAACATAGTTACGCCCAGCCGAAAATATTAATACTTGTCATGTTCATCATACTATGAATCTGCGATAATGAGCCCTTTAAGCTCTCTGCTAACAGAATTTTGGAATAATCTTGTTGGCATTTTTAAACATACTTTTGACAGGGAATAAAGTTAGTCTATTTTGAAATACTTGCTGTGCCCGCGACGTCGTCCGCGTGAAATTTGCTTTCAAAACCCACAGATTTTGAAACATTCTTCATTGGTGCTCCGCTCCTAGGGCTATCCAACACTGAAAGAATTTTTCAAATCAGACCAGTAGTAGTTCCTGAGATTAGCGCGTTCAATCAAACGATATTAGTATATTTGGCTACAATACTAATACTTACATTTTAAATAGCGCGATATCTTTTGAATGAACCGTCCGAATTGAATAATTCAAAAGTTCTAGAAGGGTATTGAATTCGTCTTGAATATGGAGTAATTTATTTTGATAAGGATTAATACGAAGGTACAAAATAAAGAGTTTTTGAAGCGACAGCATTTTAATTATTTAAAAAAATAAAAGAAAACACTTATTGTGAGATAACTACAATAGTTAGACATATGGTTTTTTGTAGACAATTATATGTTCTGCAAAGTGGTAGTACATTATTTTGTTTTATAATCAATAGTTTTCGCAGCGCACGCCGTGTAAGGATTTTTTCGGGTCATTTTTTTACACCTTGGGTTACATTATTGGACTTTTACTAAGGATCCCTAATTTTTTTGAAAATATAATATAGCCTATAGCTTTCCTCGATAAATGTACTATTCAACACTGAAATAATTTTTCAAATCGGACCAGCGGTTCCTGAGATTAGCGCGTTTGAACAAACAAACAAACTCTTCAGCTTTATAATATTAGTATAGATAAGTACTCTAATGTGCAAAGTCAAATTTGCGACAATATTTTTATAATAGTGATGATGATAGTCTATGAATTGGTATTTACATATCCTTATTCCTTATTAATATTATAAATGCGAAAGTAACTGTCTGTCTGTCTGTTCCGTTTTCACGGAAAAACTACTGGACTGATTTGGCTGAAATTGGGCATATACGTAATTTTGTTTCCGCGGGTGGACAAGGGATACTTTTCATCCCTGATAATGGGATAAGTTTGGGGATAATTTTATGTAAAGATTATCCCAGAAAGTAGGATAGGTTTTTATTTTGTGATTTGCCATTTTCGTCATTTTGGTTAATTTGGTCGATCTGGTCGCTGTGGTGGATGTAGTCGATATGGTCGATGTGGTCGATGTGGTCATTGTGGTCGACGTGGTCGGTGTGGTCGATATGGTTGACGTGGTCGATGTAATCGGTTTGGTCGGTGTAGTCGGTGTGGTCGGTGTGGTCGGTGTGGTCGGTCTGGTCGGTCTGGTCGGTGTGGTCGGTGTGGTCGGTGTGGTCGATGTGGTCGTTGTGGTCGACGTGGTCGGTGTGGTCGATATGGTTGACGTGGTCGGTGTAATCGGTTTGGTCGGTGTAGTCGGTGTGGTCGGTGTAGTAGGTGTGGTCGGTGTGGTCGGTGTGGTCGGTGTGGTCGATGTGGTCGTTGTGGTCGACGTGGTCGGTGTGGTCGATATGGTTGACGTGGTCGGTGTAATCGGTTTGGTCGGTGTAGTCGGTGTGGTCGGTGTGGTCGGTGTAGTAGGTGTGGTCGGTGTGGTCGGTGTGGTCGGTGTGGTCGGTGTGGTCGGTGTGGTCGGTGTGGTCGGTGTGGTCGGTGTGGTCGGTGTGGTCGATGTGGTCGGTGTAATCGGTTTGGTCGACGTGGTCAATGTGGTCGATGTCGTCGATGTGGTCGGTGTGGTCGATGTGGTCAGTGTAATAGATGTAGTCGATGTGGTCGATGTGGTCGATGTGGTCGATGTGGTCGATGTGGTCGGTGTGGTCGGTGTGATCGATGTGGTCAGTGTAATAGATGTAGTCGATGTGGTCGATGTCGTCGATGTGGTCGGTTTGGTCGATGTGGTCGATGTGGTTGATGTGGTCGGTGTGGTCAATTTGGCTGATTAGCCGATGTGGGCGATGTGGTCAGTGTAATAGATGTAGTCGATGTGGTCAATGTGGTCGATGTGGTCGGTGTGGTCGGTGTGGTTGATGTGGTTGATGTGGTTGATGTGGTCGGTGTGGTTGATATGGTCGGTGTGGTCGAAGTGGTCGATTTTGTCATTTTGGTGTATATAATAATATGTAGTTTTAATACTGAAAATTGGCATGAATACTTTCATCCGGGAGATGGGATAGTTTGCGATATAAAATGAAGTGAATCTTCCGGGGCAAATAGCAGTAACATAAAAATTTCATGCAATGTAACCTGTACTAACGCTTGCTGTTTAAACAAGAGGTATACACACTAGAATTTGACCAGTGGCAGAGCCGCGGTGTAAACTCTGGTAATTTTAAATAAATACATTTTTTGTTCATATTAATCTGATTTTGCACCAAAATACACAGTATCTCTTATTGGATTAAGTTTAAATACATCTATATAAGAATCATAAGGATAGTCTATTCCACTATTATTAGTACATAAATTCGGTAGTCGCTTAACATTTCCAATTGACTTGTATAGAGTAAAGTCAGGAATGTATGTAATACAATTAGCACGATGTATCTGTGACCCTATAAATAAATTATACAAATTAGGACACCTTTGAAATAATGTATTTGGAACCTTATATGTATGTAAACCTTCTGTATGAGGTGTACTAACAAGTATAATAACCACATTTTCTAAGCTTCTACACTCCATTAGAGCTGAAAAAAGATAATCCATATCAATTTTACTGTCGACCAGCCTAAAGTTCTTAAGAGTTGAGCTGAATTTTAAAGAGTTGCATAAATATAACCAACATGGCGCGTCTTTCGATGCTTCAAGATTAAATGTGTTTAATGTAGTACAACATCGAAATAAAGTATCAAAAAACTCTGGAGCATACCTGGTTAGACACGGCCCAGAATTTATTTTCGCATTGGTTAACCCACATAGACTTAAATATGTTATTTTTGTTAAATAGCTACTGTTCGAATTTAAATGAATTGGAAGCCCAACAAGATGACTTAAATCTAAATTTATCTGAATTTCTTGTTTATTCGCAAATAATGTATCGTAGTCTAGAACAAAAGATCCTTCAGAGTTGTTTTCGGAAGTGTCTTTATTTTCTGTAATTCTAGGTGTAAGGACGAACCAATCATATCGTTTTGGAACATTGATTTCATCACTTCTCGGTGAGTAAGGGAAATATTGTGTAATTTCACTTAGTAAGTTTTTAAGAAATGCATCATCGAAGTTGAAAGCATCCTTCTTCCACAACATTACAGCTACATTTCCAGGGATGGCAGTGTCTTTATTGAACGCATCGTTTAGTTCTGATATACAGGTGGCATCCACATCAAAATGTTCGCTAAAAAAGGTCTCGAATAAACTTGACACAAATACCTTGTGAGACGTCAAACTTGGACAAAATATTATAATAAATTCATATTCCTTCAGATCTATCTTTGTCAATATTGGAAATTTCATTAAAGATGGAAAACAGCTCTTAGTATTGTACCAATTCAACATACGAATATGTAGTTGTTTAAATACAGGCACTCGACTGAAAAGCCGATATTTCATTGTAAAGAATTTATTTAGATCCAGAACGGTGAGATTCAAAGAATTTAGGTTAGCCGTTTCCAATATATTAAATAATAATTTCGGCCGTAATAAATCACTTAAATTCGTATTCCCAGACAAACAGAAAATCTTATAGCCTAAAAATATTCTAAATGTGCACAATGGGCGGTCTTATCGCTAAGAAGCGATCTCTTCCAGACAACCCGTGGCAGGAATAAAACAGATTGTATTGGTCAAAGGTGGTATAAATAAATATTAGAGGTTATGCAGTTACTTACATATATTTTATTTATTTATAAACATATAAGTATGTAAAATATTATATAAGTAAGAATTTATACTTAATAGACACATATAAATACACGTATTGATATCACATATATAAATATATATACATAAATATACGGAAAAATATCAAATACATATACATAAATATACGTAAAAATATCAAATATCACTATTATTGAAGAAAGATGAATGATGCTTGGGAGTATTAAGTCTAAGATTCGTAGAAGGTCGTAAATTGTGTGAGGAAGAATTCAAAGCGTTCTTTGAGATAATACGGGGTTGTGGGGATAAACAGCACTTAGCGGGACTCGAATTAAAATGCCGTTTGTATTATTATAGACTTTATTAGAACTACATAAACACGTATAACACAGGCACAAATATAACCGAACACAACAAATCCAAACGTAATGCAGAAGGTCGTAATTCAATAAAATGCACAAAGTCCGTCACTATTAGATTCCCGAATGTACACACGTCACGCCCGTATCGTAGTCGTAGCTTGAATGACTCCTCCCTCCAGCAGGCCGTCGTTTTATACTTCACAAATGCAAAAGTATCCGCAACACCTGGCTAATTATGCTAATGAGCGAGTACAATAGGACAATAGGCTGTTCTCTACAATAATTAGAAACGTATGCCATTAAATAAGTGAACAAAAGAAGACGATCATAAAAGGATTAAGATTAGTTCAAATGCCTAGAGGTAATAAAATGTGCTCCTACAAATCTGTACGTGAAATTTATCTTTGTTGGCGCCTAGGTGGTAACAGTATGAAGTCGAAGATGTAACCGTTTTATATTAATAGTACGTGGAAGGCGTGTACAATGAGTCGTTCAATTATTCCGGTGGATTCGACTAAAGGCGTGTGAAAGTTAGCCTTTAATAAACATATTCTACCCGTTTAGTTTTGCCGATAGCCGATGTCACGCGTCGATTGTCAGGAGGGTTGACAAAAAAGGTTACATAAATAGTTGTTGCAATAAATTTATTATTTTAATTTTTTATTGTACATACATACATGCATAACTTCACGCCAGTTCCCTTGCGGGGTAGGCACGATCAACAGAGCGCCATTTAGGCTTATTCTTTGTTGTAATTTTTTATTGTATACACTTAATATAAGTATATACAATAATGGTTAAGTAATACAATACAATAGTAGTAAGTAGTTATCGGCGAACCTCATATTATAAACTTATGATTCATTCGCAGTTTATTGGCGGTTGATTAATTTGACTCGTTAGGTTATAAATTCGCAGATTTTACAATATTCCATTGACAAGCAGCACGCCTGTTTGCCAATGCGGTAGGCAGAGGGATAGATCTTCAGTTCCGACGATTCTAACAAATACTTTTCGCTTTATCACCTTTCTTTACTCCGCTGACATATATTGAGGCATATAATGAATACGCTTAAAAGATTTAATTTAAAATTGTTAACATACTGTGTCTGTACATTAAAAAACAACTGGAATAGACTATATTAGCAATGGAGTACATGGTGTAATATTTTTAGAGATCTTGTCTGTTGTTCGCGGTTCACGTAAAAACTATTGGGCCAATTTCGATGCGATTTTCACTGATCGACGGCAAATTCTTAGACTTAAAATCTGCGCTACTTTTTATATTGGGAATCCCGCGGGAATTTTTCTGGGAATGTTTTAAAATGACCAGATTAATAAAATTCGAATTACAATGTGATTTTTTTACTGATCGATAATAAATTTTATTTAATAAAATATATGATATTTTTATCCCGGAAATCTCGCGGGAAATTTCTCGGGAGAGGTTTGTAGTTGTTCGGGTGCATAAAAATTAGCTTATTCCGACAAAGTTTTTACTAAAAGGATGGCTTAAATTCTTTTTTCAATGCTGCGGTACTTTGTATCCCGGGATTCCGTATATCACAGACCCGTCCATTTGGTTTGTATTATATTTGTAACACAAGACACATATTCGCACCTTTGTAGGTTTTATGGTCGTAAATATTGTTAAAAGAAACTAACAGCAAAAATGTATTAAAAACAAATACGGGAATAAGTCAAGTGGGAGGCAAATATACGGCGACCTTCAGTGCTGTTGATTTTTACTCTGCCACTGAACGTTTAAACCTTAGATCATATAAACCTCTAGATCGCGCATCAATTGCACAAAAACGGCCCAAAAACAGTGCACCAAAATTGGTGCACTGGCTTCAGTGGCTTCCCCGCCTATCAGTGTCGTTTCGATTACTTTACTGGTTAGAGCTCTCGCAAAAAAAATTATTATGCCGGCCTGCGCTATTAAAATGTGTCGGAACTATTTTACAACGGGAAAGGATAAGTATGAGATGTCATTTAATCGGAAAACTTAACACTTTCCTCATGATTCATTTGTAAAAACGTGAAATTTAATTTCGACATTTTCAAGGTTATCGAATTGATTGATGTTGTCAGGTGAAAAGTGTGACTTATTTTCCAAAATTTGGGGACTTTTGTTACGATTTTTTTTTATTTATGAAATATGAATAATTGAAAAAATCTATAGAAAACAGACATGTAATGTTTGTGTATCCGGTTTTCTTAAACTAGTTTATATTACGTTTTAGACTTCCTACGGATCCAATTGTAGCATATTTTTGGACAAAGAGATGGATTTTGAAAGAAAATATTTTGAATCATTTTCGGAATTATTTTTGCACTATGTTTTTTATATTTTCTTATCAACGGCACAGTTGTATTGAAATAAAGTACCTGAAATAATTATATATGATCGTGAACGATAAGATGTAAGTTGTGTGAAGGATAATTAGAAAAGGCTTCAATGGCTGCCCACGCCTGTTAGTGTCGTTTCGATTACTTTACTGGTTAGAGCTCTCGCAAAAAAAATAATTATGCCGGCCTGCGCTATTAAAATGTGTCGGAACTATTTTACAACGGGAAAGGATAAGTATGAACTATTTTACAACGGGAAAGGATAAGTATGAGATGTCATTTAATCGGAAAACTTAACACTTTCCTCATGATTCATTTGTAAAAACGTGAAATTTAATTTCGACATTTTCAAGGTTATCGAATTGATTGATGTTGTCAGGTGAAAAGTGTGACTTATTTTCCAAAATTTGGGGACTTTTGTTACGATTTTTTTTTATTTATGAAATATGAATAATTGAAAAAATCTATAGAAAACAGACATGTAATGTTTGTGTATCCGGTTTTCTTAAACTAGTTTATATTACGTTTTAGACTTCCTACGGATCCAATTGTAGCATATTTTTGGACAAAGAGATGGATTTTGAAAGAAAATATTTTGAATCATTTTCGGAATTATTTTTGCACTATGTTTTTTATATTTTCTTATCAACGGCACAGTTGTATTGAAATAAAGTACCTGAAATAATTATATATGATCGTGAACGATAAGATGTAAGTTGTGTGAAGGATAATTAGAAAATTTAAGAATACTTAATCATCATATAAAATTATTTCTAATCTAACCTCAGCGCTTTGGGCAATATAAACTTTTCAATGTAACCTTATGACGTTTGACATAGAATTGACAGAATGCGTGCTGCAAATATCGTCAAAGAGGATGTAAAAAAACTGAATATCGTTTAAAGCAGATGATTCGGTCGAAGTTATCTGTACTAATATTATAAAGAGGTAAAGTTTGTAAGTTTGTGACGTTGTAGGGGATAATCTCGGGATCTACTAAACTGATTTAAAAAATTCTTTTATTCTTGGAAAGCTACGTTAACAGGGAGTGTCATAGGCTATATAACATGACGCTTTATACCACAGGAACGGGACAGACCGCGGGTGAATCCGCTCCGGGCCGCTAGTAATATTATAGATAACTCTTTATTGTCATAATTAAGATATTAAATTTTGTCTATATTCTGTTAGCTGCATCTCCATTAATTCCTAATAAAGAAATAATTTAATATATTATATATATATAATTGTATAGTTTTTTTAGAATTATTACATTAGTATTGGTAATTAACAGACTTATAAATATGTACTAATTATCTGTACAAGCAGTTTATTGCGAATTAAAATTACTACATGTGCTAAAATGTGTTATGAATTCATTTGTGCATGTATTTTTTTATGGTTCGTTCCAAGACGCACAACTTCTGTTGCTAATACTTTATTAAAAAAAAAACTAAAACCTCTGAGTAATATTAAATTATATCACATAAAGCGATTAAATCGTAACGATCATTTAAACTTTTCACTTACATAAAAAAATATTTAATTATAAAAAATGGGGTAATATTTTTTTCCTGATATCCCGAAAACGCAGAGTGAATTTAGCAACGCTTCGCGTTTTTGATGCCGTTTTTGCCGGTGTTGTTTGTTATTTAGGCAGGTAGTATGAATTGATACTGGACTATATGTTTTTGGCCCACTATCTGGTATCGATATAATAATAGATATATATAAAATAGATAAGCCTCTCTAGCATAAAATATCAAAACATCCACCACCTCACCCGATAGCTGATATCTCAATTCGTATACACACATACATAACTTCACGTCAGTTCCCTTGCGGGGTAGGCACGAACAACAGAGCGCACTTCAGGCTTATTCTTACACACCTCACTTGCTTCTTTGACATTCATAGCTTTTGTCATGCACTCTCGTCTGTTCTTAAGGCTCCTGACATCACCTTCTGCTAGTACACGATCAATTTGATCATGGAAGGTGTGTCGTGGCCTTTTACGACTTCTGCATCCATCCACTTTTGCATTGTATATCTGTTTAGTCATTCTTTCCACATGCCCGAACCACCGGAGCATTCCTTTCCTTACCTTCACCCCGACACGCTCTTTCAGACCAACTCTCTTTCTTACTTCGGTATTACGAACGCGGTCCGCGAGCGTCACTCAATTCGTATATCTATCTATATGTATAAAAAGTCCTTGTCACAGTGTTTGACCGCGATGAACTCTCAAATTACTGAACCAATTTTGATGATTTTTAATTTTGCTAGATTTCTTCCACCTTATGACATAGGATAGGTTTCATTTTAATTTATTATCATTTTTTTTTAACTGAGAGGTTGGTACGTATGAGTTCTCCTGTCAAATAAGTTACATAAGCATCAGACAGATGGCGCCATACTTGAAGTCCTACCCTTTCTTTGATGCCACCATTTATTTCATGTAACACATCTTTTTGAAATTTTCAAACAAACAACATTAACCGTGGTTTTTTATATGTATAATACGTGTGTATGTGACTGAACTCCCCCTAAACGGTTGGATCAATTCTGATGAATTTTTTTGTGTGTATTCAAGTGCACTCGAGAATGGTTTAGATTAGATGATTATACCCGGTAGGTGGCGTTGGAATCGGGTTTCAGGATTTTGACGATTTTTTTGGGGTTTATTTGAGTGGGTCTCTCGATGGTTTAAATCTACAGTTGGACCCTGTAGGTGGCGCTGGAATCGCGACTTAGATTTTTATTTTTCAGAACAGGACAACGTCTGCCGGGGCCGCTAGTGTTCCGATAAATAGTAAATACCATTAGATGGCGCTTCAATCGATAATTCTATAAATTCCTCTAGATGGTACTTTTAAAAACTTATTCTAAATCGTATTAAAGACAGAAATAGTAATTAGTAGTACACGTCTGAGGCAGTACATTTGTCCCGTACAAAATATATTTGTACTGATACGGCTAAAAATTTGGACTAATTCAAATATTTTGTCCCGCTACGACTCACGCATCAAATGTAAGAGGAAGGATGGAACGAGGACAACAGTACAATAACGCCTCTACGGATATTCACATGACAAAGAGGGACAACACGACATGTACGAATGATAGTAAAATGAATTGAACGAGGCCGATCACATCCGATTCTTAACGAACATTTCCGAACTAGAAGTTTTGTACGGGACAAATGAGGGAATGACGCTCACCGCTTCACGGCCTCATCGCTTCAAATGTACTGCCGCGGTACAAGGGTCCTCGCTTCATTTGAATTGGTAGATTGTACTGGTTCAATACAAAATGGCATGTTACTCTTACAAACTCATTTTAAAACCATGTCCTACCCAACTCTCGACAGAATTAAATGATAGTTTAATAACTAAAATAAACATTTGATAATCTGAACCAAATGTAAAAAAATGATTCACAAAATCACTTTAACGTAAAAATGTATGAGTGATTTAATATCACATCACTTGGTTTATGTTTTGCTCTTAAGATCTCGTCAGAGCGTTGTCGTTATACAGCATCATCTTAAATGCACTAAATGGTTTACTTATAATTTTTGAGGACTTCTCTCTCTCTTGATGGTGGTAGTTTTTATTTTTAACCAACTTCCAAAAGGTGGAGGTTTGACTTGATTGGTTTTTTATATATGTACACGGATTACTCTGAGATTTATGATCCGATTTACGTGATTCTTCTATAGTTTGATACGGAATCGTTGACAGTTGGTCTCCTAATAATTTAACATGGTTTGGCCCAGTAGTTTTCATTTTAAGAACATTTTTTTATTAAAAAAATTTCGTTCCCGTTTCTTGGGACCTATATGTTTTAAGGCGCGCGGCACCTTTCGTAGGCCTACCCATAGCTAGACAATAAAAAGTAACAAATAAATGAAAAATTGTTTAAAAAAAAACATACATACATACATACATAACTTCACGCCAGTTCCCTTGCGGGGTAGGCACGAACAACAGAGTGCCATTTAGGCTTATTCTTACACACCTCACTTGCCTCTTTGACAACAAAAACAATTTGAAGTAAAACATAAAAGTTACTATATTTTGTGAAAATTACCAAGCACCGACTTTAAGATGTTTTCGATAATATATATTATGACATACCAAAGATTTTCTGAATGCATATCTTTGTAAGTCCAAGTTCCTAAAATATCCGTGCAGGAACGGAGTTATAAAACAATTTCCTGCTGTCGGGCAACATGTCGTAAAGGCGACAAAAACACCCTACAGCCAGGTGGTAGGGAATTTGCCCGTCTGGAAGGCTACTATCCCTGGTTTAGCCTATGCCGCCTTAACAACCTTGAATTGTGTTTCAACATCAGTGGTCAGGTTCCAATCTCCCTTTAAAGAACGGCAGCAGATTGGTAGCACCTTCGATGTAACAAATGTCCATGAGCAATTATAACCACTTTCCATCAGGTGGACCGTCTGTCTGTCTGCTGATCTCATGCAATAAAAAAATTACACAATGTCTCTGATTGCATTAAGTTTAAATACATCAATATAGGGGTCATAAGCGCCAGAATCGCGAGCGGACGTAACCCTCGAGCTCGGAAGTCGCTCTGAACTCTCTTCATTAAATATCGGCTCGTATCTAATGCTAAAATTACCAAACGCTGCCCTTATTTCTATAAACAGATTATATAAATTACGACACTGTTGAAATAATATATCTGGAACCTCGAATTGTGTGGATGTACTCATTTGTACAATAAAAATGTTTTCTATGGCTCTACACTGCATTAATGCCGAACACACTGACTGCATGTCAATTTTACTATCGACCAGTCTGAAGTTCTTGAGAGTCGAGCTTAATGGTCAAGATTTGCATAAACGCGACCAACATGGCGCCTGTTTTGGTGCAACCACATTGAACGTGTTTAAAATAATACAATATCTAAATAAAATATATAAAAAAAACTGAGACATATCTAACCTATCCACGTAAACTTAGATATGTTATTTTTGATAAATAACTACTGTGTGAACTGTGATCTGAACTTGTTGTTTGTTCTTAAATAATGTACCATAGTCTAAAAGAAAAGTGTATATAGACTTATGCCCTCGATATATTACTTTATTTTCTGAATTCATGGGTGTAAGAACTAACCAATCATGTCCGTTAGATACATTCGCTTCACTGTTTTTCAGACAGTAAGGGAAATATACCTTAATTTCTCTTAACAAGTTTATAAAAAATTTATCCTTGAATTTGTTTGCATCCTTCCATAACATTATAGCCACATTTCCAGGGATGACAGTGTCTTCATTGAACGCATCGTCCAGTTCTGATATGCAGCAGACGTTCAAATCAAAATGTTCCGCAAAAAAAATCACGAATAAATTTGACAGAAACACCGTATGAGAATTGAGTGTTGGTGAAAATATTATAATGAATTCATATTCTTTTAGATCCAACATTGCTAGTATTGGGAATTTCTTTAGAGATGGAAAGCAGATTTTAGTATGACGCCAGTCTAATATCTGTATACGCAGTTGTTTAAATACAGGCATTTGACTAACAACCCTATGATCTTCATTCACCAGATAATCGTAGAAATCTGAAACGGTAAGCTTGAAAGAATTTAGCTTAGCTTTTTTTAATACAGTAAATAACATTTTCGGATACAATAGATCGTTTAAAGTAGTCATCAAGTGTATATTTTCTAATTTTTGGACGAAATTCTGTGTCATTGTCAAAATATTTGAGATTTCACTATCTGTGTAGTTGGTACTGCTATTATTTCCGAAATTAACATAAATATCTTTTAGTTCAGGCCAGTGTATGCTTGGATCTATCTATCTCGTAGCAATATCAGCAAGTGTTATATTTGTATATGATAGGTTGAGAAACTTTTTTTTTTTTTTTTTTTTATTGCAGGAGATCAGCAGACAGGTAGACGGCCCACATGATGGAAAGAGGTTACCATCGCCTATGGACATTTGCAACACCAAAGATGCTACAAATGCGCTGCTGCTCTCTTAAGGGACACTGGAACCTGGTCACTAATGTCTTAATTTCATATTTCCGTATTGCATATGACATAATGTCTTCAAGCAGAGCAAGAAGCTCCATTGTGCTGAAAGAAAAAGAAATCATCAACACAACTCGAGATTGTTATGGCGACATACTTTAGACCAGGGGTGGTAGCCATCCAGTCGGGCAAATGCCCTACCACCTGGCCGTGGGTTGTTAAGTCGCCTCTTACGACAGGCCACCCGGCCGCAGGAAATTGTATTCTTTCTCCGTTCCTGCACGGATATTTAAAAATAGGACTTTTCTTTTATATCACAAATATTTAAATGTACTAGTGGTCGCCCATGGTCGAAATTCGACCATAATAATAAATTTAAATTATTAAGTTTGAACATTATTAAGGTTCTGTTGTCAGACTATACATCTATAATCACAGATTTCGCCAAGGCTACACTGTTAATTTGACTTTAAGTATATATGCGTGCGTGTATCAAATACACGGTAGTGTGTGTAGTGTTTTTTTCTTGATTTAATGTATTTTTATGCATAATTAAAAAAAATGCATTCTGTACTAAGGAGTGCCTTCATTGCCCTCTCTATATAAACTATAAGTGTGCGAAATTTCGTACTCCTCCGTCAGCGCAATTTTCGTAAAAAGGGGTACAAAGTTTTTGCTTCACGTAAAAATATATAGATTATTGGTTGTTTTCCGCTGTGTGAAATATCTATTTATCACGTACCTAACGCATATTCTAATATACCGAGTCTTGCCATAAATATTGTAACAAAGATTTTTTTTCTATTGCAAATAACATTTATAAGTTTTACAGTGTGTTAGTTTAATACATAAATATAAAACAATTTAAAATATAAAAAGCTTATTCGAAGTGGTCTCCATTGGCTGCAATACAGTCCTATAAACGTTGAGGCCAGTTATCAATAGAAGCACGCACTCTTTCCATTGGAAAATTCTTCACTGCCCATCGTATGGATTGTTTTAGGGACTCCAAAGTATCATCGTTTAGAGTAAGCCGTACTCTCTAAAACTGACCATAAATCCATAATCCAGTGGATTAAGATCGGGACTAGACGACGGCCAGTCTTCAGCTCTGATGAAGTCCGAAACATTCGTTTCTAACCAAGACTGCGTGGAGACCGAGCTTTATGACCCGGCGCCCAGTCTTGCTGGAAGGACCATTCTTGGTTATTGAACATGGTGTTGTTATGGGGCTTAACTACCTTCTCAAGAAAGGTAACTTGATACACTTGTGCCGATGTTTTGATACTTTTTTCACAAAAATATGGCTGTCACTGCTTCACAGCAACACCCCACCAAACCATCACTGAAGACGGATAATGCCCACGTTGGACTCTGTCGACTAATTGTGAAGTTTCCTCAAAGCTTTGAACATAAATACGGTCATGTTGTTTGTCAAAATGTTGCTCAATTGTAAAAAAAATCTCATCCGTAAATATTTTTTTTCTGTGACCTCCCTTTGCGTACCGCTTCAGTAGTTGTTTCGATTTTATCACCCTATTCTTTTTTAAATTATGAGTTAAGAAATGACCAGTGCGTCTCTTATAGGCTGCAAGTCTTAAGTCATCTTTTAAAGTACGCGACATGGTTCTAGGTGATATCTTCATCTCCCGAGATAAAATCTTTTGCTTTTGGACAGGATTTCTCCGAATTTTTTTCCTTACTGCTTTGACCACCTTTCTCGTACGAACACTACGTGGACGGCCAGATCTTTTCTGTCACAAACAGAGGAGGTCTCATTGTACCTATTAATAGCTCGGTACACAATCATTTGACTAATACCAAGCGTATGGAGAGTTTTAAAAATTGCATTTGGCTCCATACCTACTTTGTATAATGCAATCACAGCGATTCGGTTCTCTTTATCGCCCCACTCCATTTTAATATCGCAAAATTTTGTACAATGTATTGGCGCCAAAATGAGAAAACACAATCTGTCATTTTTATATGATTGTTCATCATATAAAAAAGACAGATTCCAAATTCAAATGTAAAATTTTGTTTCTTTTTAATTGTAACAGTATTTATGGCCAGATTAAGTAGTTGAATGTCAGTTTGTGACGCTTTCAGGTCTTAACTCTTTACGTATAAAGTTGACCAGGGATGTTTAGCGGAATTTTAAGCAAAAATCTTTACGTTTTAGCCGATATTTACCAAAGAACAACCGACATAGTAGGTATGTTTGTAATCGTTAGTTTAGCTACTTTTAATCAAATAATTGTTCTGTTAATTATCACAACGTGTTAAAGCACTTGCTTACAAAATTACAGTCGTTATTATTAAAGTCAACAGCGTATATAAAACAACTTGATATTTGCGCGATGTTTGACGTAGTACCTACTAAAAATTACTAGACATTATTGAAATTTCTTTTGACCTATTATTGAAGTTGCTAGGGCTTCGACAAATTTGAAAAAGTGACGCCCCTATTATTTACTACTTTATTTTGCCACCATGTAAATACAACATAATCTTCCTTACTCTTGTGAGCTGTATGCACTATCCATTGTCCTTGAGCGCTGAATTTCACATAATATCCACATATACTTAATTCACAATCTGGGCGATCCTCCCGTCGTTTCGCACTTAGCGAGCGAGATGTAGCGAAATTACTCTTGCCTCAGACATCGTCGCTCACTCATGCCCCGAATGACTCTACGTACTATAATAACTTCGCACACTCAACATATTACGGTCTGCCCACTCCGTCTACATCGGTTCGTTGTTATTCTGTCTCTTAAAATAATTAATTTTATAAACTATCCCGAAATTATAACACCACACCAAGTCACAAACACATAACTAACTATAAAACTTATACACATACTCAAACCAACGCGCACTACCATCGCATTGCATTACACGCACACTTCACAAACAAACCAAGACACACAAAGAGCCTAAAAATTAATAACCCAGGCACAGAAAAGAAAATAACAATACACATGGCACGGATATAAGGCCAACACTGCACATGCACTTCCTCACAACACCAGCATGTAACAGATACACTCTACATTAGTATAAGTTTAGTATTAAAATTAGAATAAATTAATATAATAAGTTATTCTTAAGGTACACCACAATATAAAAATCACTAAATTAATGTCACACACAGTAACAAAAATAAACAATAAGCGTGTATGGACTCTAAAATCTTTCATAGAAATTAAGTAGTAAAAAAGGTACGGAACTCGAGTCCGTAGAGATGTTAATAATAATAAAAAAAAAACTATCCGGATGTTGCAAAACTATGTCACATGAAGAAAAAGTACTTTATTTTCATTATTGCAAATATTTAGCTCAATGGAAACAATTTTTTTAAATAAGTAAAACTGAATTCAAAGACTTGTAAAAAGTTGCTTGCTTCTCTGACAGTAAGAGGCAGCATAAAGTTTGACAGTCTACACTGTAAAAACAAATGTGTGCTGGGACACATAGTAGAAGTGAAACTTCAACGGACAAGTGGAAAAACGAATGGCAACGGATAAGTGGCAAAACGAATCGCAACAAAATTTTAACCTGAAGTTTTACGGGCAGATTGTTAATGTACTTGTCCAATTTGAGAACCGTAACGCGTTACGTAACGAAGTGGTTTACCCTCCTATAAGAAGTTATCACTTAAAAAAATATTATTTTACTGTGATTCTGTTCTAAAATACACAATATCTGTTACTGGATTAAGTTTAAATACACTTATATAAGGATCGTAAGAAAACAACTCTAGCCCCATAATTGGGCACGAAGATCGCACAACATTAACCAATCCCGACGATTTGCACATAGAAAATTCAGGCTCGTATTTAACGTTAAAATTGCCGTTTCTTGTTCTCTCTTGCAGCAATAAATTATATAAATTAGGACACTGCTGATATAATATATCTAGATCATAATGTGGTAAAGATAAACTATTTTCAACAATAAAAATATTCTCTATGGCTCTACACTGCACTAAAGCCGAATACATTGACTGCATGTCAATGTTACGGTCGACCAGTCTAAAATTCTTAAGAGTCGAGCATAATGGTAAAGATTTACATAAAGCTAACCAACAAGGGTCCCGTTCTGGTGCCTCCACGTTCAACTTATTTAAGAGTGTACAACAGCGAAATAAAATATCAAAAAAATCTGAATTATACCTTACCAACCCACATAAACTTAAATATGTTAGTTTTGATAAATAACTACTATCAGAATTTAAAGTAACAGGAATCTCAGCAAGGTCGCTTAAGTCGAAACTAATCTGAATTTGTTGTTTGTTCTCAAATAATGTGTCATAGTCCAAAACAAAAGCTTCTTTACAGTCGTTTTCAGAAGTTCCTTTACTGTCTGTAATCATAGGTGTAAGGACGAACCAATCGTATCGATTCGGAAGTCTCGTTTCATTACCTTTTGGACAGTAAGGGAAATATTCTTTAATTCCTCTTAATAAGTGTCTAAAAAATTTATCCTTGAATTTGTTTGCATCCTTCTTCCATAACATTACAGCTACATTTCCAGGGATGACAGTGTCTTTATTGAATACATCGTCTAGTTCTGATATGCAGCAGACATTCAAATCAAAATGTTCAGCAAAAAAATTCACGAATATACTTGACACAAACACCGTATGAGAATTGAGTGATGGTGAAAATATTATAATAAATTCATATTCTTTTAGATCCAACATTGCTAGTATTGGGAATTTCTTTAGAGATGGGAAGCGAGCTTTAGTATGACGCCAGTTTAATAACCGTAAATGTAGTTGTTTAAATACAGGCACCGGACTAAGAAGTTTATGTTCTTTGTACCTCGTATGATTGAAGATACCTGGAGTGGTAAGCTGCAAAGAATTTAGCTTAGCCTTTTCTAGTACAGTAAATAATATTTTCGGGTATAATAGCTCATCTAAAGTAGTCATCAAGTGTATGTTTTCTAACTGTTGAACGAAATTCTGTGTCATTGTCAAAATATTTGGGATGTCACTATCTGTGTATCTGGTACTGCTATAATTTCCGAAATTAACATAAATATCTTTTAGTTCAGGCCAGTGTATGCTTGGATCTATAGTCGTAGCAATATCAGCAAGTGTTATATTTGTATATGATAGGTTGAGAAACTTCACTTTTCTAAGATTCATTACCGCTGCCTTAAATTTTTCCATTTCAAAATTAGGAATCATCGCCATATCTAGTTCTTGGATGTGTCCTGAAATGTCTTTGTAGAAGTTTGTTTCTAAAAACTTTATAGTGGCAACATTACTTCGAGATATACTACATTTTCTTATGTATGTCACTATTAATTGTCTTAACTGCATATTTCCAGTGTTATACAAAGTTGCAATTGATTTTATGTCCAGAAATTGAGTTATGATATATCCCATGATGTCTTCAGGAAGAGCAAGGAGTTCCATTGTGCTGAAACAAAAATAAATCATCAGACAAACTTATATATTTTCTTGAGAATACTAAGTAGGAATGACATGACAAACGCCTTATAAAAATATCGTGCTGCGGGTATCGGGATTGGAAGGAAACACTGATCTAAAGAAAATATGCCTTTATTTAACAGTCATGGTGAATAGTCCGATATGTTCTCCAAGTTGGGATAAAACTACACTTGACGACAGTCACAAATCTATAGATAATGCAGTCTAGCTCAAAGACGTCTTCCTTATTCGGTGTACATCGCTTCACTCTAAAGCCTGACTCCTAACGCGCCTTTTTTTGAGGCGGGGGAAATGCGTTTCTCACACTACCGGGTCCTTTACTAGGGATTAGACTAAAGCGACGAGAGGTGACACTCACGAATGGGCGCACCAGAGTCAAACCGCCAGCTTGTGTGGAGACTCGACTACTCAATACTCCACTAAAACCACCTTCCTCCCATGTGCCCCGCGCTTATGGCAGGAAGAGCGTGAGACTTAGAACGTAGTTACGCCCACGCTGATCCTAGCGCATCAGTGCTTGAGAATGCCCCGGGAAAGGCAAACTCACTTCGTGAACAGGGGTGAAGACTCCACTGCTCCCTAGATGCTAGAGGGCCCCTGCAGCGGTATTACGGGAGGAGATATTGCGCATATCTACGCCTCCGGGACCCCGACTGGCGTCGGTACCCGCGAGTCGCATGCGCACCTCTCTCCCTTTCTCGTTTCGCGACCTCCTTTTGAGACATGACAGTCTCGCAGAAATTGGCCGCACCCACCCAGTGATCGTCGCTATGCAGCATGGCTTGCACCAAATTACCCAGCGAATCGATCGGACCTACGAGGGTCTCGAGTTCAAATCTCTGCGGTGCCCATGCTGCACACTCGACCAGCGTATGAAACGCAAGTCTCGTGCGCCACACTGGCGGCAATGAGGGCAAGGCAGGCAGCCCGCAATCCGATTCAGATACTTATCGAAGCACCCATGCCCGGTAAGTATCTGCGTCATCCTAAAGGTCCCGCGTTTCCGCGAAAGCCATCGCAACAGGTGCGGGCGCACCGCCTCCACTGTCTCAATGCCAGCTACAGGATATTCCAACTTTCTCGACCAAGTTTGGATCATTGACGCGGCTTCCCGCATCCTGATCGCCTGAATCTCGGCCTGGCAATAAACCAGGCCACGGGCGAGGGCATCCTGCCGGGAGCGTCGAACTTTGGCAAGTACGTCCATCTGGAGAGGCCAGGGCGGATCGCCTGCCAAGAGTGTCGACGCCATCCACGACACTGTACGGTATCCTCGGATGGCCCTTAGCACCAGGACCCATTGTGCGCGGCACAACAGGGTCCTATTGTGGCGGTGAAATGCAACGGACCATACAGTTGCACCGTAGAGGGCCATACTCCTAAGGATGCCCGAGTAGAGTTCTCTAGTCCCCCCCCCCCCCCGGTCCCCCCACGTTGGAAAGAAGCCGAGAGAGGGCGCCTGCGGACCTCACGAGTTTGGGAACCAGCTGCTCAAAGTGCGTTTTAAACAGCCATTTCCCGTCGAGAATGAGCCTCAGATATTTCATCTGGGGACTTACGCGAATATCCACCCCTAGAACTAACGGTCAAGTCCGCAGAGGGATCACGAAACCGCCTATGGAACATGATGGCCTCCGTTTTCGCGGGGGATACCTTTACGCCTAGCCTACCTCTGGACCACGATCACCAACCCGGCGTTGGCGAGGTTCACAGATTCCGCTTATGACGCAGCGCGTGCCGTGAGCAGGGTGTCATCCGCAAAGAAGATTAGCCCTATCCCGGGCAGGACCGGAACCGGAAGGATCCAGTCGTAACCGACGTTCCAAAGAACCGGCCCGAGGACCGCCCCCTGTGGGACGCCGCACGCGACGCATCGCCGACCTAACGCGCGTTCTCGAACTCACCCCGCTTCCAAAGGATGTACCTGTCCTGGAGGTACGCGCCCAACAGCCTCGTGAGGTACGGGGGTCCTCCGTGTGCACGGAGCCCCTCCCTGATCGTCTCTTAAGGGAGGCTGTTAAAGGCGTGGCTATATCAAGCGGCACAGCCAGGACAGTATCCTTCGCTTGGACGGCTTCATCCGTTACAGCCCGCAGTGTCTCGAAGGCGTCCAACGTGGAGCGCCTCCGCCGAAACCCGAACTGCGTCTGTGCTAGCCCCGGCTCCACAGTATCGAGATGTTTAATGAGGCGTTCTGCTAAGATCTTCTCATAGACCTTGGCGATCTCGTTGAGCAACACTATGGGCCTGTAGGTAGACGGATCGTTGGGAGGTCGACCTCCCTTGAGAATTAGGCATAATCGGCCCTCCTTCCATTGCCACGGAAACTGACCTGCGCGAATACAGGCATCGAACAGTTCCCGCAGCTGGCTGCGTAGATGTTTAGCAGCCAGGAAGAGGAGCCGACCCGGAACCCCGTCGGGCGCCGATGCGGTCTTCCTGCCCCGGAGCCGGTCTAGGGCAACGTCTAACTCTTCCTCGATGATGGAGTGAGGCTCCACCTCCGAGGTGTTGGGTATGATTGGACCCATGTCGGGGAGAGTGAAGATCCCCGGATCCGGGAAAAGCCCATCGATTACCGACCGGAGGACCTCGGATTCGAGCGTTTCCGTGACCGTGGAAGTGCAAGGCCGCAACGTTTTGCGTTCTCCACGGTACGGACACCCCCAAGGGTCCCGGCCGAGTCTGTCGAGGAGCTCCCCCGAGCCCGGACTTTCGCTCGCAAAATTGCGATCGAAAGGGTCTTTCTGGCCTCTCTGAACTCTCACACGAGTCTATTCTCCTCAACATAATCTGGAGGACGACGAATCCAATAAATCCAATAAATCCAAACTGATCTGAATTTGTTATTTCTTCTCAAATAATGTGTCATAGTTCAAAACAAAAGCTTCTTCGGGAGTCTTTTCAAAAGTTCCTTTAATTCGTGTAATTCTGGGTGTAAGGGCGAACCACTTATATCGATTTGGAACATTAATTTCATCACTTCTCGGAGAGTATGGGAAATATTGTGTAATTTCTTTCATTAAGTTTTCATGAAATGTGTCATCGAAATGAAACTCATCTTTCTTCCACAACATTATAGCTACATTCCCAGGGATGGCAGTGTATTCATCGAATGCATCGTCTAGTTTAGTTATACAGTGGGCGTTAAAATTGAAATGTTCACTAAAAAAATTCACAAATAAACTTGACACAAATACTGTGTGAGAAGTCAAATCTGGACAAAATATTATAATAAATTCATATACCTTTAGATCCAACGTTCTCAGTATTGGGAATTTCTTTAGAGATGGAAAACAGACTTTAGTATTACGCCAGTCCAACAACCGTATATGTAATTGCTTAAATACAGGTATTTGACTAAGAAACTGATGTTTGTATATAATATATGGTACTTGTAGCTATGTACGGCATGGTGTGGTACGGTAAGTTTCAAAGAATTTAGCTTAGCTTTTTCCAATATATTATAAAGTAAACATTTCGGACGCAATAGCTCAACTAAAGGAATCAACAAGTGAATATTTTTCAACTTTTGTACAAAATCCTGAGTCTGTGTCAAAATACTCGAGCTTAATGTTACATCACCATCAATTCTGAAATTGGCATAAATATCTTTTAATTCCGGTAAATATGTGCTTCGATTCACAGCAATGTCAACAAGTGTTATGTTTGTAAATGATACATTCAGAAACTTCAATTTCTTATGATTCATTGACGCTGAAAATAAACCTATCCGATGAAATGTATGATCGTCTTCTTTTGTTCACTTATTTATTGGCATACGTTTCTAGTTATTGTAGAGAATAGCCTATTGTCCTATTGTACTCGCTCATTAGCATCATTAGCCAGGTGTTGCGGATTCTTTTGCATTTGTGAAATATAAAACGACGGCCTGATGGAGAGAGGGGGACCGTCAAGCTACGACTACGATACCGGCGTGACATTCGGGAATCTAATAGTGACGGACTTTGCGCGTTTTATTGAATTACGACCTTCTGCATTACATTTGGATTTGTTGTGTTCAGTTATATTGGTACCTGTGTTATACGTATTTGTATAGTTCTAATAAACTCTATAGTATTTCTAACGGCATTTTAATTCGAGTCCCACTAAACTCGTAACAATATTATATTTAGAATGATGCCTCCGTCCTCTTTCTACCATCGGACCGCTCGCCATCGGTTGGGAGTTCACCCCCACTTCCTTAAGCCGCTTCGCTCATGTAAGCAACGGTTCTGTAGAACGTTTCTGTTGCGTACCGTGGGGATTTGGAATGATCTCCCAGCCGAGGTTTTCCCACAGCGCTACGATATGGAGTTTTTCAAAAAGGGTGTCATAAAATTTCTTCGAGACCGGCAGCGCGTTGGTGACAACTCTGGTGTTGCAAACGTCCATGGGCGACGGTAACCGCTTTATGCCAGTCCTGATCAGAAGGACTGGTACGTATGTCGCGCAACAAATCGACATTGCTATACAGCGTGGCAATGCAGCCAGCTTTCTGGGCACGCTTCCCTCTGGCAGGGATTTGTCACATAGTTTTATCCGTGCAGGAACGGAGAAAGACTACAATTTCCTGCGGGCGGCCTGTCGTAAGATGCGACCAAACAATCCACAGCCAGGTGGTAGGGTATTTGCCCGACTGGATGGCTACCACTCCTGGTCTAAAGTATGTCGCCATAACAACATTGAGTTGTGTTCCGGCATTAGTGGCCAGGTTTCGGTCCCCCTTAAGGGAGCAGCAGCGCATTCCATCGAGTTGGAAGTCTGCCTGTCTGCTGAACTCCTGCAATAATTTTTTTTTTAAAAAACAAAGTTTATATTAACATATTTATAGTGTTTAATTGTATTTCTTTAAGTTAATTATTAATTAAAATACACTATAAAATAAAAATTAGAACCTACCTGTTATACATATTATAATGTTGTCTTATTTCTTCTTGCTTTCATAATTTACGCCCGTTCACTACGATAAGATTGATCACCTAGCCTTGCGCATAATTCTCTGGAACGCGCTGTCTGTTTCTATCATATCAGACAAGCAAGATCACTACTGATTGTTTAATGAAATGTGGCCAAAACGTCGGAATAATATTAGCTGTCTAGTAATATTTTCTAATCATTGTTTTAATTATCGGTAGCGATAATAAAACTACGTTTTAACGGTTTTAAGCGCGGTAATTTATTTGATTTCTATTATTCCGACGTTTTGGCCACATTTCATTAAACAATCAGTATTTTAAAAAAAAAAATTATTGCAGGAGTTCCGCAGACAGGCAGACTTCCAACTCGATGGAATGCGCTGCTGCTCCCTTAAGGGGGACCGAAACCTGGCCACTAATGCCGGAACACAACTCAATGTTGTTATGGCGACATACTTTAGACCAGGAGTGGTAGCCATCCAGTCGGGCAAATACCCTACCACCTGGCTGTGGATTGTTTGGTCGCATCTTACGACAGGCCGCCCGCAGGAAATTGTAGTCTTTCTCCGTTCCTGCACGGATAAAACTATGTGACAAATCCCTGCCAGAGGGAAGCGTGCCCAGAAAGTTGGCTGCATTGCCACGCTGTATAGCATATAATTTAACAATACTTGCTCACTTTCTATAGTTTCGTATATATTTTGTCAAAAACATACGGATGTTTTATTTATTTAGGTTTATGGCTTGGCAGCTAGGCCTTTCAGCCAGATCTTAAATTACAATATAGTCTCTTCATTTTCTTAAGCCTATGTATAACCCAGCTGAACTATAGGTTATCAACCGACGCCATTAAACGGAGTTCTTGTGACAACTCGAAAGGCCACATTTGACTGCACAGTTCACATTTCTCACAAAAACATTTAATTACTACTCAATAATTATCAATATCCTACAACTACGGTTCATTTTAGAGTAATTTTATAAAATAAAACTGCACAGCACAACATCTCCTTTCAGTTCCCGCCAAAAATCTCTACGGGTGTTTTCGTCGTGTTCGGTCATTAGTATTAGCGGTGTGTAACTCCTGAGTGATTAACTTAAAAGATATATATCCGACGCGAAGAGTGATTAGATCTGTATATCATTTGCGTTCCAAATGTGTCTTTATATCTTTACCTCTTTAGTTCATTTCTGTTCCACGCGATGACTATAGATCCGAATGAGAAGAAACTAGACTAGAATGAAAAGAGAAAGAATGATTGGCCCGCGCACTGCGCATGCGTAGTAAGTGAACGAGAAAACCGAATATAATAGCAAGCCAAAATAAATCGTAACACCATAGTTTTATGGTGTAATTTTGTTTAATTTTATTATATTTTTTCACTCTGTTTATATTTTTTTCATATCAGTTTATCAGTATTCAGCATATCACTCACAGATAATAACTCATCTTGCCTGCAATTGACACTGACACTATTCACTGTAAAGATAAAGAGTTAAAGATATAAAAGAGTGATATAATCTTTGTATCAAAAAGATATATATCACTCTTTTCTTCTTGGTGAGTGATTTTTCCCATGACTATTTGGTATGTCACAATTGTTTTTCTCAAAAACAACTGGGTAGAGGTGAGTAGCTATATTAGCGGCTGTTCACAAATCGCCACGGTAGGTTGTCAACCACGTCGTCAGTTGGCTGATGGTTTAAGAACAAACCTGAAAACCGACAAGTTGACGGTGTCGCTTTCCGCCGCCGCCGACTGCTGGTTAGCGAGTCATTCATCATTAGCCAAAAAGCCATCAACTGGTTTTTTTTTTAGCGGGCTAATGAACGTCCATTAGCCGGATAGAGGTTTTTGGAATTTTGGATGGTTACCCACCGCTACTACTGTATCTATCATGGATGTTTACAGGAAGACGTCGCCTATATGACGTTAAAAAATTATGTAATAAAATCGTGAAAAGAATCAAGATGTATAGGTATAATAGTTATTAACCCTTATGTCTGTTACATCTGGGGTAATGTTAGTGAATATATCACGCAGATGCAGCGAACGCGCCTTATTTGTGATGCGACATTGTTAATTGTGATCATTGATAGCGTATGGGTAATTACGTATCCACTAATGTAGTTATTCGGTAAGGGCGTTATTTTTAACCTTATAATAAATACGCATTTGGCCACAATCAATAATTATAACATTATCGCAGGCGGATGGAGCCCGAGCATAAAAATTACGTGTTAACCAATTGCTACATCTATGTGAAACGATCAATAACTTTATCATTATCCCAGATCAAGCAGTAGATGAATAAATATTGCCACAGAAGTTAATTAAGACTTTCTGAGTGAGGCACGAAGAGTAAAATAAGCTGAATAAAGATAAGAGTAAAATAAGTTGAATAAAGATGGCAACTCTGTGAGCATGAAAAATCAATCGCTGTTGTGAATCTATATGGTTAAGTATATAGTTTTTGTTTTTATTTTTTCATTTCGTTTTATTGTTGGCATGTCTATGGTTTTGATAATTGATGGCACGGTCGGTCCCTATATTTTACCAACCATTTATTTGCATTACTAGTGCGGGGGATCCGCCCTGGGAACTCAGCCGGACGTGCTTGTCAGGGTTCGACGCTTCCGACAGGATGCCACAAGCTAGGAGCCTGGTTTACTGCGGGGCAGATATTGAGGCGATCAGGACGCGGGAGACCGCGACCATGATTCAAACTTGACAGAGACATTCAGAATCTCCTGAGGCCGGCGCTGATACCTACTGCGATGGGTCGGGCGGAAACGCGGGACTCTGATCTTTAGGATGACGCAGATACTTACCGGACACGGGTGCTTCGAAAGTATCTGCATTAGATTGTGGGGTATCTGCCTTCCCTTCAGTGCCACGAGTGCGCCGCGCTAGACACTGCCTTTCACACGCTGGTCGAATGCGCTGCATGGCATGGCAACCTCAGAGGTTCGATCTCGAGGCCATTGTAGGGCCGATCCATTCCCTGAGCAGCATGATCAAGGCCTTGCTTCACAGCGACGATTATTGGAAGGCCCAAAAGGAGGCCGAGAGTGAGAAGAAAAACTGCGCATGCGTCTTCCGACCGCCGTCGCTATACTGGCACACGAAGATGCAGATTCGCGCAGAATCGCATCTCGGGTGAGTGCAGTCGGGAAACACCTTTGTTGCTGGAGTGGTTCACCTCAGCCAATATGGGGTGAACCAAGAAAGCGTATGGGACGACATTGTGTTGATAGTAACCACGCATACTAGATCTTGTATCGTCCATGTGTGTTAAGGGGAGTAGGTTTAGGTTTAGCAAGGTGGGAACGCATGTACCAGAGTCCACAATCAGCAATCTGTTGCGGAGATTTTTATTATTCTCTCCGCATTTGGTCCGCTGCCCCACCGGCCCAGATTCAGTTCGAAACGAATTTCGCCTGCGTATAAAAAAAAGGGTAGACGTATATTCAAATTTATGTATTGAATATTTAAGCAGCAGCCAAATAAAATAACATATCCACTTCATGTAAATGGGAAAAATGCTAGAATTTGGCGGTGATAATGCTAAAAATGTGCTAGATCAAACTTTAATATGCTAATAAAAATGCCAAATCTTGTTTAAATGAATTAAAAACGAAAATAATTGCAATTAGGTAGTGTAATTAAAAACGCAGTGCAATTTTTAAGTATATTTAATCATGAAGATAAATCAAATAATATTTGTAGATCATCAATATCATCATCGTCGTGAGCTTGTGCTTGTGATGTTGAAGGGCCAACTTCAAAATCAATAGTCATTGGCATCACAATCGACTCTATACTTTGGCTATAATGTTGCACTTACAGTATTTGCAGTAAGCTTTGGTCGAATCTTCTTTAGCTCGTCTTAGCCAGTGTTTAAACTCGCTCATCTTCTTTCACTCTTCTCGATAATGTTATACATATTTTGGAGCCATATTATCTCTCCAGAGTCAATCGAAAACTACTTTTCAAGCACACACACAGGACATAGGAACAAATGTTTATTTTAAAGCTATCACAATACAAGTGTCGGTACCAACGTGCACTTGAAAGTGTTGTAAGATCCGGATCCGAATGTAAACAAAATCTTTTACTATTGTGTATTCGGTAAAGTCCCTAATTCATAACAGAGTTACCATACCACTAAATATTTTAAAAATATTGTCTATGGGCTTATCAGTCTTTTGCACAGAGTAAATATCTTACAGGAGTGTGAACAATAAGTCAATCACATAAAAAAATTGCTATCAATAGTACTTGAAATTGGAAAGATACAAAAATTTCAGAAAATGCTAAAATATGCAATATGTTAAAGCTCATTTTTTCATGCCAACAGGTTTAAAAATATTCCAAATTTAGCATTAAAAATGCCAATAACTGACTTTTTACATAATTTAATACTAAAAAATAATATGTTTATTTTTTCTGTTTTATTTGGGAGTCAGAAGCCGAAGCGTTACTTTTACACGTTTTCGCAGCACTGAATATAGTAGGCTCCAAATTGAGCAGATGTTAGCTAACATTCCTAACTTACTGTAAAGTAATCCGTTGAGGGTCATTAGTCAGTCTGTCTCTCTTGTCAATTTGTACATTTTTCAGAACAGTGAATAATCTTTCTACTTCTGTATTTGCAGATGACACCCCTAGTAATAGAAGTACTATCACTTTAAAGTTTTCGTATAAAAAATTTACCACGGTGGTTATTCAAGCTTAGTACCTTATTTCAATAAAGTTTAGCTAGCATTATTTTTATTTGACATATCAACTCCAAAATACTAAGGTTCGATTAAATTCTGATTTCTCCATTTGCTAACAGATGTTTGCATGTTGCATTTTGCAACAAAAACCAAAAATGGTCAAATATCGGATTATAATACGAAACTAGTTTGGGGAATTTATTAATAGATAGTCATAGAGAATTCAATAAATAATTATCAAAATTATTTTTGTCCGTAGAATTCCCTAAATCCATGTTACAATAAAAAAAGCCCTAAAGCGTACCTACATGAGAACACATTTTACCTTAATAAGGGTGAAATCCCAAAAAGTGGAAACACTGCTCTGTAGTCTTTTATACATATAAGTTTTATATATGGACTAGTCAGACTTGGAAATACTGAAAGAATGAAATAGATATAAAACAGAGACAGGCACGTCTAACGGGGATTCCCCACATAGAATGAAAGTGTGCGCTTTTTTTTTTAGTTCGCTAACTACTAGATCAGCTTACATAGGTACTTTTAAATAAAACTAGAACACAGAGAATATGATTACTGCATGGCAGTCTTGATGCGAACATAGCTTGCATTATATATAGACATCGAGTACATAATAATTTAGAAAAAAAGAAAATAAATAATAAAGAATGAATGAATAAATTCAATAAATAATTAACAGAGTGTGAAACTTCTTGATGTGCTTAACCGATGCATTAAAAATATCGAGCTCACGGCATATATTATTGCAGGCAGTACAAAGATGGTAGAGTGGTAAGTGTTGACAGTATACAGTGTGACATGTTGCTAGAGCGAATGTTTTTGTTAGGCTTTTCTTAAAAAAAAATCATGTTGTTTGGTTCTTAGCATGTCTATGGTTTGTGTATTGATGAATGGTTCCTATATCTTACCGACCGTTCATTTGCATTACTAGCTGTTAAAATGTTTATATAAGCTCCATACAAGTTATATCAGAGTTCAACCGAAGATAAGGCAAGTGAATGCTCAGCCTTTCCAACACATTCAAAGCGCAGGGTCGTCAGGGACGAGGGGGTTTTTAGTGGGTATTGGGGTTGCTCGCCCGTGCAGCAACGCTCGGAGTCTTCCACACTATTCTGTGACGTCGATCGCGGACGGAGCGCTGCCAAGAGCATACTATTGCTGCAGTGTTATCGCCCCCGACCGACGCGTGTCGTTCCCCTAGCAACGACCCAGTTTGTGCGTAAATCGGTTAAGCATTTTCCCTCGCCTCAAAACAAAAACAAAAAAAAAAAAAAAGTGAATGAATAGTAAGATATAGGACCGGCTGTGAGTGATGATAATTTTGGGGTTAGAGGCTAAATCATTATTATGGGGGCTAAACAGACAGAAATAGGGTTAGATCTAACTCTGAAGGGGCTAAATTGGCAGCACCGAGTCGGCCTCTCCCATTCTGCAGAATGCAATACTCACACAGTATTAAAGAGGCCGATTCACTATCCTGCAGTAGGCGGAGTTTGCTGGATAAGGGTTCTGTTCTTTGTCGCAGGATGCAATGCAGGCTGCAACAACAATACGCGGCGGAATGCTAGGTGGACTGCCATGCAATATAGTGAAATTAGAGATTACTATTGTTTATTATTTAATGCTTAACAATGGTTTTCAAGTGTTTGGCGGTTTTAAATAGACAGACATGTAAGAAATTATAAGATTTTTGGCAAGTGCAGTGAGTTGTTGAAATAAACTAAATGGCGGCCGCCCTCAACAGTGATTTTTATTGTTTGAATGGTTGATTGAGCTGATTTCAAGATATGTGCTAGATTTATACTTATGAAGCCAAGGCGGACGTTCTTGGTTGACGGGATTTTGGGTGATTCTTTATAATAATCTATTGTATTTGTTTATTATAATTCAACAAACATTTATACAACAATTTAAGGCAACAAAATGATACTGAAAACTTAAGGAAATATTATTACTATACTCCTAAAAGCTCTTAAGAAGCCAATTCATTATCCTGCATGGCAGTCTTGCAGCGGGCAGGTCTTGATGGACTCAAGAGGCATTCTGCTTGGTATTGCAGGAGGCAATGCAGGCTGCAACAACATTCACGGACCTGCATTTTGCAGCGGACTGCACTGCAGGAACTTGAATGGCCTCTTGAAACTAAATCACTAATGACGCATGTACTTAATGCCTGTGCTCACCTCAGATCAACTGAGGAGCTTACTTCGCGTCTATTGGTCAGTGCAGTGATTGGTTATTAAGCACTGTATTTTTTTATATGTGGATTTGACTTTATAATTTTGGGCTAAGTCACAGTTGAACAATCTTGTTAAACTGTTAACCAACAACGCGTTCCATTAGTAGCTCACAACGCCCAAAAGACTCCGTTAGCCGTTCCACGAGGCGACCGCGGTCGTAGTGGTCGTTGCGAAATCGTCACTAATGATGTCATCATTTTCGATCACTCAATGCTCACAACGACCCATGTCAAGAGGTGGGCCTGAATAACCGTTCCATTTGGGTTTACGATTGTAACGCCGGCAAGCAAGTGGAACGGGAAAAATCGCGGTCGTGATCGTGGTCGCTGTGTGTCTCTAACGGAACATAACCTAAGTGATACAACTTTACCGGGTTTATGGGACGAGCGTGATCTCATAGGCAATAAATACAACGTGTAAGAGTGATTCTCCAGAATTTCTTACCTCGGCTGGACTATGACCAAGCGAGGGGTAATTTAAGAAGTCTTTGCATTGGAAAATTGCAGCGGATAACTCAGATAGGGCGTTGGTTTATTTAAAATCCAGGGAGCTGTAAGTATCGATAGACTAGAGACTCGAGTCTGAGGATAAAAGGGTACTTCTCCTTAAGCTGCGCCGCCATTTTATAAGATTGCAACGTATTTTGACTGTAAGGGCAGAAACGGCGAAAGAACTTGTTTGACCCATTATCTAAAACTTCTCTTAGCGTTCCTTATTACGATGCTATATTTAAAAAGGAATATTGAACAAAATTCAACATATCTAAATTCTGACTAAGAAAATAAAAACTATAGAATATTATTAAAAAAGGGATAAAATAAAAGTAGCACCTTAGCACTTGAGAAGGTTCTTGTAGTAATTTTAGTAAAATGGTAGCCTTATGAGAGCATGATCTGTCTTTGAATAATACGTCACAGTTATTTCAAAAAATGTTTACATGACAAAATGAGAACCCCTTTCATGAAGTCGGTTAAAAATAACTAAAATGTGTCTTCTCTAAGAAATCTTTTAATGTGCGTGGTCCGACAAGCATTTGTCCAATTTTTAATTCAATTATATGTATGAGGACAAGTTTCTGACATAATATCATTTTGCGGAATTTTTGTGGCAGATATGGGGACTTTTCGTAGATTCAATCTCAAGACCCTGGCGGAATATTTACCGTTGACCGTTACGCACATATCCAATAATAGTTTGTGTTACGCACCCAGCAGCTTTACCAGATAGGGAGGATTCTTTGCATATTCGGGGTTTTTTCGACTTTGGGAGTGAGATGCTTTGAGAGGGACTTTCAAGAGGGGAGGGGTGATAATTAAGTTGAGAGAAATTTTGGAGCTTTTTTAAGTATCATTAATTCATTCACAAACACAATTCTCATCACTATAATTATTATATCTAAGATATAGTACTACTTAACTTAGAATTATATTCTATTAGTGAATCATACTTCAATTCAATCGTACATTATAATAATTTAATTCATTCGTTCGTTCATTATTTATGTTATTTATTTATTATACCGTCTCTACTCGTATACGTCGTATCCTATAGGCTACGTTCCATTATAGACTCACGTTCACAACTACGATTTTTCCCGGAAGTTTTTGGCGGGAACTGAAAGGGAACGTTGTGCTGTGCAGTTTTATTTTCTAAAAATGTGTAAAATTACTCCAAAATGAACAATAGTTTTAGGATATTGATAGTTTTTGAGTAGTAATTATGTGTTTTTCTGAGAAATGTGAACTGTATAGTAAAATGTGGCCTTTCGAGTTTTCACAAGAACTCTGTTGAATAGCGTGGATTGTAGCCTACAATACAACTACGCCTGGCTTAAAGGCCTAGTTGCCAAGCCATAAACTTAGAACAACGACGAGTTTTCCCGTTCCACTTGTTTGCCGGCGTCACAATCGTAAACTCATTGATTCTGGTGCTAACCATGTTTTCAACCAAATTATTCAGGAACATTGGCCTGACTGGCTTCTTATCTTTACTGACGCTTCAAGACTGAATGACGACGGTCCTCTTGGTGCTGCAGTCTGGATCCCTAAGTTTAAAATTATCCTCAACTATAAAATCCCCCCCCTTAATTCTGTTTTTTCCGGTGAATCTATTGCCATCCTTGAAGCCGCCCTTTATATAGAATCCCATCGCCTTAGTAAGTCTATCATTTTCACTGATTCTTTGAGCTGCTTACAAGATATTTCTAAGTCCCCTTTTCGTTCCAACCAAATCTCCCCACTTTCTTTGCATATCAAGCAGATTCTTTACAATTGTTACTGTTTGGGTTTGGAAGTATTTCTAGCCTGGATTCCTGGTCACTCTGGCATCTGTGGAAATGAAAGTGCTGACAAGTGTGCCAAACAAGCTGTCTACGCCGGTTGTAGTAAATATTCCAAGTGTTTCCCGCGCGATCTTCGAGCCCTCGCTAAACCTGAAATGATAAAATCATGGAATGACCTATGGTTAAAGTCTTGTCAAACTGTCGGCAAGCACTATGCTAATCTCCAACCCCTTATCCCCTCGTTCCCCTGGTTTTTCCGTTTCCGCAACATCCCTAAAAAAATTTCTTCCATCATAATTCGTTTGCGTCTTGGCCATGTTTGTTCCCCCGTTTTTTTAGCAAAACTCAGGATTCGTGATAATTCTTTATGTGAGTGTGGTCTGGGCGAAGGTTCCATAGAACATATCTTTTTCTTTTGCCGTAAAATTTCTACTCCTCTTTATGATATTCTTCCTGCTAATTGCCCTCGTCCTGTTAATAGTAGTGTTCTTTTAACTTTATCGCATAAATCATTTGTATATATTCTTTGTAAATTCTTGACTGTGAATAAAATTATCTTATAATAGATTGTATAGTATATATATATATTAATTTTATTGTATATATATATTATACTTAGATTGGCTTGAAGTTAGTTATTATTTAGTTTTGTCCTTTGCTGTTATGGTTTGTTGTAAATATTATGTTTATTGTAGTGTATTAGATTGGCAGAATTTTCTTTTTCTTTTTAATTTACCGGCCAAAATTCCTTTTTATGTCACCTGACTTTTCTATTTACTCGACATTGGCAAAATCAATGCATAAATGGCATTGCAGCCATAATTAATAAAGTTAGGATCTACTGGTTTCTCAAACTATACCCCACCCAAAAAACGTATATTTCGTAAATTATTAGTGCAAGTGTATTAAATCGAGATGCGAGATGCTAGAAGTTAAATGTATTTATCGCGTTTTTTGTTTGGTATTATTACAATGAATGGTGATAATTTTATTTGTGTGGTAATATCAAAGATAATAATAAACATACTTGTGGTTTTTTAGATGTGTAACAGAAACACTGACAATGTACCACAAGGGTTCCTAGATATCCTGGATGCTGAAGACGAGTCTGATTCAGACTATGAGCTTATTCAGGATGAATCTGAGCACCTTGATTGCCCTGACTCCGTCCAGACAAGTTTTGTTTTGGTAGACAAAACCGTAAGTAACTTGAACTATATATATAACACTAGTTGACCCCGTAAATTTGGTACTGCCTCAGAATCATTTTTACTATATGCCAAGCTTTTTTTTCATATTTACTCTCTTTTTAAACGTTCCCTGGACTTCCACAAATAATTCAAAACCAAAATTAGCCAAATCAGTCCAGCCTTTCTCGAGTTTTAGGGAGACTAATGAACATCAATTGATATTTAAGTATAGCTTGTTTGTCCACAATGAACTCTGATATTACTGAAGCAATTTAAATGAAATTTTGTAAATGTTTTGACAATTTTGAATTGTTACAGTTACAAGCTGGATCCTATATGCTTGTCGATGGAGTTCTGAAACCTGCGCCTGAGTCGATGTTAATTGAAGAAGACTTTTCGTAAGTATTATTAATTAATCTAATATATTTATAAGGTACAAAACTATTGACATTTGCATACAGAACTTTATTCTATACTATTTTCATTTCTTTAATTTCTCGATGACAGCTCCTGTGGAAACTTGAACGAGCATCTTTTTTACATTATGTATACATTATTTAATAAAAATATGACGCTTACGCACGTACAAGGTCATAGCAGAGCCGGAGAAACTGATAGAGATGGAGCTATCAATAAATGTAACATGATAATAGACCCAATATTTTTTTACAAAGTGTAAGAAACTAAACTATCGCCGGATAATTTTGTACAAATTTATTAACTACTATTACATTTCATTACAAGATGTAATTATATTATGTTGATTGTATATTTATTTATTTTAATCAAAATCTGATGAATCGTCACTGTTATTCGATGAGCTCTCCCCAACATTTATTATAAGTTCCTGCACTTCTATATTATCGAATGCCACATGAATTTCCCAATCTGACGCTATAATGTTTTGGGGTCTTCTAACAATTTTTCCCCAGTGCTCGTGGTTACTTCTGCAAATGCATTTTTTAATAAATCTAACATCTTGTTTGCCGTGAAAGGGGGATGGGTATTGTTTTGAGCAGTGTGTCCTTTGATTTGTACTTTTAATGATACAGCGAAGTCGAAGAACCCAATGACCAGGCGGCTATTTCATAGGTAATATACCTTTTAGGGAGGCGTTTTTTCGATTTTAAAATATTCACTAATTGTAGTTTTAATAAGGTGTTATCCACATTTTCGCCACGAAGTTGGAGCCAGTCAATTATGTCTTGTTTTTTATTGGCCTGAGTCGGCATTTTATCAATTTGTCTGGAGTGATATGTAGCATTGTCCATAATAATTATCGACTGTTCTTTCAGAGATTGCACCATTTCTTTAAACGATCCTTCATAAATCTCCGCATTCATTTCTTTTCACTCCACAATCCACTGTTTTGTTGGATTTAAAGGCCAGCAAAGCATCTGACATGAATCCTTTCGTAGACCCTGCATGGCATATGATAAGGCGTTCACCTTTTTCCATTGGCACTGAACTAGTGTAAGCGGCGGTGTCGTTAGTCCAGTTCTTAGATACTGTGTGGTTTGCATTTAACCAAGTCTCGTCAGTGAAAATAACATTTGACCAATCTGATATTTTTTTGGCGTCGCTCAAAAATACGCAGCTAGCCATAGCAACGTCGTGACTCTCCATCAATATTTTACGTTTGTCCGATTTTTTATAAGAAACTCCAATTTCTTTCAAAACCAAGTTTAATGACGAATTTTGGCCATGGAACAAACCACATTCACGTAAAGAAACAACAAGTTTTTTAAGTGTTGGAATTTCTTTGCGCAAGTAATAGTCATATATATGACGGCGAATAGCGTCAGCGTCGAAGTTGTCAACCGATGTCAAAAGACGTGGTTGGCGTTTTTTCTTCCGCGTACGAAGCTTATTTTCCTGCATGCCGCTTGTACTGTAAGCTTCCGTAGTAATTTTTGAAACAGTAGATCCACTAATTCCTAATGCGGCCGCAACACGCTCTCGCACTTGCGACAGTGGTAATAGCGGGCCACTATTTTGATACTCTGCTTCAAAGTAATTACGAACCTTGATCACCAGTTCTCTCGCCTGCCTTTTCAGAACAGATCCTTTAGACATTTCGATATTTGACAGCTGGGCAGCAATCAACACGGAGAAATACACAACGTAACATATGGATAATGTGAAAAAACTCAGCGAACAGAAATGTAGTGACTATATAGCACGACCGTCTTGTTGCGAGTGACAGATTAAAACAAACACAAAATGGCGGTGGGCCATTGAGTGTTCCCAGCTTGAAAAAATATATTTGAATATTTTTGTTGTATTTGTCTTTGTTCAAAACATAATAAATATAATAATATGCGATTGATATCATTACTTATTTGGTCACAACACTACAACTATCAAATTAGAACTGTCATCGAGGAAATAAAGAAATGGAAATAGTATAATATGTTATTTTTTATTCATTATGGGTGGGGTATAGTTATATGGCACATTAATATATTATGAACAGATCCAAACTTTTTTAATATAGGTTAGAAGGTGGGTGCGAAGTGAAGCGGGGCACCTGCCTTTAGCCTTCATGGTTATTTTTTTTTATAACCACCCAAAGTTTATTAATTTTATATCTGAAATAATAAACAAATTGCCGTATATCTATACTATACATTTCATTATTGTACAGTTTCAGCAATACTGATGGAGAAGAGGATGAGGCCCACTCGGAGGTTTCTTGGGCTTCTAGCCCTGTGTAAGTTTGAACTTATTCTACTTCTTCAGTTTTCAGTATGCCAAAGGTGTTTGTATTTATTTAGACCAATTTACAGTACTCTCCGTGGGTCTCTGCAACCTGATGCAGGTGACGAGCCTGTGGCTAGCTGCAGCGGCATTTCTTTTCCGTGCGGGTCTTTGCAATTTGGTGCAGATGACGAGCCTGTGGCCAGCAGCGCCAGAAGGCGCAGTGGAATCCATCGGCGAGGTATCCGCGGCCGTAGAGGTCGCGGCAATTGTTTAAATAGTGGAAGTAGTGGTGAGAGTGTAGGGCTAAGACGTTCTGTTTGGTCACGTGGTAAGCTGTTAGTAGAGTGTTATGTGACTGATGAAGATCTCCCTCAACCGTTGCGGGAGGAGATAGTTATGTTAAATAATACAGAACGTACTATCCCTCAGCAGGAAATTGGGGATATTCACATCAAACGTGAGAGTGAAGATGCAAATGATGATTATGCCAGTGTAAGTAATGAGCAGTTTGTTTGGAAGTCCATGAATGAGTGGCATGGAACGAAAGAAACTTTTCTGAACGCTGATTCTTCTGAGCCTGCCCGGGTGTTCGAGGACGAGTATGATGCGTTCCGTTCCTACTGGGACGATTCATTGTTGAATCACATATCGGACGCAACCAATCAGTACGCTCAGAGGTTCCAAAGTGATAAATTCAAACGAAATTGGTTTTCTACCAGTCTCGATGAAATCCTTGTTCTTTTTGCTTTTTGGATAATGTTGGGCATTGTTAAAATGCCAACAATAAGGTCCTGCTTTTCGAGATTGACCATATTACGCACAGATATATTCCGAGCTATGTTTGCCGAGGACAGGTACTGGAATTTAAACCGGGCCTTTCATCTTGCACATAGGTCGCATGATGCAAATAACCGGGATAATGTTCTAGACCCTATGGGACCCGTTTTGGATACATTAAATTCTAAATTTAAGGAAAATTACCGGTTACAACAAGATATTTGCATTGACGAGTCGTTGACACTATGGAAGGGCCCTCTTGAGTTCAGTCAATGTATTAGAAGTAAATCCACTCGGTTTGGAATAAAGATATATCAGCTGTGTGAATCATCAACTGGCTATTTATGGTCATTCTTCTTGTACACAGGGAATCAAAGGAGCACCTCCACAGCTTCCTCGAGCTTTTCAATCGTAATCAAACTTGTGGAGCCTCTCTTGTATTTGGGTCATGTATTATACATGGACGATTGGTTCAATTCGCCTACACTCGCAAGGTATCTTAAACGCAGGAAGACAGATTGTGTAGGAACAGTCAGACCAATCCGTAAAAATGTGCCAGCTGTCATTCAGAGAGCCCCTCTTGCTCGCGGTCAGTTTTTAGCTAGACAATGTGGAGATGTCATGGTTTGCAGTCTCCAAGACCATAAACGCGTTACATGGATTTCCACATTTCATGACTTGACACAGATACAACAAGTGGCCAGACCTGGACGAGCTTCCCAATTTAAACTTAAATTAATTGATGATTACAATCGAAACGTGGGTGGAGTTGATCGTTTTGATCAAATGCTTGAACCCTATCTGGTCGAAAGAAAACAATGTGCCAAATGGACGAAGAAACTTTTTAAACGCCTTCTGAATATCACTATTCAGAATGCAAGAATTTTGCTGGAGCGAACTAGAAATAGTAAAATAGATTCCCTTTCATTCCGTTTGGCGCTTGTGCAGTCCATCATGGACCGTCATCGTGCCAACGTGCCGCAACGGAAAGCGGTTATCCCTCAACGCCCACATGTATACCGGAGTCATTTCCCGGCAGAACGTCTGACAGAGCGTCATTTCATACGGCGTATTGCTATCACGCAGCAGATGCGGGACTCTGTCAAACATGCCAGCAACTTGGGGCGGCGGCAGTGCGTTTGGTGCACTGCTCATGGTCGCAAAAAGAAGTCGACAGTGTACGAATGTCCGCAGTGTGAAATGGCGCTCTGTTTGGAACCATGTTTTGAAGAGTTCCATACTGTGGCTTAGCCTCATTTTGTTTCTTCGTCAAATTGACACTTTGGATGAATGAATGAGAAGAGACATTAGAATATTTCACCGCTGCTTACCAAATTTTTTTTTTCAGATCTACATATGTAGGTATTGTATGTATTGTTCACAATTTTTATTTCTTTTCTACTTGGGGTCGATTTTTCAATGCTGAGAGGAAAGTTATCAGTCGAATAAATTATAACCTGAATAAATTCGAAAGTGAAATCATTCAACTGTTTTATTCATGGAACTGACATTTTTAATTTTTACATGCTCTTAAATAAATTGCATCTGAAAAATCTGCCCTTACTGACAAATGTGTCTATTGTTTTGTGTGTTCTCAGTTTGACAAGCCGAAGAAGCAGAGGTAGCCAGGATGTCGTAGATCAGAGATTGCGACGTTAGCCGAGGTACTGTACCTACTTCATAACTTAGAATTGTTTTATCTATGTAAAGAAAAAGTTGTTTTGCGTTTTTTCAGTTCGCTCTTCAAAATGAAAAATCTTCAGGCTTCCAAAGTTAACCGACAAGTCGAAGAAGAAGAGGGAGTCAGGACGTCGTAGAAGATTTATACTTTTTTGTCATTTGCTCCTATCGGTTTTCTGTCGTATGAAATATTGATGAATAATAGGTAGTACGAAGATTATCAATAATAATCAATAACACGTCACTTTCTCACTCTTATTTTTTCATACAAATTAGTATGACTGTGATGACGATTTTATTACGTTTATATGTTGTTTGTATTACGACTAATATAAGTAAAGAAAAAAAAATATTCAACTGTAAATTACAAAAGACCTTGTTTTATTTCACCCGAAACACATTTGCAATAGTATACGACGCTCTCGTCGTACCAGGCCAGGCCACACAGAAAGTAATGCACAAAAAAAAATTATGTATGAGAGACTGGCCAGTTATAATCTATTTTGAAAATATGATTTTGTAATTAGAAATGGGTACATTCCAATTTCAAACATTCCCTCCACATTCTCAGCTAATTTAAATTATCGTGTCATTGAAAAATTGATCTGCGCCGGGAAAATTTTCGCGCTATGATTTTTTAAGATTTCAAGTGTTCTGAAACCGGACGAATCTTACGGTAGACTTCAAATGGCATTCATGGATGAAGGCCCTTCTAAGACGACCGTGTCTCGTTGATGCAACGAATTCAAGCGCGGTCGACTAACTTTGCGGGATGATGAAAGAAGTGGTCTCCCTTTGACGGCTGTTACGGAAGAAAACGTGCAAGCAGTGAAACGTTTAATTCAAGACAATAGGCGAGTTCCGTAAGAGATTCAGCATAGCATTTGGATCGGGGAGCTTCACGAGATTCTACACGTGCATCTTCACGTGAGGAGGATAGTTTAACGCTGGATGCCACACCACCCGGCCCGGGTGGAATGGTGCCGTGATACGATAAACAAATTTGAAGCAGGCATGTTTACATTACAGGTGATGAGTCCTGGATTTATCAATACGATCCAGAAACGAAGCGCCAGTCGACGGTTTGGGTGTTTCAAAACGAATCGACGCCTACCAAAGTAAAACTACCTAGAAGCTGGGGAAGATTTTGATCGCGAGTTTTTAAATTTGACTGGCTACTTGGTGTCAATTCCTTTACGGATCCAAAGAAGCATCAACGCCGAATGGTACTCTATCAAATGCTTAGCAGAAGTTTTCTCTCTTGTGAGCAACAAGTGACCAAACACAGGGCTCCACGACGACAACGCGCCTACCCATACCACGCTCAAAACGAGGAACTTCCTAGACACCACGCCGGTCAAACTCCTGGGTGACCCTCTTTACAGCCCTGACCTCGCACCGTGTGACTTCCTTTTATTCCCGAAAATAAAAAATCGGCTCAAAGGGATCAAATTTTCTTCGCCAGAAGATGTCCGCGTTCGAGCAAGCTCTAAACGAGGTGTCTGCGGCGGACTGGAAAAAGTGTTTCAAAAACTGGTTCAGACGCATCAAAATTTGTATAGAGGTTGGTAGAGAATACTTTGAAAAGATTTAATATAAAAATATTTACTTTAGAACATTTTTTACTTTCGGCTTTCTGAGTGTCCCAC
The DNA here is from genome assembly GCA_019925095.2 of Dendrolimus kikuchii. Taxonomy (NCBI): domain Eukaryota; kingdom Metazoa; phylum Arthropoda; class Insecta; order Lepidoptera; family Lasiocampidae; genus Dendrolimus; species Dendrolimus kikuchii. Next base: position 2,889,609 of record CM034410.1, on the reverse strand, counting down.
ATATATTCTTGCAAATGTGTTTCAGGTGAAATAAAACAAAGTATATTGTAATTTGTAGTTGAGTGTGTGTAGTGTGAGTCTGTGTGAGGTATTTGAAATCGTCTTCAGCTATAGATGATGTGATAAATAAAGCGAGAAAAGTGTACCTTTGTTTTGAATCGTGTGTCTGTGTAGCTCCTAGGAGCATTAAGTATAAGTAATAACTTAATAATCAATATATAATTATTTTAATTTAATTAGAGCATTTTTTGTTTCTTTTATAAAAAACTTAACCCTCCCTTTGGGCCCCCCAACAAATTTTGATATAGGGCCCGTAAGTCAAGCTAAACCACTGGTAGTATTGTTAGTTATTTATCCAAAATCATAAAGGGCATAACAATTACTTATTTCAAAGTTGCTTTCAGCTTTGAAATAATATGCTTTAGGTGAACATTACATAACATTATCAGGGCGTTCTATTAGTAGGTCACAACGCCAAAATTCTCCATTTGCTGTTCCGCAAGGCGACCGCGGTCGTTGTGGTCGTGGCGAAAACGTCACTAACGATGTCATCGTTTTCGATCACACAACGACCCATGTCAAAAGTTGAATCGAATAGCCGTTTCACTTGTGTTTACGATTGTAACCCCGGCAAGCAAGTGGAACGGGTAAAATCGCGGTCGTGAACGTGGTCGTTGTGAGTCCCCAGTGGAACGTAACCACTGTATGTACTACGTATCATTCTTCTTTGTTCAATTTTGGCTTGGCACAATTTATGCATTCAGCCAGAGTCATGTGTAAATTACTTTTCAATTTAGTTTGATAAAACGCAAGAAACCGCATCGCGACACATTAGATAATTAAACCGAAAATTTGGAAAACATGTATCAAAATAATTGATAAATATATACTAAGTACTAAAATTAAAGTTTGATTTCGTTTTAATTTAATATATTTAATACATCAAATTTACAATCTTTAAGTAATAAAGACAAAAGTAGGAAGAGGAACGGAAAGAGAAATTAAAGAGTTGCAAAGAGAAGTATGATCATACATAGGACAAGAAAAGAAAACATGGTTCATGTCACAGTAACTCTCACTGCATTCGCAGGCTGGACTCGAGAAAATTCCAAGTTTATGTAAATGCAGCGGAATACAGAGATGTCTAAGGCGCGTGCGAATCAAAATGAAATCAAACGAGGGTTTGGTGAACCATGGCTTCTTGAGAACAGAAGACTGCCAATCATGGCCAAAATTCCTATACCAATACATTCTCCAGACCAAAACATTCTCCAGTAAAGACTGATGTTTCAGGAGAAAATTTAATTTTTTGAACTATATTAAACTGTTTGTGAAACATACCAACGCCAACACATCCCATAGAATGCTTTGATGCATCGGTATGAACATGATGCCAGTTTTACGTAAACTCTAGTGGAACGGATTATGGAACGTTGATGTTGATTACGGCGAAATGCATAAATGTCATTGGTTGATTTGAAAATCGCACTTTTTTCAATGTCGATCGACTTCAATCCACCTCTTGACATGGGTCGTGAGCGCTGTGTGATCAAATATTATGACGTCATTAGAGACGATTTCACCACTACCATAACGACCGTGGTCGCTATCTGGAATGGCTGACGCAGCATTTTGGGCGTTTTGAGCTATTGGAGGAACGCGCCCATTATAGTCTTGTTGGAGTCTTAGGGTTGAAATCCGTTTCGTAGTTTTTAAATAAGGGTAATTTATGTGAACATAGACATAATTTGACAGTGCAGCAAATTTAGTGTGCGATTTGAAGGGGTAGGCAGACAGAAGAGGTCTGAGCTTAAGGCAAGTGATGGCTGGTTCCTACATCTTACTTACTATTCATTCACTTGCCCTATTGCACTAGGTTGAATTTTGACATTTGTTTGTATGAAGCTTCAAATTTAAACCAATAGCAAGGAAAATAAACGTTCGGCAGGATATAGGAACCGGGCTTGTATGTAGCTTACCTACGTTAAATTTTAGCCTATAGTTAAGCAAATGAATGAGCGGTTCAGTAATATATAGGAACTGTCCACATGTCAGTAAAGTTAAAGTCATTTAACCTATTGTACAATTTATGGCCGGTTATTATATCTTACGGTGGGTATCGGTAAAATTTTGACATTAATTGTAAGGAGCTTATGCCATATTTTAACAGACAGTAAGGCAAATGAACTGTGGATAAGATTTATAGGAAGCGGCCATAAGTCGCACTTGCGGCTACCAGACGCTGCAATGTGTATGAGGCTTATGAAATTACAGCCATAGACTAATATTATGTTCGGTGTAAAAGGGCTCATTATCTAAATCTATTCGTAAATTGAAAAAAAGAAAACTTCAATGATTTGGCAAGTTACAAGAAAATTCAATTTATTTTCTTCCTCTTAGTAAACAATACCATTCGTTTATTAAAAATATTTCATATTTTATCATTAATGTTTTATTACAATTTCAGAAATTTAACCTAATAAGTAGCCCACATAACCTAAAACAGACGCATAAAACGGTAAGCAAATTTTGAAGTTAGCGCTCGATTTGTCGAGTTAGTTCAGGTTTGATAATTTAATGTTTGCGTTTATTGTCATATTTTCTATTATTATGTAAGACATCATGTTGCGATCATTTAATGCCTATATAAGTGTTATAAGGATACAATCTATCTTTGCAGGTATTTGACCTTGAATCTTTAGTACTCCTATTTTTAATGATTATTTAATCATATATATATGATGATATTCATATCAATAATTACAAAAAATCTAAAAAAATAGCATCGTGTTCTCCGTCGTTTATATAGTGTATTCCAGTTGTTTTTTTTTAAATAGCTTCAATGTACTGGACACGACATTTTTAGAATTTTATAATAATAAAGTTAAGCTTATAAAATTTGCTACAGATATTCAGTTACGGTCTTGTTCATGGAGTTAAAGTAAGTTTGAATTATTCTTTAAGTACCATAAAGAAGCATTCAAACTTATTTTAACTCTCTATAGGTAAGACCATTATTGTTTAATTTTAGTATACTTATCATAATTTTATAAACATTAAATTCTTACAATATTTAAATTTTGCTTGACTAATTAGAAAGTTATTACCTTATGCATGATATAAAGATATTTGTAATTTCCTCAAGCAAATCGCTTCAACTTTAACCTTGAATAACCTTTGAAGGAGTCAATTTAGCTAAAAATGTTAAGAAACTTTTTTATAGATCATTTGTTTTTCCATTAGAATCTTTATCAACTTGATCCAGTTACTGATTTTAACATGGATTACAAATTTCCAAAATTGAAAGATCAAATTGTAAAACTATACTAATGTTTATGGTATGATTTATTAAAAAAAACCCAAATGGTCAACAAAGAGAATGATGTTATGTTCCATACATCGGTGCCAGGTTCCATACATCGGTGCCAGGTTCCATACATCGGTGCCAGGTTCCATACATCGGTGCCAGGTTCCATACATCGGTGCCAGGTTCCATACATCGGTGCCAGGTTCCATACATCGGTGCCAGGTTCCATACATTGGTGCCAGGTTCCATACATTGGTGCCAGGTTCCATACATTGTTGCCAGGTTTCATACATTGGTGCCAGGTTCCATATATCAGTGCCAGGTTCCATACATTGTTGCCAGGTTCCATACATTGGTGCCAGGTTCCATATATCAGTGCCAGGTTCCATACATTGGTGCCAGGTTCCATACATTGGTGCCAGGTTCCATACATCAGTGCCAGGTTCCATACATTGGTGCCAGGTTCCATACATCAGTGCCAGGTTCAATACATTGGTGCCAGGTTCCATACATCGGTGCCAGGTTCCATACATCGGTGCCAGGTTCCATACATTGTTGCCAGGTTCCATACATCGGTGCCAGGTTCCATACATCGGTGCCAGGTTCCATACATCGGTGCCAGGTTCCATACATCGGTGCCAGGTTCCATACATCGGTGCCAGGTTCCATACATCGGTGCCAGGTTCCATACATCGGTGCCAGGTTCCATACATCGGTGCCAGGTTCCATATATTGGTGCCAGGTTCCATACATTGGTGCCAGGTTCCATACATTGTTGCCAGGTTCCATACATTGGTGCCCATTGTCCTTTTATTTTGTGTTCATATATCGGCACATTTTTGTTTACAGTCCGCAAGATGTCCAATGCGTCTGTGAGTATTAAGTTTCAGTGGGGTTTGACTGCGTCAGATCCAGAGCAGCAGCCTGTCCTCATTGTAGGACAAGTGGCCCACCTCAATTCCCTAGCATGGAAGGATGTCAGGTGTAAATTGGAACCACGAGTCACTGAAGAAGTAAGTACCTCATCTTATTTCCACTTGGCAGTCAATTTGACTGTTTGTTTTTTTTTTAAACAACTCTAAGGCCTTTAGTTCCCTATACTTTTTTACAACTTAATTTAGAAGAATATTTTTAGAATTTATACACACTTATTTGTTATTTTTGTTATTGTGTGTGACATTTATTGAATGTTGTTTCTGTTGTGGACTGCCTTATGAATAACTTATTATATTATTTATTCTAATTTTAATACTGAACTTACACTAATGTAGAGTGTATCTGTTACTTGCTGGTGTTGTGAGGAAGTGCATGTGCAGTGTGTGCCTTATGTCTATACCTATACCTATATATATATATATATATGTATATATAAAATGTCAATTACAGATTGTGACTCGTATATTATTTGCTTTAATTATTTTTCTCAATTCTAAATACCCATTATTCGTACAAACTTTAACATGGTAGCAGAGTAATAAAGTTAAGGATTTGGATGCAGTAAAGATATTTTAACTTGGCAAGAATAAATACAATATTCTAGCATTGTACTCGGCCTGACGTTCACCATGGATAAGGCGGTCGCAAAGGTTTCTAAGGTACAAATAATGCACCTAGATGGTAAAAACTATAAGCATTGGCGGTATCGCATTGAGACAGTGTGTAGGGCAATACCCGGCGCTGAAGAAATTTTGCAAGGAAAACTTCCAGAGCTCGATGACAAGATGCTAAAACAAAATATGACATAAATTTACAACAATTTCTAAAAATTGACTGTGTTGTTTTAACTCTGATGATGACAAACATGACGGATGAGATTCTAGAATAAGTTATACGATATAAAAGCGCTAAAGAAGTATGTGATGAGCTAGCTAGCTAGCTAGATATATATATATATATATATATATATATATATATATATATATATATATATATATATATATATATATATATATATATATATATATATATATATATATATATATATATATATATATATATATATATATATATATATATATATATATATATATATATATATATATATTAACCTAACTACTGATCTTAATTCTGCGGATTAATGCCAGTTATGATCTGCATGCTTACTTAACCTTCTTTGTTCTTTGACATTCATATTAATCATATTAACTATTGGGTACCAGTGGGTTGGGCTGTCTTTTTATTGCTGCTATGTAAGGTTCTCAATTTGACTGTTATTTTGTATATTTGTTATGTGATTCCTCTGTCAATTGTGGACAGATTTTCTATTTTTTTTAAATTCAAAAGAACATACTCCTGAAATGGTCTCATTGTCAAGTAGCCAAGGCCTGATATGATGATCCCAGGGAAATGGAGAGCAACCCTTGTTAAAAAGCTCAGTAGTACAATTTCTACACATTGAATGAATGAAAACTCTTTTACTGTTTACCATAAACCTAAATCTAAACAATATGTATATATAATATTTTCTTAAGTTTTCGCGGCTTGTATACATAATAAAACTGCGTTTTAACGGTTTTAAGCGCGGAAATATATAGTTGATTTTGGTTTTTCCGACGTGTCGGCCACATTTCCTTCCACCCATTTTATTATATAAAATTATTAGAGCTAGGCATGTTTGCTGAAGAGTTTCTTGCGCCGCTTCTTCTCTTCAAGCCATAACATGTTGCGAAGCGGTAGTTAATTAGATTAGGCTCCCATAGAGTAAATAATAACCATAAACAAAATTAAAATTAACAAGTTGGCTGTAGGCTAAATAGAACTTTAACAATACTCGTTGACACTTGACATCTTTCTCTTCCGTGATCACGGCCACTAAAAAGTGGTCGAAACGTAGGAAAAACCAAAATCAACTAAAATTACATACATACATACATATTATCACGCCTTTTTCCCATGGGGGTAGGCAGAGACTGTAGATCTCCACTTACGACAATCAATGACAAACAACTTTCGCTTCATCTACTTTCATTAACCTCTTCATACATGCACATTTATTTGATATGCTTTTTACCTGACCTCGTTGTAACACTTCTGTTATTTGATCATGGTGTGGTCTACCGGTACCAACTCTACCATTCACAATACTGTCATACACTTGTTTTGTGATTCTATTTTCATCCATCCTCTCTACATGCCCAAACCACCTTAACATTCCTTTTTCCAAATAAAATTACCGCTGAAAACCGTTAAAACGTAGTTTGATTAAATATGTATATATTTCTATTAATAATAATAATAATAATCGGCAGACAAAAACACACATTGTATATCCCTTAACTAAGTAATTTACTCTTATGTTATGAGTAACATGCAATGGATCACTCTGGGCCGATAACAGACACCGAGACCATAGTAAATAACAGACATTCGTTTCCGAAATTTACCATATCAGGAATCGAGCCCTGAGCCTCTGCGTGCCAGCGAGTTCGGCCGGCTAAGATTTGGCCTGCTCAACCACAGAGGCCATCAAAATTAATACAGTGGACGGCCTTATGGCTTATAGGGATCTAGTCCAGGCAACCCGGTGTCTAAGGAGATTTTAAAGAAAAATTATATGATTTTCGGTGGTGTCAACTAAAATAAAAGTAATATAATCATATACTATACAACATAAAAACAACAATAAATAAATATTAACCCTTGAACAGGGTTCCAATTGGAGGCGAGTTGTTAACCAACTTTGAGAAGTATATGTGATGTAAGCATAAAATGATATGATACTGGATAGTATAATAAGGGAACGCTGGATTGAAAGAAGATGTAATAAGAAGAGTTGAATAAGGAATGTCAAGGTGGTTTGTGCATATAGAGAGGATGTATGAAAGTAGAATCACAAAAGAAGTATATGACAGAATTGTGAATGGTACAATTGGTACTGGTAGACTGCGACGTACAGGCCATGATCAAGTAGCAGAAGTGTTAAAAAGAGGTCAGGTAAAAAGCAGCTCAAATTAAGCGAAAGTTGTTTGTCAGGAACGTCGCAAGTGGAGCTCAGTTTCTGCCTACATAGGAAACAGGCGTGATAATATGTATGTATGAAATACACTTGTCTGGATTTCAGTCGTGGCGGCGCGGTTTGTCGTGTGTGACGTCGTCGCCGGGCGAGTCGTGCGAGCTGTGGCCGCGCGCGGCGACGCTGGCCTCGCTGCCGGCGCGCCGCTCGCGCCACGCGGCGCCCTCGCGTTGCCACGCGCTCGCGAAGGCCGTCAGGGCGACGCAGCGTTCCACTGACGAATTTATCGTCGTGAGTACACTTATCTTCTGTCTTCTGTCTTCTGTCTTCTACCCACAACACGTGCGCCTCGTCTAGACAAGGCGCTGTGTTGAAATACATTTTTAAATAACTGTATTTGCTTTTAATAAGCTTTTTTAAAAAGGTTTTTAAATACAAGCTTTTGAAATCCTGGATAGCATGTAGCAGCAGAGTGCTAGCCAAGACAAGTGAAACGAGCCCCAAACACGATGGGTCTATCTTGTTTATTTTATTTTATTTTATTTGGGGGGCTAACAGCTATCTTTATTAATAACTAAAAATAAAATAGATTTAGAGAAGCTATTAATAAGCCTCCACAGATAACAGTAAAAATAAGAAGAGAAAAAAAAAAAAAAGAAAATTATACATAGAAACAATGATAAAAATGTGCATAGACATAAGGTACTTATACTAATTAATCCGAGTTTGAATAGAACTTGACCAACTTTGCGCTAAACAGTGCTACACTATTAGTAAATAAGTCTAAGTCTATATCTTCTAACTTACTTAGCTTATTAAATTCATTTGCTGCTCTGATACAGAACGAATTACGTCGGTAAGCTGTGCGCGTCAGGAGTTCCTATGGCCACCTTCCGACTCCGTCATCAGATCAGCTCCATGGTACCATATTATTGTATTATCACGCGATATACATATGCGTGTAAAATTTCAACTCAATCAGCAACCGGGAAGTTGGTCAAATTTAACTTGCAAGATTCCACCCGAACTTACATACGTAACATCCATTGCAAGTTAAATAAAAGTTTGTAAAAAACTATAAGCGTGAGTTGTAAACCGGGACCGGGGGAAATATATCTATATATATATAAAGACATAAAAAAGTAAGTTCAATTTCAAGATTTGGAATGTATGGAAAATTATTTATTGTATCCTATATTTAACTTATTACGTTCAGAGTTTTAAGGCGTTGGTCTTAAGCCCGGTATACATTATTAGAGTTTGTAAAAAGAGCACAGATTCTAAGCCTGAGAATTTGCTGTTGATCAGTGAAAACTGCATCGAAATCGGCCTAGTAGTTTTTATGTGAATCCCGAACAAACAGACGAACCGACAAAGAGATATGAAGTCTATATAAAATTGCATCATGTTCTCGTCGTTTATATAGTCTATTCAAGTTGTTTTTTTTATCAAAAAGCTTCAATTGTGAACGGGAGGTTCACTACTGTATGGCGGTGGTGTGCTTAAAAAAATATATAAATAAGATACATAAATATTACACAATACATATACTTAAAATAAATAAAAAATAAAGAATAATATCAATTATATATATATATATATATATATATATATATATATATATATATATGTCGGATTCACGCCGGGAGCGAACGAATGACGCTTCGAGAATAACAATAATAATCTGAAATATTATAATCAAAGTTTATTACACAAGAACTATCACAAATATGATATTAAATATTGCACAATAATACACAGAAATATTAGGACAACTCCAAGAGTCGCATCCACGCTTGTCAGGTGTCGAGTAGCAATTTGCCCTCCAAGAATACTGCTATTATCAGGCAGTAATTATCGACCACAATACATTATGTGGTCCTCGTCCAAGACTGTCGTTGTAGACTCGTAGACTGTCGGTTTAAGACTGCCCCTCCTCTGCCCGAACACTGCGTATTTAAAAGGTCCTCGTAGCGCGCCGCAGTGACACCATCCGGTAATGCTGTGCCGCCACTTCAGTTTCACTTCCTTCATAGAAACCAACTTCCGCCATCCGTATTAACTTTCAACATCCGGTTACTCCATTTCCGATATCTGTTAGCTTAATAATAAATGCTTCTACATTGACATTCGGTTAAACGACTTCCAATTACTACGTGAAAGAATACTCTATCCGGTTATTGACTACTTCCGTCATATGGTTACTTTATAATAACAAATACGATTCCTATATATATATATATATATGCAAAAGTGGATGGATGCAGAAGTCGTGGAAGGCCACGACACACCTTCCATGAACAAATTGATCGTGTACTAGCAGAAGGTGATGTCAGGAGCCTTAAGAACAGACGAGCTTGCATGACAAGAGTTATGAATGTCAAAGAGGCAAGTGAGGTGTGTAAGAATAAGCCTAAATGGCAATCTGTTGTTCGTGCCTACCCCGCAAGGGACCTGGCGTGAAGTTATGTATGTATGTATGTATGTATGTATATATATATATATGTATATATATATGTATGTATATATATATATATATATATATATATATATATATATATATATATATGTATATATATATATATGTATATATATATGTATATATATATATATATATATATATATATATATATATATATATATATATATATATATATATATATATATATATATATAGATATAGATATAGATATAATTATAATAATAAATGGGCAGACAAACACACACACTGTATATCCCCAAATTAAGCAAGTTACGCTTGTGTTATGGGTAATATACAACGGACCACTCTGGGGCCGTTTCCTGACACCCAGACCATAGTAAATAACGAAGAAAATACGTTTCCGAAATTAACCATACCAGGAATCGAACCTGGAGCCTCTGAGTTGCAATGAGGTAACCCGGTAAACGCTTAGCCCGCTCAACCACAGAGGCCGTCGTATTATATATATATATATATACTTAATATATACATCATTAATATGCGTATAGCAACAGCAATGGCTATAATGTACCTCAGTCGATCTCAGTGTCAGCTCCGCTATTGTAGTATGTGAACGGTTCGTTCTCAGCTCGTCTGTCGCAAGAGGGACGTGTACGCGAGCGCCGTGGCCATCGGCAGGTCGTTCCCCCTCTACCAGGCTCGTTCGGGATCGAACCCGCTGTCCAATGCTCCCGCACCGCACAACACTCGTTCGGTCACAGTCGAAATACACCTAGTTAAAGAGGATAAACAGGGTGAGAAACTTATATTTTGATGTTAATTGGAACTATTTTCTATGACTATCGGTGCAGGGGCAAGAAGACAAATTTATGCATTGGGGCGTCCTATCTTAAGAGGTGACAAAACAACCCACAGCCAGGATTTTTTTTTAAATTTTTTTATTGCAGGAGTTCAGCAGACAGGCAGACAGCCCACTTGATGGAAAGCGGTTTTACCATCGCCTATGAATATTTGCAACACCAAAGGTGCCAAAAATGTGCTGCTGCTCTCTTAAGGGAGACTGGAACCTGGTCGCTAATTCCGGAACACAACTCAAGGTTGTTATGGCGGCATACTCTAGAAGACCAGGGGTGGTAGCCATCCAGTCGAGCAAATACACCTGGCTGTGTGTGGGTTGTTTTGTCGCCTCTTACGACAGGTCCCTCGGGCGCAGGAAATTGTATTCTTTCTCCATTCCCGCACGGATAAAAGGTGGTAGGGTATAACAACCTTGAGTTGTGTTTAGTTAGTGGCCAGCTTCCAGTCTCTCTTAAAAGAGCAGCAGCGCATTTGTAGTATCTTTGCTGTTGCAAATGTCCATAGGCAATGATAACCGCTTTCCATCAAGTGGGCCGTCTGCCTGTCTGCTGAATTCACGCAATAAAAAATAGGTACAGAACGGATTTTAACTCCAAGACTATAATGGGTGCGTTCCTCTAGAAGCTCACAACGCCCAAAATTAGTCTACAGTATCAATAAGGCATCATTATTTCGATTTGTAATTTTTTATAATGATAATTATGGACATTTTAAAATAATTATTCAGAGACTATTTACTTATTTATATTCAGGCACAAAATAGTTTTGTTAATAAATTAATATAATTATCATTGGAAACGCCAAGGCCACGACACACCTTCCATGATCAAATTGATAGTGTACTAGCAGAAGGTGATATCAGGAGCCTTAAGAACAGACGAGCGTGCATGACAAGAGCTATGAATGTCAAAGAAGCAAGTGAGGTGTGTAAGAATAAGCCTAAATGGCACTCTGTTGTTCGTGCCTACCCCGCAAGGGAACTGGCGTGAAGTTATGTATGTATGTATCATTGGAAACTGTTCTTGTGTGACAGAAGGTGATTCTGAAGACGAAGCCCTAGGTGTGTTGGACCCGGCTCTCTGCGATAACTCACTATCCAGCGAGGAGTTGAGCACCATCCAGGATGCAGCGGAGGCCACGAGGCTTGCAGCCAGGATCACGGACACACCGGCCAACATTATGGACGTAGACAAGTTTATTGAGGTGAGGTGATTTGATTAGTTTACCCAGAGACATGTGTAGCGGAGATTATTATTTATATTTCCTTTATTTGTACTAATAAGGCAAATAACACCAATGGCAAAAGCGCGTTTCCATACATTGTTTGATTTTATTTATTTAATTTGTTTGGGAAACATACAATAATTAATATTCTTAAATATAAAACAAATTTAATACATATATCAGATCATCAGAAGCTCGGTATGGATGGGGGTAGATATGCAATAGACATATATACATAAAATGTTATTAACTTATAATATAAACATACATATTTATCTAAATATACAAGTTGTGTGTCGTCAAACAACACCATCCCAAGTATACAACTAAATAACCTTAGTGGGTTGTCACTTTTTTTTTTGGATAAAATATAGTATTTTTGTTTTTGTAACCGTGAAAATATAGTGCTGTTACGAATTTGTAGGGTGTAAATTCGAAAATGCCGTTGGAATTATCACAATTTGTTAGAAGTACACGCACGTAATTCACAGTTCTTACAGTTATAGCCGAATACAGCAAAACCAAATCGTTATCAAATAAATCGCGCAAAGTTCGTCGTTGTAGGATACTCGCGTCGAAAATGCACTAGGTAACGCCTCGTTCGTAGTCAGAACACGACTGGCGCATTTTCCGACTGACCATGACCTGATCCATTTGTAAATTAGACATGACCTCTTAACGACAGGCCGCCCACTGGTTCTTGAAATCGTTAAATGGTCAGCTTAATAACTTGCCAGAATTCGCACAGAGTATTAACACAGGAAAGAAGGTTTTATGACGTCTTACGGCGGCGTGAAATAGATCACTCAAATTCCAAGGGGTAATAGGACACCTGTAAGAGCCCAGTTTGCATCAATACTTCTGAGAAAATCATAGGAAAATAACCTTTTTTAAAAGGTTTTTAAATACAAGCTTTTGAGATCCTGGATATCATGTAGCAGCAGAGTGCTAGCCAAAACAAGTGAAACGAGCACAAACACGACGAGTCCGTCTTGTTTAGTACAGGAGTTCCTATGGCCACCTTCCGACTCCGTCATCAGATCAGCTCTATAGTACCATATTATTGCATTGTCACGTGATATACATATGCGTGCAAAATTTCAGCTCGATTGGAGACCGGGAAGTTGGTCAAATTTTACTTGCAAGATTCCACCCGAACTTACATACATACATCCATTGCAAGTTAAATAAAAGCTTGAAAAAAAAATAGTACACATTTATTGTTAGTGTTATAATATGTTAAAAGTTACATGACATATACAGACCGTCAATAACCGCGCACCTACTTTTGTAATAGTAACCATTGCGGTTAGTGTAACCATTGCGGTTAGTGTAACCATTGCGGTTACTGTAACCATTGCGGTTAGTATAACCATTGCTGTTAGTGTAACCATTGCGGTTAGTGTAACCATTACGGTTACTGTAACCATTGCGGTTACTGTAACCATTGCGGTTACTGTAACCATTGCGGTTACTGTAACCATTGCGGTTACTGTAACCATTGCGGTTACTGTAACCATTGCGGTTACTGTAACCATTGCGGTTACTGTAACCATTGCGGTGGGTGTAACCATTGTGGTTAGTGTAACCATTGCGGTTACTGTAACCATTGCGGTTACTGTAACCATTGCGGTTACTGTAACCATTGCGGTTACTGTAACCATTGCGGTTACTGTAACCATTGCGGTTAGTGTAACCATTGCGGTGGGTGTAACCATTGCGGTTAGTGTAACCATTGCGGTTAGTGTAACCATTGCGGTTAGTGTAACCATTGCGGTTAGTGTAACCATTGCGGTTACTGTAACCATTGCAGTTACTGTAACCATTGCGGTTACTGTAACTAACAGGACCGTTGTGTACGCAGCGTTAATAACAGGTTAATGGTCGTTTTTTACCACGTGACACATTTCCTACATGCAAGAACAGGGAAAGAATATTATTATTCTTGCGTTCATGCCGCCTGTCGTGAGAGGAGATAAAACAACCCACAGCCACACACACAGGTGGTAGGGTATTTGCCCATCTGGATAGCTACCATCATAGAATTGATACACTTAGAACCCGAGTAGGTGCATAGAAAGTAAAGTACTTTTTGAAGGGTTTAAAGCAAAAATAACTATGATAGTCTTAATTTATCTTGATTTATTATACATAACAAAATCACAAATACAAAGCACTATTCTATATACAGAGAGCACGGAATGAGAGAGGAGAAAAAAAATGTTGCCAGCATAATAAAGACTTAAGGGCTACCAGTTTTTAAGTAATAATTTTAAACAGATATTTTATTTATTACTGAAAGAATATTAACAGCAATATTTTAAAGTAGGACCTATAAGTCTCAGTTCACCTGTCAGTCACATCAGTCTGCAATACAAAGTCTCTAATAGGTCCATTCCCTACATTTTAGAAAGACTATTTACTTAAAACATTTTTTTTTTTATAATAATCGGCGGACAAACACACATATTATATAATCCCTAAGCTAAGCGAGTTACGCTTGTGTTATGGGTAATATACAACGGATCACTCTGGGGCTGTTTCCAGACACCCAGACCACAGTATATAACAGAAGGTTAGTTACCGAAATTTACCATGCCAGGAATCGAACCCGGAGCCTCTGCGTTCCAGCGAGTTCGGCCTGCTAAGACGTCGCCCGCTCAACCACAGAGACCGTCGAGGGAGGGGGGATATTATTTGTCTCTGTGTGTGTGTGTGTGTGTGTGTCAGCCAAAATAATTACACGGCGCTTACGCACACATCGATTGGTTTTGTGCTTCAACTTTAAATGTTATTTTGTAGGAAATTATCTATCTAGTATTTGGACTTCTTTTGTATACTTTGTGTTTAAAATTTGTGATTAGAAAAATAGCCCAATGTGTATTGTAATCTTTTATGGTAGTCATTAGCCAGATGTGATTCTAGGAAATTCGGTCCACGCGGCCGAGCAGATATATTGCATTTCTACAGTATAAAGCAGTGCCCCAATTGAGAGATGACGGCAGTCAAGCGATAACCACAAGCGAAGCAAGACGTGTGTACATTCGGTAGTCTATTTAGCGACGGACTTTGCGCGTGTTATTGAATCGTGCATTACGTTTGGACTGGTTGTGTTCAGTTATATTTGTACCTGTGTTATCAACTTTGTGTTCTGGCATTAATCGCCAAATTCCAGTCTCCCTTCAGAGAGTAGCAACGCATTTGCATAGCACCTTTGGTGTTGTAAATGTCCATAAGCAACGGTGACCGCTTTCCATCAGGTGGGCCGTCTGTCTGCTGAACCTCACCACTCGCTGGTGAGTATGCAGCTGAATATAATTTTTTCTTTGGTTTTTGTCCTAGGAGGCGTGCAAAGTGGCCAAGGAGCTGGATATCCCCGAGCCGACGATCATCAGGGGCGAGGAGCTGAAGGCCCGCGGCATGGGCGGCATATACGGCGTGGGCAAGGCGGCCAGCAGCCCCCCGGCGCTGGTGGCGCTCTCCTACCAGGCGCCGGGGGCCACCGAGGCCGTGGCCTGGGTGGGCAAGGGCATCGTCTACGACACCGGCGGCCTCAGCATCAAGGCCAGGGTAACTGCTCAAACACAATATCCAACTCATATTAACCTTTAAGACAGAACCACCACAAATATGTGGTCAAATACAGATAATTGCAACGAACATTGAAACTGATGCTTTCTCCCTCTAGCTACATAGAGTATTGTATTAGAGTAAAAGAGACGATATAATTCTCTTGGTTTTAGTTTCAGCTGGTGGATTGTGGACAAAAATAATATTAAATTTGGCCCCTGGGAGGGAGGGGGTTATAATGATAATTTTGAATTCGTGCTATTGATTAGTTGTGTGCAAAAGTAACTAGATGGCGTTACTTGTTTTGATTTTAGCATAAACTCGACTTATTCCTGTACTTTTAAAATATTTGATTCTACCCACATGACAGTTCTATAATATAGACTTTGTTCTGCCTACAGTTCTGTGTTACGAGTTTTCTTTTAATTGTAAATCCTTTACGAAAATATAATTAACTTAAATTGTGATCACGGCTATTAATAAGTGGCCGAAACGTCGGCATAATAAAAATCAAATATATATACTATTATGTTTCTTTTAATTGCATGAGTTCAGCAGACAGGCAGACGGCTCACTTGATGGGAAGTGGTTACCATCGCCTATGGACATTTGCAACACCAAAGGTGCCACAAATGCGCTGCTGCTCTCTTAAGGGAGACTGGAACCTGGTCACTAATGCCGGAACACAAGGTTGTCATGGCGGCATACTCTAGACCAGGGGTGGTAGCCATCCAGTCGGGCAAATACCCTACCACCTGGCTGTGGGTGGTTTTGTCGCCTCTTACGACAGGCCGCCCCAACGCAGGAGATTGTATTCTTCCTCTGTTCCTTCACGGATGAAATTATGTGTTTTTTTGAAGTCGTGTTCTCAATATTATCAGGGCGTTCCATTAGTAGCTCACAAGCCGTTCCACTAGGCGACCGCGGTCGTTGTGGTCGTGGCGAAAACGTCACTAATGACGTCATCGTTTTCGATCACACAACGCTCACAATGACCCATGTCAATAGGCGGGTCGAATAGCCGTTCCACTTGGGTTTACGATTGTAACGTTGGCAAGCAAGTGGAACGGGAAAAGTCGCGGTCGTGAACCTGTCATTGTGAGTCTCTATTAGAACGTAGCCTATTCATCAGTTATGCATATTAAGAAGTTTCACACTCTTTGTTAATTATTTATTGTAACTATTTTTTTTTTCGATAACCCACAAATCCTCGCGAAAGAGAATCGTTTCATACCTAGAATGATGCGTGAGGCTATTGAAATCAAAAAACACCCAAATTTCAATAGAGGAGATGGTTGGCAAGTACCACCTGTTTGGGATCCAATCATCAAAACCATTAAAGACCCAGCAAAAACCAGCTGCCAGACCTCGAGACACTGTGAGCTCTTTCTGCGTACAACGGAACACAAACCAACTTGACTGATAATTACTTTTATTTTTCCTTCCACCCATTTTAATATTATATAAAATGATTAGAGCTAGGCATGTTTGCTGAAGAGTTTCTTGCGCCGCTTCTTCTCTTCAAGCCATAACATGTTGCGAAGCGGTAGTAAATTAGATTAGGCTCCCATAGAGTAAATAATAACCATAAACAGAATTAAAATGAACAAGTTGGCGGTAGGCTAAATAGAACTTGAACAATACTCGTTGACACTTGACATCTTTGTCTTCCGTGATCACGGCCACTGAAAAGTGGCCGAAACGTCGGAATAACCAAAATCAAATAAAATTACATACATATTATCACGCCTTTTTTCCATGAGGGTAGGCAGAGACTATAGATCTCCACTTGCGACGATCCTGACAAACAACTTTCGCTTCATCTACTTTCATTAACCTCTTCATACATGCACGTTTATTTGGTATGCTTTTTACCTGACCTTGCTTTAACACTTCTGTTATTTGATCATGGTGTGTACGTCGTGGTCTACCGGTACCAACTCTACCATTCACAATACTATCATACACTTGTTTTGTGATTCTATTTTCATCCATCCTCTCTACATGCCCAAACCACCTTAACATTCCTTTTTCCAAATAAAATTACCGCGCTTAAAACCGTTAAAACGTAGTTTTATTATGTACACGAGTCGTGAAAACTTATTAATTGTTTTTTCTTAAATTATTATGTATACGATGTCTATTTATAATGCATGCTGTGTTCGCATCAAGAAGGCCATTGAGCAACCATATTCTCTGTGTTGTAGGTTCGTTTAAAGCGTACGTAAGCTGAGTTGGCCAGTTTGCGAACCAAACAAAAAAAAAAACAGCCGGTGTACGTCTCGGGACGCCTGACAGAAGTGATAACTTAAACTAATCTAAGTTGAACTATTTAATATTGAAATTGTTTAACTTGAGAAAAGCTTTTTATCCATACAGGAACGGAGAAAGAATACAATTTCCTGCGTAGGGGCGGCCTGTCGTAAGAGGCGACTTAACAACCCACAGCCAGGTGGTAGGGCAGTTGCCCGACTGGATGGCTACCACCCCTGGTCTAAAGTATGTCGCCAGAACAACCTTGAGTTGTGTTCTGGCATATCTGTCCATAGGCGATGGTAACCGCTTTGCATCAAGTGGGCCGTCTGCTTGTCTGCTGATCTCGTGCAATAAAAAAAAAAGCTTAGGTTATTACTTAAATTTTATGTACATGGCGCGTGGGTTAGAGTGAGGGAAGAGGAGCCTGCCTACAGCTGCCGTGAAGCCAGACAGACTGGCGCCGTAACGCGTTACGTAACGAAGCAGTTTTCTCTCATAAGTTATCACTTCAAAAAGTCGCTTTAACAAATGAGTATGCATTGTGAATTTGCGGTCGAATAGTGATGGTAGCGTTGTTGCCTCAGACGTCAATGGTGGGCATGAAGGGCGACTGCGGCGGCGCGGCGGCGGTGCTGGGCGCCTTCGCGGCCGCCGTCAAGGCGCGCCCCACCGTCACGCTGCACGCCGTGCTCTGCCTCGCCGAGAACGCCGTCGGCCCCAACGCCACCAGGTACATTCGGAGCGAGTTCCGCTGGAGGACACTTTTTGAAAGCCGTCCCTCTGAGACAAAATTTCAATCCACCTGTTATTCTATGTACACCGCTTCGCAATGTGTCATTGCTGTTAAGGAGATGAAGCGGAAAGGAACTCCCCAGCAACGCGTCTAGCTAAAATTTTTTTATATTTTTATGTTTCCTATTCTATTTACATCTCAAGCTATCCAACGGATAGCTCGAGAGGGGAATGTAAAATGAGACGACCAATTGTGGTACTCTTGCAGTATATTAATTTCTTTTGTTCTGCTGGTGCCAAGGGTAAATTTTGAGGTCCTTCCTCACCTCCCCTATAGCACACCACGTGGCGGCGGTTGTATAATAATTGCCCTACCTCGTGGACTGGTGCGGCCTTCGATAATATAACTCAAGAACAGTGGACGGCAGGACAATCAGATCAATCGTTGCATCCGATTGATCATATGGGAAGGAAAATCTGGTCACTAACCTTAACCTCCCGAAACTGCACTTCTCCCAATTCGGCAAGCCTGGAGACGTCTGGCAGCGGTCGTCGAGGTTTGATTGGTTGCACACGGTGGTATAAAATAGTATTTTTGTCACACACAAATGGCGGTTTAAATTATTAAAAATTAGCACATATAGATATGGCTGCGGAGCGGGTCGCCATGCGCGCGCGATCGTGTAGGATATTTATTTTTTTTATTGCAGGAGTTCGGCAGACAGGCAGACCGCCCACTTGACGGAAACCGGTTACCATCGCCTATAGACATTTGCAACACCAAAGGTGCTACAAATGCGCTGCTGCTCACTTAAGGGAGACTGGAACCTGGTCACTAATGCCGGAACACAACTCAAGCTTGTTATGGCGACATACTTTAAATCAAGGGTGGTAGCCATCCAGTCGGGCAAATGCCCTACCACCTGGCTGTGGGTCATTTTGTCGCCTCTTACGTCAGGCCGCCCAAACGCAGGAAATTGTATTCTTTCTCCGTTCCTGCACAGATAAAATATTCGATAAGATATTCGACTTATTAAAATATCGAGGCGGTGGTGCGGTTTTTGTCCCTCCAATGTCATTACGTGACGACATAACATCGTTGGCCAATGAGCCTCCTTAGAAGGGCACAGATAGGAAGATGTCGGCGTGACTAACTTCATTCCGATCATATAATCAAAGAAATGACCAATTGAAATAATTGGCCTAAACATGTTCCTAATTTAATTTGGCTGTATATACAGAAACCTCATCGTTTACGTGATATGCATACCAATATTCTAATATTATATTTACACGTTTAGGAGATTGGACACTTTTCTTGATTTAGACAAATGCCCAATCTTATCGGCAGCTCTAACAACGGTGTCATCTATTTGTATTTACGTATTGTTGATGATAGATTTCGATGGATGAACGGCCCAGTGTTGCCTGTAAAATTAAATAAATTAGAAAATTAAATAGAAATACATAATAATATTTATAAATATATATATATATATATATAAAATATTTCTGTATTTACCTGTGTGTTTTGTTAATAAATAATAATAAATCGATTGCCTAGAGAGTAAACGAATGCACACGAACTCGGGATTGGCCCGGTCCAGTTGCCACGTTATACGTTCACTTCTCTCAAAGCACTCAACGGCTAACTTTCAAGCCCTCAAAAACCTTGTTTTCATTCTCCTTTCCACGATTGAACGTTGTGTCCCTTACACATAGCATCACGTTCATTTATTGACCATAGTCTTCAATTGGGTTAAATACATACATACATACATACATACATAACTTCACGCCAGTTCCCTTGCGGGGTAGGCACGAACAACAGAGTGCCATTTAGGCTTATTCTTACACACCTCACTTGCCTCTTTGACATTCATAACTCTTGTCATGCAAGCTCGTCTGTTCTTAAGGCTCCTGACATCACCTTCTGCTAGTATACGATCAATTGGGTTAAATTATACATTAATTTTTGACAGATGGTAGGGCAATTGCCCGACTGGATGGCTACCACCCCTGGTCTAAAGTATGTCGCTATAACAACCTTGAGTTGTGTTCCGGCATTAGTGACCAGGTTCTAGTCTCCCTTAAGAGAGCAGCAGCGCATTTGTAGCAACTTTGGTGTTGCAACTGTCCATAGACGATGGTAATCGCTTTCCATCAAGAGGGCCATCTGCCTGTCTGCTGAACTCCTAATATATTGGTGGATGAAACATAACTCAATAGTGTATAAATAAGGAGTTTTATTGATTGTGGTATGTTTCAGGCCCGATGATATCCACCAGCTGTATTCAGGGCGCACTGTCGAGATCAACAACACAGACGCCGAAGGTAAGAGACATTTATCCCCCGGGAACGTGCGTTTTCCTCATATTTATTTTATTTTTTACTAGCTGTGCCCGTGACTTCGTCCGCGTGGAGCTTTTTTCGCGACACCCTAAAAACATGCACCCTACTCCTTATAGCATCAGCTATTTGCCCATAAAATTCCTTTTACGATAAGAAATATAATTAGGTCCAAATGTCGCTTACGATAAAACGGCGGCAAAGGCTCGATAATACTGTGATACTTCTGATAGGATCATTATAAATAAATTATCAAACATTCATTACCTTAATTTTATGTAAACTTTTTTTCTTTTTAAAATCGGCAGACAAACAACACACATTGTATATCCCCAAATTAAGCAAGTTACTCTTGTGTTATGGGTAATATACAACGGACTACTCTGGGGCCGATCCCAGACACTGGGTGTCTGGGATCGGCCCATAGTAAATAACGGAGATAATACGTTTCCGAAATTTACTATACCAGGATTCGAACCCGGAACCCCTCTGCGTTGCAGTGAGGTACGCCGGCAAAGGCTTAGCCCGCTCAACCACAGAGGCCGTCAAATTATTATGTTTTTTTTCACATTTAACTATTTTCTATTTACTTAATGTTACATACACATACATACATAACTTCACGCCAGTTCCCTTGCGGGGTAGGCACGAACAACAGAGTGCCATTTAGGCTTATTCTTACACACCTCACTTGCCTCTTTGACATTCATAACTCTTGTCATGCAAGCTCGTCTGTTCTTAAGGCTCCTGACATCACCTTCTGCTAGTACACGATCAATTTGATCATGGAAGGTGTGTCGTGGCCTTCCACGACTTCTGCATCGATCCACTTTTGCATTGTATATCTGTTTAGTCATTCTTTCATCATGCATTCTTTCCACATGCCCGAACCACCGGAGCATTCCTTTCCTTACCTTCACCCCGACACTCTCTTTCAGACGAACTCTCTTTCTTACTTCGGTATTACGAACGCGGTCCGCGAGCGTCACTCCGCAGATTTTGCGCAGTGCTCGCATCTCCACCGCGTTTACTCTACTTTCATGCTCTCTCTTCCATACCCAACTCTCGCTTCCATACGTGAGCGTAGGTACGAGCACCGCGTTGTGTACGGCGAGCTGGGCCTTCTGGCTGAGGTTCTTAGCACCTAGCACATCTTACTTAATGTTGTTGTTGTATTATAATTTCAGGCCGCCTGGTGTTGAGCGACGGCGTCGTGTACGCCTCGAGGGATCTGAAGGCGGACACCATCGTGGATGTCGCCACATTGACCGGCGCACAGGTGCGGAATAATGAAATATTAGCATATTCAATGTTCTTTTCACATCTAATGCGTTTTAGCACATTCAATGTTCTTTTCACATCTAACTCGTTTTAGCACATTCGATGTTCTTTTCACATCGAATGTGTTTTAGCACATTCAATGTTCTTTTCACATCGATTGCGTTTTAGCACATTCAATGTTCTTTTCACATCTAATGCGTTTTAGCACATTCGATGTTCTTTTCACATCTAATACGTTTTAGCACATTAAATGTTTTTTTCACATCTAATGCGTTTTAGCACATTCAAAGTTCTTTTCATATCTAATGTGTTTTAGCACATTCAATGTTCTTTTCACATCTAATGCGTTTTAGCACATTCAAAGTTCTTTTCATATCTAATGCGTTTTAGCACATTCAATGTTCTTTTCACATCTAATGCGTTTTAGCACATTCAAAGTTCTTTTCATATCTAATTCGTTTTAGCACATTCAATGTTCTTTTCACATCGAATGCGTCTTAGCACGTTCAATGTTCTTTTCACATCTAACTCGTTTTAGCACATTCGATGTTCTTTTCACATCGAATGTGTTTTAGCACATTCAATGTTCTTTTCACATCGATTGCGTTTTAGCACATTCGATGTTCTTTTCACATCTAACTCGTTTTAGCACATTCGATGTTCTTTTCACATCGAATGTGTTTTAGCACATTCAATGTTCTTTTCACATCGATTGCGTTTTAGCACATTCAATGTTCTTTTCACATCTAACTCGTTTTAGCACATTCAATGTTCTTTTCACATCGATTGCGTTTTAGCACATTCAATGTTCTTTTCACATCTAATGCGTTTTAGCACATTCGATGTTCTTTTCACATCTAATACGTTTTAGCACATTAAATGTTTTTTTCACATCTAATGCGTTTTAGCACATTCAAAGTTCTTTTCATATCTAATGTGTTTTAGCACATTCAATGTTCTTTTCACATCTAATGCGTTTTAGCACATTCAAAGTTCTTTTCATATCTAATGCGTTTTAGCACATTCAATGTTCTTTTCACATCTAATGCGTTTTAGCACATTCAAAGTTCTTTTCATATCTAATTCGTTTTAGCACATTCAATGTTCTTTTCACATCGAATGCGTCTTAGCACGTTCAATGTTCTTTTCACATCTAACTCGTTTTAGCACATTCGATGTTCTTTTCACATCGAATGTGTTTTAGCACATTCAATGTTCTTTTCACATCGAATGCGTTTTAGCACATTCAATGTTCTTTTCACATCTAATGCGTTTTAGCACATTCAATGTTCTTTTCACATCGAATGCGTCTTAGCACATTCAATGTTCTTTTCACATCTAACTCGTTTTAGCACATTCGATGTTCTTTTCACATCGAATGTGTTTTAGCACATTCAATGTTCTTTTCACATCGAATGCGTTTTAGCACATTCAATGTTCTTTTCACATCTAATGCGTTTTAGCACATTCAATGTTCTTTTCACATCGGATGCGTCTTAGCACATTCAATGTTCTTTTCACATCTAACTCGTTTTAGCACATTCAAAGTTCTTTTCACATCGAATGTGTTTTAGCACATTCAATGTTCTTTTCACATCGAATGCGTCTTAGCACATTCAATGTTCTTTTCACATCTAACTCGTTTTAGCACATTCGATGTTCTTTTCACATCGAATGTGTTTTAGCACATTCAATGTTCTTTTCACATCGATTGCGTTTTAGCACATTCAATGTTCTTTTCACATCTAATGCGTTTTAGCACATTCGATGTTCTTTTCACATCTCATACGTTTTAGCACATTAAATGTTTTTTTCACATCTAATGCGTTTTAGCACATTCAAAGTTCTTTTCATATCTAATGTGTTTTAGCACATTCAATGTTCTTTTCACATCTAATGCGTTTTAGCACATTCAAAGTTCTTTTCATATCTAATGCGTTTTAGCACATTCAATGTTCTTTTCACATCTAATGCGTTTTAGCACATTCAAAGTTCTTTTCATATCTAATTCGTTTTAGCACATTCAATGTTCTTTTCACATCGAATGCGTCTTAGCACGTTCAATGTTCTTTTCACATCTAACTCGTTTTAGCACATTCGATGTTCTTTTCACATCGAATGTGTTTTAGCACATTCAATGTTCTTTTCACATCTAACTCGTTTTAGCACATTCAATGTTCTTTTCACATCGAATGCGTCTTAGCACATTCAATGTTCTTTTCACATCTAACTCGTTTTAGCACATTCGATGTTCTTTTCACATCGAATGTGTTTTAGCACATTCAATGTTCTTTTCACATCGAATGCGTTTTAGCACATTCAATGTTCTTTTCACATCTAATGCGTTTTAGCACATTCAATGTTCTTTTCACATCGAATGCGTCTTAGCACATTCAATGTTCTTTTCACATCTAACTCGTTTTAGCACATTCGATGTTCTTTTCACATCGAATGTGTTTTAGCACATTCAATGTTCTTTTCATATCGAATGCGTTTTAGCACATTCGATGTTCTTTTCACATCGAATGTGTTTTAGCACATTCAATGTTCTTTTCATATCGAATGCGTTTTAGCACATTCAAAGTTCTTTTCATATCTAATGCGTTTTAGCACATTCAATGTTCTTTTCACATCGAATGCGTTTTAGCACATTCAATGTTCTTTTCACATCTAACTCGTTTTAGCACATTTGATATTCTTTTCAATTCGAATGTGTTTTCGCACATTCAATGTTCTTTTCACATCGAATGCGTTTTAGCACATTTAACGTTCTTTTTACATCGAATGCGTTTTAGCACATTCAATGTTCTTGTCATATCTAATGCGTTTTAGCACATTAAATGTTCTTTTGACATCTAATGCGTTTTAGCACATTAAATGTTCTTTTAACATCGAATGTGTTTTAGCACATTCAATGTTCTTTTCACATCTAATGCGTTTTAGCACATTCAATGTTCTTTTCACATCTAATGCGTTTTAGCACATTCAATGTTCTTTTCACATCTAATGCGTTTTAGCACATTCAATGTTCCTGTCATGTCTAACGGTTTTCTTTCTATGTTGTTTTTATTTTTTTCATAATACATATTTTTTCTTCTTTTTGCATATTTAATGGGTTTCTCACACTAAGTATATTTTTTTGATAAGTGATGTGTTTGTGTTGTATAATTGAAGGGCACGGCGACGGGCAAGTTCCACGCGGCGATAATGTCGAACTCGGCGCGGCTGGAGGCGCGCTGCGTGCGCGCGGGGCTGCTGTCGGGCGACCTGGCGCACGCGCTGCCCTTCGCGCCCGAGCTGCACTTCACCGAGTTCAGCTCGTGTGTCGCCGACATGAAGAACAGCGTCGCTGTGAGTCGCCACACGTTCTCTTTTCAGTGTATTTTTTTTATTTTTAAAATGCAACCTCTTTAGAACCGAACTCTTTCGAACATTGTGATTTGAAAATCGATGAAAGTGACACTAAAAAGTGATAAACATTTTTTTTTTAATTTGGTTCGCCGACACGAAGAACAGTGTCGCTGTGAGTCGCCAACTGTTCTTTTTTGAGGCTACTTTTTTTTCAAGTGAAGTGTTTTCTTTGGAACCGTTGTGACTTGAAAATTGATGGAAAGTGAAACTAAAACGAGGTAAACATATTTTTTTGATTTGGTTGGCCGACACGAAGAACAGTGGCGGTGTGAGTCGCCAACTGCTCTTTTTTGAGGGTACTTTTTTTATTTCAAGTGAAACTTCTTTGGAACCGTTGTGATTTGAAAATCGATGAAAGTGAAACTAAAACGAGATAAACATTTTTTTTTTATTTGGTTGGCCGACACGAAGAACAGTGTCGCTATGAGTCGCCAACTCTTCTTTTTTGAGGGTACTTTTTTTTTCAAGCGAAATTTCTTTGGAACCGTTGTGATTTGAAAATCGATGAAAGTGAAACTAAAACGAGATAAACATGTTTTTTTTTATTTGGTTCGCCAACATGACGAACAGTGTCGCTGTGAGTCGCCAACTGTTCTTTTTCGAGGGTCCTTTTTTTTTTTCAAGTGAAGTGAAGTGTTTTCTTTGGAACCGTTGTGATTTGAAAATCGATGAAAGTGAAACTAAAACAAGATAAACATTTTTTTTTATTTGGTTGGCCGACACGAAGAACAGTGTCGCTGTGAGTCGCCAACTCTTCTTTTTTGAGGGTACTTTTTTTTTCAAGCGAAACTTCTTTGGAACCGTTGTGATTTGAAAATCGATGGAAAGTGAAACTAAAACGAGATAAACATATTTTTTTTTGTTTGGTTCGCCGACATGAAGAACATTGTCGCTATGAGTCGCCAACTGTTCTTTTTTTGAGGGTACTTTTTTATTTCAAGTGAAACTTCTTTGGGGCCGTTGTGATTTGAAAATCGATGAAAGTGACACTAAAAAGAGATAAACATTTTTTTTTTAATTTGGTTCGCCGACACAAAGAACATTGTCGCTGTGAGTCGCCAACTGTTCTTTTTTCAGAATTTTTTTGAAGTGAAACTTCTTTGGAACCGTTTGCTCGAGTTCAGCGGACACCCCACCTGATGGAAAGCGGTTACCGTCGCTTATTGACATTTGTAACATCAAAGGGAGACTGGAGCCTGGCCGCTAATGCCGGATCACAACTCAAGATTGTTATGGCGGCATACTCTAGACCAGGGGTGCTTGCCATCCAGTTGGGAAAATATTCTACCATAGCAAAGAAAATCATACCATACAATAAGGGGTCATTCATAAATTACGTCACACGTCAAGGGGTGGGGGTGTCCTAATATTTCATGACGTCACATTTCAAAATGTAATATATGTTTAAGCTAATTACGGAACAGCTGTTTTAATTTAATAATTTCGCGATGTGAAATTGCAAAAGTGTGATGCCACACACACACGGGGGGGGGGGGGGGGAAGGCTCACGAATTTGACGAGGAAGGGGGAAAGGTAATTTGTGGATGGTCCATGAGGTGTGTGTGAACTGCGGTCGCGCGTCGGAACTGACACGCAAATGTTTTCTGCGCCCCAGGATCGCAACAACGCGCAGCCGTCGTGCGCGGGCCTGTTCGTGTTGGCGCACTTGGGCTTCGACTTCCAGGGCTCGTGGCTGCACGTCGACATGGCCGCGCCGGCGCACTGCGTCAGTATACTCTGATTGTTATTTATTTTTTACTAGTTGAGCCCGCGGTTTCACCTATGCGTTATTCTGATGTGTAAGCTATATTATTGTAAACTTTCATCAAAATCCATTCAGTAGTTTTTGCATCCATACATTTTTAATTAACTTTCGCGTTTGTAATATTAGTAGGATATCCAGCTTTGTGTTTATTTCAATTATATAAACGTAATAAATACAATGGGATATCTAATACATGTATTCCTCTCAATAATTTTCATTCGACAAAAAACAGTTTGATATAAAAAATAAAAATCACATTACAAAATTAATTCTATAAGCAAAATAGGTTTTACACTAATGAGACTGCAACACGGAAAATTAAGGGAAGTAGACGGTATTCTGTAATTTTGTTCTCTATTTTATTTATATTACTTTTTTTTGTATTTTTATTTCAGGGTGAAAGGGCGACAGGTTACGGGGTTGCACTCTTGACGGTGTTATTCGGTGCGCACACGCACAGCAAACTTCTGCAGGCGTTGAGTCCAGCGTCGAGTGATAAATTCTGATGACGCAGGTGAAGCCGGGCGTGGAGATATGTATATTTATGTAATTAATAATTCGATTTTCTTAGAGCATAAACAAGCCTTTTTTGTCTGGTTCTTAGTGTAGAATTATGAATTACATTTAACATCTCGTACATATTTGTAATGAGTAAAAAAATGCTCGGATAGGAAATGTTTTTTATTTTGAAAACTGAAAGCAAACGCATTTGTTAAATATTTTATTGAGCATGTATCAATCGATGTTAAATTATGTACGAAAAACGTCGAATCGACGTCTAATTCTGATCAATAAATGTCAAATCGACGTCTAATTCTGGTCGATAGATGTTAAAGCGACGTCTCATTCTGGTCGATAAACGTCGAATCGATGTCTCATTCTGGTCGATCGATAAATGTCGAATCGACGTCTAATTCTGGTCGATAAATGTCAAATCGACGTCTAATTCTGGTCGATCGATGAATGTCCAATCGACGTCTAATTCTGGTCGATAAACGTCGAATCGACGTCTCATTTTGGTCGATAAATGTCGAATCGACGTCTAATTCTGGTCGATAAACGTCGAATCGACATCATTTCTGTCCGACAAGTGTTGAATCGAAGTTTGATTCTGTATCACAAATATAAATGTTCAATTCTGTATGTACTACAAATAGCACCCTTACAATATAGAGACCTAAATCAAAACTATGGGTCATTGGATTTAAATATCTATTACATAAAAAATAAGGTACAAAATTGAAGAACTTGATATTTTTAATTAGGTCTATAATTCTAAGGGTGCGAAATGTTGAACCGACTTTTGATTTTGCACAACAAATGTATCGACGTCTATTAAAAAGTATATGTTCTATAGTGAATAATGAAAAAACAATAAAAATTATATATATTGTATAGTATATATGTATGATCTACTCGAAATAATAAATAAATAATTTGAATTAATAATAGGCAATAAGTGTAACACTATTTTAAATAATAGGATGTTTTTCTATTGAAATTAGTGTAATTTTATTAATAATGCAATAATTTAACAAAAGCAATAAAATCGTACAATAATGTTAATATAAGTGGTAGATGATGTTATTATGGAAGAAGTATTCCGGGAATGACAATAGCCCAGTAATAAAATTGACTCTGGAAAAGCCCGAAAATTTCAAAAGGGGCCACAATTACATACTAAAGAATTAATTAGTTTAGGACTAATAACAGGTTTTTGTGTTAAAGACAGAGGTAGACAATTTAGTGTTAACATATCTATATATTAATACGTGAAGCAAAAACTTTGTACCCCTTAATATTTTCTTAAGTTTTCGCGACTTGTATACATAAGAATAATAATAAATTAGATCAGGCTCCCACAGAGTAAATAATAACCATAAACAAAATTAGAATTAAATAATTAAAATTAACAAGTTGGCGGTAGGCTAAATAAAACTTGAACAATACTCGTTGACACTTGACATCTTTGTCTTCCGTGATCACGGCCGCTGAAAAGTGGCCGAAACGTCGGAAAAACCAAAATCAAATAAAATTACCGCGCTTAAAACCGTTAAAACGTACTTTTATTATTTGTACCCCTTTTTACGAAAATTGCACGGACGGAGGAGTATGAAATTTCGCACACTTATCGTTTATATAGAGAAGAAGCGACGAATGCTTATATTAAAAAAAATGCATAAAAAGTACATTAAATCAATAAAAAAAAAACACTCATGGTATATAGCGTCATGTTATATAGCCTATGACACTCCCTGTTAACGTAGCTTTCCAACAGTAAAATAATTTTTAAAATCGGTTTAGTAGATTCAGAGATTACCCCCTACAACTTCACAAACTCACAAACTTTACCTCTTTATAATATTAGTATATTATAGATATATTAATACGTGAAGCAAAAACACAGCAAAAACTTTGTACCCCTTTTTACGAAAATGCGCGGACGGAAGAGTATGAAATTTCGCACACTTATAGTTTATATAGAGAAGGAGTGCAGAATGTTAATATATTTTTTTTAATTATGCATAAAAAATACATTAAATCAATAAAAAAAACATTACACACACTACCATGTATTTGACACAACGCATATATACTCTTTTGTTTATTGTTCAAGTCAAATTAAGAGTGTAGCCTTGGCGAAATCTGTGATTATAGAAGTATAGTCTTTGATAACAGAACCTTGATAATGTTCAAACTTATAATTTAAATTAAATGGTCGAATTTCGACCACTGAGCTACCACTAGTAATAATTATTATATTATATTATGTACATACCTATTTATCAATAAATACATGTCCCGATATAATAGAGGAATATTAAAATAGAATATATCAGTAAATACATGTTGAAATGTTCATAATAAGAAAATAACGTTTGCAACACATTTGTTCAAATAATGCATTCACGAAGCCTATTGTTCGAAAGTTAAGAATTACGCACCACTCAATGGAACGTGCGGTAAAATAGGTACTCGGTGAACAAAAAAGTTTCCACCGAGGAGTTTAATTTATTGGTCGAATGCTCCTGTCTGCTAATGAAGACCTGGTATCAAGTTCAGGTGCAACCCTGAAATGACTGCATTGTATATCAAAACAAGAGATTTTTTTTCATACAAATTCTATATAAACAGAGTGAGACAACAACAATAAATCGTTTCGTATTAAATTCAAGCACAAATTTGTGCTAAAAGAGAGCTAACATAACGAAAATAAATAAGCTGAATAATCGAACCTCATTGGAAGCGCCTTTGATCAATACATTTGTCTCACTTTAATACTACAGAGAAAATGAGACGAAAGATGGAGTTCTAATTTTCACCGCGCGCACGTGGCGCCATTTGCAAATTAGAGACGACCGATATTTATGTTTGTTTCATTACCTGTTGTACTGTTTTCTCGCAAGTGTGTTGAAAAACGTTGTATGACACAGGTGCGGTTGTTGCTGTTTACAAACTCATGACTATGTTGAGTTAAAAGTTTTGTAGGATACTCTATGGTTCTTAAAGAAGCCTTCAAACTTAATCTTAACTCAATATGAATGAGACCATAAATGTTTAAATATACAGGTCGAATTTTTCATGTGGGCTCTCTGACTATATCCGATATATTATAATTTCACTAGAGTTTTTGGCGGGAACTGAAAGGAGATGTTGTGCTGTGCAGTTTTATTTTCTAAAAATGTGTAAAATTACTCTAAAATGAACAATAATTGTGGGATATTGATAGTTTTTGAGTAGTAATTATGTGTTTTGTGAGAAATGTGAACTGTATAGTCAAATGTGGCCTTTTGAGTTGTCACAAGAACTCCGTTGAATGGCACCAGCTGATAACCTACAGTTCAGCTGTGCTACACATAGGTTTAAGAAAATGAAGAATCTGGCTAAAAGACCTAGCTGCCAAGCCATAAAATCAAAAAAAAGAATATATAATTTCACTAGACTTTCAACCAACATTGTATTTTTGTTTTTTCAGAGTCGCATTTTTTTCATTAGGCGATTGTGTTTCGTTAAATTCTGCTTCCATAATGTTAGCTAATTAATATAATAATAGGCAGAATGTTGCACGGAGTGTTTAAGCTATTAAGAACACGACTGTTGAATAATGTGACTTTTGTCTGATACCTGCAGAAATATTTTGAATATGTACAAAAGACTAGATTTTAGAGAAGAAACTATACCATTTTTGGACTCCAATACAACGTTTGGGCAATCTATTTTACATACATAACTTCACGCCAGTTCCCTTGCGGGGTAGGCACGAACAACAGAGTGCCATTCAGGCTTATTCTTACAAACCTCACTTGCTTCTTTGACATTCATAGCTATATATATATATATTATTTCCTATCTTTCAAGTCGGATCAAATTGCACACGGCGTGCAAATTTGATTAAAATCGGTCAAGTAGTTTAGGAGTCCATCGCGGACAAACAACGTGACACGTAATTTATATGTATTAAGATATATTTATGTATGTAATATCAATAGGTGTATTTATATATGTCTATTAAGTATAATTCTTACTTATATAATATTTTACATATTTATATATTTATTAATGAATAAAATAGAATTAAGTAACTGCATATCCTATAATATTTATGTATACCACCTTTGACCAATATAATCTGTTTTATTTCTGCCACGGGTTGGGTTCTTAGCGATAAGACCGACATTTAGAATATTTTTAGGCTAGTTTTTCTGTGTTTTCTGTAATGGTGTACAATAAAGTGTTTTCTATTCGATTCTAATAAAATGAGTGGGTGCCATCAATGGTATAGTTTACCCTAGTTGCTGTCATTTTGTTTTCACGTTGTCTGCCTTCAATTATAACTGAATTGACTTGTATTCGATTTTAACACCAAATTAAACGTATTTTTGTATGAATTTTATTTCTTTAATTCTGATTTTTTAATTAACAGTTTATATTTTCTTAATAAAGTTTTATGTAAATGGATAATGTTCTTATTGTTTCTCTAATCCTGCTAAGTCTAAGTATATCATATAAGTGATATATTTGTTTATTACTAGAGTTTGTTTCGCGGCTACCCCGCGTGTCAAACTCTGGGCAGTAGTTTTATTTTAGAAAGAAAGAATTATTTTATTTAGGACAAATAAACATGTTAACAATACTGAGTAAAATAAAAGATAACTGCATCAATATAAGTCCTAAAATTGGACCCAGACTCAGCGTAATGCTAGCTGCTAAGGCCAGCGCTGGTCTTCCGCCTGGAACCAGCAGGTGGAGTCACGGAGGACAATACAACACAAATAATATATCAAAACGGGTTATTACACATACTTACATCGAAATGATAATAATAAACATATATACATAGATATATAAACATACCGAAGTAAGAAAGAGAGTTGGTCTGAAAGAGAGTGTCGGGTTGAAGGTAAGGAAAGGAATGCTCCGGTGGTTTGGGCATGTGGAAAGAATGACTAAACAGATATACAATGCAAAAGTGGATGGATGCAGAAGTCGTGGAAGGCCACGACACACCTTCCATGATCACATTGATCGTGTACTAGCAGAAGGTGATGTCAGGAGCCTTAAGAAGAGACGAGCGTGCACGACAAGAGCTGTGAATGTCAAAGAAGCAAGTGAGGTGTGTAAGAATAAGCCCGAATGGCCCTCTGTTGTTCGTGCCGACCCCGCAAGGGAACTGGCGTAAAGTTATGTATGTATGTAATATTGATTAGAATACTGGTGTGCACATTACGTAAACGAAGAGGTTTCTATATATATAGTCTAAGTTAAATTAGGAACAATTAAGAAATTAATATACTGCAAGAGTCCAACTCTGGGGCGATTGAGTCACCATATTCAACGGGGTAGCCATCATTTACGCACCACAGACCAACATAAAAAAGCTTTTTAAATACAATCTTTCGGGATCCTGGATATCATGTAGTTATATATGTATGATAGTAATAAACATATATACATAGATATATAAACATGGTGAGATACGTGAACAAAAAACAAGTATGTAAATAAAATAAACAGATTATTGTTAATGTATGCATGTATGTTTTACATACATAAAGACTTAATTCAGTTTTTTTTACATATACATGATTATGCCGTCTGAAGTGGCTGAAACGTAAAAATTAAAATCAACAAAACGCTGCACGTAGAACCGTCAAAACGCAGTTGCCATCTTTAAATATGCCAGGTGGTAGAGTATTTGCTCGACTGGATGGCGACCACCCCTGGTCTAGAGTATGCCGCCATAACAACCTTGTGTTGTGTTCCGGCATTAGTGACCAGGTTCCAGTCTCCTTTAAGAGAGCAGCAGCGCATTTGTAGCACCTTTGGTGTTGCAAATGTCCATAGGCGATGGTAACCGCTTTCCACTAAGTGGGCCGTCTGCTTGTCTGCTGAACTCCTGCAATAAAAAAAAAATAAAAAAAAGAAACGCCATTTAAGTAATTGAATCTCATTTTAATAATTTCTTACAATATTACAATCTACAGAACAAAATCACATAGCGCGGTAACTTGCTGTCTTATAGCTTACACGTAATTATGTGCTAACAAAGTTAATAAACAACTTTTAGAATATTAGTATTTCTTGTTATCAGTACAGTTATTAAGAATGGCAATGTCTTTCATATTCATTTAATCATGTATTTTTTTTTTAATTATTGCATAAAGAAGCCCAAAGAGAATCGACTGTCAATTCTACATTTTAGAGGAATTAGAATTTCAACTCTAATGGCCGATTTTCAATTACGAAATTAAAAATTTCAATTAAACAAATTATAACCCGACTACATTCAAAAATGAAACAATCGACTATTTTATTAATGCAACTGTTATTTTTAATTTTACCATGTTGTATCTTAGCCTACGAGTAACTTTTTTTTATTGCAGGAGTTCAGCAGACAGGCAGACGGCCCACTAGATGGAAAGCGGTTACCATCGCCTATGGACATTTGCAACACCAAAGGTGCTACAAATGCGCTGCTGCTCTCTTAAGTGAGTCTGGAACCTGGTCACTAATGCCGGAACACAACTCAAAGTTGTTATGGCGACATGCTCTAGACCAGGGGTGGTAGCCATCCAGTCAGGCAAATGCCCTACCACCTGGCAAAACTTTTATCTTGTGATGGCATAATCGGCCATAAGACAAATGGATTTTGCATTAAATGGCACTTCTGTTCAAATCGTCCTCCGTTTATTAGTTTTAATATTAATTTGTATTTGATTCAATAAAAAACGTTCATACAGTGTAAAGTACTGGGCTGAATTATGTTAAATTTTTAGGGGACCAACTGGCAACTATTCCGCATCGAACTAAAAAAGAATCAACGTAAATCGGATTATAAATCTCGGAGTAATCGGTGTACATATATAAGAAGCAGTCAAGTTGAAAACCGCCTCCTTTTGAAAATCGGTTAAAAAAACTAAATAGTTTAAGTTCATTCATATTCGTTTAATTAGCGACAGTTTTGTGATTATGAAACCTAAAAAATATTTATAATACAACAGTTTAAATGTTGAACCATTTCTTTTAATTAAAAAAAAAAAAAATACACTAATGTCCAAAAAAAGTAGGGCACTTACATATATTATTTTTTATTAATTTATTTTAATTAATAAAATTTAATTTGTATTGTATTATATTTGCCAGGTGGTAGGGTATTTGCCCCACTGGATGGCTACCACCCCTGGTCTAGATTATATCGCCATAACAACCCTGAGTTGTGTTTCGGCATTACTGATCAGGTTCCAGTCTCCCTTTAGGGAGCGGCAGCACATTAGTAGCATCTTCGGTGTTACAAATGTTCACAGGCGATGGTAACCGCTTTCCATCAGGTTGGTCGTCTGCCTATCTGCTGAACTCACGCAATAAAAACAAAAAACAATCATTCTTTATAACGACCAAACGACACAAAGAGAATTTTTCTGTTATGTAGAATTGACCATAGCGATTCAGTCTCAGAGCTTCTTAAAGCTGATATCACACGGTTCAACAAAATCGAAGCAATTTCGTACAAAAGCATAATATAGGATACGACGACACCGAATGATTCAATTTTAGGTTTACATTCCTCACTCTGATCGCTTCATCCAAATTGAAAGACAGAAGTGAACCGTTGTAAACCGTGTGATATCGGCATCAGACTACTAATTATTGATTTGAACATCCGACCCTAATTGCATGTTAATTTGTACTATTTAAACTATGGAAGCGCATTTTAGATGTTTTGTGATTATGAAACCTAAAAAATAGTTACAATACAACAGTTTAATTGATGTACCATTTGTCTTTTAATTAAAAAATAATAATACACTAATCTCAAAAAAAGTAGAATACTTAATATATATATATATATATGTATATATTTTTTTTAATTTGTCTGATTTATTTTACTTATATGTCGCAAACTGTATAGCCTTTTCAGATTAGCTACAGATGGGCGAGCAGTGCCTATATTTTGTGAAAATACGTCTATTTCACAAGCATTTGTTACACAAGGAGGCTATGACGCCACCTACCAGTATTGTTGGTTTATTCATATATAATATAAATAAATAATGATATCAACCCATTAATGTCCCACTGCTGAGCTCGGGCCTCCCATTATAGGGGGAACAGACAGTATACCCGCCACGCTTGTCCAAGGCGGCTTGGCAGGTTTGACACATCGGTTATCTCGATGTGCAGGTTGCATCACGATGTTTTCCTTCACCGTTGTTAGCACATGGTAATTGTAACAATATGCACATTAGATCAGAAAACTAAGAGGTGCATGCGTTCCGGCCAAGATCGAACCCGCGCCCTCTGAGTCTGGGACGCGTGCGCTAGCCATTACGCTACCACGACTTTTTATTCATATAATCATATTGATTTTTGTAATAAATTAAATGTTTTAATTCTCAGTATCATGTATACGAAGTGCTATCGCTTTTTTCTGAAGGTTAGTGTATATTATCCAAAAATCATTACTAAAATTAAATTAGTTAATCTTATAACATATTTGCATCAAGTATATAATATTTAGTAATAAATAAAACATTTTAAGTACATTTTCAAAAATACTTAGGAAAACTCTTATCAAAATAATACAGTATACTATGGACGTGTTCCGGCAGTAGCTCACAACGCCCAAATTGCTCCGTCAGCCGTTCCACACGGCGACCACGGTCGTTATGGTCGTGGCGAAAACGTCACTAATGACGTCATTATTATCGAGCACACAGCGCTCACAACGACCCATGTCAAGAGGTGGGTCGAACTGGGCATTGACCACAGAACATTCATTCTCTCTATTCGATTGACATTTAAAAAGGCGCGATTTTAAAATCGACTAATGACATTTGTGTACTTTGTCATTTATGACAGTAGTAGTAGTTGTATTCGCCACAAAGGCAGGCAAAGGAATCTTTAGTCCATACAGCCAATTCTGATGTTTAAGTCTTCGTATAATAGTCGCGCAGTTGTATTGTAGGCTACAACTAACGCCATGCAACGGAGTTCTTGTGACAACTCAAAAGGCCACATTTGACTATACAGTTCACATTTCTCACAAAACACAGTTGGACCTACTTATGCAAAATGGAACCAACCCACATACTGAGAGTTTTGAAAAAAAGCCGTTTTTATTAAAATTTTGCGTACAAAAAAATATGTCTATATTTTGGAAAAAAACATTTAGAATATTGTATATTATATTTTCTCGTTATGATTTTTATTGAGTCGATAGAAGGTGCATTTTGAAAGTCTTCTGCATCCTTAACCCAATTTTGGCATGTTTGTGGATTGGTTCTGTTTTGCATAAATAGGTCCAATTACTACTCAAAAACTATCAATATCCTACAACTATTTTCATTTTATTTATATTTTATATTCATTTTATAGTAGTTTTACACATTTTTATAAAATAAAACTGCACAGCACAACGTCTCCTTTCAGTTCCCGCCAAAAACTCTCATTTATGACATCAACGACGCATAATCCGTTCCACTAGAGTTTATGATTGTAACGTCCACAATCAAGTGGAACGGGAGAAATCGCGGTCATGAAATTGGTCGTTGTGAGCCTCTCGTAGAACGTAGCCCATATGTTATCTTCCTATTCATTATTACATTACTATTGGTTAGAAAATTGTCATTATTTGCATGGCGTTCGTGTCAAATTTTAACCAGTAGTAAAATAAATGAATGGGTATAATAAGATAAAGAAACTATATATACTCTTTGTAGAAATCTATATATATAATAGGGTAAGCTGTACCATTATTGACACTTATTTATTCAAGACATTAAAAATCTTAATATATATAATAAAACTACGTTTTAACGGTTTTAAGCGCGGTAATTTTATTTGATTTTGGTTTTTTCCGACGTTTCGGCCACTTTTCAGTGGCCGTGATCACGGAAGACAAAGATGTCAAGTGTCAACGAGTATTGTTCAAGTTCTATTTAGCCTACCGCCAACTTGTTCATTTTAATTCTGTTTATGGTTATTATTTACTCTATGGGAGCCTAATCTAATTTACTACCGCTTCGCAACATGTTATGGCTTGAAGAGAAGAAGCGGCGCAAGAAACTCTTCAGCAAACATGCCTAGCTCTAATAATTTTATATAATATTAAAATGGGTGGAAGGAAAAATAAAAGTAATTATCAGTCAAGTTGGTTTGTGTTCCGTTGTACGCAGAAAGAGCTCACAGTGTCTCGAGGTCTGGCAGCTGGTTTTTGCTGGGTTTGGGTCTTAATAGTTTTGATAATTGGATCCCAAACAGGTGGTACTTGCCAACAGATTAGGCTCCCATAGATTAAATAATAACCATAAACAAAATTAAAAATTAAATAATTAAAATTAATAAGTTGGCGGTAGGCTAAATAAAACTTTAACAATACTCGTTGACACTTCACATCTTTGTCTTCCGTGATCACGGCCACTGAAAAGTGGCCGAAACGTCGGAAAAACCAAAATCAAATAAAATTACCGCGCTTAAAACCGTTAAAACGTAGTTTTATTATGTATACAAGTCGCGAAAACTTAAGAAAATATTATCTTAATATATTTTATTTTGTAGCTAACAAAATAAAATATTAATATTTATTATTATTTTGAACAAAATAACAGGCCAATGATTGTACCTCGACACAATGCCATTGTTGGCACATCAGTGCCGATAATGGCAAAGTTTTCCCTATATGGGAACATATCTTTAATCCAGTGGGACGACACTTATATTAATAAAAAGAATTCTAAAATAGACAATTGCCTATTATAAATGTATCTCTGATAAAGCCCCAAAACCTTAAATTATCATTGGGCGTGACAAGTTTTTCGCTTCTTGCGTATTAATATAAAATACACCCATAGACTTTCAAACAATATTTTATTATTCAAAACATGTTTATGGTATTTTTCTTACTAGACTTATGGCGTCCGAACGATAGTAAAAAAGTAGAATGGGATAGGTGAAACATATCACAATAGATTCTGAAACAATGTTCATATAAAAGAACATGTGTTCAAATACCATATCATCGTCATAACTATAGAACACCAAGATAGAGATAATAAAACTACGTTTCAACGAAAAACAAATGACGGATGTCAAGTGTCACAATGACATTTGACATCTGTCTTCCATGATCACGGCTACAGAAAAGTGGCCGAAAACGTGGGAATAATAAAAATCAAATAATACCACGCTTAAAACCGTTAAAACGTAGTTTTATTATGTGTACTAGTCGCAAAAACTACGATAGAAATAATTGACTCGTCATACAAATTACTTGCTTAGGCGTTTTGTAAGTTGATAAAAGGTATGCTTGATTTGATTGTCAACTACCCTATTTTGGAGCTTCTTCAGCGTTACGTTTTTACAAGACTATTAGCACTATTAGTATTTCTGTTATATGGCTTTAATTTGATTTCTTTTAAATAGACAAGTAACTAACTGTGAATATTATGGCAAATAATAGAAATTGTAGAATTCAACATTATTAGTAAAAGACAAAAGAATAAACAATATATCCAACCGACATCTGTTTAAACCGGACAGTCTTATGTAAATCCACCATTCTTAGGGTTGCGTGGCTGGATATGACAAGATCATACATGTTATAGGTAGCCAAATGACCATAATACATTATTTATAATGTTGCCATATTCATTTTCAGATTTAACGATACAAGTTGCCAAGAAAATATGTGTCATACAGATAGACACTAGAGCGAAACCATAGACTTCCCTTTTATATCTTAAAACTGTATAAACTAAATGTGGGTGTACTAACCAGCAGTGATTCCACAAAGCCTACTTTTAAGAAACCTAGAGACCAAAAGATCGAAAGCGTCGTCATGCATTCATTGGCGCTTGTTTTTTTATATGTGCATATATTATTTCTGTATGAAAATATATTACTATTGGATAAAATAGAAGCTCATAACCCGATCGGTCACCGGATTTTGTTTTACAATATGCGGTAAGATTGAAAAATTAAAAATGCAAGTTGTAATAAGAAAATACGTCGCAAGTTTTTTTTTAACAGCGGTGTAGTCGTCGCTTGCATTATACAGATGTCCTTTCAACCGGCTTATCATAGCCGAACTTCCACCACGCACAGTGGTGCGTGGTTAGCAGTGGCTAACCATCTTGATATAGTCACTCAACAGAACCTTATTGTAAATCAGACGTATTGAAATAAAATGAAAATTATCTACTGCAAATATGGTACAAAAGATCTTAAAATTAATTATTGTTTAATAGGGGTGTGCGAATATCGTTCGAATCGAATAATTCGAAAAAAATTGAATAATTCGAAAAATTTCGAATAATTCGAACAATTCGCGAATTATCGAAATATCACTGGATTTTCTATTGTCTCCAATTTGAATTTCATTACATCGTGTATCAAAATATTCTACTTACGAATAATATATTTTTTGTAATAAAACTACGTTTTAACGGTTTTAAGCGCGGTAGTTTTATTTGATTTTGGTTTTTCCGACGTTTCGGCCACTTTTCAGTGACCGTGATCACGGAAGATAAATAAGAACCAAAATCAAATAAAATTACCGCGCTTAAAACCGTTAAAACGTAGTTTTATTATGTATACAAATCGCGAAAACTTAAGAAAATATTATATATTTTTTGATTAAAAATCAATTACCCGGAGAAAACAATTGCTTAATTTCAATGTATGTTCATTTTTGTCAGTAACATAAAAATCTAGATACTAATATTGGCAAGAGATCTTTTCAATTCATTTTGATTTTTATAATTATTAATTTCCGTTTGAAAAAAATCTATAAGAAAAAGATTATAAGCGAATAATTCGTAAAAAAATCGAATTATTCGAAATTTATCAATTCTTTTTCGAATTAAATAAATAAATAATCGGCAGACAAACACACCTGTAGTATATCCCCAAATTAAGCAAGTTACGCTTGTGTTATGGGTAATATACAACGGACTACCCTGGGGCCGATCCCAGACACCCAGACCATAGTAAATAACGGAGAAAATACGTTTCCGAAATTTACTATACCAGGAATCGAACCCAGCACCTCTGGGTTGCAGTGAGCTGCGTCGGCAAAGGCTTAGCCCGCTCAACCACAAAGGCCGTCAAAATTATTCGGGAACTTTCGAATAATTCGATTCGAGTTTCGAATCAACTATTAAATTCGTAAGTTCGGATTATTCGCACACCCCTATTGTTTAATATATTTCGTCGATTACTTACCCGACATGTAAATTTTAATTTTGTAGAAAATTTTTTGTTAAACAATTCCACAAGTCGGTATTCCAAACCCGTAGAAAATAACTTAACATAAAACAAATATCGGTCAGATAAAAAATTAATAACCAACAACTGTGATATAGTTAAAAACGTCAAATCATATATGAAAGTATGAAATGGCGGGTAATAACGCGTGAGAAGCGTGTAAAATATGCCCTAACAAGTAAACTACTTTAAACATTGTACTATTAATAATTGTTATTTAAATTTATTATTTCAAATCTAGCAACCCTATACCGTCTTAAAATTGTCACTAGCCACGATTTTCTTTTTTAGGGGGAAACTATACCATCATTAGCACTACGGCAGTGATTGGCATTCTGTCAATTTATTCAAGATATTAAAAAACCTTACTATTTTTTATTTTGTAGTCATACTATTTATTACAATTATTGTATGACTACAAAAAAAAATATCTTAATATTTTAAATAAATTAATACGGTGCCAATTGATGAGGGGTGGTATGTGTGCTAATAATGGACACTTTCCATACACAATTTTAAGTATAAAAACAATTAATACAAATACGATTAAGTAGTCAGCGATTTTTTTTAAAGAAATATAATAAAAAGGCCTTAATATTTAAAATTTAATTCACCATTACATGATAACAGATTAAATCTGTTTAAACATTTAATTAACAATACCGTGAATTAGGGTAAACTATGCAATTATTGGTACTACCCTCAACGATTGGCACCCTAATTTAATCAAAATAGTAAGAAACTTTAATACTTTTTTTATGTTGGAGCCATAATAATAATAAAAAAAGCCTTTATTCTACAGACATATTACAAAAATAATTAAATTAATATATTTTTTTTAATATATCGAATTAATAAAATCTATCTATGTCCTTTTTGTAAACATTTAAAACATTATTTATCTATGGAAGTCGCCTCTGCGGCGTAGGCCTCCCCCAATTTCCTCCATTCATCCCTATTTCTTGCCAGTCTTGTCCAATGTGGGCCACATCTTTCCTTGAATATGTCTACCCATCTTTTATTTGGCCTCCCTCATTTCCTCTTAGCGTCTCTAGGTATCCATTCTGACACTTTCCTTGTCCATTTTTCCGTGTTCATTCTGTGCCCGTGTCCTGGCCATTTCCATTTGAGACTTCCTACCTTTTTTACTACTTTTTATCCGTGTAGGAACGGAGAAAGAATACAATTTCCTACGGCCGGGCGGCCTGTCGTAAGAGGCGACTTCACAACCCACAGCCAGGTGGTAGGGCATTTGCCCGACTGGATGGCTACCACCCCTGGTCTAAAGTATGTCGCCATATCAACCTTGAGTTGTGTTCCGGCATTAGTGACCAGATTCCAGTTTCCCTTAAGAGAGCAGCTGCGCATTTGTAGCACTTTTGGTGTTGCAAATGTCCATAGGCGATGGTAACCGCTATCCATTAAGTGGGCCGTCTGCCTGACTGCTGATCTCCAGCTATAAAAAAAATAAAAAAATCACATACTTTTGTTTTTCTTCTTATACTTTTATTAGGATTTATTATTTTATTGTTGGAGCCATACGAAGATAATAATAATATGGTTGTAAAAAATATGATGATTTCATATCTTGAATAAATTGACAGTGTCAATAACCGGGGGTTGCCAATAATGGTATAGTTTCCTATATACATATATATAATACGAGTAAAATTTATTGTCAATTCATTAAAAGTGACAAATCTACGTGTTAATTAATGAATATTTAAAACATTAATAAATAAAATAAAGACAGTAGTTAAGTAGGCTCGAATCCCAACCGGGGAGCATGCTTAGTTATTTTTATCTAATGCACGCATTGTTACAATTATCACACGACGTAATCTGCACACCAAGATAAGCGATGTGTGCAATCGCCAATCTCTTTCGCTCCTTTTAAAATGTAGGGCCTCAAGCTAAAAGCCAAGTAAGCTATACATTGAAGTTCTATTTGTAAGCTTGAAACTTACCTGTCATACTAGTGCAAGGAAGATTGGCGGGTTTCACACAAATTCCTCACTGTTATCATGTGGTAACTATTTCAATATATACATTATGACAAGAAAAACTGCTTACACTACATATTCTACGTCAATTTAATTATTTTAGTACTTGAAGAAAATAGGTACATATATTTAAGTTAAAATGGACATTTCAAATATGTAAACAAAACTATTAAACATAATTAGCTACAGTGTGACCAGTAGAGATAGTACATTGATTAATAACAACAAAAAACGTAAAAAATCTAAATAAAAAGGTCAAGCAAATATTATTAACATGCGACTTTTGTACCTTGGCAAAATTTAAGTGCCTAAAAATACTACATAAATTATAATAAATAAAACATTAACAATAAAAAAAAACAACTCATTAATCAAATAAACCTTCAATTACAATACAAAGGTGTATTATGAAATGTATCAAAGGCTTACACACAGAAGCGTTACTTCAAAAACTTATGTACAAATATCATATAGCACTAGTAAGCAACAACACCAAGTCTTCTTGTTCTTATTTTAAATACAGGGTAAACTACACAATTGTTGGCACTCTCTTTTAATGAATACCACCATATTAATTTATTCATAACATCATGGAAGAATACTATTTTCCATGATAACATCAATAAATCAATCTTTTTTAGCCATGATAATAATATTTATTGTATGCTTACAAATTTTAAAAAAAGTCTGCTGTCGAGTGA
The DNA here is from genome assembly GCA_019925095.2 of Dendrolimus kikuchii. Classification (NCBI taxonomy): domain Eukaryota; kingdom Metazoa; phylum Arthropoda; class Insecta; order Lepidoptera; family Lasiocampidae; genus Dendrolimus; species Dendrolimus kikuchii. Next base: position 2,845,993 of record CM034410.1, on the reverse strand, counting down.
CCTGTACCAGGAACGAAGTTCCTTATGTTAAACCAAAAAATATTCGTTTATTAAAAAATTAAATAGAAAATAGTCAACAAAATTATCTTGTCGCGGTGTTTGTTATCAAACTCCTCCGAAACGGCTGGACCGATTTGTATGAAATTTTGTGTGCATATCGGGTAGGTCTGAGAATAGGCCAACATCTATTTATCATACCCCTAAATGATAAGGGTGACCCACCCATAAATATTTTTTTTGCCAAAATTTCTTATTGATATTTTTTTTATGATTTGGCATTAAAAATAAATACTACCCTAAATTTCACCCTTCTATCACCGACCCCTATTTTTTAATAGCGATATTAGTACTGTAATAATTTAACTAAAAATTAATAAAAATAATTTAAAAGGCAAAACAACGTTTGCCGGGTCAGCTAGTAAATTATATAAAAACACGGGCACGTGTGCGGCGACTGCGCCCGAACAAAGACGATCACATGACCTATTTCCAAAACATCAAGGGCCTTACTTATAATCGTTTCTTAAATTTAAAGAAACTTCTGAGCAACTGAGTAGTGAAAATCTTACCCATAAAATCTTCTTTAGTCAAATATTTTCAGTATAACCTACGTTAATCATTCAAATTTCGTTTATCTGTGCTCCTCTTACGTAAACAACAGATAATACACGTTTATAAGTGAAAAAAATTTTTTTTTATTGATTAGAGTCTGAGTCTGATCATATTACTTAAGAGATGGCTAATCGTTTCTTAACGAGATTATTATAAGTAAGGCCGTATATGTTACACTGATGTATAATATTTTAGACCGTTTGAAATTGGAAATAATAAAAAAAGCGTTAATTGTCGCCGGGAGGGGTCAAAATGCTTTTTCCTTACGTCACGATCTCTGTTTACAAGATTATAAAAAGGTTCGTTCCAAAAAAAATATTAAGATTTTTAATATCTTGAATAAATTGATATGATGCCAATAGTTCGGTGGGGGTGTCAATAATTGTGTAGTTTACCCTATATAGAATTATTTTCTTAAATATTTATATGTCTTTAAATTATATATATATTTTTTTTTAACCGTTATTCTGGGAACAAAGTTTACTAAGGCTGAGTTTAATATAATCTTAATGTTCATTGATTTGCTAACGGGTGATACTTGCCCAATAAGAAATGTAACTCATAACAGACTGCAATTACAGTTGGCACCACGAATCCGGTCTGATTTTTATAAAAATCTCAATTACAACTTTCAATCAATCTCTTATTATCAAAAATGACGGCGATTTACGATTGATATGTAATTTTCATTGTTATATTTTTATTTGTATGGATGTATATATCGAGGGCTTCATAACAAATGGGCTCGTCGTCGTCAGCCATTTGCAGTCTACTGCTAGGCCTCCCCAAGACGGCGCCACTCATCCCTGTCCTCCGATTTCCTCATCCAGCGCCTACCGGCGACCTTGCATAGGTCATCGGTCCATCGGGCTGGAGACCGCGGGGCGCAGCTAGTCTTACTTCATAACAAATACGCAAAAATACCATTTATTTGTTGTTTACTAAAATCTATGAAATGTTACAATTTAGAAAGTCTTACCAGTATGCAAGTGTGCCTAAATAGAAGGGTATTCCAAATTTCAGCCTTATACAATCGAAGTCGTGGAAGGCCACGACACACCTTCCATGATCAGATTTATCGTGTACTAGCAGAAGGTGATGTCAGGAGCCTTAAGGACAGACGAGCGTGCAAGACAAGAGCTATGAATGTCAAAGAAGCAAGTGAGGTGTGTAAGAATAAGCCTGAATGGCGCTCTGTTGTTCGTGCCAACGCCGCAAGGGAACTGGCATGAAGTTATGTATATGTAGGAATCGTATTTGTTATTATAAAGTTACCATATGACGGAAGTAGTCAATAAGCGAATAGAGTATTCCTTCATGTAGTAATCGGAAGTTGTATAACCGGGTGTCAATGTAGAAGTATTTATTATTAAGCTAACGGATATCGGAAATGGAGTAACCGGATGTTGGAAGTTAACACGTATGGCTGAAGTTGGTTTTATGAAGGAAGTGTAACTGAAGTGGCGCCACAGCATTACCGGATGAAGTCACTGCGGCGCGCTACGAGGACCTGTTAAATACGCGGTGTTCGGGCAGAGGAGGGGCAGTCTTGAACCGGCAGTCTTGAATCGACAGTCTACGAGTCTACAACCAAGTCTTCAACCGACGAACGAATCTTGGACGAGGAGCAAATAATATAATGTGGTCGATAATTACTCCTTGAAAATCGTAGTATTCTTGGAGGGCAAATTGCTGCTCGACACCTGACAAGCGTGGATGCAACTCTTGGAGTTGTCCTAATATTTCTGTGTAATATTGTGCAATATTTAATATCGTGAATGTGATAATTCTAGTGTTATAAACTTTGATTATAATATTTCAGATTATTGTGTTGTTCTCAGAGCGCCATTCGTTTGCTTCCGGCATGAACCCGACATATACGCAAAAATACCATTTATTTGTTGTTTACTAAAATCTATGAAATGTTACAATTTAGAAAGACTTACCAGTATGCAAGCGTGCCTAAATACTTATACAATCGAAGTCGTGGAAGGCTACGACACACCTTCCATGATCAGATTGATCGTGTACTAGCAGAAGGTGATGTCGGGAGCCTTAATATCAGACGAGCGTGCATGACAAGAGCTATGAATTTCAAAGAAGCAAGTGAGGTGTGTAAGAATAAGCCGGAATGGCGCTCTGTTGTTCGTGCCTACCCCGCAAGGGAACTGGCGTGAAGTTATATATGTATGTACAATCAAATAGTTTTGTATTATTCGCAATTTTGTCCCTTGTGTAAAACTGCACTTTTCTCTGACGCCCATTTGTTATGAAGCCCTCGATATGTAGTTTATTTTTAGCGTTGGATTTATTTTAAGATTTCATTTCTTCTTTGTACCAGCTTTTAGTAGCGGAAAGGAAGGTTCTCCGTAAGATTCTGGGTCCAACAAAAAGAGAGGATTGTAGCTCGAGGGTCCGAAGTAACCTCGAAATTGAGAATCTCGTGGCCGAGCCTAGCATAATAGGAGAAATAAAAGCTCACCGCCTCCGCTGGCTCGGTCACGTAGAATGGACGGTAGGTCGGCGTCCGGTCGGCCGTCCTAAATATTGTTGGAAGGACAGAGTAGAGGCGAACCTGTCGGAGCTAGGAGCCAGTAATTGGTAGGAAACCGCACAGGACCGAGAAAAGCGGCAGGCTCTCGTTTCGGAGGCCAAGACCCACTTTGGGTCGCTGAGCCAACAGAGTAAGTATTTCTTCTTTGTAAAACAATTATGTAAGACTAGCTGCGCCCCGCGGTCTCACACGCGTGGTGATGGAAAATCGTTATCTTTTGGATAATTCACACCACATCTTTATGAATTATAGCCTATGTGGTATTTTGATGTGTAAACTATATCGAGGGTTGAAAGGCTATTTGTTTTAAGCGACATTTTGTATGAGAATTAACACTATGGGTTTTTATATCCTAATGTCTCAACTTAAAGAAATATAAAGAACCTGATGTCTAGTTTCAATCTATAGATGTTATTTTTTTTAAGTACGGTACATAATTCGTTGGTGATGTGTTTTCCTGGGTCATTTGTAACTAACAACTTTTCTCCCGACAATTTTTAAAAATGTCGTTTAAAACATATAGCCTTTCACCCATCGATATTATTGTAAAGTTTCATCAAAATCAATTCAGCAGTTTTTGCGTGAAAGAGTAACAAACATACATACATCCATACATTCTTATAAACTGTCGCGTTTATAATATTAGTAGGATTCATTATTTAATTGATACTTTATTGAGTCTTAAATTTTTTTTCTAATACTTTATTTCAAACCTTTTACTTTTACATTGTAATGGTAACGATTAATAACATTACTTATTAAAATAAAAGCAGTTTAATAGAAATATAAATAATTTCGAAAATCCTTAAAGAACTTAAATTAATAATCATACATTTTTTGATATAAAAAACTTCCATATTTTGATGGTTAATCCCAATTCGTCGTCAATTTTATTAATAAGAGGTTGATTGTAAGTTTTAATTAATTCAATTCAAACAAAAACGAACTGTTACGGCCAACTGTGATTGCATAGTGTATTAAGAGTTAAGTTTATTCACTTGGCAATTGTTATCCCTTAGTATTCTACAATCATGCTATAACCCTGCAAATAAGTGTAACAAAATAACAACAAAATAATAAAAACACAAAATTTTTTTTTGTTAAACAAAAAATTTAAAAAAAAATCACAGCCACTATCTAACGACATTCGCATAGTAACTATATAATTATGTACAGTAATAAGGGAGACTGTGCCATTGTTGGCACCCATTCCAGTGATTCGCACCATGGCAATTTATTCAAGGCAATGAAAAATCTTAATAACGTTCATTTTATAGCCAAATAATAATATTAGAATCATTTCATGGCTACAAAATATTAATATTAATATTTCTTAATGTTTTGAATAAATTAATAGATTGCCATAAATTGAGATGGGGTCAACAACGGTGCAGTTTACCCTATATAAATATGAAAATAATTCTGGATGTTTTCTTCTTCTCGATGGTTTCGGGGATAAATTTTATCCCGAAATCAGGATAGTTTCTGTGGTATATGAATTCGAAGATGCAAACAAAGCCGCGCGGAAAGTTCTAGTGTTTGTTTAACATTGTTTTGCCTACTTCATTAGCAAACTATGGCCTTGGTTTCAATTATCAAAATGTCAAATTTCTTAAACGAACTTCCCGTTATCTACTCTGGGTGTTTCCGATCGCCTTCAGAGCTGTTCCTTGTGTATTATTTGTAAAAATCCTAACCTGTCTAATTTGGAAATATACAATGTATGTCTGTCTGTTGATTGATTTAAAATAATAATTGAAAAAAATATTAGGGTCCTTTCTGAGTGAATGCTACTTCTAATATCATAAAATTACTATGAGTCTTAGTTTCCACTGTAAGTCAAAAATATTAAAAATAAAAAAACAAACTGAAAATGTTAACACTTAAATATTCCTTACATAAATCTGATCCAATTTTCAACAAAGCAGACGCGTGCGCAGTATAGTATTTCGAATGAAAAATTGTACTGCGCATGCGTTGGAGGTAGAACAGGCCTGCATTTATACAATTTAATTATTAGACAATATACATAAACGTCAAAGTGAGTTTGTAATGTAATTTTTGTATTTTTCTACTTTTCCGTTTTCCTATCCCTTATATCCCTATCCTATCCCACTTCTATCCTAGGAGCTGATGTCAATACAAAAAAAACCGATGTAAGCAATTTGATATACAAATAGTTAAGCGAGTAAAGTTAGGATGATTTTTATCCCGGAAAGGTACAAATTTACGGAGGCAAAGCCGCGTGGAAAGCTTTCAGTATACTAATGTCTTATATTTTCATATATAATTACAATATAATCTTTCAAAGCGAACGTCTCTTTCAAGCTTTTAACGAGATTATAGTAATAACATAATTTGAAATAGTGTGGTTATATAGGTTATACCGTGTCCAATGGTTTATTTTACTTTTGACAGGTCGATCATTGATTAATAGGGGAGCGGACATATGTTAGAATAAATTATAATATTTTTACATATAAAGGAATAGGCGTTAAAATTATTTCCGCCATTATTGATTATTTCGAGTGAAGCCTTAATAAGAATGCTAAGCGAAGCGAGCACACAACCAACTAGCAGAGCACTTCGCACTGCGGGATTCGCTGAAAAAAAAAAACAAACAAAATTTAAGTTAAAAAAACTATTTTCGATGCTCGGTTCTAATAGTTCGACGAGTTCTCGAAGCAAAGGCATTTGGTACAAAAACATTTAACCCATATGACCACAATTGGGCACATGTGTCACGTACCACATTGGGTAAACGTGTCATCTATCACAATTGAGTAGATGTGGCATGTAACACAATTGCGTAAATGTGTCATGTACCACAATTGGGTAAATGTGTCATGTACCACAATTGGGTAGATGTGTCAGGTGGATGTATCACGTACCGCAGTGGGTTAGCGTGCCACTTATCACAATTAGGTAGATGTGTCATGTAACACAATTGGGTAAATGTGTCATGTACCACAATTAAGTAGATGTGTCAGGTACCACAATTAAGTAGATGTGTCAGGTACCACAATTGGGTGGATGTATCACGTACCGCAGTGGGTTAGCGTGTCATGTAACACAATTGGGTAGATGTGTCATATAACACAATTGGGTAAATGTGTCATGTACAACAATTAAGTAGATGTGTCAGGTACCACAATTGGGTGGATGTATCACGTACCGCAGTGGGTTAGCGTGCCACTTATCACAATTAGGTAGATGTGTCATGTAACACAATTGGGTAAATGTGTCATGTACCACAATTGGGTAGATGTGTCATGTACCACAATTAAGTAGATGTGTCAGGTACCACAATTAAGTAGATGTGTCAGGTACCACAACTGGGTGGATGTATCACGTACCGCATTGGGTTAGCGTGTCATGTAACACAATTGGGTAAATGTGTCATGTACCACAATTGGGTAGATGTGTCATATACCACAATTAAGTAGATGTGTCAGGTACCACAATTGGGTAGATGTGTCATATACCACAATTAAGTAGATGTGTCAGGTACCACAATTGGGTGGATGTATCACGTACCGCAGTGGGTTAGCGTGTCATGTAACACAATTGGGTAGATGTGTCATGTAACACAATTGGGTAGATGTGTCATGTAATACAATTGGGTAGATGTGTCATGTAACACAATTGGGTAGATGTGTCATGTAACACAATTGGGTAAATGTGTCATGTACCACAATTAAGTAGATGTGTCAGGTACCACAATTAAGTAGATGTGTCAGGTACCACAATTGGGTGGATGTATCACGTACCGCAGTGGGTTAGCGTGTCATGTAACACAATTGGGTAGATGTGTCATGTAACACAATTGGGTAGATGTGTCATGTACCACAATTAAGTAGATGTGTCAGGTACCACAATTAAGTAGATGTGTCAGGTACCACAATTGGGTGGATGTATCACGTACCGCAGTGGGTTAGCGTGTCATGTAACACAATTGGGTAGATGTGTCATGTAACACAATTGGGTAGATGTGTCATGTACCACAATTAAGTAGATGTGTCAGGTACCACAATTAAGTAGATGTGTCAGGTACCACAATTGGGTGGATGTATCACGTACCGCAGTGGGTTAGCGTGTCATGTAACACAATTGGGTAGATGTGTCATGTACCACAATTAAGTAGATGTGTCAGGTACCACAATTAAGTAGATGTGTCAGGTACCACAATTGGGTGGATGTATCACGTACCGCAGTGGGTTAGCGTGTCATGTAACACAATTGGGTAGATGTGTCATGTAACACAATTGGGTAGATGTGTCATGTACCACAATTAAGTAGATGTGTCAGGTACCACAATTAAGTAGATGTGTCAGGTACCACAATTGGGTGGATGTATCACGTACCGCAGTGGGTTAGCGTGTCATGTAACACAATTGGGTAGATGTGTCATGTAACACAATTGGGTAGATGTGTCATATAACACAATTGGGTAAATGTGTCATGTACAACAATTAAGTAGATGTGTCAGGTACCACAATTGGGTGGATGTATCACGTACCGCAGTGGGTTAGCGTGCCACTTATCACAATTAGGTAGATGTGTCATGTAACACAATTGGGTAAATGTGTCATGTACCACAATTGGGTAGATGTGTCATGTACCACAATTTAGTAGATGTGTCAGGTACCACAATTAAGTAGATGTGTCAGGTACCACAACTGGGTGGATGTATCACGTACCGCAGTGGGTTAGCGTGTCATATAACACAATTGGGTAAATGTGTCATGTACCACAATTGGGTAGATGTGTCATATACCACAATTAAGTAGATGTGTCAGGTACCACAATTGGGTAGATGTGTCATATACCACAATTAAGTAGATGTGTCAGGTACTACAATTGGGTGGATGTATCACGTACCGCAGTGGGTTAGCGTGTCATGTAACACAATTGGGTAGATGTGTCATGTAACACAATTGGGTAGATGTGTCATGTAACACAATTGGGTAGATGTGTCATGTAACACAATTGGGTAAATGTGTCATGTACCACAATTGGGTAGATGTGTCATATACCACAATTAAGTAGATGTGTCAGGTACCACAATTGGGTAGATGTGTCATATACCACAATTAAGTAGATGTGTCAGGTACCACAATTGGGTGGATGTATCACGTACCGCAGTGGGTTAGCGTGTCATGTAACACAATTGGGTAGATGTGTCATGTAACACAATTGGGTAGATGTGTCATGTAACACAATTGGGTAGATGTGTCATGTAACACAATTGGGTAAATGTGTCATGTACCACAATTGGGTAGATGTGTCATATACCACAATTGGGTAAATGTGTCATGTACCACAATTAAGTAGATGTGTCAGGTACCACAATTAAGTAGATGTGTCAGGTACCACAATTGGGTGGATGTATCACGTACCGCAGTGGGTTAGCGTGTCATGTAACACAATTGGGTAGATGTGTCATGTAACACAATTGGGTAGATGTGTCATGTACCACAATTAAGTAGATGTGTCAGGTACCACAATTAAGTAGATGTGTCAGGTACCACAATTGGGTGGATGTATCACGTACCGCAGTGGGTTAGCGTGTCATGTAACACAATTGGGTAGATGTGTCATGTAACACAATTGGGTAGATGTGTCATGTACCACAATTAAGTAGATGTGTCAGGTACCACAATTAAGTAGATGTGTCAGGTACCACAATTGGGTGGATGTATCACGTACCGCAGTGGGTTAGCGTGTCATGTAACACAATTGGGTAGATGTGTCATGTAACACAATTGGGTAGATGTGTCATGTACCACAATTAAGTAGATGTGTCAGGTACCACAATTAAGTAGATGTGTCAGGTACCACAATTGGGTGGATGTATCACGTACCGCAGTGGGTTAGCGTGTCATGTAACACAATTGGGTAGATGTGTCATGTAACACAATTGGGTAGATGTGTCATATAACACAATTGGGTAAATGTGTCATGTACAACAATTAAGTAGATGTGTCAGGTACCACAATTGGGTGGATGTATCACGTACCGCAGTGGGTTAGCGTGCCACTTATCACAATTAGGTAGATGTGTCATGTAACACAATTGGGTAAATGTGTCATGTACCACAATTGGGTAGATGTGTCATGTACCACAATTAAGTAGATGTGTCAGGTACCACAATTAAGTAGATGTGTCAGGTACCACAACTGGGTGGATGTATCACGTACCGCAGTGGGTTAGCGTGTCATGTAACACAATTGGGTAAATGTGTCATGTACCACAATTGGGTAGATGTGTCATATACCACAATTAAGTAGATGTGTCAGGTACCACAATTGGGTAGATGTGTCATATACCACAATTAAGTAGATGTGTCAGGTACTACAATTGGGTGGATGTATCACGTACCGCAGTGGGTTAGCGTGTCATGTAACACAATTGGGTAGATGTGTCATGTAACACAATTGGGTAGATGTGTCATGTAACACAATTGGGTAGATGTGTCATGTAACACAATTGGGTAAATGTGTCATGTACCACAATTGGGTAGATGTGTCATATACCACAATTGGGTAGATGTGTCATATACCACAATTAAGTAGATGTGTCAGGTACCACAATTGGGTAGATGTGTCATATACCACAATTAAGTAGATGTGTCAGGTACCACAATTGGGTGGATGTATCACGTACCGCAGTGGGTTAGCGTGTCATGTAACACAATTGGGTAAATGTGTCATGTACCACAATTGGGTAGATGTGTCAGGTACCACAATTGGGTAGATGTGTCATGTAACACAATTGGGTAAATGTGTCATGTAACACAATTGGGTAGATGTGTCAGGTACCACAATTGGGTAGATGTATCACGTACCGCAGTGGGTTAGCGTGTCATGTAACACAATTGGGTAAATGTGTCATGTACCACAATTGGGTAGATGTGTCAGGTACCACAATTGGGTAGATGTGTCATGTAACACAATTGGGTAAATGTGTCATGTAACACAATTGGGTAGATGTGTCAGGTACCACAATTGGGTAGATGTGTCATATACCACAATTAAGTAGATGTGTCAGGTACCACAATTGGGTGGATGTATCACGTACCGCAGTGGGTTAGCGTGTCATGTAACACAATTGGGTAGATGTGTCATGTAACATAATTGGGTAAATGTGTCATGTACCACAATTGGGTAGATGTGTCACCTATCAAAATTGGGTACATGAACTGTGGTGCTGTAGTTTGAATGAAATGAGAAAAAAAAATATGGGATAAAACTCACGTGTATGAATAGACGCGGTCACCATATTGCGGGCGCGGGGTGGTCCCCGAAGCCTGCTTCTCGCGCCTTCCAGTATTCGCCACCGAACACCCAAGTCTCCTCCCCGTCCTCCAATATTTTGCTGAAAATTAATACCAGTATAGATAGTCCGTGAGCCAGCAACCGAATTTCATGACCAAGCTTCTCTCGGGTGATAACTTGTAAAATGGTTGAGAGAGTTGTATCACGAAGCTTTTTTTATTTCTTTTTTTTATTGCAGGAGTTCAGCAGACAACGAGTTCCTGCCCCAACGCAGGAAATTGTATTCTTTCTCCGTTCCTGCACGGATAAAACGGCCTGTCGTAAGAGGCGACCAAACAACCCACAGCCAGGTGGTAGGGCATTTGCCCGACTGCATGGCTACCACCCCTGGTCTAAAGTATGTGGCCATAACAACCTTGAGTTGTGTTCCGGCATTAGTGACCAGGTTCCAGTCTCCTTTAAGAGAGCAGCACCGCATTTGTAGCAACTTTGATGTTGCGAATGTCCATAGGCGATGGTAACCGCTTTCTATCAAGTGGGCCGTCTGCCTGTCTGCTGATTTACAAAAAAAAGGCAGCCCGGCCGCAGGAAATTGTATTCTTTCTCCGTTCCTGCACGGATAGAAGCTTCGTGAACGTCAGCTGCGGTTCGGTGGGTGGGATACGCAGCGGAACCCCCCCCCCCACACACACCCAATAGAAAACCGCCCGAGGTTTTAATTGTTGCTTTTTAGCGCGAATCAAAGGGCGTTTGTTGTACGCTTACAATACGCACATTAGAACCTCATTACTGTATCTGTTTCGGGCGCGTTCCTCTTGTAACTCGCAACGCCCAAGATGCTCTTTTAGCCATTCCACAACGACCACGTTCGTTATGGTCGCCGCGAAAACGTCACTAACGACGTCATGATTTTCGCTCACGCAGCGGTCACAACGACCCATGTCAAGAGGTCGGGGTTTTTTTAAAATTCTATTTATTGCATGAGTTCAGCAGACAGGCAGACGGCCCACTTGATGGAAAGCGGTTACCATCGCCTATGGACATTTGCCACACCAAAGGTGCTACAAATGAGCTGCTGCTCTATTAAGGGAGACTGGAACCTGGTCACTAATGCCGGAACACAACTCGAAGTTGTTATGGCGGCATGCTCTAGACCAGGGGTGGTAGCCATCCAGTCGGGCAAATGCCCTACCACCTGGCTGTGGGTTGTTAAGTCGCCTCTTACGACAGGCCGCCCCAACGCAGGAAATTGTATTCTTTCTCCGTTCCTGCACGGATAAAAATCATTATCGCCAAAGGCGATCTCCTCCAGTCTACCCTACACAATTGAAGACATGAGTGAATGAAAGGGATATGTTACAATTGGTAAATATTGATAAATTGGCCTACAAAGCTCTTTTACTATCACTTTGCTACACATATAACTCCTTCATTACTTACTATTTTCGGGCATGTGGAAAGAATGCATGATGAAAGAATGACTTAACAGATATACAATGCAAAAGTGGATGGATGCAGAAGTCGTGGAAGGCCACGACACACCTTCCATGATCAAATTGATCGTGTACTAGCAGAAGGTGATGCCAGGAGCCTTAAGAACAGACGATCTTGCATGACAAGAGTTATGAATGTCAAAGAGGCAAGTGAGGTGTGTAAGAATAAGCCTGAAGTGCGCTCTGTTGTTCTTGCCTACCCTGCAAGGGAACTGGCGTGAAGTTATGTATGTATGTATGTATGACGGCCTCTGTGGTTGAGCGGGCTAAGCCTTTGCCGGCCTACCTCACTTCAACGCAGAGGCTCCGGGTTCGAGTCCTGGTATAGTAAATTTCGGAAACGTATTTTCTCCGTTATTTACTATGGTCTGGGTGTCTGCGATCGGCCCCAGAGTAGTCCGTTGTATATTACCCATAGCACAAGCGTAACCTGCTTAATTTGGGGATATACAATGTGTGTGTTTGTCTGCCGATTATTATTATTATATGTATTACTTACTATTTTCAAGATCAAATTCAGAAAGCGTTGTTTTAAGTTCTAATACGGTTTCCTTGCCTGTTTACATTACATATTTTACACATTACATTCTCCTTTAACGTATTTTTTTTAATGTCACAAAACTCCTTCATCGACACCGACTACATTATTTACTGACTTCATGAAAGATTAGGGTATACATTTGAATTCGTCATATATATATTATGTGCTATTTCTGACTATATTACCGGAACCATATCGGAGTGTGGTCCGGGATGTCCCTCCGCCTCTCCCTTTGGGACTGCTCCAGCTCGTGTTTCAGCTGCTCAGCCGAGTCCACGTCACCCTCTTCCAGGGCGCGCTGGTCTGGCCTACACAAAAAAAAATACAGCCATGAAACAATTTCACGTATCCAAGGGTTCGGCTTGTAGAAAAAAATTACCTGACCTGAACCCTAATGTTCGTAGGATATCAAAGCCCCGTAGTGGTTAGAAGAGTAGGGTTATCCTACCAAGGTGTCAAAGTCTCGATTCCTTGGGTTTATAGAATAGAATGCTAAAGTCCCGACTTATATAGTAACAAAGACCCGAACCCCTGGGTTCGTTGAATAAAACATAAGAATCTCGGACCCTTGGGTTCGTAGAATAAAACACCAAAGCCCCGAACCGTCAGGCTCGTAGAATAGGAACCAAAGGTCCCGAACCCCTGAGTTCGTTGAATAATAGAATACAAAAACCTCAGACTTGAGTTCGTAGAATAGAACGTTTTTGAATAGATTATCCTAAATCTCGGACCTTTGGGTTCGTAGTATAAAACACCAAAATCCTGAAGCCATGGACTCATAGAGCAAAACCCCCAAGTTCAGAACCCTAGGCTCATAAAATAAAATATCAAAGTCCCGAATCCTTAGGTTCGTAAAATAGGACACCAAACTCATGGGTTCCTAGAATAGAATACCCAAGTTAAGAACCCTAGTGTTTCGCCAATGATCTTAAGAACTTCGAACTTTTTGTTTGTAAGACCTTCAAGTATTTCTTCAAGTACCAGTTTTTAGGCTAAAAGTAGATTATAAATACAAAAAAAAAATACCTCAGCCTGGTGTCTGTATGTGGCAGCACATCCCTCATGCCGGGCTCCATTTCGTTCAGTTCCATCGCAAACCGGGTGAAGCCGTAGTATATCTCGTGTTCAGGTGGTGTCGCACCTTTGGAACAATTAAAAAACATTATATTAAGGTTATATAGATGACAATCTTTCTAGCTTTTTAATGGGTCTCAGGAACTTCCACTTAACACTTTAATTTGAAACTTGAAAAAAAATTAAAATTTAAACAAACCAAAATATGAGTACGTACTTATAATAAAATTAAATGGCCAAAAAATACATTTTCAACATATTTGTTTAAAAAAAATGCATTTAAGAAGTCTGTATATATTGTGCGAAAGTTAAAAATTACTTAAGTCGAAAAATATATAAGAATTCCACCAAGGAGTTTCACATTACGAGAATAAATGAGCTGAACAATAGAACCTCCCTGGAAGCAAGTTTGATTCATACATTTGCCTCACTTTAATACTACAGAGAAAATGAGACGAAAGATGTAGTTCTAATTTTCACTGAGCGCACCGACGCCATTTTCATATTAGAAACGACTGACATTTATGTTTGTTTCATTACTTGTTGTACTGTTTTCACGCAAATGTGTTTAGAAACGTTGTATGACGCAGATGCGGTTGTTGGTTTTTACAAACTCGTGACTACATCCGTCTACTCGTTTGTAAAAACCAACTTACCGCACCAGTATCATAAATAACTACTTTATTTATTTATCTTTAAAAGGTTTTTCATCAATAACGCCGCCCCTTGTAATGAAAATGTATCATCAATCTAAAACAGAGATTCTCAAACTTTTGTGGACCACCGCCCGCCGCTTTACAAGAAAAAAACTCCAATGCCCCCTTTTAGACAACAGCCAATTATACCAACTTTATATGTATGTAAATAAATAAATAAACATTAAAACATTGACGTATGTTTTACGCCATTGTAATAAGGAAAACCACGGCTAGGTAAAATGTTTTGTTTTTAATGAAAATATAAGTATTTTTAAAGAGTTTAACGATATAAAATTACTAATTAGGTAGGTACTAGGAGTGAGGCGTATATATCGGAACAGGTTTCTCTATGAAAAAACTTTGCCCTGTTATCTAAAGACCGAAACAACTGTTCCAACTGTTCCAGCCTGTTCCGTTCCACAGCAAACAGTCCCAAACGAAACAGTTTTTTGTTATTGCAGGAATTCAGCAGACAGGCAGACGGCCCACTTGATGGAAAGCGGTTACCATCGCCTATGGACATTTGCAACACCAAAGGTGTGCTACAAATGCGCTGCTGCTCTCTTAAAGGAGACTGGAACCTGGTTACTAATGCCGGAACACAACACAAGGTTGTTATGGCGGCATACCCTAGACCAGGGGTGGTCGCCATCCAGTCGAGCAAATACCCTACCACCTGGCAACAGTTTGGAACTTAGACTATATACCTATAGACACTAGTAGGTACGCCGTGATCGCCCCCTTGACTGTCACTGTCATAACGAACCCCCCCCCCCCCATTTGCGTTTGGACCCGCTACCGCCACCACGAAATGCTACAACGCCCACTAAGGGGCGGTACTTTCCCCTTTGGGAACCTATGATCTATACATATTGGCAAAAATGGAAACCTTGGTCTCGACATATCCGGGTCCTTTGTATATTACTCCTGTGTGAAATAGCTTATTAAAACTAGATGGCGCCGTTTGTTTTTGTTACATGCTATGGTTTACACTTGCGTCGGCATTGTTATTTATTCGAGATCAATACTTAATTTACTGATTATCATGAAATTTGGTATTTTTTGAAATAACAGTCTTAAGCGCCAAGTGCGTTTAATGTACGGTTATAGAATATGTTTTTTTTATAAAAAAATATATATTATTTTTATTTTTATATGATTATTAATAATATATAATAATAATAAAGATACCTATTATATATAACGGAATCGTATTGAACGAATTTTCAAGAGGTTTGGTATATCGGTGATAAATAATATGATTTATTACAAAAATTGGGTAAACGAATAATTTACATATAAAAGTATATACTTAATACAGAAGTTAACCCCGCAGCTGCGCCGCGGGTCAACCTCTACTTAGCGTATTTCTTGTTTAAAGGGCAGGCGGTACAGGTAACATTGTACATTTTTTTTATGTATTTGCCCCCGGAAGATTTACTTCATTTTATATCGCAAACTATACCATCCCCCGTCTAGCTGTATACTACATAGTGGACGAAATTCACAAAATCACAAAACCTGTCCTAATTTCCGGGATAACCTTCACATAAATCTATCCCATTATCCGGGATGAAAAGTATCCCTTGGCCACCCTCGGTATTAAAATTACATATGTACCGCGTTTCAACC
Source organism: Dendrolimus kikuchii (assembly GCA_019925095.2). Classification (NCBI taxonomy): domain Eukaryota; kingdom Metazoa; phylum Arthropoda; class Insecta; order Lepidoptera; family Lasiocampidae; genus Dendrolimus; species Dendrolimus kikuchii. The sequence goes on along the minus strand of CM034410.1, from coordinate 2,830,112 downwards.
AAATCGGTCCAATAGTCTTTCCATAAAAGAATAACAAACAGAGAGAAAATAATATTTTTATCTCGGAAACTATTCCATTTTTCGGGATAAAACGTATCCTATGTTCATTCTCGGTATCAAATATATACACTGAGTTTCGGCCACATCGGTCCAGTAGTTTTTCCGTGAAAACGGAACTGACAGACATACAGAGTTACTTTCGCATTTATAGGGATAATATTTTTTTTTTTTTTTTATATTGAATAGGTTCGCGTTTGACTGACAATGCACCTGACGTCAGGTGGAAATGCAGTATAAGGTGGAGCACGCTTACCTAGAAGATACCTGTTCACGCGAGACTTAAAGACACCTAGATTATATTTTTCAGGAAAAACAGACGACGGTAAAGAGTTCCACTCTTCAGCGGTGCGTATGATGAATGAGGAAGCATAGCGTTAATATAATATGATACACAGGAATGCTGCCGACAAACTGCGTTGCAGTTCGGCAATGTAATTGTATGTAAAATCTTTTAACATTTTTACATAAAAAATAAATAAATATCGCTTTATGAATGTGGAATATGAATTGAACCTGGTCTCCAGAGACACCTGGCGGCTGGTGGGTCCCCGGCGTAGAGGGCTTCGGACCACCTCCCGGCCAGACGCAGTCTCGCACCAGTACTGCCGCAAGTCACCGCGCCTCGCACTTCGTGACGGCTGCTCGACCAAGAACTGGCCTGGTGATATAGAACAAACGTGTACTCTACTATCCAACCATCAGGAACGGAGAAGGAATACAACGATCTCCTGGTGCTGAAGTGGCCTGTCGTAAGAGGAGAGAGAACAACCCAAAGCCAGCAAATGGTCTTTCACCGGCGTCATGGTGGCACCATAACTTTTGGAGTTGACTCCTTAAGAGCCAATTTTCATATAAAGCCCCCGGTATGCAAATTTTATACATATAATATCATCACGCCTGTTTCGGAGAAAGAATACAATTTCCTGCGGCCTGTCGTAAGAAGCGACAAGACAACTCACACCCAGGTGGTAGGGTATATGCCCCTCGGGATGCCTACCACCTCTGGTCTAGAGTACGCCGCCATAACAACCTTGCGGCCTTTGGGCAATTGTCCAAAAGCGAGGTTAACCGCTTTCAATTACATGAGCTCTGAGCCTGTCAGCTTTAAGCGTGCTTGAATGCATTCCTGAAGTTCGTACAAGACATGAGGTTCACAGACGGAGCTGAGAGGGGAGAGTATTGCGCTCTCGCTCGGCCGCTATCCGGAATGGCATGCTATCTCTTTCACACTACACACCGTAAGATGGAAAAAACTTTAACACTTGACTGGACCAGCGCAAACTCACAAACTATACTCTGTCCAACTATTTTTTATTTTTTTATTTTTTTTATTGCAGGAGATCAGCAGATAGGCAGACGGCTCACTTGATGGAAAGCGGTTACCATCGCCTATGGACATTTGCAACACCAAAATTGCTACAAATGCGCTGCTGCTCTCTTAAGGGAGACTGGAGACTTATTTCAAAGCCGATTGAAATTTTGCGCGTATCGTACATAATTTATTAAGAAGAAGAAGAAATACACATCCGTGTTCAAAATGCCCTCAGGTGCAGTGCTACCGACATAAGAATAGAAAAGAATATACTTTATTGTACAATAAAATCAATGAAATAATACACAATAACAGCTAAGAATTAGGTACAAATGGCGGTCTTATCGCTGACAGCGATCTCTTCCAGACAACCTTGGGATGGAGGGAGAAATATGGCACAAAAGCTAGGGCAGGGTTTGCTGCACAATATTTTAAAAGTACATACATACATACATAACTTCACGCCAGTTCCCTTGCGGGGTAGGCACGAACAACAGAGCGCCATTCAGGCTTATTCTTATACACCTCACTTGCTTCTTTGATATTCTAGCTTTTGTCAAGCACGCTCGTCTGTTCCTAAGGCTCCTGACATCACCTTCTGCTAGTACACGACCAATTTGATCATGGAAGGTGTGTCGTGGCCTTCCACGACTTCTGCATCCATCCACTTTTGCATTGTATATCTGTTTAGTCATTCTTTCATCATGCATTCTTTCCACATGCCCGAACCACCGGAGCATTCCTTTCCTTACCTTCACCCCGACACTCTCTTTCAGACGAACTCTCTTTCTTACTTCGGTATTACGAACGCGGTCCGCGAGCGTCACTCCGCAGATTTTGCGCAGTGCTCGCATCTCAACCGCGTTTACTCTACTTTCATGCTCTTTCTTCCATACCCAACTCTCGCTTCCATACGTGAGCGTAGGTACCAGCACCGCGTTGTATTTTAAAAGTGTTACATAGTATTATATAAGTGGATGGATGCAGAAGTCGTGGAAGGCCACGACACACCTTCCATGATCAAATTGATCGTGTACTAGCAGAAGGTGATGTCAGGAGCCTTAAGAACAGACGAGCGTGCATGACAAGAGTTATGAATATCAAAGAAGCAAGTGAGGTGTGTAAGAATGGGCCTAAATGGCGCTCTGTTGTTCGTGCCTACCCCGCAAGGGAACTGGCGTGAAGTTATGTATGTGTGTATATAAATATATCCATACACACACACACACACACGCACACACATATATATCGTCTATTAAAAGGAATACATATTATATTAATTCAATAAATAGCATAAAGATACGTACAATAATGACAACACAAATTATACTTTGAGATGGTAATCCTTAACAAGTCTATTAAAGGCGGATACAAATTGGGCTTGCCTTGCTTCCACTGGAAGCATGTTCCATAATTGGACAGCTTGAACACTGAAAGAGTGATTATAAAACCTGGTTGTATTGAGCGGTGTCTCTAGTCTCATATTCACTGATGACCTGAGGAATTTCCCCTGATTCACATTGAAAAATTGGAAACGTTCCTTAAGATAAGGAGGAGATTTAGGACTAAACAATACATTGTATAATACATACATACATACATACATAACTTCACACACTTAACATACATACATAAGTATACGTATATATAGTACTTTATTTATATTTTATTTTTAATAGTATTTGATTGTGATTTTATTACTTTTATTTTAGTTTAGTACATACATACATACATAACTTCACGCCAGTTCCCTTGTGGGGTAGGCACGGACCACAGAGCGCCATTTAGGCTTATTCTTACACACCTCACTTGCCTCTTTGACATTCATAACTCTTGTCATGCACGCTCGTCTGTTCTCAAGGCTCCTTACATCACCTTCTGCTAGTACACGATCAATTTGATCATGGAAGGTGTGTCGTGGCCTTCCACGACTTCTGCATCCATCCACTTTTGCATTGTATATCTGTTTAGTCATTCTTTCATCATGCAGTCTTTCCACGTTGTATAATAGAGACAGGATATGCGTATTCCGGCGAAGGCGGATAGGGAGCCACTTGAGCTTAGTGCGAAATTCAGATATAATATATAAGCATATATCATAAGCAGGCATACTAAAAGTAGCGTCTGCAAAACTGTCATTAGACCAATTTTGATGTACGGCTGTGAGACCTGGACACTGACACTAAAGGAGGAGAACCAATTCTTGGTCACAGAGAGAAAGCTTCTCAGAAAAACCCTTGGGCTCAGCAATAAAAGCAGATCGCAAGGGACTGCGCAGGACAGAAGAAAGCGGAATGCTCTCGTTTCGGAGGCCAAAACTCACTTTGGGTCGCTGAGCAAACGGAGTTACGAAGTAAGCACATACCTTAATAAACTTTCTGCGTACAACGGAACACAAACCAACTTGACTGATTTTTCAATTTTTCCATCCACCCATTTTAATATTATATAAAATAATTAGAGCTAGGCATGTTTGCTGAAGAGTTTCTTGCGCCGCTTCTTCTCTTCAAGCCATAACATGTTGCGAAGCGGAAGTAAATTAGATTAGGCTCGCATAGAGTAAATAATAACCATAAACAAAATTAAAATTAACAAGTTGGCGGTAGGCTAAATAGAACTTGAACAATACTCGTTGACACTTGACGTCTTTGTTTTCCGTGATCACGGCCACTGAATAGTGGCCGAAACGTCGGAAAAACCAAAATCAAATAAAATTACCGCGCTTAAAACCGTTAAAACGTAGTTTTATTACCTTAATAAAGTTGAGTTTGCAGTTGATATCGGTCCCGTGGCACATGATATGCATGTCGCCATATTGATCGACCCATCTTTGACCACCGAAGAGATTATGGACGCACGTCGTTACCTATAATTTCAATTTCTTATTACAACTTGATGTGATACTAGCGAAACAGCGCGGTTTCTCACCCGCGCTCTGTCCCGCTCCTGTGGTACATAGCGTCATGTTATATAGCCTATGACACTCCCCGTTCACGTAGCTTTCCAACAGTAAAAGAATTTTTAAAATCGGTTTAGTAGGTCCAGAGATTACCCCCTACAACGTCACAAATTCACAAACTTTACCTCTTTATAATATTAGTACAGATGAATGGCTACTTAGCCGGAGCAAACTCTGATTCTTTGTGAGACCTGATAGTAGAAAAAAATGATAATTTTTTTAAATTTTTTATTGCAGGAGTTCAGCAGACAGGCAGACGGCCCACTTGATGGAAAGCGGTTACCATCGCCTATGGAAATTTGCAACACCAAAAGTGCTATAAATGCGCTGCTGCTCTCTTAAGGAAAACTGGAATCTGGTCACTAATGCCGGAACACAACTCATGGTTGTTATGGCGACATACTCCAGACCGGGGGTGGTAGCCATCCAGTCGGGCAAATGCCCTACCACCTGGCTGTGGGTTGTTTTGTCGCCTCTTACGACAGGCCGCCCCAACGCAGGAAATTGTATTCTCTCTCCGTTCCTGCATGGATATGGCGCGTGGGTTAGAGTGGGAGAGGAGGAGCCTGCCTACCGCTGCCGTATGCATGAGATAAAGGGAAGCCAGACAGACTGGCGCCGTAACGCGTTACGTAACGAAGTGGTTCACCCTCCCAAGAGAAGTTATCACTTCAAAAAAGAGCTGCTGATAAGATTGGGCATTTGTCTAATCAACAAAAATGTCCAATCTTCTAAACGTGTAAATATAATATTTAATATATTGATTAGTGGTGGTTCGGGCATGTCGAAAGAATGCATCATGAAAGAATGACTAAACAGAAATACAATGCAAAAGTGGATGGATGCAGAAGTCGTGGAAGGCCACGACACACCTTCCATGATCAAATCGATCGTGTACTAGCAGAAGGTGATGTCAGGAGCCTTAAGATCAGACGAGCGTGCTTGACAAACGCTAGAATGTCAAAGAAGCAAGTGAGGTGTATAAGAATAAGCCTGAATGGCGCTCTGTTGTTCGTGCCTACCCCGCAAGGGAACTGGCGTGAAGTTATGTATGTATGTAATATTGATTAGAATACTGGTGTGCACATCATGTAAAAGAAGAAGTTTCTGTATATATAGTCTAAGTTAAATTAAGATAAATTAAGAAATTAATATACTGCAAGAGTCCAACTCTGGGGCGAGAGAGTCACCATATTAACGGGGTAGCCATCATTTACGCACCACAGACCAACATAAAAAAGCTTTCTTAAAAAGGTTTTTTAAATACAATCTTTCGAGATCCTGGATATCATGTAGCAGCAGAGTGCTAGCCAAGACAAGTGAAACGAGCCCAAACATGACGGGTCTATATTGTTTAGTACAGGAGTTCCTATGGCCACCTGCCGACTCCATCATCAGATCAGCTCCATGGTACCATATTATTGCATTGTCACGCGATATTCATATGCGTGCAAAATTTCAGCTCAATCGGAGACCGGAAAGTTGGTTAAATTTAACTTGCAACATTCCACCCGAACTTACATACATACATATATTCATTGCAAGTTAAATAAAAGCTTGTAAAATAACCCCCACAAGATGCATACCTTATTCCAGCTGTAATGATCTCCTGTGGCCAGTAGCCTGACGTGCACTCTGCCAGTGGGTTGGAACTCCATGGATTTCCCCCAGAACTTGGTTTTGATACGCGCCTCTTGCCAGAATATCCATCGGGGAGATTCAGCGTGACACGCCGAAATTGGGGGGTGGTGGGAAACCTACAAAATAAGATATACCAATAGCAAACACTAGAGGTTATAGTGTCAAAGTTTTAAGTGATCAAAACCTTTAAACTATGAGTGCGTTCCACTTGAGGTCACACCACTCAAAATGATGCTTCAGTCGTTCCACATGCTCGTTATGGTCGCGGCGCAAATGTCAACAATGACGTAATCATTTTCGCATACGCAGAGCTCACAACGACCCATCTTAAGAGGTGAGTCGTGGAAGAGGGCATTAAGAAATTTGGCAAAAAAAATGTAAAGTCAAAAGATTGCTACGGAAAAAAAATTCTTTCGAAATTCGAAAAGGACCATACAAAGTAATCAGATTTGATCAAATGTTGAGGTTTTGAGGTCCTAGAAAGCTATCCTGATTACCACTACCAGGAGTTTTCACGAGTTTAAATATTTTTACGAAGAATTGTGAAATTGATAGTAGTAAATAAAATGAGATATATATATATATATATTTTTAATATAAATCAAGTTAACTAATAGTTAAAGTCTTACAAATTATAACGGAATCTTTTAAGTTTTTGATTTGTTTTCAAAGTCACCATTTGCAATGTTTACACCAAACCGCATACGCACACTTCTTAGACACTTCGTAGTCCATTCCATTTCAGTTTATAATTGGAACGTTCGCAAGCTATCAATAGGAATAATCGTGGTCGTGACCGTGGTGGTTGTGATCGTCAAGTGGAACGTACCGAATTTGGACACACGCATAGACACGTAGGGGCACATGTGCCGAGAGAGAATAATGAAAAATTTATATTGGTTGTTGCAATACAAAACGCTCACGCTTTTGTTGAAAGAACTCGTAATTACTCGACAATAACCAATGACGTAGAGCAGTTAGGGGAAACCCATTCCTCCCAATTCTTCCCTTTTATTCAATATCTCCTATCCCATCCCTTCTATCCGTGCTTAAAGGGTGGTAACGCATGAGCTTCGTCATTGATGTCGCAAATGTCTGCATGTTTGCCAAATTAGCAGGATTATTAAAACAACTTTTTTTTATTTTTTATTGCAGGAGATCAGCAGCAGCAGGCAGACGGCCCACTTGATGGAAAGCGGTTACCATCGCCTATGGACATTTGCAACACCAAAGTTGCTACAAATGCGCTGCTGCTCTCTTAAGTGAGTTTGGAACCTGGTCACTAATGCCGGAACACAACTCAAGGTTGTTATGGCAACATACTTTAGACCAGGGGTGGTAGCCATCCAGTCGGGCAAATGCCCTACCACCTAGCTGTGGGTTGTTATGTCGCCTCTTACGACAGGCCGCCCCAACGCAGGAAATTGTATTCTTTCTCCGTTCCTGCACGGATAAGTATAAATATAATAAACAACTAAAACTAAACTAAATTAAAACAAATTAATTAATTGATTGTAATGAATTAAAATTAATTTATTTATTTAATTAATTAAAATTAATTAATCGATTAATTGAAATTAAGTAATTAATTTTAATTAATTAATTAAAATTAATTAATCAATTGACAATTGTAATACATTTTTAATAATAAATAATTTTAAGATTATATATAGTACAGTATAGTATAGTATAATAGTGGTGGGGAAATACGTCAGTGGGGTAAGTTCGTATAACTTTCGTTTTTTACCTATTTTAAACGGATTTTAACGTCAAGTACAATTTGAAAATAGAATTAAATGGTGTCTTAGCTTCACCAACCGACTTATTGTCGTGGCTGGCTATTCAAACACGGAAATACCGAGAGGTGTGTAGAGTTCCCCACCTAGACTATAATAAATTTCTAACCTGTTCGGCGACGAATCTGAACCTGCGGTCGTCTCTGATGCACTCGTAGGTCTCACCGAGCAGGGGGTTGAAGGGCTTGGAGGCAGCTCGGTGGGCGGACGCCGCGTACGAGCTCACCGCGAACGCTGCCACGAGAGCCATCCGCTCTATCGGGTTGTTGCAATCCGACGCCGAATCCAGCAGTTCGGAGTACTCCAACTCCTCGCAGAGTCGCTGCAATGTTAAACAACGACTACTCTTCGGGGGTTCTGTTGTCATTTTCACAAAAATAGGACCGTTGTGTATTCTATAATATCACACAATGGTGTTAATTAACCTATAAGACGGAAGCACCACAAACTACATACATAGCTTCACGCCAGTTCCCTTGCGGGGTAGGCACGAGCAACAGAGCGCCATTCAGGCTTATTCTTACACACTTCAGTCGCTTCTGTGACATTCATAGCTCTTGTCAAATACAGATAATTGAAACGAACGTTGAACTGATGCTTTCTCCCTCTAACTACATAGAGTTTGTATTAGAGTAAAAGAGACGATATAATTGTCTTGGTTTAGGCGCGGCAATTTTGATAGCAGCTTTTGGAAAAGAATAATATTTTTAGAGGCGACAAAACAACCCACAGCCAGGTGGTAGGGCATTCGCCCGACTGGATGGCTACCACCCCTGGTCTAAAGTATCTCGCCATAACAACCTTGAGTTGTGTTCCGGCATTAGTGGCCAGGTTCCAGTCTCCCTTAAGAATGCAGCAGCGCATTTGTAGCACCTTTGGTGTTGCAAATGTCCATAGGCGATGGTAACCGCTTTCCATGAAGTGGACCGTTTGCTGAATTCCTACAAAAAAAAAATTTTTTTGGTCTCCGTTTGAGGGTTAAATCATAAAAAATGTTATAAGTTTTCTGTGCAGTAACGGAGACAGGACGGGGGGAGGAAGGGGGCCTGTCATGAGCGGCGACAACTACTAAAAATTTGTTTGAAACTTATTATACAAACTAGCTGTGCCCGCTTCTTCGTCCGCGTGGAATTTTTCCACGGAACCCTAATTTTAAAATCAGCCTAAGTTACTCATTATAACATCAGCTATATGCTAGTGAAAGTCTCGTCAAAATCAGTCCAGCCGCATTAGAGATTAGCCAGAACATCTAGACGGACAGACGAAAATTTTCAAAATTGCCTTTTCGGAATCTCCTGGTCCAAATTATTCCCCGTGATTTTTTTTGCATATTTTTATTTTGACACTAGCTTCTGCCCGCGACCTCGTCCGCTTGGAATAGTTAAAAAAACCCCGATACTGAAACATTCTTCATTGGTGCTCCGCTCCTATTGGTCTTAGCGTGATGATGGCCTTTTATTATTTTATTGTATGATGATACCGGCAATATCAATACTTAATTAGGTGCATAAGTTGTATAATAAGCTGTTTAAGTAATGAAAGTTCTTTTAACTATCCCACGGGAACTCTTTAATTTTTCGGGATCAAAAGTACCCTATATGTTGACCAGGGATATAAGCTACCACCAGACAAAATTTCATTTCAATCGGTCCAGTCGTTTCGGAGATTAGCCCGTACAAACAGAGAAACAAAAAATTTGAAGAAAATCTAAATTAGTTCTGTTTCACTTCTTACACCCCTCTGACTCGGTTTTTAGCATTTTTATTCATTGTACAGAAATTCGACCTCTACAGTTTTATTATAATGTATAGATTACAAAAGTGGATGGATGCAGAAGTCGTGGAAGGCCACGACACACCTTCCATGATCAAATTGATCATGTACTAGCAGAAGGTGATGTCAGGAGCCTTAAGAACAGAGTGTGCATGACAAGAGTTATGAATGTCAAAGAGGCAAGTGAGGTGTGTAAGAATAAGCCTAAATGGCACTCTGTTGTTCGTGCCTACCCCGCAAGGGAACTGGCGTGAAGTTATGTATGTATGTATAGATTACAAACAGACACTTCAATTTTATTCATCTGATAATAGATGTCAAAGAGGCAAGTGAGGTGTGTAAGAATAAGCCTAGATGGCACTCTGTTGTTCGTGCCTACCCCGCAAGGGAACTGGCGTAAAGTTATGTATGTATGTATGTATGTATGATAACAGATATACAAACTCAAATTCTTCCGTACCTGCAGCATATTCAGAGGCTCGTTGATAGTGACCGGCATGGATATCTGCGACAGGTCCTTCCCGATGTTCTTGTAGAGGAGGTTCCAGAGGCTGGGCCCCCCGGGGGTGGGGCGGGGCGCGGGGAGGCGGGTGCGACGAGTCCAGCACGAATTACGGGACTCGGTACCGTTGGCACTGAGACGGAGCGTCACTTGTTCTGCTGACAGTACTGAAAAAAAAATTCTTCAATCTTTAACTTCTAATGAATGAATAATAATATAATAATAATAATAATAAATAATAATAAAAGCTGAAACTGACAAATTAACGAAATACCTTGACCTCGCGCACGAGATTACGGCCATGTGGCATATGGACTCAACGATCATCGTACCGATAGTGGTGTCTGTTAACGGTCTAATAGCGAAGAGCCTCGACCGACACCTAGAGAGGCTCTCGCTCGGTAAATGGGTGAAGGGCCAGATGCAGAAGGCGGTTCTCCTGAGCACGGCACGCATTGTGAGGAAGTTCCTGTCTCTGGAGCCTTAACCACCGGTAGCTTGGACCCTAGGCCCCGCTGCCGACGGACGTCATCTTTTTACATTTTTTTAATATGTGTTAATTTTTTATATATATATATATGTATTAAGAAAACATAAAAAAGAATATAAATAAATATATGTGAAATAATAATAAACTTTATTTACAGTAATAAAAAACAGCTAGGTAGCGTAACAAAAATTTTAGAAGTAGTACAGCATAAATATGTTTGTGACTAAGACCGAAACTAGGAATAAACATGTATCTTCGGCCTCAGCACCTTCCCATAAAATTTGACAATATTGTAACACATAAATTAATAACAGCTGAATAACTCTTAGACAAAGATAAAGACAGTTAATATAATCTAAATGAAAAAGAAAAAAAATAAACAAAAAGAAAGATCTAACAAAGTAAAAATTAAGTACATACATACATATACATACATAACTTCACGCCAGTTCCCTTGCGGGGTAGGCACGAACAACAGAGCGCCAGTTAGGCCCATTCTTACACGCCTCACTTGCTTCTTTGACTGTGAGACCTGAGTCCCACACAGAGTTGCAGTTTATTAAGCTGTAACTATTTTAGGCGAAAAATAATACATTAGTTTGAGTCAATTGCAATTTTATGTATTTTCTTATACAGTGACAGAAGGAACAAAAATTAAGTCAATGTCAATACTTGATTTTTTTTTAAGGTGATGGCTGCAATGCCATTTATGCATTGATTTTGCCAACAATACTTGATTACTTTTCCAAAAGTCGCCAGTGCTTTGATTATAAGAAAACATAGGTTTTAACATTGACATTCATAACTCTTGTCATGCACGCTCGTCTGTTCTTAAGGCTCCTGACATCACCTTCTGCTAGTACACGATCAATTTGATCATGGAAGGTGTGTCGTGGCCTTCCACGACTTCTGCATCCATCCACTTTTGCATTGTATATCTGTTTAGTCATTCTAAAATGTCATAAAAATTAAGTGTAAATTATAAAGAAAATAAATAAATAAAGAGAAGTGTTTTAGAGTCCTCTCTGTGTGTATTGGCAAGAGTGTATGTGAGAGGATGTGTGGAAGATCAACGAATTATAAATAAGGCGAATGATTAATTTTAATATTCATATTATTGAGAATGAATGAAAACTCTTTATTGTTCACCATAACTTAAACCTAGACGATTTTTTTATTTTTTATTGCAGGAGTTCAGCAGACAGGCAAACGGCCCACTTGATGGAAAGCGGTTACCATCGCCTATGGACATTCTCTTCCAGGCAACCCGGTGTCCACGGAGACATTAAAAGAAAATTTAAATAATATTTGGCGGTTTAACTGAATTAAAACTAATTCAATCGTAATGCAAAATATTCTGTCTGATGAGGAATTTATTCAATTTCATTAATACAAATATAATTAAATACTATAAATAAACTAAGTCTAACTAACATCTATTAACAAAAACTAAAATATCCTATAAATAAACCTAACTTAAAAATATATAATACAATAGTAAAAAAATAAAATTAAAATAAAAGCTATATTAAAGCCCGTCCAGCCCCACCAGACCACTGTCGCTGGGCATTGTACCTAGAAGGCTGGCAGCATTACCTCGCTGGATACAAAGACTAATCCTTTGAGCGAGGTAAGCTCCAGCCTTCCGGTCTCCTCTTTTCTCGACTAGGCGTTTTTTAATTATTTTAAATAATTTGTGGGCACTTGGCCCCCATAGGCCCAAAGTCTCCACCCCAAACGGCTCAAATATGTACCCTGTTCCAAGGGTTACTTTTTTGATCCGTTTGAGGTTTTCGGCAAAAGTGGCAGTGCGACCGGCCCCAACTTTGGACTCCTGGACTCAATCGTAATTAAATATAATTAAAGAAAAAATAAAAATAATTAATACTCTAAATATACATAATACTATATACTGCAACAAATTTTATTTTATGGACAAATAATGGTCATGGGTGTAGCTTGCCTCATTTTAAAGGGAGGGAGAAAATGTATATCTATTTGAATCATGTAAATGAAGCTGGTTTTAATTAATTACATTAGTGAATTTGAATCAACTAATTGTTGTGCAAATAAATATAAACTTAAAAATAAACTACAAACTATACAATATAAAAACTAAAACTAAATAAAAAAGGGGCAAATATCTAAAGATAGGTTATTGGTCCCAAACCACTGTCACTTACTGGGAATGTCCCTAGAAGGCTGGCGGCGTTGCCACGTTGTATGGCAATGCTTAATCTTTGAGCGAAATAGACGCCAGCCTTCTGGTCGCGTGTGATGTCTACTAGACGTTTGGCGACGTCACGGTAGACCTTTAGAGCGTTAGGACCCCACGGACCCAGAGTTTCCACCCCAAACGCCGCAAATGTATAACTCTGTTTATCTATAATTTTTTATTTAGTTCTACATACATACATACATAACTTCACGCCAGTTCCCTTGCGGGGTAGGCACGAACAACACAGCGCCATTTAGGCTTATTCTTACACACCTCACTTGCTTCTTTGACATTCATAACTCTTGTCATGCACGCTCGTCTGTTCTTAAGGCTCCTGACATCACCCTCTGCTAGTACACGATCAATTTGATCATGGAAGGTGTGTCGTGGCCTTCCACGACTTCTGCATCCATCCAATTTTGCATTGTATATCTGTTTTGTCATTCTTTCATCATGCATTCTTTCCACATGCCCGAACCATCGGAGCGTTCCTTTCCTTACCTTCACCTCGACACTCTCTTTCAGACCAACTCTCTTTCTTACTTCGGTATTACGAACGCGGTCCGCGAGCGTCACTCCGCAGATTTTACGCAGTGCTCGCATCTCGACCGCGTTTACTCTACTTTCATGCTCTTTCTTCCATACCCAACTCTCGCTAAACCTGAGTGCTTAATAAAAACGAATAACGTATATAGGACAGGGCTCAAAGAATATATAACACCAATCATTGTAAATAATCTCACAGAGGACCTGCAATAAATGTACAAAAATAACTACAAATCGAAGAAATATAATTTGAAAAGATTCTATACTTACTTAGGCTTACATGTTCAGATCTAGGGCTAAATAAATCTTATTAAGTATTATCAAATCAGAAGTAAACACTTGAACGATGATAACAATTCCTTGCCTCTACTCCTATTTTTAACCGACCTAAAAAAAAGAGGACGTTCTCAATTCGTCGGGATCTTTTTTTTGTTTGTTTTTTTTATGTATGTTCACCGATTACTCCGAGATTTATGATCCGATTTACATGATTCTTTGTTTGTTCGACGCGGAATAGCTGCCATTTGGTCCCCTAAAAATATGACATAGTTTGGACCAGTAGTTTTCATTTTATGAACATTTTTTATGAAAAAAATTCCATTCCGTTCCATATGTACACCGATTACTCTGAGAGTTATGATCCGATTTACGTGATTCTTATTTAGTTTGATGCGGAATAGTTGCCATTTGGTCCCCTAAAAATTTAACATAGTTTGACCCAGTAGTTTTCATTTTACGAACATTTTTTTTTGTTCCCGTTTCTTGGGACCTATATTTTTTAAGGAGCGCGGCACCTTTCGTAGGTCTACCCATACATAGCTAGACACTAACAAGTAAAAAATAAAGCAAAAAAAACTTCGTTTAAAAAAACCGACTTCAAAAACTAAAAAGTATAAAAGACTTCAAGATGTTTTAGATAATATATGTTAATAATAATAGCTTTAGAAATAAGTTATTTTATACTTTTTGGTTTTTGAAGTCGGTTTTTTTTATATAACAATAGTATTGGGTAAATTCTATTTACAAGTGTTTTATTTACTATGAATCATAGCTTATATGTGATTTTACACGACTCTGTGGTAAAAATAAACAATACTCGAATATGTCTTTATGTATATGAATACACAAAACACTAATTTACGACAGTGAAAGTTGGGTGTGGCAGAAGCAGCATGAAAGTAGAATAAATGCAGTTGAAATAAGAGCTTTGAGAAGTATATATAAGGTAAGCATATATTATATGATACGGAATAGTGTAATAAGGGAACATTGTGGATTGAAAGAAGATGTACTAACAAGAGTTGAAAAAGGAATGTTAAGGTGGTTTGGTCATGTAGAGAGGATGGATGAAAGTAGAATCTGATAGTAGATCGTATATATTGTGAATGATAAAGTTGGTACCGGCAAACTACGACGTACACACCATGATCAAATAACAGAAGTGTTAAAACGAGGTCAGGTAAAAAGCATATCAAGTAAATGCGCATGCACTTCCTTGAGCCGCTTCGCTCTTGTACGCAACGGTTCTATAGAACGTTTCTCTTGCATACCGTGGGGATTTGAAATGAGCTCCCAGCCGAGGTTTTCCCACAGCGCTACAACATGGGGATTTTAGTTTTTAGCGATTTATTTTCAAAAATTTTACATTTTTTTTAAATATATAAAAAGTAGACATTTTTTTATAAAAAAATAAATAACACTATTCTTTTATAAAAATACATCAAAAATAAAATATATATTCAATAAAAAAAATATAAAATCTTGCAGATCACCGCCAGCGGGGCCTAGGGTCCAAACTACCGGTGGTTAGGGCTCCAGAGACAGGAACCTTCTCACAATCCGTGCCGTGTCCAAGAGTGCTGCCTTCTGTATCTGGCCCTTCACCCAGCCTCCCAGTGAAAGCCTCTCTAGATGACAGTCGAGGCTTTTCGCTATAAGACCGTTGACGGTGACAACTATCGGCACAATGCTCGTTGACTCCAGACGCCACATAGCGGTAACCTCGTGAGCAAGATCTAAGTACTTACTTAGTTTTTCTTTTTCTTTCTTTACAAGGTTATCGTCATGCGGGATACTGATGTCAACGAGTATTGCTCGTCGCGCAGATCGATCTATTATCACGATATCAGGCTTATTGGCTACAATAGTCCTGTCCGTGATAACTGATCGATCCCAGTAGAGCGTGGCACGACTGTTTTCAAGAACTGGCTCCGGCGAGTACTGGTAATAAGGCACCTCCGTTTCCACAAGACCGTATCGAAGGGCAAGTTGCTGGTGGATAATCCTGGCTACGAGGTTATGTCTGTGCAAGTATTCGCCGTTAGAAAGATGTGAACAGCCGGAAACAATATGCCTGAGGGATTCACCTGGGCGATGACATGCCCGACAGATGTCCAAGGTGCCATCCTTCAGGATATATTTTCGGTAGTTATTCGTCTTAATAACTTCGTCCATAATTGCAAAGACAAAACCTTCGGTTTCTCCAAAGAGGTTACCGAACCGTAGCCAGTTTACCGACGCTGACAGGTCTACATCGGGCCCTGTTAAGGCCCGATAAAACCTACCATGCAGCTCCTTGCTCTTCCATACGTTGATGCGGTCGGAGGCGCTCAGTACTGCCAGATTGCACCAATTCTCTTTAGCCAACGAGAGCATGGTAAGACCTTTGTCTACTGCCACAACATCTTTATGCAAGCCCACGTCCATCTTAAGGAAATATGCCCTGAGATTGTTCACCTCGCGATTATGCAGATCTTTGGCATTTAGAAAGCCTCGGCCTCCACATCTTCGCGAGATGTACAATCTCATTACTGATGAACGTGGGTGATGCATACGATATTTTGTCAGTAGGCAACGGACTCTTCGATCTAGGGCGTCCATTATCCAGCAACGCAGAGACTAAGGAGAGATTAGCAACATTTCACGAATATTGTTATGAACCAAAGACAACCTTATTTACATTATCGACTACACACGAAAACGATGCGCGTATTAGTTGAAAACCTTTTTTTTTTTTTTTTTTTTTTTTTTTTTTATTGCAGGAGTTCAGCAAACAGGCAGACGGCCCGCTTGATGGAAAGCGGTTACCATCGTCTATGGACATTTGCAACACCAAAGGTGCTACAAATGCGCTGCTGCTCTCTTAAGGGCATACTGGAACCTGGTTACTAATGCCGGAACACAACACAAGGTTGTTATGGTGGCATACTCTAGACCAGGGGTGGTCGCCATCCAGTCGGGCAAATACCCTACCACCTGGCTGTGGGTTGTTAAGTCGCCTCTTACGACAGGCCGCCCGGCCGCAGGAAATTGTATTCTTTCTCCGTTCCTGCACGGATAAAAAACCTGCTTTGATACCGATATTCGGTAACGGTTATCAATACCAGTATTGAAACCAAATATCGGCTAGATACCCGTTGTCAAAAATTGCTGATAACACCCATGTCTAGTAGGGTATTCCCCCGACTGGATTGCTATCACCCCTGGTGTTGAGTATGCCACCATAACCACCTTGAGTTGCCGGAATAGGCATCAGTGGTCAGGTTCCAGTTTCTCTTTCAAGGCCCGCAGTACCTCTGGTATTGCTAATGTCCATAGGCGACGGTAGCCACTTTCCATCACAGTCGGGCAGTCAGACTGTCTGTTGTGCTTCAGCAATAAAAAATAGCTCACCTCGTCTGCAGCAATGACCTGTTCGGGCTTCAGGTCATCATCCTCGTGTTCTTCCGCGTCGAAGAACTCTGAAGCGGACACGCAGGACGAGCTATAGCTTAAGGACTGCTGGAATTGACGGGTTACCTGGAAAAAATATTATGTTGGAAAAATACACTTTAGAAAGGATATAGACAAAACAATCCTCAGCCAGATGGTAGGGTATCTGCCCGTTTGGATGGCTACCATCATAACAACCTTAAGCTGCGTTCCGGCAATAGTGACTAGGTTCCAGTCTCCCTTTAGAGAGCGGCAGCATATTGGTGTTACAAGTGTCCATAGGCGATGATAACCGCTTTCCATCAGGTCCAAAAAAAAAACTTCGAACGATATATCAACTTACCGGATCTGAATTGGTGACTGGCGAAATCTCGGCGAGATCCGAAGCCAGGTGGATCCTGGACAGCCGGGACCGGAGTTCTGCACGCAAAACTTCACTCGTCATTATTAACGAACAGAATACAGTACGGACAGCAACAGCGAGAGGTAGAAGTTAAATGATACTTCAGATAGCAGAGTAGTATTCACTGCCGAGTGATGATGTGAACTGAAGTGCATACATACATACATAACTTCACGCCAGTTCCCTTGCGGGGTCGGCACGAACAACAGAGCGCCATTCAGGCTTATTCTTACACACCTCACTTGCTTCTTTGACATTCATAACTCTTGTCATGCACGCTCGTCTGTTCTTAAGGCTCCTGACATCACCTTCTGCTAGTACACGACCAATTTGATCATGGAAGGTGTGTCGTGGCCTTCCACAACTTCTGCATTGTATATCTGTTTAGTCATTCTTTCATCATGCATTCTTTCCACATGCCCGAACCACCGGAGCATTCCTTTCCTTACCTTCTCCCCGACACTCTCTTTCAGACCAACTTTCTTTCTTACTTCGGTATTACGAACGCGGTCCGCGAGCGTCACTCCGCAGATTTTGCGCAGTGCTCGCATCTCCACCGCGTTTACTCTACTTTCATGCTCTCTCTTGCATACCTAACTCTCGCTTCCATACGTTAAGTAACTTATTTTGAAAACTATAAACTTAAGTACAAATATTAACAAGCCGCACAGCTAGTACAATATATAGCACAATGTATGAGCGGGACGGATGATGTGCGAGCGAGATAGAGCATCTATTAATATGTGCGCTCCCGCGCTGCGCTAGCCAGTAGGCTTGTTCTTGCTCGGTCTCTGAACGGAGCGATCCGTACTAGTACATTTTGTCAGATGTCCTAATTCGGTCTTTTAGTACAGTTTAGTACACTGAACGAATAAGGATTATATTTTGACTAGCTGTGCCAGCGACGTCGTCCGCGTGGAATTTGCTTTCAAAACCGTCCGATTTTGAAACATTCTTCATTAGTGCTCCGCTCCTATTGGTCTTAGCGTGATGATATATAGCCTATAGCCTTCCTCGATAAATGGGCTATTCAACACTGAAAGAATTTTTCAAATCAGACCAGCAGTTCCTGAGATTAGCGCATTCAATCAAACAATATTAGTATATTTGGCTACAACACTAATACTTACATTTTAAATATCGCGATATCTTTTGTATGAAACGTCCGAATTGAATAATTAAAAAAGTTCTAGAAAGCTATTGAATTTGTCTTGAATATGGAGTAATTTATTTTGATAAGGATTAATACCAAGGTACAAAATAAACAGTTTTTGAAGCGACGGCATTTTAATTATTTAAAAAAATAAAAGAAAACACTTATTGTGAGATAACTACAATAGTTAGACATATGGTTACGTGATATTTTTTGTAGACAATTATATGTTCTGCAAAGTGGTAGTACATTGTCTTGTTCTATAATCAATAGTTTTCGCAGCGCACGCCGTGTAAGGAGTTTTTCGGGTAATTTTTTTGCACCTTGGGTTACATTATTGGACTTTTAGTAAGGATCTCCAATTTTTTTGAAAATATAATATAGCCTATAGCCTTCCTCGATAAATGAACTATTCAAACTGAAAGAATTATTCAAATCGGACGAGCGGTTTCTGAGATTAGCGCGTTTAAACAAACAAACTCTTCAGCTTTATAATATTAGTATAGATTTTCCTTCATACTTTGCAGGTTTAGGACTGTCACTAATCAATACCCGTTTATTTTTTACATAAGTTATTTAGATATTAAAATGTCTGTGATATTTTTTTCTTAATGCTTTATATAGGATATCAAAATTTTATAGGTAATTGTCGGGTTATTTTAGAAACAGAATGTAAGCATATCGTTGCCGCTCGTTCAGTAAGAGTCAGCCGCGTTCCGTGTTCGTAGTAGAAGTTTTATCCGTGCAGGAATGGAGAAAGAATACAATTTCCTGCGGCCTGGCGGCCTGTCGTAAGAGACGACTAAACAACCCACAGTCAGGTGGTAGGGTATTTGCTCGACTGGATGGCGACCACCTCTGGTCTAGAGGATGCCGCCATAACAACCTTGTGTTGTGTTCCGGCTTTAGTGACCAGGTTCCAGTCTCCTTTAAGAGAGCAGCAGCGCATTTACAGCACCTTTGGTGTTGCAAATGTCCATAGACGATGGTAACCGCTTTCCATCAAGTGGGCCGTCTGCCTGTCTGCTGAACTCCTGCAATAAAAAAAAAGAAGTATCAGCGATAAAGAATACATCGCGAATTCAGAGTATTCTACACGATCACGAACGACGAAGTACTAGATGAACGATGTCCTAAAACGCAGAAGGAATAGTTCGTTCAATTCAGTGTCGGGAATTTATTCCTTTTAGTACATAGTACATGTACTACACAAGCCTACTAGCCAGTAGTTCGTTGTCCACTGCGATGACTAGACGCATGCAGCTCCCATAATGTGTTCCGGGAAAAGAGAACGTCTAACATTCTGTTTATTATAATACATACATACATACATAACTTCACGCCAGTTCCCTTGCGGGGTAGGCACGAACAACAGAGTGCCATTTAGGCTTATTCTTACACACCTCACTTGCTTCTTTGACATTCATAGCTCTTGTCATGAACGCTCGTCTGTTCTTAAGGCTCCTAACATCACCTTCTGCTAGTACACGATCAATTTGATCATGGAAAGTGTGTCGTGGCCTTCCACGACTTCTGCATCCATCCACTTTTGCATTGTATATCTGTTTATTATAATATCAGCCCATAAATGTCCCACTGCTGGGCTCGGGCCTCCCACTATAGGGGAACAGACAGCATACCCGCCATGCTTGTCCAAGGCGGCTTGGCAGGTTTGACACATCGGTTATCGCGATGTGCAGGTTGCATCACGATGTTTTCCTTCACCGTTGTTAGCACCAGGGCTGGGCAAAATACATGGTTTCCTTTAATTGAAATACAAATTACAAAATACTGTCTCGCATGTATTTAAAATACGAAATACAAAATACTTTTAAGTCGGGTATTTGAAATATAAAATACAGCATTTCAACTATATGTATTTAAAATACAAAATACTAAAATACAAATTACAAAATACCGTCAGGTGTTAGGTTATGTAAATAAAATACTCACAAAAATCAAATAATAATTAGTATTAGGTCTTTGCCTATGTGATTGCCGTTTTTACTGAAATAAGTTAATCTAATTTTATTATATTTATTTTATTCTAATCTCCACGGCCTTGAAGATAGGGACATTTCCATCTTGTAAGTACGCGTAGATTTTGGTGGTCCCACCCCGATCTATGCGTGCTTATATCGGTCCCATGGCAGGGAATGCATGAGGACTGAAACAGCCCGCTGTTTTGATCACGTTAATGAAGTGACCGACAAAGTTTTTGGGCAGTATCCTTTAGCAGAGGTAGTCATACTCGAGAATATTAATGCTCATCACGCTAAGTGGTTGGGTTCCCCGAAAATTGATCTGCCAGGGACTACTGCCTACGATTTTGCTCTCACCCATAGATTCACTCAGGTGATTACGGAGTTTACCCGAATACCGGATAGAGTGGATCATGAGCCTTCTTTGCTGGATCTTCTGCTGACCACACACCCGGAGAACTACCAGATCTCCATCAGTGCTCCACTGGGAATCTGTGATCATTGTCTGGTATCTTCAGTTGTGCCCCTTCCTACTCCTGATCGGACTCGTGCCGCTGGACGACGGAAGGTGTGGCGATACAGGTCAGCAGATTGGGATGGACTCCGTAAATTATATGTATCCTACCCATGGAGGCAGTTATGTTTCTCGTCGGAAGATTCTGATCCGAGCACAGAGTCGATCGCCGATGTAGTACTGCAGGGAATAGAATGTTTAATTCCAAACTCAACTACAACACACAACACCTATCGGTGGTACGAGTAAACCACCATGGTTCGATAAGTCCACCAGTGAGGCTGTAAAGCTAAAGCAACAGGCTTATCGAGCCTGGACTGCAGCGCGGGCTCGTCAGGATCCAAGTTCCTCTAACCTGAAAAATTGATACAATGCCGCTCCCAGGTCCCTCAAAAAAATCTCGTGAGAGTAAAATTCGATCACATCGGCTGAATTGGTGAGCGCCTCTCTAGCTACTCTTCTGGGACTAGAGCTTTTTGGGCCCTCGCCAAAGCTGTCGAAGGAAATTTTTGTCGGGCGTCTCTTCCACCTCTGCGCACAGTCGACGACCGTCTGGTACACGCCGCCAAAGATAAAGTCAATCTTCTGGGTGAAATCTTTGCGGCCAATTCAAGTCTTGAGACATAGGAAACTCCACCACAGATAACTCCACCTACAATCCCTGAGTGTGAGTCTAGAATGTCGGAGGTGCGCTTTACTCAAAAAGCAGTCCGATGTGCTCTCCTCTCCCTCGACGTCAAAAAGTCCTTCTGGCCCTGATGGCATTGCTGCCATTGTGCTGCAGACGTGTTTAGCTGAGCTGTCCCCAGCCAGTCCTTGCCCGAGTTTTCACTCTCTCTTACTACAAGGGTTGTGTCCTCGCTTCGTGGAAGATTGCCCATCTCCACCTTGTCCCCAAAAAAGGGGACGTAACAGACACGTCGAATAGACCTATAGCAATAACCTTTTTGCTCTCAATGGTGATGGAGCGTATTATTAACGCGCAGCTTCTGTGTTACCTCGAAGATTCCCAGATGCTAAACAATCGGCAATACGGCTTCCGCCACGGTCGCTCAGTTCGGGATCTCTTTGGTTTACCTAACCCACCGTTGGGCTGCAGCCGTTGAGAGCAAGCCATTGAGATACCCGAAGGGCCTTGCACCTGGCTATCCAGCTTTTTTGATGAGCGCAGCATTCAAGTCGTTGTCGACAGCTGTTGCTCAAGTTTCAAGCCCATCAACGCTGGTGTGCCCCAGGGCTGTGTGCTATCGCCAACGTTGTTCATCTTACATATTAATAATATATTGTCTATTCGCAACATTCATTCCAATGCGGATGACAGCACAGGCGATCCGCAGTACTCTGGTCGTGCAAACGTCCCTCGATCATTTGTGGAGGAAAGTTGGGTTAGACTTGTATCTGAAGTAAAGTATTCCTTAGAGAGAGTCTGTGAATGGGGGAGACAAAACTTTGTCCATTTCAACTCCAAAAAGACATAGGTGTACGTATTCTCTGCCAAAAAAACTCCATTCGAGCAATCGATTCAGTTGCAAGGAACTCCCCTTACCACCACCAAGAGTATTGGGATCCTCTGTGTTGACATCGCGAACGATGTTCAGGGGCCATCTTGAAGGCAAGGCAAAACTTGCCTCTAAGAAGCTGGGAATGTTAAACCGGTCCAAGCACACTGCAGCAACGCTTTGTGTTTTATAAAACCCAGGTGAGCCCGCATATGGAGTGCTGCTCACACTTTTAGGCTGGAGCACCTGACTACTAACTCGATCCCCTAGACTGTATTCAACGTCAAGCCGTTCGCTTTGTTGATGATCCCATACTCACAGACGGTCTAGATACGCTTGGCCTTATAGAGACTTCGCTTCTCTCTGCGCATTCTACTGACTGTATAACGGGGAGTATTCGGAAGAACTGTATAGAATGGTGTATTCGTCCTCTTTCTACCATCGAACTGCTCGCCATGTATTGGGATTTCACCCCCACTTCCTTAAGCCGCTTTGCTCATACACACACGCAACGGTTCTGTAGAACCTTTTTCTTGCATACCGTGGGGATTTGGAATGAGCTCTCAGCCGAGGGTTTTCCACAGCGCTACGATATGGCGTTTTTCAAAAAGGGTGTCATAAAATTTCTTCGAGGCCGGCAGAGGGTTGATGAAATCTCTAGTCTTGCAAATGTCCATAAGCGACAGTAACCGCTTTCCATCAGGTGGGCCGTCAGCCTGTCTGCTGTACTCCAGCTATAAAAAAAAGGTCGACATTTCCAGAATGGAAGCGGAGAAACCAATAACAAGTGTTGCATTCATTGTAGTGTTCGCTCATAAAGGTCGTTGATGTTGCTTGTCGCTCTTGCCGCGTTGCTGCCACGACGGTACTCTTATTCCATAATTATTCGAATTTTTAACTATCCATGATGACGAAAAAGGTTCAAATGCGAAGAAAACATAACGGTTATCAATAAATAAACGACTAATTTTTAAAAACGAATTTCATGTTTTCAAAGTAAAATTAATTTGAAATTATATATCTTAGCCAAACAAAAATATTTATTTTAAATGGCCAGTACTGCAGAACGTACCTAATATTTAGCGGTCACCATTTTGTTTATGAAGGCTATCGAGCGCTATTTTCTGAAGAACACACCCATCAATAAGGTAGCTAAATGTATTTTATGAAATGTATTTTGCAACCATAAGTATTTGAAATACTAATTACAAAATACCTCAGCGTCAGGTATTTGAAATACTAATTACAAATTACATTTTGAAGAAGTAATTGAAATACAAATACAAAATACGTATTTGTATTTCAATTACGTATTTCAATTACAAGTATTTCAAATACTGCCCAACCCTGGTTAGCACGTGGTAATTGTAACAATATGCACATTAGGTCAGAAAACTGACTGAGTGGTGCATGCGTTCTGGCCAGAATCGAACCCGCGCCCTTTGAGTTTGGGACGCGTGCGCTAGCCATTACGCTACCACGACTACGATATTCTGTTTATTAATACAAACGAATTGAAATTGGAAATACTCCAATAATTACAAACGTGTGAGGTGTGTAAGAATAAGCCTGAATGGTGGTCTGTTGTTTGTGCATACCCCGCAAGGGAACTGGCGTGAAGTTATGTATGTATGTATGTAATTACAAACGCACCACCATTCATAGTAAATTCGGAACTTGACGTGTGTCTTGATATGTTACTTATCTATACTAATGTTATGAAGTGGATAGATTTGTAGTTTTGTATGTTTGTAACGAATACTCAAAAACTACTGGACCGATTTCAAAAATTCTTTCACCATTAGAATGCTTTTTTTTTTTGAGGCGAGGGAAAATGCTTAACCGATTTACGCACAAACTGGGCCGTTGCTAGGGGAACGACACGCGTCGGTCGGGGGCGATAACACTGCAGCAATAGTATGCTCTTGGCAGCGCTCCGTCCGCGATCGACGTCACAGAATAGTGTGGAAGACTCCGAGCGTTGCTGCACGGGCGAGCAACCCCAATACCCACTAAAAACCCCCTCCTCCCTGACGACCCTGCGCTTTGTATGTGTTGTAAAGGCTGAGATTTAGAACATAGTTACGCCCAGCCGATCCAGCGCAATAAAGTGCCTGGAGTGTGCCCTGGGAGAACACACCCCACTTCGATGTGCGGGGGTAGAAGGTCCTTTGCTCTCCTAGCAAGTTAAAGGTAACCGCCGCGGTAAACGGAACACCATTAGAATGCTACATTATCCCTGAGTAACATAGGCTATATTTGCCTTATCATATTCATAATGGTGTTCTCACCCGAATTCTGTTGCAACGCCGACGTGAGGTTAGTTCTCAAAGCGGCGACCACAGAGCCACCTGGCGTGGACGCAGAGTCGCCAGCTTCCATGGCCGCGCGGAGTCGACCACGTTCGCATACCTGCAACGAGATAAAATTGAAAAGAGTTAAAAATATTTTCTTAAGTTTTCGCGACTTGTATACATAATAAAACTACGTTTTAACGGTTTTAAGCGCGGTAATTTTATTTGATTTTGGTTTTTCCGACGTTTCGTCTACTTTTCAGTTAAAATTTTAATATTATATAAAATTATTAGAGCTAGGCATGTTTGCTGAAGAGTTTCTTGCGCCGCTTCTTCTCTTCAAGCCATAACATGTTGCGAAGCGGTAGTAAATTAGATTAGGCTCCCATAGAGTAAATAATAACCATAAACAAAATTAAAACTAAATAATTAAAATGAACAAGTTGGCGGTAGGCTAAATAAAACTTTAACAATACTAAATGGACCTACTTATGCAAAACAGAACCAATCCACAAACATGCCAAAATTGGGTTAAGGATGCAGAAGACTTTCAAAATGCACCTTCTATCGACTCAATAGAAATCATAACGAGAAAATATAATATACAATATTCTAAATGTTTTTTCCAAAATATAGACGTATTTTTTTGTACGCAAAATTTTAACAAAAACGGCTTTTTCTCGAAACTGTCAGTATGTGGGTTGGTTCTATTTTGCATAAGTAGGTCCAATTGACACTTGACATCTTTGTCTTCCGTGATCACGGCCACTGAAAAGTCGCCGAAACTTCGGAATAACAAAAAACAAATAAATTACCGCGCTTAAAACCGTTAAAACGTAGTTTTATTAAGAGTTAAAAAACTTAATAATCTTTTTTTTCTTTTAATATTGACCACAATTGATTGATTTATTTGACTTTTTTTTAATAACGTAACTTCAATTTGACTTAAATTATAAATTGAACAAATAACGAAATAATTATCTTTGTGTAAATTTTGCCCATAAAGTAAGGACTATTATTGGCTTATACGCCATTTAAAATGTATCGATTATTAATGTATTGTAAAAAAGCTGTGTGATATTTGTTAAATAAATACATAATAAGCATTTAATTTGAAAAAAGAACACGTTTAATTAAGACATACTTAATTAAAAATACATTTAATTTAACACATCAATTAAAAGTACATTGGAAGATGGGACGCAACGTGTGTTGATACGTTGGCAGCTTCCCATCTTCCAAATACAGCCGTCACTGCCGGAGGAGCTGCCACATTTCAAAAAACCCTGAAACGCCGCAAATACATATTTGTGGCCTTCGGGGTGGAGACTTTGGGGCCATGGGCACGTGAAGCTTATCAACTTTATCGAAACCTTTCAAAGCGATTGAAAGAAGTCTCGCGTGACCAAAGGGCAGGCCTATATTTAGGGCAACCAATAAGCGTTGCCATGCAACGGGGGAATGCGGCCAGCATTTTGGGAACGCTCCGCACCGACAGCGTATTTAATTTCTAATTTTTTGTTTGTAGTGAATTTAATTAAAAATACATTTTATTCGACGAAGACGTGGTAGCGTAATGGCTAGTGCACACGTCCCAAACTCAAAGGGCGTGGGTTCGATCCTGGCCGGAACGCATGCACCACTTAGGCAGTTTTCTGACCTAATGTGCATATTGTTACAATTACCACGTGCTAATAACGGTGAAGGAAAACATCGTGATGCAACCTGCACATCGAGATAACCGATGTGTCAAACCTGCCAAGCCGCCTTGGACAAGCGTGGCGGGTATACTGTCCGTTCCCCTCTCTATAGTGGGAGGCCCGAGCCCAGCAGTAATAACAGCCCATTTATGGGCTGTTATTACATTACATTACATTTCATTAAAAGAACATTTAATTAAAAATACATTTCATTAAAAGGACATTTAATTAAAAATACATTAAAATAAAAAGAACATTGAATTAAAACCTCTGCTGCGTCTTGTTTAAAGAGCAGGCGGTACAGGTTACATTGTATTAAATTTGTATGTATTTGCCCCCGGAAGATTCACTTCGTTTTATATCGCAAACTACATACCATATCCCGTAAAGTAAATTGTAGGCGACGCACACATACAATAGATATTATATATTTTGCTTATATATGTGTTGTTAATATTAATAAAATTATAATGTTACTCTTTAAGCGCGGCTTATTATGTTTCACTAGTCGCGCTATTTACGGAGAAATATTTGTTATTTTCTAATTAAAATAATGGCAACACGACGGGGTGCGCCACACGGTGCTATTGGTTCATTTTGAAAATCAGTGTCACTCGAGTCCCCGTTCGAAGCAAGCGCAACCGCCGTAATTGGTTTTCCAACGCCGTGTACACACCCCCGAAGCCTGGCAGCCATATTTTTTCGGTGTTTTATTTAAATACTACCTAGCATCCCCTGCAGTACATAAATGACAAAACTTGTTAAGAATTACAAAATAGACACGGATAACTTGGATGAAATGGACCGAGTGGACAAAATCACAAACCTATCCTAATTTCCGGGATAACCTTGACATAAATCTATCCCATTATCCGGGATAATAAGTATCCCTTAGCCACCTCGGTATTAAAATTACATATGTATCAAGTTCCAGCCAAATCGGACCAATAGTCTTTCCATAAAAGGATAACAAACAGAAAGACAAATATGTTTTTATCCCAGAAACTATCCCATTTCTAGGGATAAAAAGTATCCTAAGTTCATCCTAGGCATCGAAAAAAAATATATATACTGAGATTCAGCCAAATCGGTCCAGTAGTTTTTCCGTGAAAACGGAACAAACAGACAGACAGAGTTACTTTCGCATTTATAATATTATTAGGGATAGGGCCAACGCCTAATGGAGGGCCAATAATCCCCCTCCTAAACTACCCATCATCATCAACACCAACTGGAAATTTTTCATGTCACAACAGCTAAACAATAAATTATAACACCACACAAAGTCACAAACACATAACTAACAATAAAACTTATACGCATACTCAAACCTACGCGCACTACCATCGCATTGCATTACACGCACAATCCACAAACAAACCAAGACACACAAAGAGCCTAAAAATTAATAACCCAGGCATAGAAAAGAAAAAAACAACACACATGGCACTAGATACGACTATATATAAGTATAGATATAAGGCCAACACTGCACATGCACTTCCTCACAACACCAGCATGTAACAGATACACTCTACATTAGTATAAGTTTAGTATTAAAATTAGAATAAATTAATATCATAAGTTATTCTTAAGGTACACCAAAACAGAAAAATTACTACATATAATGTCACATACACTAACAAAAACAAACAATAAGCGTGTACAGAGTCTCAAATTTTTCATAGAAATTAAGTATTAAAAAAGGGTACGGAACTCGAGTCCGTAGATATATATAATAATAATAAAAAAATAATCCCGCAGGGGGGCTTTGTGGCGAAGCCTTAGGTGAGTAGCGACACCTCGTACCTGACTCCGGGGGCCAAGGCAAGGCCCCCGCCTCCGTGCTTGCCTTAACCAGCCGGCACGGAGTGGAGATCGCTAGAGCTAAGACTCAAGCTCCAGGGGTGGAAGTGATAAACGGCCTAACGTCGGAAGTAGCTTCGGTGAACCTGCAGCCCACCTTTCGACACCCCTTAGCCACTCACACCCATGTTGCCCCTGTCTTTATGGCATTTTTTGGGGCACATGCAGGGAGTGGCGAGTCACCGTCTGCCCATTTTTCCATGTTCCCTGAACATTGCGACGGGCAGACGCCATAGTCCCCATATTCCCAGACCCCTAGTACCATTAGCAGTTCACCACAATAGCCAGGTACTTTTTGTCCTCATTTCCCACAATAGTCCTACACTGGCCGGGGCTTGTCCTTGTGTGCATTACTATATGTTGTAGACAGGGATAATCGCCGGTCAGTGTCACGCCACATTTACATTAAATTTGTCAAGGGGCCTCTACGTATTGGCCTTCCCATGGCCCCACGCAAGCCCCCCAAAAGTCCGGGCCATTTTCATGGCCCGTGGTCTTGAAAGACATACAGTATAAAAAAATAAAAAATAAAAAAATATAGCGATAGGGATTGCTTAATTAATTTAACATTAAACTTAAGACTATATATACAAAAATCTTAAATGCTACGTGAATATATGTAAAACCCTAAACATGTTCGTACATGCATCTCCGAAGGTTTTCTTTTCTTTTCTTTTTTTATTGCAGGAGTTCAGCAGACAGGCAGACGGCCCACTTGATGGAAAGCGGTTACCATCGCCTATGGACATTTGCACCACCAAAGGTGCTACAAATGCGCTGCTGCTCTCTTAAGTGAGTCTGGAACCTGATCACTAATGCCGGAACACAACTCAAAGTTGTTATGGCGGCATGCCCAAGACCTGTTGTGGTAGTCATCCAGTCGGGAAAATGCCCTACCACCTGGCTGTCGGTTGTTTAGTCGCCTCTTACGACAGGCCGCCCGACCGCAGGAAATTGTATTCTTTCTCCGGTCCTGCACGGATAATAATTAAATAAATAATTTTCTGTATTCTGTATTGAGAGATTTTAGCACGTACGTGAATTACTAATTTTTAACGTTGCTATTATTCCGTGATGTAACACTACACAAAAGCATTTTTATCCCTGCAGGAACAGAGAATGAATACAATTTCCTATTGCCCGGTGGCCTGTCGTAAGAGGCGACAAAACAACCCACAGCCAGGTTGTAGGGTATTTGCCCGTCTGGATGGCTACCACCCTCGGTCTAGACTCTAGAGCAGTGGTTCCCAAACTTATTTTGCATACTGCCCACTTTGAGAATAAATTATTTTTTAGCGCCCCCATTTTTTCACCTACTTAAAAACCACTATAAAAAACAAAAACTTGCTAAAACATGATTGCCGGCGGTCTATTATTTACGAAAATTACCTATCTAGGAATACTAATAACTATTAAAATGCGAAAGTGTGTCGTGTTACTTTTTTATTTGTTTGTTTGTGTCTACTTTCACTTCGAAACGGAGCGACCGATTGACATGATTTTTATATCATTTATTCAATAAAACAGGACAGATATATGAACTACGCGAAGAAAAATATCGAACCAAGTTTGAGCAATCTCTTAATTAATATTAGTTGATGTTCACAAGTTGTAGTCAAGAGTCGAGAGTTCAGTCGGTGTCTAAGAGTCCTCCTAGCTATATGAAATTATAAATCGCCCTCCAAATCTCTACACAACGCCCCCATTTTTTTTCTGGGTCTCTTACCGCCCCCTTTAGGCCTGCAGCGCCCACAAGGGGGCGTTATCGCCCACTTTGGGAAAGGATGCTCTAGAGTATGCCGCCATAACAACCTTGAGTTGTGTTCCGAATGTCTGTAGGCGATGGTAACATCTTTCCACTAGTAGGCCGTCTGCCTGTCTGCTGAACTCATGCAATAAAAAAAAAAAATGATTGCAGAGTTTTATTTTTATCAAACTGGCTGAGGAACACTAAAAAACTTACCAAAGTTGCAACGATGCTTTTCAAGCTACCCAGCAGATCTTTAGCCAATATTGTGAAGTCCTCCCTAAGCTGGTGGTCTGGAGTGAGACTGGACAATGAAGCTGGTCCAGCTGCTGTGCCCAAGGCTTCGGTGCCAGGCAGAGACTGAGGTCTGGCTGCTGCACATGCTGGAAGGCATGATACTATTAAACTGCTTGCAATAATATGTATTTCATGTAAATTAGACATAAATAAAACTACGTTGTAACGGTTTTAAGCGCGGCATCTTATTT
Source organism: Dendrolimus kikuchii (assembly GCA_019925095.2). Taxonomy (NCBI): domain Eukaryota; kingdom Metazoa; phylum Arthropoda; class Insecta; order Lepidoptera; family Lasiocampidae; genus Dendrolimus; species Dendrolimus kikuchii. The sequence goes on along the minus strand of CM034410.1, from coordinate 2,799,458 downwards.
GTTTTTATTTCGATTACTCATTAATACTCGACATTTTTGTCTGCCATGATCACGGCTACTGAAAAGTGGCCGAAGCATCGAAATTAAATCAAATAAAATGCAGTGCTTAAAACCGTTAAAATGTAGTCTTTAATTATGATGTAAATGTTATAATAATAAATCTGTAGAGGGTCTGAGTTTCTACAGTGAAATTAAAATGAAAAATAAAAACAGGGCGTTGATTCGGAGCAGCAGATTCTGAAAATGCAAGTTTTAGATTTTTGTTACAATCTGTCTGTTATTTAGGGCTCAATAAGGAGAGACGATTGTAGCTAGAGGGTTCGAACCAACGTTGAAATTAAAAGATTAGAGCAGGGGTCACCAATTAGTTTCGCTCGGGGTACGTTTTTTTTATTGCAGGAGATCAGCAGACAGGCAGACGGCCCACTCGATGGAAAACGGTTAACATCGCCTATGGACATTTGCAACAGCAAAGTTGTTACAAATGCGCTGCTGCTCTCTAAAGGGAAACTGGAACCTGGTCACTAATGCCGGAACACAACTCAAGGTTGTTATGGCGACATACTTTAGACCAGGGGTGTTCGCCATCCAGTCGGGCAAATGCCATACCACCTGGCTGTGGGTTGTTAAGTCGCCTCTTATGACAGGCTGCCCGGCAGCAAGAAATTGTATTCTTTCTCCGTTCCTGCACGGATAAAGACGAAGTATTTTACGAAATGAAATGACCATCGCGGTCCGCACAACGTTTTATAGAAAAAAATATCTATTAAACAAATACGGAAATATTAAAGGAATTTTTTTACATATCAATGAGAAAAATGTCATTTTTTTGTTGCGGACTATCTCTCTGAAGTTTGGAGTAAAAGTGGCGCAAGCTATTGACATTACATCCTGGAGATGTTCATCAGTAAGTCGAGTTCGAAAATTCTTAATGAAGTTCATCTTTGAAAATGCTGCTGCAACACATTTCGATACAGGTCTCGTCTAAGAAAAGCTACGCCACTGAATGAGACCTCTTTGACTCTTTGATCTATATGTAGTCATAAGGACTGCAAATGGTTTGTATATAAAACTACAAAAAAATGTATGCCTGAGTTAGGCAATCGCCCGTCATCGTTTAGGCTAATAATTAGATTTTAAGTTAAAGTAGTTTACAACAATTTAATTGTAATTAATTTAGTCTTGTAAGAACTGTCTTTGAATAAAGTTGTCTATTCCTCCAGGAATCTCTTAAAGCTCAGTCGGTCCCGGCTGAGACTAGTTATTAGTGCAGCCACTGGACATGGCAATTTTAACAGACGTCTTTTCAATATACGTGTCACTGACAGCCCTCTGTGCAGAGCATGCCTGGAAGCAGAAGAAACAGCCGCCCATGTCCTGCTTGAATGCGGAGAGGTGGCCCAATACAGGGCGAAGTATCTGGACGCCCCAGGTAGCCTCCGAGAAGTCTTCAGTAACGTCAAGAAGCTGGTGGACTTCCTGGAGGAGCTGGGCTGGGTGGAGTAAATCCTCATCCACCCTCGCACGCAAAATAGGCGCTTTGTCGTCGAGTTGCGGAATCCGCCCGTTCGCAGAAGAAGAAGTTGTCTAAATAAATTGTTTTTTTTTTTAAACAATTTCCGTGCCGCCCTACTTATCTCCTGTCAAGGCGAAACGTAACTTTATCACTTAGCACTAAGATCTGTAAAAACATCCATGTTTTAAACAAATAAATTGACTTTGACTTTATAGACGCAATCTCACGTCCTCCCGTTTTATCCGTGCGGGAACGGAGAAAGAATACAATTTCCTGCGGCCGGGCGGCCTGTCGTAAGAGGCGACTTAACAACCCACAGCCAGGTGGTAGGGCATTTGCCCGACTGGATGGCTACCACCCCTGGTCTAAAGTATGTCCAGTTTCCCTTAAGAGAGCAGCAGCGCATTTGTAGCAACTTTGCTGTTGCAAGTGTCCATAGGCGATGGTTACCGCTTTCCATCAAGTGGGCCGTCTGCCTGTCTGCTGATCTCCTGCAATAAAAAAAAACTCCCCCAGCATGGCTTTACCACATTAGAAGAGCAGACGAGATTTCACAACTCTTTGTATCGAAGATGGGAACTTACTTTTATAGCACTGTCTTAACTCTTTAATGACAAACTGGTAAATTATTTTCACGATCGGCGCCAATAATCCATCGCTTTCATTTGACATATTTCCACAATTCGCTTCACAAAACCACTATAAATATTCACTATGGAATCTCTGTTCCACTCAATTTAGTCACTGAAATGGCGTTGCAAATTTACGGTCTTATTCATATTCACTTAGAGTATGTTTGAACGCTTCTTTAAGAACTTTAAAGAAGCGTTCAAACTTACTGTAATATTAATGTAATAAATTTCTCATCCGTGCAGGAACGGAGAAAGAATACAATTTCCTGCGTTGGGGCGGCCTGTCGTAAGAGGCGACTTAACAACCCACAGCCAGGTAGGGCATTTGCCCGACTGGATGGCGAACACCCCTGGTCTAAAGTATGTCGCCATAACAACCTTTAGTTGTGTTGCGGCATTAGTGACCAGGTTCCAGTTTCCCTTTAGAGAGCAGCAGCGCATTTGTAGCAACTTTGGTTTTGCAAATGTCCATAGGCGATGGTAACCACCGCTTTCCATCAAGTGGGCCGTCTGCCTGTCTGCTGATCTCCTGCAATAAAAAAAAAATCGGCCTTTAACTACAAGTAGGTAATGTCTTGCAGTCAGATGGCTGCCAATGCTACCGTAACTTAGGTTTGATCCTAGTGCAGGGTTTTGGCAACAACCTGACTTCACAGCTCGCTTTGGACAATTCTGTCTTTTTTGTTTTTATTGCATGAGTTCAGCAGACAAGCAGACGGCCCACTTAATGGAAAGTGGTGACCGTCGCCTATAGATATTTGCATCACCAAAGATGCTCCAAATGCGCTGCTGCTCTCTTAAGTGAGTCTGGAACCTGGTCACTAATGCCGGAACACAACTCAAAGTTGTTATGGCGGCATACTCTAGAACAGAGATGGTAGCCAACCAGCTGACTGTGGGTTGTTTTGTCGCCTCTTACGACAGGCCGCCCCAACGCAGGAAATTGTATTCTTGCTTCTTTCCTGCACGGATAGATTGTATCTTTAACTAGTAACACAATTATGTTGTAATGGATATGAAATAAAGATTTATTATTAATAATACTATGTGAGCAAATTTTTCGTTGGATAGGCTCGTTCTTTTTTTTTTTATTGCAGGAGTTCAGCACACAGGCAGACGGCCCACTGGATGGAAAGCGGTTACCATCGCCTATGGACATTTGCAACACCAAAGTTGCTACAAATGCGCTGCTGCTCTCTTAAGTGAGTCTGGAACCTGGTCACTAATGCCGGAACACAACTCAAAGTTGTTATGGCGGCATGCTCTAGACCCGGGGTGGTAGCCATCCAGTCGGGCAAATGCCCTACCACCTGGCAAAAAAGGGCCAGTGAAAAAATACCTCAAGTGCACAGTGAAGTGCTGAAAAGTAATAACTTCCGCCGCTTACATGACATTTTAAAAAGTTCAATACTGTTATAAGCCATTATTTAAATATATCAAAAACACAATCCGTAAACTATAAAATGGAATTCATTGATCCGTTTCCTGTATATAATAATTAAGACCTGACTTTAAAGACCTAGTTCTCATTTCCTTTAGCAGAAACAAGCGGCCTCTCCATTACAACTATTTCTTGGTTAACGCAGCAATTAAAAGAGTTGAAACGGTGCGGGATCTTGGAGTATGTCTTAATACACAGCTAACTTTTCGCGATCACATAATTAACATTTGTAAGAAAGCTTATCGAAATTTAGGTTTTGTATTACGTCGAATATAAGGTATTAATAGTATTTATGTCGTTAAAACATTATTTAACGCTTTAGTAAGAACCCACTTAGAAAACAACGCAATCATCTGGGCTCCACATGAAACTAAATATAGTTTCATGTTGGAGCGCATACAAAATAAATTTACTAGATTTTTATACCTAAGACTTTATGGTGTTTACCCATTTTATCCTTTAATGTACCCCACCTTGTTTGTCTTAGGCATGGTTGGGTATAATAATTTGGCATCCAGACGAAAGTTTGCATTGGTCTCCTATTTATTTAAATTGTTAAGAGGTAAATTATTGAACCCAGGAGTATTAGCTGAAATCAAACTAAACGTTCCAGCGAATTTTGTGCTGAGACGTAGGCAGCCACCAATGTTCGTAGTACCATATGGCAGGACCAACTTGCTTAATAAGGCGCCGATGACACAGGCCTTGCGAACATTGAACAAGATATGTGAACAAATTGACATTTTTATCTGTACTGTGACTGAATTCACAAGAACTTCGTATTATATTATATGTTATAACGACTGAATTTGTATATATATATCTATAGTGTATTATGTGTACCACGCTATCGTATTGGTGGCAACTGTAATAAAGAGATCTAAAGCATTTAATATTATCATTTAATTATGAAAATTTCAATGATATCAAGACTGTCATTCTCTTAGTTCCAATTTCATTCGAACTGCTTATATCTAAATGTTCAGCCATTATTTATTTTTATTACACGAGTTCAGCAGACAGGCAGATGGCCCACATGGTAGAAAGCGGTTACCGTCGCCTATAAACATTGGTGACACCAAAGGCGCTACCAATTTGCTGCCGCTCTTTAAAGGGAGACTGGAATCTGGCCACTAATGCCGGAACATAACTCAAGACTGTTATGGCGACATACTCTAGACTAGGGGTGGTCGCCATCCAGAGTGGCAAATACCCTACCACCTGTGCTGTGGGTTGTTTTGTCTCCTCCAACGACAGGCCGCTTAGCCGCAGGAAATTGTATATTAATTGTCTTTAACCAAGTAAGTTATTTTACAGCGCATCAGCGTGAATAATCCCAATTAAAAGGTTGCACACAACTTGTATCGGTAACAACCTTTCCCCAATTATGTAGCGCTAATTTACCTGAAATTCAAGAATAGATATCACGTGGAGTGATTGAAAGGCTCATATTTAAAATTAGTACATTTGTGCATTCAGTAAGGTGAATCAATTAAGTCTGGACAGTTTTTAATTACTCTGTCAAGTTTATGTAAAGTAACTCACCCTTCTTTTGCGATGATTCTAGAAATTCAGATGACTCGAGCAATTTGTAAATAATCTCCTCTAAGACTGTGGTATTTACGTAAAATTCAAATACGTTTGAAAACTAAGCAACGCATTAGCCAAGTGTAGCTGATAAACAGTCTCAACGTTATTGAAGATTTAACATCTGCTTAACGATCTCAAACTGCCATTCCATGAAACAAAAGGCGTGGTAATTTGTGTAAGCAGGACTAAAGCGTTTCTTGTGAAATATCATTCTTTTGTGAATTGAGGAGTTATTATTATTCAGCCAAATTCAAAAGCTATTATATTACGTATGCATGAAGATTTTTTATTTAATTGAAGATTACAAGGCTTTTATGAAGTAGAAAATGTATGGAAATGACATATCGTTACACTAAATATTATGTCATTCCCATACATTTGTATTCTATTCGTTTACCGCTAATGCCACTTGTCCTGTAGACAAGGGCTGATATGTAAGAATACAGATGCATGAGTTTCGAGTAGCAGTTTGGGTATTCGTCCATCCATAAGGCTTATATTTAAACAACACTGAAAATCTTTAAAGGATGCCGTAAAACCTATTTAAAATAATTTAAGAAGAACCTGGAAAAAGTGTCTTATGAAAGAGATTTAAATGTGATAAAATACATATAAGCATGGCTTATGGGTCCGACCGGTTAACAAGAAAGCGGGTTTTAATGTAATGCTTCCCGGATACATAATCGCTTGAGACTGAGTGTAGTTTAAGAACAAGATTTTAAAAGCGGAACGTCGATATAAGGCGACGATTGGTACTTAGTTAATGAGTGGAAGAAAGCATATTAAGGTGTTAATAGGGCTGCAATATTTTCTTGTTGATTTTAACTGATTATAGTAGGAATGTCAATCGTCGAGTAACAAATGCTCTGCATCTATGTCCTATTTCTACTTTAAAATATTGAAGTCCATAACACCCAATATTGCGATAAAAGGAGTGTGTGACAAAGGATATAAAAAATAAGGCCATGTTGGTATAAAGGTGAAAAATAAAAACAGTCTTACGAACTAAAGTAGAGGCCATGAATGTTGAAAGAAACGCTGGAAGGGAAATACGAAAGTATTAGAAATATTAGTATTTTCAATATTATTTATATAAGACTAGCATTTTCATTGACGATGTTTATGGCTTACAATGTTTTTTGTTTAGCTTTGTGGTTACTTTTTAATGATTTCGCAAATAAATCTAACAATAAGTATACTGTTTATATTTAAACTGTGGCCTGCTTTTTAGGTTATTAATATGGAAATAATATATTAATTTTTTTATCCCTTGTTGACTATACAAATGACACTATTATACTATAAACTAATGGATAAAGTGATTAATTTTTTGTTTTGGCTTCTTTGAATTTATCGTGTTTACAGTAGGCTAATACTATCGTACCAAGATTATCAAATGACAGAATATAAGTCTTTTAATGCTGCGTTTCCACGCTTGCCAAGGCTCGGCAAGCGTTCACAAGCCACAAGCGTCCACAAATCTCACTTGGCATTTGGGAGTCGTTTACACGCTTGTGAATCCGTCAGTGTGTTACGTACATCCAAGCATGGCGGACGTCGAACTTGTATCGGCTATTAGGTTTGGTTTAACCAACTTTTATTTCAAATACAAGCAAAGTAAAACAAAAGCAAGGAAGCCCGACGACCACGAAGATGGTGGATGATAAAGATTCATAGAAATCGTAAACTAATAAGTTTTTCAGTTATTTGGTATTTCGGTTACTTCAAAAAAATTTAGAAGGTGGACCTAAAACCTAAAAATTTTCGGTATTCAAAATTTAACGGTGCCGGTGTATATGTATATACGGCTACTAAGCGCGCTCCAACGTGTGAACGCATCGCAAGCGCCCTTTGATTTGTGTCCAAAAACCGACACTAGCCCGGATCGAATACAAACGTCCACAAGCTCACGCGAGCCAAGCCAAACGCCCTCTTTACACGCTTGTGCTTGTGGACGCTTGCCGAGCCTTGGCAAGCGTGGAAACGCAGCATAACAAATGATACTTTTTTAATTAAAAAAAAAAAACAATATAAACACAACTATTTGTATTTATGTAATATTTAATGGTTTTGGTTAGAGAATCATTTTGATAAGACAACTACAGTAGATACTCTAAGTCGAAGTTGAAGGGAGACGCCAAAATAATTCGAGTTAGAATTTTCGACTTATGGAGGAATTCGACTTAAGCGTATTTTGTAAGCAGACATTCGACTTGTAGAGGTTATGATTGATTCAAATAATCGAGTCGTAAAGTTTATAAAATCATATACAGTCGACTCTCGTTAATTCGAAACCCGAGGGACTCTTAAAATATTACGAATTATCAAGTATTTGAAATATCAAATGATTCGAAATTTTTGAGAGAAAAGAATAAAACTGACTTTTGAGTGTTGATAATCAATTAAGTATCACATATATATTTATAACTTCTATTCTTGAACAATGACAACAAATGTCAGAAGTTAAGAGGTACATAGTGTACATATTGACAAGGTGAATTAATTAATAATAACTACATAATAATTACAATAACAAAATCTCGTGTACGATGATACAAGTTCGAACTTGTCAGCAGCGGACAGACATACTCAACTCGATGGATTACTCGTGCTTGTTTATAAGAGGATCTGATCCTTAACGAATTGTCGAGTGTTTAACGCCGATAAGTCCGGATTAACGCGTCGTTTTGTTATGTAGCGATGATTTTTTCGTTCGAATTACCAAGTGCATAATAATATATTTATTCAGTTCGCAATATAAATAGATTGTCTGGGGAACTCATAATAACTTTGAATTAGAGAGGTTAGAATTAACGAGAGTCGACTCGACTGTATTGCTATGTTCGAGATGCAGAGATCCAATTTATTTATTCGAGTTATGGACGGAAAATAAGTACTGAATTTGCTTATAGGGAGTCATTAATTATTTCGACTTATAGAGGGTTCAGATTTCGAACAACGGAGGTTTTGGTGTTTGAAGGGAAGGGAACACAATTTTATTCCGACTTGTCGAGGTTCTACTGTATCAGATTTTAATTTTTGTCAAATTGATTAAAATATTATTTCAACATTAACGATGTTGTTTATTTAAGTCCAGATTATTAAATTAATTTTTTTTACAATAAATATACCCTGCTATACGACTAAGTATGATTTAGCACCATAAGAATCTATTAAGGAGGTTATAGCTTGCCATACATGCAGTTCGCAGTATCGTGCAGTGAACCGACTTCAAATACTATATATTTTTATTTGCAAACAAATACTCTCACTTACGCAAGTGTAATAATTTAGGAAGTTACCAGTGGCGTGGACTTCATCCAAATCGATTCCCCATTGCCTACATTTAAGAACTAGCGACCAAAAGGTCTAAAGCGCCATGCATTCATTCAAACATATTATTACTAGTGTCTCCATAAATTATCCAGGGACCAAAAGGTCGAAAGCGCCCTGAATTTATTGGCGCATACGTTTTTTATCGGTGCTTACGCTCGGCGGAGTTTCATACGTATTGGATGAAACTCATAACCCGATCTGGCACCGGGTTTATTACAAAATATGCGGTAAGATTGCTGAATTAAAAATACAAATTGTAATCTATACTAATATTATAAAGAGGCAAGATTTGATTGTTTGTTTGCATTGAATGGGGTCCGAAACTACTGAACCGATTTGAAAAATTTTTTCACTGTTGCCAAGCTACACTATCCTCGGGTGGCATAGGCTATACTATATTTTCAAAAGAATTAGGGATCCTTACTAAAACTCCAATAATATAACCCAAGGTGTCAAAAAATTACCTAAAATCGCGTGCGCTGCGAAAACTATTGATGATAGAATAAAGTAATGTACTACAACTTTGCAGAACACATCATTATCTACAAAAAGTGTCGCGACAGCATATGTCTAGCTATTATAGTTATACCACAATAAGTGTTCTTTTATTTTAAAAATTTAATTGAAATGCCGTCACTAGAAAAAGCTCTTTATTTGTATCTTGGTATTTATCCTTATCAAAATAAATTATTTCATATTCAAGACTGCTTTAATACCTTTATATAACTTTTTGAATTATTCAATTCGGACATTCCATTCGAAAGATATCACGAGTTTAAAAATGTAAGTATTAGAAAAAAGTTGCGTGGTCGCCGCTCACCCTGCTCGGCAGCTAGGCAGCACCTTATGCGATGTAGGCGTCACTGGGGTACGGGCCGTACGGGAGGGCAAATATTTTGAATTCGCTTAGTAGGTAATTAAACTCAACAAAAAGTTATTTTTAGATACTCGTGCGATGCAGCGGTGTTTTTTTATATATTTTTGTTCAGGAGTTCAGCAGATAGGCAGACGGCCCACTTGATGGAAAGCGGTTACCATCGTCTATGGACATTTGCAACACCGAAGGGACACTGGAACCTGGTCACTAATGCCGGAACACAACTCAAAGTTGTCAGTCGGGCAAATACCCCCTACCACCTGGCCGGTGTACTCGGCGCTTGCATCAACGGTATGCTTTTCCAACCGGCTTACCCTGACCGAATTTCCACCCCACGCCACTGGAAGTTACAAACTTATGAGATCTAATAGGCCTCAAAAATTTTACGGTATATTTATATAATTATATGAACTTTTTTTTTTTTTGAAGTCAGTTTGGTTGTTGTTTATATTTCTTTGTGATGTATAGCCATGCTGTTCTGGCGATGTCATCACTTACCTATTTCGTAGAATCCTTAAGTCAAGACATAGAATGATATTCTATTAGAATACTATATTTAGGCCTTTGGTTGTTTAAATGTATGACTTGAATCAGTTTACCCTCACGTCTATAAAGTACGCACATTACCTGCTCTAGTTAATTTTTATAACTTGTACAATTCAATATTTATTAGCATTTAATAATATAGGGCCTTACTTATAATCGTTTCTTAAATTTAAAGAAACTGCTCAGCAGCTGATTAGTGAAATCTTACCCATAAACTCCTCTTTAGTCGAATATTTTGGGTACAACCTACGTTAATCATTCAAATTTCGTTTATCTGTGCTCCTCTTAGGTTAACAACAGGTAATACACGTTTATAAGTAAAAAAAATGGATATTCATTGATTATGGTCTGATTCTGATTCTCTTACTTAAGAGATGCCTAATCGTTTCTTAACGAGATATCTTATTATAAGTAAGGCCTAAAGTGTTTAAAAAACTTTTAGAATAGTATAGATCATTTTATTCAATACGTAAAAAAACTACTTTTATTACCTACAAATTATAAAAAAAATAAGTTTAATATTTTTTAATAAAAAAAAATAATAAACACATGATTAAATAACATATTTATGTACACAGCTTATATAAAAAAAATCTTGATTGTTCTTCTATCCGTTTTTGGATATGTGGGATAAGGATTGGGATCTAAAGGGTACCTAAAAGAATACAAATAAGCTTTTTTAAAAAGATTTTTAAATACAAGCTTTTGAGATCCTGGATATCATGTAGCAGCAGAGTGCTAGCTAAGACAAGTAAAACGAGTCCAAACACGACGAGTCTATCTTGTTTAGTAAAGTTCCTATGGCCTTCCGAGTCCATCATCAGATCAGCTCCGTGGTACCATATTATTGCAGTGTCACGCGATATACATATGCGTGCAAAATCTCAGCTCAATCGGATACCGGGAAGTTGGTCAAATTTCACTTGCAAGATTCCACCCGAACTTACATACATACATACACACATATGTACATCCATTGCAAGTTAAATAAAAGCCTGTAAAAATATATTAACACAAAGTACAATTGTTTTTAATATAAAACGGAAAATATAGTACTTTCTAAGTTCTCGTGACTAGTAAACATAATTAATACTAAGTTTTAACAGTTACAAGTACAATTAAACTTTTGACACTTCTCAAATAGTACTTTGTGTTAAAACAATACACAATATTCAGCGCAATAGACACCAAGGCCGCCGACATAGCCCGCCGGCCTATTGGAACAAGGAATTATGTCGGCAACATGCGCCCGCGCGTGCTGCCCGCCGACATGTTAGCGGTATGTCGGCGGCTTGCGTATGCAACCGCTCAGTTCCGGCGACACTCAAGCTGTAGCGGGGCTATATTTTTTGTTGGGTGCGGTATAGTTATAGGGCACATTTATTTATTATTTGAGATATAAAATTAACTTTGGGCGGTTATAAAAAAATCTATATCAATTCTAACCTATATAAAATAATCTATACATATAATATAACTGTAGAGGACGAATTTTTGTACAATGAAAAAAATAATTGGTAAAAACCAAGTCAGGGAGATGTAGGAAGTGAAATAGAACTAATTTAGATTTTTCCAAATTTTTTGTTTCTCTGTCTATCTGATTGTACCGGCTAATCTCCGAAACGACTGGACCGATTTAAATGAAATTTTGTATGGCTGTAGCTTATATCCCTGGTCAACATATAGGATAATCTTGATCCCGAAAAATTAAAGAGTTCCCGTGGGATAGTTAAAAAACCGCATCACGCGGACGAAGTCGCGGGATCAGCTAGTATAATATAAAGACATAAGGCACACACAGCACATGCACTACCTCACAACACCAGCATGTAACTGATGCACTCTACATTAGTATAAGTTTAGTATTAAAATTAGAAAAAAAAACTTGAGAGATGTCAAGGGATACCCGGATGGAACGAAGTTCCTTTCGAGTAATTAGTGAAGGAATTGTATTTTTTTTTTTTCAGTTATAATAATATTTTTTGTTATTATTAACAAATATAATGTAATATAAACTTAATCAGTGGGCTCAATTTTAGTAATAATTGGCTTGTGGTAACTGAAGTAGGAAACATATGTTTGGGATTCTATTTTATTTCAATGTTTTGTTGTTGATTCCGCTGGATTATTGTTTATTCTTAAATCAAATTCTTCCTCTAGAAACTGTAGCAATGGTTTTGATTTATTATTTATTATGTACAAAAAACCTGTATACATACACTCAACAAAAATAATCGTCGCGACACCACACTGTTCAATGCGAAATAGAAAGACGAAACGAAAATAACTGGCTTGCTTTCTATAAGAGAGAGAGAGACAGACAGAGAGACACGCGCACGCCGCACGGCTTACAACTATAGCAAAAAGTGTCGTTACAACTTTTAGTCTTAATTTTTTCCGTCTAGCTCCCTTTCGCAACGCGCGATAAGGAACTTCGTTCCAATAATATAATAATTTATTCTTAAGGTACACCACAACACAAACATACATTCATTAAATGTCACACACACAATAACAAATAAGCGTGTATAACTTCTAAACGTTTTCTTAAATTCAATTGTAAAAAAAGGATACGGAACTAGAGTCCGTAGAGTCGTTAAGAAAAAAACCTATTTAAAAAAAAAGTTCGGACTTGTTCATAATAAATAAATGTGCCCTATGACTATACCCCACCCTTTTTTGTTACTCATCCCGAGCCGCCGACAAAGTTTTCAATGAGTGAAGCCGCCAACTAGTCCGCCGACATAGTTCGGCGTGTCGGCGGCTTTGGTGTTTATTGCGCTTTATACATACAATGTTAAAGAGTTACTAATAAACTCACACGCACATAGATCTAAAACGCAATAAAAATAGAGTACTATCTTCTACTTGCTGATGAAAACAAATAAATGCAATTGAGCTTTTCACTAAATAAAATTTGATATTATGACTTGAATCGATTAGTTTGGATTAAACTATAGAAAAATACTAGTAATTATTAGATATTAGAAATGATTAGATTATATCAAATAATTAATTCAATTCTAATAGTAGCTGTTAGATTTTACATTAAGTGCTTGTTCACGTATACTCGCGAGCGCGGAGGCAGCTTCGCGTGAATCGCGCGTTCTGTGGCTGTCTTAATATGAGAACACACAAACAATTTTATGAGTTTGATGTAGCGATGCATGTTAACAACGCGTTCTATTTGATTATTCAAACAGTTTCGATTTGTCTCGACTGGTTTTTTTGCTAGTCGATAGATAGTATAGTAGGGCTGTCACCTTTTTTTGAAGTAAATATAGTATTTTTGTTTTAGGAAAGTTAGGGGATAAAATAGTACACGTCTATTTATCATTAATTATTTTATATTTTATTTATTTGATCATTGAATTCTCGATGTGTATTTAGTATTACTTTTTGATTTGGCTAACCAAGATCTATTATTTTTAAAATAATCATAAGAATCTGAACAAAACGCGCAATAATTGAATTAGCAATGAAAATATATAGTACAATTGGCTACAACATAGTACGGTTGGGAACCCTAGTTGATAGTTACAATGGGTGAATCGATAAACCGATAGATTCGTTGACCGGCCATCGAGTTGAATAAGTCGATTCGAAGCAATTGGACTATTTTTTGACTGAAATTATGAATCGATTGCGAATGTTTTAACATCTAGATATCACGAATCGCTAGCTTAATATCATTACCCCGTTATTTAGGCTGAACTTGTTTCTTGCATGAACACTAATAAAAAAATAATCTATAACACTTGATATTTCGTGATCGCGCCCACGATACAACGTGAACAAGCACTTAATATGTTCAACCAGTGTATAAACTACGAATGTTTAGTATAGTGAGTTATATGTACATACCTATAGGTAAGGAGGCGGCTGAGTTTGGGATAGAGGATGCCCCTCCTCCCGGGGAGGGGGGAGCAGTTAGGGCTGACAAGGCCTGTACATAAACAAATAATTTCATTGGCAGACAAATACTTTTATGTTCAATTGCCAAGTTAAGCAAGTCGTTTTGACTTAGTAATTAAGGCATCAGTGCTTCATTGCAATAGTGTAGTTTGAATCCAGAGGTCTAATTCTGGTGTTACTGTGTCATCAAAATCGCCGGACACTATCGTCTCAATTGAAGGTTTGCCTGATTTTGACGCCGTTCTTTTTAAAATTTTTGATAGCTTTTCAACAAGTATTCATTTCGGCTACCACCCTTTCCGTTAATGGTAACACCGAGAAGATATCGTGGATTTAGTAGAATACGAATAATTTTCACACTATCGCAGTGTAATCGTTCTTTGAATATGTTCGCAACGCGCAATATATTGTAATAGCAGAATTGGGCTCTTGATATAAAGTACGCCCTGATTGGCACTGCTAAACCTTCAATTTCATGAGAATACAAAAACACTCCACAATAAAAAAAAAACAGTTTTTGGCGATTATTAAAATCTTAAAAAATTTTTGCGCTGTCCTTTGGAGGGAGTTCTTAAAACATAAAAAATTAACATTCTTTCACTCGAGACTCAAAAAAAAGGTCTGTTTTTTGTTCTATCTATTTTCATACCATATGAGAGCTGGACGGGTCAATATGCGGTGGTGCGAGTTCGACGGAGGCGCATTTGCTGTTCGATTTCTTCTTCCGCAGGCCGAACTTGCGACGGTCCTTCTTCACGTTCGGCGAAGCGCCCTCTATGGATACCTGTAGGGAGATAGTTAGTTGTTGTCACTCATGCTAACCGACCGTTCGTTCTTTTTTTTTTTTGCAGGAGTTCAGCAGACAGGCAGACGGCCCACTTAATGGACAGCGGTTACCATCGCCTATGGACATTTGCAACACCGAAGGTGCTTCAAACGCGCTGCTGCTCTCTTAATGGTCACTGGAACCTGGTCACTAATGCCGGAACACAACTCAAGGTTGCTTTGGCGACATGCTTTAGACCAGAGGTGGTAGCCATCCCGTCGGGCAAATGCCCTACCACCTGGCAAATCGTTTGCCTTACTATCGGTGAAGATTTGACATAAGCTCCATATGTGTAACGCTTTGATTATATAACCTCTAGATTTGGCGTCGCTCTATGATTCTTACTATAAAAACTGGCCAGCTTAAAATAAGAAGTAATACAAATTGTGATTTCTGCTCTAATCCACTATGTGACGTTGAACACTTGTTATTTTCATGTCCTGCGTTTTCTCTGCAACGTTTAATTCTTGCAACTGACTTGTGCGAATTGGACTTAAATTGTGACCCCAGCCACTTGTGTGATTTATTCAAATACAAATAGTGTTTCTACCCGTTACACAAATATATCAAAAATACTTTCAATAAATTGTGAAAAACCTGTGAAGTGCCGAATATCCAAAACAGATTTGGCTTAAAGGTATAGAAACCAAGCCATAAAATCCAAAAAAAAATAATGGCCAGCTAATGAATGCTTGTGTGCGTAACAGCGTTGTCTTACACTCGCGCTCCGCCATGTTATGAGATGCCAGCTAAAGACCGAACTCACAATATTTATGGGAAAAACTGATCAGGCTAACGTCTACTTGATGCTGTTTCAAGAAAGTAAAAAAATATATAAAATGGAATTTAAATACCCGTCATAAATAGTGTTGACGTAAAGTTACAATCCATTTTAAAGTGAAACTTCTTTTGGGACGGTGTGAATTGGATTTTATGAAACCAAAAAATGTAATAAAAAAAAGAGATAACTATAAATGTATTTATAGGATTTAGGCTGTGAGAAAATGAGATAAAATATAGTACATGATAGTGATGTATCGATGTCCTGCGATCTCGGGGGGACATCCCTACGTTCGCGCCCATTCCCATTCCCAAACAAACAAATTTGACCACTTTATAAGTGTATATGATCTTTCCATTTTTTTAAAATTTTTTATTGCAGGAATTCAGCAGACAGGCAGACGGCCCACTTGATGGAAATGGCGGTTACCATCGCCTATGGACATGTGCAACACCAAAGGTGCTACAAATACGCTGCTGCTCTCTTACAGGAGACTGGAACCTGGTCACTAATGCCGGAACACAACTCAAGGTTGTTATGGCGGCATATTCTAGATCAAGGGTGATCGCCATCCAGTCGGGCAAATGCCCTACCACCTGGCTGTGGGTTGTTTTGTCGCCTCTTACGACAGGCCGCCCCAACGCAGGAAATTGTATTCTTTCTCCGATCCTGCACATTCCATGTAGTATGTATGATAAAATTTGTTTTCTTTTCAACACAATTCGTGTCCACCTCAGATACACTAATTCGACGCTCACTTAGGGAATTTTGCTTTTATAAAACTGGCAACACCGAGAAAAAGGTCAAGCACACGTCGTACTAATTTTACCTAATGAATAAATTAATTTTTACTAAATACTGAGTTTTATGAAATAAAGATTAAAAAAAAAACTGAGTTCTGAATAATTACTTACCGATGGTAGGTGACTTCGTTCGTCGTTTTTGTTCGTCTTTTATATTAATTTTATGCACGCTTTTATCGCGCAAAACGACATTTCAGGTCACTGAAAGTTGAAACGTAACACGACCGTTCACCGTCGCAACAAAACTGACACTGCGGGACCGCGAGCCGCTTATGAGGTAACAGTTACCTGATATTTTTATCTACGTCTTTGCTCCATCGCGCCAAATCTAGAGGTTATATAATCAAAGGAGTAATGTCAACATTCAACCGATGGTAGGGCAATTAAATGAACAGGTAAGGTATACGAATCGCCACTAGTAGTATAAAATATTACTCTTCGTCTAGTTGCCTAAGGTGGTGGAAATGCTATTTACGCACAATACCGGGTCCTTTGCAAGGGATTAGACCATAGTTGATCAAGGAGGCTTTCTCCCTTTGATAAAGGGCAATCCGAACAAGCTAGCTTGTGTGGAGACTCAGAGAAGTTGCACGGGCAACAGCCACTACCCACTAAAACCACCCTCCTCCCATGTGCCCCGCGCTTTTTATGTAGGAAAGGCTGAGACTTAGAACGTAGTTACGCCCAGTCCGACCCAGCGCAAAAAGTGCCTGAATGTGCCCCGGGAATCATAACACATCCACTTCGTCAGCGGAGGTGATGGATCCTTTGCTCCCTTGATAGCTAAAGGCCCCCCGAAGCGGTATTTTTCAGGGTGGGAAGTCTAGCGCATACCTGCGTCTCCGGATGCCAGCCAACCGCCGGCGTCCGCGTGGAGTCGCATTAGCACGCGCAATAATACTCCCCTCCCTGGGTAGTCGCATCTTTTTTTTTGTTTTGAGGCGAGGGAAAATGCTTAACCGATTTACGCACAAACTGGGTCGTTGCTAGGGGAACGACACGCGTCGGTCGGGGGCGATAACACTGCAGCAATAGTATGCTCTTGGCGGTGCTCCGTCCGCGATCGACGTCACAGAATAGTGTGGAAGACTCCGAGCGTTGCTGCACGAGCGAGCAACCCCAATACCCACTAAAAACCCCCTCCTCCCTGACGACCCTGCGCTTTGTATGTGTTGGAAAGGCTGAGATTTAGAACATAGTTACGCCCAGCCGAGGGTAGTCGCCTCTTACGACAAGGTTGGACATATTAGTATTCTCTGACGGCCTCTGTGGTTCAGTGGGCTAAGCCTTTGCCGGCCTACCTCACTGCAACGCAGAGGCTCCGGATTCGATTCCTGGTATAGTAAATTTCGGAAACGTATTTTCTCCGTTATTTAATATGGTCTGGGTGTCTGGGATCGGCCCCAGAGTAGTCCGTTGTATATTAGCCATAACACAAGCGTAAGTTGCTTAATTTGGGGATATACAATATGTGTGTTTGTCTGCCGATTATTATTATTATTATTATTGTATCTTTCCGGTCCTGCACGGAAAACCCCTACTTGTATGGAGCTCATGTCAACGGCAAATGAACGGTCGGTAAGACATAGGAACCGGCCATAAATGAACAAGGATTTGATCGGCGACGAAGCCGCGGGGAAAACGAATATAAAATAAACTCACATCGGTGTCATGGTGGACCTGCTGCTGCATCTCCAGGGCGTCCAGCAGCCTCTGCAGCTGCTGGACGGATAGCTGCGCCTGGCCGAGCTCTCGCGACGCATTCTCTAGCGGACCACCGGATTCTGGAAAGATATGAGATGGCATTTGATGATATGCGGTTTTGGAATGCCGGAATTTTTAGTCAAACGATTGGTAAGTAATAAAAGAAATCACAGGAAACAGTGAAAATTGGAGATTTTTCCATGGCCCAACGGTGGGCACGCAATATGAGGGGGTAGCTAAAAAGTTTACGCCACAAACTCGTATGCTGTATGAACACCACGCCACTGTAAAGCAGGAGTTCACACAACTCAATTACGAACTAGCGCTAGCGACTACAACCAGAACCAAAAGGTCGAAAGCGCCACGCATCCATTGGCGCTTAGGCTTTTTCGCTGTTTCGTTATTTAAAGAAAAAACAAAAAAATATTTATCTCCAATTGCGACTCGCACAATATAAACTTTAAAAAAAATATACATGAAAGCCGCAAAGGAATGAAATGTCCCACGGCTGGGCTAGGGCAATAGACAGTTAAGTCCAAAGGTTTGAGGTCGATGTGCACTCAGTTTTCCTTCTTTTGCTGTGCGAGGACATGTTCCGAGACAGCACTGGTTTTCAGTGCCGACCTCCAAAATCATATATGTCCTAAGACCCCAAGTGCGGGAGAGCGGAGAGCCAGGGGGCTGGTTGGCAACGACCAGCTTTTCGATGACAAAATGCAAAGTCTCGAACATCGGCGCAGGGTTGCCAGCTGGTCTGGTTTTCTATCGGATTCACTTTGGAGAGTGTGCAGCTGAGCTCTTCAATCTGATCCCGCCATCTCCCTTCCATCATCGGACAACCAGACGAACCGGCATGCGGCATCGATATATGGTGGACATTCCACCCATTAGAACGAAGCGCTTTGCATCTAGCTTCATCATACGCGCCGCAAAGGAGTGGAACTCATTGCCGGAGTCCGTCTTTCCGGATACATATAACCTGGGTGTCTTCAAGTCACGTGTGAATAGGTACCTTCTAGGCAAGCGTGCTCCATCCTAGACCATATCTTCGCCCCACATAAGGCAAGATTGTGGTCAAACGCGAACCTATACTACATTAAAAAAGAAAAACCCCCCGTGTGTTACTCACATAAATAAAAAATTTTAAACTATTATAAAAAAAAAATATAAGAATTATACAATAATATACCCTAACAAAACAATGAAATAATAATAAAAAGTGTTTCTGTATTGCCATCTCTTTCGCTCGGCGGCCTTCCATACGTATCGAATGAAACAGCAACAGCAACTCATAAGCCGATCGCGCGCCGGCTTTCTTGTTTCAAAACATGCGGTACGATTGCAAAATTAAAAATACAAATCGTAATAACACATCGCGAGTTAGTAGTTTTCATTTAGAAGTGTAAGTTTTACTATTTTGCTCATTGCGGTGAGTATTATTTGCCAAAATCGCTTTAATTCATTTGGAATGCTGCTCCATTGACTACTTGCTTAAATGAGAAACTTCATTTACGAAACTTAGTTTTGAAAATAAAAAAAATGCGTCTCGGGACGCCCGACAGATGGGATAACTTAAACTAATCTAAGTTGAACTATTTAAGATTGTAATTTTTTCATAATGTAAAGAAAGGTTATTTATTAATAAAATCTTTTATTGATTATAAAATATATTTTATTCTTAGTTACAATTCTTGAATATGTACATTAGAAGAAATACTAGCGCTGTGGGTTAGAGTGAGAGAGGAGGAGCCTGCCTACCGCTGCCGTATGCACGAAAGAAAGAGAAGCCAGACAGACTGGCGCCGTAACGCGTTACGTAACGAAGCGGTTTACCCTCCCATAAGAAGTTATCACTTCAAAAAATGACATTATCATCATTATTGCGATTTTATATAAAAACAAGCTCGGGCTTGTGGCGCCATCTATGATTGCAGTGTCACGAATTAAATTTATCACTTGGCGTAATTGTATAGTGTTGCTTCATGATTTATCTGAAAATGCATGCAAATCTTTTAAATATCATCATCATGCAGCATTCGGTAGGTAAAACAAGAAAGGGGGGTGCTTACCTATAATCCAGCTGGCGAGCCTTCCACCAGGAGTACCGGAGACGAACTGCGGTCCACGGATCGGCGGTGAGGTCGGGCTTATGAGCCCTATGGAAAATAGGGGATAGGAGGTGTTATAGACTACCCACTAAGGTAACCTGCCAGATGTTCTTACTAAACGTACAGTAGGGTACTATACCGTATTCAGGGAACGGTGAGTCAAATTGTAAACAAACCATAAACAAGATTTTTCATAGGTCAGTTTCAATTTGTAAAAATATGAAATACTTATAATCTGTACTTGAAATATGATATTTAAAATCATCTATAAACATTTATATATTTTCTAGATATGTATTTGTATGGTAGTATATGAATTATCATACTAGCGGTGTCGGCAGACGTTGTTCTGCCCTAAAAATAGAAATCTAGAACCCGATTCCAGCGTCACCTACCGGGTTTAATTGTGAATCTAAAACACCCCGGGACCCACTCAAACTATATATATATACACTAGCTGTCCCGGCAGACGTTGTTCTGCCCTGAAGAAATAAAATTTAGAACCCGATTGCAGCGCCACCTACCGGGTCCAAATGTAAGCTATTCCATCTTTCAAGTCGGATCAAACTGCACGCGGTGTGCAAATTTGATTAAAATCGGTCAAGTAGTTTAGGAGTCCATCGCGGACAAACAACGTGACACGTATATATACGTTATATTACATTATATTACTGCTTACTAGAATAGTTAAAAAGAGGTAAGTTAAAAAAAACCCCGATTTTGAAACATTCTTCATTGGCGCTCCGCTCCTATTGGTCTTAGCGGGATGATATATAGCCTATAGCCTTCCTCGATAAATGGGCTATCTAACACTGAAAGAATTCTTCAAATCAGACCAGTAGTTCCTGAGATTAGTGCGTTCAAGCAAACAAACTTTTCAGCTTTATATATTAGTACAAGATATATATATATTTCGATTTTTTTTCGTATGTTCCTTAAGGCACGCCGAGTTTTAATAAAAAAAAAACAAAAATAAAAATTTCGTGGACGATAGTAAAAACAACACTTTTATTTTCACATAAAAACTAACTATCCAACAGTAGCTGTACGCGGCAGACGTTGTCCTGCCTTAAAAAATAAAAACCTAGAAACCGATTGCAGCGCCATCTACCGGGACCAAATGTTAATTTAAACTTTTCTCGAATCCACTTGAACATAATATAAAATCTCATTAAAATCGGTCCCACCGTTTAGGAGTTTAGCGGCGCCGACGCTTGTAAGTTTGTAACAAGTATCCCGGTTGATTTGAGTGTCCGCAACCCTATTATGTCTACCTATATGTATACCTAAAAAGTCGTGGTAGCGTAATGGCTAGCGCACGCGTCCCAGACTCAGAGGGCGCGGGTTCGATCCTGGCCGGAACGCATGCACCACTTAGTCAGTTTTCTGATCTAATGTGCATATTGTTACAATTACCATGTGCTAACAACGGTGAAGGAAAACATCGTGATGCAACCTGCACATCGAGATAACCGATGTGTCAAACCTGCCAAGCCGCCTTGGACAAGCGTGGCGGGTATACTGTCTGTTCCCTCTATAATGGGAGGCCCGAGCTCAGCAGTGGGACATTAATGGGCTGATATTATTATTATTTATTATTATAACCCTATTATGTATCTTTTGACTCCTCGTTGCATGAAAACTCCAAAGTTACAGAAAATGAACCGCAGGAAAACTTGTATTGGATTTTTAACATCTGGTAGGTTTTGAAAGGCACTCATATTACAGTAGGAAATGAATTCGAAAGAAGTCAGAGGTGGACGTTTATGAATGATTTGCATAATTGCTTTAATAACAATTATGAACTAAGTAACTAAATTTTCAACACACTTGCTCATAAAGTGGCTCTATGGTCACCGCAAATAGGCACAGAATGACACCCATTATCAAACTGTGAGTAAAAAACATTATAACTCACTAGTGAGTTATAGATTTATTTTTTTAAATTTTATTGGTTGAGTTGCTTTGTTCTTAAAAAAGTTTTTATTCAAAAAAAAAAAAGATCGTGTTCTATAGAACAAATAAATTAATGTTCCTATTGCTTGCTCATTTCATGCAACTTCTTATTTAAATAGATAATTTTAACTCGTACGTGTTTAATAAATAAAATTTTCACTCATATATAACTTTTTTTTATCTACTAATTAAAATGAGTTTTTGTTGTTATTTTATTCACAAGTGTGTTGAAAAACGTCGTATGATACACGTGTGTATTGATGATTACCGTCCTCGGCTCTCTTAAGACCCTCGCCTACGGCTCGAGTCTCAATGGCGCCTCGGCGGTAATCACCAATGTTACACACTAGTACCATAATGTACTATTAACCAACTTAATATTTTCTTAAGTTTTCGCGACTAGTATACATAATAAAACTACGTTTTAACGGTTTTAAGCGCGGTAATTTTATTTGATTTTGGCTTTTCCGACGTTTCAACGTTACAAGTTGGCGGTAGGCTAAATAAAACTTTAACAATACTCGTTGACACTTGACATCTTTGTCTTCCGTGATCACGGCCACTGAAAAGTGGCCGAAAACCGTTAAAACGTAGTTTTATTATTTAACCAACTTTATTTTCGTAGTCGAATGACATATCTCATTAATAATTGAAGACATGAGTAGATGAAGGAGTTATGTGACATAAAAAAAAATACGTTAAAGGAAAATGTAATGTAAACAGGCCAGGAAACCATATTAGAACTTAAAACAACGCTTTTTGAATTTGATTTTAAAAATAGTAAGTAATGAAGGAGTTATATGTGTAGCAAAGCGATAGTAAAAGAGCTTTGTAGGCCAATTTATCAATATTTACTAATTGTAACATATCCCTTTCATTCACTCATGTCTTCAATTACCAATAAGTAAGTACTACTAAGGGGCCATCCACAACTCCTTCACACCCTTGTCACATTCGTGACACTCATCCCTCCGTAGTGTGACATCACACATTGCAATTTTACATTAACTCTTTGGAGGGTACAAAGTTAATATTATTTTTGTCCAAAGCTGCCAGCTGCCATCAAAATTGCCGCGCCAAAACCAACAGAATTATATCGTCTCTTTTACTCTAATACAAATTCTATGTAGTTAGAGGGAGAAAGCATCAGTTCAACGTTCGTTTCAATTATCTATATTTGGCCACAAATTTGTGGTGCTTCCCAATTAGCCGTGTGTGACACTCGAGAACAAATTTGTGGTGGTTCCGTGTTAAAGGCTTAAGAAATCATTAAATTAAAACAGCAGCTCCGTAGTTAGCTTAAATATATTAAATTTTAATACGTGACGTCACGAAATTTAGAACCCCAATTTCACACTTCGTCGACCACCCCCTTATCGTGTAGCATAATTTAAGGACGGCCCCTAACTAGCAACATTTTGCATGATCGAACAATCATAAGGCAACAAAATACATCGAGATAATCGAATTACTCAAGCATGTCTCATAATTGCCCACCTCTAAAAATATGTGCATGAATGAAAACAAACTTTTAATATGAAATACCGTAACTATTCAAAAACTAAATGATTACTTATTTAAAATGAAACAACTTAAGAATACTATGAGAATCGTATCTATCTATACTTGACTAGTAATTACTATGTCAAACATTCCAAACATGCATTTTCAATGACACAAACCATACAAGAGTGTCGTGCTACTCAAAAATATTTTTATTAATCTATGCTAATCTATACTAATAATAAATATATAGAAGTATATCTATAATATAATAATTATGTAAATAGTTCGAGTTTGTACAATGGTGGACTGTAAATCCAATAGGTCGCTGGTTCAAATCCGGCTCGAAGGACCACAAATTATGTAGGGGGTTCTCCTACATAGGCTGTTAATGATACGATGTTTTAAGATGTTAATTGTTTATTTATTAAATTATGATAATGGAATGACGGTGCTAATGATTGTGCTAAGATCAATGGCTGTTTTAGCGACTGACCGAGTACGGTGCTAAACGACTACTGATGCGAATGATATGTCAAAATGCACGTGTCAGCGTAAACTGCAGGCACGGCAATGTACGGCTGTTGCTAGCCCGTACATGCTCCCACACAAGAGAAGGAAGTGTAATACTAATGGATGACCAATCGTTAGTGATTCACAAAAAAAAAATCAGGAGTGCTAATTCGGACTAGGAGATTTTGAAAATATAACGTTCAGAATTTATGTCTATATGTCTGTTAGAACCTTGCATGAAAACTACTGAATCGATTTAAATGAAACGCGACACAGAGCTTGCAAATTATGATAACACTAGTTGTGCCCGCGACTTCGTCAGCGTGGATTTCTTTCCGCGTATCCACAATTTTTTTAAAGTTGCTTCTTATAACATCGGCTATCTGCCAGTGAGTCCCGTCAAAATAGGTTCAGCCGTTTCAGAGATTATTCGAAACAAACAGACAAACGGAGAACAATTTTAGAATTATATATTTAGCAAAAAGCTGTTATTTTGACATTACAAACAGACGCTTCGATATTATTTATTTGTATAGATTTTATCCTTGTAAATGACGTCGTCTTCGTTGCGATATATTTGGAATATAGTCAAAAGAGGAACGCTGCTGTCGCGTTCTTTGGGTAGCGCCATTATTCTTCTTGCTTGAGTACAGGAGCAAACAGGCGGATGATCCATTTGATGGAAAGTGGTTACCATTGTCTATGAACATTTGCAACACGGAAAGTGCTACCGGCCTCAAAGAAATTCAATGACACCTTTTTTGAAAAACCACATACGTTAGTAGTGTTCAGGGAAAACCTTTGCTGGGAGCTCATTCCAAAGCTCTACGGTGAGCATGAGAAACGTTTTTGAGAGAACCAACTTAAGGAAGTGGGGATGAAAACCTAGCCTATGGTGAGGGGTGCGACGGTAGAAGACGAAGGCAAACGGGTCCACTTGATGGCAAGTGGCTACCGTCGTCCATGGACATGTGCAACACTAAGGGAGCCGATGCGTTGCCTACCTCTTTGAGACTTGAAGTATCTGTTTACGCCTTTTTTGAAGCGCTCCATATTGTAGCGCTCTGAGAAAACCGCGGGACGGAGCTCATTTCATAGCTTGGTCACGTATGGTATAAAGGAGGGAGTACCACGTAGTGGATAACTTCCAGGTGTCAAGGAAGTGCGGTGGTAAATGGCGACGTAGGTACCAAACCAAATAGCTCCTCAGAACACTCCCCATTGTACAGACGGTAGAACTCGCTTAGAGCGCCAACGTCTCATCTGAGACTTAAAGGTTCTAAACCGTCTGTAAGTTCGGGATCGTTGACAATCCGGACCGCTCGGCGATGCAAGAAAGCAAGTGGGAGCAGTTGGTAGTGAGGTGCCCCAACCCATAGATGGGAGCAGTACTCTACAAGGGGACGTACTTTCTGAACAGTTCCTCGGAACACTTCTCATTATACAGACGATAGAAGACGCAGAGAGTTGCGAAGTAGCTTTGAAGGCCAAGCGTATTCAACCGATTAATTTCAATCACAAATATGGTGCCTTAGTAAAGCGAAGGAAGTTCCACTAGTACTAGAAGTGAGTGATAAAATAACCCAAAAGTTAGATTTGAAAACCCTACATTTTCTGCTAATTTTAAAAGTAATATCTAACCAGAACAACATGAAGGGTCGCTGTTACATCTGTATATAGTTTTCAAATCGTCACTTCTTTCATTATCAGCTTTAGACATTGTCATTGAACTGGATTTAGTTATATTATACTCCTTACTAACAAATAATTGGTACACTTTGAAATCTTTGTTCTTATCATGGATTACTGCCTTCTTGTCTGTTTGAGATGGAGTAGATACTTTGAAAGACGGTGAAAGTAGTTTCAACTCTCTAATCAATTCTTGCTTTACTATCTTTGAGCATTGCTTTGACTTTTTCAATACATCCCTTTCAATTTTTGTAGGTTTGTTCAAACGAAATTGTTTTACGTCATTGAGGTTTAACACGTATTTTATAATAGTGCTCATAGCACAGTCTTTTTTATAGATATGTTCAAACAAACTTTGATTTGAAGTTGCTTCTACTTTTGTGATTATTTCAGTGTGTTGGAAGCTATCCGTTGACATTGTTTGAGTAGATTCTGTTTTATTATTACTAGAATTTATTGGTTCATTTATAAGATTAGTATTGTTAGTGTCTAAATTTTGACATATATATACCAAGGGTATTTTCATAATATCATTAACATTATTAATGTATTGTTTGTTTTGAGTATTATTAGCGACTTCTTTTTGGTTATTTTCTGTCGTAAGAGCTATATCTTCAGTTTGAATTTCAAGTTTATCTAAATTAGGTTCAATCTTGCGAAATTCTGTTTGTACCTCTGTGTGTATACGTTCTTTTGCAAAACATACAGTACTAGTATCTTCGTCTACCATATTAAGGATAGATGAATCAAAGCTTGTACTAGTCGCGATTGTTACTCTATCGATTTTCTTAGTTTGGTTACTCTGTGTAAATTTGCTCGTAAATTGAGTTTCAGTGTTATCTATACTTTTATTGCATGTTTCTTCTTTATATATTTTACCTAACAGACTCAACCCTTCTATGTTAGTACAATTTTTAACGGTTCTCTCGTGTTTTTTCTGTAATTTTGCATATAAAGTACTGATATCTTTATTAAGACTCGGTACACCTTTAGATAATAAAGATAAATTTTCAAGTAATAACAATATGAACTTTTCGTCTATAATTTTTGGTGCAGATTTTTCAAAAATTGCAAAATTTCCGGATTGGGGTTGCTTGTTTTTTAAGCTTGTGTAATGATCTGTTTTTAAAGAAGTCTCTTTCATTTTTACTTTCTTTTTGGATTGCAATATTGTAGGCAACATTCCTTTCTTTAGTGTCGATATGATATAGCATGATTGAGTATCATTATTTTCAAATATATTACTCAGAATTGAATCGTTAGGTATTGATTGACTACTTCGAAATGAGAGATCTAAAGAATGTTCACTCTCATGTACATCTTTGAAAGCTTTGGATGTGGCGTCACTACAACTTAAGAGCGGTTTCATATCAAAGAAATCTTCAGCATTATAATCCAAGTATAGGTTTCTACCTGTTATTTTATTTGGTAGATTATTAAATAAATGACTTGTCGTATCGTTCGAATGAATTAAAGAAAGTAGTTTGCTTTTATTAATTTCCGCAGCAATAGGCGTATCGTCGTATTGTGATAAATGTTTGCAATTTGATTTACCATAATTTTGTGATTTCTCTTGCAGCTTTATTGTGATTGATAACATGCCTTTAACAGCTGGGTCATTTAACATCGAAATATGTTCTAAATTATATTTAGATAGATCAATTACTAAAGAATTTTCATCGAAATTCTTTAATATGAGATTTTTGTTCCTGTAATCTTTGACCGGACGTCCTAACTCATCTTTTATTTCAGTTTCTTCGTCTGTATGTTTAATTTTATTCCGTAACTCCATTTTCTCGTCAAACTTCTTAACTTTGGAGAAAATTGTTGTAATTTTATCGAGAATATCTTTAAGATACAATTGTCCAGGATCAACTGTTTTTGTAATTTTACTAGATGAAACTTTTGTGTTTTTAGGTTTCCCGTCGTGAATTTCTAAAGTTGTAACACTTCTGCATACTTTTTTGATCACTGATTCCGTTTGGACTTCACATTTGGGAAGACCGTTATTACAAGATCCGCTGGACTGGGAACTAGTTTTAGTAATGGTTTTATTGCTATCATGTAGTAGGACGTCTAAATAAGCACCCAAAAATTCTTTAGCTAAATCTGGAGATATTTCAGTGTCACTTATAAGATGATCAATAGTTTCTTGTATTTCCGGTAACTCAGAAGAGGAATTTGAAGTTTCATCGACTAACTTATTTCCAACAGATTTTTTTGAATATTTATCTAAATTATCTATTAAAGTTTTTGTCATTTTAATATCTTTATCTTTACTTCTTGACGTTTCACAAACATATACTGTATTTTTGAGTAATTTCTCTAATTCTTGTATACGTCGTTCTTTCTCGAAGCTTTCAGTGTCACGTCTAGGACTTGAGCATTTTGGTGGTGCTTTTTTATTGTTCGTTTTAGTAGTTCTACTTATTTGCTTGTTGGGTTTTTTTTGTTTAGTGGGAATCAGTTCACTAATTCCGTGAAATTGAGTTGCTTTAGATACGTTACTGAAAAACATACTAGAAAGTTTTTCGTCTTTAGTAAAATATTTATTCGACGGTCGGTCTATAGCTTTGGCATCAGTCATAGCTTGTTTGAAATGCGATATCGATGTGTTTTTTAACCAATATTCCAAAAGGTTTCTGAATAATGCTTTCACTGGATGTATGTCTTGATTTATTTTATAATCATATAAATCTTTAACGACTTGAGTAATGTAATATTTAACTTTGTCACCTTTATCAAAACTTTTGTTGCCTTCAAATATTGACACCATTAATCTATCTGTGATTTGGTCATAATCTGAAATAGTTGTAGAGTATTGTAGTGCTTTTTCTTTCTTTGTGAATTCAACTTGTGCTTCCGTATTTTGTTTATGGCTATTTATAAGATCAATAGTAGCCCCACCGTACTTGGTTTTATCTGTGTCAGTATATTTTAATGGTTGCTTTTTGTATTTTCCTAATAACATGCATTTGCTTAAGGGCTTTCTCAAAGTTGGTTCGTTCATTGCATTTCTATATTTAACAACATTTGTACATTTTTTACTTCTCCTTAATCCATTTGGTGAGTTGTCAGATCTGTTCTTTCTTCGTGAAAAAAAGAAACAAGCTGTTGGAGAAACAATTTTGTTCTCTTCAAACAGAGATAACCTTTGATTTTTCTTTGATATATTGCTGTTTCTTGTAGAATCATTAATGTTAACCGTGTCTAGAGCAATGTTACTATATTTTGCCACGATTTTCATTTCAGTTTCTTTATTCACATGACTGTTTAAATTACATTCATACAAAGCGCTAGACTGTTGATGTAGTTTATTATTTCTGAGTGATCCTATATCTAATTCTGTGGTATGTATTTGTTTCTCTATGTCACTACTTCCAATCGAAATGTGAGGAGACTGTTTCCTTTCAAAGTATTCACGTTTCTTACAATTCATGGAACAAAGACTGCCTATTTGAAAGATATGACTGTATTTCTCAATATCGTGAGATTCGAAATTGAAAGGTATAAGCTCACTTTCAGTATCGTCTTTGCCCCAGCTATTTATAACGCTATTTGTACCTTTCTTAAATATAGATGATGATGTTTCAATAAAACTTGGAATATTATTAACATGTTTGGGACTTTTGTCATAGCCATAAGATTCAATCTTGAAAATGTTCTCAGAATTTATATCTGGTTCAGCCGAACTCAATGTTGAAATTGTTAAGCTTGAATGGGATGTACCTGGAGAAAAGGATAGGATTTTAGGAATAAGGGAGAAAAGGGCATCACTTTGTAGCTGTGATTAATCTAATATTACGAATTTCTATAAAAAATCCTTCGATAGACAACACCATATAATTCTAACCTAGAGTATTTTTGTAGCACTTAACACATCTAAATCTATTTCATTCAGCCATGCCTAATCACTCGTTCTAAATAACACATAACTATCCATTTCAAGAAGAACATTGACAGCAACGATTGAATGTACAATAGTTGCAGAATGAAATGTTTTTGCAAATACTTGAATTCCTCTTTTATTTAACATTATAAAATGCTATGGGCATCATAATTTCAAATTCTCAACATAAAAGCTTCTTACATTGGACCTAGAGATTTTCTGAAACAGATGATTATTCTTTTGATGCTGGCGATATTCTTCCCAAAGAGGTTGATAGTGCTATGTAAATTATAAAACTAGGAGAAAGTAATATATTTAAAAGGGTAATAATACACTTACGTGAAGATGTATCGGTGGGTGGTAGATCGTCTAACGGGGCGTGAATTTTGGGAACTGATTCCCGAGCGCCAAACGTTAACAGATGCTGACGGTACAGCCTGGAAAAGGATTGAATAAGCAATTTTTAATAATAACGAAGAATAATGCTATTAATACTAAACTCTTCCGGATTATATGCATACATACATAAAACACAGCCAGTAGAAGTAACGACTTTACAATTCTAAGGAATTGTGTAGTTTATTATTGATTCTTTTGTTAAATAAAAAGAACTTCGTTTAAAAAAACAGATTTCAAAAACTAAAAAGTATAAAATAACTTATTTCTAAAGCTATTGTTAATTATAATATCTTATTTTTAACATATATTATCTAAAACATCTTAAAAGTCGGTGCTTAGTAATTTTCAAAATATAGTAATTTTTATGTTTTACTTCGCACCGACTTGCAAGATGTTTTAGATTATATATATTAAAACTAAGATATTATCATTAAAAATAACTTTAGCAATAAGTTATTTTATACTTTTTAGTTTTTGAAGTCGGTTTTTTTAAACGAAGTTTCTTTATTTGTTACTTTTTAGTGTCTAGCTATAGGTAATGCTACGAAAGGTACCGCGAGCCTTAAAAAATATAGGTCCCAAGAAACTAGAACGGAAAAAATGTTCATAAAATGAAAACTACTGGGCCAAACTATGTTAATTTTTTAGGGGACCAAATGGCAACTATTCCGCATCAAACTAAAGAAGAATCATTCAATAAAACTCAGCATAGTCGGTGTACATACGGAACGAAATGGAATTTTTTTTCATAAAATGAAAACTACTGGACCAAACTATGTTTTTAGAGGATCAAATGGCAGCTATTCCGCGTCGAACTAAAAAAGAATCACTTAAATCGGATCATAAATCTCAGCGTAATCGGTGTACATACATAAAAAAAATACCAATCAAGTTGAGAACCTCCTGCTTTTGGAAGTCGGTTAAATAGGTCCACAATTTATTATTAACCAGTGTTCTGGAATGTTCAAGTTTTAAAATAATAAATCCAAATTGAAGTTCTTTGACTGACGCCAAAGTTGTTCTTGTGAAAGCTTAAGGCCCATTTCTAAACTTTATGATTTTCCAAACATAATTCTTGCTTTTGATTGTTAATCAAATACCCTACAATCATTTTTCATTTCCAAACGATATCATATATTTATTGAAAACAAAATTGTACAGCAAAATATCAAACTTCAGGTTAACGCCCAAAATTAAGCTTATTATTAATACTAACATAACTTCACGCCAGTTCTCTTGCGGGGTAGGCACGAACAACAGAGCGCCATTTAGGCTTATTCTTACACACCTCACTTGCTTCTTTGACATTCATAACTCTTGTCACGCACTATTATTTAATATTTATCTAAAAATAGTTTTATGGTGATATTAGTGAGGTATTATAACGCCCTCTCTTTTTTGTGCAAGTTAATTAATTTAGCATTGTAATATGTAAAATTGCTCATTTAAGTTTTTTAATTTATGATAAGTTATGTATTTAATTTATAAATTAATTTAAGTGTACATTTTTACATTTAAGTTATGTCCTTTTCTAATACTCTGCGCCACCTATATCGCCAGAATGGTTTAAATTTTTTTTTAAATTAAGTTGCCTGGTAGTTATTTCTCGATATCGTGCAGTTTTGCAATTTGTTGATAATTAAAGTGTTATTTAAATTAAAAGTAAACAACTAAGCTTTATCTTAAGATCGTACATCAGTTTTGATATTTAAATAGACGTGATGATAAAACAGGCTAAGGTGATGATATTCTTAAACATTTTCGGTTGAATACGCCTGTGAAAATTCAGCAAAAAAATAACGACGCAAAGCGCTCGATAGTCAGCCCCCTAAACTACAACTTACCGGTGCGCCTTCAGAACATTCAGCCATGTTCGGAAAACCTCGGGTGTCTTCGCCCTGAGGTGGTAAATGAACTCGTCGGCGTCGATGTCGATGCGTCTGCGACGAGCCTTAGCCGAGATCACCGACAACCCAACATCGACAGAACCGTGTAGTCTTCCCCTGGCGACATCTGTCGGCGAACGGGCGTAAACAAGTATTCCACCGTCGACGACGAAGAAACGCTGCGGGTAGAATGATAAATTAATTTTTATGGTGTCTATTTGTCACTAGATCAGCTTATTATGGCTTTGCTTGTCCTCTTTGTATTCGTATCACACACAAACTATCCAATTATCCGATATAAATCTATCCTATATTCTGCCACGTTAATGAAAGTACACATATTATACAGAAATTTTATGATATTTATTTATTTATTTAATTTGTTTTTTTTTTTTTTTTTTTTTTTTTTTATTGCAGGTGATCAGCAGACAGGCAGACGGCCCAATTAATGGAAAGCGGTTACCATCGCTTATGGACATTTGCAACACCAAAGTTGCTACAAATGCGCTGCTGCTCTCTTAAGGGAAACTGGAACCTGGTCACTAATGCCGGAACACAACTCAAGGTTGTTATGGCGACATCTTTTAGACCAGGGGTGGTAGCCATCCAGTCGGGCAAATGCCCTACCACCTGGCATTTTTGAGAAATGTTTGAGAAACATACAACAATTAATATTCTTAAATATAAAACACAAAATTAATACATATATCAATCAAGTTTCCGCAAAAAAAACTATTTATATAATAAAAATAAAAAATTGGCTCAAATAGTTAATTACAAAAAAATAATATACAATTATACGAAAATTACATAAAATGTCAATTTAATTTACATTAGGTCAATATTGAATAAAATTGAAAAAAATGTCACAATAATTACTAACAAAATAGAGATAAAAAAAAGTATTAAAAAAAAAAGAAGTTAATGTCATTATTCTAAAAGTCATTGGATCATTCTAAATATAATAATAAAAATATAAAACAAACATGTTATATATTTTGAAGCTATTTTTTAATAAATAACTAAATATGAATTTACATCCCGCGTAAATTGTCTCATTTGTTAGATTAAAAAGTATCTGTTGTAATATATGTCATTGTCACTGTAATGAATGACAGTTGCCAAGTGTCAGATATCAATGTAATACTCTAAAGTGAGTGAAGAATAAATGTTTTCTCCGCTGCGTTGAATCTCGTATCAAGTCGTTTCATTATATAAAATCCTAATTAATCCTAAAACAGTATCCTATGTTCATCCTTATTAACGATACTACACATACTTGTATACCAAGTTATGTGATGACCCCAATGTACATTTGTAACAAAAATCCAAAGGGCCAGTCCATCGTTTATCGTTTTAGGGAGGTACCATTTATTAAGTACACGTAGTCAAGTATCAGAAAATAATAACACGGTCAAGTAATTTACATCAATCACCTCTGGTTCTTCGAAATGTTTAATATGCAACACTTATACAAAATGAACATTGAAAAGTAAACTGTCGACGAAATTATAAATCCACAAGTAATTAATTTAAAATTATTTTTCAAGTATGTTTCCTGTTCTCAGCCTTGGATGTGATTCAAGTTTCCATTGAATTTAGTATATAAATATTCAAGACGGAAAATGAATATAATACAGTACTTTTTATATTGAAAAATATAGTAGTTATAGTTGTTTAATAAATGCTACTTCTCATCTAGACCCAACAATAGCGGCATGAAACTCGTACCTTGTGCCAGCCTTTCAAAGGCCATTTTCGTTTTTTATGCAGGTACCCGTTGAACACGTCTGGCCGTTTCTCGAAGCGCTGACCGTCCTTCAGACCTTCGAGAACCTCCCATTCGCTTCCTCGACGGCGACTGGAATGTTAATAGAATTTTGTCTTGCCCTATCGTGATAGAACTGTGGTAGCTTATTGGTTAAGGTACTGGAGTCTCTAAAAACGTGGGTATGAATCCTGGCTAGAAAGCATGCGCTGCTTAGGTTGTTCTCTAACCCAATATGCACTTAGAATTATTAGCACATGCTGACGGTGCTGGGATAGATTGTGACGAAACCTGCATATCGAGATAACTGATATATCAAACCTGCTCAGTCGCCTCGTCTCAAATTCCAACAGTGGGCTAAATGCCAGGACAAAAGCTTAATCATTCAAGTACAAATTCCGATTAATTTAAAGAATTTGAAACGTACTTTTAATTAATAATAATCATTTATATTTTTAATAATATTTCCGCATATATTATCTTAACAGCAGATAACATAATGATTTACTGCAAGATAACAACCTAAATACATTGAGATAATTTGATATTAGTTTCCGGTGCTTTGGTTATCTATTATTATAATAACTGACTAGCTGTTAGCCGCGACTTCATCCACGTGGAATTTAATTTAATTTGCCTTTCGGAGCAGCGACGGCGGACGCGTGTGCGAGTAGGCCTTTCAATTGGTTCTAAAATAAAAGTAGCCTAAGTTGCTCCTTATAACATCAGTTATCTGCCTGTGGAAGACCCGTCAAAATCGGTCCAGCCGTTTTAAATATTAAAAAATAATGAAAAAATAATTAATCAAGGAAAATCTTGAATGTTCAATCAACCAATCAATAACTCTTTATTGTACACCAATACAAAAAAAAGAACTTACAGACTAAAACTATGTCTCATTATGCACAAAGGGCGCTCTTATTGCTAAAAAGCGATCTCATCCAGACAACTCTAGTTCTTGTAGAACAATGTTCTTCTTTGTTCTGAACTCACCTCCTCGACTTGCCGCTCCTGGTAGGCGGGGGTGCTGGCCTGACGACGCGGTCACCGCTGTCCGCGGACAGAGATGCCGTCTCCCCGCTGCAGTCGGAATCCGAAGGAGCCCGGCGTAGCACCGCCGCACGGCCCGCCGCGCCGCGGCGCCTTTCCCCTGTAAAAACTCCTACATTCAGGGTTTCAAACAGGATAATGGCTCTTTTGAGGTTTTCAAGTAGAAGCACTAATGAATACATGTAACTGACGGTATCGATTGAATTATATTTTTTGCTACCCTCTATTAAAAATAAAACCAGGGTTACCAGCCGTCAAAAACACAGGATATCATTTACTGACAAAAGAAAATGTAGACTAGTTGGATGCAAGCTAACACTTTATTCAATATTCAATAACTTCACGCCAGTTCCCTTGCGGGGTAGGCACGAACAACAGAGGGCCATTCAGGCTTATTCTTACACACCTCACTTGCTTCTTTGACATTCATAACTCTTGTCATGCACGCTCGTCTGTTCGTAAGGCTCCTGACATCACCTTCTACTAGTACACGATCAATTTGATCATGGAAAGTGTGTCGTGGCCTTCCACGACTTCTGCATCCATCCACTTTTGCATTGTACATCTGTTTAGTCATTCTTTCATCATGCATTCTTTCCACATGCCCGAACCACCGGAGCATTCCTTTCCCTACCTTCACCCCAACACTCTCTTTCAGACCAACTCTCTTACTTCGGTATTACGAACGCGGTCCGCGAGCGTCACTCAGCAGATTTTGCGCAGTGCTCGCATCTCGGCCGCGTTTACTCTACTTTCATGCTCTGTCTTCCATACCCAACTCTTGCTTCCATACGTGAGCGTAGGTACCAGTACCGCGTTGTGTATGGCAAGCTGGGCCTTCTGGCTGAGTTTCTTAGCGCCTAGAAGTTTACCTAACGCTCCAATCTAACTATTCCCCAAATTCACTCTTCTTTCTATATCAGCGGTGTACCTTCCATCCCTGCTAAAATCACATCCAAGATATACAAACACTTTATTAATATACTTTATACAAATACAAAGAAATTTTACGAAATATACCGAAAGCCTTCTCGCTCAAACGTTGCATTACTGTACAACGGAGAATGTTCCGAGGAACTGTTTGATCTGGTCCCAACGCCTCAATTTTACAACTGCACCGCTCGCCATCGACGGGATGTTCACCCCCATATATCAGAGTATTTCCTGGAGCTCCCACGCTCAACTCCCCAACAGTTCTCTAGAACGTTTATTCCGCGTACAACAATGATCTGGAGAGAACTTCCCGCCGAGGTTTTCCCTCTGCGCTACGACATGGGGTCGTTTAAGAAGGGCGTTATAAAATTTCTTACGAGGTCGGCATCGCGTTGGCCACGCCCCTGGTGTTGCAAACGTCCATAGGCTACGGTAACCACCTTCCATCAAGTGGGCCGTCCGCCTGTTTGCCTGCTTTAAGCAATTAAAAAAAAACTAATTATTTTAGATTTGTTTATTGAAATCTGTTGAACGTGTTCTGGCAATTTGGTGAAAAGCGTTATACTTTGCCCCACAAAACTATTGTAAACTCTATGGAGTCTACATGTGGAATTTTTACAATGAGATGATATAGGAGACATAGGATAGTATCGAAATTGATTAATTAATATTATCTAAATTATAATTAATACTAGCGGCCCCGGCAGACGTTGTCCTGCCTTTAAAAAATAAAATTCTAAAACCCGATTCCAGCGCCACCTACCGGGTCCAAATGTTAGCTATCCTATCTTTCAAGTCGGATCAAACTGCACACGGTGTGCAAATTTGATTAAAATCGGTCAAGTAGTTTAGGAGTCCATTGAGGACAAACATTGTGACACGAGATTTATATATATTAAGATTATCCGTGCAGGACCGGAGAAAGAATACAATTTCCTGCGGTCGGGCGGCCTGTCGTAAGAGGCGACTAAACAACCCACAGCCAGGTGGTAGGGCATTTACCCGACTGGATGGCTACCACCTCTGGTTTGAATATGCCGCCATAACGACCTTGAGTTGTGTTCCGGCATTAGTGACCAGGCTCCAGTCTCCCTTAAGAGAGCAGCAGCGCATTTGTAACGATGGTAACCACTTCCCATCAAGTGGGCCGTCTGTCTGTCTGCTGAACTCCAGCAATAAAAAAATGGTACATGAAGGTGGGATAAGTGGGTGTCGTCAAATCAACATGGACTTAACAATTTTTTTTCTTAATTAGCAGACTAATATGCGGATGGTGTTCAAGGCTAGTCGAGGTTTTTATTTACGTCTTAAGAAATCACATCATACTCGTTTGATTCGCAATTAACACATGTATGTTTTACCTGTTATAGTTTTTGCAATTCACTAAGGCGAGCGAGCTTTACTTGTGGTAAACACATATGTGTGTGTATGTGTGACAAAAAGTGGATATGATTGGCTGACACGTTCAAAATTGATCGCTCCGTCAGACACGCACATTATATATCTATAATATTGGGTGGGGTATAGTTATAGGGCGCATTTATTTATTATAAACAGATTTAATATAGTATAACGGGTTGGTATTGGTAGTGTCAATAAATAAAACTGAAAAGCAATCTACTTAAAATTCTTATTATTTTTTCCCTCCAAAATCTAATACAAACACTCGAATGTCAAAAACCATAAAATCAGCCTCCTGTCACCTCTCCCCTCCTTTCCCCGCCTCTCCTTATATCATAAACTTAACGGCTTGGCTCGCCTGTCTTTTACAATAGGTTAGATCGTGGTTCTTTTTTATATTTACTCAAAATTCACTTTATATCTCAAATAATAAATAAGTGCGCCCTATAAATATATCGCACTCGCAGTGTCTGTAAATGGGAGCTATTTAAAAAAAAACAACTGGAATATACGAGTACTACGAGTATATAAACGACGGAGAACACGATGCAATTTTTTTTAGATTTCTTGTCTGTTTCTTCGTAAAAACTGCTGAGCCAATTTCGATGAGGTTTTCGCTGATGGATAGATAATTCTTAAAACTGAACTCTGCGCTACTTTTTATTCTGGGAATCCTGCGGGAATTTTTATGGGATTTTTTTTAATGTAGGAGTTCAGCAGACAGGCAGACGGCCCACTTGATGGAAAGCGGTTATTACTATCGCCTATGGACATTTGCAACACCAAAGGTGCTACAAATGCGCTGCTGCTCTTTTAAAGGAGACTGGAACCTGGTCATTAATGCCGAAACACAACTCAAGGTTGTTATGACCACATACTTTAGACCAGGGGTGGTAGCCATCCAGTCGGGCAAATGCCCTACCACCTGGCTGTGGGTTGTAACGTCGCCTCTTACGACAGGTCGCCCGGCCGCAGAAAATTGTATTCTTTCAGAAAATTCTGTAGCCGCAGACGTCCGATTACCACGGCGGCCGTTCGTTAATGATCGGCAAGCGCGCGTTTCCCTCCGCGCACACCTCGCCTCACCTCACCTCAGCACGTGCAATCGCTAGAGTGCGTTTATTATTAAATGTGATATTTCGTTTAGCAGCTAAACGTGTGCTGTATTATAAAATATTAATCGGTATTTTTACAAAATACATATGCATTCCTGAACTGCAATTCAAACACACAACAGTATTTCATTTCTACCTGAAGACCTCCAAAGTTCGTTTCCGAAATTTACCATGCCAGATTTTTTTCCTTCTTTATTGCGGGCTTTGTAATAAAGAAGGAACAAATCTCCAGTCGCTAATATACACCACGACTTATGTTCTAATATCATAAATACACAGTTGACCGAAAAAGGCTTGGCGTTGACCCGAATCTCGGACGCTGGCCTAACATTATGTCTAAATTGACCGAAACTAATACTTACTCTGACAAAAAGTATTGTGACGGAACGTTACAAAAATATTTCAACTTTTATAAGTCCATATTATTTTCCTATTAATATTATACATGCGAAAGGAAAGAAAGAAAGAAAATAATGTTTATTTAGAGTTATTTAAAATTATTAAAATATACATTAGCAGTTTAATAAAAGGCAAAACT
Organism: Dendrolimus kikuchii; assembly: GCA_019925095.2. Taxonomy (NCBI): domain Eukaryota; kingdom Metazoa; phylum Arthropoda; class Insecta; order Lepidoptera; family Lasiocampidae; genus Dendrolimus; species Dendrolimus kikuchii. The sequence goes on along the minus strand of CM034410.1, from coordinate 2,760,743 downwards.
TAACTAACTCTAAAGAGGCCCTAACTCAGCAAATGCTGGTTGATAACAACCAACGCTGGTCTTCCGTTAGTGCCAGGCAGTAACGTCACCTTCACAGAAGAAAAAATAACTAATGAACATTTAATATTATTTAATAATTAGAACACCATGAAACAAAGGAATTCTGTCTGTCTGTATGTATGTTTTCACGGAAAAACTACTGCACCGATTTGGCTGAAATTCGGTACATATTGTTACGAGTCAGCGGGACTCGAATTAAAATGCCGTTAGAATTATTATAGAGTTTATTAGAACTATACAAACACGTATAACACAGGTACAATATTAACCGAACACAACAAATACAAACGTAATGCAGAAGACCTTAATTCAATAAAACGCGCAAAGTCCGTCACTATTACATTCCTGAATGTACACACGTCACACCCATATCGTAGTCGTAGCTCAACTAACTCCTCTCTCTATCAGGCCGTCGTTTTATTCTTCACAAATGCAAAATGTGCCCACCCGGCAACGTCGACAGAGTTTCGTAGAATTAGCTTGTAATTGCAACCCGCAACACCTGGCTAATGATGCTAATGAGCGAGTACAATAGAACAATAGGCTATTCTCCACAATAACTTGGAAACGTATGCCAATAAATAAGTGAACAAAATTAGACGATCATAAAAGGAGTACAACTAGTTCAAAACCCGACAGATAATAAAATGTGCTTTTACAGGTCTGTACGTGGAATTTGTCTTTGTCGGGGTCTAAGTTCTAACCAGATGTAAATTTAATAGCGAGGGTGGACAAGGGATAATTTTCATCCCGGATAATGGGATAGATTTATGTAAAGGTTATCCCAGAAAATATGATAAGTTTTTTTATTTGTGGTTTGCCATTAACGTCATTTTATTTTGATTAATTTGGTCGTTTTGGTAGTTTTGGTTGTTTTGGCAGTTTTAGTAGTTTTGGTAGTTGTGGTAGGTTTTGTTCGTTTAATTTAGTACGGGCGACCAATCATTTCTCAAGTTTATAGATATAAAAAATCATAATCTATAAAAATATGCGATAGTAACTCGATCTGTCTGTCTGAATACCGAAAACGGACATAGATGTTTTTTTTTCCATTAATTAGGTTCGCGTTTGACTGACATTGCGCCTGATGTCAGACGGAAATGCAGTCTAAGGTGGAGCACGCTTACCTAGAACTCCTAGAAGATACCTGTTCACGCGAGACTTAAAGGCACCTAGATTGTATTTTTCAGGAAAAACAGACGACGGTAAAGAGTTCCACTCTTCAGCGGTGCGTATGATGAAAGAGGAACCATAGCGTTTCGTCCGCTTCGTTGGTATTTCCACCATATATCGGTGGCGTGAGTGCGTACGTCTGCTTGTCCGGTGGTAGAATGGCGAGGGAGGAACCAAACCATGTAATTACCTGATGTGCCACGGAATTCCGTGGCACACTCCCCGAAGTGTATCCTATAGAATATCGACAAAATGGCGACCTTACGTCGATGACTTTTTTTTTTTGTTTTGAGGCGAGGGAAAATGCTTAACCGATTTACGCACAAACTGGGTCGTTGCTTGGGGAACGACACGCGTCGGTCGGGGGCGATAACACTGCAGCAATAGTATGCTCTTGGCGGTGCTCCGTCCGCGATCGACGTCACAGAATAGTGTGGAAGACTCCGAGCGTTGCTGCACGAGCGAGCAACCCCAATACCCACTAAAAAACCCCCTCCTCCCTGTCGACCCTGCGCTTTTGTTTGTGTTGGAAAGGCTGAGATTTAGAACATAGTTACGCCCAGTCGATCCAGCGCAATAAAGTGCCTGGAGTGTGCCCTGGGAGAACACACCCCACTTCGTTGTGCGGGGGTAGAAGGTCCTTTGCTCTCCTAGCAAGCTAAAGGCCCCCCGCGGTAAACGGAAACTAACTCAGGGAGGGAAGTAATGCGCGTACCTGCCTCTCCGGGTGCCAGCTGATGGCCGGCGACCTCGAGAAGACGCATTAGCACGCGCTGCAGGACTCCTCTCCCTATTGCGTTCTGCGGCCTCCTTGAGTGACATTACTGTCTCGCAAAAAGTAATATGTCGATGACTTACTGTAACCTGTATTAACGCCTGCTTTTTAAACAAGAGGCACGCACTAGAGTCTAACCCGCCACGCAGTCGCGAGGTAAACTTTAGTAATTATTATATTTACTAATTAGTAAAGTAATTCAATTTATTACATTGTTTATCTTAATATTATTTAAACAAAAATCAACTACTATTTATTAATTTAGAAACGTATTAAACAAATCAAATTGACAACAGTGAACGCATCCAACTAATTTTGTTTCTGTCGTGCGCGCCGATATCCAATGAGCGAACTACGGCCATCTTTACTTTTCATCTTTATTCGCGGTACCCTAATTTTAAAAGTAGCCTAACTCATTCATTATCACATCAGCTATATGCCAGTGAAAGTCCCATCAAAATCGGTTCAGTAGTTTCAGAAATTCCGGACAAACAGAGAGACAAAGATTCTAAAAATTGCATTTTCGGAATCTCCTGATCCAAATTATCCCGCCTGATTTTTTCCACATTACAAACATACACTTCAATTTTATTTATCTGTACACATGTGTAGAATATAGCAAAAAAACGCGACTGCAGCGCCATCTATTTAGCTTTGATTTTAGTTTAATTTTCTGAATAAAAGGCATAGAAAAAGTACTGCTAGACGTCCTTCGTACAAACAGTTGTAATATTGTAGTTGATTGACAAAAAATTACATTAATGCGGCCGAAGCTGCAGGCGGAGACTAGTTAAGATATAAAACATGGAAACATTCCACTTAGTTTAATATTACCGGCCTTGAAGCGTGGAAAGTGCCTTGAAAGTTTGTAATCGCATGATGCCATAGGTTGGCAACGACGCAGTGCAGTTACTGCACGCGTTATCTAACAACAATATTCCTATTTATTTAACAAAGCATTTCGCACAGCCTTTTCACAATACATTAATGAACGATTTTACACAGCGCATAAGCCAACACTAGATCTTACTTTACGTGTTAAAGTTACATAAAGAGAATTATTTAATTAATTATTAAATTTTATTCGATAATTTAATTTAAGTTAAATTATAGTTACGTCATTAAAAAAAGTCAAATAAATCGAACAATTGTGGTCATACCAAAAGAAAAAAAAAAGTATGAAGGTAGGTACATTTAAATGATTGTCAATGTCAACAACGTAATTGGCGCGCGAGAACGGAGTGAAGTGTGATGTGAATGTTGTGTATGTTGAGTGTGTGTGCGTATGTGTGTGTACGTAGTTATTTTATTTATTTACTAGCCTTCTCCCGCCACTTTGTCCACGTTGGACGGATTAAGCTAATTTATAGGTGTCCTAACAACTTGGAAATCACTCCCGGGATATACAGTTACAACCATACAGTTAAAATCATTTAGCTACCAACGAATCTAAATTCGGACGCCATCTTGCAATTGACGTAATAATACTAAAAGGAAATGACATATTAAAAATTGGATAAGTTCCAATGATTCTAATATTATTAAGGAATTCGGAAATCGTAAATAGTAAACATTTCACAGCGAAATCTTGGGCCCAACAAAAAGAGGAGAGGGGCCATCCATAAATTACATAATCACACGTTAAGGGGGGACGGGGGACGGGGGGGGGGGTTCCGACGAAGCGTGACATTATGTGACATGGTGTCTTAAATTTCGTGACGTCACATTTCAATAAATAATATATAAATATAAATTATAAGTTTGAACATTATTAAGGTTCTGTTGTCGAAGACTATACTTCTATAATCACAGATTTCGCCAAGGATACACTGTTAATTTGACTTGAACAATAAACAAAAGAGTATATATGCTTGTGTGTGTCAAATACATGGTAGTGTGTGTATTTTTTTTTAATGATTTAATGTATTTGTGGACGTAGGGACGATGGTTATATCGTGTGATCGATATATTCTAGTAAAACTCCAAATAAAAATTATTATACGACCCGGATATAATTTTTTATGCATAATTAAAAAAAAAATATTAGCATTCTGCACTCCTCTATATCTTATACTAACTAATATATAAAGTTGAAGAGTTGTTTGTATGCCTGACTGCGCTAATCTCAGGAACTATTGGTCTGATTTGAAAAAAAATTTCAGTGTTAGGTAGCCGATTTATCAAGGAAGGCTATAGGCTATATATCATTACGCTAAGACCAATAGGAGCGGAGCACCAATGAAGAATGTTTCAAAATCGGGGGGTTTCTTAAACTTACTTTTGTTTTAACTATTCCACGCGGACGAAGTCGCGGGCAGAACTGTAAACTATAAGTGCGCGAAATTTCATACTCCTACGTCCGCGCAATTTTCATAAAAAGGGGTACTAAGTTTTTGCTTCACGTATTAATATAATGATTACTTAAGCTAATTACGGAACTGCTGTTTTTATTTAATGTTTTTTTATTTTTATTGCAGCAGATCCGCAGACAGGCAGACGGCCCACTTGATGGAAAGCGGTTACCATCGCCTATGGACATTTGCAACAGCAAAGTTGCTACAAATGCGCTGCTGCTCTCTTAAGGGAAACTGGAACCTGGTCACTAATGCCGGAACACAACTCAAGGTTGTTCTGGCGACATACTTTAGACGAGGGGTGGTAGCCATCCAGTCGGGAAAATGCCCTACCACCTGGCTGTGGGTTGTTAAGTCGCCTCTTACGATGGGCCGCCCGGCCGCAGGAAATTGTATTCTTTCTCCGTTCCTGCACGGATAAAATGTGTATTATGTAATAATTTCTTGATTTAAAATTGCAAAATGCGATGTCACACTAGGGAGGAAGGGGTCTCACGAATGTGACCAGCTGTGACAAGGAGGGGTCAAATGAAATGAAATTCGTGCTGCGTAATTTAATTTAAAAAAAAAACTCTCACTCATCGCACGAAAGAGGACTGGTTCAGGGCTAACCGTTTTGGCCTATATTCTGAGCTTGTGTGGTAACACACCGACAGAGCGCGTCTTGATAAAAATGTAATGTAACCTGTATGAATGAAAGCTTGCTGGATAATGGCCGGTTGAATTTTGGCATTTCTTTTTTTATTGCTGACGCTCAGCAGACAGGCGGACGGCCCGACTGTGATTGAAAGTGTTTAAGCAATACCAGTGGTGCTGTTGCGCTGCCGGTCTTGAAGGGGAAACTGGAACCTGGCCATTGATGCCGGAACACAACTCAAAGTTGTTACGGCGGCATACTCTAGACCAGGGGTGGTAGCCATCCAGTCGGGCAAATGCCCTACCACCTGGCTGTGGGTTGTTTTTTTGCCTCTGACGACAGGCTGCCCCAGATGGCAGCTAGAGGCTCAGGAATCGTGTTTCCGGTCCGGATGTCCTCAAGTCTCGTGAGATTAGGTATTTATTCATTATCTAAGTAAGCGTCCTTTACATTCTATATTATATATTTACATAACCAGTACTTAGTATTTTGATACCAAAATACAATAAGTATGATTCTTTGAATGAACGCTGATGGATATCATTTTAGACCTTATCTCATTGCATTAAAGTTCGAAATTGTATAATAATAAGGACGGTTACAAAAACCTTCTAATTTCAAAACACCGTATATTACACTGATGGATATCATTTTAGACCTAATCTCATTGCATTAAAGTTCGTAATTGTATAATAATAAGGACGGTTACAAACCTTCTAATTTCAAAACACCCTATATTACACTGATGGATATCATTTTAAACCTTATTTCTTTGCATTAAAATTCGAAATTCTATAATAATAAGGACGGTTACAAAACCTTCTAATTTCAAAACACCGTATATTACACTGATGGATGTCATTTTAGATCTTATATCATTGCAATAAAGTTTGAAATTGTATAATAAGGACGGTTACAAAACCTAATTTCAAAACACCGTATATTACATTGATGGATATCATTTTAGACCTTATATCATTGCATTAAAGTTTGAAATTGTATAATAATAAGGACGGTTACAAAAAGTAATTTCAAAACACCGTATATTACACTGATGGATATCATTTTAGACCTTATTTCTTTGCATTAAAGTTTGAAATTGTATAATAATAAGGACGGTTACAAAAAGTAATTTCAAAACACCGTATATTACACTGATGGATATCATTTTAGATCTTATATCATTGCATTAAAGTTTGAAATTGTATAATGATAAGGACGGTTACCAAACCTTCTAATTTCAAAACACCGTATATTACACTGATGGATGTCATTTTAGACCTTATCTCATTGCATTAAAGTTCGAAATTGTATAATAATAAGGACGGTTACAAAACCTTCTAATTTCAAAACACCGTATATTACACTGATGGATATCATTTTAGACCTAATCTCATTGCATTAAAGTTCGTAATTGTATAATAATAAGGACGGTTACAAAACCTTCTAATTTCAAAACACCGTATATTACACTGATGGATGTCATTTTAGATCTTATATCATTGTATTAAAGTTTGAAATTGTATAATAATAAGGACGGTTACAAAACCTTCTAATTTCAAAACACCGTATATTACACTGATGGATGTCATTTTAAGCCTTATTTCTTTGCATTAAAGTTCGTAATTGTATAAAAATAAGGACGGTTAAAAAACCTAATTTCAAAACACCATATATTACACTGATGGATGTCATTTTAGACCTTATACCATTGCATTAAAGTTCCAAATTGTATAATAACAAAAACGTAACACTTTCGAGTTAACGCTTGTTTTATTTATTTCACTCATAAAATTTCCAAACCGAGGGGGCCTTATATGAAAATCAAAAGGTGTAAACTCCACAATTATGGTGCCACTATGACGCCGGTGAAAGACCATTGTGAAACCACTGTAATTGGTAGCAGACTTGGGGCTCTGGATTTCTTTCTGTATGGTATGTACTCACGTTTGTCGAGCCGCGTGTTCGACTCGGCCGGAGTATTTTTCAGTCCACCTTGGTTCATCTCTTTGCCGCTACACGCACCGCTTAGCAGCCATCTCAGTTCATCTGGTGACAAAAGCAAAAGCTTCTATTAATCTATTGGACACGCTGACCGTATTCTATTAATCAAAAACAGTACGACTGGATCGGCGGTGAACAGCTGAACCTCTCAAGCGGCGCTAATATGCTACCTTCACTAAGATAGAAAATAATCCTTGCAATTAAACGTGAACCAGAATCAAAGTTCTTTTTTATGGTCTACCTCATGGAAAGTGGTTACCGTTGCCTATGGACATTTGCAACACCAGAGGTGTAAGCCTCCAAGAAATTTTATGACACCCTTTTAAAAAAAACCCATATTGTAGCGCTGTGTGAAAACCACGGCTGGGAGCTCATTCCAAATCCTCACGGTGCGCAAGAGACATGTTCTAGAAAATCGTTGCGTACAAGAGCGAAGCGGCTCTAGGAAGTGGGGATGAACGCCCAGCCGATGGCGTGCGTTGCGGTGATAACAGTAAGATGAAGTCACCATTCTGAACAGTTCCTCGGAACACTCCCCATTGTACAGTCGGTAGAATACGTAGAGCCGCGAAGTCTCTCCAAAGGCCAAGCGTATCTAAACCGTCTGTGAGTATGGGATCATCGACAATGCGAACGGCTCGACGTTGAATACTGGCCAGGCGATTTAGCGCATGCGGAACGCATGCACCACTTATAGGCAATTTTCTGGCCTACTATGCTGTTTCGATTACCATGTACTAACAACGATGAAGGAAAATATCGTAATGAAACCTGCACATCGAGATGACCGATGTGTCAAACCTGTCATGCCGTCTAGGACAAGCGTGGCGGGTACTATCCGTTCCCCCATGATGGGAGGCCCTAGCCCAGCCCTGGGACGTTTATGGGCTGCTATTATATTATATTCGTATTATTATTGTTGAGATTCATTGAATATAAATTTATCTTAGGTCCTGTCAATGTGTATCTTCGCAATTGTGGTAATGCGTAAGCAAGGCAGTGAACTCTATTTACATGTATGTTGCTATAACTATAGTGTATGTAGCTATATTTATACAGTGTATTCTATGTAGGTATATATTATTATTTACAAATTAAATAGATTCATAAAATATTCGGGGAGTTTTAGTATCAAGCTAAAAGGAAGGTTTGCATTGAAAATCAGCGTTGTGTCGGATATTATGTCGGCGCAGCAATAAGCTGACTGCAAACCTAGTTTGCTGAAAATGCGTCGAACAAATTCTCAGAATATATTTTTATTTTTAAGATACATTTCAGCAATATAAGTAAGTCCTTAAACGATAATTATGTTAAAGAATATTGTTTGAGGAGTTTCTAAAATATGGGGTAGACAAGGCCCTTTTTGCAGTTCAACCTTTCAATACTTCACTGAACGTGGACTTACACGCACTTAGCCCGTTTCTGTAAATCAACCTAAATAGCCTACATACTGAGGAGGACAACTTTTAAATACGTGAATTCCCAACTATAATAATCACAAAATAAGAAGCCCGATTTGACACTTACGAAAGTCAATAGAACGTAACTTTACATGGCATCAACAAAACTGATATCCAAAAACAATTCATTTATTTAGTTGATAATATCGAATTTTTTTACTGGTGTATTATATAATGTTATAAAAAACATATTATTATTTTCCTCCAAACAACGAACATTGAATGAATGAATGAATGAAAACTCTTTATTGTTCACCAAAACTTAAACCTAGATATTTATTACAAACACATTTAAATTAGAACAATGGGCGGCCTTATCGCTTATAGCGATCTCTTCCAGGCAACCCGGTGTCTAAGGAGATATTGCAAGAAAATTAAATAATATTTGGTGGCTTAACTAAATTGAAAGTAATTCAATCGTAATTGAAGGAAAAAAAAACAATAATAAACTAATAAAGACATACTTAATTAAATTAAAATAATATACATTACATATACTTACATGCGAATAATAATAGAATTCCATTTACTGCAACACATTTTATTTAGCGGACAAATAATGGTCAGTGATCAAGTGTTTGAATGTACCAATGGATGTAGCTTGTCTGATTTTCAAGGGAAGGGAGTTCCACAGGCGAACATTAAATTTCTATTAATTCTGTTATGTCTTATTAATCTATGGCGAAATCCCAAAAACAGTTACATTCTAAGGCGTATTATTTTTAATGTTAGTGTTGCTACTAAAAGTTGTTGCATTACATTAACTCGATTCGATTCCGGAAAATCTATATATAGATATGTATTTATTCCAAAACCTAACATTATTTATGTGTTTATACCAAAATAATACTACATAATGTTACATATATGTAATGAAACCAAAAACCATTGAATAATAGTACATTATGGTACTAGTGTGTAACATTGGTGATTACCGCCGAGGCGCCATTGAGACTCGAGCCGTAGGCGAGGGTCTTCAGAGAGCCGAGGACGGTAATCATCAATACACACGTGTATCATACGACGTTTTTCAACACACTTGTGAATAAAATAACAACAAACACTCATTTTATTTAGTAGATAAAAAAAGTTATATATGAGTGTAAGTTTTACTTATTAAACACGTACGAGTTAAAATTATCTATTTAAATAAGAAGTTGCATGAAATGAGCACGCAATAGGAACATTAATTTATTTGTTCTATAGAACACGATTTTGTTTTTGAATAAAAACTTTTTTAAGAACAAAGCAACTCAATCAATAAAATTAAAAAAAAAATCTATAACTCACTAGTGAGTTATAATGTTTTTTAGTCACAGTTTGATTATGGGTGTCATTCTGTGCCTAATTGCGGTGACCATAGAGCCACTTTATGAGCATGTGTGTTGAAATTTTTATATTATACGAGTAAAATAATAAAAAATATCGATAGATTAATAGTGATGCGCGATTAATGCATGCGGTACGCAAGACCCGATGTGAGACAAAAGTTTCGCGCTCCATATCGATTTTGTGAGGTATTTGTGTGACACAAAATGTAAGTAACTTAAAAGAAATCAATCGATCTCAAAGCCGTATAATTTTTAATCGATTTCTTTTGATAAACTATTAACTTGGTTAACGATTTGGAGGTTTCAATCTCTAAACATGTTGTAAATAGTTGTAATGAGAACTGTCAACTCGGGATTCTTATTTTGTGATTATTATAATAAATGTTTAAAATTAAGAAACAAAATCACTTACTTAGACCTATCAATGAGAACGGGTTTTTAGTTTTCATTATGTTTGACTTCTAAAATCACATCGAAATATATATATTCTTCTTCTTTTTAAAAACATCCATGAATGCAAATCAAGCATCCATGAGTATTCATATTACAGATTGTCAAGCAAAAGCTTCAATCCAATTGTAGGTCCTTGCCTGATGCTAAAGGTTGTTATTGTGGCAGTTGCGAAAGTACACTTCACCAAACAGTTGATATTTGAAACACAAATGCACAATAATTCATTAAAAACAATCCAAGGAGAACAACTATTGTTTACTTTTAACCACAGCACAACAAAACATTACTCTTGAAGTTACCACCAACAACTGCTTGAAACTCATTATAATTAACTTCAAAAACATTGATAAAATATTGTTGAAAAACGAACTTCCATTTTTGAATTTCAAAAAGAGAACATAAGGAGCTATTTATCTGATCTTCAAAAACACTGGCGATACATAATTCTAAATTCAAATTCAAACTTTAATCACACACTATCATTTTGCAATTCTAAATTCAAACACAAACACTACAAGAGAAGTTAATTGAATTATGATTTAATATTAATTTATTATTGAATTTCTAGGGAATAAATTTAAATTAAAGCTTTGATTACACACTGGCATATTCCAATTCTAAATTCAAACAAACTACAAGACACGTTAATTGAATTATGATTTAATATTAATTTATTACAGAATTTCTAGGGAATAAATTTAAATTAAAGCTTTGATCACACACTGGCATTTTGCAGTTCTAAATTCAAACGCAATCACTAGAAGAGCAGTGAATTGAATTGTGATTTAATGTTTAATTTCTTGGTAATAAACCTTAAATCAATCAACAGATTGTAAATATGATTTGCACTTGCCCAATACGACATTGTACTGAGATATTGATATTGTTTTATCAGTTCAATTGATACACTATCTAAATTGTTCATATCACAAAGGATATCAATAAAAATACAGGTTAATAAATATTATTATTGTTTTATAACTTCAACGTACTGCAAGAGGGATAGTTCTATTTTATTTACAGCTTTTTTTATCCATCTATAATTTGATAAATATGTATATGGTTCAATTTTGTGCATTGCGTTTAAAAATGCTTTTTAAAACTTAGAATTTTTGTCTCTCTGTTAGAGAAACTCGACAGAGAGCAAGCTTATATCTCGGAGCGTAACTTATTATGCCGACAAATTACGTCGTTTCCGCGGGATAGACGAAACTATCCAAAAAGATGGCGCTGCGATCGCGCCCGTTTTGAAAACTACTTAACGTATATGAACGAAACTCGACACAGTGCTGGCTTATATCCTGAATCAACACTTAGATACTTTTAATACTAATAAATGATGTCATTTCTATAGAATAGACGGATTAGCTAAATAGATGGCGCTGCAATCGCTTTTTTTCAATTCACTAACAAATAGCTACGTTATCATAAACAACATGTCATTCGTTGTATTACGTCAAATCAGGTTGGCTGCGACTCGCTTCTATGTTTCGCTGGGCAGTTGTCTAGACTTTATGGACTTAGTTTCTTTGTTATTATTATATGTAAAAAAACGAATTAAGTTTACTGCCCAGAGTTTGACACGCGGTATAGCCGCTGGGTTAGGACAAAAACATTTTAATTTAAATATATTGTAGTTAATTGGCCATTATCAGTTATCGTGGCTGTTAACACATATTAGGTATATGTAACTTTTAATTAAACTTAATACACGTAAACAATAATTTTAATGATAATTTTCAATAAATTGCACTTATAATTTAATTAAAACTTACTTACCTACTTAACATGTGTAAACCAGCCATTACTGCAACTAAGTATTTTAGTCATTAGATAACCCAATGTACTTATTATAAGTCATAAGGTAAACAATTAAGTATCAATTAATATCACCTTGAATGTAATAATGTGTAGTCATATCTGTAGTCGAAACATACAAAAATCCCAAAGCATTATCACTTTGAATACAGAATAAGGCTGAATATCCATTGCGACAGCGACGCGAGTGACAAAACAACTTTCACCTGTAGAAATGTTTAAAGCAGTGTCGAGAAAATTCTATACAATTTAATTTACAAATAACATAATATCATCTAATAATAATAATTTTTGAAGTGATAACATCTTATGTGAGGGAAACCGATTCGTCACGTAACGCGTTATGGCGCCAGTCTGTCTGGCTTCCCTTTCTCACGCATACGGCAGCGGTAGGCAAGCTCCTCCTCTCTCACTCTAACAAACAGCGCTAGCCGTATTTCGGTAATTAGATTAAACAATGATACTAATAATATACATACACAAAATTCTAATGTACATATTCAAGAATTGTAACTATGAATAAAATATTTTATAATCAATAAAATATTTTATTAAAAATAACCTTTCCTTACATTATAATATTAATATACATAAAATTTAAGTAATAACCGAAGCTTTTCTTAAGTTAAACAATTTCAATATTAAACAGTTCAACTTAGATTAGTTTAAGTTATCACTTCTGTCGGGCGTCCCGAGACGCACACCTTTTTTTTTTAATGTATTTCATATATATTTTTTTTATAAAAATAATGTATAATTTTTGAGAATAAACAAATACAGTATAATAATAATAATTAAAATGTTTATCTAATCCAGATCCGCTTGTAGGTAAACCGATAAACAATCTATTTGATAACAAATGGCTACCACCGTCCATTAAGGATACCAATGCGTTGTCTATCGTACCGCAACTTTAAAGATAGATTTCTTTACGCACTTTTTGAAGAGGCATATAAATTTTTACACCCTGGAAAAGCTTCGCAAAACAAAAAAGACTAAAGCGCAGTTAGACGCAGCGCTTCTAGTCGACGCAGTTATATGCAGGATAAAAGCAAGTGATGGTGCCCGACTCAAACATCCTTTTGGTGGACGCCAGGCTTTAGTCTACAAATATATATATTTTGTTGCATGAGTTTAGTAGACAGGTAGACGGCCCATCTGATGGAAAGCGGTTACCTATGTTCTGCCGCTCTCTAAAGGGAGATTAGAACCTGGCCAGTAATACCGGAATACAACTCAATTATGCGGCTAAGTTGCGGCTCCAAGACAGTTCAGAGTTCTTGGGGGTCAAAAATTCTCATTTGACTTTATGGGTTATTTTTTAATGGACTTCAAGTAGTTAGTCGTGCTGTGCATTTTAAATCCTCATTTGACAACATATCTCATATTTATCTTCTCATTTCAATTTCCGTTCTGAATCCTTTGGTACCGGAATGAGCGTATTGAGACATCGTAACTACTGTGTGCACAGTACATTGCTTGAGCTTCAAAGACTTTGTGTCATCTCGAAGACCACGACCGGCCACTGGTCCGCATAGGATTTCACTGCTCATTTGTCGTTTTATGTGCATGGTATTTAAAATGTATAAATAATCTTACTGGCTGCCGCCTGTTTGCCGTCGCTTATTGCGTTCGTAGCTCAAGCACTCGTTAGCGTAGCTTTTGATGGACAACAGTATTTAAAGCCTGAGTCACAAGGTGAGCTGAGCAATTATGTCAGTATGACATCACTAGCGTTTATTTGTAAGCAATAGACTTTTAATGGACGGCGGCGTCCTGGTACTTTTAGGCCATATGTTTCTGATCCAAGTTATATATTAAAAATATTGTTTTTATCGATAAATTTTTACTGCTTTCATATAGCAACAGATGGAACACATGAATAAGCAACACTAACAAATAACAGTCCAGTCACCCCAAGTATTGTTACAGCTGATTATAATTATATTATTGTAAACCAGCTTTTGTCCGTGACGTCGTTTGCCGTTGATGTAAATTTTGTAGACAGTTGCGCTGGATCGGACTGGGCGTAACTACGTTCTAAGTTTCAGCCTTTCCTTCATCAAAAGCGCGGGGCACATGGGAGGAGGGTGGTTTTAGTGGGTAGTGGTTGTTGCCCGTGCAACTTCTCCGAGTCTCCACACAAGCTGGCTTGATTAGTGTTCGGCTTGCCCCTTATCAAAGGGGAAAGCCTTCATGATCAACTATGGTCTAATCCCTTGCAAAGGACCCAGTATTGTGCGTAAATAGCATTTCCCCCGCCTTAAAAAAAAAAAAAAATTGTAGACAGAGTGCAGGTCTGGCCGTAGAAAATCTACACACTAGAATATCTGACATCAATTTTGAGAACCGAGATTTCTGTATTTTCCTTTTACAGAACCGGGATTTCCAGATTTTTTTCAGTACTTTTGGGACTAGCTAAACGTTCAATGAACGAACTAGTACTGAACGTATTTATTTACTAAAGAATTAGTGCCTACCCCGCAAGGGAACTAGCGTGAAGTTATGTATGTATTAGTGATCAAAATTCTAAATATCATGAAACTACTAACTGTAATTTTTTATATAAACTAAACTGTTGTAACTTGAACTGAAATTCAAATTTCGTCTAAATAAACAGTCATATTGTTAGACTAATTAAATTAATGATGAATGAATGAAAATGAATTTTTTATCCGTGCAAGAATGGAGAAAGAATACAATTTCATGCAGCCGGGCGGTCTGTCGTAATAGGCGTCGAAACAACCCACAGCCAGGTGCTATGGTTTTTATCCGTCTTGATGGCTACCACGCCTGGTCTAGAGTATGCCGCCAACAACCTAGAGTTGTGTCCCTCAAGAGAGCAGCAGCGCATTTGTAGCACCTTCGGTGTTGCAAATGTCCATAGGCGATGGTAACCGCTTTCCATCAAGTGGGCCGTCTGCCTGTCTGCTGAACTCATGCAATAAATAAATAAAAAAGCATTGATTAGTCCTTCATGTAAATTTAATCTACCTCCAAAAAGTTTCAAATAAAACTTAAGGCACAATTAATTATTTTTTTATGTTGTCTATGTCAATACCGCGTCCAGAAGCAATTTTGAATTTCCCGCTATATATGTTAAAAAAAGCCCGGGATTCCCGGTACTTTCAAGACTAACATTCTGCCAATCTATTTTGGACCACACTTATCTAGTACTACCATTTAATGCACCTGAAATATAATAATATTGTCACCTAGTTTTTTAAGTTTATAATGCGTATATTTAACCTGTGGAAAATGTGCTTGTTTGTACACTTATATTATTATCTCTTCACACAATTTTTATCCGTGCAGGAACGGAGAAAGAATACAATTTCCTGCGGCCCGGCGGCCTGTCGTAAGAGGCGACTAAACAACCCACAGCCAGGTGGTAGAGTATTTGCTCGACTGGATGGCGACCACCCCTGGTCTAGAGTATGCCGCCATAACAATCTTGTATTGTGTTCCGGCATTAGTGACCAGGTTCCAGTCTCCTCTAAGAGAGCAGCAGCGCATTTGTAGCACCTTTGGTGTTGCAAATGTCCATAGGCGATGGTAACCGCTTTCCACTAAGTGGGCCGTCTGCCTGTCTGCTGAACTCCTGCAATAAAAAAAAAAAACACAAAAACTTTTTATAGATATACACTATATCTATATCACTATATCTATATCCCAATAAACTAAAAAAAAAATAGGTGGATACAACTCAGAAATGCACATTATTAGATACTAGTGGCCTTACTTATAATCGTTTATTAAATTTTAAGAAACTGCTCAGCAACTGATTATTGAAAATCTTACCCATAAACTGATCTTAAGAATAAGAGTAATGTAATAACAGCCCATAAATGTCCCACTGCTGGGCTCGGGCCTGCCACTATAGGGGAACGGACAGTATACCCGCCACGCTTATCCAAGGGGGCTTGGCAGGTTTGACACGTCGGTTATCTCGATGTGCAGGTTGCATCACGATGTTTTCCTTCACCGTTATTAGGACGTGGTATTGTAACAATATGCATACTAGGTCAGAAAACTGCCTAAACAGTGCATGCGTTCCGGCCAGGATCGAACCTGCGCCCTTTGAGTTTGGGACGCATGTGTTAGCCTTTACGCTACCACGACTTATTAATAAGCAATAACTAAGGAAAAGGCCCTTACGTTACTTATAATAGTTTCTTCAATTTAAAGAAATTGCTCAGCAACTGATTAGTGAAAATCTTACCCATAAACTCCTCCTTATTCGAATATTTTGGGTACAACCTACGTTAATCATCCAAATTTCGTTTACCTGTACCTGTGCTCCTCTTAGGTAAACAACAGGTAATTACACGTTTATAAGTGAAAAAAAAGATATTAATTAATTAGGGTCTGATTCTGAATCTCTTACTTAAGAGATGGCTAATCTTCTTAACGAGATTATTATAAGTAAGGCCGTAAATTTTTAGTAAATTTTCAATATTTATTTCGGCTATCGTCATTTTGCTAATGGTAAATCCAATTCCAATTCTTTTCTACTGTCAATCTACCGCAATGATACCTTGGATTTAGTTGAATAGGAATTTTCGACTCTGTCGCAATGGAATTGTACTTGAATAACTTCATGACAACAAGATATTGAAATAGCAGAATCGGGCCCCTGATTAAATAACCAAAAATAATAGGCAAACAAACGCACATACTTTATATATTCCAAAGATAAGCAAGTTACACTGTGCCATATGTAACAATGGATTACTTAGGTATATCCGAGATAAAATTTACCATTTTTAAAATTGGACTCTGCATCTCTGTGCTCCATGGTGCTAGATAGTCAAACTGGTGATATACAGGAAATTATTTAGATGTAGTAGAGTCATGCTCGAATCATATCTTGATTATAGCTCAAAGAGCGGCTCAATAGGTACGATACCACACAACCACAGAATACTTGAGCTACTGTGTTAATAATATAATTATTGGCAGACAAACACACATATTGTACATCCCCAAATTAAGCAAGCTTGTTATGGGTAATATACAACGGACTTCTCTGGGGCCAATCCCAGACACCCAGACCACAGTAAATAATGAAGAAAATACATTGCTGAAATTTACCATACCAGGAATTGGACCCGGTAGTTTAAGCAATGAATACAAAAATAGGCAGAATAGGAGAAATAGAGGAAGGTGTCCTGAATAATATACTAAAAGTACTGATGGGTAGGGGTGGAGCTAAGGGAGGGGGGGTCCGTCCATAAAGGTCCCTTTTTTCAGTATTTTGTGAATAACTCAAAAACTACAGCTTATAGCATAAAAATATCCTAGGACTAAATTAATCTATATAAAATTCTCTACAAAAAAGATTATATAAACTTTTCACTAGGATCAATATTTAAGGCATGAACAGTTTAAAAAAAATGAGTTTTATGGCAAGGTAAATGACATATTTCATTGTACTAATATTACAGAAAACAAGTAAAATCATATTCTACATGTGAAATATCCTTGTTTATCATCGTCATCACAGCGAGGTAGGCCGCCAAAGGCTTAGCCCCCTCAACCACAGAGGCCATCAAGTTTATGTTTCGTATGATGAGTAAGAGATCCAATGGCCCACTTTCCCTTAAAAAAAAAGTCCATATTGCTGAAAAACAAAGAAGAAAACTTAATCCGCTAATTGGTAGCGTGTTTTGCCTCCTTCTCAGCTTGTCCTTTGACAAAGGCCTCCCTCGAGCTATTTGCTGCCCATTTTTCCTTGTCTTTGCAGGTTCTTGACCACAATGTTCCTGCTATTTCTTTAAAATTATCCTCCCACCTCTTGTATTGTTTTCCTCTTCTCCTTTTACCGTCTCTGGGGGTACCACTCAGTTATTTTTCGTGTCCATTTACTTTTATTGTCTCTCATTATGTGGCCGGCACAGTCCCATTTTAATTGTTTTATTATTCTTGATACGTTTTTGAACTTAGTAAATTGATTGATTGTCGATAAGTTAATTTTGTCTTTCGACTTGACTCCTATTGCACTTCTTTCAATGCTGTTCTGACAAACTTTAACTTTACTAAGTTCTTTTTCTGTGAGTGACCAAGTCTGACATCCACATGTTAAAATTGGAAATAGACAGAGATTAAAAACTTCTCTTTTATGCGTTATATTTAGGTCTGTATTTTTCATAATTTCTCGCATGGACCAGTATCTTTTCCAAGTATTAGCTGTCCTTTGTTCTATCTCTTTAGTCATGCAGTCTTTAAATGACAACAACTGTCCCAAATACACAATTCCTTGACATATTCTATTTCTTCTTCATCTACTTCACTATGTAGTAATGTTCAGAATTGGTCATTATCTTTGTCTTTTTCGTGTTCATAGTAAGGCCTGCGTTTGCACTTTCTTTTGATAGCTCGTGGATCATTTTTTTTAATGATTTGGGGCATTCTGAAAATATCACTAGGTCATCTGCCACTTTTCCTTACTCCATCCTATTCTTCCAATCCTATCTCCTCTATCCCATTATTCTTGTTTAATTCCTCTATTCTAGTCCTCCTATCCTATTCCAAGGCTGGCAATGCCTTGCCTTGCCACTGGTGTGCAAACATCTATAGGCAACTATAACCACTTTCCATTATGTGGGTCGTCTGCCTGTTTGACTGATTTACAATAAAAAAAAAGAAACAAACATACATGACTGTACTCTAATGTCATTGGTTTAACTTTTAAATCATAATTGTTTTAAATACATTAAACATTCATAAAATACTTGATATGAGTAAATTTGTACAACTGTGCAAATTGGAATATGATATTCATGCTAACAATTTATTTGCTTTCAGTTTTATCAATGATAAATTACAACAATCGCACTCTTAGAACTATAGAGACCTAATTAAAAATATCAAGTTCTTAAATTTTATACCTTATTTTTAAGTACTAGATATTAAAATACAATTATTCAAAATTTTGATTTAGGTCCTTATAATGTTAAGGGTGTGACATCTTATCCTAATATATAAAGCTGAAGAGTTTGTTTGCTTGAACACGGTAATCCCAGGAACTACTGGTCTGATTTGAAAAATTCTTTCAGTGTTAGATAGCCCATTTATCGAGGAAGGCTTATAGGCTATATATCATCACACTAATACCAATAGGAGCGGAGCACCAATGAAGAATGTTTCAAAATCAGGGGTTTTTTTATAACTTACTTTTTTTAAACTATTCCAAGAGAATGAAGTCGCAGAAGCTAGTGTGTTATACACAATGAATAGATTGTCAAATATATGTTTCACAAACTTTTCTGATTCTTTCTAAGGATGTCTAGAAGAAATTGCTTTCAGAAACAAGAATACCAGTGCGTGATTTACCTGTAAGCTCAGAAGGCCAGAGCTTAGGACTACATATTTGGCACCAAATATTTTTTGTTTTACAGGCATTAAAAAATCCACACAAACAATTCAAAGAGTAATAAGTTACATCAGTTAGGTAATTTTTTCTATGATTTGCATAGACTAATTTACTTTGGTCTGGATGTCACTGGATTGGCCACAAAATATATACAGAATACCCAATTAAATCTAATAAGTATGTAGTAGCAATCATATGTAAGAATTTCAATATATTCAACTGACAAAAGTGTTAAATAAAAATATGCCATCATCAATCAACTTTTTCTCCTAATAGTTATATTAAAATATTCTCAATGCCAAGTCACTCAAGTCAGTTGGATGTGAAAAAAATATATTACTATGGCTTCATGTAATTTATTTCCACCTTGTATTGAAAGAACGAAAACAACCTTCAACACAAACCAGTTATTGCGATAAGCAGCCTGCAATTAATATTTTTATTGTAAAAGACCGCGAAACAAATAAAAAGGACCTTCAGAGGAGATAATCACTAGAAAATAAAATATACTCATTATAATTAAACGAGACTATGTAAATGATATTTTTAATCAATAAATAAATAAAATACCGCATTATACTTACATAAGTCGACTCGATTAGCAATCAGAACACAAACATTACATGGAAAAATGATTTTGAATAACGCACGAACAAATTTTCTTTAAAACACAAAAGAGAACTCACTAAATAATTTTTATTTTCACTGACAAATTTAACTACACAGTGTAACGGAAGTCGCGTGTTATAAGCGTAAATTGATGTTCATTTTAGTAATAATTTAGAAACAAACCCGCGAGAATGAAACACCATTTTGAAAGATTGATGAAAAATTCGTCAAGGATTTTCCCCTATGTCAGCTTGCGTCATTGCGGCAATTTGACGTTTGCAAAAACTAATGTTGCCATTGCAAGGCAAAATTGGATTCATGGTTATTTTTTCTACAGATTTAAAAAAAAAATCTTGTACTTTTATATTATTGAGATACCTATAAGAGAGGCGCGCTGAGCTGAAGTACGATAAGCCGAGCTGCGTGTAACCTAAACTTAGCGTTACAAGTCTATAAGTCGTGCGCAGGTTTGCCGATGACAACCCCTAACGCCTCCCACAACCGCGAGTCCTGCAGTCGTCTAGTTCTTAGTATTACTTAGACAAGCCCCGGTCCTAGTTGTAGGAAGCGGGAAGGGCGACCATCGGCAAACCTTCTGCGCACGACTTATAATAGTAACGCCTTGATTGTACCTCCATAAACAGTCCTCAAGATCTGAAACGTATGGTTACCCTACGAAATCACTAAAATATTAAATGACGTCTCGTGCAAATTTTCAATGCGGGCTCGCGGAGGGATCTCCGCGCATACTCTTCCTCCTAGCTCAAGGTCCTCCCACTTGCTTAAGGTCGCTAGCACTTATCGTCGCCTCAAAGAAATAAACGCAACAACATAATTTGCTTACTTAGTAACCTTTAAGACTTACAAATTACAAATAGCAATCTTGTAAGCTTGAATTCAACAGGTAAGTACAGTATGATGTTTGGTTACTAACGTATAGGTAAGTTATAAAATAAGAAGATTGAAAAAATAATATCAACAGACACAGAGAGAATAGACAAAAAGAGATTTAAAAAAACGCATGAAAGTAGAATGCATATAATATTAATATTTTTTAAGGCCCGTGGTCTTCAAAGAAAGTCATGAATATATAGTTGATATGAGGTGATAAAGTGAAGGTGTAGCAAGTGCTTAAATTGCTACACCTTCACTTATACTTAACTTCTAAATCTCTTCGTACTCGTACCCTACCCTACTTTGTTTTCAATAAACATGCAACGACTACATTAAAAACAATTAAGTGCATGAATTTGTATGTAGGTTGAATGGTATCACTACATTGAAATTATATAATATACTATAATAATTGATATACCATTTATTATTTTTAGTATAGGCAAGATAGTTTTATACATATTAATTCATTCGCTTTTGTGTTTCAATCCAATGTATTTCCGGAATTTTACTACACTGATAACATTATTTATGACATTTAATGCGAACATTCGCAATTATTAATTTAAATTATGGCTGCGTTCAATATATTTTTTTTAATTATTGCTTGTTAGTAAAATATATAGTATTTCTTTTTTAAAAAAAGAATTTATATTAAATTCATCATAGACAGTCGTATCTTTAGAGTAAAAAAATTTCGTCCACGTTTGGACAAAATAATCTAATTTTAGGTGTCTTAACAACTATGTAACAACGGAGTATGAATCACAAATTTTATGACAGAGAAATTGATATTGATTAGTGAAAATATTACATCGGAATCCAATTTCTAATTCAACCGGACTAATTGAAACCGCTACCGAAAAAAATTCCAGTGGGATTCCCGGAATATGAAGTACCGTAGATTTTATATCCGAGGATTTGCTATCGATCAGTGAAAACCACACCGTAATCGGCCTAGTAGTTTTTACGTGTATACCGAACAAAGACACAAATACAAAAATATAAAACACTAATTTTACAATGTTATAGATAGATATTCTTTCAACAAAGCTTTTACATTGTGTAAAACGTCAGGCGCAAAATATTAAATGCTTACAAATTATCTTATTTTTGATGATGTTCAACAGTTTTTAATTAATCTAGTGCTTTATATAACGACTTTGCTCGAGTAACTATAGGTT
Source organism: Dendrolimus kikuchii (assembly GCA_019925095.2). Classification (NCBI taxonomy): domain Eukaryota; kingdom Metazoa; phylum Arthropoda; class Insecta; order Lepidoptera; family Lasiocampidae; genus Dendrolimus; species Dendrolimus kikuchii. The sequence continues at coordinate 2,738,616 of CM034410.1, read as the reverse complement.
CCGTGTAATGAAGACACAATTGCATTTTCCAACGTAAAAAGTATCTATTCTATATGATATATTCACTGTAGCGGTAGCTAAACGTGTACATATATATTTGTATATTTTTTCTCATTCATGTTAAACATCGGTTCATTTCCAAAGTTGTGAAGAAAGAATAATAATATTCATTTCATAGCAGCTCGTTCCAGCCTCTTATACTATATTTTGTATACATTTTTGTCTTGGCAAGCATGTAAGGAATTTATGGAGATATGTTGCAGTATAAAATTTTAGTACGTCATGTCAATGTCATTATATTATTATAACTATAGGTATAATATTTTTTTTCCCTTTATTGTGTCATTGTCTTACTGAGTATGCACTGCTTGCTACAACTCCATTAATTCTTCTAAAAGTAATTGTGTAACATATTTCTGTATAAAATTTATTTTAAAAAAATGTTTGAGTTAATCAATTTTTAGCTAGTCTTGTTGCTGTGGAGCATCTTTCCGCTTGCGAAGCGGTGTACGTAGACGTTAACTTATATGTATGACCTTCAAAAAGTGTTCTCCAGTACAACTTATTTTGAATAAAAACTCTTGAATTTGAATTTGAAATATTATTTTAAATTTTGTATATATTAGCATCAGGTGTTGGACAAAGCGTTGCGCGCGTTAATGTAGATTTTGTCAATCAACTCTGGGTTTCCAGCTTTGGTAATAGTATCGTTATGGAATAAATACTTGTTTGTTTAAATATTATAATACTGGCCACTTGGTTGTTACTTTATAATAATTAAAAGAAAATCGAGTTGGTTGTGATTCGAACGTAAGGTAAAAAGATGAGTACATTGTATATATAAAGAGGAAAAAATGGCCTTTTATTTTCTCTAGTCCCATTTTAATTTAAATATATAATAATTTTGCCTCGTTTGGGTCCATCACAAGTATGTTTTATTCTATGACCTTTTGCTGTATTCCTGACGTGACAATGTGTATACATTCTATATTGATCGTTTGAGTAATTAGGATGTGGAAATGTAATAAACAATAGGATGCAATTTTTATATAAGAAATTTATTTCCATTAAAATTTAACTTCTAAAATTAAATATGGTTCTTTTTTCTATATGTTTACTTTCTCAACAAGTTTTATAGATATTGTAGCAGCGAGAGGTAGAAGTTAAATGATACTTCAGATGGCAGAGAGTAGTATGCACTGCCAAGTGCTGATGATAACTGAAGTGAATTTATTTATTTTGGAAATGGTAACCTTAATAACAAATATTAACAAGTCGTGCCGCTAGTACAATATATAGCAAAACGTGTGAGCGGGACGGATGATGTGCGAGCGAGATAGAGCAACAAACTAACCAGTGAATAGTTACCCCTCGACTTTTGAGTTTCTTGAGTGGTATCTTAGTACATATGAAGGCATTTTTATAATAGTTTTCAGTCACTCAAACACGTAAAGTATCGACAACCAGAACCCAGAACAAACTACAGAAAAAGAACATAACTCATGAAGGCGCTTTGCTATATAATAATCTACCGAAAAATATTAAAGAAGTAAAATCGATGTTACTACTGTTCAAAAAACAATTGAAAAACCACATTCTAACGGACCACTCTTTGCTTGACTAAATTAATATTATTTTAATTTTGAAGTTATTTATCCAACCTAAAATAAATCTATCCATCTGTTTGTACTGCACCATTTGTTACTGTAAAGTTACTTAGTAAATAACAGACAGACAGACTGACGAAAATACGTAACTATACTTTTTTTTTCTCTCGATTTGGCTAGGCACGGTTTGTGCATTTAGCCAGAGTTACGTGGTATAGCTATACTTTAAAATTGCTTTACGCGTTTTAATAAGCCCGTTGCCCTAATAAACAACTTGCATTGCTCCAACTTTTGTCTCAAGACTACCCTCACAGATTATAAATACATACATACATACATACATAACTTCACGCCAGTTCCCTTGCGGGGTAGGCACGAACAACAGATTGCCATTTAGGCAGATTATAAATAAAAAACTAAATTCATTCTAAAACAAAACATTAATTAATATTACAATAATAAATGGACAGATGCGCTGATAGGGGTAATGTGTATTAAATGTCACTAGTTATTTGTTTGTAAGTTAATTGTAAATTCTTTTGAGAAATAAATATCATAAAGCTTAAACCTTAACAGTCCGGCACAGACTAAACGAATTCTTGTCCTGGACCATAACAAGTGTTCATATGTAGCATCTGGGGAGCAGAGGATCCAGTCCCTGCTTACGAAGTGAGTCTGCCCTGATTCCTGGGGCATTCTCAAACACTAATATGCAGGATCAGCGTGGGCGTAACTACGTTCTAAGTCTCACGCTCTTCCTACCATAAGCTCGGGGCACATGGGAGAAAGGGGGTTGTAGTAGGGTACTAGCGTATGGGTTACTTCTCTGAAAGTGGGATACCTTGCTGAGTCCCCACACATGCCAGAAATCGACTCTGTTATCTGCGCTATCTTCAGTGGATAACTCTTATTGCTTTGGTCTAATTCTAGTAAAGAACCCGGTAGTGTGCAAAATGTATTTCCCCCTGCCTCAACAAAAAACTAGTTACGGACGGCTTCTCTAGTACGTAGTACGTTAAAACTGTTCCACTGGGACTTGTTTGAATAAAACATGAATTTGCATAGAAACTTAGGATATAATTATATTACATACTATGTATAAATATCTGTTTCATTTCCATCACTAGAATGCACTATACTCTTCCAATATACATAATCTTCATTTAGACCCTTTACACCTAAATAATACGGGTAACCCAAACCAGTTGACAGATAAAAAATACCATGCTTAGTCTTGTCTATGGTTAACCCCATGATGTTGGTAATTAAAGGCAAATTTTTATAACAATCAGCATCTCTTGCTTGCTGTACATTATTACATTTGATTGCTATAAATTTGCCCGGATATTTCAACGCTGATATCCAAAGTGTCAATACTCTAAAATGGCTGCAAGTTGCTGTGCAACCATAGAGAGTTATATCGGAAGGTTGGTACTCTCCGCCATTGATGTAAATGTCCACGTGGCCCATGGGTGTTGCCATACCATAGCCGTCTATATTAGTGTGGATTACTTGGACAAAATCCGCATTTGAGGCGTCCAAGCGATGTTCTGAGTCTAAAAACCTGAAACATGGTTACTTTAATCAGTTTCCGCAAACATGACACATTTATACACAATTATAATAACTATAATAATAATTAATGTCAACCCGCAGGGGGGGCTTTGTGGCGAAGCCTAGCGAGTGAGTAGCGACACGTCGTACCTGACTCCGGGGGCCAAGACAAGGCCCCCGCCTCCGTGCTTGCCTTAGCCAGCCGGCACGGAGTGGAGATCGCTAGAGCTAAGACTCAAGCTCCAGGGGTGGAAGTGATAAATGGCATCACGTCAGAAGTAGCTTTGGTGAACCTGCAGCCCACTTCTTTACACCCTTTAGCCACTCACACCCATGTTGCCCCTGTCTTTATGGCATTTTTTGGGGCCCATGCAGGGAGTGGCGAGTCACCGTCTGCCCGTTTTTCCATGTTCCCTGAACATTGCGATGGGCAGACGCCATAGTCCCCATATTGCCAGATCCCTAGTACCACTAGCAGTTCACCCCAATAGTCCGATACTTTTTGTCCTCATTTCCCACAATAGTCCTACACTGTCCGGGGCTTGTCCTTGGGTGCATCACTATATGTTGTAGACAGGGACAATCGCCGGTCAGTGCCACGCCACATTTACATTTAATTTGTCACGGGGCCTCTATGTGTTGGCCTTCCCATGGTCCCATGCAAGCCTTCCAAGTGTCCGGGCCATTTTTATGGCCCGTGGTCTCAAAAGACATACAAATATTAATGTCAAAGACTATATAATATTTTGTTAAGTTTCGCGACTTGTATACATAATAAAACTACGTTTTAACGGTTTTAACCGAGGTAATTTATTTGATTTTGGTTATTCCGACGTTTCCACTACTTTTCAGTGGCCGTGATCACGGAAGACAAAGATGTCAAGTGTCAACGAGTATTGTTAATATTTTATTTAGCCTACCGCCAACTTGCTCATTTTAATTATTTAGTTTGAATTTTGTTTATGATTATTATTTACTTTGTTTTTATTTTGTTTTATTGCAGGAGTTCAGCAGACAGGCAGACGGCCCAATGGATTGGAAGCGGTTACCATTGCCTATGGACATTGGCAACACCAAAGGTGCTACAAATGCGCTGCTGCTCTCTTAAGTGAATCTGGAACCTGGTCTCTAATGCCGGAACACAACTCAAAGTTGTTATGGCGGCATGCTCTAGACCAGGGGTGGTAGCCATCCAGTCGGGCAAATGCCCTACCACCTGGCTGTGGGTTGTTTAGTCGCCTCTTACGACAGGCCACCCGGCCGCAGGAAATTGTATTCTTTCTCCGTTCCTGCACGGATGAGCACCCTATGTCAGCCTAATCTAATTTACCACCGCTTCGCAACATGTTATGTCTTGAAGAGAAGAAGCGGCGCAAGAAACTCTTCAGCAAACATGCCTAGCTCTAATAATTTTATATAATATTAAAATGAGTGGAAGGAAAAATAAAAGAAATTATCAGTCAAGCTGGTTTGTGTTCCGGTGCACGTAGAAAGAGTTCACAGGGTCTTGAGCTCTGGCAGCTGGTTTTTGCTGGGTTTGGGTCTTAATAGTTTTGATGATCGCATCCCAAACAGGTGGTACTTGCCAACTCTATTGAACAAGACTCTATTGAAATTTGGCCGATTTTTAATTTCAATAGCCTCACGCATCATTCTAGGTATGAAACGATTCACTTTCGCGAGGATTTGTGGGTTATCGAATCTGATGTAGTGGTTGGGTTTATCCAGCGTGTGTTCACTGATCGCAGACTTCGTAGAACTTCGTAGAAATGCCGTGCCTTTAAAACGTAGTTTTAATAATATGTACTAAGTCGCAAAAACTATAGTAATATTAAATACTAGCGGAAAGTTTGTCTTTACGAAATTCAGCACGCTAGGAATCGAACCTAGAGCTGAGCTGCAGTAGGTAGGTAGGTAAGTAGATAGGTGGGTAGGTAGGTAGGTGGGTAGGTAGGTAGGTGGATAGGTAGGTAGGCAAGTAAAGGTAGGCCGGCAAAGGCTTGTCCCATGAGAACCCGCTATTAACGGACAAGATTTGACTCTGAGTTTGGCAATAACTCCGGTTACCCTTTAAGACTTACCTATAGCAAGGTCCTGAGGGTTCCAGTGCAACAATCATGGAGAAGTTTCTCCCTGTTAACTGCTGGTACGTCCTTCCAATGAAGCCGACAGTCTGGCCTCCTAGGCTGAACCCTAGCAGTTCAGTCTTACCAGGATCTAGCCCAGATTCTGTGAGCTGGGCCAGTATTTCCGCTACATGCTTACCGACGGGACGCATCATGCGAGTAGCTCTGTGAATAATGAATCTTCTGAATATTGGTGGGTGGTTTTTGGGCTAATTTTTTATTTCACAAGTACAACAGACATAATATTGACGTGGTAGAGCTAAGTTCATATTGTTACGAGTTGCAGGACTCGAATCAAAATGCCGTTGGAATTATTATAGAGTTTATTAGAACTATACAAACACGTATAACACAGGTACAAATATAACCGAAAGCAATAAGTCCAAACGTAATGCAGAAGAACCTAATTTAATAACACGCGCAAAGTCCGTCACTAAATAGATTACCGGATCAAGTCTTTTTTCGCTCGACTGCCGCGTTCCTCAGTCGGGGCATTGCTTTATACTGCACGGTTGCAATGTCTGCCCGGCCGCCTGGACCGAATTTCCTAGTATCAGTTTGTACTCTAAATCCGACACACCTGGCTAATGACTGCCGTAAAAGGTTACAATGCACAATGGGCTGTTTTCTAATCACACATTTTAAACACAAAGTAAACAAAAGAAGTCCAAATGCCGAAAGGTAATAAAATTTCTACAGGTATGCAGGTGTGAATTTGTCTTTATCGGCGTCTAGGTCGTAACAATCTAGTACAATATTCGTAGTATTTGATGTCAAACACCCTAAGAATTTCACAATAAAATTATTTTTTACTAGGATATGCACGCGAGTTCGTCCATGCTTGACACAAAATTACCGTGGGATACCCGGCACACAAAGTACCACAGCATTTAAAAAAGAATACAAGCTATCGTGTTATGCTGGAATAAGCTGATTTTTATGCACCTCAACAATTACAAACCGCTTTCGCGAAAAACCCGCGGGATTCCTAAAATGAAAAATATAACACATTTTATCACATAAAATTTGCTGTCGATAAGTGAAAACCGCATCAAAATCGGCCCACTAGTTTTTACATGAATCCCGTACAAACAGACAAAGCGACATATAGACAAGAAATCTAAAAATTGCATCGTGTTCTCCATCGTTTACATAGTCTTTTCCAGTTGTTTTTTTGTAAACAGCTTCAATGTACAGACACAGCATGTTTGGAATTTTATGATATAGATTAAACGACGTCAAAAAGGAGAAGATGTATTTTTGGTAAGTTTGTTACGCGATTTCTACGTCAATTGTTAACCGATTTTCAACATATTTTTTTTATTAAAAGGAGTATACTTCTGAGGTGGTCCCACTATCACCAAGTAAGGATCTGATGAATGGATCCCAGGGAAATTGAGAGCAACCATTGTTGAAGAGCGCCAACACTCATAGAAAGGCGAACTTATTTACGCGTGCCAGTAACACAATTTCTACAGGCGCTTAATATATTATTTCTAAAGCTATTCCAGCATTTGTGCAACTAAAAAGCAAAAAATAAATATATTGATTCAAACCGGTCCTTGCATGTGTTTTATTAATGTCTAGGCTCCTCCCTGGTTGGTAGGGGTTCCTGTAGTAATCAGTGGACTGTTATAATAATCGGCAGACAAACACACATATTGTATATCCCCAAATTAAGCAAGTTACGCTTGTGTTATGGGTAGTATACAACGGACTACTCTGGGGCCGATCCCAGACCCCCAGACCATAGTAAATAACGGAGAAAATACGTTTCCGATATTTACTATACCAGGAATCGAACCCGGAGCCCGCTCAACCACAGAGGCCGTCGATGTTATGATATGATGAGCTTTATTGTGACAAAGGTAAACGATGTATGGTTTATTATATG